>JAQQTO010000037.1:18601428-19965357 GCA_029884595.1 Ormosia semicastrata | reverse complement strand
CATAGTTCTCATATTCTTGCTTAGTTCAAACACAATACAATAACATCTGTAATTATAAAAAATCAAATTATATGAAAAAAAAACACAATATATCAATGAAACTGTCAAATGAATTGGAGGTGGAAACAATATCCACTAAAATCCCCATTTCACCATTGAAACCAAATATATCCTCAAAGGACAGTAAAGACATACCATATAAGGGGATCAATCCAGAGTCTGAAGGCTTCACAGAGGTTTTATATTAAAAATTCAGACGATATTTATGCTTCGTGATTGGGAATGCACCACTATTCTTACCAACTCCAAAATACTCACAAATATAAACATCACATTCATTAAGTAGGCTCTTGAACTTGTACACCAAAGTCTTCCTCACGGAAGCATGAATCTTGCATCCCTGTTTAATTTGAATTTAAAATTTAAAACAACATGAGATCAACATAGATTGGAAAATACATAAGAAAACTGAAATAAATTAAATATAGATAACTAAAAGCCCTACATATTTATCCATAAAAACCATTTCAATGGAATTAGTGATTGCGGGATTGTTAAAGCTTGGAAGAAACCACAAATGAACAATCCTAATTTTGATCCTCTAAGACTCTTTTTCAGACGATATTTTGACCAAGGGATCTAATGGAAGAGCCATTACAGGATGCATAATTTAGGAAATATCAGCAATATTAATAATGAAAATGGCAGCTGAGGAAAACACAAGAAAAGAGTGATGAATGAGTAGAACTTATAGTGCTATTTATAGGCATCAATCGGGGGGAATTAAGGTTTGTTGATGAAATCATTATTGCCAGAAAAAATACCACATGCTTCAGTTGGGAATCAAAGATGAAATGATGAAAGACAAAGATTCGTTGATTGGGGCAACAAAATAACGTGCAAAGTAGCAACTGATTGACATCGAGGAGATGAAGAGTTGGGGCAGTATGTAGAGAGAAGGAGACTTGAAGCACATAAATGAAATTGAAAACCCTCATTGAAATGCACGACACGTGTGCACAAAGATTTAAGACAATTTTATTGTTCAAATGAGTTAATTCAGGTACATTAGGGGATAAGATATCTTGGGCACTTACATTAACTTAATGCTTTAAGCTAATACAGTTGCATACAAAGCCATGAATTGGTTGAAAAATTGGGACTAAATAAGAAACGAGAAAGGGGAGTACGAGATGTTGGAGTTAATTTTGTTTATTTTTGTTTATGTTTATACAAATGAATTTTGTTTATTTGTTTGTAAATGCTTAATGTAAAAAAATTAGTAAATGGTAATTCAAATTTAAAATATTGAAAACGTTATATAAATAATTAAATATACATTCATGCGTTCCAATTGGGTTAGGTGGTTGGATTGATTAATTAGAAGAAAACTGATTAAAAAACTATTACTATTAGTTGCTGTTGTGCAATAATTAAAACAAAATTAATTGAATATTGATTGCATTTAATTTGTGGGGATTTTTGAAATTCAAATTGGTTTCACTAACATTAGATGTAGTCTTAATTACTATTACTTTGTCTTGTGTGATAAGAGATGAACATCTAGGGCTGTTTGGTAATTACGTTTAAATAAGATAGTAGAAAATTTAAAAATTGATTGGTTGAGACAGGATGGGATGAAAATATTTTTAAAAATTTTGGTGTTAAAATTTTTTATGAGAGAATGACACCTGTCATTTTTTTTAGTACTTCTTGAAGTTGATTTTATTTTGCATATATTATAAGTAAGTGATAATTATTTATGTAAAAATTAAGAAAAGTGAATTTTTATCATATAAACCGTTAATTATTATCAATTTTGTATTTTATTTTCTAAAATATACGTATAAGCTTATATTTAGGATAAAACTTAAGTTTATTTTTTTATATTTATTATATTCATTTCACTAATTAAGTTATGACATATATTTATTAATATTTTTTTTACTTTTTTTAAAAAATATATATATTATAATTTAATTAATTGATATAATAATTATAATAAATAAAAAAATAGACTTAAATTTTATCTTTATACTTGTATACCAATATTTTATTAAAATTACTATTATCTAAAAATATTGCATGTTGTCTAGAATTCAGAGCATGTTTTTGAGTAATTTTTAATTAAGCTTAGTTGTATACTTGTATCTTAGGTCTCCTTCTTTTTTAATGATTTTAAATTCTCTTGTACAATCTTTTTATTAATTATTTTAATTATTAAATAAAAAAATATTTAATTTTTTTATGTTTTAAGATATTAAATATATTTAATTTTTTATCAAATATTTTTTATATTTAGTATTAAAAAAATTATTATAAAAAACTTTTAGAAAAATATAATAAAACTCTTTTTTTGTCTTAACTATTTCATGAGATTATTTTAAAAAATATTTTATCATTCTATTTAATTTTCTTATTAATTTTCTTAATTTTTAAATAAAAAATATTAAATATTTTTTTATTTTTAAAATATTAATTGTATTTATTTTTTATTTAATATTAAAAAAAAATTATTTAAAAAATTGTAAAAAATATAACATTATTAGATCATTTTTAACAGCAAACATCGTCGAGCAACTTGACTAGAGTAATGATTTAAAAACCAAATTGAATATCGAACCGTGAAATCTATGACTTATGACTCAATTGATTTGACCAATTAAATTGGTAATTGAATCAAATGATATAAAAAATAAATATTTGTATAAAATAATATTATTAAAAAAATAATTAATTTCTTAATTTATTTTTAAATAATTTTTTAATTATTAAATAAAAAATATTAATTTTTTTATGTTTTTCAAAATATTGATTATATTTAATTTTTTATTTAATAATTTTTATTAAATAAAAAATTATTAAAAAATATTTTAAAAAATATAACAAAATTCATATTATTATATTAATAAAAGTATGGACAATAATAAAATATTTTCTATCTTATCTTTATTATTCAACCTTTTAAATTAACAAAATAACATTATTATTACACAAAAAAATCTGTAACTTCTCACGTTCTCCAACATTGACAACACTTCTTTTCACTTCTTTTTCACCATTTCCCACCCCTCTTTTACCCCACCCAACGACCTATACATTTTTTTTTTGGGATCATTCACCTTCTCCTTCCTTGCTTACTCCAGACTTCGTTGCTCAATCCATCTCATGTTTCATCATAGTTCCATTCATAATGCAGCCAAAGGTCATCATCATTTGATCACCACAAAGCTCGGTTCTACAATACTAAAAGTAGGAGAAATTTTTGCTTAAATTATGAATATTTAATTAGATGCATCAAATTAATTATGATTGAGTATTTTTATGAATAATTATATTATATAATTAATTTTATAAAAATTAATAAAAATATTAAATTTTAATTAATTTAATACACCCAAGTGTTTATGATTTAAGTAAATTTCTCGTAAAGATAGGTAGGAGTTTCACAAAACATGCCGCTGGCCCAACGCAGCAGCATTAATGTAAGGTGGGGTCACAAAAGCAAAATAAAGTATGCGTCCATCTATTCATGCATGCACCATTATCAAACACATTATATATATATATATATATAAAAGATCAATTGCATATTAATTTGATTTGTGCGCAACTAATTCCCAAAACAAATAAATTAAATTCTGTTAGTGCTAAAATTTTAAATGGGGTCTCAAAAGCATTTCTTTTGAACTATCATCATTCATCCAGCAGAATGCAAGGCCTGGGCCCTATTGGGTCCCAGAGTGCAGATGATGATAATAAGCTCATGAATTTTTTTTACCTAAATTCTAAACATCTAAATTAAGTATATCAATTAATTAAAATTTAATATTTTTATAAATTTTTATAAAATTAATTATGTAATATAAAAATTTATAAAAATATTAAATTTTAATTAATCTAATATACTCATCTGAATATCTAAAATTTAAGTAAAAATTCCTTCTAAGCTCAATTCATACTTTTCGGTCAGACAAGCAAGTTGAAGAAGTTGGTCCTGTCTCTTTCTCGTAGCAAAATCTGGCACCTGATTATCGGATAAGAATCGAGAATCTTTATAAAATGAATAAATAATTTTATATTAATTATTAATAATTAATATAAATTTATTTATTAATGATTAATATAAATTTATTTATTTATTTTACAAAGATTTTTATTTTAAAAGATGTTTATCCTTTATTATTGATTATCAAATACTGAATAGACAATGACAATCCTTTAAATAATTACTTTGCATGTGATCTGAACTTGTTTCCCTTTCCAAGGACCACTCATTCCTGATCATATACCACAACCCGCGTTCTGTGTCCACCCTGCCCCTTTTCTTTCTCCCTCTCTCAAAAACAGAAAATGTGAACATACGGGGATGACTCTGTTCACCATGCTGCATGCATATATAAAATAAACTTGACACAAGCTGCTAAATTTTCGTGTCTGGTTGTCCGTTTACCCAACTTAAACCATGGTTTGACCTCAGAACACAAGTTTCTTATTCTCTTATAGCAAACCAAACTCTAGACTTCAACCCTAGAATTCCCATAGAGCAGAAGCAACATTTTATTTACATTCTTTAGCAGCAAATCACATTTTAGTGTAAAAATTATCTAAACCAAACACGCATAAAATAACACTCACTTTTTGTAACTACCCGTCCAAAAATGATTTTTTTTCAACACCATTAAAACAACATAAATTACTTCACTTCAAATCCACAAGTTTGCAAAATTTAATCTCACAGACTAACTAACAAACAGATTCATTGCACATACCACCGAAGCATAATGACAAGCAGAGAACAAGAAGTAATTAGAAATTCTACCAGATTCATTGCACATTTTGTAACATTTGTTAGCTTCTACTGTTTCTCTGCTAACTTGCTAACTTGCTAACTTATTAGCAGATTCATTCACAGACTAACTTACTGACAGATTCATTGCACATACCACCGAAGCAAAATGACAAGCAGAGAACAAGGAGTAATTAGAAAATTCTACCAAATTCATTGCACATTTTGTAACATTTGTTAGCTTCTACTGTTTCTCCCATCATTTTGTAGTCTGTTCAAAAATTTTAATTAAAAAATGACGTTTCTACATCATTTTAATTTGAACAACAATTATAATTTTTCTACCACATTTTTTTCTCTCATAACTTTTTACACTACTCTCTATACTATTAATCATATTATTTTTTTAATATTTTTTCTTACTTAATCACAATTATTCAATATAAGTGTAGAAAGTGGTGTTTGTCCAAAGAGACATATTTCTTGCTCACAATTTCTTTTTTACCCCATTCCATACACCTTGTTTTTTTTATGGGAGGAGGGCGGGGGCGGAATGATACTGTTATGACACAAAGAACGCTCTTTTTTTTTCCAGTGTCCAACTCCAAGCTTTATAGCACTAAACCTGAAAATGTGCGTGACAAAGAGAAACAAGCTACAAAGCTTACTAAATTTGGCGTAATTATGTGGGATCGTCGAAATGGTGAATGCATATGTTGACCCTACCGAATTAACTTAGACCTTGAAGTAAACACATTCATTGCATCAACCACAGTCCGCCACTACTCCTCGCCTCCCTCCTAGTTCCGCTCGTCCAGTTGGTATATGGGATAGTAGGCCATGGAGAAAGATCATAATCAACGTAAACCATCTTTAAAGACTTAATTAGCTTCTGTAATAATAATATGCAAAATATAGTTTCAAATAATTTAAGACATTTCATTCGAAGCTGGAGTTGATTACACTGAATATGGTTTAATAGACATCTAAACTAATAATATAAACCTAGAAGGTCATTAAGAAAGAACTAATATCATGGTATTGTAATAATAACCAAAATTCCACATAATCTAATACCATTCTGGTGAATAGCCTTCATAACTTACTAAAAATGTAACCAGTGGAAATTATCAAATCAACCAATCAATATGATTGGTATTAAACAAAATGCTGAAACAAGGCATACATTAAAAATTTAAAACCAAAAGACTACAACTCTGACGTTTACTTCTCCCCATGCTTCCTTTCTCCTTGCCTCTTCCAGTTCACCAGTAGTTGCAGAAATTTCATGACCTGCATGTTTTATTTAGTAATAATGTTTATTAGTTCCATTCCATCTATACACGCAGAACCACACAAGATAAGTTTGCAGAGAAGAATGCATATATAAATAGTAATGTTGTGATTGCACCTCAGTCGGGTCTCGGACGGAGTAAAACGCACTGCTTTCTTTCTTCACTGACGAAACCAAAATCCCACAACCTCGCCTGCTCTCCCGCAGCACCTAAATATATATAATTCATACAATCATCAAATTCATAGCAACAACAATCTGTGTGTATTTAGAAAAATGATATGTTCTACGGTTTCAATACCTTGAAAGCATCTTCATCGGTTTTATCATCACCAATGTAGATGGAAAAGACACCATCCCTATCATTTAACCCTTCACAAAACAAAACCATTTTGTCCCTTCAATAGTTTCATTAACAACTGGACTATCCAGACCCAATTTACATCTGACCGCTTATAAGCTTAACTCATCTTTATAGATGGTTAAGTTGAGGACTATAGACTGTCTTGACATAATTGATATTTAGTCACCCATAAGCTCGACTTATCTTTACAGATGGCTAAGCTGAGGGACTATTGACCGTTTGAGCCTAAAACATAATAGGCCTATTATGACTGAAGTAGACCTTGTTAGATCAATCTTACAAGGCCAACATTTTGTACTAGGTAGACCCATTTTGAATTGTTAAGCACAGAAAGATCCCGATCAACCTGGCCGAAATCTCATAAGCAAGATCCGACCTACTTATAACCGAATAGGTAACGACTCGATAAATTCATGCTTAATATGACCCACCAACAGTTATTGACTGCTTGGCGCCATCATGACCAATGGTTGTCGACAGCTTTACGATATAATAATCAGACATAACGTAATCCTAACGTTCAAAGTCCTTAATGGGCTGAACGGAAGGTATCCAGAAAATCAGTCTTCCAGAGTCCTATATAAACTGTCTTGGCAGCTCAGGCCAGACATGTTCTATTTCTTACTTAGACACTTGGGCTTATCAACTTTGCGTTTGATCCTACCTATTTTTTGACCTGCCTAGGTTCTCTTGCTCTTGATGTTGCCTTTACTATAAGTCTCCAATGAGTCTTTCCTGCATACTAATCTAAGTCTCGATGATTACCTCGTAACATCTGGCACCCAGCGTGAGACCTTGGTAAAACTGTCCTACCCCACAACTAACCTGCAAACCAACGACCAACCTACAAATCACCCATACAAGCAACCATGACTACTAACTGGAATAATGCCAACAACGAAACAAACCAGGAAATGCCCAACCCAACAACATTGAAGTCTTGATGCAAGCCATTCGTGATATTCATACTAGAATCAATCAGATAGCCAATAAGGAGCCACATAGTACAAAACCTGCGAGGGAGGCCGAAAGCAATCATCGCTACACAAAAAATTGGGTCTAGAAAACTCCGAGCAAAAATGTTTGATGGCAAACTAATTATCCTCCACCTGTTGCAGACTACTTGATTTTCGAATTCATAATGAAAACCCTCCAAGAGTGGAACTAACATTATGAATTCGAAAAATGAGTGGTTTGCAGCCGGTGGAGGATAATTAGTTTGCCACCGAACATTTCTACACGAAGTATTCTGGACCTAATTTTTTGTATAGCGATGGTTGCTTTAGGCCTCCATTTCAGGTTCTGTATGTTGTGGCTCCCTATTGGCCATCTGATCGATTCTGGTATGAATGTCATGAATGGCTTGCATTAAGACTTCAATGTTGTTAGGCTGGGCATTTTCCCAATTTATTTCATTGTTGACATTGTTTTGATTAGTGGCCATGATTGGTTGTGTGGGTGATTTGGTGATTTGCAGGTTAGTTGTGAGGTAGGACAGTTTTACCAAAGCCACAGGGTGGGTGCTAGATGTTCTGGGTAATGACCAAGACCTAGATCGGTAGATAAGAAAGACTCACAGGAGGCATATAGTGAAGGCAACAACGAGAGCAAGAGAACCTAAACAGGTTAAGAAATAGGTTGGATCGTACGCATAGTTGGTAAGCTTAATAGTCTAGGTAAGAAATAGAACATGTCTGACCTAAACTGCTAGACCGATTTATATAATATTCTAGATGAGTGACTCTCTAGATACCTTTCATTCAAGCCATTAAAGATTTTAAACGTTAGGATTACGTTATGTTTGGTTATTGTAACGCGAAGTTATAGACGACCGTTGGTCATGATGGCGCCAAGCGACTAATGACCATTGATGAATCGTATTAAACAAGTGTTTATTAAATCGTTATCCATTCGTGTATAAGTAAGTCAAATCTTGTTGAGACTTCAGTCAAGTTAACTCAAATCTTTTTATACTTAATGATTTAAAATGGGCCTACCTAAGACAAATTAATATTAATTTTATGTAGTCGGTTTATCAAAATCAACTTAAATCATAGTAGGCCTATATATTATGTCTTAGGCTCAAACGGCCAAACAACATTTGCCATACTTGCTATCATAATAATAAGAGAAAAATGAGAGACGCTTACCTAGAGATTTTAGTAAAAACTCAACTGCTTTTCCTTTGTTCCAATCAATCACTGGACGGACCTCTAAAACCTATCACACATTAACAAAATGAAATACATTGTACACTGTATTATTTGCGATTTACTAATAACTTAATCATAAATTAATAATTATAGCTATAGTATACAGAAGAGTGTTAGGAACATATTGTTGATCATATTTTTTAATATTTTTTTATTAAATCACATCATATACTAAAATATATTTAAATTTAATTACATATTAATTAAATTAATTATATACTAATCAAATTAATTATACATTAATAAAAAATAAATATATACTTTAATATGTGATATAATTTAATAAAATTAAAAAAATATAATAAAAAATATATTCTTAATATTTCTCTAATATATAAAGAAAAAAATGTTTAAATAATAACACAAGTAGTCGTTACAATACCTTCCGTCCATGAGTTGAACGTAAACGAGGGTAATTTTTCAACATGTCATGGACACGTTGTCCAATAGTTGTCCAATGCTGCAGTCACTTTAATTAGTCAGAAATCGTAACATGTCATAATATTAAAAAATACAATAATGATATTTTCATTCTATTTCATACACAATTCTTATGTGACTTCATTTTTAATAATAAAATAAAAAATACACATTATAATACACTCTTTCTCTATTTTTTTTCTTGAATAAGATATTTGGTGGTGCAAATATCATTTCTCTAAAAATATATGTATATATATAAACTTAACCATTATGGGTGGTGGGTAACTAATCCTTACATTCTCTTCTACGTTACGGTAATGTACAGAAACGCAAAACTTCTGATTCTCAACTTTTGCACCCTTTATATCTTTAGTAATGTCGATGAGGGTTCTAAAAACCTGCATGAAAACACCCACAATTAATCTCTTTTTCAGTCATGAAATAGTGAAATATTTCTCACCAAATATTAGGGACAGAATTTTACACCTCATCAACCATAGGCAGGAATTCACTTGCAGGTTGAAAGAGAGTTATGTCCTTTCCCTGTCCATTCAAATACAAGAAGAGAGTGAACTTCTGAATTCTCCGACGTTTACCAACGTAGTTCAGTTATATTAAAAGAGTAGAAAGACGACAAGAATCCCAAAATGCATCATTAATACTCACCTGATGGTCAGTAGACTTGACACAACTTGGATGGTTATTGGACAGAGTCTGACAGAAAGGGCCAATAATATCCATCCCATGACTACCAACATAGTAGAGCTCCGATAGTTTAACAAAATCAAAAACCTGAAAATACAGTACGTCACAACTCCGTCACAAAGCAGAGAGAAAATTTTAGGTTATCAAAATAAATTATTTTATCTTATCTTTTATGTACTTAAATTATTTTTTTATATAAAAATATTTTAAAAAATTAATGTCATTTTATAATAGTTTATATCACTTTATATATGTTAAATTATAATTTAAATATTTATGATAAATTATGTTTAACTAAAAATTATTCCAAAAGCTAAACTGCTAAATACGATAAACAAAAATTGAACACTTATTGAAACTCGCAAAAATAAGGATTATCCTGGATACCTTGTCACGGCTTCTTCCGCTGATAATTGCCGTGGGAAAATACCTTGCCACGCTTCTCACAGTGGTACGCATCTTAACACGCATGATTTTGAGGAAGATTTTGAGAAAGAGGGAAAAAAAAAACTCAGAAGTGAATAAGAAATAACTTAATAGTAATTAATATATCATATGACAAGAAGCCAGTATGCATTGCTTACAGCTTCAGGCATAAAGGCACAGTCTGGGTCATCTACTATTGGCGAAAGAGTGCCATCATAATCTAGAAACACTGCAACTTTCTTATTCTTTGCATGGTCAATAATTTTCTCAAAAGAGTCTAGAGCTGAAGGATAATCAAGCTGGTAAAAGGAAATGAATAAATGTCAATCTGGCAAAACTTAAGCTGAGATGGCTCAATGTAGTGAATTCAAATAAACCAAACATAAAAATAAATGATGAAATTAATTAAGTAGCCAGCATACCATGAATGAGCAATAGTCTTCAATGTCATAGTCAATTGAAGCAACCTGAGCACTGGAACCTTTAAGTACCTTCTTCCTTGGAGGTGAAGAGGCCTTCATGGCATCCAACCAACCATTGGACCGAACATCATCAAGACTCCCTGCACTTTTCCTAGAACCCGCTCTTGAGTAGTTTCCGGGGGAGAGTGGTGAATCTTGTTGGTAATAAGTTATCACACTAGATTGGATTCCTAGTCTTGACTTGTTGACGGGTACAAGATCAGTAAGAACAGAAGAAACATGAGAGGACTTCAAGTCCATCGAGCCTATATATATATATATATATATATAGGTATCTCAAGAGACGCAAGAGCTGATCGTGTGTTATATTATATTGTGAGTGAGACTTTGTAAGAAACAGATGTCTATGAAAAACCACCGCTTTAACGTTTTCTTGTCACTGCTACTAGGTGAGCAGTCCATCAAGCTCTGGTTTCCCTGAAACTTCAATTGGAAGACACCAAAACCAAAGTCACAGGAGGAAATCAAATCAAATCAGTTTTAAAAAAGAAATTATGCAAGAGAAAGGTTAAACAGATGAAACGAAAAGGAAAGCTAAATAAATAAAAATACCTTCCCATATATTGCACTTGTAACAAGGGTCGTTATTACTATTAATGGACAACGTCTTCATAGAATAGAATGATGCAGTACTGCTTCTGCATGCAACCCGGGAAATCAGTAACTAATTTATGTCTAGAGTGTATGTTAGCTTATCTTTCAAAGCTTGTATAAATCACACTCTGTATACTTTATATATGTTGAATTGAATGAAACCATTTTTCTAAAACTCTACTATAAAGACGATAAAATGAGGATGAAATTTCCATGCATAAAATAAAGGACTGATATCAGATCTTATTGTACGTGGAAAATTAGGAATTGTTGAAGGAGGAATGGAATTCGGAGATTTATAACGAAATCCAATGAGCAAAAAATAGTAAAAGATTGTAGTAAAGATCAATAAACAATTAAGCATGATGTCCACTTGCCCCGGACCATTGGTTAGACCGTTAGAGAGTAATTCTGTGACTACATCGAAATTCCAGTTCTATTGAGACAATCCAGTCTGGCACTAACAAGAGTTTCTGATTTTACTGTTATAAATATTGGGTCAAATTCAGATACAACGTGTTAATCCAATAGAATAAACAGATAGAACATGTCAGTGTCTGTGAACTCAGATAGAACCTGAGACTTGCATTAATTAACAGGATAAAAAAGAACTCAGATAGAACCTGGAACTTGCATTTAGAGGAAAGAAAACATGTAGAAGCTCAGGCTCATTCTGCTTACTCCAAAAATTAAAAAAAATATATAAAAATACCAAAACAGAAAGAATCTTATAACAGAACCAAACTACACATCAACACGATTTTTTGTTTTTTTTTTTCTTCCCCTGTTTTTTCCTTTTGATTAGGAAGAATGAAGATAAGAACATTGCCTACTTATATAATCATATAATTATACATACGTACCCTATAGATATATGTGTGTGTGAAAACATACTTTGAGAGTTCACATGAAAGAAAGATCTAATTATCCGTACGGATATAGGCTAGATCATTTTCATTATTACAGCAGAGCTGTTTCAGATAACGCAGTTGACAAATACATTATACCGTACTTTTATCTTGCCAGTTATTCGAGATTATCTACAAATTATAGAATGATTTGTTTTTTTTTTTGTGCACTCGCGATTGCTTAATAGCAAATCAGCTTAAGGCAAAAATATACTATCATTATTAGCTATTTAATTACTATTACCATTCATAAAAGAAATGAAAACATACCATACTAACACTTGCACAAGTGTTGTGTTAAGAATACAGTTATGTGAAGCACTGTCTGTAATTGAAACTTGAAACTCTGGTGTTGGACCTACCTGAGTTTATAATGAATGGACAAAAAAATAAAAATAAAAAATAAAAAATAAAAAATAAAAAATAAAAATGAGCTACAGTCTGTCACTTGTAGATCCAACGCACCACCTTAATATGTAAATTAGACGTCATGGACCTTATAAAAGACTTGCCATAACATGATCAAAGCAGATTTTAATGGGCCGATTGTATAAGCCAAACCCGATGTTAGGTAGGCCCATTTCTGAACGATGAGTCCAAGAAGGTTCAGGTCAACCCGACCAATGTCTTGTTCCAAGAACCAGCCGAATGGTTAAACAACCCGCCTATCACGTGCCCAATATGAGCTACCAACAATCATTGGTTGTTTGGCACCATCATGACTAACAATCAAAAACGGTCTCGCGTCATAAAACTTAAACATAACGTAATCATAATGATTAAAGCCCCAAACAGCCTGAACGATAGGTATCTGAGAAGTCAGTTCTCAAACTTCTATATAAGCAGCCTTAACAGCATAAGTCAAACATGTTTCATCTGTTACTAGACACTCAAATTAGCCTTTGCATACTTTGCGATCATTCTTTTAACCTGCTTGGGTTCCTTTACTTCTTACTAATCTCTTTTGACCTAAGTCTCGGTTAAATAAGTCATCTATGCCTTTACATAAACTCGGGTAAAACTTCCATACCCCATACCAAACTTTCCCTTCAAACTAACCAATTTCCCTTTGTTGATAATTTACCAAAATAATCTTTTCAACAAGTCAATTTTATAGATCTCACTATTTTCTTAAGGCAACATTTTGATCGATGTGGGACTCAATCAAATATTCTACCAAACCTTCTCACTTTCTTACCACTAAAATCTTTTAACGCCATCGGAGACATTCATAATGACCAAATTGATCGGATAACCGGTAGGGACCAACGGCGTGTGGATCTTGATAAAAGTGAAAGGGTAAGTGTTATAGATATTCACTAAGAAAACTTACTCGAGAATAGAAATGGTCGCCAACGACCAGATATTATCCTACACCAAGGTGACCACTTTCTTACTTTCATATTCAAGTCCCATCGATCAAAGATCGAGTAAAAAAGTATTGAGCTTTATAAAAGTAAGGAGTGAGCACCTAACTTATTATTTTAATTCTAATAAATATATTACATTAAATATATTAATAAATATGTTATTTCTATTCTAACTTACTAAGTTTTAATTATTGACTTTTATTAAAATATAATTAAAAAATATATTAATATATTATAATAAATTAATAATTATAATTATAATTTATAATTATTATAATATTATATATTATATTATATATAATTAAATAGACGGGACTCTTTACCAAGACTTAAAAGTCTTATTAGATTTGAGCAAGACCTTTTTAATTAAACGCTTTTAAAAAAGCAATTTATTAGGAGATTGTTTAATAAGCAAGTTCAAATTAGGGATCTCGAACTGTAGGTCTCTACATGCTATCATGGCAGGCGTAGCCTAATTTATTTCACCCCTGGCACCATCATGACCAACTCACAATGGTCTCACATCATAAAAACTGAATATAACATAATCATAATGATTAAAGCCCCAAATAGCTTGCCATACGATAGGTATCGAGCCCCTCTTCTCATGTGGCCAGGAGCTATATAAGTAGCCTTGGCAGCATAAGTCAAACATGTTCCATCTTTTACTAGACACTCAGACTAGCCTTTGCATACTTTGCGATCATTCTTTTAACCTGCTTGGGTTCCTTTTCTTCTTACTGATCTCTTTCGACCTAAGTCTCGATGTTAGGTAGGCCTATTCCTGAACGATGAGTCCAGGAAGGTTTGGGACAACTCGACCGATGTAAAACTTCCCTACCCTACAACTAACCAACTTTCCCTTCAAACCAACCGACTTTCCCTTTAATCGACCAACAAATTACCAAAATAATCTTTTCAACAAGTCATGGCCGCTAACGAAGGCAACATTAAGAACGGAATCAATCAAGATGGTTCTGTCCCGGTCCTTCTCAAGAAGTCACATAGAAATAGCTCCTCGGATGCCGCTATCGTTAGACATTCATAGGGCCTTGATTGATCGAAACGTGATAACCTTTAGGCGCGACCAACAGCATTAGTCAGCTGAAAGGCGGCCGAAAGCCGGTGGTAATGGCCCAAATAAACCACGTGGGAAACGAAAACACTTCCATATGGAAATGGTCGGTCGAATCATGGGGATCCTCACACTGTTTAACCACCCATTCTCCTCGATTTTCATAAATGTCAATCCTTGCCCGCAGGTTTTCGGTTCGACCCACTGGCCTGCTTTGGAGCTCTATGATGAGACGCCAAAGTTCATGAGCACCTAATCATTTTAATTTGATGATGCTCTTGAATGTGGTTATTTCGACTCGATTAAATGTGTGTGTTTTGATTGCTTAGTCCTTGTTTGAAGCATGAATTTGAAGACTTTGGTTTGAGTTTTCACTCAAGTTCGATTTATGATTTTGTTAATTTTCGAGAAAATTTCTTAATCATTTTTGAATTAAGTAATTATGACTATGCTTAAGCTGGGTGAAATCTTAAATGTAGATGGCCTTATGGATAATTTGATGCAAAGTAAAACTAGTAGGGTGGTAATTTATGGAGCATCTCGGTATGGAGGGCGCGTTCAAATTAGGGATCTCAACCCTATTGTGTCTCTATATGCTATCATGGCCAGATTGCAGCCAGGGCCCTTTGCAGATTCCATGGCACCTAAATACTTAACTCACAACTTCTATACATCATCATAGATGACTATGGACCATCATGGCCCGAAGTTAATTTCATCTATAAATACTATTCCATTAGTTTTTCTTAGCCCCTTACTTAGAAATAGATTCCAGGTTTGCTAGGGTTACGATTTTTGGTAGAAAAGAAGATAAATAGCCAAGATTGGAGCCCTCTTTTCACCTTGGTGGAGGATCGAAGCTTGAAGGATCATCTCCTAAGCTTTGTTCTTCCTTTTTCTTCTCCTCTCTAATCTCTTCTCCATGACTATGATTAATCTTGTTGTACTTTCGTTTGCATCGTACTGGCTAAAGCCGATGTTATAGGGTTTTTCTTTGGATCTTCCTATGGATGTTGATTAAACTGAATTCTTCAGTTATATACATGATTTGGTCTCGAGTCCATTATATAGTGCTTAATGCTTTGTTAGTCTAAACCTAGGTTTCAATTATTTGTTTAAATCTAATGAACCTACCATAGGAATTTGGGTTTAAGATCAAAATGATTGATGCACGTATTTCATTCAATTGGGTTGGATGCGATGATTCGTTAATAGATGAAATATACCTACTTGACCATGCATAGTATATAGAAGTCTGGGAAAAGATCTTAATGATGCCTTTACTCTAGTTCTCATGGAAACATTTAGTGAATTGTAGAAATATGATGCCCAACCTTTATGGCTTGAGGTCCTTAACTAAGCATGATTCCCAATGGCTAACCTAGCCATTTCGTTTGTATTGCTCATAAGGATTACTTGTTATCAATTAAAATACGTGGTGAGAAAGGGATCGCCTTCTATGAAATATCAACTCTCACAAATCTCATGGGTTTTAAGTTCTTAAAATTAACAAATACATGAACACTCCAATTTCCCTCGCCCTAGGTTTCCTAAATTTGAATTATTGGTTTATACTTGCACTTAATTTAACGTTGTTTTATTCGTGGGAACGACCCACTAAGGCCTCCTACGGGTGCGACGCGCCAAAGTTTATGACGGTTAATATTCTCTCAGCTTGGTCATCAGTGATGATGGGTCGAGTTTATAAGTGGTTAAATGACTATTGGACCGAGATAGTCCATGGCCCTTTAGCTTGGTCATTGGTAATGATAGACCGAGCTTATAAAGAGACCATGCATTTTGCAAGATGCCTAATTAATAGGTCACTTCGTGTTTCGTGTATCTTGTTCTGACATGGGAAATCGTGTGAAGTGTGACACATGTAACGCATTCATTGGACAAGTGTCACATTAAATCATTTCACCATTAATGAGTATATTGGGAGGTTACAACGCAACCGTTGATCTTTTTCTTTAAAGATATCCACCGTTGGATAAATCCCATAGTTAAGATCGAATCTTTTCATTTTCCCTAATCCTCAACGGTTGATCCATGACTGTTCATTTTATTTAAAACTTCCTCACTTCCATTCCCACTTCACTTATTCATCTCTGTACTTCCCAAGTTTCTCCGCGCTCTAACTTCCCCTCATTCCTTTTTTAGAACCTTTACTATACCTTTTATCAAGCTTTGCACCTCTATTCTTCCAAAGGATTTCTTCGCGTCTTACTCCTAAACCAGGTACTTCCTTTGTTCTTTTCTTTTTTGCATTTTTCATAACTTATTTCAAGTAGAAAAGTTTTGAATATGGAGCGTAATGTGTCCATTGGAGAGAGTAGTGAAAGTGAGTCAGTAGAGATTCTGGGAGGGTATCTACCGGCGTTTCATCGTCAAAACATCGTGGATTCATCCACTAGTGAAGATAAGAAGTTTGGGGAGAATTTAGATGTGGGAACGTCTGGTCAAGGTACTAAAGATCAGTCGTTTGCCCCTAACTCGGAAAACCCGTATTACTGGGTCCATCCCAATGTTAGAAAATATTACTCAGTTTATAGCTCGACCGAGAGTATTTCCATACTTCGAAAATATATCATCATGGCGACCAACGAAGATGAAACGAAGTTCGTTTGCCGACCTTGTCATCCTAGTGAAAGAATTTTCATGGCTCCTGGTCTGAACGAAGAATTAGGCTGGATTTTTTTGTATGACACTTTCTTCATTCGACTTGGTCTGTGACTTCCTTTCTCAAACTTCTAATGTGAGGTTTTATCAAAACTTAACGTCATCCCAACTGAACTTCATCCAAACAATTGGGCGTTTGTTCGAGCTTTCGAAGTCTTAGTACACTTCCTCAATTAGGATCTGAACGTTGAGGTGTTTTTTTTCCTTTTTCAATGTAAGGGAGTTGATAAGAAAGGTTGGGTGTTGATTAATAGTCATCCATAAAAGAGATTATTTTTTGCCTTCGATTCCTCATATAAAAATTTCAAGTCTAAATTATTCTGAGTGAGTTCTCCCTCGACCACTCTTTCATTCTTCCTTGATCAGTATAGAGTGGAAAAAAAAATCTTATATCTTGGCGAAGCAATCCAATTACTATATTGGGTATAAAGTACAAAAACCTTCGGTTAGAAGACCGAGCTCTAATCGACCTTTTGGAGGAAACTTCTATTTTGGATACAATTTCTTTGATAAAGTTCAGAAATGATCCGACCAAGCTTTCCAAAATTTTGCATAAGTCTTTTCATTTTTTCAAATTGTTGAACTTGCTCTATTACTAGTGTATTTTTTAACTATTTCATCGTATGGCAAAAACAATGGCTCTAAAGCTAAGTGTTCGTGAAATGCAAAAGCGACTAAGAAAGTTAAAGAATGAGGAGAATGCCCATCCTGTTTCTGCTAACCACGACATTCCTTGGCCAGACCCTGTTCATGTCGTTCCTGAACCAGAATCCTTTAAGACCAAGTTGGATCCGATGGTGAGAAATCGACATCAGTCGAAAGATCGGGATGTTAACCCGAAGATGAAGTCGAGCTCTTTGGCTGGGGAACCCCGATCAGTAGGCAATGGTTCTTTCTCTCAAAACTCGAAGTTCCAGGCTGCCTTTGTGGGATTGAGTGGATTTGCTGCTAGTGCAGATGTGCCTTCCCTTTGGTCATCCAACTTCCCATTCGGATCATTGATGGATTCTCATATTACTCTTCTTGATGACAAGTAGGGTAAAGACAAAATCGACAAGATCGAGCTTTGCTGATAGGCAGAGGTACAACTTCTCTGAACTGCTAGTGTTATTCGGTCAATCGAACTTGAGTTGGAAGATTCCAATAAAAAGTTATTATCTTTCAATCATCTTTATCGGTCAAAAATGAGAAAAAAACGTAAAATTTGCATGAAACTGAGGTTACCGAAATGAAGAAGTAAATAAAAACTCTAAAGACAAAAATATGTCGAGTTTAAGGTCTCGAGCCATCGCTAGAGTTATTAGAAGAAGAGAAAAAGAAAGTCAAAGAAAGATTGTCTGCAATCCAGAAAAAAGAGCTTGATACTGACCGAGCACTTAAAGAAGCACTTGACGATAAAACCAAGCTATTTAACGAGCTGGAAGGGTTAAAAAATGAGATCATTGATTAGAAGGTTGTTGGGTATGACACCGGTCTTAAACAGACCATACTTCTGAACCCCGATGAAGTATTTGATAATCGTCTTGGAGACATGGGTTCCTTCAAACAAGTTGTGAATGGTCGGATAGTTGATGATGAAGACAAATAAGAAGAAGAAGAGGTCAAGACAGTGGTCGGGGATAAAGAAACATGAAAAGTAATTCAGTTTTTATATTTTAACTTTTGGTAATGAACTCAAATCATGAAATGTACCTTTAATTTAATTCTTGCTTATGAATGAATGAACCTTTGATTCAATTGTCGTTCTTGTTCTTCGATTTAGACTTGTATGCTTTTCATTTAGTTTAATTTGAAATATTTGTATACCTCACACTAGGTGTTCATAACCTCAGCCGGAAATACATGTCTAAGCCATCCTCGAGACCTTGCATGGATTCCTCAATGTTTTTTTAACTTTCATGGCTTAAGCTAGTCTAAAGCTTGCACTAAAAACTTTATAATTTTTATACCTCGTTTCCAAGTTACCCCATGGGAATTTTGTGTCTTCTTCAGTGATGTATTGTACCGACTTCCGATAGCATCTTACACTAACTTAAATGGCAGCTTGTGCCGATTTAAATGGCAACTTATGCCGACTTAAATGGCAGTTTGTGCTGATTTAAATGGCATCTTGTGCTGATTTTGATAAGCTCCATCGACTTAAAGATTATGCCAACTTCGTGTCATTGTTTGAATTTTGGTGGCAAGAGGCAAGAATAATTCAACTAAGAAGTCGGATAATACTTGTCGACTTAAATGACAAATTATGTAGTCTTCAATGACAGCCTATGCCAACTTATGTTATTTGTGATAGTTGGGAAAACAACTTTATTAATAATGAGGAATTAAAGATATGTCTCATTAAAACCTTCCATGCAAAACTTAATGGGAAAAAACTTGGTAAGGAAAAAGAATACATTATTTTAACTCCTATTTAAATATACATTCAGAAATCATGAAAACTTATAAATACTTAGCCAAAGTACTTCCTGGGAGAAGCTAAGTTCCATGTTCGAGGAAGAGCTTTTCCAGTACAATTGACGAGCTTGTAAGCTCCTCCGTCGATGTCTTTTAGGATTCAGAAAGGTCCCTCCTAGTTGACGACCAACTTACCTTCGTCAGGTAGTTTTCTAGAATCTTCAACCCTTCACAAAACCAAATCTCCCTCTTGAAATTTCCTTGCTTCTGACCTTTTGATTGCATTTCCTAGCTACCCTGGCTTTGGCAACTTCTTCCTAGATGTGGGTGATATCTCTTTCTTCTTCCAGTAAATTGAGATCGATCTTCCTAGCTTCATCATTGACTTCTTCGCTAAAAGCAGACCTTCTAAAGCTTGGTTCCCCTACTTCAACTGGAATCATGGCATCGACTCCAAAAGTAAGTCAAAAAGGTGTTTCCTGTGTAAAAGGATTGTGGCATAGTGTGATACGCCTAAAGGACACTCAGCAAATCTTCTTCTAGCCAAAGGACCTTGGCTTGGTCCAACCTCCTTCTTAGTCAGGTCAAAATAACCTTGTTTACTATTTCAGCCAAACCGTTTGTCTGGAGGTGCTCGACCAAGGTGAACACCTATTTTATCCCATTTTTTAAAAAAAATTCTTGGAATTTTTTGTCAATGAATTGATTTTCGTTATCAGACACAATTAGAAAAGGTAAATTAAACCGATGGATAATGTTTTTCTAGACAAACCTTTTAACCTTTTCTAAAGTTATATTAGAAAGGGGTTCGACCTCAATCCATTTTGTAAAATAATCAATTGCAACCACGATATACCTCAACTGTCCGGCCGCCATAGGAAAAGGTCCGAGCAAGTCAATCCCCCATCTACAAAAAGGCCACAGAGTCTCTATGCTGTGAAGTTCTTCAGGTGAGACTTTATGTAAATTTACGATTTTTTTACATTTATTGCATTTTCAATGTACTTTAAACAGTAGGCTTTCATTGTTGGCCAATAAAGTCTAATCCTCAACACCTTTCCAGCCAAAGACCGTCCTTACATGTGACTGCCATAGAATCTTTCATGGACTTCTTCTATAACCGACTGAACCCGATCTTGATCAATACATTTTAAAAGGGGAAGTGAAAAACCTCTTTTGAATAGCTTTCTCCACTGACCAAAGTGTAATAACTGGTTGACTTACAAAGCTTCTTTGTCCTTTTATCATCGGTCAGAAGCTTACCATCTTGTAAGCATTTGATGATCGGTCTCATAAATGAATTCAGGTTATTACCAATAACAAATGGCTCTTCCATTTCAATGCTCGATTGCTCTATCACTTCTTGAATGACAGATCAATTGTTTCTCAGGCCTTTAGTGCTTACTAACTTCGAGAGTTGATCGTCCTGAGCATTCTGATCCTTTTGAATATTCAAAATCTCGAACTGTTTGAACTTCTTGACAATATTTTGCACCTTTGAGTACCTAGTTAACTGAGGTTCTTTGGTCTAAAACTCACCCTTAACTTGCCCTGTGATTAGCAGAGAGTCCAACTTTGCAACCATCCGAGTTGCTCTTATTTCTACAACTAATGCTAACCCAGCAATAAGGACCTATACTCAGCCTGATTATTACTTGCTCAGAAGTTAAACTTTAGGGACTGTTCGATCAAAACTTCGTTTGGCCCATCCAAGATAATTCCTTCCCCACTTCCTTTGACATTGAAAGCTCCATCGACAAAAAGATACCAAGTGTCATTGTTTGAATCATGTGGAAGAGGCAAGAATAATTCAACTAAGAAGTCGGATAATACTTGCGACTTGATCGATCCTCTAGATAATAGATATCAAATTCGAACAGTTCCACCGGCCACAAGATCATTCATCTGGAAAGCTCCGACTTCCTAAGCACTTATTTAATTAGTTGGTAGATTCTAATAATGGTCGGGTGACTTTAGAAGTATTGTCGAAATCTTATGGCTGTTGCCACCAGGCTAGCACCATTTTTTCAATCTTTTGGTATCATATTTCTGGTCCTTACATGACCCACCTAACAAAGTAAATTGGATGTTGCTCCTTCTCGTCCTCCCTAACTAAAATCGAACACAATGCTTGGTCAGAAACAAAAATATAGAGAAATAATTTATCACCTTGCTCGGGTTTAGTCAAGATTGTTGGGGTGGCCAAGAAATACTTAAATTCTCCGAAGGCCCTTTCACATTCCTTCTTCCACTAAATTTTTTTTCACTTCTTGAGACATTGGAAGAATGGTAGAGCTCGGTCGGCAGACTTTGAGAGGAATCTTAATAAAGCAGTAATCCTCCTTATTAGTCTCTGTATTTCCTTGATCGTTGTTGCGCTCTTCATGTCCATTATGGTCTTACATTTGTCTATATTAATCTCAATTCCTCTGTTAGTGGGAAGAAAATCGAGGAACTTTCTGACCTGAACTCCAAACACATATTTTTTCGGGTTTAACTTCATGTTATATTTTCTTAATTAAGTGAAGATTTTAGAAAAGTCGAAACAATGGTTTTTGTTGACTGGAGACTTAGCCACCATGTCGTCGACATAAACTTCGATATTCCTGCCGATCTGTTCCTCGAATATCTTGTTCATTAACCGCTGATAAGTTACTCTAGCATTCTTTAAAGGAAGTAGGGTCATTCATTAACCTCGATCTTGTTCATTCTAACATAGGAATTGAGACTAATCCGGATAAGTGTAGGGCCATAATGGACATGAGGAGTCCAACAACGATAAATGAAGTACAAAGATTAACAAGGAGGATCCCCGCTTTATCAAGATCAAAGTCTACCAACCGAGCTCTGTCATTTTTCCAATGTCTCAAGAAGCTGAAAATTTTTTAATGGACAGAAGAATGTGAAAAGGCTTTCAGTGAATTGAAGCACTTCCTGGCTACTCCACCAATCTTGACTAAACCCGAGCAAGGTGATAAATTATTTATTTATATTTCAGTTTCTGACCAAGTGTTGGCTCGATTTTAGTTAGAGAAGATGGGAAGAAGTAGCATCTGATTTACTTTGTCACCTGGGTCTTGCAAGGACTAGAAATCTGATATCAAAAAATTGAGAAAATGGCGCTTGCTCTAGTGATGACGGCTAGAAGACTGCGACAATGTTTCTAGAGTCCATCGATAATCATTAAAACTGATCAGTCAATTAAACAAGTGCTCAGAAAGTCAAAACTCGTCAGATGAATAATCTCTTAATCGGTGGAATTGTCCGAGATTGATATCCAGTATCAGCCCAAAGGTCCGATTAAATCTCAGCTATTATCGGACTTCTTAGTTGAACTATCTTTGTCTCTCCCATATAATTCGAACAGTGACAATTGGTATCTTTTTTTGGATGGAGCTTCCAATGTTAAATGAAATGGGGGCAGGAATCATCTTGGAAGAGCCAAACAAAGTTCTGATCGAGCAGTCCCTAAAGTTCAATTTCTGAGCAAGTAATAATCAGGTCGAGTATGAAGCCCTAATTGCCATACTAACGTTGGTTACAGAAATAGGAGCAACCTGACTGATCGCTAAGTCGTACTCTCAGCTTGTTACAAGACAGGTTAAAGGCGAATTTCAAACAAAAAACCCTCAGTTGACTAAGTATTTAATGAAGGTGCAAAATATTGTCAAAAAGTTAGAACAATTCGAGATCTTAAATATCCCAAGGGATCAAAATACTCGGGCCGATCTACTCTCGAAGTTAACAAGCACCAAAGGGCCGAGAAACAACTAATCCATCATTCAAGAAGTAGTTGAGAGACCGAGTATCAAAGTGGAGGAGTTTTTCGCCAATGACAATGATCTGAATTCATGGATGAGTCCAATCATCAAGTACTTGCAAAATGGTGAGATTTCCACTGATGATAAAAGGGCAAAGAAGCTGAGGAAGTCAGCTAGTTATTACACTTTAATCAGGGAAGAGTTATTCAAAACAGGATTTTCACTTCCCCTCTTAAAATGCATTGGTCCAAGACGGATTCAATCGGTTATTGAAGAAATCCATGAAGGAGTCTGCGGCAGTCACATAGAAGGATTATGGTTAGCAGGAAAAGTCCTAAGGGTCGGACTTTACTGGCCAACAATGAAAGTCGATTGTTTAAAGTACATCAAGAAATGCGACAAATGTCAAAAATTAGCGAATTTACATAAAGCTCCACCTGAAGAACTTCACAGCTTGAAAACTCTGTGGCCTTTTTGTAGATGGGGATTGACCAAGTTAAATACCTTTTCTCGTTACTTAATCAATCAACAAATAAGATAAAGTTAAAAGGTTCATCTGGAAAAATATTATATGTCAGTTTGGTTTACTATTCATAATTATGTCTGACAACGGAATTCAATTCACCGACAAAAAGTTTTGAGAATTTTGTTTTAAGAATTGATTAAAACAGATATTTACCTCAATCGAGCACCCACAGACGAACGGATTAGCCGAAGCAGCAAACAATGTCATCTTGACTGGGCTTAGAAGGAGGTTGGATCATGCCAAAGGCCGTTGGCTAAAAGAATTTCCAAGTGTCATTTAGGCATATCATACCACGCCGCAGTCATTTGCTCAAGAAACACCTTTCTGACTTACTTTTGGAGTCGATACTATGATCCCAGTCGAAGTCAAAGAATCGAGCTTTAGACAATCAGTCTTTAACGAAGAAGTCAATGATGAAGTAAGGAAGATCGATCTCAATTTACTGGAAGAAGAAAGGGAAATCGCCCACAATAGGAAATAAGATGCCAAAGCCAGGGTAGCTAAGAGGTACAATCAAAATGTCAGGGCAAGGAAATTTCAAGAGGGAGATTTGGTCTTGTGCAGAGTTAAAGATTCCAGAAAATCACCTGGCGAGGGAAAATTATCAACAAATTGGGAATAACCTTTCTGAATCCAGAAAGATATTAGAGAAGGAGCTTACAAAGTCAGTGATTTCAATGGAAAAGTTCTCCCGAGAATGTGGAACTCGACTTCTCTCCAAAAATATTTTAGCTAAGTTTTACTCTTCCTTTTGAATGTACTTTTAGTTGGTTGTTTCATTATCAGTTGATGTATAGGAATTAGGATGATGTACTTTTTTCCTGACCAGGATTTTTTCCACTAGGTTTTGCCTTGAAGGTTTTAATAAGGCACATCTTAATTTCATCATATTATTAACAAAGTTATTTTCCATTGCTGTCTTAGTTAGAATAAAGTTTTAAAGATCCATCCCGGTATAACTGGCCGAGGTCAAGAAGAAGGCTCAGCCCGATATAACTGGCTGAGGTCATGAAGAAGACCTAGCCTGGTATAACTGGTCGGGGTCACAAAGAAGGCATAGTCCCAATATAATCGGACGAGGTCAAGAAGAAGGCTCAGCCCCGGTATAACCAATCGAGGTCATGACGAAGGCTCAGCCCGATATAACAAGCTGAGATCATGAAGAAGGCCCAACCTGGTATAACCGGCTGAGGTCAAGAAGAAATCCCAACCTAGTATAATCGATTGAGGTCATGAGGAATCCCAACCTGGTATAACTGACCGAGGTCATGAGGAATGCCCAGCCCGATATAACTGGCTAAGGTCATAAAGAAGGCCCAGTCCCGGTATAATCGATCGAGGTCATGAAGAAGGCCTAACCCAATAACCGATTGAGGTTATGAAGGAGGCCTAGCCCGATATAACTGGTCGAGGTCATGAAAAAGGCCTAACCCAGTATAAGCGACCGAGGTCATGAAAAAGGCCCAGCTTAGTATAACTGGCCGAAGACAAGAAATGTATATGAAGTCAACCAAAGTATACAAGTATTGTAAGTCATCAAATCAAACTAAGTACAAAGTATACAAGTCCAAACCAAAGAACAAAGGCGACAAATTGAACTAAACAAAAGTCAAATAAATGAAATGCACTTGGAAATGCATTACATTCATCCATCAAATACAAATATGAGTTGTAAATATAAATCTAGTCGTTGACAACTTGTTTGAAAAGACCTAGTTCTCTAAGTCGATCGTCAAAAATCCCATCAGGGTTTAGAAGCTTAGCTTGTTTAAGACCGATCTCATATTCGGCGACCCTCTGATTGGTTATCTCATCTTTCAACCCCTCTAACTCATCAAATAGCTTGGGTTTACTGTCAAGTGCCTCTTTGAGTGCTCAGTTGGTCGTAGTTAAATCTTCTTCAACCTTCTTCTTTTGACTACGAAATACTTAACTCACAACTTCAGTACATCATCATAGATGACTATAGACCAGCCTGGCCCAGTTAGCACTGCTATACATAAGCTCGACCTCTCTTAACATGCGATTGAACTGAGGGGTTGTGGACCATTTTGGATACATAAACTCGGCCTATCTTTTCAAATGACCGAGCTGGGAGACTATGGACCATCATGGACCTTATAATAGGCTTGCCATAACGTGACCAAAGCAAATCTTAATGGGCCGACCGTGACAAGCCAAAGCCGATGTTAGGTAGGCTCATTCCTGAACGATGAGTCTAGGAAGGTCCGGGTCAACCTGACCAATGTCTTGCTCTAAGAACCGATCAAACGGTTAAACAACCCGCCTATCACGTGCTCAATATGAACTGCCAACAGTCATTGGTCGTTCGGCGCCATCATGACCAACAGTCAGAAATGGCCTCACGCCGTAAAAATCGAACATAACATAATCATAACGATTAAAGTCCTAAATAGCCTGAACGGTAAGTATCCAATGAGTCAGTTCTTAGACTTCTATATAAGCTGCCTTAGCAGTATAAATCAGACATATTCTATTTTTTACCGGATATTCAGACTAATTTTTACATATTTTGGAATCATTCTTTTGACCTGTCTGAATTATTTTTCTTCTTACTGATCTCTTTCGACCTAAGTCTCGATTACTCGAAACATAAATTAATACTCATTATGAAAATTTCTTCTTTGACTGGACACTACGACGGCCAACATGAGCATAACCAAAAGTAATAAATCCCCCACGACAAAAAAACAAAGAGAAAAACAGTTGGGCTGAGAGAAAAAAAAATTTCTAGAAACTTGTTTAAGGTCGCCATCGAATTTGCTTTTTAAAAAATACTACACAGTTGGCGCTGTGACACCAACTTGGCAGCCATCTCTCCAAGGTTAAGGTGATCAATTTTGACAGAGTTCTGGGGACGATGAGAAATACCCTATGGAAAGTTATCACGCATGAAGACCCCATTCAATTTCAATGATTTTAGCAACCTAGGCATGTTAAATTCCAACAACACAACATCTTCAGTAACCCATAAAAAAAAATAGATTTTGCTAAGTCTTTTTTTTTAGAATAAAGTCTAAACAATATTTTGTGCACTTGAGTTATTTGTTTTAAGACATAAATTTTACTCAGATCCAGGAAAAAAAAAGCATAAATTTTACACTTAATAAAGAAAAAGAGAAAAATAAGTTGTCAAATCATTGTACAATACATAAGGCTCACACAAAAAACAAACCCATTATTTTAATGTGTGATTAAAAAAATGTTAATATGTTTAATAAATTAATTATGAAATATAAGGTATGTATGGTGTAATGTGTCGTCCATAACCAAAGGGGAAAAAAATAAAACAAAGAGCTAACGGCAGCAAGCGAATACAAATCTAGCTACGAGAAAAAGCAATCGTTCCGGCTGAATCCATCAAAAGGATGCATTTTTCCATGTTCATCGGCCGATAAAGGCTCACACGTTTGTTTTCATATCAAACCTGCCACTTTGCACATATATAACAGGCAAAAAAGACAGATTCAGATAGAAAAGAATGCGAAAAACTCATTAAAAACAACAGATTGTGCTGAGAAGGAAAAGACAGGGCCATTATCAGAACATATATCATCAAACGGATGGCTTGACGAAATTGATTTAGAACATAACATTGTTTTATACGTGATGATTACTTCGAACACGTCCAACACAATGACATTAAAAAATCTGAATTCTTTTAGGAATCAGGAGAGGCAGAGAAGATAAGAACACACCTAAAACAAAGAATTAACCGCTCTTTCAACGGCGCAGAAACAACATTAACAAGCCTGAAATAAAATTAAGCCAATCAAGGAAAATGATAAGAATGTGAAATTGTGTATACAAGCATATTCAGATTCTTTTAATACAGGGAAATAATAATAATAATAATAATAATAATAATAATATAATAATAATAATAATAATAGAAAAAATGAAATATCACCTTAAAAAAGACGTGAAGAAGAACCACCGACGAGAGGCTTTAGGTATTTATACGTTCGAGGTATAATAAGTAGACGTGCCTATCAAGGTAGCTTAATTGACGCTATATTTTTACTTACCATGATTCTCGTATAACAATTGATTCTATTTCATTAATGTTATAATTTTACCATGATTCTCGTATAACTGATTCTATTTCATTAATTATAATTATACCATGATTCTCGCATAATAATTGATTCTATTTCATTAATTAAGAAATCCTTTCTTTCTTTTTTTTGGAAAATCAAATTATGAATAATGAATTTGAGTCATGAATATCATCAGCGTTCTTTCCTTGTTTTTACAGGGGAATGAGTATGTGTGTATTAATTTCAGTTTATTAGAGAAATATTTTATGTATTTTAAAAATAATGAAAATACAAGTTTATTTGGAATATTACTAGATACTTAAGTAAAAATCTCTTTCAATTGTATTATTTTTATATATATAAATATTATAATTAAATTTAAGACTATATGTTTAGAAAAATTTAAATTTCTTCTAATCTAATCAATATATATTAATTATTTTAATTGAATTGATGTGATATTTTAAAATAAAAAAAAGTCTCATTTTATTTAGTGGGTAGCACTATAATATATTTAAAGATATAATAATGATATTTTTATTATATTTTTTTATATTATATTTTATATTATTTTTTATATCATTAATTATATTATTTTTTTTATTATTTTCACTTAATTATAATTATTAAAAAAATAATAAAAGATATAGTAAAAAATATATGATGAGATAAACATTTCCTTAAATATAAGATACCAATAACTCTAAAGAGTGATTCAAGTAACGAATTTTATAGTAAAGATTGATCTCATACATATATGTGAGAAAATCTGGCAACATCGAAATAAGAAGTAACAGACTAACACGTGTAACAAGAATTAAGAAGGGGGCGGTGACATCTAGGGCCGGGTGGATTGGGTAGTTCTTTTTCAGCATTTTTATACTCAATCTACTAATTAAATTAGTGGGTTTTGTTAAGTTGGATTGAAGAACTTTTTTTTTTAACGTCTCCAATGACTTACTTTATTTACTTAAAGAATAAGTTAAGTTGAATTAAATTTATGAGTCCAACATACTTAAAAAAATTATTAAAATAAATGTCAATTAAATTAAAAATTTATTAAAAATAATATATATATGTCAAATAAATTAAAAATTTATATAACTGTCTTAAATATAGTAAATTTCAAATAAGTTAAATGAATATATTGAGTTTTATTCTCTTAACATAAATTTGAAATAAATTAAAATAAGTTAACATATTTTAAAATCATAAAACAAACTAAATTAGCTAATTAAAGTTAATATGATTATATATATCATATAGATTGAAATAATCATTTGTTTTATTATCAATTTTTTTAATATACTTTTTGTCATTTAAACAACAACAATAACCAAGCTTTTTTTCATTAGGTGAAATTGGTTACATGGATCAAACGATGTCATTGTGTCATATCATAAACCAAATCTTCAGAAATATCATTCAAATTTATTTATTTTTAATTATTTTACCTATAATCTTTTTTGGTCTCCCTCTACCTGTAACTATTGGGCTATCCTCCACCTGATCTACTCTCTTTACATAGATTTCTAAGGGTCTTCTCCTTACATGTCTAAACTATCTAAAGCAAGATTCTCCCATCTTTTTCACAATAGGTGCTACTCATATTCTCTCTCTAATGTATTCATTACTAATCCTATATTGTCTTGTATGATCACACATCCATTGCAACATCCTCATTTCCGTGACACTGATCTTATGCTCTTGCTGGCTTTTTATCGCCCAACATTCAGTACCATACAACATCGCAGGCCTTATAACTATGCTGTAAAATTTACCCTTAAGCTTAAGAGACACTTTTCTATCACAAATAACTCTTGAAACACTCCTCCATTTCATCCATCCAGCTTGAATCTTATGATTTACATCTCCCTCTATCTCTCCGTCATTTTGTATGATAGATCCATGATACCTAAACCGTGTAACTTGTGGTATGGTATGGTCTCTAATTTTCACCACTAAGCTAGCATTAACACGCTTCTTACTGAACTTACATTTCATATATTCTGTCTTACTCCTACTTAGACGAAAGTCATGTTTTTCGAAAGCTCGTCTCCATTGTTCTAGTTTCTCATTTGTTTTCTCTCTTGACTCTCTAACTACGATTATATCATCTGCAAAAAGTTTGCATTGTGGCACCGACTCTTGGATATGCGCAGTAAGCACATCTAAGACCAAGGTAAAAAGATATGGACTCAAAGTTGACCATTGGTGCAGTCCTATAGTTACAAGAAAATCTTCTATGACCCCACTCAGTATTCTCAAGCTAGTTTTATATCTATCATACATATATTGGATTGTTCGAATATAAGCGATACAAACTTCTTTCTTCTCCAAAACCTTCCACAATACCTCTCTCGGTACCCTATCATAGGCTTTTTCCAGATCAACGAAAACCATGTGTAGGTTTTTTTACTTTTTTCGATACATCTCCATCAATCTTCGTAGAAGATAAATTGCTTTCATGGTTGACCTTCCGGGCATAAAACCAAATTGATTCTTTGAAATATGAGTCTCTTGTCTTAATCTCTGTTCAATTACTCTTTCACATAACTTCATGGTATGACTTATGAGCTTAATCCCTCTGTAATTTGTACAATTTTGTATATCTCCCTTGTTATTATAAATAGGGATTAAAGTGTTTCTCCTCCATTCATTTGACATTTTCTTAGATTTCATTATTTTGTAAAACAACTTTGTGAGTTAGTTTATACCTTTCACTCCTAGGCACTTCTATACCTCAATAGGTATATTATCCGGTCCAACTGCTTTTCCATTATCCATCTTCTTCAATGCTTCTTTTACCTTAAACTCCTGAATTCTACGATAAAAGATTTTATTTTGGTCATTCTCTCTAGTGTTTAGAATGTTCGAGTCTCCTAAAGTCTCATGTCCCTCATTAAATAATTTGTGAAAATAACCATTCCATTGATACTTGATGTTTTGTTCTGTAACTAAGATTTTACCATTTTCATCCTTAATGCATCATTTCACTTGATCCAAGTCTCTTGTCTTCCTTTCCCTACTTTTAACAAGTCCATCTTTGGCGCCTAAAGATTGATATAACCCATCAAACGCCTTAATTTTACCTCGTTCACCGCCTTCTTAGTATCTTTTTTGCTGCATTATATTTTTCTCAATTTTCATTGTTTTTACACACGTGTCAAACTTTATAACATTCCTTTTTAACCTTAACATTATCTTGTACACTTGCATCCCACCACCAAGATTTTTTATCGTTAGGTCCAAAGTCTCTTGATTCACCGAATGTTTCTTTTGCTACCTTCATAATCTCTTTGGTCATATCGTCCCACATATCATTAGCACTCTCTTGTACCTCCAAATCTCTTCCTACATAATCCTCATCTGAAAGAGTATTTATTTTCCTCCCTTTAGTTCTCACCATTTGACCCTTGGGAATCTGTCTTAATAATTTCTCCTTACTCTTATCTTAACTCGTATATCCATAACCAAAATATTGTGTTGGGTAGACAAGTTCTCTCCAAGGATGTCTTCGCAATTCATGTAAAGCTTTCTATCAGATTTTCTTATTAGAAAAAAAATCAATTTGAGAGTAAGAACTCCTACTTCTATATGTGATAAGATATTCTTCCCACTTCATAAAACAATTGTTAACTATTGTAAAATCAAACGTTACCGAAAAATCTAGAATCGCTTTGTCCCCTGCATTAGCTACTCCTAGACCATAACCCCTATGCAAACTCACATACCCCCTAAATTCGCTTATCACATGACCATTTAGGTTTCTTCTTAAAAAAATATTTTTTCCTAACGATATTCCCTGAACTAAACTTTTTAAATTTCTTATCTTTATTTGAATGTGACCACAATATGTATACTTAAATTTAATTGACATTATAAAAAAGTCAAAGAAAAAACTTAAAATATTATCATGACTAAATAATTTTTAATTTTATATATTTAAAAAAAACTTAAATAAATTATATTTATGTGAATTGACATTTTTTAATCCTGATATAGACCTAGAGGCAAACTCAATTCAACTTTCACTTAGTCAAAAAAAATAGATTCGTGAGTAGACACGTAGATACTCTTAATACTGACATCTGTGAACCTAGATGATGATGTGGTCATGTGTCAGATTGGGATTGGGACCATAATGCATGGACGAAGAGATTTTGGGCTCGAGTCGCTTTCGTGCAGAGCTGGCATTCTTCCGTGACTTGAGTGTTTTTAAAATATAAAAAAAAATGAAAAATAATTTAATTTATAAATTAAATTTAACTAAATTTTATATTAAAAATATTAAAAAATAAGAAATAATTTAATTTTTTAAAATTTATAGATTTATTTTTTTATTTTAAAAATTTTATAAAATTTTATCAAATTTAATAAAAATAATTAAATTTAGTTTGATTTGAAATAAGTAAAATATTTTATTTTTAGTAACTATTTTTAACTACCTATCATAAAAGTAAAAATATAAATAATAAAATTAAATTAAATTAATTCTCATTTTAATAAGTTTTAAATATAAAATTTAATTTTTAAATCAATTTAAATTTTATTTTTTAATAAATTTTAAATACAAAATTTGATTTCTAAAATAATTCAAATCAATTTAAATCAAATTTTTTTCAATTTTAATTGATTCTAAACATTACTTCTACATATATTTTTTGGGCAAAAAATTGGTAAAATCATTTATGTTCATCGCACTCCAGGAATTGAGATGGATCAACGTGGCTAAGGGGAAAAATATAGAACGACCATCAGAGGACAAATTCTTGCTTCCCTAATGTATATAGGTGTAATGTGACTTTTTCTTACTATTTAGGTAGTGTTTGAAATTAATTAAAATTAAAAAAATTTGATTTAAATTGATTTAGAAATTAAATTTTATATTTAAAATTTATTAAAAAATAATATTTAAATTAATTTAAAAATCAAATTTTATGTTTGAAACTCATTAAAATGATAATTAATTTAATTTAATTATTTTATAATTTAACTTTTATAAGAGGTAATTAATAAGAGTAAAATATTTTATTTATTTCAAATTAAATTAAATTCTAACAATCATATTAAGTTTGATGAAATTTTTAAAATAAAATAAATGAAATCTATGAAATTTTAGAAATCAAATTATTTTTTATTTTTTAACATTTTAAATACAATATTTAATTAATTTTGATTTATGAATCAAATCATTTTTTATTTTTTTTCCATTCCAACCATACTCTTATATTTCTAAAAATGATATTCTTAAAAATATTATAACTGAGAATGTTTATTATTATTTAATATTTAAAGAAATATTTTTAAAATTTATTTGGTTCACAAAACTTAACAAAAAAATTGGCTTACAATATAAATTTTTCATTGCGTTTATTTAATAATTCTCAATGAATGTGAAACGTGTGGTATCAAACTTTTATAGATAAAATGATAAAAATAATATTTTTTATTTTTATTATTTTCTTTATAAAAGTTTAAAAATAAGAAATAAAATAAAAATAATGTGATATTTTTTAATTATTAATAAAAACACAATAATTGAAAATGAAAACAAAAAAACTAACTAAATACCTCTTAACTTATTCAAGCAGTGACGGATACAGAGGAGGTTAAGCAAGGGCCATGGCAAAATGCATATATATATATATATAAAGCATATTTAGTGAGATGAATTTTTATTATGAGAAAGTGAGATAAGTAAATATTGACTATATAACCATATATGAATCGTCAAGATTAGAAGTTACTTAAAAATCATATGACTACTTAAAAAGGTCACATACATTTATGTTCTAATCTTAATCATTTATGTAATATTTAATTATCAAGATTTACTCATCTCACTCTCTCACAATAAAAAACTTCTCTCATAAATATCTTGATATATATATATATATATATATATATATATATATATATTTTAAAGTTTAAAAAGTTGAATAAATATCTTGTTATAACTTATAATTTGTTTAAAGTTATGTAAAATCGATATTTCAAAATGATCGCTGTATTGATATTGTTGATACCTAATTTTATTCATAAAATTTGAAAAATTAAAGTATCACCAAGTCCCACATTAGAGAAGTCATGTTCCTTCTCTCTCCCCTCCTCCTATATAAAGGGGTGATTCTCAATTATTTTGGGCATCTAAAAAATTATACACTTGAGCTTAATACTAAGTATAAGAGTTCGAGAACTTTAGTAAATCTTTTTTTTTATACACTTGGACTTAATACTAAGTATGAGAGCTCGAGAACTTTAGTAATTTTTTTCTTGCAAGTGGGTTACTTTTCAATGTTTGATTTGAAGAGAACGCGTAACGCCCTGTGCACCAACTTCTTTGAGCATAACATTTTTATACGCCTTGGAGGTAAGTTTGCTTATTTTTTTAATTTTTTTCTTGTATTATTATTTTAGCTTATTCATTTGTTAGTTTGGTTTATTTATTATTATTATTATTATTATTTGTAAATTTTTTAATTTAAAATTAATTCAAGAATAAATTGGGATTAGTTGAATTGTAACAACTTGTTAATCTTGTACCTTTTAGAATCATCTAAGTTGTGACAAGTTGATGATTCATTTTTTTAAATAAAAAAATCAAATGAATTTTCAAAACAAAAATCTTTTCAAAATTAAAATTAACTAACTCAATCATTTTCTAAAGAATTACGTGACTTTAAATTCCTCATTGCATCTGAAGATACATAGGAGTAGAATCTCTATTCTGTCAAGTCAAAATTAAATTTTTATAATTTAGTTGTTTCTTTTTAAGAACAATACAGTTATAAATTTTTTAAAATGAGTAAAATAAATACATTTGAGATTCTTAAAATTTGCACAATTAACTTAAGGTATCATTCTTGGAACGGGCAATATAGGGTGCTAATACCTTTCCTATCTGTAATTGACTCCCGAATCCAAGTTTATTTTTTCAAAAGACCAGTTTTCCTAATTAAATGATTTTTTTAATATTTTCCCAATTCAAATAAACATTGGTGGCGACTCCATTGATTTTCATAATCTTTATCTTTTTCGGTCGTCCCGTCGCGATCCCAGTTGCGACAGCTGGAGACTCCACTAGGGACACTTAGAAAGTCATGCTTGTTGTTGTTAGTTGTGCAAATTATTAATAATCTTTATTTATTTATTTTACCCTTTTTTGTCTTTGTTTTTATTTTCTTATTTGGTTGTAAATAGTTTTTTATTTTTATATAAATTTATGATGGTGTTATCTTTAATGCTCTTGATCTACTTGTATATATTTTGTTGACTCAATATTTCGTGCTTGGTTGTTAAAACCCCAGGGTAGAAAATTGCTGCTTGATTGTTGTATGTATATTCTGTTTGATTATTATTTTTGCAGGAAGAGAGTAATCCTTAGGATTATGGAGGTTTGTATGCTCCCTACACCCATGACACCTACACGTTTATCACACATATTCGAGTGGGGCCCTATACCCAGGTCCGAGTGAAGCTTAAGTTAGGTAGAGTCATTTTAGATGTACATCCTGTTTGGCTATCTCGAAAACCTCATTTAGATTGTGCCTTTTTCACAAGTGTCCCACACCTAGTGGTTTACCCACTGTTTGTGGTCAATATTCTGAAATGAGACTTAACTCTAGAGGCCTTTAGAATAATAGAGTCACTCAATGAAAGTTCTCACGAATGAGTAAGACTCATAGATCCTTAGGATAGAATTCATCAAATTTAAGGGAATCCCAAAGGACACGAAGGGAGCGTACTTCTTCTTTATCCATCTATCATTCATGTCATTCATTCTTTCATTTTTTTTAAATTGACATAAAAAAAAGAAAAAGATACATCATATTGCATTTTCATTTCTAGCATTTAAAAAAAAAAACGTTCTTCTTTATCTATCTATCATTCATGTCCTTCATTCTTACATTTTTTTTAAAAAATATCAACTTAAAAAAAAAGATATATCATCTTGCATTTTCATGTCATTTCTAACATTAAAAAAATATTATCTTGCATTTTCATGTCATTCCTAACGTTCTTAAAATAAATAAATAAAAAGGGGCATTCCTAGCATTCTTAAAAAAAAAAGATACATAATCTTACATTTTTATGGCATTCCTAGCATTCAAAAAAAAGAAAAAAAGATACATCATCTTGCATTACTATGACATTCATAGCATTCTTTTTTAAAAATAAAAAAATTCACCTGCATAAGTAGGCAATACTTTGCATATATGCATGTTGCCAATTTTGTTTAGTCAATGCTGATAATTGCATATTCACATTATGTTTTCCCAAGCAGAAAAGTAGACACCATAGCAGGAAAGCAACTTCTGCGACACCCTTACAGGACTCGTTCTCAGGCTAGGATCAAGGATGAAATAGAACAAACTCAAGAGCTGAAGGATGAGGTGAATCAACTCAGAGAATAAATGTCCAAGATGATGGAGATGCTACAGTCCATAGAAAATAGAATGAGCACAAATGGGAATCCCTCAGTGGCAAACGAAGGACATCCGGTCACACCTCTTCACCCGCCTGGTTTCGCTTCAATCCCTCTGCAATACCAAGGCTTTAATCCTCAAGAAGTTATGATGTTACTCACCATTTATCCAAACAACACCACTTAACCCTCAGTCACCAGTTCGCAAGAAAACCAAGTGCCACCATTCCCACCATATGGCCTCCCTCCCGGCTATATACCACCATTAGTCACCAACCCCCTTGATAATACCACCCCAGCAATAACACCAACTTCAAACCCGCCAAACACTTCCCAAATCCAATTCACTCAGCCAAATGTCAGTGAAACCCTACCAACACAACACCCATTTCCTTTTTTTATCCCACCATACGGTCTCCCTTCTGGCTTTGTACCACCTCGGGTTTCCAATGCCCCTGACGGCAGCATGCCTGCTTCAAACTCGTTGAGCACAACCTAACCATATGCCCATTACCTTAGTGCTAGTGGAACCCCATCAGTGCAACATTTTGTCCCCGCTTTCATGCCACAATACCCAGTGAACTCTTCTACTGAAAATCCTTAGTCCAAATAGAAGTTAGAAATTCTTGAAGAGAGACTACGAGTCATAGAAGGAGCAAGTAGCTATAGTCTTCCAAATAGCTCAGAACTCTATCTTGTCTTGGATGTGGTGATTCTCCTGAAGTTTAAAGTCCCTGATATATAAGGGAATCACTTGTCCAAAGAACCATCTGACCATGTACATCCGAAAGATGGTTTCACATGCTCATGACGATAAGCTGCTAATCCATTTCTTCCAAGACAGCTTAGTTAGGGCAGCTTCTAACTAGTACACACACCTTGAACGTGCCCATATACAATGTTTCAAGGACTTGACCGATGCTTTCTTGAAGCAATATAAATACAACATTGATATGACACCAAATAGACTGCAGTTGCAGAATATGGTTAAGAAGAAAGTTGAAACCTTTAAGGAATGTGCTTAGCGGTGGAGAGAAATATCTGCTTAAGTAGAACCCCCATTGACAGAAAGAGAAATGGTGACCACGTTCATCGACACTTTCCAATCACCCTTCTATGACAAGATGATAGGAATTGTGTCATCAAATTTCTCGGACATGGTCATCATCGGGGAAAGAGTCGAGGCAGGAATGAGAAGTCGAAAGATTGTTGAAAGTTCAATAGGGATGTTTAGTACCAAGAGGCCCCCAATAGGGAAGAAAAGGGAAGGAGAAACTCATGCTGTTACTTTCGATCAGAGAAGCTTTATGCAAGGGAAATATAGCCAAGCGCCTAGCAACTCTCAATCATCCTTCTAACCTTCCTACATTCCTTACAACCCATATATCGCTAATGCCTCCTAAGCTCCACATCCCCAACCTTACCACCCGTATGTTGCCACTGCTTCACAAGTTTCTTATCCCCATCCTCACCACCCAACAATGTCTTACCGAATGCCATCTCCTACTCAATACCAGACATCCCCTACCTTACCGCCTCAGCCTGCTCAACCATGAACCCAAAACCTAAACACAAACCAAAGAAGAGCACCAAATAACCAAGAAAGGATGTTTGTCCATTTCGACCCAATCCCTATGACCTACACTGAGTTACTACCCCAGCTTATTTGTAACTCTCTCTTGGCTCCTTACCCGATGAAGCCAGTGGAACCCCCATACCCTAAAGGATTCGACCCAAATGCCAAGTGTGATTACCATACTGGGGCCGCAAGCCATTCCACAAAGAATTGCAAAGTGATGAAGTTTAAAGTGTAAGACCTAATCAATGCCAAATGGTTGAATTTCAAGGTAAATGCTCCTAGTGTGGGCCACAATCCTTTGCCAAATCACGAAAATCCTAAAGTCAATGCCATAGAGAAGTACTCTGCCTAATAGCTCATAAAACAAGCGACAGATGTCAAACCCCCATGAGAGTTATTTTTAAAGAACTCTGTAAATTTGGGATGATACAAGCTCAAGTTGAAAGGAAAAGAGGCAATGATGATGAAATAATGTGTAATTTCTATGGGAATGTGGGGGCATTCCATTGAAAAATGTGGTGAATTCAGACAGATCCTCCAAAATCTAATGGACATGCAACAGGTGCAAATAAGTCATATGTGTGACAAGGGTGGTATAAACATGGTTGATGAGTACGCCATTCCCCAACCTCAAGAAGGTCAGGAAGTTATAAATTCTCAGGTCCCTTCCATTACATATCCGATTATCAAGCCGTTGGTTATCTATTACACTGAAGTTGCGCCTTCACCACCTCCATATGGCCCGAAGCCCATCACCATTCAAGCTCCCAGTCCTTTCCCATTCAAGGACACCAGAGCAGTACCATAGAACTATGATGTACAAGTCCTTGGAAGCAATCCCGCGAACAATCAGCCAAAAGTTTCATCTTGTTCAACCTCTATTGTCACTAATATATCGGGGATTGGGGGGATGAAACGAAGTGGTCGCATTTACACTTCTGAGGAGTTGCGAAAAGAGCAAGAAGAAGAAAAAGAAAAAAAGAGGAACTGCAAACGAAAAAGCAGGATGGGAGAGTCTTCCATTGGAAATGAGGTGAAAGAAAAAGAAAGATTGACAAAGTCAAAGGAGTAGAAAAAAGAGGTATACGATGAAGAAGCTTGTGAGTTCTTGAAGTTTATCAAGCAAAGTGAGTATAAGGTGGTAGATCAGTTGAATCGTACCCCTGCAAGGATATCGCTTTTGTCCTTATTGATGAATTCTGAGCCGCATAGAAAAGTATTGATGAAGGTACTTAATCAAGCTCATGTTTCTCATGACATCACAGTTGACAAGTTAGGTGATATTATTGGCAACATTACTACTGATGATTATGTCACTTTCACTGATGATGAGATACCTACTGAAGGAATGGGGCACAACAAGGCACTACATATTTCTGTCAAATGCCAAGAGCACATAATGGCTAGAGTGCTCATTGACAATGGTTCCTCTTTGAATGTGTTGCCAAAATCAACTCTTTTCAAGTTGCCTTTTGATGGAACTTACATGAAACCAAGTACAATGATCGTGAGGGCTTTTGATGGGACCCGAAAAGAAGTAATAGGGGAAATTAAGATCCCAGTTCAAATTGGACCTACTACTTTTCATATACTCTTCCAAGTGATGTACATCCACTAACTTACAGTTATCTCTTGAGACGACCTTGGATTCATTCCGCTAGAGCCATGTCATCCATGTTGCATCAGAAAATGAAGTTCATAGTTGGCAATAGGTTGGTAATCGTTTCAAGTGAGGCAGACCTGTTGGTGAGTAAGCCACCATCAAACCCTTACATTGAAGCTACAGATGAAGTTTTTGAAATTATATTCTAAGCTCTAGAGATTGTCAATGCCACTTATGTGGAAGAAGGAGCTCAAATTCTAAAGCCACAATCATTTAGTGCATCCATGACGATAGCTAAAGTTATGCTTGAAAGAGGATATCAATGTGGAAAGGGATTGAGAATGAACAAACAAGGCATTATGAAGTTCCCGCAACCCTATGAAAACAAAGACAGGTTTGGGTTAGATATAAACCCACCAAAGCTGACAAGAGAAGGGTCATAGAAGAGAAAAGGGAGAGGAAGTTGGCTCAGTTGAAAAATTAGGAGCCTAAAGCTAAGAGGATTCCTATATGTGACATCCGTCAAAGCTTTCGAAGTGCAGGATTGGTGTTTCTGAACCAAGTGACCGCTCTCAATGATGATCAACCCATCAATCATGGTGTCAACCTAGTGTACCCTTATCCCCCTGATGCAGAGCTTAACAATTGGGAGATCATTGATTTTCCCATAACCTTTGAAACTGATTCAAAGTAATTCTGTAATGCTAATCCTTTAGCACTGTCTAAGGCTTTAGGAAGATATGTTGTAAAAGCGGGCTCACATGTTTTCATTTCAATATTTATTATCAATAAATGCATTTTCAAATTATCTTGCCTTTTTTTTTTCTCTTAGCTTTTTGCTTGACCATTACATTAACCTTTATTCATTACCTTTTTTTTTACTTGTGTTAATATCAATAAATGAGGATCTAAAAGTGACTCTCTTGAAAATGACATTGCTATGACCCCATTATATGATTTTGACCATCTCGTTAATCATGTTGATGAGGATAATGATGACAATTGGGAACCGAGTTAATGAAATTAATGGAACAAGAGGCCAAAGAAATTTAACCCTATGAAGAGTCAACTGAAGTGATTAATTTGGGGATGGAGGATGATAAAAAAGAAGTTAAAATTGACACTTCCATGAAAGAAGATGAGCAAAGCAAGTTAGTTAAGCTCTTATCTGATTATTGCGACATTTTCGCATGGTCATACCAAGATATGCCTGGACTAGATGTTAGCATAGTTGAACATAAATTGCCATTAAAACCATAATATCCTCTCGTCAAGCAAAAGTTAAGACGAATGAAACCAAAGATGTCACTAAAAAATAAAGATGTTAAAAAGTAATTTGATGCAGGTTTCCTCGCTGTTGCAAAATACTCTCAATGGGTCGCCAACATCGTCCTTGTTCCGAAGAAAGATGGGAAAGTACGAATGTACGTTGACTATAGAGATTTGAATAGGGCCAGTCCTAAAGACAACTTTCCTCTACCTCACATAGATGTTTTGGTGGATAACACTGCTCAACATTTATTTTTCTCCTTCATAGATGGTTTCTCGGGATACAATTAAATCAAGATAGGAGCAACTTATCAAAGGGCAATAGTGACTTTGTTCCATGATATGATGCATAAAGAAATAGAAGTTTACGTGGACAACATGATTGCAAAGTCTAGAACAGAAGAAGACCATGTTGTTAATTTGGAAAAGCTCTTTGAACGGTTGAGAAAGTTTAGGCTCAGATTAAATCCTGCTAAATGCACTTTTGGTGTAAAATCAGACAAGCTTTTGGGGTTTGTGGTAAGCCAGAAAAGGATAGAAGTTGATCCAGACAAAGTTTGAGCAATCATAAAGATGCCACCTCCTCGCACTGAAAAAGAAGTTCGTGGGTTTTTGGGGAGAATGAACTATATTGCTAGATTTATATCCTAATTGACTGCGACGTGCGAACCAATTTTAAAGTTGTTGCATAAAAATTAGACAGTAGAATGGAATGAAGATTGTCAGATAGCATTTGAGAAGATTAAGCAGTATCTGCAAGAAGCCCCAGTATTGGTACCTCCAATGCAAGGAAGGCCTTTTATCATGTACTTGACTGTGTTGGATGAATCCATAGGTTGTGTACTAGGGCAGCTCGGTGAAACTGGTAGAAAGGAACATACCATCTATTACTTGAGTAAGAAGTTTACCAATTATGAGGCAAAATACTCATTGCTAGAGCGCACGTGTTATGCCTTAGCATAGGTAGCCCATCGTTTGAGGCAATACATGTTGTGTTACACCACTTGGTTAGTGTCCAAAATGGACCCAATCAAGTACGTCTTTGAAAAGCCTGCTCTCACGAGGAGGATTGTACGTTGGCAAGTTTTGTTATCAGAATATAACATTGTCTATGTCACCCAAAAAGTAGTAAAAAGCAGGACTCTTGCAGAATTGTTGGCCAGTCAACCTATGGAGGATTATGGGTCTATGTAGTGTGAATTCCCTGATGAAGATATAATGACTTTATTTGGAGAAAAAGAATCCCCAGAAAAAGAAAAGTGGACTTTGTTATTCGATGGAGCTTCTAATTCACTAGGGCATGGAATTAGAATCATACTAATTTCTCCTAAGAATAATTTCATTCCAATTATTGCTAGACTGTGCTTTGACTATACAAACAACGTAGCTGAGTATGAAGCATATGTCATGGGAATCCAAGCAGTAATAGAATCAAAGACAAAAGTTCTTGAGGCATATGGGAACTCTGCCTTGGTCATTCATCAACTAAAAGGAGAATGGGAAACTCGAGATGCCAAGTTAATCCCTTATCATGCTTACATCAAGGAGTTGATTGAACAACTTGATGAAGTCACATTCCATCATGTCCCTCGGGAAGATAATCAGTTGACTGATGCCTTAGCCACGTTGTCGTCAATGTTCAAAGTAAGCTATGATAGGAACTTGCCACTTATAAAAATGAAAAGTCGTGACCAACTGGCATATTGTCAAATGGTAGAAGTGGAGCCAGATGGGAAACCGTGGTATCATGACATTAAATGTTTTATGAAGAGTAAAGAGTACCCTCCAAATGCTTCAGAAAATGATAAAATGACCCTCAGAAGATTCGCAATAGGGTTCTTTCTAAATGGGGAAGTGCTCTACAAGAGGAACCATAACATGGTGCTGTTAAGATGTGTTGATGCAACGGAGGCAGAGAAAATCATTAGAGATGTTCATGAAGATTCTTTTGGAACTCATGTAAATGGACATGCAATGGCAAGAAAGATCCTAAGAGCTGGGTACTATTGGTTGACAATGGAAACTGATTACTTCAATTATGTGAAGAAGTGCCACAAATGCCAGACATATGCTGACAAGGTTCATGCACCACCAGTACCTTTGAATATTTTAATAGCACCTTGGCCATTCTCGATGTGGGGAATAGATGTCATAAGGCCCATTGAACCAAAGGCCTCAAATGGACATCGCTTCATTCTTGTTGCAATTGATTACTTCACAAAATGGATCAAAGTTGTTTCTTATGCCAATGTCACCAGGAGTATAGTGATCAGATTTGTCAAAAGGGAGTTGATTTGTCGTTACGGTTTACTAAGCAAAATTACCACTGACAATGGCACTGATATGAACAATAAGATGATGAAAGAGGTGTGTGAGAGTTTCAAAATTGAGCATCACAATTCCTCACCCTACCGCCCTAAGATGAATAGGGCGGTTGAGGTAGCAAACAAGAACATCAAGAATATTATCCAGAAGATCGTTGTAACATACAAAGATTGGCACGAAATGCTACCATTTGCATTGCATGGCTATCGTACGTCAATTCGTACTTCAACTGGGGCAACCCCTTTCTCTTTGGTTTATGGAATGGAAGCAGTACCCCCTATTGAAGTGAAAATTCCATCATTAAGAGTGCTGATGGAGGCAGGATTAGAAGAAGCTGAATGGGTCCAGATTCGACTTGATCAGTTGAATCTCATTGAAGGAAGGAGATTAGCTGCACTATGTCATGACCAGTTTTACCAGAAGTGAATGATGAAAGCCTATGCAAAAAAGGTGTGTCCCCGACAGTTTCAAGAAGAAGACCTGGTACTCAAGATGATTCTTCCTATTCAAAAGGATTATCGAGGAAAATGGACTCCAAACTATGAGGGACCTTATGTCGTGAAAAAGGCCTTCTCAGGAGGGGCCTTGATTCTCACAAACATGGATGGTAAAGATTTACCACTTTCTGTAAATTCAAATGTAGTTAAAATATATTATGCTTAAAAAAAGAAAAGAAAAAATAGCAAAGCAATAAAAAGAAGAAGAAAAAAAAAGTGGCTCGCTAGGTTGAAAACCTGAAAAGACGACTTAGGCAAAAATTAGAGTGACCCGCTAGGTTGAAAACTCAAAAAGAGCGACCTAGGTAAAAGTTAAGGTTAAAAATGGTACTTGACACATCCGAAGAAGTGAACTTGCCTCAAGTCACAAACTGGGGCAGTTTGAATATATGAAGTCTTGTCATGAAATGCTCCCAATGCGTCAAAATTAGGTCAAATCATATTCTTGAAAACAGACAAAGGGGTATTTAAAGTCGCATACGTTGGAAATTAGCACTGATCATCTAAGAAAACACCACTGGAAGAGCTGGAAAATTCCACTCCAACATTTCTTTTGTGAACCTTTTCAATTCTAGTCCCTTTTATACTGCCTTTCATGTATTTTTTCCTTTCTATAATGATAATCCTTTTTCGTTGCAACCCATTGTTGATTCAATATGCATTTTTCATGATAGTTTTATATTGAGATGTTAAACATGTGACGATATTACCAAAGTATTTAGATTTACTTTAACAATCTCGAAAGGTCATGGGAAACGTAAAGAAGATAAGAGTATTGATGAGAAAAGAAAGAATCACCAGGCAAATCATAAAGCAAATCAACAAATTTCATTACTGTTCAATCTTGATCCTGCTGTGGGAAGAAGTCCTTAAGGGTTGTGGAACCAAGAGCGACTCAATTAAAGCTCTAATGTGTAAAAATAAAAAATAAAAAATAAAAAATATATAATAAGAACAATAATAAAATAAAAATATTGTTTAACCAATTTGTTCGTGAGACTTTTTACAGTAGTACATACATTGCATCATACATCATCTCAGGCATCACATGCATTTACAAAATAAACACCTTTTCTTTTTAGTTTCCAGGGCTCTATGCCCATTGCCTTTAATTTTCGGGTCTTCGTACCCATCGCTTTTATGCTTCCACAGCAAGTCAGGGCCTTATGCTCATTGCCTTTTCATTTTTGGGTCCCCGCACCCGTTGTTTTTAGCCTTCACGGCAAGCCAAGACCTTATGCCCATTGCTTTTAATTTTTGGGTCCTCGTACCCATTGTTTTATGTTTTCGGGTCCCTGCATCCATTGCCTTTAAGTTTCTTGTCAAGTTTCGGCGGATACTCGACTTCGCAAGCTTTTTTACCTTTCGTGCCATTAAGTTTCCTGTCAAGCTTCGACGGATACCTAACTCCGCAAGCTTTTCTACCTTTCTTGCCTTTAAGTTTCCTATCAAGTTTCGACAGATACCCGACTCCACAAGCTTTTTACTTTCTTGCCTTTAAGTTTCCTGTCAAGCTTCAGCAGATACCTGACTCCGCAAGCTTTTTACCCATTGCCTTTAAGTTTCCTGTCAAGCTTCGACAGATACCCGACTCTGCAAGCTTTTTTTTACCTTTCTTGCCTTTAAGTTTCCTGTAAAGTTTCGGCGGATACCCGACTTCGCAAGCTTTTTACCTTTCTTGCCTTTAAGTTTCCTGTCAAGTTTCGGCGGATACCCGACTCCGCAAACTTTTTATCTTTCTTACCTTTAAATTTCCTATCAAGTTTCGACGGATACTCGACTCCGCAAGCTTTTTACCTTTCTTGCCTTTAAGTTTTCTGTCAAGCTTCGGTGGACACCCGACTCTGCAAGTTTTTTACCTTTTTACTTTAAGTTTTCTGTTAAGTTTCGGCGAATACCCGACTCTGCAAGCTTTTTACCTTTTCACTTTAAGCTTTCTGTCAAGCTAAGCGGATACCTGACTCTGCAAACTTTTTACCTTGTTCCTGTTAAGTTTCAAAGGATACCTGACTCTGTAAGCTTCTTATATTCTTATTGAACTCCAACGGGTCTCTGTACCCATTGCTTTTTAAGTTTCCGGATCCCGTACCCATTTCTTTTAGGTCTCTATGTCCATATACCTGTGGCCTTTACCTTTTGTGGTCCTTATACCCCACGTTTTTTTACCTCATTTTAAGGCTCGTTACGTTTTGCATCGATCTACACAAGTAAATTTTTATAGACAAAATTGAATTATTTCCTTTGCTTTCCATTTAGTTTAAATGTAAAACAAATGAGGGCAGCTGTTGATATCTAATTTTGTCCATAAAATTTGAAAAACTAAGGTATCACTACGTCCCACATTGGAGAAATCATGCTCCTTCTCCCTCCTCTCCTCCTATATAAAGGGGTGATTCTCAATTGTTTTGGGCATCCAAAAAATTACACACTTAGACTTAATACTAAGTATAAGAGTTCGAGAACTTTAATAAATTTTTTTTAACACACTTGAGCTTAATATTAAGTATGAGAGCTCGAGAACTTTAGTAAATTTTTTCTTACAAGTGGATTGCTTTTCAATATTTGATTTAAAGAGAACGCGTGGGGCTTGTGCACCAACTTCTTTAAGCATAGCATTTTTATACGCCTTGGAGGTAAGCTTGCTTTTTTATTTTATTTTTTTCTTGTATTATTATTTTAGCTTATTCATTTGTTAGTTTGATTTATTTATTTATTTATTTATTATTATTATTATTATTTGTAAATTTTTTATTTTAAAATTAATTCAAAAATAAATGAGATTAGTTGAGTTTAAATGAATTGTTAATCATGTACCTTTTAGAATCATCTAAGTTATAACAACTTGACGATTCATTTTTTTAAATAAAAAAATCAAATGAATTTTCAAAACAAACGGCTATTTAAATGAAAGAATTACATGGATGAAAACTGATCACTCTTTTTAAAATTAAAAACAACTATCACAATCATTTTTTAAAGCCATGTCAATTAAAGTCAATGACTTTGAGTTCCTCTGCATAGGAATCACCATCAATTTTGATTGATATGTAGGAGCAAAATCTCTATTCTATCAAGACGAAATTAAATTTTCATACTTTAGTTGTTTCTTTTTAAGAAGAATATAGTTATAATTTTTTTTAAAATAGGTAAAATAATTACATTTGAGATTATTAAAATTTACGCAACTAACTTAAGGTACCATTCCTGGATCGAATCTTTCTTGATGCTCGAGCTTTCAGAAAATTGTATGGTTTCTAATTTCCTCCCATATGACCGAGGCCACCGTAATTGACTCATCTTGTGGCGCATCATGGGAGAATAAACAAGAATTCCAATCCAATGCTCATTTTTTAAAAATACCGGTTTTCCTAATTAAATAGTTTTTCAATGTTTCGGAGAACAAGAACTCAATTCATTTAGAATAAACATTGTTGGCGACTACTATGCGAAGCGTAAAATGATTTTCATAATCTTTATCTTTTTCGGTAAAAATCACTGACCCGTAGGCCACTTAAATCTCCATCAATAATGGGAATCAAAATACAATGATATTTGATCTTCAATTTGTGATATAATTCTCACAAATTGGCACACTATTTTTCTCTCTTAGGATATATATCGTATTAGATACTTTTTCTCTATATATCTTTTAATTATTTTTTAAAATTTTTTCTGCTTAACAAATCGTCAATATATCAATATATTCATATTGTGTCATATATCTCTTGTCTTTGGTATGTATCTTCAATCATCTGCGGCCGAGTATCTCATATCCACGTATTCATACTTCCTTGGTTTAAAACACTTAAATTTAATCTTTAATTTATTTTGTACTCGTTCTTATTTAACATATAGAATAACCAAGATTATAGATTAAATTTCATCATTCACCATTTGACAAGGTGTCATAACTTACATTTGGAATATATAAATTTAGAGTTCAAAAAATACAAATAAGTTTTAAACTCATTTTAACCCATATAGACATATTAAACTCTTCACGTTTAATGTGAGCTAGACTAACTTGATAAAAATGTGTGTGACCTATAACAAAAAAAACATTAATTTCAACACTTCGTCTTTGTCTTATCACTGTGTAATAATAAAAAATTATTATATATATAAGTAATTAGAATCACTACTTATCTTAAATTCGTTTATTACTTATCTTAATTATTTTAAAATTATTCATTTTGAATTGTACAAAATGACATGATTGTAAAAAATATATGCTACCAATTGTTAATAGAATTATGCATTTATTTAAGAAAAATATGATTAAAAATAAATATAACTAGTTAAAATCATTTTATTTACAATTTAATTTTAGCCCCATAACACTTATTTTCTAGATCCGTTTCTGCGTATGGTGAGCTTCATTCGCATACTCGATTGGAATCACTTCTATATTTGGGTAAATCCCGTTTGCAGCACCGAAGTCAATCATCTCCTGTACATCTTTTGTACCACCTGTAACACTACCAGAAACGGTTTTCATTCCTGTCAAACAGATTATGCATATTTAGTTCAACTGCTTCAAACTACCAAGCTGTGGCTATTTAAATGAAAGAATTACATGGATGAAAACCGATCATTCCAACAAACTTTCTATACCTCAGAAGCGGCATACCTATATTAAGGCTTGCAGGGCTGAATTTGACTTCACTTGGGAACCCAACTATATAAGACTAGAACACAGATGTCTTCAACAGTAACTTGTAAGGATCAAACGGATGATCACCGGATGCCATGTCAATTATAAAGTCCAATGACTTAGTCAACGCCTGCATAGGAATCACCATCAATTTTGATTGAAAAACAAAAAAGGTAGCACAAGTCACGGATGTATGAACAGAACAAATGAGTCTATTAAAGTAGATGGAATAAATTTAGTGAAATAAGTAAAGAAGATGAGATCTTAATTTTAATATTATGTGAAATTTTAATTTAAAATTAATTATAATTAAATGAAATGATCCAAAAGATATATAAATTACATTTAAAATATTAAAATAAGTGATATGAAACTCTTAACAACTGTACGAAGAAAATGTTATGTAGTGGACTGCTAAGCTTTCAAGAATCATTCTGTAATGCCATGCTGTTTTCCTTGACAACTGTAGTGTCCCAACCCCAGCTCGTGCAAGAGAACTCTGAGGAGTAGAAGAGTTTGCAACTCATCGCCTATGCTTTATGTTATACTTACCGTCATGCTCTTGATCAGATGGAACAACAAATTTGTCTGCACCAAGCAAACTCAGGGCCTCCTCTTTCTTGGATATGCTCGAGCTGAAAATTGTTACATTCTACCCAAATGCCTTTCCAAATTTCACTGCCATATGACCGAGGCCACCAAGGCCAATCACTCCTAGAGATTTACCAGGTTGATTCATCTTGTGGCGCATCATGGGAGAATAAACAGTAATTCAAGCGCAAAGCAAAGGAGCTGCTGAAGCCAATGGATAGCTTTTAGGTATCATGAAGTAATAGCTGCATATGCTAGACCAAATATGATATGAACTGGCGCTATAACCTGCCTTTAATACAAAATCAAACAAGTACTTAAAGCTCACAATAAAAATCTCAGGAGAACAAGAACTCAATTAAACTCAAAGTAGTTAATTAGCACTTAACTATCTGTTAAGTTCACCTTTCATTGAGTATTATGGAGTGAAGTTTTCTGAAGACCTAAACTTTTTATGATAAACTAATTAAGGGACTAAACTTTTATTTTTATCAATTAGAGAACTCAACTTTATTAAAATATATTTTTATTAATAAAAATGTTAAAAAAATATCTAACTCAATAAATAAAAAATAATTTATAATATGTATAAAATACATATGACATAAATGTCTTAAAGCTTTTTCTTTCAATTGATAAATATTATTAAAATATTTTTATTGAAGTTAAAATTCTTAATTAATAAATTTTAAAGCTAATATTCTTAATTGGTTATCACTTGTCACACTAAAGTTGATATCCTTTAATAATACTTTTCTATACTAGTATGTTGCTTGGAGTATCGTCCTTTTGTAATTGTACCATCAACATCAACTCCATTAACTATAGAACATTGAATTCCATACTCTGGTACCCATAGATCTGGTAATCTGGTTCTCTACGTATAACTGGAAACTGGTGGTCCAAGTTTTTTGTCCTCGGGGTGTCACCTTCTCCCTGAAATTGGCTTATAAAGACTCGAGTCCCACCATAATGTCAGTTTTGGGATATTAAGTATATTTGCTATATGTAATATATACAACTACATTCCTTGTTGATAAGAAAACTTTTGGGACCCTTCCATTCATGATTCATCTGTCAGCTTTCACTTTAATTAGATTAAATATATAAACTATGTATATCTCATAATTGAAAGTTAGAGAGACAGCAATTTAAAATTTGTATATTAGACACTAACGAAAGTTCAATCAATTGTTTGAACATGATCGTTGAGCCCAATCACTTCGTTGTTTGTCTTTGATCACCAGATAGATACAAAATATTAAATGCGACAGGATCATACATTACTGGAACTAGAAGCCATTAATTTGCAAAAGTATTCTTGCTGTATAATTAGGAGATTGCAGAGGAAATAAAGTGATGTGAAGCTAATTATTCCGGGAATATTTATATATAAAATAGAAGTGAGTTTATTCATAAATGATTTTTTGTATAAAATTTGTTTAGAATGACATTAGTTTCAGAATTCAAATTATTTACTAATAATTTTAAATGATAATTTTCAATTATAAAAGTTAATATACTTTTTCGTGTCACTTTCTAATTTAAAAAAAAACTGATGTTGACGATAACATAATTTAAAGATATGCTCTGGACTGATGACAAACATGCTTGAAGATATAACATATTTTAAAAATAATAACGGAAATTGTTGATTATTGATGTAGCAGTAGCGGAGTGTTAATAATTTTGAAGTCTAATAAAATGGAGGTAGCTCAAATTGCATTCTTTATATTATATATATGTTTTGGATTGCAGCTGATCAGCAAGAGCACAAGTTTCGTGAATTTGATGGCAGCTGGACATAAAAAGTAATTTGCCCTGTAACTGTTTACTACCACCTTCGGCAAAAGAGTCATTAATTATAGTTCTGGTTGTAAAGATCAAGTGGGCATAATATGTGCATTAGGATATTCTCAATTTTTTTTTTCTTTCAAGTAATTAATTATAAAAGAGAAAAAGACATAAAAGAAATTATTAATAAGACTTAATTAAAATTTGTGAAATTTTTTTATAATATTGTATCTTTATCTCTCTTATATTTGATCACTTAAAAAAAATTAAAAAGATATTGATCCCATAATATGTATGCTTCCTTAATTTATATGAACGAAACCATTGGCGTTTTCCTTCCACCATGTTCATCAGTTCTGTGTTCAAATTAATGATGATTAATTAATGAATCTGTTCATCCCAGCACCAAATCAGCGTCCTAACATGCAGTCAATTTTGAGAAATTTTTAGGTATACACTTGTCTTTCATAAGCACCTACATCTAAAAAAGTATATTTATACATGCCAAGTGTTGATTTAAAGGCCTAATAGGTTGTGGCTACCTTCGAATTTCTCTAATTTTTCATATCTAAAGATACTCTTTCTTTTCTTTGCATTGAGATTTTGTTTACACCGTCATCAATTATAACTGATTTTATGAATTTTTTTTTGTGTCTTTTTTCTTTTGTACAAAAAACGGGGCCAAGGCCCAAAAAAACTAAACCACTTTAAGAATGCAACGGGGTAAGGAGGCCCCTGTGGCAGGAGCAAGGAGGAGCGGACATAGCCCCAGAGGGGGATGTTCCCAGTGTAAAGTCCCATAATCCATCTCCAAGCTCTTGTTACTTGTTACTTGTTAGGTATGCTGAAATTAGACCTCCCAAGGACGCTCCACCCAGTAGAGGATGCGCCTGATCACGGGGTTAGGGTGCTTGGAAGCTTTTTCCTTGTTTGACAGTGTCGTGATCAAGACTTGGGAATCACTCTCAGCTACTATTTTCCTGTAACCACAATTCCAGGTTGTTTGGAGTCCCAGTAGCATACCCCATAGCTCTCTGCAGTGAAAGATGTGGTAACCCCTATTTGTCTATATCTATGATATGATATTCATAATATCATAAAATGATAATTAGTCCAAGAAAAAAAAATTTACGTCAAAATAAAGCAAAATCGTTTTTAAAATATCCGTAGTCCAAACGCAATTTTCCCATTTTTCGTGTCTTGCGGTCCAACTAGTCATAAAGGTAGCACGGGATGAGTTGAGAACAGGGCGATTTGATAAGTTATTATATATACAAATGTATATTCTATCAAAAAAATATTATATATACAAATGTATAATAGATAGATTCATTGAAATTGAATTGTTACAAATTTTGTTCGTATATAATCTCTGTTACATATGCTCTTTCGATCTAATTAACCCATGAAGTTTAACCTACAAACTACAAAGGGTTCTACTTTTTCCTCCTTTCTTAATTAAAGGTTATTTATATATAATTTTAGGGATGAATTTTCTGATAAAAACCGGGACCATATACGGATCCTTTTCAGTTGTTTGTTCTTAATATTGTCAATATGGACTATAACCCACACTACAGTCTACTAAACCTTCATTTTTAACTTATTTTTTTAAGCTCATTATATAATGAGATTTTTTTTAACCTTAATCCATTAAACATACTAATTTAGTGGGTTAAGAGGGGGCTGACCCACAAAGCTCCCTAATCCACATTTCACTCAATCAAAAAAATTTAATCTTAAATAGAAAATCCTTAATCCTAAATAAAAAATACAATCTACCTTCAATCTATATACTTTTCTTCGTTCCAACCAAACACCTCATTCACCGTTGCCATCTGTCATTAGATTCCTATTGGAGTAAGCATCATATCTAAACCCTTTGCTTTTTGGTTCTGATTTTCAAACTCGACAATGTCTCGTTCGATTTATTTGCATTTTTTTCTTGTTCTAATTTTTAGCTCTAATTGTTCAGATTGTGTCATTGGTCTTGTTAGGTTGAAGGTGTTCCAAATCAAATCACCCAACATATAGAAACCTAAAATTCTCATCCTCAATTAATCATTGAATCCTAAATTATTTAATTTAAAAATAATACAATGAACATAATTAGATATAGTGATCAAATAAAATTTTTTATGTATAAAATTAATTGAAATCAATTCGAATAGGAAGGAAATTTCAATCATATAATACGTGACAAATTTTTTTTATAAATTTATTAATTCCTAATCAAAATTAATTCCTAATCAATCTGATAGAATAAGATAAAGTAACTAAATGTTGATCAATCATATAATAAGTTGACATTAGAATATTTGATTCTTTTGTATGAATGATGAGCCTTTTTGACAGCTCAATTTGTCCTTGTAGATGTCTGTGCTTACAGTTTCAGACTTAGTGCTTAATGGATAAGGAAACTAGCTCACATGAACATGTAGGGGGATTAATATATAACCCTTCCACATACGCAAGAAATTTAAACACATGTATCCTAAATGTTGATCAATCATATAATAAGTTGACATTAGAATATTTGATTCTTTTGTATGAATGATGCGTCTTTTTGACAGCTCAATTTGTCCTCGTAGATGCTTGTGCTTACAGTTTCAAACTTAGTGCTTAATGGATAAGGAAACTAGCTCACATGAACATGTAGGGGGGTTAATATACAACCCTTCCACATACGCAAGAAATTTAAACACATGTATCCCACTTGATATTAATCCTTCTTTCTCTCCTTTTGTTTTCAAATGGGTACATGGCACGTTGGTGTTAATTACATTAGATCTACGGCATGGAATATGATTTGAATATGAAAATATATACTAGATTCAGATGGCAATAATAATAATAATAATACTACATTCAGATGAGCAGTTTTATTAGGCTTTATGATACTATATTCTACTAATGAAGCAGATAATAATGAGATGCACATGGTCCAACGAAGAACATTGCATCTGATAGGTTGTTAAAAGACAATAGTCTATCTTTATGAGAAATTCTTGCATAAATGAGGTGCATCTAAGTTAAGAGTATGAGACCAATTACAATATTATTTGATAGATAATTATTACAATTAATTAATAGATAATCTTAATTAATTTTATCAATTAATATTATAATTGATTTAATACACTTAATTTGAGTACTTTAATTTTATGCAAAAATTTCTATATTCATATAGCATTAAGGAAATTCCTATGTAAGTGTTTATACACTTAGTGAGTAAAACAAAAATATGTTTATATACTAAAATTATTTTATACTCCATTGATATATGTAATAAAAATAATATAATATATAATTTTTAAATGTATAAAAATTGAATTATTTGATTGTATTTTTATTAATTTTTAATAGTTTCAAAATAAAAATTCAACATGATAGATAATAAAGTCGCATTCATTTAGCTTACACGATTCTTCTCCAACTCCTAGTTGACAAACTATGGTCTAAAAGTTGGAGACAGTGTCCCTCACAGGCCCATAAGGGACCTGAACCAATCGTACTAGGCCTTTTGGACAATGAACAACGAATAAGAATCTTTTAAACTGAGGATTCTTGTAAAATGAGTAAGTAAACTTATATCAATTATTAATTATTGATATAAACTCATTTATCAATAATTAATATAAACTTATTTACCAAGTTTCTCAACATATTCATCCTTTGTCAACCATACTCTCTGTCAACTTGGGCATTGAAGTATTCTTGCTGGTACATCTCCGCATCCTATCAGGGTCTCCGCCAAAGCCCACCAGCTACCTCTGCTTTAGGCCCTGAAGGCAGGACGGAACAGGGCCCAAGCTCAATCAATTGTCATTGCCATGTAGCATACCCTAGCTAGGTAGCCATCTCAAACCCTCAAACTAGAAGAGACAATGGCCACCCAATGAAGTACAATTTTTAGAAGCGTCAAGCAAGTAATTCGTTCATTGACGACATTATTTGGGCTAATAAATGAGATCATGTTTGACCCAATTTGTTGCCATCTGTTGGGTAAGAGACAACAAATCTATCAAAAATATTACCTACTAAGATTTAGATTTTAGAGGCATACTTGAGCTACTTAATTAATTGACAAAAAAAAAAAAGAACTATTTAATTCTATCGAATGGAATTTGATGCAAATTATCCCAAGTGTTTTCCTATTCCCCACCAAGCAGGCCAACGGGATTAGAAATAGTTTATTCAACAAAGCAATTAAGGATGCACTTTTTCTTTTTCTTTTTCTTTTTTGGTTGAAAGGGATGCACTAGTTTTTGATACTGTGGTATTACTACAAAGGTTTGGGCATCAATGACGCTATGAATAATCTCCTATAGGCCCAACTATAAATAGGAATAAGTCTAATTGTATAGATTAGTTGTCATCTTTCCATTAATCTGTGAAAGCGCAACCTCCAAAAATAAATTGTTAACCACTTCAAGTACATGATAGAGGATTCATCAATCATTAGAGACAAAAAAGAAATAAATAAAAAAGAGGTTCACCTTGTAACAAAAGGGGGGGAAAAAAGAAGGTTAATCTAAAACCCTATGAACTATACCTTCGTTCTAGCTAAAATAAAAGTTAACAACAAAAAAAAAAGACTAAACTTGATAAGGGACCGAGTAAATGATTAAATTAGTTTCTGAAAGATACAATGTCAATTATATTAGTACTTAAATTATGAAAATAACTTTCAAAATTCTTGAATATACATCTTATCATTTAAAGTAGTCTAAGACAATAGTTAACGTATAGACATTCAAAGATTAATTTAAATGATGAAATACATATTTAGAACTCTAAGAGTAATTTTTATAATTCAAAGATGACCGATGCTATATCTTTCATAGACTAATTTAACCATATTCTCTAATGAACCTGATAGGAGATAGCTAAAAAGCACAATTAATTCAAACAAGAAAACAGCATTCAATGGTTAAAGAAAAAATTAGAGGGGTACTACACTCAAATCTGAAGTAAGGAACACAACAAATAGAAAAGGGGACTGCTGTCTGCTAGATCTTTTTTAGTTATGCCGTGGCAACCTCCCAGAACCCATTTATACAAAATGTGCAAAAGAGCAGGGGTTTGAAGAACTGCACTTGGTCAAGAATTTCTTTTGGAATCCAGCCTTGCAAGATAAGATATCAGCCCCATCGAACAATTGCTGAACCTCTAATGAAATAAGTCCAATATCTACTTAGAACTCAAAAGTCAACCAATAATGAATATCATGATAGGGAAGAATTTTTTAATAAAACAGAATCCAATGTTTTAAAGGCAGAATTGGATATTGGACTGATAAAACCTCTAAGTCATAGTTTGATTAGTTCATTTGGTTAGTTTTGTGATGAATCTACAAAAATTTATATTTTTACAGTTTAAAGTCTTGAGTTTTTATTCTATTTTAATCTTTTTGATTGAGTTTACTCTTAAGTTTCTTTTGTTTTTAGTTATTCTAAATTATGTTTTAATTGTGTGTTTTTTATAAGTAATTATGTATGGAAGAATACTGGATGATTGTATGAGACAGAGTTGAATTTGCATTCTGGTGGTCCAGCGCTCAGACGCTGGAAAGTTATCAAGGCAGCGGATGAATTTTATTTCTGAAGACTCAGTACCTGAGTGCGCGTTATATATCATAATTTCAGGAAAGAACACAGCGCCTAGGCGCTGGACACAAAGCACCTGAACACTGGACGCGTAACTTGTCACGTTATTTTCACTATAAATACATAAGTTACGTCAATTTTAACATATACTTGGACAGAACGCAACAACCGTCAAGAGGCACAAACCTTAATGTGGTGTGAGCGCAGTTAGGCTTAAAGATTAAAAATTTTCTTCAACCTTTCTACCTTTCTACAATGGAGTTTGTCATATTCTTCTCTTTGTGTTATTCTTTTTCCATGTGTAACTAATTTTCCTTTGTTAGGGGAATGATGAATCTTGTTTTTGAATGATGTAAATTCTTTTATGGGTTTAATTAATGTTTCTCTTTCATGATTTATGTGTTTATCTCTTTTCTTAATGCTTTTCTAAATTTGACCAATTTGAGAATGATTTTTGGGTTAATGTATGATTTGAAAAAATTTGCATGAACCTAAAACTTGTGATAAATACCATAATTTCTGCAATTGCTAGGAATAGACGTTGTGAATTATGTGATTTTTCTTTTAATTTCCTTATTCTTGATAATGCCTTTCTATTTGGGATTAGACTAAGGAATTAGTTAATTCTAAATAGTGTAAGAGGAATAATATACTAAGGGATTGAGTATTAATTAATTTTGAGAATTGACCATGAATCATTGGAATAGGACTTGATTAAACTAATATTTGAATATGCATTTAAAGAGTTCAAGTGAAGTCTGAACCCTAACTCTTTAACATCATTATTTTTCACCCTTTGATTTATTGTTTGCTCGCTTATATTTTTTAAATTGAATTCGCAACAACCCTATTTTCAATAGCTTGAATAGTATCGATTTGGCGAACTTAATAATTGATAACATAATCCTCGTGGGAACGATACTTTACTCACTCTTTATTACTTTTGTCGATTTGGTGCACTTACCAATTCCACGTCGAGTTTTTAGCGCCGTTGCCGGGGATTATTATTTTCAATATTAAATAGTAGTTAAAGAGACACTTATTTAAGCATTTTTTTCTTTTGCTCTTTTTATTTAATTTTATTTTTTTGATTCTAATTTTTAATTTGTTTCTTTTTATTTATTTTTATTTTATTTGTTTAGTTTTATTAGTCTTTTATTTTTATTTTATTTTCTTTACTTCACTCTAGTTTACATGTTTGTTTGTTTATGCAAGGTTTTGTGGAGTCAGAATAATTACTTTTTGATCCAAAAATAGAGAGAACAACTAGAGTAAATAGGAAAGCAGCTAGAGAAAGGAAGAAACTTGAAGAAGCAGAAAAAAAGATGGTGGAAGTAGTTGTAACTGCAGAACGAAGATGCACGTTGGGTGACTATGTTACTCTATCTGGTGAAAATATTTCAACCAGCATAGTGCGCCCTACAATTCAAGCTAATAACTTTGAGATTAAATCAGCACTTCTACAGCTGGTGCAGCAGAATCAGTTTGGGGGAGGTCAAGCAGAAGATCCAAACTTGAACATTGTAAATTTCTTGTAGCTCTGTGATACTATTAAGTATAATGGCATAACTGATTATGCCATTAGATTACGACTGTTCCTATTTTCTCTAAGAGACAAAGCAAAGAGCTGGCTACAAGCCTAGCCACAAGGGAGCATCTCTACTTGGGAGGACCTAGTTAGTAAATTTTTTACTCGATACTTCCTCCATCAATGTTTGTAAAGATGAGAGGTGAAATAGCTTGTTTCACTCAAAATCAAGGGGAGTCGTTATATGAATCTTTGGAGAGATTCAAGGAGCTATTAAGGAGATGTCCTCACCATGCATTTGAGGTTTGGCAGCAGGTGCAAATTTTCTATAATGGTTTAAATCATCCTAGTAGGGCTATGGTGGATACATCTGCAGGTGGATCTCTGAATACTGAGACTCCTGAAGAGGCTCAAGAACTATTTGAGACCATGGCGACCAATGAATATTAGTTGCCTAGTAGATAACAGTAGTCAAACAAGGAGTTATGGAGCTTGGCACTCTCGATTCTTTACTTGCTCAGAATAAAAGTATTTCGCAGCAGTTAGCCAACCTCACCAAACGAGTTGAGAGTATGCAGGTAAATTCTGTGAACCACCAAGTGTTAATTTGTGATTTCTGTGAAGGTAACCATGCTAATGGTGGATGTAAGGCAAGCAACTTTGGTTTCATTTCTCAAGAACAGGTCAATTATATGGGTAATTCTTCCAGACCTTAAGGTGTTCCATTTTCAAATACATATAATTCAGGGTGGAGGAATCATCCCAATTTTTCTTGGAGTAATCAAATGGTGTCATTGAATCCTCAACTAGAGAAGAAATCTCTTCTTGAGATTGCACTTGAGAAACTCTCTGTACAGACATCTGCTTTTGTGTAACAGACTTCTACTTTTATGAAGGAAACAAAGGCAACTTTTCAGAATCAATGAGCTGTTATTAGAAATTTAGAGAATCAAGTGAGGCAGATAGTGAAACAGCTTCAAGAGAGACCTTCAGGCACCTTACCAAGTGATACTGTTGTCAATCCAAATGAGTAATGTCATGCAATTACACTGAGAAATGACAAGACTTTGGAACGGTAAGTTAAAGAAGCACCTGATTCATCAGGAATTGAAAAAATTGATGTTCCTGATGCGGATGTCTCAACTCAAGAGTGTTGTAATGAAGAAGCTAAAGAGGAGCAACCAAAGTGGCGGAGGGAACAGAAGGAACATGAGCAACATATGGCAATTGACCCTTTATTGTATGCTAGACTCCCGTTTTCTCAAAGGTTAAAGAAGGAGAACCAAGAGAGACAATTCTCAAAGTTCTTAGATGTCTTCAAGAAGCTGCAGATTAACATTCCCTTTACTGAAGCACTTGAACAGATGCTCTCTTATGCAAAGTTCATTGCTCTTGAAGAAGAGGAAACTCAAGAAAGATGAAACTGTGGCACTTACTGAAGAGTGCAGTATTATAATTCAGAGGAAACTACCACCTAAATTGAAAGATTCAGGTAGTTTCACCATTCTGTTCGCTATTGGTGAGTTGACCATTGAGAAAAGTCTATGTGATTTAGGAGCTAGCATAAATTTAATGTCATTGTCAATTCTCCGTAAACTTGGGATTGATAAAGTGAAGCTAACTACAATGTCTCTTCAATTAACTTATCGGTCAATTAAACACTCATATAGTATAGTGGATGATTTGCTAATGAAGGTTGACAAATTTATTTTCTCAGTTAATTTTGTGATTCTAGATATGGATGAAAATGCTGATATTCCTCTGATTCTTGGAATACCGTTCTTGACTACTTTATGAGCATTAATTGATGTACTAAGATGTGAGCTTATTTTGAGGGTGGATAGAGATCAGGTGATTATTAATGTTTTTGATAAATCTGCACCGACATCAGATCTCTATGCCCTTGTCAAATGCATTCAAGATAAGTCTCTACAGGATTTGGCTAGTAAGAGTCCTTCATCATCAATCAATGCTAATCTTCTCATTTCCAAGATTATTGATAAAAAGAAGAAAGGTCTTTTTCTTTCAAAAATTGCTGCAATTGAAAAAGATCCTCCATCTTCCACTGATTTATTGTAGATTGATTCCAAAGGCAGTGACAGAGTATGGAGGCAAAGATCTGACAAAAGAAAGACATCATCTTACTTCTTTTGCTTCAAGCCACCATAATAATAACAGATAACGTCAAGCTAATGACGTTAAACAAGCGCTTTTTAGGAGGCAACTCAAATTTTGTTTCTTCACTCTTTATTTTGTTATTTATTTATTTTTCTTCAGTTAGTTATTTGTTTTTGTTTTATTTTGTTATTTCTTGTTAACTAACATTTTTCTATTTTTGTTTTGTAGTTAGCTAGTGTTGAGTCGGCTTAAGTGCTTCTCTGAGTTTGGAGCCTTTGTAAGGGGATGTATATAGTTGTCGGCTGCTAAAAAGAGTTTTTCTTTTTCTTTCTTGCGGTTATTTCATTTAGTTATTTGTTTTTATTGATTTTGATTTTGTCATCATCACCCATTTTGTGTTTTGAGTCTTTGTGTTGAATTGAATATCTAATTATTGTTTGAATTGTGGATTTGTCTGATTTCTTGGGATAGCACTTGAGAGTCTATGAGTTATGTTTATCTCTATTGTTTCAATTATGTATGAATGCATTTCCCATCTTTATGTTTGATAGACCTTAAAATATAAATGCATGTCAAGCTTAGAGAAAGTTTATGGGGTTGCATGTGTGTGGATGATTTACATTTAGAAGTTGTTTGATTTTCTCTTGAGGCGAAATCCTAGGCAGTGCATGATTAAGCCAACCTGTGAACACAGTATATTCTTAGGTCCTTTTTGCAGGCTTGTTATTGATTGGCCTTTATTTATTTTCTTTTACCCATATTTTCCTTTCCCATACCTATAAAAAAATAAAAATAAAAATAAAAATTACCCCTCTTACATAACCTTTGTTGAGTGCATATATTGTATTATTTTATTATTCAAGTCTTTATTATTTTTGTGCATGAAGTTTTGTGGAGTTGAAAAAATTTGAAAGAAAAAAAATTGAAAAAAAAAAGAGAAAGTTCACCCAAAGTATTGTAAAGAAATAAGTTTAGGGTGGATATTGTTCAAAAAAAAGTAAATATTGTGTTAATTCTTATGCACCGTTTTGCACTTGTCCTATATTATGTGGCTTGGATTTTGAATTGTGCTTGATTTTGTATATCAACTTTTGTTTTCATTTTCCTACCACTTTTTTCTTAACCTATACCCTTGACCTTACATTATAAGCTTTATAAAGTCCATTTTGATCCTTGGTTGTGTGTTGTTTACCTTAGTGGAGAGAGAGATGAAGAACAACCCTATGAATGTGGGTTTGATGTGTACTTGCAGTTTTATGAACCTATCTGGGTTTATACTTTATGAGGAGATTGCGTCTTTCATTCATGTTTTTGAAAAGTCATTTGTGTATGAGAGTTGCATATGAGAGATGATGTGATAATTGGATTGTTCATGTGTGACACTTTAAAATTAGATTGTAAAGCAATTTCTGAGGATATGAATGATTTTTAATAAGTGGTATTGATGTTTTTGAGTCTGTGTGTTTTGAGTTTTTATTTGTTTATTTTTTGTGTTGTTTTTGTTTTTACTTGAGGACAAGCAAAAGTTTAAGTTTGGGAAAGTAATGAACTTGCAAAAATTCATATTTTTATAGTTCAAAGTCCCGAGTTTTCATTCTCTTTTAATCTTTTTGATTGAGTTTGCTCTTAAGTTTATTTTGTTTTTAGTTATTTTAAATTATGTTTTAATTGTGTGTTTTTATGTGTTTTTGATAGGTAATTATGCATGGAAGAAGATTGGATGATTGTACGAGACAGAACTGAATTTGCATTCTGGTAGTCCAGCGCTCAGACGCTGGAAAGCCAGCGCTTAGGCGTTGTCAAGGTAGATGATGAATTTTATTTCTGAAGACTCAGTGCCTGAGCGCGTGTTACGTATCAGAATTTCAGGAAAGAACACAGTGCCTAAGTGCTGGACACAAAGCGCCTGAGCGCTGGACGCATAACCTGTCACGTTATTTTCACTATAAATACATAAGTTACACTAATTTCAACATATACTTAAACAGAACACAGCAGTCGTCAAGCGGCACAAACCCTAATGTGGTGTGGGCGCAATTAGGCTTGAAGATTAAGAATTTTCTTCAACCTTTCCACCTTTCTACAATGGAGTTTGTCATATTCTTCCCTTTGTGTTCATCTTTTTCCAAGTGTAACTAATTTTCCTTTGTTAGGGGGATGATGAATCTTATTCTTGGATGATGTAAATTCTTTTATGGGTTTAATTAATGTTTCTCTTTCATGATTTATGTGTTTATCTCTTTTTTTAATATTTTTCTAAATCTGGTCAATTTGGAAATGATTTTTGGATTGATGTATGATTTGAAAAAATTTGCATGAACCTAAAACTTGTGATAAATACCATAATTTCTGCAATCACTAGGAATGGATGTTGTGAGTTATATGGTCTTTCTTTTAATTCCGTCTTTCTTGATAATGCCTTTCTATTTGGGATTAGACTAAGGGATTAGTTAATTCTAAACAGTGTAAGAGGATTAATATACCAATGGATTAGGTATTAATTAATTTTGAGAATTGACCATGAATCATTGGAATAAGACTTGATTAAACCAATATTTGAATGTGCATTTAAAGAGTTCAAGTGAAGCTTGAACCCTAACTCTTTAACATCATTATTTTTCACCCTTTGATTTATTGTTTGCTTACTTATATTTTTTAAATTGAATTCGCAACAACCATCTTTTCGATAGCTCGAATAGTGTCAATTTGACGAACTTAGTAATTGATAACATAATCCTTGTGAGAACGATACTTTACTCACTCTTTATTACTTTTGTCGATTTGGTACACTTGCTAATTCCACATCAATTTGTGATTGAGTCATGATTGAACCGCAATTGAACCAAAAAAGGTATGAACCGGAGATATGGCCAGTTCATGGTTGATGAACTTATGAAAAACATGTTTTTCCTAAACAACACCTTGCTTTTATCACCATCCAACCATTTGATTGAGCTTCATTCTAAAGCTTTTAGCTAGTTTAGTAAAAGTAATATATTTCTTTTGTCAATGAAAACTAAAATCATTTCTTTTAATCATGTTTTGTTGTGTTACGTAAGATATTCATTGTGTGTTAAATGTATTCTTATATATGACTAACCAAGGGAGAAGATGAGATGTTTGAACAAGGAGTAAGAAGTAAAAGGGAAGATTATGATGCTGGGTGATTAATCTTCCACTTTTTGATGATTAATCGCTCAAGCCTAGCATTTTGAGTCTAACGCATGATTAATCATTCCCTTTTGGCCGATTAATTGCCCATGAAGAAAAACACACTGTCTCCTACTGATTAATCAGTAAAAAATTGGGTGATTAATCGGTCAAAGAAAAACTGACACATGTTAGGACTACATATATAAAGGAAAGGAAAATGATCTTCAAGAAGAAGAAGCACTTGGAGGCGCCTTGAACTCTAAAAGAGAGGAGGAGTCATCCCACCTTGGAAAGAAGGAGATTTCTTCAACTTTCTCTTGATTCTTCCATGGAATTTGCTTCTCTTCTTTGTTTTTCTTCCATTTTCTTCATGTGTAACAAAACTCCTTAGTTAGTTTGATGATGGATCTTGTCTTTAGATTATGTAAACTTGTTTTTATGCTTCATCCAAGTTTATATTAGACGATTCAAGTGTTTACTTCTTATCTTAATGTTTTTCTTGACTTGGTCAATCTTGATTTGATCTTAGGGTTTATGTATGATTTGAAAAATTTGTGCATGAGTTTGAAATTTAAAATAATCACCATAATCTCTTCAACATCTAGGAATAAGTATTGTGGGTTGTGTAACCTTACTTGTGATTCCTTTGCTTGTGGTAAAGTCTTCTCTAATTAGGGTTAGACTAAAGAATTAATTAACTCTAATTAATTTTAAGATGAATAATATACTCAGGAATTGAATATTAGTTAACTGTGGGAATTTGGTCATGAATATTGAATTATAACTTGGTTAAGCTAGATTTTGAGTTTGTATCAGAAAAAATATCAAGTGAAATCGAAACCCTAACATTCTAATCCCTTTGTTTTTCACCCTTTCCTCTTACAAGTCAAGTTTGTTCTTGTTAATTGTAGTAATTTCTTGTTAGTTTCATTGCTCTTAGCTTTGCATGAAGTTGTTTTTGTTTAAGCTTTTAGAACTTTCTTTGACTCTAATCTATCATGGTCTAGATAGTATTAATTTAGCAAATTTGGTACTTGACATGTATAATCCCTAAGGAACATTACTCACTCACTCATCAATTTAGTATACTTGCCAAGTTGTGCAATAATGATCCAACCGTTCAATTTGATCTGATTTTAAAAACATTAACTGAAGTACTTAAATTAAGTACACTAAGTCAATTACATAATTAATTTTGATAAATTATGGTAATTAATAATTAATTAGCTATAATAATTATCTATTACTTCCTCCATCTACTTTTATCCGTTCATCAAAAATTTTATTTTATCCAATATTTTCTGTCCATTTAGAAGTTGAAGGAGTATTTATTAGCTTTTTTTCAAACTTACTCTCATCTTTTATTTTCTCCACTAAATTTAATAAATACATACTAATTAATGGTAAATTAATAGAAAGAGAGAGAGTTATCATAACAATTGAGATTTTGAAAAGGAGAATAGAGAACTTGAGATTAATAGAAATAAAGGGAAAAAGATAACATATTAAATAAATGAGAAAAATGATAATATAGTCTTATTTAAATCATATTTTTTATCTAATATATTAAATAATTTTTTAATTCTTATATAATAACTATAATTAATAATAATTTGATGTTTATCTAACAATTTCTTTCTGTGAAGGGACAATTTACCCATAACATAAGCGTTTCTTCAGTTCTTCTGTCAGCTGCCCAAGGCGGTCTATTATGATGATTTGATTCTAAGCGGCCAAGATTCATTGCACCATTAAGCAGTGGTATTCCAACATTTATTTTTATTTTTTCTAACATTTAAGTACTTGGTATTATAGAAGCGGCCTAGAAAAAATGCTTTTGAATATTCAATCAGAACAAAAGGAATTCTACTGGAGCATCAATCTCCATCCAACTGGTCCAAGCAAAGAAATTGAAGAAACAAACAATTGTGTTTTAGATGTTAAAAAAATTAGAAATAATTTGATTTGTAAATTAAATTTTATTAAAATTAAAATTTAAAATATTAAAAATTAAGAAATAATTTAATTTTTAAAATTTTATGATTTTTTATTTTTTTATTTTAAAAATTCTATCAAATTTAATAAAATTTAATTTAAGATAAATAAATTATTTTAATCCTAATAATTATATCTAATTATCATTCATAAATATAAGAATGTAAAATAATAATATTAAATAAAATCAATTATTATTCTAATGATTTTTAAATATTTATAAATCAATTTAAATCTCTCTTTTTTTTTAAAATTTCAAACATAATATTTAATTTTTAAATTAAATTAAATTAATTCAAATCAAATTAAATCAAATTATTTTTAATTTTAATTAATTTTAAAGATTACCAAAATAAACTCATATTAACCTATTCTATGCAGGTGGTCATGGTTCACACACGTGGCGTAAGAAATAGTAGTAAGCATGTTCTTCACGTCATTGCTGCGGGATATCATCATATAGCAATGGTCAAAACTCAAAAGCACAAAGACTTTCGGAGTTCCGAAAACAGTCAGGATTTCTAATTAAAAAGGAAAAAAAGATCATATACACTTTTTTTTAATATTATTGATATTCTTTTAAAATGTCAAATTTAATTAAAATAATAAAAAAATAAATATGATAAATAATATTAAAAAAATATGAAAAAATATGTATATATTATTAATGATAAAAATATTAGAACTAATTAAAAAATTATGTTTTTATATATTTTTTTAAACATTATTTTTTATATTATTTTTTAATAATTATAATTAAGTGAAAAAATAAAAAATAATATAATTAATGATATAAAAAATAATATAAAAAATGATATAAAAATTGGTAAAAAAATTATAATTATTTCTAATTTAATCAGGTTTGAGTTCGTCCAACTCACTCCTAATTTCCCACTCAAATAAAAAGGCTAAACCGTATGGCATGTACTGCTGCTGCTAGTCTGCTACAGTGCGGAAGAAATACCTATGACTATGATACCATATAGCTTATTGTCTATTGTTGAGTTTAATTATTATTACACCTGCTGCTCTCCCGTGATCCGCATTAAATTTTTTCACAACTTCCTTTAAAATTTTTGGTATGACACAACCAGAGCTATACATGTACATGAGTTGAGTATATTAAGTGAATGAACAACTAATATATCATTACTTTAAATATAAAATAATTATGTGTTATAAAAATTTAAATAATTATTTAATAGCAATTGATTTAGTATACATAATTTGTAAACACTATATTTGCGCCATTGCCTCCAGCAGCAGATTTTTATTCTTCCAACAACATGGAAAAAAGTAACCGTAATTTTTGGCATTGTGTCTTTTTGTCACACACCGAAAGATAGATTGAGAGAAGAGGATATTAGCTGCTAAACTGGCCAAGCCTACCACGCAGTTCGCAGTTGGCAGTTGGCACGGTGCAAAAAACATAACGTTTAACGCGTTGGCACTGGCATGGTGCATATAAACATTCAACGTGGAAGTAGGCTATGGTCCAAAATTGCGGAAAGTTTTCCCATGTTATTTCACTGTCCAGCAATAGATAAAGGATGACTGGTAGCTAAGTTTAGTTCCCCGCTTAACTGCTTTCTATGAATGCCTTTTGGCCGAGAAAACAATACCAGCCCTTACATACACATTCAATGCTCTATCGCCCGCTTTCACTTCGCAGTTATGCTTGAGTTTTCTCATGTCTGACCTTAATTCCATTGTCTTCTCAACAACACGTTAACATGGTAATATCTCTTTATTTTTCTTGTAGAATTTCTGAACATTACCATATTGCCAGTAATATTATTTTTCAACTTTTTTAGAAGGTTAATCTTTGGTGCTCGATCAGGTTGGCCTCAACTCCATCAACTCAGTTCCTAATTGGCTTCTCATTCTTAAGGAAGAGAAGTTCTTTACTCGTTGTTTGATTCATAACTCTGTAAAGAAGAACGAAAAGAATATTTTTTGCTTAGATTGCTGCACGAGCATTTGCCCTCACTGTTTGCCCCTTCACCGCCCTCACGTCCTTTTACAGGTGGAGAAAATTTTTGCTTATAAGAAGTAAAGGCAACAAGTTTTCAACCCATTTACGACTATCATGAATAATGCCCAAGTGTTTAACGGTTCTGTTTCCTCTGTGTCAGATACGAAGGTACATGTACAATGATGTAATACGGCTTGGTGATGCTCAGAAATTGTTGAATTGTTCCCTCGTTCAAGTAAGTAAAAGCATTAATGTTGAAACAGAAAAAGTCTATATCCCATTTATTATTATTTATTTTTTCTGTCTTTAAAATCTGATTCTTTCTGAGAGATGAATGAACAGCCGTACACAACAAATAGAGCAAAGGTTGTATTTTTGAAACAAAGGCCAACCTCCCGCTCTCTTAGAGGCTCTAGCAACCTTTGCATCACATGTGACCGTAGCCTCCAAGACCCATACATCTTCTGCTCTCTATCATGCAAGGTTCAATTTTTGTTATTGTCTGTTATTCAAAGCAATAATTCCTAGCGACTTTGAGTTTTCCATCTTGATGATAATTAATTGTCTCGTCCCTTGGACTTCATCAACATATATAACAGGTGCATCATCTTCTACTGGTAACCAAAAGCGCAACCATAAAGGACTCTTGGAACAAGTATGAATTCTCTATTCCACTAGTCAAAGAAAGAAGCAGTGACAACCACCAAGAAATTGAAGATAGCCAAATCACCCCAGATTCGGTCCTAGACTCACCCGTGTCGACGTCGTTATGCATTATGTCTGAGTCAACAAGTACTTCAAGTGGGGGTGTGGCAGGGAGCTTGAAGAGCCCAGCTAATTGCACTGCTGAGTTACTCAGAAAGAAACGTACCAGTGTTCACCTGGTGCCACGGATTTGGTGCACAACGGAGCTAGCCACCGCGGTGAACCGGCGAAAAGGTGTCCCTCACCGATCACCACTGTACTGAATGCATATCATATGCTTTGCAAGCCCCCAACCAATTCTATTTATGTATCGAACAATGGGTCAAGATTGTGCTCTTCTAGTCCCCGAACCAATTTTGTAGATTCATCCTTTTAAGATTTCATATATACTTCACTTCCGGTAATAGAGCTAGTGAGTCAATTTTTGTATAATGTTGCCAATTTGTAGAGCATTCTTAATTTACTTACTTGGCTGGTCACTGTTATTGCCTTCCCTTTTAATGCCATTGATATGTAGCTCCCTCCCCCCCCCCCTCCCTCGCCGGCGTAGTTAATAAGGAAATACATCAACCAAAACTTAAGGTTGTTGAAAAGCTTGTGAATTTTATTTATTTTTATGCTTTGCACAGTGACTTCAGAAGAAACATAAATGTGGATGCTATTGTCGGCTAGGTAAGCATTTGCTGGGCACAAGCGCCTTTAATGCTGCACAGCTTCTCATCAAATTAGGTCAAAGAGTTATTTTGTTGATTGGTGTTTTGGCAATCTTTATGTTTTTTCTTTGTTGGCCTAGGCTTGTCATGTTGACAAATTTTTTTTTAATTCAATCCTAGTTATGGACAAAAAATTAGCATAAATTTTCAAACAAAATCTGAAAATCACTCAAATAGGCTAATCAATAATAATGTCCTCAAGTGATATACATTACAATATAACAAAACAGAGATTATTATATGTTCAATACTTCAATATACATTGCAAGGAGTGGGTTTAGTCAAAACAGAGATTATAAGTTCAATATACATTACAATATAAAAAATGTTAATGTCGTATTTTTTTTCAATAGAAATTGGAAAGAAAAAGTATACATAATATAACAAATTGATAGTATAGGTACCAACAGCAACAAATTGATAGTAGATATTGTAACCAAAAAATTTCACAATAAGAGTACAACACTATTAAATTTATATAGGAAAATAATCATATATATGTAAATAATTGTCTTTTGTTTTTATTATTATTATTTTGGAGAACCGAAAATTTAATCAGAAAGTTAAGGGGAAGGGCTAACAGAAATAGGGAATTGTGTTGGGCCAATATGATAGTTATATTGATCGGGCCCAGTGTGCCCAGAGGAACAATTAACAAACGAGAGAAAAGGAAAGAGGGAGAGCTGAGAAGAAGAAGAAGAAAAGCGGCTCCAGTTCCGAGCAGACCTGGTAGCAAGGAAGTCGGTGCGTGAATAGAATAGAAATCGAGGGAGTTGGCTGCAGTTGAAACTTGAGAAAAATTTATTGATTGCGGTAAGAAACGTCCCTCACCCTCACCATCATGTGGAGGTCACCTCGAATCTCTTATCTCGTGAGTCTCTTTTGTCTACCATTGCTGAAATGAAACCACGCACGCACGCATACACCGAATCAAACATTTATATATTACTGTGTGAGTACAGGTTGGTAGATTTAGTCAAGTTAAAGTAAGTGATGTCCGGGTTAATCATGCCTGTTACAGTCAAGTGTCCACTCCTCCATCCCATTTGCAGTCCTCACTGGTATGATATCTAACATTAACATTTTACAATATTACCTAACTGCTTCATGCTTATGCAAATTACTCATTTCGAAACAAACTGCCTTAATTCTGACTGATACTGATACTGATGATACATAGTTGAATTAATTTTCTAGCAGACAAAATATCATCCTCCTGACCACAAAGCTGGAGATACACCAAAGAATAAGATTGGGGAAAATGTACCTAGAAAAGATAAGACCAAGTATCTTATCACCACAGTAAGTTTAATAATTTTAATAATCTGTGTGATAGGATAGCCAATAAATATATTCTTGACTTTAAACGCGATGAATATCTAAAACATTTTTTTTGGGGGGTTTTAAACCAAATAATGCAGCTTCTTGATCTCAACGACAGTAAGGAAGCTATTTATGGTGCTCTTGATGCCTGGGTCGCCTGGGAGCAAAACTTTCCCATCGCCTCATTGAAAAGGATATTGAATGCTCTTGAGAAGGAGCAGCAGTGGCATAGGGTTGTTCAGGTATCACTTGTGCTTCTCTTCTTCTTCTTCTCTTATTATTATTATTATGCATAATCCTTGTCAAAATGAAGCATGTCCAATAGCGAAAAGAACATGAAAAAGAGGAGAATGTAGGCGTGTAACTAAAGAAATGTCAGACTGTAGCTAATAAGTAATTTCTACTCTAAATGGGGATGCATTAAAAATGAAATGGAATGGGATTGCATAGGCTTCGACTGAGTCTCTATACTTTTATCCCTTTAATGAGTCTATCTCTGGAGATTGAAGTCCACGTGAGCAAATTTGTGAATTGCCAACATCAGGTGATTAACATTTAATAAGTACATTTTTTTTTTCCATATACTTCTGTTGGTTGGTTAGATTGTTGTTAAGTACTTTTAAAAATAAATGATATCATGCTATGGAGTTTATCAATTTCGTAAAGGTCAATTTAGATATCCCAGTGACCAGCTAGTTTTTTGGTTTGTAGGAGTTTTTTATAGTCTAATTCTCTATGTAGAAGTTGACCGATTTTATGGCCTTCCCTCTTTTGCTGATAAAGTTATAATTTTATAGTTTTCTATTCCCTGTTTTGATTTTGGCCTAGTCTGCTAGCATGTTAGTTTTAGGATGTATTGTGAGTTTTGAGTAAAATAAAGTTGTTTGGGACTTATTTACTTTTAGTTTTGGGAAAAATGAAAGTCCATAGTGGAATTTCAGTTGACCTCAGTATTATTCAGTAAATTACCCTGTTGCTTTAATATCCTATCTAAGGTAATTAAATGGATGCTGAGCAAGGGGCAGGGGACCACAATGGGAACGTATGGTCAATTGATACGAGCTTTAGATATGGACCATAGAGTGGGAGAAGCACACAAATTCTGGGAGATGAAAATTGGCACTGATTTGCATTCAGTTCCTTGGCAATTGTGCCATCTCATGATATCAGTATATTATCGAAATAACATGCTGGAAGATCTTGCTAGGGTAAGCTTTCCATTATGACATTTCTTATATATTTCTGATATGTGATACCACTTATTTAAGTTTTGAATGTGCTTGAACTGATGGCATTTTGATCCTTATGTATGATTTTCCTTAATAGTGGAATAAGGTAATTTTGGTTTTTGACATATTTCATTCCAATGGTGTTAATTGATCCATGTAGCTGACTTTACTTAGTAGAATAAAGCTTGGTTATTGCTGTTGTTTGTTATCAATATCTGCAAATATTAATCCACAATATATTACTTTACTGCTAAAATGTCCCGGACTTTGTTTCTTTTGGTTATGCTATACTCAATTGATTGTTTGATGGGATAAATCCTTTTCAGTAGCAACAGAATGATAGATGATCTTCATTTACTGAGAAGGTTCATATTAAAAATGAAAACTAGAAATGCAGTCGATGAGAGCTTAAATAATACAAAAATATTATTTGCAGTGGCCCTTAAACTTAATTACAGGTAGCCTTTATTTGGAGTTTTATTGTTTGTACCGTACTGCTCAATTTTTCCCAAGCTTCTAATTAGCAAACTCTATTGACTAAAATGAAATGGTAACAATTGAAAAGTAGAATAGCTACCACATAAGCAATAGATTCTGGTCATCACTATGTTGAATTTGATCAATGTCAGAGAATAAAAAAAAATTGTTTAGCATTAATGAATAATGATTATTATTTGAATATAATAGAACAGTGTTGAATACTTTGCCCAGTCATTTCTGTTGAGGGACAATCAAATAATTTGCTTATCTCAGTTGACGTGGTCGTTGTCAGCTTGCATATTGTTGTACTACTATAGGTTAATATTGGGCTTGCATCCCTACTATTTAGATTAACACACGGTTAACCTTTATTTCATGTTCTTGTGCTTTTGATGAAAAGCTTTTCAAGGGACTGGAAGCTTTTGATCGTAAGCCTCGGGATAAATCTATCATTCAGAAAGTGGCAAATGCATATGAGATGTTAGGCTTACCTAAAGAGAAAGAGAGGGTACTGGAGAAATATAGCTCTCTCTTCACAGAGGAAGGATCAACCAAGAAACGTAGCAGGAACTCATGTGAGGCAAAGAAAATTTCTCTTGTCACTGAGAAAGGACAACACGAGGATTCTAGAAAGGCCTTATCTGAGGAAAAGTAAAAGTCAGGTAGTCTCATATTTTTTTACACTGATAAAATTGTTTGGTTAATTGATTTTGATCTGAAACTAGTATGGTTCCAAAATATTGCAAGACCAAATTTTTCAGGTATGAACTGCACTCCTACTTAAAGTTTCGTTTCAGAAGAAATGCATTCCTGTTTCTGGACAGAGAACTGATTCCAGCCTTTCCTACTCACCTGCCACTTTTTCTGAAGAAAGAACCCGATGCTGATTATTTTTTGACTGTTTGAATTCTTAAAGCGAGATTTCATGAGTCATGACTTGCAGCAGGATGTCAGGATGTATGAGGATTTAAGTGTTCTATTGCTTCTAATAGCATCAGCCAACAGTGGGGAGGCCATAATTTAAACAGTTTGTTCCTTGTTTTTTTTCCCTGAGCTTTGTAAACTAGAAGGAAAATAAACAGAAGAATCAAATAGATTTGTAGTGCGTCATGCACCTGGGCCACATGTACAAGGTATTACTATTTGAAAAATAGTAGTATCAAGGGAAGCATGCAGAAAACTTGACTGCTTGTCAAGTCTTCAACGTGTGAATACTGACTCCATTGTCTTGCGTGGATGATAGTATGCTACTTGTGTCGTGGGCTGGACAAAACGTTCAACAACTGAATAATATATTACTAATCAATCGTATTCTACATGCAGAAAACTTGACTGCTTATCAAGTCTTCAACGTGTGAATACTGACTCCATTGTCTTGCGTGGATGATAGTATGCTACTTGTGTCGTGGGCTGGACAAAAGGTTCAACAACTGAATAATATATTACTAATCAATCGTATTCTTTCGTTGATGGTATCCGATATGATATAGTAGACCAAAACCCATTAAGCTGCCCCTTGAGGAAAAGGAACCAAACGTGTCTCGCTCGACTTCTAAACCTAATCTCGACGTTAAAGTTGTTCAAGTTTGCTACATGATTTGTAGTTATTGGACTACGAAAGTTCGGAGGCTAATATTAGTATTAGTGAACATTTATTCAAGGAATGTTAATCCTAAATTAACAATAGAATTAGAAAAATTTAACTAAATCAAATCCTTAATTGAGGCAGTGCCAAAGAGAAGTCCAACCTTAAATCACGTCCTTGCTTTGTTTTTTTAATCTTTTTGAGAAGATACTGATCCAATAGTATGATACTATTATTTTAAGGGAAACATTAAAATAAAAGAGTGATGACATTGTCATCACATGTTTTATTAAAGGATGAATCATAAAAGTATTCTGAACATATAATTAAATTAAATTATTACTTTTAAACATCAAGTTTTATTCTTTTAATCGAAACTGCACTGTAAAGCTGACTTTCTGAACACTGGATTGAGAGATCACAAGACTAGCTTAGCTGAGAACTAGTCACACCATCAGATCAGATAGTTAGCAAAATCCTGTTGAGCTTGCAGAACCAAGTCATCTTCCTCCCATTCATCACGGTAAGACTCAGGTCGCAAGAGCCTGTTCTTAGATGTGGCATTATACATTTGCACTCTCCATTCTTCAATAGCAGGAAACCCACACTGATCCGCAATCCAGTTATCGTAGTCCCACTGCCATATGACACAATCCCAAACATATCAGGTGTCTGTCTGAGGAGTACACTCTGAAGTGCAATACAAGTCTTGATGATTTAGAATAGAATTTAGATAGACATAGACAAGTAGGCACAAATAAATAACAAAACACACTCACACACACACACCTGATCAAGGGCCATATTATGAGTGTAATGCTTAGGAGTGCCAGACGCTTCAAGTGACAAGTAAAATGCTTCAATATCTTCAGTCATCTCCTCTTTTGAAGGAAGTGCAATGCGATTAGACAAAGTTCCAGCTATCCACTTGCTCTGCCGTTCGAACATGGGGAAGGGAACAACCTGCCATCAATTTCATGCATGTATTATTATTAAGCCACTTTATGGAATGAACAAATTCGAGATTTTTCTTTCAAGGCAAGGACGACGAAGAACTATGACACTAGGAACAACCTTCCAAGGCAACCCAACAAATGAAAGCCATGGAGCCAACGCTGGTGGAAAAACATGCTTGTAGAGTGGTCCTACACGGTTGTCGTCTACAGTCACTGCGCCGTTGGTTTCAAGGAAAGGGAAATCATACTTGTACCTGGAAAAGGAACAAATAGTCATCAACATTGATTCACCTTTTTCTTTTTACTAATCTGCATGAATTTTGTTTCACAATTGCAGGTTATTCACGCAAAAATAAATTGGGTCTTCAATAGAAACTGATACAAAGCTAATGAAGAATGCTCAGAATACCCTGTGCAATGTACAATGAAGTCAGCACGAACTGCATTTCCATCTTGGAAAACCACTGTACCATCTTCATGAACGCTGTCAATCTGCATTGTTTAACAAATACTAATGCTTCAGTTCAACCATTATAGGCAACATTTGTCGTACAAATTAATGGATTCTCATGATAACCATCCAATTCTCACCATGGATGATAAGTTTTACCATAGAATGAAGCCACATATTATCATGGCCTGGCAGCTTTCCAAGCTTATCTTCTTCAATTGACCTAGCGGCAATGTGGACTTCTTTAGCAACTGTGGCAATGTCTCGAGAGATATCAACAGCACTAGCAGCACCACCTATTAGAACTACGACCTGCCCAAAGTAGAAACACAAAAACTAAATCAGATCATATCAAAATGAAGGCAAAATCATGATTCCCAATTGTTAGTTTTTATTTAAATATCTGCACCCAGTGCCAATCAGTATTGTAAATGGGGGAGAGGATGATAGGTTATTTAAATAAAAGGGGGAGAGGATGATAGTTTATCTTTAATTCTTTCACTTTCCTTGCAAATGGGTATATTTCCTAACCTTTCACATTGAATATACTTTGCTGAAGCATCAAACGAAGAGCAAGAAGATAATTCCACAAACCAAAGTATTTAAGCATTGAATCCCAATGCTTGCTTATCCAATTTATAAATAAAATATCCGGAAAAAAATGACATTTTAATGGAGCGAGAAAGTATTAACAAGAAAGTAAAGACAAAAACTGCTGTAGCAGATGCTCAAAAGCAATATATTAAGAATAGGAGATGAAGGAACCTGGCACATACTTGATCTTGAAAGGGCTCAGGCGTCCTATAATTATGGCTATGCATCTGCTTCCCTGGCCATGCATTAATGCCTGGAAAGAGTATAAATTGTAACATGGAACCAAACAAGAATTATACAAGTATAAATATCATATGCCTGGCATACTGCCGCTTGCTTATATTAACATTTTTTCCGAAGTTCTTCAAAGAAAAGTTTGAATAATTAATGGATAATTTCTTTTAAAATCTTTTTTGTTCACATCTATATTTAAGAATGTTTAGCTGAAAGTAATTTTATGACTAAATTTTATTTAGATAATGTTATACAAATTGTTTTTCATTATAAAATTACCAAAAGAAATTGTAATTAAGATTTTATTTGAATGTTATAATGAGGGAAAAAAAAAATAGAATTATGTTTTTCTTATCTTTAATCGGAATACCCTACATACATGGCTGTAAAACCTATCCCAACTGGTTAATTTACCAGAAGTCTCCCAACAGAGAAAATTATGTTTTAGGTCTTGATATATATATTAAACTCTCAAAACATTTGGACTGAGCCAATTTCTGGGGCGGATTAGTCCAAAAAAGGTTATAACTTATAAGATATAACCTGAACAGGCCAGGCCAATATGGGTAAAGACGAACTCTAGGTGTTGAAATTTGATTGACCCATTTGATTAATATGTTTATTTAGCCCAGTTGTATTTCCGTAGGTTATGTGTTTGTAGGGCGGTCGATTTGACAACTTTGCGTTATAATAATTGTTAATAAAATATATTTTTAAAATATGAAATTATTAAATTTAATGACAAATCACTTTTAATAATTAAAAATAATAATCAGTCCAACCTCAAAATTGCATGAATAATTATGAACAATAAAAAAACTAATAACATTAATTTATTTCAAAAATAAGAAATGACAAACTTAATATTAGTGTCTTTTTATCATACAAGATTTATTTAAAAATAAGAAATTAAAGTCAATAAAGTATTTGTTTTAGATTTTTTTAAACTAATTGTTAACGTAATTTCGGTCAAAAACTAAAAACATTATTTCAAATGAATTAACTAATAATCAATAATTATTTCAAAATTTTCATTTGAATAAAAAAGATAAAAGAAGAATTGAAACACAGAATCTGATAGAAAGGCAATGTCATTTTAGTATGTGTGAGTGATGAAAAGTGAAAACAAATTTTCAAAAAATTGTTTTATATATATATATATATATATAACGAGATATTTATTAAGTAAAGTTTTTATTATAAAAATATATAAAAGATTAAATTTTGATCATATAATTATATATAAATAATATTAAAAATTATTTAAAAAATTATATATTATTTTAAAAAATTATATATATTTATATTTTAATCTTAATTATTTATATCACTTCTATTGGCTAATAATAAATACGTTTTTTATCTTGAATATTAAATATATATATATTTATATTTTATATATATATATATATATATATAAAGAAAGGGGGAAAGAAAATAACCGGGTATATGGGCGATGCGAGGCTGAACGAAATGTCCGTTGCAAATGACCACGGCGTCGAAAATCTCATCCACACAATCACGTTTCGATGATGATGAAGTTGATCTCACCCTCCATTTTCCACCCTCTCCCAACCCAACAAACAACACCTCCGTCTCCAACCTCACCAATTCCCCGATCTCAAAATCAGCAGCGAAATCTTGCAAGTACATCAACACCTCTTTGTGACCCGGGAACCTTCTCGGATCCCTCCCCTTCCTCGTGAACGGGTAATCTCGAAACCCCATGCACTCCCGTGGCAGATTGGTTCGGAGCGACTCGTACAGGCTCGACTGCACCAATATCCGACTTGGGTCCAACCCAAGACGGTCCGATTCCACCTCCGGAGTGTACACCCACGACCCACCCACTTTGTCCCCTCGCTCGAAAACCACCACCTGATGTCCTTCTCGTCGGAGCTCGCGAGCGGCGACTAGACCGGCGGCTCCCGCGCCGATCACTGCGACGTGGCGTGGCGTGATTTGATCGGCGGTGGACATGAATGGCGGCAGGCAACGTGTGAGTGATATTGATTTAATTGGCATTGGCTTGGGTGATCCAGCTTTCTTCTTTATAGATGAAATGAATTGGCCACAGTGGGATGCTGACAATATCATGTATTAATGTATTATTTTATTCGTATGAAAAGGAAACTTAATTACGTCTGCTAAAATATGCTTAATTACTTAAAAAAGCACAACCAATTTAGATGCATGCATCTACTTCTTACTATCTTCAATGTTTTCAAATAGTAATTAGAAGATTCTTCAGCACTGTACATATATACAGAACTTAGCTCCAATCATTAGAGGAGTTATTTCTTAACTTCCTTTAATATGTTATATGTCTATTAATTTAATTATTAAATAATATAAGTGAATAATAAAATAAATACATGACAGCAGATTAAAGAAATTAGAGAAAGATAGTTTCTCTCAATTTGAAGTCAAGTTTTATCTTTTATATATATTACCCCGCGAATGTCCAGCTTGTCATAAGCTCGGTCAATCTTTATAAGTGGTCAAATTAAAAGGTTGTGAATCGTTTTAGGCCCAAGACATAATAGGTCTCTCATGGCCAAAATAGACCTACATAGACTAATCATACAAGACCAAAATATATGTTAGATAGGCTCATTTCGGAGCATCTAGCCCATGAAATATGAGTTAAGGGTGTTCTTGGATCGGTTTGGATCGATTTTGAGACAAAAAATCATCCGATCCAAATAAGGTAAGTATCATCGATTCGGTTTGGATTGGATGAATTCCAATAACCAAACTGATTCAATCCAAACCAATTTTAATCGATTTGGATTGGATTGGATGATTCGATTTTTGTCCAATAACATAATAAAAATGTAATCTAAATAAGAGTAATACACAACAATAATATAATTCAAATTCCAAAGTTCAAATCATTCATAAAGTCATACAAACCATAAAAACAAATAAAATCCAACAATAATTTCAAAGTTCAGAATTCAAACAAATAAAATCAAAATGACAATTCAACAATTGTAATCCTTCCCAGAATTGAGTCAGCAATTGCAACATACTAATACAGTCAACAAGGTAACAACTCCAAAGCTAATCAGAGTCAGCACCAGAATCTTCTTCATTTGGTTATGGGATTGGGGCAAGTTCTAAAAAATGTATAAAATACAATAATCAATATGAATGGTAAAATTATACAAAAATAGACAAGTGTAATAGAGTTTAATAAATAAAAGACAATACATCAACAATAAAATTACCTAGCTCAAGCCTTTCTAAGTTCTCCACGAGCTCTTCAACATCCATTGACACTGGGGTGGAGCGGAACCAATTTTGTGTACAAATTAAAGCTTCAACTGTCTTTAGAGTAAGAGAGCTCCTATAACAATTAAGCACTCTACCTCCAGTGCTAAATGCAGACTCTGAAGCAACTGTAGACACAAACATGGCCAATACATCCCTAGCTATATGACCAAGAACAGGATATTTAGTAGAATTCACCTTCCACCAGTTCAATATGTCAAAGTTATGGTTACTTGTCTTCTCCAAGGTCTCCATGAGATATAAATCCACTTCATTTTTATTCATACTCTCATTAAGATTCATATCCTTCTCAAATTCCATAGCAAATGAAATGTCATTAGTTAGTTCAAGATCAACCATTTCCACTTCATGAGAGGATTGTGCAAAATTTTCAGCTTGACCTTGATTAAGGAAAAACCTATAGCTATCAAACATTTTGTATAATGTTTCCTTTACCTTTTCACTCAAAAATTCAGCATCATCCTTCTCAAAAAACTTTTCTAAGCTCCACTTAACAAAATGAAACTTGCTTCGAGGATCAAGTACCACAGCAATAAAAATAATCATGTTTATATTTTTAACGTTCCTCCAATATTTATCATGCTTAGCTTTCATTTTTTCAGCCATGCTTGCAAGCAATGGATCATGACTACCAATCCATTTCTTAAATGTAGTCATTATCACACAAAACTCATGGAAATATTGAGAAGAAGTCACAAAATTTGAACCCGACACCTTCTTAGTGACATCATAAAAAATTTTCAAGAACTTAACAAAACATTTTGCATTATCCTAATCATCATTCTTTGGGACACTACCTTGCATCATCACAAATTCAGCATCTCTCTCTCCCAACCTCTTAAATCCCTTTTGAAACTTCAATGCACTTTCAAGCATAATGTAGGTGGAATTCCACCTAGTAGGAACATCCAATTGCACATAACACTTTTCTTGTATCCTAGCTTCCTTGATACAAGTTCTAAACCTATCCATGCGACCAGGAGATGCACGGACATACCTAACAGCATTCCTAATTTTTGTAATTGAAGAATGCATGTCCTTCAATCCATCATTGACCATAAGATTTAAAATATGCGCACAACATCTAACATGCATACGTTCTCCTTTTAATGGATGTGAATTCTAATCCTCCATTCTAGTTTTCAAGTAAGAGATGGCAACGTCATTTGAACTTGCATTGTCAACCGTGATAGTAAAAACTCTACCAATTAACCAACCCTCCAAGCATTTCTCAATTTTTCTACCAATTGTTTCTTCCTTATGATTCTTGATTAGACAAAAGTTAAGAATCATTTTATGCAATTTCCAATCTTTATCAATAAAATGAGCAGTAAGACAAATATAATTCAAGTTTTGCACAGAAGTCCAGCAATCAGTTGTTAGACACACACTTTGATTTGATTGATGAAACATATTTTTCAGCTTATTTTTCTCATTCATGTAAAGATTCCAACAATCCCTAGCAATTGTAATCCTTCCCGAAATTGACAGTTTAGGTTGCACAACACTCAAAAAATAATGGAATCCCTCTCCCTCAACAAACTTAAAAGGTAACTCATCCACAATTATCATCCTAACTAGAGCTTGTCTACATGCATCAACATCAAAAGCAACACCAGCAAAAGCACTACCAGTCCCTTTCCCATCTTCTTTTTTCATTTGTTGGAGAGAAAGAGTTGTTTGAGTAGGATCAAGAGTCTCTTTGGGAAACTTTTTACACTGACTTAACAAATGGTTTTTAAGATTGCTTGTATCATTCCTATATGAATCACATGCATAGGTTGCCCCACACCATTTACATTTAGCTCTAAGATTAGTAGAATCATCTTTTGTAAAATGATCCCAAGTCCAAGATCTAGGCTTAGAAGGTTTTCTCTTACCTGCATATTCAGCATCAGCATTACCATCACTAAACACTTCTACAGCTTTCCTCTTCTTATCAACCTTGGAAACTTTGGAACCTTCCTCTTTGTTCAAATTATTTTGCTCCTCACAGTTTGATTCAGTTGTAGACTTCGTGGATTCAACATTTGTAACGACCATTTTCTCACTACTTAAAGTATTTTCAGCCTGCAAAATAAAGACAAAGATAGTAGGTGAGGGCCTGCAAACAAAGACAAAGAGACATAGCAACACCAATTGTAATTGTACATGATTATATAGATCATTATCAGATAAACAATGAAAGAAATAGCGACTGCACCTCGAACATAGTGGTGCTCGTGGATCGTGCTCGTGCGATGGGGGGGAAGATATACTTCTGCTACTGCAAGAAAAGAAAAAAATAGAGCTGCTCAAATTGACAATCTCAGCACTAAAATATCTGCATAGTTAACAATTTCAACACTCAGATTGACAATTCAAGAGCAATTTGAAAGAACCCATAAGGTATTTACCAATTTCAAATAAAAAAATAGAGCTCGTTAAATGTGCATAGAACATCAAATAATTATCAAAAATCAAGCAAGAGTAAATCTAATACAGAATCAATAGAACAATAAGTGAACTTTTCAGATTGATCAAGTCACTGATTTTTCCCTTTTTTCAGATCCATTCGCTGGTTCCCTTTTTCAGGATCTGCAACAAGGGGTTCCAACGCAATCAGAAGTTCAGAACCTACAGCTTCACCGGCGAGGCCACAACCTGCCATGGAAGCTCCGGCAGCGAACGAGCGAACCAGCGAACCACTTTTGTTTCACATAATTTTTTGCAAGAGGGAGAGAGAGAGAGTACCTGTGGTCGAGGTGGCGCGCGGTGGGTCTGGTCTGGCTCACTGATCCAGTTGTTAGCTGTGAATGACATTGTTGGCCGTGGATGGTGGGTGGATACAGAAGGTCGCGTGTGACACCGTGTGTGGAGGATTGGAGGCAGAGGATGTGTATGTGGGCCGGAGGCGGATTGGTGGGTTTTGGGAAGAGGTTTGGTGAAAGATGGAGAATGGAGAAGGTTGTTGGATTGGAATTTGGTTTTGTCGTGCTGGTGGCTGCGCAGTGTGAAGGCCGAAGGAGTTCAAGAGGGGGGAGAGGGCATAAGTTAAGTTAGGGACTTTTACGTAATTTTAGGTGTATATTTTCGGTTCGGTTCGGTTTGGATCGGTTTTATAAAATAGAACCGAAAACCGAACCGAATCGATCGGTTCTTTAAAATTTCTATCTAAATCAAACTAATTTATTTTGATTTTTATTGGTTTTCGATTTTTTTGGATTGATTTTTGATTTTTTTTTGGATTTTTTTGGATCTGAACACCCCTAATATGAGTCAACCCAACCAAAGTCTTCTCACCAAGATCCGATCGACCTATACCTGAATGGGCAATGGTTCAAAAAACACGTGCTTAATACGACTCGCCAACAGTTATCGGTCTTTAACGGATTCGTGCCATAATGATCAGATATAACGAAATCTTAACTCCAGGGCCTTAAATGGCCTGAATGGAGGGTATCTTATGAGTCAATTCTCAAATTTCTATACAAACTAGTCTAACAGTCTAGACCAGACATGTTCCATCTTTTATCCAGACACTAGTCTACCTACTTTGAGTACGATCCTACCAATTTCTTAACCTACCTAAGCTCATTTTGACCTCATTATTACCTTTCTTGTAGGTCGCCAGTGAGTCCCTTCTGTCTACCGACTTGGGTCTCGGTCAGTATCTGGAACATATATAATATGTATACACTTCATACTACTTATTTTACTTATGTTCATATATATAAATATAACATTTTATTTTAATAAATATTTTATTAGGTATTTGAATTAGCTTAATAAATTAATTTAAATATATTTACATTCTTAAAAAAAGTAATAGAGAGACGAATTGTAAAATATATAATAAAGTTATTCATATGCTTTCATCCAACAAGTTAAACTTTTGAGAGAGATAATCCATGATATAGTATCAGAACCTTTATGATTAAGTTTTAAATAAAAATTGAATATAAACATATAGTAAAAATAAGTCTGTGTATTCTCTATGGGCGTGAGTTTAAGTCTCCCTAACATCATTTAAATCCTATGTCGTTGAGCAACCCTCCTTATAGAGTTCCCTTGGTGCCCAGGGACAAGTTGAGTTGTTGTGTATAGAAAAGCAAATAATTTTACTTATCAAATTATTTAAAATATATATATAAATATATGAAATTAAGTATACTTAAGGTCAAACCCCAGCCTAAAACTAATCAAGCTAGATATGGGTTCTAAAAATTACACTTGGTATATTTTACGACTTAGGTCGATTCGACTTAGTATGATGTTACATAACATTTTAATACTTATAATTTTTTAAAAAATTAAAGATAAATCTTAAGAACCATTGGCTTAATTAATATCTTATGCATAACAAGAGAATATTTTTATATTAATGTATTTTTAATATATATTATAAAATATTTTTAGTTTCAAAAAATTGAATAATATAATTCAAGTTGGTGAAATTACATTTCTTATCATAATTAATTTAACATATTTGATGGAGACGTTATGTGGTCAAAGTTAGCTTTATATAAATTACATATAGTGTACAAAAATTATCCCTTCAACATTAAAGAAAATGTCTTCCAAGTTTCTTATTTATAAAATCTTTTGACTTAACTTTGTTAGATCAAGTGCTTATCACTTAAAAGTTTTTCGTCAATGCAACTCTTTTTATTTGAGTTCATGAACAAGTACCACGTTTTAATCTAATTTTGACCACACTTGAACCTTGCTATGACATGATGCTTCCCTACAACCAACAAATAAACATAATGTTGAACTAATACATTTTTGTTTAAATCTTTAATATGTCTGGTCCCAACCCAGCCATTAGAGATGTCAAATAAGTGACCTGATTATAGGTGAAAATAGGTCAAGCGACTCGTTGGGAGCTTATGGCCAAACATAGGCTTTTTAAAAGGTTTATTTAGTTTAACGAGTCAAGTTTTAGTCCATTGGAAAATCTTTTTAGATATAGCATATCAACCTATTTTATTATATATATTATTACTTTATATATATTATTATGACATTTTAATATTTATATAATATAATTAATTTAAGAAATAATATAATATTTTTTAAAGCCTTGGCCTGTTAACCTTTCATGTTGGTCTATTTAAAGATAAGCATGTTGGCATATTTAAAGATCTTATTACAAAGTAAACATTTAAATAAACTATCAAGTCACGTCAGACTTTTAAAAAGGTTAGATCAGATCATAAAAAATGACTTATGTCAAGTAAATAAGTCAGATTTAGACCTTATATTTAAGAAACAAGTCAGACCACTCGCTAACCGCTACAAAACGAGGTAGATTGTTTACTCCAACCTATATAACAAAAACAGGTTGGCCCGTCCTGCCTTGTTTTTGGCTAACCCATGGTGGACGGGTCAGATTGACCCATTTTGCCATTTCTACCAGCGATAGCCTAAGTAGATCTAGACCTAATTCAAATCCCAAAAAACTTGCTTAATCAAAATATTGAACCAGACCTGGTCCTGATTAAATTCAACTCAACCTCACCCCTAAGCACCTCATTTCAACATTTTTCTCTCTTAATGACCCAAAAAAAAAATCTTTCTCTCTCTACCTTTTATTTTTCAAACAAGTAGTGTAAAAATAATGTAAAAAAATAATAATATGTGAATATCATTTCTCTACAAGTATACAACAGCATAAAAACATTAAAAGGTAAAGGTGTTGGAAAATTGAATTTGGTGGATTTTGACGGATTTTAAAATTCAACCAAATTATCACTAAGTTCAGTCTAGCTTATCTATTTTGGCTCATTTGGGGGTATTGAGGTTGCCCCTCCTAGCAATGAGTTTCTGTATACTCAAACTCCTGACATTGCAGAGCCCCTCAATCGCTTAACTCAAACTTGTTTATTACTTAAGTCACAATCTATTAGTTAGAAAAGTATATTTAATTATAAATTAGCTAAAATGACCACATATATGACAGGTATCGGGTATTTTTGGTCTTTGACTAATTACTCACGTAATTTTAGGCTGAGAGTGATGGTTAAGTAAAGTCTTCCCCAAAATGGCAACTCCAAGATTTGAATTCGTATCCTTAACATTGTACGTCAAGTTTGATTAAGGCCGCAACATAATTCTACTGCAACAAACCACTGTTGCGGAAGGGTTTTAGGTATATATATATATTACAAGAAAGAAAATTTACTATGACTGAAACCTAACGACACTTACAAATCAAAAAAAGATTGTATCAAATAGAGAAAGAGAAACAAACAAACAAACATAGTCTATCCTTTGAACTAACAAATGATTTGTAGATATGCTCCTTACCAGAAAACTATCGATATCTAAGCATCTTTCACAGTAAAGACCAACACAAAAAGTATTGTAACTTGAAGAGTGTATTATGCATCTTCCCAAAGTAGATTTGAAACTATCCCCTACTTGTCAAACCATCACTATACGATCAACCACAAAGGAATTGACAAAAAACTACCTTAAAAATTGAAAATCAAAACACTCATAAAATGAACAACAAAAACACTCATAAAAAAGATAACAAAATCGCAAGATCTACTATTGAGATAAATAAATTTGAACAACCAAACTTAAGATCTATCATATCTAAATAAATTATTAAAAAAACACAAAAGAAAAAGAAAAAAAGATAATGAGACTATCACCAAATAAAAAGAATGATAGCCCCTTGCTTCAACACTATAATGAAAGAAAACTCATAATAAGAAATAGATAAAAAAGAAGACTAGAGTTTTGAAATCTGAAGGCAATTTTATTGTATTAGATCAATGCGGGGTATGAGGTATTTATTAAGCATGTAAAATACTTAATTATAATATTATTCAATTCAAAATGACGGCATTTTAAGTGAATTGATTACTGGGAAAATTTTATTCTAAAGAATGGAGGGTTTATTGGGTTGAGTTAAGAACTTTAAATAATAAGCCGAGCTTAGTACAAGTTTTCATGGCCGAATTCAAGTCAGACTTTAAGATTAAGTTGAATATGAGGAATTCAAATCTTTCAGCCCTCTCCAATTCAAAGTGAAGGAATAAGAGTTGTGTAATTTTTTTTATTTTTTATTTTTTACATGAATAAGAGTTGCACAAAGTTGATGAGTTTGCAAATGTTAAAAAAGAAAATGTCGATGAGTTCCATTTAACTTAATTTAGCAAATACTCCTCATTTAAAGAGTGTGGCCTCACATTATTGTAATAGATTTAATTGTGAATATTTAATATAAAATAAAAAATCTTTTTTATAATATTATATAATATCAAATTACTTATGGAGTTAAGTTAATTACTTAGGGTTGGGCGGTTAAAAATATACTTATGATTTTTTTAGCTCAAGGATAGTTATTTTCATTAAATGAGGTGTCAGTACAATATTAAATGATAGTATAAAAGTTGAAGACATGGAACGAGAGTAAAAGAGTTCAATCTCTATAATTGCTTTTCACCCCACTTTCCATTCATCTATCCCTCATCCCTCTCTTTAGGGGTGGAAATAAATCAGGTAACTCATCGGATCCATTTAACAAAAAAGTTAAATCAATACTTTTTAAAAAGTTTATTTAGCTAAATGAATCAGCTTTTAAAAAAGCCTTTTAGGCCTAACAGGTTGATTTATTTATTATTTTATATATATTATGATATTTTAATATTTATATAATATAATTAATTTTATAAATAATATAATTTTTTTAAAAGTCTAAGTCGTTAGCCTATATTATTAGACTATTTAAAGGTAGACATGTTGGCATAGTTAAAAGACTTGGGCTACGTTTGGTACACCTAATAGTATAAGGCATGATAGTATAAGATAATATAATAAGGTCTGATAGTATAAATAAGTTGATAAGATCTTATGCTATCAAATATTTGGTGCACATAGTATAAGCAACTTGATAGTATAAGTAACTATTTACTCTGACCAGAATACCATTCACCTTCTTCACCACTGTAGAACCCAAATCGCGACCTATTTTCTGTCCTCAGCCCTGAGCCCTCTACGGAACCTCGACAAGCCCCCTTAATTTACACCAAAATTCGTCGTCCACCACTGCACACGTCCCCCCAACCAAAATCTTCATCATAGAACCCCTTCCAACCGTAGTTCCCAACAACCCCAAATCAAAATCCAGTACTGAATCTCCCCAAATAGAACAAATCTAGTAGCTATGGTTATGATCAAAATCCAATATTTGGTGATTCTGTATTGGTGATTTAGAACAAACCCAGAACAAGCCCTTCGCAAACCACCATGTCCATCGTGAGTAGTGGTCGTATGGTGACGCAACGATGGGAGTGGATCTGGGATGTGTTTGTCGACGGTGGGAGCTTGCGGCAGAGGCTTCGATTGCTAGGCGAAAGGTGGTGCAACGAGTGTTTGCCGACAGTGGGTGACGGATCTGCGACATGGTGATTCTGGCTCACGAATCTAGTGGCAGAGGAGTGGTGGCGCGACGCAGATCTGGACTTTGGTCGCGGTGGCGCGCGGTGGTGACAGACGAACTTGTAGCAAGGTGGTCTTGATTTAGTTCTAGCACGGCGTCGCGACGGTGGCTCGATGGCTTGGGGGGTTTACGCGGTGGCAGAAGCAAGGGTTGGTCGCAATGGAACAGCTTGGCAGAGATGGCTCTGGTTAACGGTGATGCATGAAGGAAGGATGGTGCCTGAGATTATTATGAGCAGACGCTCTGTGTGGTAATGGTGGGTTTGATTCAAAGGGGCGGAGGTTGGTTTTCTGGTTTGGAGCATGGCAGAGAAGTGGGGGTGGCGTGGTGAAGGCAAAGCGATGGGTTTGTTTGATTTTTGGCTATGAAAGTGGAGGGTAGTGGTGGAAGGAAAATCCTATCAGGTTATATCAGGGGGGTCATAGAGAGGATAACGTTATACTATTAGAGTAGATAAAAAGTTTTGATCGTATTTGGCTATTCTATCATATGGATATACCAAACACCTGATAAATCCTGATAGTATTAGTTTATACTATCAGGTCATCTTTATACGATGCACCAAACGTAGTCTTATTGCAAAATAGGCATTTACTTAGGTTTTTAAGTCAGGTCAGACTTTAAAAAATAGCCTATGTCAGATAAATAAGTCAAATTTAAGCCTTACATTTAAAAAATAGGTCAGGTCTGTTTAAAGTAAAGTCTAGCTTATCCTATCTCGTTTCTACCCTTATCTCCCACAGGTCTCATTAGGGGGTCATCTAGAGACCTCCTTGTAGGACTCAAAATATGAGTCATAGGCCATTGGAAAATAAAGTTTTACATAGACAATACAATACATTGAAATTAAACTCCAAATATATTTTGTGCCAAAAGAAACTCTATATATTTTATAAATAAATTTGATTATAATGAATTGTAAAACTTATAAAAATAAAAAGTAAAGTTTAAAGTAAAAGTTTAAATGCAACTATTAGTATAAAAAATTTAATTAACATTCATTGACATTTTGAAATTAGTCATTAAACCTCTCTTTTTAGTAATTAAAATAAAAATAAAAGTAAAAATATATTAGTAGATGTTAATATATAACTTTTTATACTAATGATAGTGTATATCACTTTAATTATTAAAGTAAATAAAACTCAAATAAAAAAATAATTTTTTAACGGCTATCTTGAAGACAACTGTTAAGAATCTCAAATATAAAGTTTTTAATAAAAAATGAAGTATTTAATGTAATAGAAATTTAAAAAATTCTATTTTTTACATAAAAATTTTTACTTTAAATTTTTTAATAAATGTTCTTAGGATACAACAACAACAACAACAACTAAGTATTTTTTACTAAGTGGGGTTAATATAAATCAAACGTTTTTAATTGCTAAAAAACCAAGTCTTCAGATATGAAGTCTAAATCTTTTTTAATCGTTTAATAGAAATTTAAAAAGTTATTATCTACTTTTTTACTTACTGATAAAATTTTTTTTACTTCCAAACCACTAAATTTTTTCATAATTATCCTTATTTTATATAAATGTTCTTTCTAATCCTATCTTTCTTGATGATCATCGTTAAAAAATTTGTTCTTAGGATATTCGTTAAAAAAATTCAAAAAAAAGAGTAAATAAAACTTTATTATATGAAATTAATTATTTGTGAAACGTTGTTATCCTTCGTAAAATAAACATGCGATATTTACTAACAAAAAACTAAAAAAGTGTAACAAAAGATAAAGGTAGCCATGCGATAAAAGGAGTAAGGGGGGACTGGGGAGTTAAAAGAGTGGAAGAAGCAAGTTGTCTTTAAACCTGAAATCTGAGTGTCAGAAAGCGACCTATAGAGAACTTAGCATGGAGGGCCCGATGAGCGTGTGTGTGTGTGAGCGAGACACGGAATCCCAACGAAAGAGAAAGAGACAGAAAGGTAATATTATATTCAACAATGATATTTGCACAATTTTTTTTTTCTAAACAAGTATTGGATAAAAATGATGAAAAAACAGTGCCACACAAATCTTGAATGAGTAATGATATTCATTCATTACTTTTATTATATAATTCTTATATTACCTTTTTTAAGTAATAAAATAGAAAAAACATGTATCTCAATATACATTTTTTATATATTTTTTTAAATAAAAGTATATTATTTTATGAATCATAATTCTCTCCTATTAGAAGAATAAAAAGAATGAGTCATGTGTAAAAAAGAAAAACACAATGTGTTTAAAATAAAATTAATAAATCTTATAACTCTTCAAAATAGGTTATTGTATATAATAAAAAAACAGTAAGCTTCTGTATAATAAATTTTATATCTATTTTTCTCTAAAAAATATTAGGATGTATTTTTTATTATGTAATTATAGCATAATAAAAATGTTGTGTAATTACTTTCCTTATATTACAGAATACAAGGGGGAGAAAAGGCCAAAAGGGTGGGACAGAGGGTCATAACACATAACTGCCTAGTGCGAGCGGCGATTCCATGTAAACCAACTCACGCAACCGGTGACCCTTTTACCTCTCTCTCTCTCTCTCTCTTTCTCTCCGTTCTTCCCATTTCCATATTCTTCACTCAAGGAGGGTTGAGGGATTCTCTGATTTCAAAGCGGATGCGTTGGTGTCCTCGCTCTCCTCACGAGGTACCCTCTCTCTCTCTCTCTCTCCTTGCAGTGCTCTCACTTAGCTGTTATATATTTAGTATTTTGTATTTGGAGAGCTATCTCATCTCAACTTATTTTGTCTTTCATTCGTCACGATTTAACAAGCAGTTCATCCAGTTCTACTCAATTTTGTGACTACGGACCGTAGAGTAGTTGACTCAATGTACTAACCTTTTTTAATCTGAAGCATAAGCACCAGTGATATTTTTCTTTTCATTTATTGCTTGTTGCCTTTGTCTCTTATATTTTAGATCATGAAACGTGTTGCTGCACGCTGCACCATAATGTTTATGTGCTTTGTGCCGTACAAGCTTTGAATTAGTTATTTGGTACACTTTTCTTTCTCGATAGATATAAAATCCTGCAGAATTTCTTGCTGGAATCGGAACCTTAATTTTTGGTAATATAATACAGTCACTACCTGTTAAATGTTAGTAATGAACAGTTTATGGCGACAGCTGTGGAGGGATGACACAAGATTATTATTGCTAACGAAAGTAATGTCTCGTTTAGCATAATCAGTTTTCAAAATTTAAAAGGACAAGTGGACAACATGTTGATGCAAGAAACTTTTGATCTCAACTCCATGCAATCATATGCTGTTGCACTCAAGGAAGGTTTGAGGAAAACTATGCTCCACCAAGAGATTATATTTAGAAACCAGGTATAACAAGTCAAGAATACATTAGTAGCTTAGTTATGCTATGCATTGGCTTAACCTGGTGTTTATGTCTGTTTTTGACCTGCTTCTGTCCCTATAGTTTATTTATCACTTAGTAATTGTTCTGTATTATTTCATTTTAATATTTGAAGCAAATCCTACTTTTCTATATTACCATACATTTTCTTTTAGTTTCATACTTACACCTCTACGAGGAAAAGTATCTGTGTGTTTAATATAGTATTTTCAAGGATTCGATCGTGTTTCTTATAATGCTTCATTTTGCAAAACACTTAGGCTTTATGTGTCACAAATGAAGTCTAGGTTCTTTTTTACAGAGCACAAATAATGAAATTAAAGCCGGCAACTCTGTTTCTGTTGGTTGTGCTCCAGGTCCAGGAACTCCATAGATTGTATGGTATGCAAAAGATACTAATGGAAGATATTGGCTTGAAGCAGTTTGATAGATGTACTCTTAAGAAAGAATGCACTCAATCGACTTGGTTATTTTACTCCAATCCAGTAAGACGTGAATCATCAGCAAGTTTGATTGAAGATGCAAAATTATATTCAACTGCAATGGTAAATTATAGCCTCTGAAACTCAGAGTTCTGTTACTAGTCATTCTTTACTTGTTCTTTTTTATTATTATTATTTTAGTGGTGAGAGGGTGTTGAACTTAAAGCATACATTTTTGGTCGTAAGAGTTTTTTCACTTATTTAGTATTATTCTTAAATGAATTATCTAATCTTCTAAAATTTGCCTTCCATTTTGGCTCGACACTTACAAAGTCCCAGGTCCTTCCAGACAGACACAATACTGTCTACAATAGCATTCATCTGAAGCCACTTGGTCTTCAACTTTGTTCAGATCAGGGTGCAAACCATGTTGGTGAGAGGAAATGTGTTTGAGCATTTGAACAGAAATAGAATATTTAAAAACTGACTGAATCATGGCAATTTTTCAGATCAAGAAGCGTTGAACCTTTCCCTTAGTGTTGTTGAGGAAGGCAGGAGAATAAAAGCTACCACCTCAACATGTTTTGATCAGAAAGATAATTCTTGCACCCAAAATATCATTGATTTAGAAGTGTCAACAGAAGGAATACCAAATGAAGAGAGAAACCATGCAGCTTGTACTACTACATTTGCTACCTTGACCAAGTGTGAGTCACAAATTTCTGTCCTTTCAGGCATGATGGAAAATACTAGTTGCCCTTTTGGTAATGAAGAATATTCTCCAGGTACTGCCACTTTGTCCACAATAGAGTTGAGTTAAACATTGATACATATTAATTTTTTATTTTATTTTTTTACCTTGTAACCTTGTTGGTTCTTATTACTAATATTTTTTCTTTGTCCTTCAACAGGGTTCCAGAATTGTCATAAAACTCTTATGGTTAACAAATCATCACTGAAGGATTGCATTTCTCATGAGGCAGGAAAATTGGATCTCAACCAAGTTCAGTTGGATGAGTCATCATGTTACTCAAGTGATAATTTAGTGACCTGTCATTCCACAGCCAGTTCATTGCATATTTTTGGCATATCCTTTGACAGGATTCCAGAGGCCACCCGTCCCTCTGCAACATGGAGGAAAGAAAGCAGTAAGTCCCTACATGATACTTCTGACATCCTTCAATGGGATGATACTGTAAATTCTGCTGTGATGAATTCCAACAACGTAAGTGAGATTAAGGGAATCAAGGGATGTGAAGCTGGCCTAACCGGAAGTAAGTCTGTTTCCAGGACGTGGGTAGGTCCATGTAAAGATCTTAGCTACTGCATGAGTCACCCTGAGAACAAATATACCGGATCCATTTGGAAGATTTCTGGTGGTCAATTTACTGATCCAGATGGTACATATGTGGCATCTAAAATGGTAAACTGTGAGAATACCAAAGACGATGAAATCTCATGTGCCTGCCAAAGTCCAGCAGAAGAAAAATATGAAGATGGCAACATAATTCCTGCTTTATGTGAGTCTAACTGTGTTGTTGATAAATCTGGCAGCATAAAGACTAGACAAACTCAGATTAATTTGGGAGATACAAATGTCATTACTCCTGACCAGCATTTAGGAACTGGTAATGGCAATGAGCTAGGGCATGATTGCCCAAAAAAGGTAGAACTGCCTGAAGTGTCTACGTGCATCCAAACTGCTGCTGAATTACTTATAAATTTCTCCTTAGGCAGTTCGTCTAGCTATCAAGAGTGTTCTTCCAAAGCAGAATCCATTAAGGTTGACAAGAAGGAGATGAAGGAACTAGAGTGTTCTGATTCTTTTGAACAAATTGCTTTAAAACTCGAAGAATGCATTACAGATGACTGTTCCGTGTCATCAAAGCCATACGAAATAGATAGCACGGAAAAAAAGGATTTTGGTTTTAGATTAAAAAGGGGGAGGAGATTTAAAGATTTCCAAAAAGAGATACTTCCTGGCCTGGCATCTCTTTCTAGACATGAAATTCAGGAAGATATGAACATTCTGGAGGCAGTTTTGAGATCAAGGGAATACCGGAAGATCAGAACCAGGATGGGTGACCAAGGGAGTTGGTGTGCACCTATGAGAAGTAGACGGTCCAAACGCAATTATGTGCGGCGGAAATTTTTCTAGCAAAGTTCATCCAAGTTCTCACATCAATTTGTATGAACTTGAAGTCTATTCTTTTTTTTGGTTAGCTAAAATAGTCTATTCTAACACTGCTGAATTCCCTGGACTGTTCAAACCAACCCCCCCCCCCCCCAACCCCACCAAAAAAAATAAAAAATAAAACTGATAATCTAAACTAGTTTTTTTCCCCCCAAGTATAACACGTTAACATTCTAACACTTTAGGATGTCTGAAATCTGATTTTCATTCCAGCTCCCTTTCAGCTTTTAACGTGCTGTGAATGCAACCTGTTCTCCTTTTATGAACAACATCGAGAATCTCTTCCAATGTTATAGTCGAATCCCCGCAACGATAAATTGCATTTCTATAGAATTTAGTTCAGGAAAATTCCTTGGTTTGAATGATAGATAGTGTTGAACGGCAAGAGTGGTATTTCCAACATTATAAGTTGAGCACGGAAATATGGCCACAGTATTTTTATTTAACAGTACTCACTTTACGTGACCTTATTTCTTTCTGAATGTAATGGTGGTCTTCTGCAGTATTTGAACTAAAGACTTACATCTACTGGATTTGATTTACGTAGGAATATGGGTATCAGAACACAGAAAACTGCCCTTTTCGTATCAAATGGTCCAAAACAAATATTCCTGAACTCTGGGAAAATGTCTTCAAAATTCCAAGAAATATGCTTTTGAATTTTATATAAAATAATAAGCTGAAATGAATTTACGTTCTGCAGCTGCTGGGATCTCAGAGGTGAGGCTTCTAATGTGGCACTATCGTTTTCATCCATTCACTAGCAAGAGGAAATGAATAACATGGCCGACCATTACCAACTCTAAAGAGGACAAATGGAAGAATGCTCCACAGTGCAAACAGAGATCTTCTTCAAGTTGCATAAATTAAATCGATATACGTTATTTTATATTGTATGCCAAGCTCACGCCTTGCCAACCTAGAATAGTTAAGCTTTCACATAACTAGTACTATTTAAACTAACTTGAAAGACAGTTATCTTTTTGAAAAATTAGGATTGGTACTTCTAATAAGAATTACGAGGCCGGCATCAATTTTTGTTAGAGAAAATGACCATTCTTGAACATTACTTATAATATTTTTTTTTTTTAGTTTTAGACTTAGAATGGAACCTATTTGTCCAACGAATCACTCTTTCCATCCAGGTTTTTTTTTTTTTGGTGTTAGAGATAATAATATTTCTTAAACTTTTAGCCTAACAGTTTAACTAGGTTGGCAGATCTAGTTGTTGACAAATTTCACTTATTTTCTATCACTTTGCCTCTTTAAATGAAGAGAAAAGAGAAAATTAAGAGAGTGTTATGAAGTCCAAAGAAACACCATTGATTTCTACTTCATTTCTTCACCCAATCGAATAGTTTCCTATCATATGCTTGTGAAACTGGCAGTATTGGATTTCGTCTTTTGATACTTAAAAGAAATAAGACAAAATAAAATTTCACCGCTATTATGCAGTGTGCACAGCAGACAAGGACAGAAGAAGTAGCTGCAACTACAGCTAAGCTAACCTCTTTCGGAAAAGAAAGTATGCATTATCCAAAATGTGGGGTTTCTCATGGTCAAACTATATAGATCATACATTGGATGCTACTTTAAATCGTTTAGGAATCTAGAGCCCAAATCTTGCATTGAAATTTTTTAAGATCTTCTTATCTTTATATCCTGCATTGCATCATTAGCGTCCTTTGGGAAATATGATATTCTTTTGAGTATGCTTCGACGCTTATCGAATGATGAGCTCAGACGGATATTGGATAGCTATGCCTATGCCACGAGTGGGCGATGAGAAGAAGCAGAAGATGTCAACTAAAGCTGGTCACCATCATTTATGTTATATTTTCTCAACCACCAGAATTGCTTTGCTTTGGTGGTAGGCCCATCCTCTCTCTCACAATCTTCTATTTCTATATCTAATGTATGTTCTTGGACATCAATGCAGGCAAACATGGAATTACAGTTGGGGCCACATTAACATTGAAATCCATTAATTATAGTTGATGAGGAAAATTTCCGCAAAATTTTCACTCATCATTGTTCTTTGAAACCTTCCTTCTCGCTCCCTCTCTTTAATTTCTGTTTCCTTTATAATTTCTGTGAACAATATCAGTCACCTATCACATTAACAGTAACATACTAGATTTCCAATCTGTGCAGTGCACGGACAATGAAAAATTTTATGACTTTTATAAAATTCACATTTTTAATTTGTTATTTAACTATTTTGAGCACCACGTAGGATCGAGAAATAAAGTTTGTTAATATAAGTTCTTAATATAGATAATCTTAATTTTTTTGTATTATCATTGATTAATTATTAATTGTTAATTACATTTTATTTACTTAATTTTTAGACTTTTAATTTTTTCTATCTTATTTATTGAGTATCTTAATCCCAATTAAATCCTCAATTTATATGAATCCTTTCAATAGTAAGATATCTTACTTTATTTTTTTATTTCATCTTATTAAATTCAAATTTTTTATTTTGTTAGCATTATCTTTAATTAATTATCTTTTATTTATTAAATTTCTTTTATCGACTTATATTGCTTTCTTCATTTTTTGACTCCTAAATTTATAGAAATAGTAGTATTAATCTTACTTTATTCTTTTTTTTTCATAATATTCATTACTTGATAGGTGAGAAATTAATCAGATTAGTTATCATACTTTATTCTTTACTTCTTATTAAATTCAAGTTTCGAATTTTGTTAGCATAATTTTGATTAATTATTTTTTGCTTATTGATTAAATTTCTCATGTGCTTGACATGTGTAGCATATGAGTATCCGAATCTTAGTTAATCCTAAATTTATTTTGTTCAATAGTATTGTCCTACTTTATTTTTTATTTTTTCTTATTAAATTTAATTTCTTAATTTTGTTATCATCATCCTTGATTAATTTATTACCATTACCCTTGATTAATTTTGTTATTCTATAAAAAGTTATTAAATTATGTAAATATGACAAGTGTTACATCGGTAACTTAATCCATCTTCATATATATAAATAGAAGTATGAAAATAAGGAAAGTGACACATGTAAGTATGAGAAACTTTTTAAATAAAAAATAATTAATCAAAGATAATTATAAAAAAATCTAAAACTTAAATTTAAATAAGAAGAAATAAAAATAATAAAGTAGGACAATTAAAATAATCAAGGGCAATGATAATAAATTAATCAAAGATAATGGTAACAAAATTAAGAAATTAAGGTGATTATAACAAAATTAAAATCTTAAATCTAAATAAGAAGAAATAAAAAATAATAAAGTGAGATAATTAAAAATAATTAATCAAGGGTTTAATACATACATATATACATATATACATATACATATATACATACATACATATATATATATATATATATATATATATATATATATATATATATATATAAATAAAAGATTGCTAACCTTCACATTTTATTTTGAACATAAAATCCCATGTGTTTATTTTAAAAACCATTTAAAGTTGGTATTTTAGTCATTTAAGTTTTTACAGCAAGATCTAACATTTGATTTTATTTTAATGAGTTTAAATTAGTTCATTTAATGAAAAAAGAGAATAATATAGTCTAATTTTAATGAAGAAAGAAAACATTTGAGTTAAGTTTTAATGAATGGAGAGATTATAACTTTATTACAAATTCTATTAATTATTATTTAACTTTTAATTATTAAATTAAAATAATGTAATAATATTTAATATTTTATAATTTTTTTATTAAAAATAATAAAATATTAATAACATACCGTATGTAAAATAATTAAACAATTAAACAATTAAACAATTTTAAATAAGAAGAAATGAAACGTATAAAAAAAATAAACAAAACCTGATACGTATACGTATAAAAAATAATGTAAAAGGGTTTGATAAATACAAAAAAGTTTACTTTCACATTCAGCTTCTAGATTAGAACGCGTTTTTTTTAATTATATATATATATATATATATATATGAGATATTTAATGAGAAAATTTTTTATTGTGAGAGAGTGAGATGAATAAATTTTGACTATATAATTATGTATAGATGGTCAAAATTAAAAGTTACTTAAAGGTCATGTAACCACTTAAAAAAGTCACATACTTTTATATTCTAATCTTGATCGTTCATTAAGATCTAATAATCAAGATTCATACATCTCACCTCTTATAATAAACAATTCTCTCACCAGATACGTTTTATATATATATATATATATCGCCGAAATACCCTTCAATATTACGATGATATTTAAAAAACAGCTTTAGTTAAACTCATGAATAAAGCTAGTGTTAACCGTTACCGAAAACAAAGTGAAAGCTTATGGTGTTGGGAATTAATGCAATACTTGTTGAAAAAGTAAATATAAAAAACTTTAAAAAAAAAGAAATTAAAGAGTAAAATATAAAGAATTCAAGAAATAGAAAATAAACTAAAGAAAAAAGAAGAATTTTTTTTTTATTCTTGTGTATCTTACTCAAATGTCTCACACCCTTCATTTATAGGGCTAAGTTTACATGAAATTATAAGTATCATCATAATGAGATATACAGAAGAATAATGTATATTAACATCATCTACATAATGAGTATCTTGCAATATTTTTGTAATTATGTAACTCTATTGACTCTTAGACATCTATCTTTAATATCATTCATTACACTCCCTCTTGGATTTCTATCAATAATATGCCTCATTAAAACTTTACTAAAAAAAATCAAGTGGATAAAAAATTTTAGTGGAAGAAAAAAAGTTCAATATCCTTTACATGGGAACTATCTAATTAAAAACTTTATCAAAGAAAATTATTTAGAACAAAACATTGATTAAGGAAAAAAGAGTATAGTTTTTTCCCTGTTAAAAACATCACTTAAAATAAATGAATTATAGTATTCTAATTTTCTCCTCCTAAAGAATTTTGAAAAAATATATTTTGTTTTGTCATATTTGATATATTCTTATTTCAGTTGAGTTTTGCAAGCAACATTATGTTGCAATTTCTTTTTCCTAAAACAATTCACAATAATCTTGAATATAATAAATCATAATTCTTAACAAAAAATACACATAACTTCCTTCATGAATTATTGTTATTTCTACATGATATTAGAAAAATTGAGATAAATAATAATTGTTAAACTGTTTGATATTTAGGATATGACTACTCACAAAAGTCATCAAGCAAAACTATTTTTCTGGAATTTGGACTTCTTTGTTTGTTATAACTTGGATTTTGGATCATTTTTATTTCCATGACTATTGATTAGGTGTGTATATTTTTTGTTTGAAGCATACATTCTTTTTGGGATAAATATTACTTTATAGAAATTAGAATTATACGTCATACTTTATTCGTTTAGACAAATTTGTCTCACTTTATTTTTTTCCTTACGATTTCTTTATCTTAAATAATTATGACTATTTTTATAATAACTTTTACCCAAATCAAATTGCATCAAAATAAACAAACATATCATGATAATTGTCATTTATTCTAATTTATTAGACTTCCTTAATTATATTGTGGATTATATAATTTATATTTTCTGTTACTAACTAATTGATTGGAGTAAGAAATCATAATATTTTATTATTAACTTCTTAATAGATCGCCTGCATGGATCTTTGTCAATTTAAAAACAGCAATGCTATATTTCAAGAACACATTTTTGTAAGTGGCTTTACGAAAGAGTTGGATACTATTCACACAGTTCAAAGTGGTGTAACTAACTTAAATAAATATAAAAAATAAATACTCATGTAATAAATAAAACACAAGAACAAAACAATGCATTAAATTGGTTCGTAGGTTATTTCACGAATCCAACTTTCGTTTCCATTTAAAAATATTATATTATATATTTAAATTGAGCAGAAAATATATTGCATGATAAATTAAAACCAAATCCAATTTATTTAATTAATTTGATTTGTTTCCCTAATTATGATAAAATTAAATAAGATTAGTTATATTATTTTCTCTCTCATGATTCTCATTAAAAATGAATAATTGAATAATTATTATATTATTTTTATTTTTCAAATTTTAAATTTCAAAATATTTACTATTAATAGAAAGGTTTGAAAACTAGAGGAAATTTAAGTATCTGATAATGTGACACGTGACAAAGGTTTTTTAGATAAAAGATTTCAATTGTATATTATACAGATACAGATATATATAGATATAGATAAATAATAGTATAAATGATCAAAATGCCAATATGTTTAAGATGTTATTAAAAGAAACTTTTGAAAGTTTTTGTCCAAAACAAAATGTGTTATGAAGATTAACAATCCCCTGTATATATAGACACACAACGATTAATTCACATTTTGGGATTTATATCAAACTATTTGAGCTGTGAAGCAAACTATACACTATATAAGTTTACATAAGTAATGTTATTTGTATAGAGTGTTTTCACACAAACTTCAAATCAATGGATGAAATCATTTTATGCATAGTCCAAAAAATTTCGGGTCATTATTTTTTATTTTCTGTGCGACATACGTGCCAAAGTATTTGTGCAAGTAACTTTTCCAAATTCACATACATATAATAAATATTGCACCAAAATATGCATATAATAGAATATAGAGAATATTCTAAGATCTTTTGCAGGATGATAAATTCAATTTGAATTGTAATTATATATAGAGCACTTTTGATACAAAGATACTTATTAGAGAGTATGGAAACAAATAGTTTCCATAACAAATATTTGTCTATGTATGTATTGTTGAGGAATGAATAACCCCGTCTTCTTTCCTAGCGTAGATGGAGATGGAACAAGTTTAGTAGAGGGAGAAGCTCGATGATAAAGACTAGAAAGCATTCCATATAAGTTGCACATGAGTCGGGTTGGATTGGATATAGGAAAAACTAAGTCCAATCCAATTAATTGAGGTCTGATTAGTTATGTTGAGTTTGGGGGAAAAAAAATTAGATAACCAAATTGAATCAATCCAACTAAAATTGAGTTTATATTAAAACCAAAAAAAAAACTATGCAAAATCAAGTTTATACTAAAAAAAAAACTATGCATAAGTCAATCCCTAATCAACAACCTTAAAATTCCTCTCCCACACTAAACTAACAAAACCATTAACCCATAAATTCATCTATGAAAACCCTTGAGTTCGCATGGTCATTGGTGCCTGGTTGGATAGTGCAGAGGGCTCATTGTCGCTACTGGTGGGGGGGCGTGGTGGTAGGTGGCATGACTGCTACTTGTGTGCAGTGTTGGTGAGTTGTGAAGGCGTGATGCAAATCTAAGTTGCTACCATAGTGTTGCACGTCACAGGGGAGAAGGTTGTCTTCGCATGATGGCTAGACAGCCTTAGTTGTTGGTAACTCGGCATGGTGGTGGTGGTGGTAGTGGTCTTTGGTCGTGGTGGGTGGTTTGAAGGAGGAGGAACTAAGGAGTTACGACATGATAGTGGGTGGGTTCTAAAAATGTGAGAGATATTGCAATATTAGGTTTAGAAATGTGAAGGTTTTGAAAATAGTATACTAAACTAGGAGTTTAGTTATCAGGTGGTCAAGTCGGGTCATCAAATGAATTTTTCAAAACTATTACCCAAACCAAGCTGTGATGGGCTGATGACCCAATCTAATATGAATATTTTATGCTAGATTGAATCGAGTTGGTTGAATAATCAGCTATGCTCGTACTCGTGTTTAGCCCTACCATATATGATGGTATTAATTATGAAAAATGATGATCCTACATCTCTTTTAGATGTGTAGGTACTGTATATATCTCTTTTAAGAGTATGTGATTGAGAAAAAAAAGTGATAAAAAAAATATAATAAATAATATTAGATGAGGTATGAAAAATGGTGTATATACTATTTATAGTAAGAATATCAAAATTGATTAACTATTAAGTTTGTTTGTAAGAAGGCTTTGATGAATTGACGCGGTCATCACACCACATTTATATACTTCAACAACTTCTAAATTGTGCTATAATTAGCAAGGATCTCTACTTTATTACTACACATGCGCTGGTATTCTGTTCCTATTCTCTTACGAAAGTTACTTCATACTTAACATCATACAGTTTCACAATTATGTATTAATAGTGGTCGCAGCATAGAAATTAAAAAACTAGAAAGTAAAAACCAAGAAGGGAGTAATATGAGAAAAAAAAAGTACTGACTGCACGTTTTAATTTTTGATGTGCCAGAATTAAAGTATAAGTGAATTAAAAAAATTAGTTATAATTAGATGATAAATATAAGATAATATTTATATAAATATGGTAAAAATTATATTTTAGTTCCTTATCTATATATATTTTTTAACTTGGTCTCATAAATTTTTTTATTAATTTTATCTCTTATCTTATAAATCATTTATAATGTGATCTCTTTTTTTAGGATGTCATTATTTTTTAATAAAAGTGATGATGTGTCACTAATGATAATAATGTAAATGAGGTGATAATATAACCGTGACATGATGATGACGTGACTATCACTAATTAATGACACATCATCATTATGTTAAGGAATAACGAAATTCTAATAAAATGATCACATTAAAAATTATTTACAAAATAAGAAATCAAATTTAATATATATATAGTATTATTCTATGAAAAATTGGGATGGTTGTGGTGGTTACGTTGCTTGGTAAGTAGAGGTGGAAACATGTCAAAATATATCAGACTTTGTCTTAAATAGGTTTGACTTGTATTTTAATTATAAGGTTTGAGTCTGACTTTTGAGCCTGTAATAGGCTAATTTTAAAGTCTGATATGACATTTTTAAAAGTCTAATTTGACTTGAAAGCTATTTAAAAGTTTACTTTACAATAAAACTTTTAAATAGATTAACAGACTTACTTTTAAATAGGTTAGCATGTCTTTATATAGACTAATAGACCTACTTTTAAATAGGTCAACATATTTGTATATAAACTAATGGACCTAAGTTTTAAAATAGGCCAACGGGTCTACTTAAACCCAATAATTTTTTTTATAACTTAACACTTACTTTCTAATTTTATAAATACTCATTATTTTTTTACTCTAATTTTTTGTCCAATGTGAGATTTTTAGATATATTAAGTTACAAAATTTATTAGAGACATATATCTCTAAATCTCACATCGACTAAAAAATAAAATAAAAAAATAATAAATATTTATAAAAATAAAAAATGAGTATTAATTTATTTTTTTATTTTAATAAATATATTAAATTAAGTATTAAATATATTAATAAATATTTTATTTTTATTCTAACTTATTAATTTAAATTTTAATTATTTATTTTTATTAAAATTTAATTAAAAATATATCAATATATTATAATAAATTAATAATTATAATTTATAATTATTATAATAATATATATATATATATATATATAATTAAATATTTTAAATTAATCTATCAAATTTAAAAGACATATTATATGACTCAAGACTTAATTTTTTTAATTAAAATAACTTTAAAAAAATCTTAATTTAACTTATTTAATAAATAAATCAAATTAAATCAGACTTCACATATAACAAATCATAAATTTCTGACAAACAGTTTATCTTATTTTCACCCTTACTGTAAGCAAAGCGACCGGGAAAGTGGGGACAACAAAATCTGTGGACTATATACCAAGGAAGATCCTCCCAATTGACGTACCATGAGAAACAGTTGACAGACACACACAAAGTGGCCTCTCCCTACAATCAGCCAAATTTTAGGTTTGGCCGTTTGGGAAAGACCCTCTGTCCCACGGCCCCTAGTCCTATTGCATGTCAATTGCTGTCCTGTAGTGCCATTCCTTGTCCTCCTATTTAGGTTGTGAAATTTACTGCCAAATGGGGTAAATATGTTTCTCAGTTTTCCTTTTCTGTCCTCTATCCTTCACAATCCAACAATATTTTTTTATCTGACACAATCCAACAAAATTAATCTGCCTTCGTTTTCGTTCTTACATGCCAGTTGCTTATGTCTCTGAGTCATTTTTCCAATAGTTGTATGTGATAATCATAAATGGAAATGCTACTTTTGTTTGAATAAGTAAAAATAATTATAAAATATAGAGAAAATTTAAAAAAATAAAAAAGATAATAATAATAATAAAAGGATAATCTGTTTATTTTTTCTAAACAAACATAGGTAAAAAGTATTATATTTTTTTATTCACTGGTTTTTTGTTTTTTGTTATAAAAAAATAGTAAATATTAAAATTATTTTTTTCAAGAGTGTCTTAATGATACTTGTTAAAAAATTAAAATTATTTTTATAAAAAATAAAATATTCAATGTATTCAAAATTAAAAAAAACTATTTTTGATACAAATTTTTTATTTTAAATTTCTTAACAATTACCCTTAAAATACTTATTAAAAAATACATATTAAAATTATCAGCATTGCTATTTCATATTAAACAAATTATACAAATTTTATACGAATGAGGTACCATAGGTATTTCACTTTAATTTTCAATAAATAAAGGAATAACAAGAAAAATTCATAATAAAGCAGCGTTACAATAAAGCAATGCTAGTAGATTTATAAGTTCTTAGGGTATTTGGTTAAAAAATCATTCTTGCGTAAATTTTAAATAAAAAATGAATATTTTTAATTTTTATTAAAAAATTTATCTTAATTTCTTTAGTAAGTGTTCTTAACAAAATTTCAAAAAAAAGATAAAAGATAAAAGTGTTTCCCCATGAACGGAACAAGGAAGCCTTCCGTTTTATCCAATCATCTTCATCTAGGGAATCCAAATAATGGGAGTGGTAGTGGAGGTGTCACCAAGCTTTAAGGTGCTGACGACGCCATTTATGGGGGATTCCCGGCCAGCATACTCAGAGCTTATTTTAGAAAGATTAATTTTATCTCATTTAGTTATTTTTGAAAGATTAAATTATTTTATGAAATTATTTTTATATTTAGGTGAAAAGATTATTTTTAAAAAAAATTTACATGAAATTTAATACAAAATAAAAGTTTTTTAAAGTTAATAATCATAATGTTAAATATTAAAATTTATGATTTTAACTTATAAATTATTCTTATACTTTGATATATAAATATTATTTTGTCCTCAATTAAATAATTTTTTTAATCATTCTATACTTATTTTAGTAATTTAATGCATAAAAATAATTTTTTTTATATCATCTAAATAAATCATATTAGTTTAAAATCGCTTTACAATTAATGCATTCAAACATAAAAATGAATCGATTATAATCGATTATAACAATAATCGATTATCAGCATAATCTATTTTTTTCAGCTTTCCCAAACACACTCTCATAGTTGTGCACTGAAGCTGACAGATCAAGAAAATCTCTTTAATGAGAATAGTTTTTACAATAATATACAAAACAAAAATATTAAATATTTAATGTGTCATACTTGTAATAATATATAATTATTTCTCATACTTTCATTCAGAAAATGAATAAAAAGACAATTTACTATTTATGTTTATTCTCTACTTGTAGATTAATCTTTAAATTTTATTTATGTGTATGAGATAGTTTATGAATTTATAAAATTCATATCATAATACTCATTCTTATATCATATTTTACTTTCTAAAAAGTGTTGATCTCGGAATGAATTTGGAAACGTGAGTTATTCACTATCATTAATGTAAGTTGAAGTATTTATACAAAGGGCTAAAATAGAAAAACAACTAAAAACGGTTATAACAAATTACAACTGAAAATATAGTTACAACTAAAAACTAATAAAATCAAGTAAATTTTATATCTTCTAACATCCTCCCGCAAGTTAAAGCATATAAATTTGTCATGCTTGGATACAACTGAATGAAAGGGAGTGTGATCTAAAGCTTTGGTATGAATATCAGCAAGTTAAGCAGAGGATGGAATTGACATCAAATGAATCACACCAGATTGAACTTTGTCCCGCACCAAATGACAGTCCAATTTTATTTGCTTTGTGTGCTCATGGAAAGTTGGATTGTTGGCAATCTGAATGGCAAAGAGATTATCACAATAAAGGGTAATAGGAAGTTGAATTGATTGTTGTAGATCTTGCAACAGATATAAAATCCATTGCACTTCACAAATAGTTGATGCCAATGCTCGGTACTCAGCTTTTGAAGAAGACCGAGAGACAATGTTTTGTTTCTTAGATTTCCACGAAATCAAAGAAGGACCAAAAAAGATGAAAAAACTTGTAACTGATTTTCTGGAATCAGGGCATGATGCCCAATTAGAGTCACTGAATGTTGTCCATTTGAGATCAGAAACTGAAGAGAAGAACAAGCCTTTGTCAAGACATCTTTTGATATATCGAAGAATCCTAACTGCAGCAAAATAGTGGTTCTGCATTAAACTAGACATGAACTGGATCAATTTGTGAACATCAAAACTAATATATGGATATGTGGTAGTAAGATACAATAACCTTCCTATAAGTCTTCTGTATGACTTTGGATCAACATAGGATTCCCTTTGATCTTTTTGTAATTTTAAACCAAAAATCATAGGAATGCTAGCAGGTTTGGAGCCAAGCAATCCAGCAACATCAAGTAATTCTAAAGCATACTTCCTTTAAGACAATACAATACCTTCCTTAGATCTGGCAACTTCTAAGATAAGAAAAAAAAATTCAGAGAACCAAGGTCCTTGATTTTGAAATGTGCGTCCAGATAGTGTTTGACAATAGAGATTTCATCCATATCATTTTCAGTAATAACCAAATCATCAATATAAACTAAGAGGATAGTAATATGGGAATTTGAAATCTTCACAAATAGGGAATAATCAGACTTGGATTGACAATAACCCAATGAAATAAAGGCAAAAGTTAGTTTTGAATTCCATTTCCTGATGGCTTACTTGAGTCCATATAATGATTTGACAAGTTTGCACACTTGGTTGGGTTTAGAAGATTGAAAATCGGGTGGGACAGTCATATAGACTTCCTTGTTAAATTCCCATGTAAAAAAGCATTATTTACATTAAGTTGATGTAAATGCTAATTCTTGGCAACAGTTAATGCTGAAAACTCTTGCTGTAGTAAGCTTTACTACTAGAGAAAAAGTCACAAAATAGTCCACACCTTCTTGTCGAGTATATCTCTTTGCTACAAGTCGATCTTTATATCTTTCCACACTACCATCTACTCTATGTTTGGTTTTAAAACCCATTTACACCCGATAGGCTATTTTTCAGGTGGTAAATCAGTAAGTATCCATGTCTTATTTTGTTCTAAGGCAGAAATTTCTTGGTCCATAACATTTTTCCAACAGTCATGTTTAATGGTTTGCTTGTAAGTTTTAAGTTCACATACAGAAGAAATAGAGAAAAGAAAGTGTTTGTATGAATATGACAACCTATGATAAGAAAGAAATTAAGAAATGGGATAACGAGTACCTGAGGATGAATTAACATTTGCAGCAGAAATGACTATATTGCAATGATAATCCCTTAAGTAATTTGGTGGTTGTCTTGGCCTATGTGATTGTTGTTGGGATAGACCAAGTCGTGTAGAAGTAGAAGTAGGTACAGAAATAAAAGAAAGATCGAAAGACTCTACAAGATTAAGAGGAACAATGAATTGTGAAAAAAGAGGAATTAAGTGCAGAATGAGAAGAAAAAGGAGCTGGATGTAAATGATCAAGAGTGAGATGTGAAGATGAAAGTTGAGAAGGAAGAGAAACTGGGAAAAGATCAATAGTTAAAAGCTGAGTTTCAACAGAAAAGAAAGGAAAAATATTTTCATAGAAGATTACATTTTTGGAAAGAAAGACTTCTCTATAATGAAGATCAAACAAAGAAAAAACCTTTCACACCATCTCTATGACCAATATAAATGCATTTTCTGGCCTTATGGTCAAATTTGGATTTGTTGGCAGTGAGAGTGGAAGAATAGCATAGTGAGCCAAAGACCCTAAGTGATGAAAGAGCAGGATGTTTATTGTAGAGAAGATAAAAGGGAGAATGATGTCCAAGTTTGACAGAAGGAATCATATTCATGATATGAACAACATGTAATATAGAGTAAGACCAAAAATGCTTAGGAAGATAGGATTGAAACATGAGGGATCGTGCTATATTAAGAATATGCTGATGTTTGCGTTCAACTACCCCATTTTGTTGGGGGGTTTCCACGCAAGAAAGTTGAATAATGCCTTTGGATTGATAAAAATTGGGCATGAAAAATTCTAGGTCATTGTCTGATCTAATAGTTTTATTTTTGTGCCAAACTGTGTATCAACTAGAGAAATGAAGTTAATGATGTGATTCATTGTCTCATATTTATCTTCATTAAAATGGCCCAAATGAATCGAGATTTGTCATTAACAATGGTTAAAAAGAATCTATGACCATATAAAGAAGGAATAGAAAATGGTCCCCGTATATCCATATGTATAAGATCGAAAAGTGAAGTAGAAAAAGAATTGCTCAAAGGAAATGATAATCTTCTTTGTTTAGAAAAGTAACATATGTCACATGCCTTATGAGATACAAAAGGAACAATTTTATTCTATTTATGTATTTGATTGTAACACTGAAAAAAAGGATATCCTAAACAAAAATTCCACAAATCAAAAGATGAATTACAAGGAGTAGAGGTTACTGACAAAGCAGCATTATAAATAAGAGAGAAAAATGGTATATGAGCGAAGCATGGTGTTATCATCACATATAAGTCTCCTCTAACTTCAACTCTGCCAATCATCCTCGAGGAATTCAATTCTTGTATGTCACAAAATTGGTGAGTGAAACAGAGTTGACATTCTAAAGAAAAAGTTAATTTAGTAACTGAAATGAGATTAAAAGAGAAATGAGGAATGTAAAGAACATTTGTGAGAATAAGAAAATCATTAAGAAAAACAGTACCAGAATACTTTGCATATGTGAGTTGACCATTTGGAAGACAAACAGTGATTGGTTTTATTGATTTATAAGAAATGAAAGAAGACAAGGATGAGGTAATATGATCAGTTACACCTGAATCTATGATCCAAGTTGCAAAAGCATTACCTGAAGAAGTAGTGGAGGTTGTCACATTGTGTGTACTAACCAGATTTGAAGTATAAGAGGTAGAGGTGGGATTTGACTGAGGAAGAAGTGCTAAGAGACATTGAATTTTTTCATGTGTGAAACCAAAAATAGACTGATTATTATCTTGACTACCACCTTGAGCAATTAGTGCAACAACATTATTAACAAAAGCTTGAGATTTCTTGGAGATGTAGCCAGGTGGAAATCCATGTTTGAAAAAACAAGTATCCAGTGTGTGATTAGTGCGGCCACAATGAGTACATTGCTTTTGAGAACTACTTCTACCACCAGAAAATCTACCTCCAAAAGAACCATGACCTCGACTATTAGAAAAATGACTAGGAGCATTATTCGTTTGAATTGCCAGAACAGAGGGATTAGGTAAAACACCAATGTGTAATTGTCTTTATTGTTGAATAATCATTGAGAAAACTTTATTCAGAGGAGGTAAAGGATTGAATAGCAAAATTTGGGATGTAACGGTGGCATAATGCTCATTCAGACATTGAAGAAAGCAAAGCATGCAGTCATTGTCCCGATATTGTTGAACAATTTTCAATGCATCACAAGAACAAGGAGTGACACATTTACAAGAGGGAAGAGGTCAAAAATTGCACAATTCATCTCATAGAATCTTGAGCTTAGTGAAAAACACAGTCACAGACATATCACCTTATTTCAGAGAATAAATTTCAACATGCAATTTGAGAAATTCAAATAAAATAACCTTGTGAAAAACGATCTTTAAGATCGTTCCAAACATCTGAAGCTTGATCGATCTAGATGATGCTAGTAGCAATGGTAGGTGACACAGAACGATTCAACCATGACAATACCAATGTATTACATCACTGCCATGCCAGAAAGAGAGAATTGTCCTTTTGAAGGCTTTTTGATTGATCCATCAACAAACTCAAATTTGTGCTTCATTTGGAGAGCCATCGTCATTCCTCGAGCCCAAAAATGGTAATTAGGACCTTCAAGAATTGGAGAAACCAGCACCAATGAATGATTTTCATTGGGATGAATGTAATAAGCATTTGTAGGATCTTGTGAAGCATCGAAAATGGAGGAAGACATGAAGACTGAAGAAAAACTTCAACAATGGCGAGGGAGAAAGAAAGGCACAACGAGAATGAAGAAAACTGATATCATGTTTATCTCATAATGAATTTGGAAAAGTGAGTTATTCATTGTCATTGATGTAAGTTGAAGTATTTATACACAGGGCTAAAATAGAAAAACAATTAAAAACGGTTATAACAAATTACAACTGAAAATATAGTTACAACTGAAAGCTAATAAAATCAAGTAGATTTTATATCTTCTAACAAAAATGACTAACTTAATACAAGTATTCTAAATTTAAGGATTAAGTTATACATGTAAATAAATTCAATAACTAATAATAATTCTAAGGATTAAATTACCTAATTACTCTTCAAAAAAGTTGAAAAATGATGAATGAGATTATGTGAGTGTTTTCTCTTTCACTTACTAGTTCTTTTTTCACACTATTTGGGTGTGGACTAATACTCATTTAAGGTATTAATTGATGATGCCTCTCCTCGTAACTGTTTTCTTGCAAGTTCAAATTCCTAACATTACATAAATCTTTTAACTGTTTAATTCAAGCTTATTTATCATTTAAGTCATTCTTTGTGAATTGAGAGTGAGCTTTTTAAAATAATAGTAACTCAACCTTTTAGAAAAATGTTATATAAACTATATATTATTGTATGAACGAGAATTTAATGTTATAAATAAATATGTGAATTTTTATACTTGAGATATTGTATATGTAATATTATTCCTTTCATTTTATTAACTTAAAAATAATAAATTAAATATTATCATAGAATAACTAATTCATGAAAGAAATTATATATTTAATAATAAAATAAATGATATGATAATATAATATAAGCATAGATTTTAAAATTGAGTGAGGCCATTTACCACATTATGTCACCTGTAGATCCGTCCCTGCAAAAGTGGCAAAGTGCAAACCCATTAAAAAAATTCATTATATATAGAGGGAATGGGGAAAATTAAATAAGACTTTTTACATTTTTCTTTCCCCTTATTTAAGCCTTTTTTTTTTCTTCATGAGCATGTGAGATCCTTTCTCTTTACCACTTTCTGCTTGTTAGATTAAACGAAACTTTGTTCTTCAGCAAGGTGATGGTCATCGCTCATCAATGATAAAAGTGGGGCGATGCTGGTGGTTGTACGCATATAATTTGCAGCATTTGTGTTAAGTATGACACATAATATATGAATTGATATAATTAGTTATTTTATTATTAATTTTTTTAAAATATTATTTGTCATTTATGTGATTCATTAGATTTTTATTATAATAGTTCATTAAATACTTTATGAATTTTTTATTTTTATTTTTAATGTGATTATAATGTCTACACTTAAATTTAATTAGTATTATCGAAAAGTCACAAAAAAACAATATTAAATATTATCATGACTAAACAAATTTTATTAAGGGAAAAAAACTACTTAAGGAAATTAAATTTATACATATTAACACTTTTTAGACTAACTTATACCTTACGAGTTATAATATTTTTCAACCAACTTAAACTTCAGACCTAATCCAGTTGGGTCAAAACTTGTGGGTCTATAAGGAAGAAACATGATAGACATCCCTAAAAGTGAAGGGGAGTGAAATTCAGAAAGTTTTTTTTCTTCTTAATTTTGTTCTTCATAAAGACAGATTTCGTTCCTAGTTTATGGTGTTAAATGAACTGTTATAATAATACACTTAACAATTACTAATTAGATTATATCGCGTAAAGAGTAAAGCGGCAAATAACTGCATCTAAGATTTTCAGTGAAAAAAATGTCTACATTGGTGTATGAACTATGAACATTATATATTAAAGTATAATAAATATAAATAAATGTTAAATATCATATCATCTAATTTACACTTTAATAAATAAATTGAAATTTGTAATTTTGATATATTTTTCGGTCATAATTTAAATTTATATAGTGTTTAAACATTACTAATTTAAAATTCTGAATTTAAGTGACACCAAATTTCTTATAAACTGCTTTATCATAAAATCGAATTTATATGTTCCATTTATAATGACAATAACTGAAACATTGTTTTTTTGTTATCAAGATATAAATTAATGTAACATACTTAATAGCTAATGTATATGTGTTGCCATTTGTACGTGTGTTACTCACTTATTTTAAATACAAAATGTTAATAATTATTTTAAAGAAAATAGTAAGTGATAAAAGGCGAGAATAAGTGTATGTATATATATATATACACGCGCGCGAAAAAAAATACATTGAAAAATAAGTCTAGCAACATTTACAAATTAAAAAAAAATACATTAGGTTCAAAAAAAAAAAAAACAAATACATTCTACATACGAAACTAATCAATGATTTGTAGATCTACTCTTTACCTAAAGATTATCGATATTTAAATATTTTTTACATCAAAGACCAACACAAAAAGTGTTATAACTTGAAGAGTGTATTATGTCTACTCTCAAAATATATATGAAAATCTATTTCATTTACAAGATCATCAAGATAGAAATAACCATAAAGAAAAACTAAAACATCAACAAAAAGATAACAAAAACAAAAACAACATCATAAGATCTTCCATTTAGAAAAATAGATTTAGATAAATATATTCAAGATCTAATAAATTAGAGCTATTTATTGAAAAAAATACCAAAGTAAAAGAAAAGAAGATAGTGGAGCAGCACTAAAGAAGGAGAATGATAGCCCCTTATTTATGCACTCTCACAAAAGAAAAGATCAAAACAAGAGAGAGAGAAAGTAGAGTTGCGAATAAGTATATTTTTAGTATAAGACAAGTAAACAAATTCACATTTAATTCCAAATTATTAGTGAAAGTTTCTAACCTTGAATGAGGGGAAAAAAGTTTAATATAATTAGGGAAAAAATATTTGCATAAATTAATTATCACATACTCTTCCTATACATACTTGAGTGTCACTGACTTTTTCCGGAATAATTAAACTTGTGATATATTTGCAAATATGCAAATATATGTGATATATTTTTTAAAAGATTCTCTCATGTAAAACATAATAGGGAGAGAGATAAATATAATTTTTTATTATATATAGACTCACTATGATTAATTATAGGACTCACTTATTATATAAAGAATAAATTGCATCTTTATTTCTTTAACATAAATATAAGAGAATCCTATTTTTTTATTTGACCAATTACTTACATAATTTTAAGTTAGGAATTATGATTAGGTAAAACTTACTTTAAAATGATGACTTCAAAATTCAAACACCTAACATTACAAGGGGTCACAATCTATTTTTATTATAATTAACTACTATTAAGTAAATATATGCGATATATTTGGTATAATTAAAATATATATGTGATATATTTGCATATATCACATAATAAATAGTTGTTATGAGAAAATTTTCAGATATCATAAAGTTTAAAATGAATTATTAGTGTATTTTTTTATAAAAAAAAAGACATGAGTAACAAAAAAATTGTGGATTTAATTTAATTATATTTTTACTATGAATTTTTTTACATTATTAATTAATTATCCATTATTATATTATTAAAAATATTTAATTTTTATAATAATTATCTTAAAAATTAAATATATAATAACATAAAAAATTATAAATCAATAATATTTCAAAATTAAACTCTGATCTTATAAGATGATTATTGAATTGTAATGTAGCATAGACGTGAGGCCAAAATGGTCATTGGGCAAAACAGGCCCAACTGTTGGCGCCAGACAGAGTTGTCGTCGGTTGGATAGGACAGAAGATCTCAACCGTACAAAAAAGCATGAATGGATAAGACCCTGCCACGTCATAATCTGACACCAACCAGGTGGAACCAAGCGTGCCAACAGCACGTGCATCAGTTCCCTATAATCTCTATCGCTCTCGCATCCCACTGTTTTTGTTTTATGATTTTGACTTTTGAAAGAGAATTATTAAAGAAAAAGATATTTTATGTAAATTGATACAAAAAATGTATATAATTTTTATTTTTATATTCGACTCAGAAAAGAAATAAAAAACTGAAATTCAAAAACCCAATTTTTTGTATTTTTTTATGCTCGCAATGTTGCTGTTTCAATTAAGAGTATATTTAGATTAATTATGAAAAAAATTATTTCAAAAATCAATTAATTATATAATTAATTTTTTATAATCAATTATAATAAAATTAATTTTATATTTGAATATATTAATTAAAAATTATTTTTAAGATAATCAATTTTATTTAAAAATATAAAAATATCAATTTTATATAATAAATTACAAAAAATGATATAGAGTTATTTATTCAGATAATTTTGGTAATTAGGTTTGCCCAACGTACTGGAGTGAAAATAGACAAAACTCTTGACTTTTAAAATAATCTGAAAACTTTTAAAATAATGCTCAATAAGTTGATTATCATGAAAACGTTTTTTAACGGTTGAAAAGATTTATTAATATTTTAATCAATTTTACCCAAAGCTCTCAAAACATCTTAAAAAAACTTTTGTCCCAAAAAAAAGCTTTTACAACAAAATTTAAACTTTACCAAACACATGCTAAAGGTATATATTCATGATTGTTGTTTTTTTTAAATATTCATGATTATTGTTGCTTGTATGACATTCTATATATACTTCTTATGTTTTAATTTAATAGAGGGTAATTTATTTAAATATAGTAGTATTTTCTTATAAATGAAATTACTTAATCCACCACTATTTATTAAAGTCAAGTACACTCTTTTGAGAGTAATTTAATTTCTTAGAATATGTTTGAGAGTTTGAATGAAGATAATATAATGGAATTGAAAGGTAAGTAATTGAATGAAAAGATACATGTCACTCTCTTATTTGATTGTTTAATAAAGGAAGGAATAAAACTTTCACTAAAACTATATCATTCCTTCCATAATCTCTCAATTTAGAGAGACAAAAATGTGAGGTTTTGATTCCTAGTCATTTAATTTCCTCTTTTAAAATAACTCTTAAACATAATTATAATAGGTTTTGTCATTCTATTTATTATCACTCTTTTTATTATTATCATTCCAAACATAGCTTTAGTTTACTTTTCTTAAAATAATGACACGTATCATTTTTAACTTATCTTCTCTTAAAATTTAAATTTAAATTATTTTAAATTAATTATATTTATCTCGTTTAATTTATAATTTTTAAATTTTACTTAAATTAATTATACATATATCTTTATTTTCAATATTTTTCTCTTTTATTATCTATTCTTTACATTATACCTTAATTTTAAAAATACCCATACATTGTATAGAATATTTGCTAATAACTTTTTAATCTATGTATAATTATTTCAAACAACAGATATATTGAAAAATATAATATAAAACTAATTAATGAATGAGCATCCCCTCAAGACATGTCAGTTAGTAAAGAACATACAAAGTGAGCATTGAGATTTAAATTCCGCAATACATTTTGCATCCTCCTCTGGTTCCCTCCTCATCTTACTTAATAGGAAAGTTCTTATATATTCTTATAGTATTATACTGTTATAATAAAATTGTAACACATGATTCTTTATAATCATAAAGATTATTAAATTAAAATATTTTTAGATAAAAAATTTAGATGGTTATAAACTTACTTAAAATAATGTTCAATAAATATTTTACAAATTTTTCATCGTAAGAGACCTATTGTGGATTTTCCCTCGGGCCCACTCTAACGATGACAAGAAAAAAAAAAAATTTGAATGAGCAATTATAAACTTTTCCAAGTCTCAACTCAAACCCACCCTGTTCGGATAGCCAATTGTAGTCCTTTTGTTTCTTCTCGCGTATTGGATTAGGATGGTTTGTTTGTTTTCGTGAAAAATATTCATTTTCTTTTAGACAATTGTTATTATTAATTTTTGGTGCAGAGAATCTGTACATGACTTCGGAAAAGACAAAAGAAGATATTATTGTTTCTGTGTGTACGTGTTGTACAATAATGATATTTTTTATTTGATCATATATTTATAGATATTATTATAAGATCAATCATTAAATAATATTATAAATAAGAAACTCTTATAAAAATAATATTTTCACCACTTTTTTATAATATCTTTCTTACATTTTTTTGAAAAAATAATAAAATTAAAGAAATACACTTTTTAATATATTTTTTTCTTTTTTTCCCCAAACAATAAGAGATTTTTGGTTAAACTTAAAGTATTTAAGTTGCATATACTAGATCAATAATATTATTAATTATAATAAATTATAATTATTAATTATTAATTAATTATATTCAATTTAAATATTCTAAATTTATATAAAAATTTCTCTCAAACAAATATGGGTGTAAGAAAGATATTTAAAAAAATTAATAAGTATTTTTAGGACATTTATTAAAAAATTAAAAATAGAAAATTTGTATTGAAAAGTAAAAAATTTAAATTCTTAATATATTAAATATATCATTTTTAATAAATATCTTAAAAATACTTATTAAAAAAACTCTAAAAAAATTATGGAACAAAAATCTTTATTGGTGTGCTGTATCGTACAGTATTTGGTGCGTATCTAGTTTCCTGTAGAGTTGGTAAAACGGATTTAATCTACCGGATTAATCCGTTATTTTTTTGCGGGTTGGATTTAAGGATTGAATTCATATTTTTTTTCTAATCCGCATAACCTGTCCCACATAACCTGCGAGTTAAGCGAAGCGAAGCGGATTAAGCTGCGGATTAACTCTCTTTTTTAAAAAAAAAAAATTATAAATAATATTATAAATAAAAAACTCTTTGATATTATATAATTTATGTTTAAATATTTAATTATATTATTTTAAAAATTATATTTTAGATATGTGATTTGTAATATTTTATCATTATTATTTATTTTTTTTAATAATATTTATTAATTTTTATATATATATTTTTTACTTTTTAGGTGAATTAAGTCGGTTGACCCACCAACTCATCTATTTTTTTCATTTTATCTTTTATGCTAATCAACCCGCCAACCCACCTTAAAGCGGGATGAATTAGCTCTTTTAACCTATTTTTTAAAATAGACCAACCCATCCAACTCCGCATTTTAACAGGTTGAAGCGGATCAAGACGGATCGGGGCGGGTTAATCTATTTTACCACCTCTAATTTCCTGTGCTTTTTACTCCACCGAGGCAGAGAAAAACTATTTTGGAAGATAATTATCAGTTAACTTTTGCAGCTAGTACATAATATGAAAAAAATCATTATACATTTATTTTAAAGATGTATATGTTATTAATATCTTTTTTTAAATGTTAAATTTAATAAAAAAAATGATAAAAAATAAGTATAATAAATAGTATTAAAAAAATTTAAATATATATATATAGGAGATATATCTAGTGAGAAGAGTTTTTATTGTGAGAGTGTGAGAGGAGTAAATCTTGACTATACAATCATACATTGAATAATCAAGATTAAAAATTACTTAAAAGTCATATGATCACTTAAAAAATCACATGTATTTATGTTCTACTCTTAATCATTTATAAAAAATCTCAAGATTCATTATTTTCATCTCTTATAATAAATGCTCTTCTTACCTAAATAAGATCTTTTATATATATATATATATTAATATATAAGAATGATAAGAATATATATAATATACACCGATTGACGAAAATGGGCTTGTTTCTAAATGTCAAAAAGCTAGATACATATCATCTAAGGAGGTGCGAAGGAAATGAAGTAAGATGGTATTTAATTAAATGATAAAAATTATATAAAAATAAAGTAATATAAATAAAAATGTGTGTAATTAAATTTTTAAAAAAATTGACATCCCTCTTCCATTTAAAGAATTAATTCTAATTATATATTTAAACATATATTATTTCACATATGTATAATTCTTATTGTCTTGTCTAATTATAATTGGTCTAACTTTATTTTTTTGCTTACTTGCATTCAAATATTTTATTTGATATGATAGAAGGAAAATAAAAAGAAATGATATTATAGAAAATAAATGAAGTGGAAGATGAAAAGGAAAAAAAAGGAAATGATTGAGAAGATGAATTCCTTCTCTTGTTTGGTAGCATTTTAACAATGAAATAGACAGGATATGGAGAGATATAATTTTCATGAATCCCACTATTTTCTCATCCTCACACATTTGGATGGAAAGAGAGAAGGAAAGGGGAAATAATTATGCTGGTCATATCATCTATTTACGTGTATTTTTATTTACTTACATATATTTTTATTCTTTTTTTTAATAAAATCAAGCAAAAGAAGGAAAATATCATTACTTTTCCATTGGAGATATCAAATAAGAATAATGATAACTCTTTTACTTTTTTACTTTTTTTTATCTTCTCTTGTATTGCACTTTTTTTATTTCCCTTCTATTATACCAAGTAAAGAGTCTCCATGGAAAAGAATATAAATGTAATACTCTTTATCTAATAAAATTAATTTACATAAAATACTTATAAAATAAATAAAGTGAAAAAAATAATAGCATAGCCCCATAAAAATCTATCTATTTCCTTCTTTTCGTTTCTTTTCCCTCCAAGAAGGAAGAGATGTAAAAAATATGGGCTCTATAAAAATTGTTTCCGTCCTCTTTCCTTTTCTTTCCACCCTTACATTAATACTAAACAATAGGTCAAGTATTTCCTTTCCCTTCTCCCTTTCCTTTTACATAAAAATGTGATACTTGCATTTTTCTACAAAAAATTATAGAACCCAATATCGTGTTGATCTGTTCATAAGATTGTTTCTGTTTCTTACTTTCTTTAATAAGAGAGGGAAAAGGACACTGAAAGTACAAAACTCACTGATCATATTCATGATCCTAATATATAAAGTCCAAATCTGCATGTCTGTTTTTAAATAATTATAAATTTATACGAACCGTTCTATTTGACTTCAATAAAAAAAAAAATAGTCTAAGTTGCCTAAACTTAAATACAGTTTTTTTTTTCAAATCTGTAAACTTAGATACAGTTGTAACTATAATGTTGAGTACAGAGTATTTTCCTTAAACTTCAAAAACCTAAAATTATGTACAAGTAATAGAATTCTCTTCCTGCCTCTTTTCTTCTCAAATTAGGGACTTGCATTTATATTAATAATTGGTTTAATTTTTTTTTCTGTTGTTAGTGGTTACTTGTCCCTTTGTAGTAAATAAACATCTTCATTATTATTTTTTTGAAAAATTTGCAGTAATATTTTGCTATTAATTTTATAAAAAAAAAGTCAATTTCTTATGACCAACGATTTAAGAACTATCAGACTCCTATCATTATGGTATATATTTATAAAATACATGGACACAAAGCATGTGAATGTTTAAATAGTGAAGCCCACTCCATTGTAGCATAACAATGAACTATATAATACACGTATGACTAATTATTTTATTAGAGGAAATCATAATTGCTTATTGACAATAATAGACCGTATAGAATTATTGTAAGTGAATTGAGATAGTAAGCAACCTTAATCCTTTAAGATAAGAATGTAAATTCAAATTTTAGAGAAGTTATTTTTGTAAAAAAATTACATAACTCTTATCATCTTATAATTGAATGATAATTAATTTTATGAATGATTCAAATAAATTAAATTTATAGGAGTAACTCGTTTTTCACCAAAAATAATAGCGTATAGAACACAAAGCTTTGCTCCATCTAAACCCACAGACAAGGACCAATTATTTAGGTGGAACGAAATGGTAAACAATGTACAGAACAATCTTCCCATAGATAATTAGATATGCCATATGCATGCAGACTCAAGGAGTAGCGAAGGGTCCATTCCGGAAAGAACCCTTTGCATAAGGGGTGTGTAGAGGGCAGATTCCTTGTAGCTTTCCCTACTTTTAATGACATGAGCCAGCTCCAGCATCTAGCAAAGAGTCTTTTTGCGCAGTTCTCTTTCTACTCTTAACTAATCTACTTCCTTTTTCACTTTTCTATGATGCAAGTGAATATATAATATACGCATATTGTTAAAATCTGAAAATATTTACGGGATAGCGCAGCTAAACAAAATAAGCAAGAGAAGAAGACAACTAATGTGTGGCTTCGCAGCTTGCAATACGGTGCTACTAAAGTTGCACAATGTACAACAACCGAGGGAGTCTCCTGTCACTGTCTTCAATTTAAGGTATGCAATGCAAAAGGTTTCAATTAATATATATTTTTGTCATTATTCACAGCTTTATGAGTTGCTGTAATTAGGCGGATGCCATTAATAAATCAATGTTGAGAGAAAGGGATATTTGGGTTAATGGGAAAGGGATGAGATATGCCCACAGAATATTACTATGCAGATTTGAAAGCAACCCCAGATACACAAAGATTGAGATGGGGTAGTCACAGATTGTGTAGACAGTACAGTAGAGATGGGTAATTAACTATGCTGGATTTCGGTACTGGCTTCGTTACAAGTGCTCTGGTGGCTATAGCTGGATAAGGCACCAATACCTGTCAAAATATTGTAATTTAGTGGGCATATAAGACGGGGGAAAGTTTAATATTTTGTTTTATATTATTATCAAATAATATTTATTATTTAAGATTTTTTTTACATGTGATAGTACACCTATTTAATTTAATGATAAAGTAAACTCTTTCTACTATTATTGTTGATTATAATTAAATTATACACTTCAATATGTTTCAATGTATTTCTTATATGTTTATAATTTTTTTTAAAGTATTTTCTACTTTATAAGTGAGATATTAATTTTTTAGATATAATTAATTTATTTTTTATGTACGTGTATTTTATAATGATTTAGAATTTTTTATTTATTTTTTATCAGTAATTGTCAATTTCACACTTTAATCTCAGTTAAATTAAATATAAACATTTACTTTTATCAGTAATTGTCTTCGACCCCTTTGTCATAAAAATGAAAAAATATATATTTACGCATTAGGATATCCAAATAATAATAAAAAAAGCAACATACAAAAGAGTGTAAAATAAAAATGATGCTTGATAAACGTACATCATCATCAAGTACATTATTTTGTGTATGTATGAAGTGTTAAAATTAGAGTGTAAATATATAAAAAATAAGGTGAGATAATTATAATTAGATAATAAAAATTGTATAAATATAAAGTTATATATGTATAAGTATGTGTCTTAATTGGTAAAATAAATAGGAACATAACATTGCTCAAAAGATTGAGACAAAAAAAAATAAAAAATAAAAAATGCTAGTTGCACACAATTTGGTGCAAATATATTCACATCTATGTTTAAATGGTAGAATTAGAATATAAATGTACAAAAATTTATGTTGGACTAGTTATAGTCATATATAGAAATTGTGTAGATGTGAAATAATATAAGTGTAAGTATATGTGAGTAGTTTTACTCGAATACAATGGGGGTTATAATAAGTAAAAAATGTGAATGAATATGTTGTTGTTGTTGTTATTATTATTATTATTATTTGTCAAAGATAGTGAATTTATTACTGGAATGAAAGGGGAAGTAAAGTCCCAAATACAAAAGTTAGGCATATGCCCAACATAAAGTTTTCAAAAAGCGTGGAAATATGATTGATGAAAGATGAACGTGTGTGGAAGTGTGCAGGTGTGGTTTAAAAGGTGTCCATGCAAATCCTTTTCCATTTATCCATTATCATTAGACTCTAGGCTACACTTCTTCATCAATCGTTCCTCAAAGGTATCTTGTTGAATAGGGACATTGACAAGGGAAGTGCCATCGGTCTTGGCATGTTTCTTTTGCTGCAGCTTTTTATATCATTTCTTAACTTTAGATCCGCCCGCCATGTCTTACAGAATAAGTTTCTATGTTAAATAGAGGCCCAAAATGCACTATAGAAGTAGCATGAGGCTTATGAGTAGTTGGGTCGCGTCCTCTAGAATCTTATCAATTGCTAAGTAGATAGTGCTCATGGTTTGGTTAGCAGAAGAATTCTGATTGATGTTCTCCCCATTATTCTGAATTTGCAATTTTACCAGCACCCTTTGTTCTAACTCTGCTCTCGCTAGTTCATGATAAGCTATCACATCCTGTCTCTCTTAATTTTCTATTAAAAAAAACAAGGATAAAAGGTGTTGGCACATTTAATAAATTGTTGCCTTTTGTCCCTTTTGGTTAGAACGCTATCGTACAGGCACTTTGGGATCCTAGCCTCTTATGTTATCCGCTTCCTTCATCTCATTTCCAATCAGGTCACAACCTTCAACTTTATACCATACCTTTGTTCTATCACCTTGCCTTCCATTTCATATTTGAGTGAATATGAACAGATTCACTCCTCATGACCAATCCTGTCACATTAATAACAGTAGATAAACATTTCATATCTGAAATCAACCCATACCTTAGAAGCACTACTTAGTCATAGATTGACTTTTTTTTTTTAAGGGTTAGGTTACATCCACAGTCACCAAAGCATTCGAAATAAAAGTCATGTTTGTCACGTAAAGAAACCAGGCTAGTTTTAGAATTTGAGCCAATAGTAGTGCACAACTTCCTCCCAATTGCGGTTATCCTACATTCGTTGGGGAATTAGCCTTTGATCTACCAAGGTTGTCTGCGCAGGATAGAATAAGCATTGAAGTAGAACCGATATGTCTGGGGTTCCATTTCTTCATAAAGTGGGTGGCTTAAGGTAGTTGGGGGCTAAAGCCAAATAATGAAATGAGACTTTTTTTTAACTTATTAAATATAATAATGTTTTAATAAAATTTGGTTTTCTAACTCTATGTCCATGAGTAGAGAAGATCACTTAATGTCTAATAAAAGACAATTTATAAGGATAATGATAAATAATATAAAGATAAAATAAGAGAAAAACAATTATAAGAGACAATTATTGAGTAGTAATTAATTATTAAGAAAAGGTGAAAATAGATAATAAAAAATTTAATTAGGAATCAAAAAAGTGTAAGAATATGTTGGGCTTTAAATTAGGTTTTATCATTAAAAAATATAATTTTATTTTCTAAAATATATAATGTAATATATAATCAATATAATATTAAAAAAAATAGGACCTAAAATAAGTTGGAGCCTAAGGCAAAGACTTTATCATCCTTGCCCTCTAGTCGGCCTTGCTGAACCTTTTCGGGTTTTCCAAACCCCAATCAAGATCGTGACAATAGGTCACGAACACCGGCGTCTTGTTAGCAAACAAGTATCCAATAAAGCACCTCCGTGACATCTCTAATTGTTGAGAGATCTCAAATTCGTTGAGGAAGACCACTTCATCTTCTTCCTCCATCGTTCCTTGGTTGCTTGATGAAGCCATTGTAGGTTGGAATGGTTGGATGGGGTGGGTGACAACGAGTTAAGATATATGCATTGGTAGAGCAGGTGTGATGGTGGGGGTGGTTAGGAGTCGTTTGTGCCTAGGTAGAAAACGAACCAAATGGTGAAGGTTGGGCGGGTAGGCAACAAGGTGAGGAGGTAGGGTGTATGGTGGCTAGCTTGAGTAGAGGAGGCTCCAACAAGGGAGAAAGAACCACCAAAGCAAAGGAGGCTGCCCTAACAGTGTGGCAGTGTTAGGTTTGCCTTGTAGAGCCTTATACTAGGTAGAGGGTTAATTAGGTTTATTTTCTCCGTACTTTTTGCTTATGCAAATTGAATGAATATGTTATTTACAATATTTTTAGAAATGAAAAATTATATTTTGTGAGAACTTTGTTTTTTTTTTGTAAATAAATAACCCAATTTCTTACTTGTAATTATAAACATTTATGTTTGAGTAATATTAATATAAGTTTTGGTTCACAATTAACCTTATACATAACAGCATATCCACTATTAAATTTCATAATATATATATATATTATATAATTATATAATTTTATAATTCTATTTTAAATAGTGAATATGCTATCACATATAAATTTAATAATAAACTCAAGTCTATATTAATATTACTCTTTATGTTTTATTCATTTGTTATAAAAAAATTATGCAGTTATAAAAATATCACTAATTTGTTATACACTTTTACAATTTTGTCTAAAAAAGTAAAATATTATAATTTTTTTTATTTCTTAAAATATTTCTTAATTCAATAGGTGAAAGACTTATTTCTAAATACAAATTGACATCTAAGTAGGAATTATTCTAAAAAATATATTATAAATTAATTACCTATAATATATATAATATTTAGAAATATGTACAAAGCGCCCGAAATTACGACCATTTTCCTGTTGGTATTTGGCAGAATAATTGTCTCATACACGGGAGTGGTAATGTAGGCTATGTAGCGTACACAGGAAGCAGGGATATATGTATATCAGTACATTGGTCTGGGTAGATTAGATTTTAACTTACTGGTAGTGTTACGCGCATTATTTTAACGAAGAAACAAAATTAAGTGCATTATTGTTTTTGTACTTTAATAGGAAATTATGAATTACTATGTGTGTATTATCAAAATTATAAATCCACCGACGTTTTTTTAATTTTTCTTTTTAAAAATTATATAAAAGCTCTGTTCACTGTGGGGCTGATATGAGGGGAGCTACTTTTGTTAGTTAGTTTTTTAAATTAAATCAGAGAGATCTCCATTCATTGTTTAGACCTTAGTGGAGTGGACCACTAATTAGAGAAAGAAGCTAAAATCACTGTCCGTAGACACTTTTTTGATCAATTTTCTTGTTGCTAGATGTCCAATTGGAACAGATTCCCAATCGGTTTGATCAACTTGTTGATATAATATTTAATTTGCTTCGTTTTAGAGGAATATGTGATATATTACACTACAAATATTAATTTATGGTTATATTGTATAAAAGAAAGGATTATTTATCTATATCATAAAAATTCAATAACTGTTTAAGTTGACATATTATATAAAAGGAAATTCAAAATAAATTAGTATACGTGTCAAGTATATGACATTAAAAAGTAAACCTCACATATAACTAATATTAAGTTTTGAATGAGAATGTGCTAATTTTATAATTCTCTTATTAGGTTAAATTAAACTTCTCTCTAACACACGCAGTTTCTCTCTCTAGGATTTTACCTGTTTTGAATTTATTATTATGTGGTTGAATTTGGTTACTTTTTCAATCCATTTTTTAAATGAAAATAACATGTTAAAAAAAAGAAGACTCATCATTGAGGCTGATTCCCTTGCAGCCATTAATCTGGTGGCTTCAGGTTGTAGTCCCATAACATCCTTGCCATACCATCTGCAAGGATATTCTTCACAACCTGAGTTTGTGGAGTGGAGACATATATATATTACGAAGCTACTGCACTGATGCATTAGCAAGATATGGCCGTGATCTTGAGGTTGGGCTCCATGTTTCTGACCAGGTGTAGCCTTTCCTATCTTTACCTTTGTATTTTGATTTATATGGGACCTATATCTGTAGAGATTTGGCTGTGTAGTTCTTTTTGGGTTTTTGACCTTGTTTTTTCAGAAAAAAAAAAAAGACATGTTAAAAAAACACAGATATTCACAAATCATGCACGAATAACATTGATGTTGTACATACTCATCACATCCATTTTTCAATAAAATAATAGAAGAAAAATGTAAACCGTAATTACGTATCAATGAAACAAATAATATGAGACATAATGACAAAATTCAAAATAGATAGTAACACATTACAATTATATCGAATCATAAAAGGAAAAAAAGTAAAAACTCTATCAATTTCAATTAGTAAATTGATTCCATGTACTTGCATTCACTTGTAAATTACAAGAATTTTACTAATTAAATTAACTGTCACATTCTCTAATGTAAGATTGCAATATCTCTTCATGAAAATAAAAATAAAAATAAAAATAAAAGCATATACAGTATAGATATGATTGATTCTGTCTTTATTTTTAATATGGCTTTAACAAATTGTTAGCAATTATCAAGAGAATATAGTGTAGATAATTATAAAATATACATTGATAAATTATCTAATTTTGGAAGTTAAAATATTCATTTATATTAAAAAAATGGTTCTCCAACAGGATCAACTATCAACAGTGGTAGTGAAATCTGTCTCGAATACGAGAAATATTTTCTATATAATTTTTATATACATATCATATTTATATTATATATTAATATAAAAAATATAAATTAATTTATATATAATTATAATATTTCTCATAAAATATAAAATAAATTTATAAAAAATTAAAAAATTTAAACGTATAAAAATCAGAGTAAATATCGAAAATTCTGAAATACTAATAGTGCACTTTTGTATATTAATCTGTCAAGTGTCAACACATATTAGCAACTTTTATATTTTAATCTGTCAACTGATGAATAGAGATAATAATGAAATCTAAAACTAATAAAAAGAAAAAATATTAAAATATAGTTTTAATAAATAGATAACAATTAAATATTAACTCTAATTATTAAAGAAAAAATAATGTATTATTATATGTAATTTACAATTTATTAAAAAATATGGAAAATGTTTATTTTTAATTAATTTATATCTAAATTTAACATATTTACTTATCTGGTTTTGTTTTCTATAATTTGTTTTAAAAAAAAAATCTAAACATATATATTAAGATATTACAAACTTTACAAACTATTTTTAATTTATTATTTAGAGTCAATATCCATTCTATCTCTTTATTAAAAACTGATTTCATTATTCCTGTTCCTTATTAAAATCAAATATTACTATTCTATATTCATTAAAAAATTATAATTTTAATCATTAAATTAAAATAAAAATAATATTCAAATATTTGTATAAAAATTTTAGGAAGAAATGCATAAACACCCCTTTAATTTAGGATGAGGTGCATGTACGTTCCTTCAACTAAAAAAGTTAGTAATTAAAGACTTAAATTATGTTTATTAATATATTATTTTTAGGATAAATCATTCCTATAGGGTGTTTAATTTATTATGTTATATTAATTAAAAAACTTAACTTTGGATTATATTAATTATTTATTCTATAAAACAATTTAATTAAGCTAATTGTAAGAATATCAGTGATTTTTTTTCTAAATAAATGTTTAATGAATTAATGTAAATAAATTTTATAGGATTAAATAAACAATTGATTTTAATTTGATATACTTTATATGTAAAAATTCTTAATACTATTTTTCAGACTATTGTTCAATAATATGATAATACATTATTTAAAGAAATAAATTCTTTCTAAATACAGGTAAAAAGACCTTTCTAAATAATAGATGTATTAATAAAATATTTTAATAATATTTTTTTACAAAATTTAATAAGAGTATTGTTAATTATACATAATGTGTAACTCACGTAAAATTAAGTGGTTCATTAATTTTGAAGAAATAAAAAGATAAAGAATGAGAAAAATAATATTAAGTAATGATATCTCAATTATGTAAGAGAAAATTATTTATAAATATTATATTTTAGACAATACATAATAATTAAATAATATACCGTCAATCAAAATTAAATTCTTAATCAATTGAGGAGGATGTGGAGAGATGCGAGCCACGTGACTTCCCATTTATTTTAAATATAGTTTTTGTCGCTTAAACTTATTTTAGATTTCATTTTTGTTCTACAATTAATTTCTATTTTGTTTATTTTTTCAAATCTTTATAAAATATACTAAAATCATCCTAATTGTTAATATTGTTAAAAATAAATAAAATTTGTTGACATGGTATTCAATATAGACACTTATTAATAAAGTTATAATAAGAGATTTTTAATAAAAATAAAACATTCAATACATTAAAAATAAAAAATATTTTATTTTTTCATTTAAAACTTTTTATTTTGATTTTTTTATCAAAATACTGGTTAACAAAACTCTTTTTTAAAGCACAAATATAGATCTTTTATAAGAAAATGATCTATAAAATCTATTATAAGAAAAATTTTAGTTTTCATCCTTTGATTTAACTATAAGAGCTTTTCAATTATATTGTTTTAATTTTAATTTTTTTTAAATTCATTTTTTCTCAAACTCATTAAAAAGAACAAAATTGAAATGAAACATTTGTATTTACATCTCATTGTTAGCTGTTAGGATAAATTTAATAAATTTTTTAAAAAATTGAAATGAAAAATAAAATAAAATATAATTGTGGATCAAAATAAAATTTAAAGTAAAGTTAAGAGAGAAAAAACTTTGTTTCAATTTTATTCCCTTTTTGTATGTGGTTTTTACGAACACACTCTCGAAGTCCAAATTCTTTCTCTCTTAACTCTTCTTTGTTTGAGAAGTGAGCCAATCAGTTTGCCAACGCACACACTCTCTCTCTATAAATATCGCTCAGACACTGATACCCTCACCCTCTTTTCTTCTTCTTTCCTCTTCCCTCTGTATTCTAAACTCACTTCAGACACCAACAATATACACAATGTCGGCTTACACAGACGAGGACCCCCGCCTTCATGCCATCAAAACTAAGATTCGTGTTGTCCCAAATTTTCCCAAATCCGGTTCGTTTAGTTCTTGACTTCTTGTCCCCCTCGCTCCCCGTCCTTTTTTTTTTTTTGGTTGGTTTTTCAGTCCCCTCTTCTGTTTGTTTGAGTTTGGTTTAGAACTTGGAACACCCGAAGGATAAGACTGAAGAGCGTTCTACATAGACTAAGAAACCAGACCACATCTGTACCCATGAGGCTTTGATTTCATTTTTTGTTTTCCAATTTCTAAATTTTCATGTCTTGGAGGAAAGGGGCTTGTCAATTTTCTTGTTGCTTCCCCCCCCCCCCCATTTTTCTTCAGTTTGCTTGCTAATGGTTTGGTTGCAATGGCAGGTATTATGTTCCAAGACATTACTACTCTATTGCTCGATCCCAAAGCTTTTAAGGACACAATCGATTTGTTCGTCGAGCGATACAAGGGCAAAAATATTTCTGTTGTTGCAGGTAAAACGGGAAAAAAATGTTGGTCTTTTCGAACAAAAATGGATGAACAACTTGATTTAAAGCTCTTATTTCTTTTGGGGTGTGTGTGTTTGAGAGGAGGGGGGGGGGGAGGTTATCACTTATCAGTTATCACTATGGTTAGCTTGAAGGTGGTGGGTGGGGTCCATGCTTACGAGAAAGTTGGCCAGAATATGCAGTAATGCTGTATATTGCATAAGTTTTGTGGTTGTCTTTTTGAGTACTTTTAAGGGACATTATGGAATGGAAGTCACTGTGGGTTGGGTTTTGGGAGTGATTTTTTGTTTGACTATGAGCCCTGGTTAGTGGGTTGTGCCATTGATTGCTTTCTCAAGTTTTCTTGAGCGGCCCTCCTTTCCTTTCCTTTCCTTCTCTCCTCGTGGAGTGACATGTGCAGCTTGGATCCAATTTGCATGGAGCACCATTGGTGATCGATTCCAACTTGTGCAAAGTGGACCCGCCTGACTCAAGTTTCAACTGGCCCTTTTTATATTTTTTTATTCTTTGGGCTCCATTATATTATAATTTGTGGGTTCCTCCACTTAACTGTTGGGTGACTTCGAGCTCTTGTACCTCAGTTTTACTTTTTTGGGCATTCCCGTGTCTCTTTCTTGTTCCAAATTCTTAAATCCCTGGTAAAACTTGAATGTCACTAATAGGAGCAAATGACATAGTTATCAGTACTATACTACTATAGTACTATGCATGGTGCTTGGTTTTTCCCCTCTTGGTCCCTTGTATGTTGTGTGTCGTCTTCTTGTAACTTTTTTCTATTTTGGCCAGAAGTGCTGGAAAGTGGAAACTTTGGTGTGATATGATGTGGAAGATGTGGCATGGAAGTCATGAAACTAGAGCTGTAATATTTTGATTTCATGTCTAACTTAGTATTTTTGATGTAGATGTAATGCATGCAGTTTTTTTATATTCCTGTCCATTGAACAAATATTAGAGACCCCCTTTTTACTCTCTCCGACTTCTGTACAATTTAAGGGTAAACTTCCACCTAAATTGCTGGTGGGGCCTAGATTAGAAAATGAACCAGACCGCAATTGGGTTGGGTGTGATTTGTCTTTTTGCGTGTACATTAGGATTTATTTGTGGGCTTGTGTGGGCTTTTTTGCCGTTGTATATATTTTTTTGTGAGACATTTCGGGAAGCTTCTCTTCAATTATAGAGTCCAGTATGAGATGTAGGATTTGTCTTTGTGTAGAATAATTATCCTATATTATCAATTGGCATTTTACCTGGTTGGCTACTGATTAATAGGTCCTTTGGCATCATTACATTTAAATACGTTGGTATTCTGTTGTTTTGGGTGTTTGCAACTGTGTTTTCATCTCTATCATAGGATCTTTATGATGAATCCTGCCTCCACCCTTATTTATTTATTTATTTATTTTGGGGGGTTTGAAGTCAGCTTGCATTCTTTTTACTAAACATGACCTTAGTTACTTCCATCAGAGGCAACCTATGGTCCCTCTATTTGCAATCCAGTGCTGTGGTTGTCTTCAATTTTTATCTCTAGTCTCTAATCAACTTAATTAGAAAAGACGCTTCATGGGTGACTGATTTCACTTATCCCAGAAAAGGCAGCTCAATGATCGGTTATTGCCAACATTTTTTGGTGTCTTGGCCACTGACGGATCCAGAAAATAAATGTTGTGGGTGCTAAAACTAAATTATAAATAAAATGATTTTAATTAGTTATATTTACTTTTAATCTTATTTTTCTTAAATAAATGCATAATTCTATTAGCAATTTACCATATATATTTTTCATTAAATAATTTATCATTATTTCATTTACATATTTTAAAAGATATGTAAAAGTTTTAAAATTCTCATGATAATTAACACTAAATCGATGGAAGTTGAGATTTTTATATTAAAATATTAAGAAGTTGTGTGAAATAATTAATGTTTTAGTTATAGGTCTCACACATTATTATCAAGTTAGTTTGGCTTACATTAAAATACACGGGCTTCAGTATGTCTATGTGTTAAAATGAGTTTAAGACTTATTTGTATTTTTTAAACTCTAAATTTATATATTTCAAAGGTAAAGTTATGGCATTTTGTCAAATAGTGAATGATAAAATTTAATCTATAATTTTGATTGATATATATGTTAAATAGTGAATGATCAAATTTAATCTACAATTTTGATTATTATATATGTTAAATAAGAGTGAGTACAAAATAAATTAAAGACTAAATTTAAGTTAAAAAGAAAATGGAAGGGGGGGAGGCCCTTGCTCACCCCCCTCTGTATCCGTCACTGGTCTTGGCTATTGCTAATTTTTAATCTATGTTCCCCTCTGAATCATTTAATATGTGTCACATTAGCTATAGCATTAAAATGTAGTTAAAGTAGGAGATAATGATGGCTTACAAAGTTGATATGACATACATTGAATGGTATAGAGCAAGAAAAATCTCTTGCTCTGAAAGCACCTAAGAATTTCTCAATAGCACACTAGCACTAATACACAATTCGTGATGGTGTTGAACTAGATGTCATCTGCAATAGCACATGCATTATTCGTCCATGATCGTGTTCTGAAAAATAAATTCTTCTCTTCTGTAGGAATTGAAGCTCGGGGTTTTATTTTTGGTCCTCCCATTGCACTGGCAATAGGAGCGAAGTTTGTACCATTGAGGAAACCAAAGAAGTTACCTGGTATATTTTGACCCTTGATTTTAATCTGTTCCTTTTCCCTTTCATTACTATGCTGATTGTATCACTGTTATAGTGTTATGAATCTTATGTTCATGGCAGGAGGCTCCGTTTTTTGCTTGTGCATCTTATATTGTTTTACCAATTAGTACTTAAATGTTCTATTCAATTGCAGTTGCTCAATTTTTATAATCATTCCTTGGTTGATTCATCATCGTTTCACCCACCTGCCTAGCTTATGCAAATGTGCAATAAATTGATGAGAGTGGTTCTTGAGGCTGTACCTTGTATTTTGTGTTTCAATCTTGCAAGGCCAGTGGGTATAAGTCTAGGGTTATCCAGTTTCTGAGTATAAGTCTAGAGTTATCCAGTTTTTGATATCTTAATCTGTGACACTAACCTGCTGATATACGGAGAAATCATTGTGATATGTTCCATTACAGAGTGTAGTCTACGAATTATTGATGTGATATGTTCCCATTACTGTATCTTTTTTGTTTTATTGCCCAACTTTTCATGCACTGGTTTCTCCACTCTCGGTTTATCTATTAATTTGAGGGTGTGTTGTTGGCTTTCATTTCATACCATTATGTATTTTTATTTATAGCAAAATGAAATCATGAACTAAATGGGAACATATTTTATTTATACCTTATTCTGGCTTTTTCAAGGTTTAAACTTTGATTGAGAGTGTTATTGTAACATACTTTCTCTCCTGTTCTGTTAACAAAAGCTTGCTTCAATGCCAGGCAAAGTTATTTCTCAAGAGTATATTCTGGAATATGGAAGGGACTGTCTTGAGATGCATGTTGGAGCTGTTGAACCTGGTGAGCGTGCTTTAGTGGTTGATGATTTGATTGCAACTGGTGGAACACTCTGTGCAGCTATGGACTTACTAGGTAAGTACTGAACAATGGTTATATCAGAATATGACATTGTTTTACATGACGGTGATCCATTATTTTGTTCAATCCTGTTATTGAAGGGGTTAGCTTAATTGACATGAAAAAGGAAAACCTATGGATATATATGCATGCATATTAGGATTAGTAGGCTAAAAATTCAGGAGCTTTGACGTGTATTTCATATGGTTACATTTGAGTGCGCATTAGATTCATGATTTACTCCAGTTATTAGTGTATAAGCAGGTTGAAATGTGGTTTCTCTTTTCCTTATCTATATGTTCCAGTAATTTGCTATTTCATTTGATTAAACATATACAAATATTTTTCACAGATAAGTAATCACTAATCAGTAGTGATGTTCTTCTATTGAATATTTATTATGAATACGTGAACGAGGGTCCAATTGCACCACAATATGCTGTTTCTTTAGATTAAGTTCGCAAATACATTCTTAATTCTATAGGCCACCTTTTTGCTGCACTTCTGCTAATATGCCTCAGTTTTGATATCTTTATTTTACCCCTGTTAATGTTGTCTTTGGATTTGATTATATTGATGTTTTTGTTGTCTTTTAGAACGTGTGGGAGCAGAGGTAGTGGAGTGTGCATGTGTAATTGAATTGCCAGAATTGAAGGTATGTATAGTTTGTATTTTCTCAATATTTTTATTTTTCATAGACCACTCGTTGTCTTAGCTGCAAGCCTACTTTGGGATGGAATAGATTTGATTTGCTTTTAATGCGACCCTTTAGTTTGGCTGTCTAGACTCTAGACATCAGAATAAGATTTGATGCACTATTTTAATAATTTTTTTAATCTTGTACTCATCGGTTGCATGTGATTTTTCTTCCTTGTTTGCAAGAGGATATGTTGTAAAGTGTTACCTGATTTTCATTCCCTTTCAAAGATTTGCTGGTTCTGGATGTAGTCTAGTCATATGCTTGTTAATGATTTTTTGGGAAATACGTGACAGGGTCGCGAACGGTTGAATGGGAAGCCCTTGTATGTGTTGGTGGAATATTTAGAGATGTGAGCTGCTCATGAATATGGTTCATTGGTTCAGCCCAGACAATGGCAGAAGATGTAGATTTGGGGGATGTGTCATTCAGTGGGTACTTTCCCATTTGGATTCTCATCCTAGCTTGTAGTAGGAACAATTAAATCAAATTAATGAATTTGTATGATCCGCTTCCCCACTCTTTTCAAATAAAATCATAACTTTGGCTACAGGATATTATTTTTTAGATTTTACATGACAGAAACGAAAAACGGAGTCCCAGAGCGCCGTATGAATTTTGCAGGACCCATTCCAAACTTCTTATAGTTTATTTTCAGAACTCAACATATCAATATTGGATAACTCGCACGTGTCAATAATCTTTGAATTCTATATATATAAGATTATTTAATTGAATTAAAAGAAGACTTAGTCCTATTCGAAGACTGAAAAAGTGATTATTTCTTCCATTTACTTTCTTGTAAGAGTATATAGCTCAATTTCCATTTCCTTTTGCCTGTGCATTGTTAAGGGCAGGGGAGGTTAATCTGGCTCTAAATAATCACAGTTGCAGAAGAGGGTAACTGGGCCATGGCCCGAAAGGCTGGAAGGTTTTATCGATGAATTTCATTTTTTATTAATTTATGTATGCATTTTACATTTTTTTTTCTTTGAATGCTCATTAGTCGTAACATTAGAAGCTAATATGAAAGCTTAATTTTACATTTTTTTCCCATCCGCACACCATCTACCTTAATCATTAAAAATTGAGAAACTTAAAAATCTTCGTAAAACGGAGTGGAGTAAGCTTCAGGAACCTTCTTAAGCCTCCCCTCCCCACACCAAACTGTGAAAATAAAATATTAATTATATTAATAAATCAGTTTTTGTCATTAAAAAATCATAAAATTTAGATGAGATGGAAGTTACAATCTCTCCCAAAACAAGAAAGACCATGGATGGTTATTTTTTGACAAAGGACTTGATTTTTGAGAGCCAAATTTCATGTTCCATTGATTGATCAATTTTGTCAAAATAGAAATTCATAAAGTTTTAAAAATCCAAAATCAGTTTGGGCTCTCATTTTTAAGTATGGGCTAACTGGTTAAAGCCTACCCTGATAGACAACAGAAGACCCCCACACCACATGAGGATCCTAATGCCCCACGAGGATGAGAGGAATGCCCCAAACCGAAAAAGAAAAATTAATTGTATGACCCAAAGAAATAATAAAGCCAGAGTGTCTTTTTTTGGTGAAAAATCATAAAGGGAAAACTAATTAATAAAAGAGGTTGAAATTGGAAAGTTAAATAGAGAAAGCAGAAGAAAATAAACGTAGAAAACTAGCAACTGGGATTATGAGATGAATTTCCGTCAAAGATAGTGACTCTTGTAGTTAGTTAATTGTCATTTAATTTTTCTCATGTCATTCCAGCACCAGACAAGGTTAAAGCTTTGTTTGGACCCCCATTGCGTGACTTGCGCTATACTTCTCCTTAAGTCCATTACCTTACCTTACCCAAATTTTCAGCTCTTGAAGTTGAGAGTGGGACCCTTTCTCCTTACAAGTCCAAATGATCCCTCTACTCTCGTCTCGTCTTTCCAGTTTGATTTTCTATTCTTGCTCTGTAGTCTCTACTCTATTTCCCTTCATTTTAAGTTGAACCTTAAATTAATTGGATGCTCTTTTAAACGGAACCGAAAAGAGTACCCCTTGTGTTTTATTGCTTTTTCCAGGAAAGAGAAATCACAAGAATTTACGACTACTATTTTAATAGTAGGAAAAGTTGACTGTTTTTCTTCAACATATATTTTGCATTCTTGTGCCTTGTTTGTGAGAGACATAACGAGACGACATTTGCTTTGCTGTGTAAAAGGGCTTTGATCATTTCATCATGGATGTGAATTTTCAACTGCAACAAAATATATTCCAGATAAAAATAAATAAAAGACTGCAACAAAATATATTGAGATAGCCAAGCATTGCCGTGCTGCCATAACCCATAAACCAACTCAATCTCCCAATCACAAGCCACAATTAAGATTTCGGTGATGTTGGATAAGAGGAGTAAGAAATTAAATTAACTAAAACGACTCCACAACAGTTATTTGATTTATTCTCTATATTGTTAATTACTAATGAATAATTATACTATATTAAAAAATTAGAACCAAATGAAACGGCGATGTTTTTTAGTGAGAAATTGTAAAATTGATTATGACAACGGGGATTTTTAGTAAGCATTTATCAACCTAATTTTCTCATAATTACACAAAACGTAATTAAATTTAACCAAAAATAGGAAAAACACGAAAAATTGCGTTGATAAATGCAAGGAAAGTAGGTCGGGTTCAATGCCTCAACAACCATCATACATACATCCCAAGGAAAAAAAGAGTGTTTTTAAAATAGAAAAGATTAGGAGAAAGAACGGTAAATACTTTTCTACAATTTATAAATGATAAGAAAACAGGGCAACACGGCACGCGAGTCAAACACTAACAACTCGCCGTTGTCCCCACTCACCGAGTCGAACCCAACTCGCCCATCCAACAACGAGTCCATGAACCCTAGTTGCTTGGAGACCCGACCCGCTATGACCCGGCATACCATCATGGTCCTTCTGCCCCTGCCTCCGCCGGAGCTCTCATGGGCCCCACCGCTGCCGGAGAACGTGCAGATCGCCGAACCCTTGCCACCGGGAAACGACCATGCACAAGCTCCGCCGTAGGGACCGCCGACGGAGGTAGGACCCAAGCAGTGAAACCGCATCACCTCATTCCCATCGGCGGCGCACCGCGCATTCTCTTCCCAGTTACTCTCCCGGGCCGGGGTGGCCGAACCGGCCCGAGCCTTCACCGCCTCGCGATACTCTTCGAACCGGGACACCGTTCGGGGACCGTTGTGGACCTTGAAGATCATCTCAACCCGACCCGAGAAGGGTTTGGGGCCCCAGCTGGTGTGGAAGATAATGTCCACGACGTTGCGAGAAGGATGGCCCTCAGTAAGCTCCGTGAGGGAAGGGCAGCGAGGGTCCAGCGTAGTGGTATGACGGGTGGTGGTGGTGGTTCGTGAGCGGTTGATGGTGGTGGTTGTCGGGGCTTGGGATTCGGGTTTGGTGGTTTTTGTTGTGTATCTGGAGCTATGGTGTTTTTTAGGGTTAGGCTTCTTGGTTGTACTTGTGTCGACGACGTCTTTGATGTTTTGGACGGTATTTCTGCAACTGGCACTGGGTATGAGGAGTTTAGGGTTAGGGTGGTAAACGTCTTCAAATGCTCTTGACTTGCACTGCAATGACTTCACCCACCCACTCGCCATTACATGAACCACAAGATCAAACTCAAGATAAGAATAAGATGTAGTAATATGCTCTTTCTATCTACCTAAAGGCTTCAACTTTTGAGAGCTCTGGGTTTTGTTTTTGTGACAGATGATGGGTTCTCATTTTGTTTGTGCTGTCAGCTCAGCTGTGTTGATGATGTACTACAGAAAAGAAATGAAGGAATAAATGAATGAATGAGAGAGGAAGTGGAACGGACATGGCGCCATAATAAATGGATTTTACTCCCTTATGCGTTGCGAAATCACCGTTATGCCCTTCTGAAGATTTCGGAATTACCCACGTGGATTCTGTCTGTCTCTTCTTTTCGTAGCTCTCGTAAACAACAAACTCCATCAATTAGGAAAACAAAACCTCATCATAGGCTGAGGGTTGAGGCTGAGGGTGTGGATTTGGTCTTACATGCCACCGTGAATCCTGTCCTGTCCACGCTTATTCAATTGGATGCACAGGTCTAGAATTTATTGGGTGTCATTTTCACTGTGGGCTTATGCAGTTATATTGTATTGTATTATATATATATACATACGATTTTATCTTATCATCTTGGTTTGTTTGTCATTCTTTGTATAAAATTTAGTGAAAATTATATTAACTTTTCTTGAATTTTGGTTTAATTTTATTTGACTTTCTTTTAGTTTTAAAATTATATTAGTCTTTTTATTATTGACAAGATTATTATTGACGGGATTAAGCGTGTTATATGAAAATATATAATCTTAATTTTATTATTTTTATTTTTTATTTCTCATTATGCATCATTTTTTCTTCTTTTCTTATTTCTTTTTTCCCTATTTAATATTCCCAAATTAAATCTTAGATTAATAAGCATCAACTACCACACCGAAGGGGAAAACTTCAAGGAGATGGAAAGTAAGTACGTAGAGCATTACGAGAGAATCATCGATCACAAAGCTTGGCACCTTGGCCCAAGTCTCTCTAGTTCACAGATCCAATCAATAAAAAAGTCAAGAGGGGACATGACAACGTGATGAGCGAGCACTAATGCTCGACTTAGCTTAACTCCAAGGAACTCAATTCCGTCGTTTATATCTGCTTTGGCAGTGCTTGTCGTTTCTCCGATTGCCAGCTCTACGAGATCACCTGCGCATCAAAGCCTCCAGCCACCACTTCATTAGGGTGGTATCGAAGAAAACAATAGAGACGACGGAGATGGAAAGCTAGTCAAGGGCCGATAAGGGATAGTCAAACTACTGCAACAAGGGCAAGTGCAGGAGGAAGTCAAGCTACTCAAGGTGTAATAGGGGCTTCGGTTGCAATTAATGCAATACAAGGTGGAACAAAGGTTTCAGTTGCCACTAATACTAGTTAAGATGCAGCTTGCACTTTAATTTCAACAAGTGCAAGTCAAAATGAGAGGAAAAAGCTTCAACTTAAGAAGAAAAGGCAAGGAGGCAGTACAATAGCATGAAGGACAATAATTCTAGTTTTGTTTGGATACTGGTCAGTGCATAGGTTTTTTGTTATTGGACATATTTTGGAGATTGTAGAATTATATATTTCAAACATAGTGACAGTACATAGTTAGGTTATAGTGACAGTACATAGTTGGGAAAAATGGTGTTTTAGGTATAGGAATCATTTCAACTCCTCCACACTACAAAACCCTTTATGCCTATTGAAGAAGATGACCAACAGTAGAGCCAGGGGCAACATATAGAGGAGAAGGCCAATAAGAGGGGTGATTTTGTCCATCATTAATCAAAATAGTAGTAAAAAATTACATGTTTATCATTATGAATCACATAGATCTCACGTGATGATGTTGCTGTTAGAAAAACTAATGGTCTGTCACACTAAAATGGCCTAATTACAATGCAAAAACAAAATATGGGAAAAGCTAGTGTAATTTCAAAACTAGAGAAGAATTGAGTGTAATTAGAATAAACCTTATAGAATGTCAGTGTAATTTTTCCTAAATTTTAATTATGGAATAGTGAGTAAATTTCTAATGCTCATAAATGGTTTTCTTAATACTTTTAAATGTGAAAATAATTCTTTTTCTACAATATGGATAAGTCCATGCCATAAATAATGTCTTTATAGTTCAAAATTTTGTCTATAAAAATGCACTTCAAATTTTAACTTTAAAATGCCTCTACAAGTTCTCTTTTATGTCTTTTTCAAAAAGTTTTTTTTTTGTTTATATTTATCTTCCGTTTTAGAAAATTAATGAAGTGATAATTATTTTTTCTTAATTTACCTATGATATTAATAAGTAAGAGAAAAAATTGATAGAGTCATAATAATATTTTGAATATTTTAATAATAAATAATTTAGTCAAATGTAATTATTTTTATTATTTTTGAAATTATTAATTAACTTTCTTAATTTTTATACAATAACTTTAAAGAATAGATTAAAAAAAAGAGAAAATATTCAATATAACTTCATTTCATATCGCATCTCTAACTTCATTTTGAAAAAATGAATTTTTGATTTGATAAAATTTTGAAAATTAAAATGTAATATTGTAAAAGTAAATATTATACAAATACAAATAATTAATAATTGAGGCATATTTTTATTATTATATACACTGAGAGAGTGTGGACAATATTTTTCGTTGATGTGTCGGTAAAACCGAAAACCATAAATCATAATATTAAGTTGAGTATTGAGAAGTATAAATTAAGCAATCAACATGCAGCAAGTGCTTCAATTAGGAGTTGGAATCATATATAATAGCCTTTCGGTAATTTTAATGGAATAGTAATGTTTCTATTTGTTTCAGGAGCCAGCATCAGGACGAAGATACTATTTTGATTTGTGGGAGACGGAGACCTTGACAATCTAAGCCCCGTGGGTTTTATGGGTGTCAGTTTAAGGATGGAAATCTTCTGTATCCAATCCTTATTCCCTTTTTTGTATTCTCCAATTATAAGTTGCCAACTCAATTAAAATGCCATCTCATTTTTAACATCAGGCCAACGAAAACAAACACTGTTACCCATTCTTTCCTTCTAATTTATCAAATTCCCATATATCACCTCCCTAATCATTGCTGCCTAGGTTATAATGGTAAAAATGGGTCAAGTTATTCATCAAGAAGTTTTCACTTATTTATTAAATAAATTAAGTTAAAATTTGTTCAAAAGTTAACTTAACTAAAAATGTCAGCTCTCAAGTCATTTAATATATTTTTTAAGTTTGACAGAGTTAATTGATCAGTTTAATTATAAATAATATAATATATTAATATATTTTTAATTAAATTTTAATAAAATATAATAACTAAAACATAAGTTAATAAGTTAAAATAAAAATAATATATTTATTAATATATTTAATATAATATATTTATTAAAATAAAAATAATAAATTAATAATTATTTTTATTTTTATAAATACTTCACTATTTTTTTTACTACGATCTTTAATTGATGTGAAATTTAAGTGAATATATGTCTCTAATAATTTTATAACTTAGTATATTTCTAAATCTCATATCAACTAAATATTATAGTAAGAAAGTGATAAATATTTATAAAATTAAAAAATAAATGTTAAATTATAACAAAGACTTATTTGCCTTAAATAAATCTATTAACTTATTTCAAGATTTAGGTCTGTTAACTTATGTAAATGTATATTGATCTATTTAAAAATAAATTTGTTAACCTATATAAAAATATGTTAATTTATTTAATGGTAAGTTTGTTAGTCTATTTAATGGTCTCTTTTAAGTAAGGTCAGACTTTTAAAAAAATCAGACTAAATCTTAAAAATTAACTTATTATAGATTCATAGGTCAAGTTCAAGTTTTATAATTGAGATACAAATCAAGTCTGTTTAAGATAAAATTTGACCTATTTCTACCTTTACTTGTTGATTACCAGATTGCCAAATTCTCAAAATAAAGGCAATTCAACCTCTGCAATTTGCAAATCGATACCCAGAAAGGAAGGGGTTTGTCTCTAAATCTCACCAAGAACCAAACTTAAAAGGATTTCAAGATAAGCAGGTGTTTTCAAAATTGAGATTCAAGTTTCTCAGTAAGTAAAGTCTCTTTTTTCTTTGTTTCTTTCTCATCTTTTAATCAATCAGCCAAGAGGCTTGTTTTTTATCCCTCAAAGCTTTTTCTTTTTATTTTAATATACTGGGATTAAAAGGTTGTGTACTTTAAACCTCTTCTATCCTTTTTTATTCTGTGTTTGGATATTTTTTCATTAATAAAACAAAATAAAATAGATAGAGATAAACTAAAAAGAAAAAAAAATGAATAGAATATAGTTATCATTTTTTTTGTTTAGAAGTTTCATCAATGAAACGAAACAGAATTTTATTACTAATGTGTTCCTCTCATTCTACCTCAATTTTAAAAGAAACAAAAGTTGGACATTTAAAGAAAAGAAGAAAAAAAATAATTTTCTATGTATTTTATTTTATTTTCATATATTTTAAAATTCTAAAACAAAAAAAATTATTTTTCTTCTCTTTATTTTTTTTGATTTTTCTCGTTACCTATCATCTAAAAATAGGATTATAGAAAAGACTTCATTTTTCTTTGATGGGGTTTTTAATCATCTCTTTTGCATTCGAAGGAAACCCGGCAGCCAAGAATATCAACGCGCTGGAGTAGCTGAGTTTCGAGAATAACATCCTGCGATGGCAAAGGTGGATCCTTGTTGGTATGGCGGTGCAACGGCTTGCAGTGGGTTAGGCATACAAGAAAATGGTGGGGACCTGACTCGAGGGAGGAGTCTGGATAGATCTGAAATAAAGCTAAAATGGGGACCGGATGAACAAACAACGAAACAGTTAACAGTGAAAAAGATGACTTTCATAAAAAAAAGTTGAGGTGGCAAAATTTTATTGGTTGGACCGGAGAAGAGAGAGGAGATTTTTATCCATTAGTTTAAAAAAGACAAAATTTAAGTTTATTTTTTTATGTTTATTATATTTATTTTATCAATTAAATTAAGAAATATATTTATTAATGTTTATTTTTCACTTTCTCTTTTAAAAAATATATACATATATCATAACTTAATTAATGAAATAAATATAATAAATATAAATAAATAGATATAAGTTTTTTTTTTGTTTAAAAACTCAAATAAGAAATGAGTATTTGGTTGTATCTTTTAAAAATTAGAATTAATACTAAATAAAATATTATTCTTTTCGATTTAAAATAAGCGTCACTTTAAAGAAAATTATTTTGATTTAATTTATCTATCACTTCATTAAACAGTATTTTATATTTGTGTAACATATGAGATAATTAAAAAAATTAAAAAATAAATTATTTACATAATTTCAGTTAATTTTAATTTTAGACTTTATAATTTTTTTATATTTTTATATCATTTTTTATATTTTTACTCATTTAATTATTTTAAGATAATTTATTTAAATTCTAATCTATAATTGTTAAGGTATAAATCTTTATATATTTTTACTTATTTAAGTTTTTATCGTTATAGATTTCTTCATTAAGGTATTGATCAATATTTTTTATGAAAATTGATTGTTTTAATTTTTAAGATTTGATGGTATTAAATTTAATCTAAGAATATAGAGATTTTATCACTAACATATTTTCATGTTATTATTTTTGCTCCTATCACATTGGTCCTTATTTTTTATAATTAATTTATCTCATTAAATAATCTATAGTTTAATTAATATTTCTAAGTAGTACAATCAAAATTCTTTTCTTAAGGTTATACCAAAATAATCTATAATGTAAAGATTATATTATCATTTATAGTTATTTTAATATATCGTCGATAAAAATATTCATAATTAAATGTAAATAAAATTATATTAAAATTATTCTCTTAACTTTTTATCGCTATTTTTAAAAAATATATTAGACTAAGTATTAATACAAAAAATTTATTTTGTTTTATAATTATTATTAAATACTATTAAATATTAAATATTTAGAGAAAAGTTCATTAATGATATTTTCATATAAAATTATATTACAAATTAAATCCTTAATTTTTCACTTCTGTTATCAAAGTTACACCAAACGAATCACTAATATCAAAATCTATCCGAAAAAAAAAATTGTTAGGCCGATAGATATTCCAGTAACAATTGAAAAAATATATATTTGTCAAAAATTACACTAGTCTATAACAATATTGTTAAATAATGTTCAATGCATTTTAATTCTTTAATACTCTTTAACCTATACATTTAGTTCATACAATTTAAGTAGGCTAAATAAATATAACACATTAATTAAATCAATTATTTAACGTTCGGCTTCTTAGGTTTTTTTGACTTTTTAAATTCATTTTCTTTATAATTTTTGTTATTTCTTTCTCTTTGTAATTTTTATTTTATTTTATTTCTTTTTATGTATATGTGACAATTTTTTTATACGTGTCAACATTTATTTTAAGTTGTTATATCATATAACACATTAAAAAATTAGGTAATATATTTGTCATATGTAAAAAGTTTAATGCATTTACTAATTGACTTGGATGAAGTATGACATAATTTTAGGTCATATATTTTATTTTTATATATTAATTATAATTATTATTAATTATATTGATTATATTTATTGATTGATTTTATTGATATGTATCAATTTTTTTACACGTGTCAATATTCCTTTTAAGTTACTATATCATATGATATGTGACAAAAAATTAAGTCATATATTTGTCACATATCAAAAGTTTAATGCATTTATTAATTGACTTGGATGGCACATGATAACATTTTAGGTAATATATCTTCATTTTTTAATATTATATTGATTAAGAAAGTATTAATTATGTTTTTTTTTATCTTTGTTCTTATTTCTTGATATTTTCACCAAATAGTATGAGAAAAAGTTATGAAACATAGACACGCCGTTTTTTAGGAATATCTGCTTGTCGGACAAGTGTCCATGTTGAACACGTGTCCATGTCGAATACATGGAGACATGCGTATGACACACGTGTCTTGCATGTCCGAATGTGTATAATTAAAAAAATTATTTTTTAAGCTTAAACATGACTTGGACACGCTTCAATACGTATAGAACATGATCTGGACACGACTCATTAATATTTAAAAAAAATAGTTTCCATGACTAACGTCCAATTAGTAAGCTCGTAACCCACATAAACTCAATCACATGACTGATGTCCTAAGCCACTATTTTCATATACTAATATTTTAAATTTTATCTTTTCACACGTCATTATTAGGCTTTTAAGTTTTATCTTTTCATACACTACTATTTTCATTTGTTTCTTCTAACTCTACTTGTACCAAGCTGTTCACTTCGTTGTCATCAAAATTTGTCTAACACCACTATTCCCTCTAGTTAAATTTTTTAGATGCACATATACTTGTACATGATTAGTTTTATTAGGAGAAGTTAATTTAAGAAATTTTTTAAAATATACCAATAGAAATTATGTTCCATATTTTTTAAGAGTGGCTTACTAGGTAGTAAATATTGGCACATATGACATATATTAAGATATTATAAATTTTTAAACTTATAGAAATAATATTAATGAATTGTGAATCTTTTTCTTAAATTTTGTAATTATATATATACATAAATCAAGTTCTTTAATTTACTTTTATATATATATATATATATATATATATATATATATATATATATATATATATATATATATATGTATAATACTGTCCGTAATTTTTAAAATTTAGTGTGTTTTCAGTATTTGTATTCAGATCGTTGTTCTGTGTCTATATTTATGTTTCATAAAGAAAAAAGTATTAATAGAGTAATAATATTTTAAGTATTCTAGTAAAATAATTTAGTTAAATATAATTATATTTGTTTAAAATTAAAGCTATTTAATAATTTTTTAATTCTTATGCATTACCTTAAATGACACTTAATTTGAATGGAATGAAATAAATGAAAAAGTAGATAAATTTATTATCTTGATAACATAAAATGTATTTAATTATTTTTTATTTAATAATCAGAAAGATTTTTAAGAACATGCATTGTAAGGATGAAGAATTATTCATTGTAGAAAACAACATGCTATTCGATTCATTTGCATCTATCTTTTTTCTTTTTTCGTTTTTAAATGACCCAACACATTATCAGTTGGTGAGTAGCTAATCAAGTCAAGTCATATTCTAATAAAAGCTTTTGCCCTGCCATCTAACTATGAATGCTTGGTGGCATTGTTGCCCCTTGAAATCAAAGCAACCATTACTGAGCTGCAGGGTTGGGTCGTCAGCTTGAAGTTTAAATGTAACAGTAAACCCAATGGACTATTCAGCCCCATCCCACTGTTTAGCTTCAACGTTTTTTCCCAACAAAAGGGAGGGGGGCAAGGTAATACCACCCCCCCCCCCAAAAAAAACAAGGAACAAGGAAAAGCACATTAAAAACAAGGGAAGGGGTGCCTTCCTTTCCTTATTATTAGTGGAATGGACTTGAATTGTCAAATTTGACACCCAGGGTAGTTTCGTCCATGCAATCGAATTTTTTCATACTTTGTTTTGAATATATATATATATATATATATATAATTATATATATATATATAATTTGACATACTAAACAAAAATGCAGAAAGTAACAGCGTTAGGGTGGATATATATAGATTAAAAAAGAATGTGTCATGGGAGTTTGGAGTGGAACAGTTGGGGGGTGGGGAATAGAAGAATGAAAGGAGAATGGAAACTGGCAGAGAGCAGTGAGGGAGAAAGCATCTAAAAAGCACTGAAATTTAAACTAGTAAAACGACAGGTTTTCTTCCACTTCTCTTTTTAATTCTATTTAATAATTGTGTATGGAATGCCTCCTGCGTATTGTTTATGGATTACCTGCAGCAGCTACTCTAGGTACTAAGTCGCTGATCATATCTTATTGGGACAATGGCCTCCAGTTCCATTAGAAGCAGACAATCATCTTGAGATAATCAAAGCTTACATATAATTTTATGACTTCGTACTATCATATCAAACCACCGAATGGTCGTAAACTTGAGGATTTGCGCTTGAATACAGACAAGCCATTAAGTGCAAATTAAGTTGTAGTCAAAAGTTACAAATTGAATAACATCAACATTATATATATATATATATTGTGATGTGCGTGCTATAAGATTCTTTTGCCTTATTAGTAAATAAAAGGAAGTGCATTTACAAAAAGAAAAATATATGATGTGGTGGGTGGGAAATGGGAATAGGAAAACCAACTCGGGAGGTTTGGTACTGCGGGTGGAAATGTTGCCAGCCTTTGCTCTCACGCCTACAGAATCTATTCGAGCTTAGCCCCGGGAAATGCGTACCTGTAGGCGTGCTTCAAATTCAATATTCAACATCAACCTCCAAAATACGTACACACTTTTCAACTTCTTCTTCTTCTTCTTTTAAAAAAAAAAAAAACCTTTTTTAGTTCTTGTCTTTGGTAAGGTTTTTTTTCTTTTTCTGTCAAAATGATTATATTCCGTACTAATATTCAAAGCTTCTGAGAGCAAATTCAAAGAACTTAATTAATGATAGAGAAAAGACAATGAGTTAGCATATATACGCCAGTGGGACAATATATTGATTATCTTTTCGGCTAATGATTTGGCAACACACAATTAGATTAGGCCATTTGGGTGACATTTCCCTTGGAATCACTGAACTCATTAATTTGGTGTTTTAACTTTGAGAAATTAAAAAAAAACTTTCAATAATTTCAAGTTTGGAGTGACAGTTGCAACTTGCAAGTGGGAACTGGAATGAGTTTGAGTTAACAGAAAGGGGCAACCAAAATCTAGCATGGCTTTTGTTAAAAGAAATGGAGAATCATTTTCCTCCTTGTTAATTAATCATATTGCCTTCTTCTTATTTCTTAAAATGCGGATTTTGCAAATCAGCAAGTCTTAACTGCGGGAGTTGATGATGAGGACCTATCTTTCTTTCTTTTTTGATTAATAAGGACCCATCTTTCTGACCAACTTATAACTCATGACATGGACGGCTTAAAGCATCGCAAGTTTGCAGCCCCGTTAACACATCCACCAAGGAAAGAAAATCAAAGGTTAAGACAGAAAAACCCAAGACGAGTCGTAATCTTGACTGATGATGACTCGTCAGTCGCTGGATAATAACTTGAGCTTTCTCATTATATTATATTTTAAGATTTTTTTTCTATAAACAATTATTTATATAATAAAATAATTAAATAAATCAAGTTATATAAAGTTTGCATTGCATCTTTCAAATCCAACAAATATGTTGAACTGATTAGACAGTAGACTTTGCTCATAGCTCTATATATCTACTATTCAAATTAACCATTAATAATATAATAATAATATTTTTATCACAAATAATATATATATATATATTTTTATACTTTTTTTAATAGTATTTATTATACTTATTTTTTTATCACTTTCTCTTACTTAATTACAACCTTTAAAAAAATGTAAATAGTGATACATTTCTAAAAAAAGTTATAAAACTATCATTATTCTTAATAATATAATCAACTAACTACACAAAAAGTTTAAATGGTTAGGCGAATAAACTCAAAAATTAAATTTTAGACAACTTAATCATAAAAGTACATAAATAATTTTATTATATTTTTAATAAATAATTTTTTTATAACTACACACTTACTCTTGCTTTCATCTCAAATATATATCTTAGATTGTCAGATTAAATTATATAACTAAAATTTAGATTTAGATACTCTAAATTTTTTTATTCTTTTAAATGATTAAGTGAAGGAGAAAGATAAATAAAAAAATTATAAAAAAATTTCATACATTATAACTTAGTCTCACCAATACCGTTCTTTATATTTATCTCTCTCATTCACTTAATTACTTTAAAAAAAATTAAAAGAATTCAAATTCCTAAAATTTCTTATTTGTAAAAGAGAAATGCTCATTGTCACAATTTTTTTTTATGAAATCTCATGCGAATGACGTGGCTTCTCTTAATTGGATATAAATCCAACTCTTTCATAAATTAAGGAGTATGCTTTTATTCCATTTCCTCCTTTACTTTCGTAATCCAGTTTGATGGCAAAGGATTCATGTCATTTTGGGGAGCTCTTTGTAAAATAATAAACTTATAACACGGAAAGGCACATATTTAGAAGTAAGTATCAGTACCATGTACAAGATAATAATGCTCTCACACACAAACACACGCATTCGCACACGTTCACACGTGTAAAGAAAGAGAGTAAATAATATAAATCATTTTTTTAAAAATTATGCAAGTGTTCAATTGCAATTGAATGGCTTACAGAGAAAAATGTAAAATGAACACGATTTTAAAATGTACACCGCTATTACATATAAATATCAAAACAACACCACGTTCCAAATTTGCAACTTAGTTTCAAAAGAATAAGGAAAATAGATTTTTGATTTTTTTTCATTAATCAAGAACTAACTTGGTTTCTGTTTTGGGATTTAAACAAAAAGGTTAGAAAAGTCTTTCTATTTTATACTTGGATGGTCCTTTTAAACCTAAAGAGAAATAGAAAATGAAAATGTATAGAAGATCGAATTACAATAATAATGTACACTTTTAAATCATGTTCTTTTCACATTTTTCTTTGTAAGCCATTCAATTGCAATTGAATACATATGTATATATTTTCCTTTAAATGATTTATATTATAAAAAAATGAATTATGTTTTGGTTTAACCTTGGATGTTGTAAAGTTTCTCTTATAATAAAAAGTATTCATCAATCTAAGATTGATTTTAATTTATACTCATAATTAATACACCATCACTTATACAATTATATTTATTAATATCAGCATAACAAATGATATATTTTTTATCATTAGGTTATTTAAAAATTAAATTAAATTTATTGTCGAGTTGCATTTAATTATTGTTGTTATTTTTTTATTATAAATGGGGCATCAAGCAATCATCCTAGTATCCTAGAGGATAAGTTGATGGATCAATTTGAGTCATTACATTAGTATTTTATAAATAAATTTAAATCTACATGGCGTCGTTGTAGACAAAATTACAATAAACTTATATTTATTATGATGCGGGTAAAATGATTGCAAATAATTAGAAACATAAATAGTTGGTTAAGAAAATAAAAAATTAATAGTCCATGCTGGGAGCGGGTCAAGCTATGCAAAGGATTCGATGATGCTGGAGTGATTTTCGGATCCTTGGATTAGAATTGATACCTAAAGTCATCATTCTTTTTCTTGTTAAAGAGAAAAATAGAAATACAATACTTCATTATGAGAGATTTAATCGCATGCGCATGTGTATGCTACGTGCCAATTAGGACCCCAGCAGTCGCACAAGGTGTCAATCTTACAAAAAATACTTTCAATGTGTATAATTCATTACTTAAAATAATAATAATAACAACAATATTTTATTTTTTTATTTATGTAATTTCTTTGAATTATTCAATTTAACATTAATTTCAATATTGTTAGGTAAAATTAGATAAATTACATATCTAAATAATTTATGAGTACATTACATTAATTTAGTTTAAAAAATAAATTATATAGAGTAAACTATACTCATCACATCTAAGTTTGATGATATTACACTCAGTCTCATTCTTTTTAAAAATGACACTCACTCTTATTAATTGATCAAGTTATATAATTGTATAAATATTATCAATTAAAATTTATAAATTTTCAACATTTATAATTATTTATAAAAAATATATTTTTAAAAAAATATTATTATGTATAAATATTACCAGTTAAAATCTGGTAATATTTTTTTATCGTTAAAATTTAATAACATTATTAGTTAAAAAATGTATATATTTTTTTAAAAACTCCTTACACACCCACACAGAAAAAATTGTAATTTTTTTATAAAAAATATTATTATATATAAATATTACTAATTAAAATTTGTAATATTTTTAATATACTACGCTTATTTTTAGTATACATAATTTTTTATAAATAACTATAAATGATAAAATTTTATAGATTTTAATTGATAATATTTACACAATTATGTAACTTGATCAATTAATTAGGGTGAGAGTGTCATTTTTGAAAAAGAATGAAGTTGATTTTTTTTAAAAATATTTTTCTATAAATAACTGTGAATGTTAAAATTTTATAAATTTTAATTAATAATATTTACACAATTATATAACTTGATCAATTAATAAGAGTAAATGTTATTTTAAAAAAAAGATTGAATATAATATTATTAAATTTAAAAGGAGTAAGTATAATTTACTAACTTATATAAATAAAGTTGAATAATGTTTTTTTAAAAAAATCTACCATTTATTTTGACGTTCAGCTTCTTTAGCTCAGCAATAACATTTTAATTTGAGCAATTTTTCATTACAATTTATTGATAAATCAGTAATCAATAAGAAATAAAATATTTTTTTAAAAGATTTGTTATGGTGATTGGTTAAGGAAATAAAAATAAAAAGTATTAAATAAATATTAATATTAAAAATTTAGAAAATTATTTAATATTTTATTTTTAATGAATTAAAAATCTTTAATAAATAATATCAAATATTTCTAAACCAATATTTGTCGGTCACTTTGTCAACAAATATTTTTCGAGGGTATAAAAGTACACCAAAGGGGCAGTAAGGTACAGAGATTATAGGGAAGAGAGCCAGAGAGGTAGTCAAAGGCTCAAAGCCCTATCTTTGTGTGGCCTATGCAAAGGAGACATGCAAGAGAGTTTATGAGTTGGTTGATAAATGATTTGAAGCTTCTATGGGCGACCACCCCTACAATCACATGGCAGGAAAATAGAATCTAAAGATAAAAGCATTGCCTAGAATGCAAAGTATACATATATTTGGGCATACAGCATTAATGGTATTTGACCTCATGATGATTTAGTTTGAAAAATTGCTAGCGTTGGTGTGTAGCAAAAGAGCAAAACTATGAGAAAAGCATGATGCATGTGTCCGTCAATTGTAGCTACTTCAACTTCAACACCACATTTGTTATTATGACATGATGTTTTAGTTTAATAAGCTGCGTTATCTGGTGCAAAGCTTGCTTAATTGTAGCAATCAGAATGAATCACTTGACATGACTAAACCTGAACAAAAATTAATGTTCTTACATTATTTTTATTCAAACATCATTTTTTATTTTTTTAAATAATTATAATTAAATAAAAAATAATATAATAATATAAAAAAAAATATATAAAAAATAAAAAAAAAATCATAACTCAAACTTGAATACAGCTGGTGCTCCATTATGATCTTTCATTTTTTTTCTTTTTTTTTTTGTAACAAACCCTCTTTAAGGTGGTAATTTTAAAATTTAAATCTTTAATATTAAAAATAAAATTTCTTAAAATCACAATTCATTTTCACTACCGGTCAAATTCTATTTTTCGTTTGCCCTCCAATACATGGAGAAAAATTTTAGTCTCTCTGTTTTGTTGATAAAGAAAACATATTACATGTAAAATAATTCACATTGTCTTCGAATTCATTAAATTATAGAATCTATTTGATTTGATTTATGAATAAATTTTTATTTAATATTTGTTTTAAAATATATAAGTTGAATTGATTTATAAGTCAATTTCTATGTTAAAAACACTTAATAAATAAATAAAAATTAATTTTTTGTCAAAATTTTATTTTATTATTACATATAAGATAAGATGGGTAACTAATATAAGAAAAAAATTAATTTAAATAATTAAAACAAATTAAATCAAATTCATTCAAATCTCATCAAAATTGAATGTATTTATATGTGCATACAAACAAACTAAATCCAACAAATTCTCAAAATTATTTATTTTATTTTATAATTTTATTAAAAAATTTATTCATAAATTAAATCAATTATCAAAATATATGATTCCAAACATCATATATATATATATATATATATATATATATATATAAAGGAAAGAGGTGAAGACCTCTCACAGTTGATAGGGGAATTCACCAATAGATGGCTGAGGAAGGAAAATGGGGAGAGGGGAAAGGGCCACGGACCAGGGGCCATTGCGCACTCCTGAAGGGCCAAAACACAAGGAGCTCAAAACATGGAAAAGGCTCAAACAGGTCATGTTGCGTTCTAGCGCTCTAATTCATTGTCTCCCAGTTTGATCCTAGCTTAAAAACACTTGTAGGCTCAACCCATTCACTGATAATGGGCTCAAATAGACTGTTTATGTTTAGAAAACATTAGCATGGACAATTACGACAAGGCAAGAATCAAACATGCTATGTACATTACTTGATTGATTCGTTGAGAACTTGAACGTGAACAAATTGTGCTATGTACATTTGGATATAAAAAATTTAAAACTTAATGGCAAGAGAGTTTTTTTTATCAACTTGCTGTATTATGTAAAAAAAATTATATAAATTCATGAAATTCAACTTAGAAAAGTCTGTTTGTGTCGATTCAGATTGTAATACCAAAACAATTTAATGAGAAAAAAGTGTCATATGTTTAATGGAAAAAATAAATTGTAAAAACTCAAATATATTTCTTAAAAAAGAATGTCTTTCTGTACTATAAGAAATTAAATTTTTAATTTTTAATTGTTTTTTCGGGTGCACATCCTAAAACTAGGTCAAGACTTGTGGAATCCAACTAGTTACTTCACAGAGTGATTTCTCTAACCATAAACATGGCTCGACCATTGATTAGTGCAACTGGTGACTGAGCAAGTTTGGTTCAATTAAGATCTTGCATGCTTATGGCGAAGAAAATGCGGTGACCGATTGTTTTTTAAAAAAGGTGTAGTCATTGTCAACCCGAACTACTTAACATCCTTTGCAACCAACTCATCAAGTTTCTAATTTTGTTTTGGGCGATGCCATTGCTATAACTAAAGGCTGACTCGGTTTGAATCAGTTTCACTGACCGATTTGGTTTGATTCTCAAAACTCTGGTTAAAATAATTTCTTTTATACATGTCTTGTTGACAATCAAATCCTGTCAAATCATCTTAGTTGACGCCATGGTTCAAATCACGCAATACACTCCATCTCTCTTTTTCATCCCTTATGTTTCGGGTGTAATCCGATTAGTTTGGTTCAATTTAAAAATAAATAAATTTTAATTAATCAAATTAATTAATTTAATTTAATTTTCATATTTTTTTATAATTAAATTTAAATTAAATCGAATCAAATATTTATAATTAATTTAATTTAAAAAAAAATATTTGTCTTATATTTTTTTTAAGAATATAAGAATGTTGACACTTTTTTAAAAGATGTATTAAATAAAAAAAATAAAAAAAAATATATATATAATAAATGATATTAGATGAAATGTAAAAAAATATATACATACTCTGATGTAAAAATATTATTATTATAATTCAAATGATTAGGTTAACTATTTTTTTATATAAAAATTAGTTAAATAATTAACTTTCTAAAAATAATAATAAACTTATAAAAAACGAAAATTGTAAGATAATGAGAACGAAGGAGGAACTCGTCTGAACTTTTTGAGCAAAGTTTAAAGGATTTGGCTTTCACTGGGTGACCTTGAAATGCACGTATCACTGCTATACAGGGGTAAAGGGTACAAGAAAAGGGGCCCTAAAAAGAAAAACCTGACCTCAACTAATATAAAAGAGAACGATGAGAAACGTGAAAACAATTTCCAATAGAGTAAGGCTCATGAACAAATAATTAAAATTTGTTATATAGTAACTAAAATTAACACCTCCTTCGTCCTCCTTTGCTATATTTTGCTGCCCAGTACGGAAGAAAAAAATATTGATAATATTTTGCTATAATATTTTTACACAATCAGCTTCTCAAATTCTTTATTACCCACTAAGAAAAAAAATATTTTGTTGTCCAGTACGGAAGAACAATATAGAAACAAAACCAAGTCACGCAGCACCACTGCTTTTTTTATAATCTTTCTATTCATCTAATTATCTGAGAGTACTACACATGCAGATGAAGGGATGATGATTTCTTGTTCTTTCCCGGTGGACTTGTCTATGGCAGTGACAGTAATAGCGACGGTAACGGTGAGAAGCAAGGGGAAAAACAAGGAGAGAAGCAAGGGTACAGACCTGCGGTGGCTGTTCTCAGATCTGCGACGGAGGACGTTCACTGTGCGAGGAAGGGGAAGTTTACGGTAATGGAGGAGTGGGAAGAAAGAGAGGGGTGTGAAACCAGTGGTAAGGAAAAAGGGAAAAGGGCAAAAGTGGAGGAGGAGAAGTTAGGCACAAAATTATAAAAATATATATATACATTATAATAAAGTCTTATTAATAATTTTTATTTATTTATTTAATATATTAAAATTAAATCAAATCAACTTAATTAGTCTAATTTAAATGTATTGAATTAGTCAAATTATCTAAATTAATTTACACTCTTACCTTCTCCCCTCCCCTGTAAGGTCCTATATGGGCTTTCCGTACATGCTAGGGTCTATGCCCAATGTTAGGCCCTCCCCATACACTTTGTCTCCCTTTTCTAATTTCCTCTCCCCGTTCCTCGATAAAGTCCCTAGTGGGCTTCCCTTAATACCTACTTCTATGGTAGGCCCTCCCCTAAAAATGAAAAAAAGAGCCAGAAGTAGTGATTCTATTTTTAAAAAAAAATATTATAATAAGTATATGTTTAATTCTAAAAATTGTATATAAAATTAGAGTTTAAAAATAAAATTAATTTTTTAATTTTAATTTTTATATTTAAAATATTTTTTAAAATTATAATTATAATTTTATAATTTAATTTTATGATATTAAAAAACATCTAAGTTAAATATTTATTCATTTTTAACTTATATGTTAATAATTATCAATTACATAACTTTAAAAATTAAATTCTTTTTCTCTCTTACATTTATTTATAAAAAATCATATTTATTGAGATTCTATATTTATATAAAAAATTATTTTTATATTTATATAAAAATTATTATAATATCTATTTATTTTTTTAAAAAAATGAAAAATTTCTTTATGAAAAAAATAACTATTATATTATAAAAATATTATTGTATGAATATTTTTATTAATTTTAATTTTTGTAAATAATTTTTTAATATTTTATATCATATCTTTAAATAATAAAATTATAATTAAATTTAAAATTATAATTTTTTATTTTAATTCTTTGATAATTTTAAATATAAAATTTAAGATTCTAAATTAATTTTAATTTTAAAAAATTAAAAATTAAAATTAAAATATTATATTTTAATTTCAATTCTGATGTCCAAACAAAGTCTAAGAAAATTTGTTAAATCTTAACCTTTTAACAAAATCAAGTGAGACTTTCAAAAACAAATGTTTTTCTTTCTCATATTTCCAGCAACTGCCATTATATATTGGTTTAACCTATGAATTGTAATTTATGCATGAGAATTGAGAACTGACGGTGAAATTTTGAGTACCCAAAAAAAAATCGACTAACTTGAATACCCTTTTATTTTGGGTTAATTGACTTGAATATGTTTTAAGGTCAAGGAAACGGTGGCCTTTCCAACTTCTTCTATAGATTTTTTGTTTCCTTATATATGCTCATTCGAGGAATCACCTACTATCACCATCAGTAGCTCACTGCTCACCCAACATATCATGCATAAAGTTACGAGATTGTGTACAAAATAATAATAAACTCTGAGGATTACACCATCTCATATAACTAGGAAATGATATGCTTCCACACACTTGCTGCCTTAAAATACACATATAAAAGTTATTCAAATGTACAATAGCTCTTTTAAAGTAAATTTACTTTTAAAGTAAATAAATGTGTATTTATTATTAAATATTAAAAAATTAAGATTATAATATACTTTAAATTAAATTAAAAATAAATATAATTTTACTTACTTACTTTAAAAATAAGTTCATTTTATAAATTTTTTTTCTATTTGAATACACTTGGATTTGGCAAGTAGCTAGTAAAGAAGACACTCATCCCTAACACTATATATATAGTCGATTTTTTGCTGTCATGAGACTAATTTATGGCTAGAACGACAATTTGTAATGCATAACAGCCTAGAGCTGAAGACCTTTGCACAGAGGTCTCCTGAGATGATGCGAGCTGTTCGGCTTCTCCGTGAAATCAATTCAAACTGGACACTTGGTAATAGACATATATAGAGGTAAAAAGAAGAAAAATAAAGGGATTAAAGATGAAAAGAGGTTGAAAAATTAATGTGAAAAGTATGATGGAAATGCAAGAGTGAGTTGTGTGTGAATGTGAAATAAAAGAAGTTTTACATTGAGAATGAATCAATAAAGTGATGGCTATGTAAGTGAAATGATTCATACACTTAATACTATAATGTTTTGAGTATATGTGATGCCAAATTTACTATAATATTTTATATATTAATAAACACATTTTTTATGTTAATCTTCACTACCTATTTCCTATCTAACAATACAAGCTAGGCTTTTTTTATTAAGTCAAGAAGCACTCACCATTTTTAAGCATTTTTAGATTTGAAAAAGATCCATGTTGATAAAGGTATTAAACATTCAGATAAGAATCCTCTGCAATTTTAGAAAAATTACGTAGAATCTCAAGTCTTGAAAATAATTTTTTTTATGATAAAATATTAAAAAAATATAATTTAATGAAAATCAATGGTGAGATCATAAACTGCAAATTTTTTTTTTAAATTTTAAGGACCTTTCTTCTTACATATTTACAGCGAAATTTTTTAAGCCACCCAATGGTTCCATTAATGACCCACTTGATGTATCCTACCTGATAGCTGTCAGAAGTATTATTACTCTTTTATATTCTATCATTCCTTATTAAAAATGGTAGAGTATAGTAATAATTGAGCTGTATTTTTTAAAAGATGATTAAAGTTTAAATTTTATAAAAAATAATTATTAAAAATATTTTTTAATCGTGATAATGTGTAAGAGTTATTCTCAATACCTACAAAAATACTTGATAAAAAAAATTCTGTCATCCATTTTTATTTGATAAGAACAAGGCAAGATATCAGCACCTTTTTCTTAGGTTAATAGATATACGATATGATATGATTTACCTATAATGTCACATTTGATGCAACGAAAATTTGATCAAATAATTGAAGTTAATGAGATTTATCCCAGTCACAATTTTTTTTAATTTAAAAAAGTGATACACAATTAATAGAAATAAATAGATTAACTAATAGAGTTAAGCAGGGGAGATATTTTAAATTAGAAAATGTTTATTTCTTATACTTTTTAATTTTTTTATAATTATGATTAAGTAAGAGAAAATAATAAAAAATAATATATTTAATAATATAAAAAATATAATAAAAATATCTTTGTTGATTTAAATTTATGAGCTTTGTTATATTCTTTTAATATATTCTTTTAATATATTCTTTTAATAATTTTTATTATTTAATAAAAAATATTAAATAAAAAATTAAATATAATTAATATCTTGATAACATAAAAAATATTTAATATTTTTTTTTAATTAAGAGAATTATTAAAAAGATGAGTTAAAAAAATTAATTTTTTTCTTAAATTTATACATCAGTTGATTAATCCTTATGGCAGGACGTTATCTACTCCTTTAAACACGTGAACATGGGGGATCCCCAATCCCTGTCGCCTTAGAAACACTTTTCGAAGCTTGATAACAAAGAAAATAAACAATCAAACAAACAGAAAAAGGTTAGCGGCAAATCAATATCTCATAGATTGTATAAAACAAAACAAAACTATTCCCCATGTAATCAGTGCCAGCAGCCTTCAGAAAGAACGAAGTGAAAGATTAAGTTATAAAGTTGATATGATATAAATAATATAAAAATAATTAATCATCTTAACTTATCTTTTTAATAATATTTTTAATTATTAAATAAAAAATATTAAATATTTTTTATATTTTTAATATATTAATTATATTTAATTTTTAATTAATTTTTTTTTATTTAATAATAAAAATATTATTAAAAAATATTTTAAAAAATATAACAAAACTCAAATAATATATATATTTGTATGTACAAACACACACAAGATAAACAGCAGAAAATTGGGACATCGAAGCATAGGATCGCAAAGTGAGATTAAGGTTTTGTTTGATATTACATTTGAGGAGGGAAAAAAACAAAAAAGCGTGGAGGAAGAGCATTATTACTTATTTGGTATCATAATTTTGGATAAAAAGAAAAGGATGGGAAGGATAATATTTTTGTGGATCCTATCATTTTTTTTGTCATCCCTCACTTGAATGAAAATAAAGAGAAAGAGAGGGAGTGAAAGAATTTGGTGGGCTCCATTATATATATATATATATATATATATATATATATTTATTACATATATTTTCATTTTTTTTTCATGAAACTAAATAAAGAAATGAAAATAATTTTTTTCTTTTTATTAAATGATACTAAATAAAGGTAATTATAACTAGAAATTTACAAAAAATATTTACTTTCTCAACTCGCTAAAATACGGCATGATGGGTTGGTCCTTTAAAAAATGGTTGGAAGAGTAAATTCACTTTAAGCGGGTTGACGGCTACTAAAAGATAAAATAAAAAAAAAAGAGATGAGTTATAATCGAACATCTTAACCCACCTAAAAAACAACAAAAAAATTATATAAAAAATCAATAAATACTATAAAAAAATAATAAATAATAATCATAAAAATTACAAACCACATATCTAAAATATAATTTTTAAAATAGTCTTATTAAATATTCAAACATAAATTATATAACATAAAAAAATTTTATTTATAAGTATTACTTATCATTTTTAAAAATAAAAAAAAAATAACTGTTTTGCATATTAATTTTCTTAACCCGCGTGATTAAGCGAGCAATTATGCGAGTTGATAAAAAATATGAGTTCAAAGATTGAACCCAACCCGTAAAAAAATAATAAAACCCTATGGCCAACCCGTTTTCTTGCCACAAATTAAATAACTCCTTTACTTTCTTCTTCTTCTTTTTTATCATATTTTTTCTTTTTCTTTTTCTTTGTAATAATAAACTGACATTAAAAAGGTGTTTGGAAATAACTAAAAAAATTTGATTATTTTAATAATTAATTATTATATAATTAATTATTATTATTATTAATTATAATAAAATTAATTTTATGTTTAGATATGTTAATTAAAAAATAATTTTAAACTAATCTGTTTCATTTAGATGATATAAAAAATTATTTTTATGTATTAAATTATTAAAATTAATATAAAATAATTAAAAAAATTATTTAATTAAAGACAAAATGATATTTATATCTCAAAATATAAAGAAATAATTTATAATTTATAATCATAAGTTTCAATTTTTAGCATTATAAAAAAAAATTTACCATGTATTAATTTTATGAAAATTAAAGTTAATTTTATCAAACATGATTGAACAATTTTCAAAGATGTTGGCAAAAGCTTTTTTTTTTTTTACCTGTTCAATCATGTTTGACAAAATCAACTTCAATTTTGTATGAAATTTAATTTATTATAAAAGTTTTTTTATAATGCTAAAGATTAAAATTTATAATTCTATATTATAAATTATTCCTTATATTTTGAAATATAAATAATATTTTATCTTCAATTAAATAATTTTTTAATTATTATATATTATTTTAATAATTTAATACATAAAAATAATTTTTTATATCATCTGAATAAAATAATTTTTAATTAATATATTTAAATATAAAATTAATTTTATTATAATCAATTATAATAATAATTAATTATATAATAATTAATTATTAAAATAATCAAATTTTTACCTTATTTCCAAACACTTCCTAAGTCTAACTATGAGCTGACAGCTTGTGTGTTATTCCCTCCTCCACTTAAAGCCGAGGTTCAGGGTTCAATTCCCGAAGTCCTCTTTCCCTTTCCCAAAAATCCCAGCTGAAAAAAAACTAGCTTCCTTTACGACATATGACAAAAGAAAAAAGTGAAATTAGATCTTCCATATGTGGGACTCGCAGCTAACTCTTTTGGCCTTTCTGTTTTAGACCATCATCGTCATATATATAGTGCAAAGAAGAGACTTGTGGTTGGGACTAACAATCTTGCGAGGTTTTAATTTGGAGTGGGGCCAGACACATGGACTGGCCTAGGCACTAACACACTCTTATTACAGACACATGGCATAGAGATAAGTAGATAGTTTTGCTCTCACAAAGTGATGACACTATTATTTTTTGGGGTGTGTTTTTTATTTGATTTGTTTTCTCCCAATTTGATTTAAAATTGAATTTCGGACCGGGACTGGTACTGTCCCTCCCTAGGATATGGCTATATTCATATTATCAGTTTTTGATGTTACAATATGATGATGATGAGATCATATAAAAGAGAGAGGACTAAGTGCTTTCTCTTATTTTTATTTTAAAAAGAAAAAGTTGCTTTTTATCTTTTCTTCAAAATCCATCTTATTCCTATCTCCTCTCAACTGTCAACTTCCTTGTTCGACCAACTTTTTTTTTCCTTAACCGCCAGTAGTACTTAGAATAAGATCATTTCCAACTTTCAAAATCATATTTTCTTTCCTATTTATTTCCACTACCATATGCATATGCATATAGCAAGATATATCAAGCCAAATCGGGCTACATGTTCTCGCCTAAAAGTACTTTTGGCTTCCTTATGTTTAAAGGACTAAGGGTTATATATGACTGTAAACTTTAAAGCTTAGATCTAGCTACTAGTTAGGGATTATTGAGTCAGTATTTGAATTGCTATACTACTTATAATGGCGTCCTTAGCTTCTTTGAGAGTTTTATGTTGAACATATACTAGTACAATCTGAAGAATAAAATCTAACTCATCCAATGCTTCAAGTACAAGATGCGCATGGTAAACACTCACACTTTTGACAATCTATTTTTTATGTAGCTAACTAGCTAAGGTACATTATTTTCGTTTCACAAGGACTATCCTTTGCAATTGCATGCAGATGGCAATGAAGGACCAAAATTAAATTAAGCCAAGTTCCATGCTTCCATTACTGCCTTCATTTATGATTAACCCCGTATTGTCTCTAACACGCAATCCTTTATCCTTCCCTTTTTTTTCTTGCATACGCATAGATGCCTTTCTGTAATTGTACCCGGTACGTGAAGGGTACGGAACTTAAAAAAAAAACTTTTAAAGAGAAAAGGAGCACTTGCAAGATTTGGTAAATTATAATCTTATTTAAGTTGTAACTTATAAAAGGAGCATTGCAGATTTGAAAATTCGCTATTCAAGTCAAGCTATGTTTTTTGTGTAATATTAAACACGTATTATGTAATTATATATACTAGACTCCAATTAATGTGAAAATCTTTGATATATCATAGTCCAAATAACTATAGGCACAACTTAATTAATACCTAGCCAGGTCTTGTAGCCAAGTTCATTAAATATTTTATTCCTTCTCAAAGTTATAGCCATATGTTGTTTGAGTACAAATGTACGCTTTGGCTAGTCACAAACTATTTTGTTTTTGGAAAATACTTAGATCCCACCTCATGGGACCTAGCCTAAGGGACTCCTAGTAGAACTCTTGGGTAGCTCCTTAGTGGGCTTGGGGAAAGAGGGAAGAGAGAAGGGTGGAAATTACTGAAGAGAAATCAAATCCTCCTAACTCTTAAATGTCTCAGCCTGTAATCACTTGAGCTACGCCACACCAAGACCCTAAAAACAAATTTTCTGGACAAAAGATCAATGATGAACCTATAAATTTTAAGCAGTGAGAGCAAAAGAAACACATGATCATAAAAAGAAAATTTTAAATGAAAAAATATACTAATATATTTTACAATTTTTTCCTTTTCATATTTTAAAAATGTTGAATGGTCTTCTTATTATCAATACTATCAAAAAAATTTCTCTCTATGTATAGATGAATACTCTTCACAGTTAATTACTCATTTACCATTATATGGAGACAAAAGTTATGTAACACCACTAGGCAATTTAGACAATAGCCTAAGGCCCCAAAATTTAGATATTTTTGTTTAATAAATATTAGGCCTAATTTCATTTTGATTCACTATTGGAAGATAATAAATTAAATGATCCCAGTTTTCGTAACTGAAACCCAAACTAGGAAATTTTTAAGGAAAAATCGAGTTTTTTCAATTCTTAATATATTAAACACTCCATTTTTCATTAAAAGCTTTCTATTTTTCAATTTCCAATATATTAAACCCATCTTTTAAATACATCATAAAAGTATTGGGCCTACATTGTAGTTAATGTGTGATAGGGGGCTTAGATTCCCACTTTTACCTAAGGCCACAAAAAGTGTTTGGGCCGGCTGCTATGAAGGATTAGGAATAATAAATAACTATCATAAGTAATAAAAAAATTCTAGATTTGAGTGAGACCATGAGTCCCACTCTCTTCCAAGTGTGTTAATTCCTATAAAAGGATATTATTTTTGTGCAAAATATATTAATAAAATTTATCAAAGAGTATCTAATATAATGTGAATCACACCTTCTATTTTTCATTGTTAATAGAAAAGAAATAAAAATACACAAACGAAATGAAAAACCTCCCATGTAAGGATGTACCAAGTTAAATTTGGTAAGCAAAATGTACAAAGAAAAATGGCAAGCGAACAATTTGTGCATTCCACAATCCACATATGGAACGCCCTGTGCAAAATTTAAACTTGGAAGGCCTAGAAGTAAACCTCGAAGAGAGGCCAAAAAATCAGAAACCACAGATGAGGTCGGAAGCGTGGGAATTGGAAGGGCGAGCCCCATCTGAGTGTGGGCACAAAAGAAAGAAATTAAGAATCGACGGCCCAACACAGATGGTGTAGAAACAAGCCAAATCTTAATCTCGTGTCTATATTATATTTATGGGGTGTTGTCTGATATACACATTGCTTAGCAAGTTATATGGTAGGGGTGGGCAAAAATCCAATAGAATGTATGATCATTTTAGAAGAATTGTATTTTTAAAAAATATCAAATCATTAATAATTATGATGAATAATTTATACCAAATCGATTTCAATCTCAATTTTTTTCCCCTTTCTCGCCATCTACGAAGAACCCAAGAACCCACCGTCCTTTCCGGGTAATCTCCTTCAAGTTCGCTTCCTCCTCCTCCTCGTTCGCCCCTCATTTTTTTTTCTCGGAAATTTGAGTTCGAACATTTCGAGTTCGATTTCATTATCGTTAAAATTTATAAAAACTTTTAGAACCCCGTCTATGTTCATCGATTTTCATTACAATTTTGCATTTATAAAAAATTTTTTTATTTTTTTATTAATTCTAATTTTTCATTTTGCAAAAAAGTTCTTTGAATTTTTCTTGAGTTCGTATATATCATATGTAAATATTACTAATTAAAATATAATAATTTTTTTTCGAATCTCTACCAATTGTTTCGTTTCCTCGTTTCATATGATAATATTACAAATTTATATATATATATATATATATATATATATATATATATATATATATTTAATTTGGGATGGGAATGATGTTAAACAATGATATTCCATTAGGTCATCAATGCATGTAGTTGCTTAACAATGACCTCATAAGCTTACTTGAAGACTACGAATTAAGCCAGGATTTACACCAGCAATAATCTCTCTTGCAAATTCTTCATCAGTCATCCATGCAGACTTGCTCACTGTTCAAAATTATGAAGAATATAACCATAGTCAAATAGGATTAGTTCAAACGATCTCCATTAGCTTCTCATGCTGTTGAATGCAAAAAAATTAGAACATGTTACTAGGAAGTGCCATTTTAGATACAAGTGGTCTTTATGACAAATGTAGGTAGGGTACCTTGAATTACTTTAGGCGTGGAAACTTGAACCTGTTCACCATCGATTCGGAAGATTTCCTTTAACACTGGTAAAGGACTAATTTTACTAAGTACATCTGTAGGCAGCTTAATTCCTCCTTCATAGAGCTCACGCACTTCATCAAAGCTATCAAATTCATTTGGAGTGATCTTGAGATGTGATTGATTGCCTTTATTGTGTTTGGTTTATTGATTGAAATATTGGATCCCTTTGGAGAAAACCAGAATACAAAAACCGAATACAAACATATTTGAGCTTTCCTACATTAATAATATATAAAGGTTTGTTATATTTATTACCTGTATAGTTTCATCATGATAAATTATAATTTCTTGATAATTATTTCTTCAAGAATTCTATTATAATATATAAATATTTTTAATTAAATTTTAATAAAGAAATCGGTCCGAGGCTTGGAAACATTTTTCTCTGCGGAGTCAATAATTAAAATCTTGATCAAATATAACAAGTGCCATGCGTTCTCATTTGAAAAGAAAGGATAATCATATAATGACTAAACAAAAGGCAAAAATTTCCATCCTCAACGGGACCGCAGATGTTGTTTCGTCTCCTTTATATGCCAAATTTGACCAAGAGGCTGTCGAATGAACTCGTAAAGATGTTCGTGGTAGCCGAGCTCCCTTTTCGATTTGTGGAGAATAGCTTTTCTAAGTACATGAATGTTTTGCAACCAAGATTCAAGATGTCCCCTCACGCACTACATTAGCTGACATTTTCACGCTATGGGATACGTAAAGAACGACTTGAAGAAGTTTCTTTCGAAACATTGTCGAAAAGTCTCCTCACTTTCACTACCGACTCATGGACTTCATGTCAAAATATGAGTTATATGTGTTTGACCGCCTTTCATTGATATATCTTTAAGAAGATTTTGAATTTCCCAAGTCACAAATCATTCGGAGAGGTTATGGCCAAGACCGTTGAGATGCACTTGAGTCGTTGGGAGTTGAATCGTGTTTTCGCTTGAGAGATAATGCTTCGTCAAATGATGTCATTCAACACCTAAAAAGGAGGCTAGCATCTTGGAACACACTTAGTTTTGAAGGGAGATTACATTCATATGCGTTGTTGTGCGCATATTCTGAATTTGATTGTGAAGGAGGGGTTGAAAGAGATTGATGATTCTGTTTTGAGAATCCGTGGTGCAGTGAAGTACATAAGATCTTCTCCTTCTAGATTAAATAAATTCAAGACATGTGTTGAGCGGGAGAAGATTGATTATAAGGGTCTAGTTTGCTTAGATAAACTAAATATTGATACCACAGAGACCCTGTAGGAAGTGATGGAACCATTTTGGGGAATTCACAATGGTTATGGTTTAAAGTCCACAATGACCATTAACATAATTGGATCTTCTATTCGAGTAAGTTGTTTATCAATTGTTATGGTCTCCGAGATTACTCGATGTAAATTTTATTCATGATACTAAAATAATAGAAGGTGATCTTTACAAGTTTTTGGCTATATAAACCTATTATGCTTGTAGTTTTGATGCTCATGTATATCTAAATTTGACTTAAAAAGAAAGAGGAAGTCTCATATGACTCAAAGAAGAGGCTTTACTTGCATTTAAATAGCTTTTGGGGTTTTACTTATGAAATTCTTGCCTGGTCTCAATAGAATTTAGTTTTCTGCTTGAATTGTTGCACCTCGGAGAATTGAGATATATTTCTCTTCTTTAAGTAGATAACATGAAATTGTTTCTATATTCTTTGTTTTGATGTTATTATTTAGTGTTCGGTTATCTTAGCCATCAGGAGATTACATGACTCACACCTGAGAATCATTGATCCAAGAATTTTAGTCCATGGGGGCAAAATCTATATACTAAAAAATTTCTTAAAACTACAGGGCCAAATCAACAAAATTAATGGGATAATATTACAAAGTAAATGTTTTATTACCGTAGACTCTTGTAAGCTTGTAGGGGTAAACTCTCTTATACATAGTTCCATCTCTGGTTTAATTGTATTGGTTAATTAATCTTTATATCAGGTTATATCAAATCTTTCAGCAACCATACGCCCATTGTTCTCTATGGAATCTTGGGGTCATTTTACAAAGAAAAGAGATCAGCTTTTCAAATTAATAGCAGATAGTAAAGTAATAAATTTCAATGCATTCATCTATCTACTTTTTACATGCAGCAAAATCATTTTTAAACCAATTTTATGAATTGGTTTCATAGAAAAAACCAATTTTTTGAACTGGTTTCATGAAAAACCAGCTTCAATCGTTTTTGAACCGTTCAAACTCAAACTTAAATCGGTTCGTAACCGATTTAAAACCAGGTTCAATCGTTTTAAACCTGTTGAACTGTTTTAAACCTGTAATATTCTTAATCTAAACCGTTTCAACCGGTTTCAAATTGAACCTGGTTTTGAACCTGTTCAACCTGCTTTAACCTATTACCAATTAAAAAACCGGTTTGACCCAAAGAAACCGGTTTTTGAAAATCGAACCACATTACCTGGTCGGTTCGGTTCGGTTACTTTATGTCGAACCAAACCATGCCCACCCCTATTATATAGTGTATCAGATGATCATAGTCATTAATTATATTAAAAAATATATTAATAATTATGATGAATAATTTATACCTTGATGATTCAATTTTTTTTAGGTTGCACTATTTTTTTAAATTGTACAATTGTGTAAATATTATCGCTAAAATTTATAAAAATTTTAGCATGCAATTATTTAAAAAAAATAATATTTTTTAAAAAAATATTATCATATGTAAATATTACTAATTAAAATATAATAATTTTTTTACCAATTAAAAATGATAATATTACAAATTTATATATATATTTAAAAACTCCTTACACATAGGGGTGGAAATAGGCTAAATGAGACCTGGCCGGACTAATATTTATTAAACAAGTTAGGCCAAGACTTTTTAAAAGTCTTGTCATCAGCCATCTAATAAGGCATTTTAAGCTTTAGAGATTTTTTAATTATATATAATATAATATATATTATTATAATAATTATAAATTATAATTATATTATTAATTTATTATAATATATAAATATTTTTTAATTAAATTTTAATAAAAGTTAATAATTAAAACTTAAATTAATAAGTTAGAATAGAAATAACATATAAATGCTCAATATTATTACTTTTATAATAGTTACTACTTTCTTTGCTTCGATCTTTGATTTATGTTTTGAGATGTATTATATATCTTTATCCACATCACGTTTATAGATAGGTGTTGTATAACACTATCCCTTACTTTTATAAATGCTCACTATTTTCTTACTCTGATCTTTGGTCGATGTGAGACTTGAAAGACTAGAGTAAGAAAGTGAGCAACTTCGTATATCTTCAAGTTCCACATCGACCAAAGATTAGAGTAAGAAAGTAGTGAGTATCTATAAAATTAGAAAGTGAGTGTTAAATTATAACAAAGGCCTATTGGCTTTGAGTAGGCTCGTTGGCTTATTTCAAGGTTTAGGCCTGTTAATTTGTGTAAAGACATGTTGACTTATTTAAAGGTAGGTTTGTTAGTCTATATAAGACATGTTGACCTATTTAAAGGTAAGTATATTAATCTATGTAAAGGCCTGTTGGCCTATTTAAAGGCCTCATTGTAAAGTAGACCTTTAAATAGGCTTTCAGGCCAGGTTAAACCTTTAAAAATGTCAGGTCAGGCCTTAAAAATCGGCCTATTATAGGCTCATAGGCCAAACTCAGGCCTTATAATTAAGATACAGGCCAGGCCTGTTTAAGGTAAAGTCTGGCCTAATCTGGCCTGTTTCCACCCCTACTTACACACCCACACAACGAAAATTGTAAAGGTTTTTTTTTAAATATTATTGTATATAAATATTACAAATTAAAATATGTAGAATTTTCAGTATACATATTTATTTATAAAAAAATATAAAGGCTGATACAAATTTTGTTGTATGAGTCAAGAAAGATTTTTTTAAATATTATTAAAAATCCTATAAAATTTAACTAATATTATTTACATAATTATATAATTTAAAAAAATTGAACAACACAACCTAAAGTAATATTATTTAAATAGTTAATATACATCCTCTTTAAGTTTGGATGTATTATAACATCCACCACGTTTATAGATAGGTGTTGTCTAATATACACCCTCCAAAGGGGGGTGTATGGTGCACCCTGGGCATCTCAGTCATTGATTGTGTTGAAAAACATATCAATGGCTGAGATGAAAGACCTGCAATCTGCACTACCTTCAACCATTGTCGTCCACTGCCCTTCGCCGTCGCTCCTACACCGCAAAAAAAAAAAAAAAAACAAAGCAACCCAAAAAACCACCGTCACCCCAAAGACAAAAAAACCACCATCGATCGCGCTCCACCGGACAACCCACGCGTAGCCAGTCACCAAACCCACGTCCACCCACAATCGCACCACCGAGCTTGTCCCAATTGCCGTCGTGCCTCCCAAGTCCATATCCATCACCCACCGACCTTCCATTACCGTTCTCGTGGTCTCACCCTAGAAAACCATCTATCCACTTTCCATGGCATCCCTCCCTCCCCTCCCTCTTCTCCTCCCTACTCCCCTCAACCTCACCGCCCAATCCATGGTGCTGCCTCGAGGTCCTCCGCAACCACCCTCTCCTCCATCTTGTCTCTCGCTTCTGTCATAGCCCGAATCACCAACTCGGAACCCATAAACCAGACACCACCAACCCATAACCTGTAAACCACCATTGCTGGCCAAACTCGAATTCCAACTTGTGAGCTCCACCGTGCCCTTTATGGCTAGATCTGCAATCACCGCCACCGAATCTCCACTGCATTTCACCTCACCAGCGCACAAGATCCGCAAACCAAGAGAATCGGTCACCCCAAACTGAGCCCCACTGCGCAAATCCCAGTCGTCATCCACCTCGACCAACGAATCCTACTTCCTCTGGTGAGTCACACACCGTCGCCGCTAGTGAGGGGCTCCATCACATGCTTCACATTCGAGATCTGTCGTAGTTCTGACCCGAAATCACCTACATAGTCATCTCCATTGCTGCTCGGCTCCATCGTGTGCATCGTCATCTCCGTCGCTGCTCGCAATCTCTAGAAAGCCTCGCCACCGCTCGCGCGTCACACGTCCTCACTGCTTGGGCCATGTAGTATCGTCTCTACCACCTAAGTTGGGTTGGGGTCAAAAAGATAGAATGAGGAAGGGTAGTGGTGGTAGCAATGGGAATGGGAAAATTGTGAAGTGTGTAAGTAAAAAAAAACATTAAAAAAAATTTGTCAACCAATTATTTTTGATAAAAAAAATTGATGTATGATATACCAAAATATATTGAGATGTATCATAACATTCGTGTTATAAATACTATCTTTCATTCTATGTTTATCTTTATATCTATCTATATTCGCTAATTTTGTTAAATGTTATAAAGTTTCCATCAGTGTCAAAGGCTGGTCTCACCTCACCAGCCACAACCACAGCCATCTACACCGACCCATCAACCAACAGTACTCAAACACCGTAGTCCGACCCCGCCGAACCAACTTTGCCTGTGCCTGTTGTACTTCGTTAGTTACTTTGTGTGCTTGACCACATGCTTAAATCTTGATGAATTACAATTTGTTTCAGTAAATATTAAAATCCAGCGTCATCCAAGTCTCCACATTTCATGTAATAATTAAAAATTACTTATCCATGTCATATTTTGGCGATTAGTTTTACAAAGGATTATTTGATATACAAGTACGAATTTATTTTTTAAAATGTATTTGGATTTTTTTTTTAAATATTAGATTCCCATATTTTCTTTTCATGTGAGATTCCCAATTGTGCTTTTTGAGACATGAGATAATTAGATGATGCTAGATTGCTAGATTCTCAAATATTCGGCACTTATACAAGTACGAATTCCCATTTGCTTTTGCCCGTTTAAGAAGCTTTTCTTGAGATATATGATAAGTAGCTTCTGTTTTTCATTTTAAAAGTTAAAAATACTTTTTGTAATTATATTTAAATATAAAATAATTTCTATTTTTTATAGATATGTTTACAATTTTTTTATATTATTATTTTAAAATTAATTTTTTTAAAATTTATTTAAACGCACCTTAAAATTAATTATATAAAAATTATGCCCACCATCCTCTGGGGGGTATTGATTGTAATAGTGTTAGAAGAATTATAAAAAATACACTATTTGTGAAGGAGTTGATGTAATGTAATAATCAAGTTAAACATGTGATGTATGATTAAATTCATTATCATATGTTCCAGTATTATTTATGTAAGATCTGTAAAACGTTGGAATTAAGTCGTAAGTGTGCTCAAATTAAAATGCATAGACGAAAAGAATGATATGATAAATTACAACCAAAACGACCCAAGCCTGATTTAATATTACAATGAAGTAGTTATTTAAAGGACTTTGCACCGTCTAAGTTAAGACTTTTGGACTTTCCTCTGTCTTATTACTATAAGAGTTTTAATGACAGTGACCCTACTCATATATTTACCTTATAAAAGTATTAAGTTAACAATTTATAGTTCTATTACTAAGTGTGATGTACCAAAAAAATTCTATTAGAGTGTTTTTTGAATTGAATCGCATGGCTCCACTAAGATTTGACTACCTAGCCAATTATGGTTCAACTTATGATTGAGTTTATTATTAAATTAGTTTATATTTTGGTATAGATAAAATGAAAACTATTCTTTTTTTTTTTTATAAACTTCGAGATAAAAAGTCCAAGAGAAACTAAAATATTATATTGCAAAAAAAGGAAATAACATTTGCATCAACAAGTAAGGCAACAGAAAGAAAAAAAGGTGTGACCTAAAAAAAATGCACTCCAAGAGCAAGAGAGTGACTATGTTTGAAAAGTAAGTCTACACAACTATTGCCTTCCCTGTATGTATGCTCAAATGTAACCTGTCAATCATGTCTGATGACCTGTTTAATTCGTGACACAACCACCACATAAGGGTGCCACGGAGGGAGCTCGAAGTTGATAAGAATCAAAACACAATGAGAGTCTGTTGTAATGATTAATCTTAAAACGCCCTTTTGGAAAGCTAAAGACAAGCTAGAAAGGATGTCGTTTAACTCTGCCCAAGTGATAGTTGCTTGGACCAAGGTTTTGTGCAAAGCCAAAGAGATAACCCCCACCTCATTCCTAGCAAGACCACCGTAGGCAACACTCTGCTGGTTGGCCAAGTAAGAACCATCCACATTTAACTTGACCCAACTGGCCTCTGGAGGAGTCCACACCATCAAGACATGTTGGACAGGAACTCTAGCTACACAAGCACCTTTTAGCTGAAAGTGCAATATGATATTCCGAGGAAAGAGCGCAGATCTTAGGAATCCAAGTTGTAGTGACATCCATAGGGCCATTAAAAAGAACTTTGTTCCTTTGGCCCAAAAAAAAAGTGACAAGTCGTTGCAAACATTAAATCCCAAGCAATGTTAGAAGGCTTACCAAATGATCTGGAAAGATTAGAAAGCAACCACACCTTAGGACCAGGCTGAAGAAAGTCAAATGCCTATAAGGGGCCACTAGCCGACACCAAGTATGTTTAACAGTGGGACAGTCTCGCAAAGCATGCAGCGTGGATTCCTTCGCTTCCCCACGAATACCACACATGCACTGTCAGAGATATGTCTAGTGAATTTGAGCGAGTTAGTGAAGAGAGCGTTATTCCCACACAGCCAAAGAAAAGAACAAATTCTCTGGGGAACTTTCACCTTCCAAATAAGCTTGAAGAGAGAGTTTTCCTGACCATTCAGAGAGCCAGCACAGACTTCATAAGCCATTCTTAAGGAAAACTTGCCATCCTGAGATGGAAGCCATGCAACAGAATCGTTCGGAGCCTCAAGAGTGGGGGCCAGGCAAGAAACGATAATTCTACAGAAATCCTCGAGAATAACTCTTCTAACCTTCCCCAAATCCCAACTATGCTCATTAACAAACTTAGTCACAACAACCTTTTCATCCAAGTGATAACTATTATGTAAAGTGAAGCTAACCAACCTGTTTATACCGAGAAGCCATTGATTAAACCAAAAGCTAGCTCTCCTACCATTACTTATTCTCCAGACGAGGTTCTATTGAAAGCTATTCCAAGAAGAGACTATCCATTTCTAAGTCTGAGAGGAATTAACTCTCCCTTTAATCTTAGGAATCAAGTTATTACCAACACCATACTTAGCTCTGAAAACCTTGACCCATAAAGCATAGTGACGATGGATTAAGTTCCAATTTAACTTCATCATGTATACTGAGTTTAGACTACGAGAATGCATAAACCCAAGACCCCCTATGATTTTTGTTTCCACACAATCCATGCCAACTAACCAAATAGATTTTTTTCTCGTTCTCTGAAGCTCCCCACACAAAATTCCTCATAGCTTTGTCCACCCGATTACACACACTAACAGGAAGAATGGATGTCTGCATGGTATAACTAGGGATCATTGCAACCGCACTCTAGGCTAAGGTAACTCTCCTTACAAAAGAGAGAGAGTTCTTGGTCGCCAATGATTAAGCCTAAAGGTCACCCTGTCAATAATATTCTTATAAGTGTTCCTCGAGACCCTCTCATGCAATAGAGGGATTCTTAGATATTTCCCAAGCTCATTAGTTAGCCGAAATCTAAAAGTCTGACTAATCTCCTGCCTCCTAAATCCATGCACATTCCTGGAAAATAAGATACATGATTTATCATAATTAATCTATTGCTCAAGACTCTTACAGAACAACTCAAGCACACCCTGTAAGACTTTAACCTGATCCATAGAAGCTTTTGCAAAGAGCATAATATCATCTATGAAAAGTAAATGGGAAAGGTCAGGGCCTCCTCTTGACAAAGAAATTGACTCCCATATATTATTATCCACAACCAAATTAATTAGGTAGGATAATCTCTCTAAGTAGAGGACAAAAAGATAAGGAGACAGAGGATCTCCTTGCCTCGAGCCCCTGGAAGGGTTAAAGGCTGAAGTACTCTCCCCATTCTATAATAATTGCATCGACGGAGAAGAAATACAAGCTAATACAACATCAACCTGCTTCTGAGGAACCCCAATATCAATTATAATATCTCTGACGAAATCCTACTTTAACCTATCATAGGCTTTTCTAAATTAATTTTTATAAGCATGAAACCAACATCGCCTTTCTTATTAAGCATAGAATGAATGACCTATTGGGCAATCAAAATATTATCCGAACTTTACCTCCCAGAGACAACGCTGCATTAGGTTGGAGCAACAAGTTTACCTATTACAAATTTGAACTTGGAGGCAATCAATTTAGTAACCAACTTATAGCAAACGTTACACAGGCTAATAGGGGCAAAACATCTTAATATGGTTCGGGTGCTCAACCTTCGGAATGAGGGAAATAAGAGTGAGATTAGCATCTTTAATCATTTCAGGATGTCTAAAGAAATCTTTAACCCATTTAAACAGAGTACTCTTAACCATATCCCACTAAGATTGGAAGAAGACCGCATACAAATCATCCGATCCCAGAGCCTTCAACCCTCCAATACCAAACAGATTTCTTCTAACCTTACCCATGGACACCTCACTATCAAGTATAGTAATTTCAGAAGAGGAGAGACTCAGGAAAATACTTGTCATTACAAACTCTTCATAGTTGCCATCATCTGAATAAAGATTCTGATAGTAAGCCACTCCTAACTCTTTCAAATCCTTAATATCCGAGACCATGTCACCATTATCATTCTTCAAACATACAATTCAATTCCTGTGCTTATGGGCTTTGGCAAGGCCATGAAAGTACCTTGTGTTTTTATCTCCGTGTTGTATCCATTTGCAACGAGACCTTTGTTTCCATAACAAGTCCTCTTGAATTAGAATTTCTTTATATTCCTTCCACAGCTGACGTTGTAACTTCTTAAGAAAATGATTACCTCGTAAAGTAAGTTTATTAGAAATGCCTTCCAAATGCAACAAAACTCTATTTTTACTCCTGTATATATCTCTAAAGATTTCCTTATTCCAAATTTCAACATTTGAAACAAAGTTATCAATATTTAATAGAAGCGATCGATCCTCACCCCAAGAATCTTTAGCCATATCAGGAAAGCTAGCATGCAATAAGCAAGGGGCGAGGAATCGAAAAGGTCTTTGATGCTGATTATAATTGCTATCAGCAATAAGATAAAGAATAAGAAGATCATGATCCAATTTCATATTCGGCAGGTGTCTTATATACCCAAAATCAAACTTGTTTTTTCAAGCAATATTACCCACAAAATCTGTCCAACCTCTTGCGAGTCAAGTTTCTTTGCCAAATGAAATGTTGACCTAAAAAACCCAAATTAAAAAGACCATGAGACAGACATCAAGAATAAAACCGAGATAAATCAATGCTACCATTACTACTATCATTTGAATCACTAACCTCCAATGTAAAGTTGAAATCCCCACCAACAGTCAAAGCACCATTAATAATATTAGCTAGCTCCCTTAACTTGTTCATAGCTCTCTCCTTGGACCTGCTTGAGGGTTGCCGTATATAGCAGTAAAAGACCAAGGCTCCCCATTATTAAAAGCTATTCTCATATAAACTAACTGGCAATGAGATGAAAGAACCTAGACAAACTATGTATCCCTGAACCACAAACACCATATACCCCCCGACTGGCCAACAACATGCTCAAGATGAAAACCGTCAAATCCTAACTGACGAACCACACGATCTGCTCAACTCCCACTAATATGAGTTTCAAGCAAAACAAAAAGATGAGCTTGATATCTGATCACCATATCTCTCACCAAACCAACAAAACCTTGACCTCCAACCCCCTTACAATTCCAGATGATGACATTCATGATGAAACCAAAGAGGACAATATGCAAGGACCAACACTCAAGAAGCAAAAAGGGGTAGCTCCCCTTTGACAGGCAAACGACTATTATCCTGAGATTTTGCAATCTTGACCAAACACGAAGGAATGAAGTCATGGCTACTCACCCCTTTATCTGGTGGCTCCTTCACCTCATTTTTGCCATATCTGTCTCTTTTAAGAGAGGAAGAATGAGTTGAACCATGACTGAAATAAGGTAGGGCCTGCAGCCCGTAACTAACATCCACAAACTCCCCATCAGAGTGACCTTTCCGAGCATTCGTCTGAGCTTGCCTCATTAAATCCTATACAAAATTTTCCTCGAGGGCACCTCGAACCTTCTCACTAGGTTTAGATTCCTCCTTATTATCCATGATAACAAATGTCTTGCTTGTCTGCTGGATGTTCGACATCAGTGGCTTGGAGTTTTCTTGGTCTTATGCAATTTTTGGACACCTAAAGATGGGTTGGACTTGTTAGGCTTTTTCACTAGCGATCTTTTACTCGAAGTCAAGACTTTTGGGCTAGTGGGGTTATTCACCACTTCTTATTTTTGAGTGCTTACTACTACATTCTCGGTAAACACGTGAGACTCTTCGTCTATGGCATTTAAAACATCATATCTCTCATTAGAAACTGCATCATTTGCATGCATTATCTTATCTCCTACATGATATCTAGCATGATCTTATCTTGATTTGTATCGAGCCTGCCTCTTAAATGCCATCCAGGGACCAAAACAATATTTTGAATTTACTTCCTTATTTGTCTCTAGATTTTCCTGATTCAGAACAATCATCTTTTGACTTCTCGTATCATTTGAAGTTCGAAAACCTTGATTGGCGTCATCCCTAACCTCCTGCATATCCATGTTCATCACTTCTGCAACACCTTGAGAACTAGATGCCAAAGTTTGTTGGTTAATAAGGGTATGAAAATCTACACACCTATCCTGTTTTGTGTTCATACCTGCCACATTTGAAGTAGATAAGGTGCAAACCTTCATACTTCACCTTGAAATTCTGACCAAGCATAATGAAGCCTAGCACTAATAGTTTGCGTAAATCTATCTTAACATAGATCTTAGTGAATCGTCCTCGTGAATGGACCGACGTCTTCTCATCAATCTTAAGCATGCTTCTTAACTTAACCCCCATTGTCCACAGAAAATTCCTAATATACAGTTCCATTGGAAGAGTCGAAATCCATACCCACACTACCACCTTCCTTACTTCTTTGTCTGTTGGTTTGAACAATGGCCTCCATCGTTGGACACGTAAGTAATGGTCAGCAAGGAGCCAAGGACCCTCAAAGAGGGCATGACAATAGTCCCCTTCATCAGCAAAATGGACAATGAAAAACTCCTCGTCAAGATCAAGAACTCTGGCACTACCTTTCTTTGATCGGGTTCTCTGCACCCAGTTGTCAAAGGCTCAGATTGCCAACCTCTTCCTCAACAATTTGACTATCAAAGTTTGTTTCCAAACCTTGCACCATTCTTTGTACTCATCCAGAGAAACCTCTATGCTTGGGGTTAACTTCAAAGGAAACAGCCCCCTCATCCACTTCCTCTTCAAATAGATCCTTAGCCATATAGTCCTCTAATACTACTTTTGCTATATCTTCAGGATCTAAGTTAACAATCCCATCCTTGCTTAGCACTACTTCTTTGTAAGAAAGTCCAGATGGATTTGTGTTGATTTAGCCCCCATCTAGACTTGCCACCTCCATATCTGACAAACCCTCCTAATGAATCCCATCCATCTTGACCTTTTTTGTACTTTTATCTACTAAATCCTCCTCCTCCTTTGTTTTCTTAGGGCTAGAGCTCTCAGATGTTTGATTCATCTTTTTTGTATTTCTCTCATCAAAACTTTTACAATTAGAGACAAAAATATCATTTATATATTTTCACCTTTAAACTTTTAAGAAAGATGATTTATGATATGATATTAGAGTTTTTATGACCAAATTATCAATATATGATGAAAATGAGCCTATACATTGATCACATTTCAAATTCAAAGGACTTTTAAGTGAAGGCGTGTTAGAAATATAATAAAATCATTTATTTGACTTCATCTAACAACTTAAACTTTTGAAAGAAATGATTCATTATAATTTGTCGAAACCAATTGGAACTTGCTAGTCATTTTTTGTTTTTCATAAATATTATTTTTCACATTTTATAAATTCTCTTTTATAGATCATATGTTGTTGCGTTTTGACTATTTTTGTTACCTTATTCTTTTTAATTAGTTGGTTTAATCGATTTCAAAGGCACACCGGTTCAATGTTAGATATGATTTTAACAAGTTTAATTAATTAATATAACGTCATGATACTAATATTTTACATATTTCTATATAATCTCATAAATGAAAATAAAATGGAGGAAAAAAAATCGTGGGAAGATGAAAGTAGATGGTTAGGCAGTAAATAGCATTTATCAGGCGCCTCAGTTTTCCGACTCATCGTCATTATCATCAGCCACAGTGTGAATTCCCCTTGCTAGCTCCAAGTTCCTACGATATTTACTGATAATTTGGAAGCCTGACCGTGTCGTGAGAAGTCCCTTCTCCCTCTCACTATCGAGAGTTCGAGATATCGCAGGCTGGGGCTGTATGTTCCAGTTGCAGCTTTCAGGCACCAAGCCTGCTCCCAATCAAATTGAAAAGTGTAATTTATATATATATATATATATTGAGGAATTTAATTTTAGTGTAGTGTTTGTGTAAAATTTTTTATACTATTAATTAATTATAATTTATAATATGAGTGACATTTAAAGTAATTTTTATAAAATTCAAATATTTTAATTGACATAACAATATTTGATTCAATGAAAATATTTTTTATTATTAATGTATTAAAATTAAATTATATATATATAAAGAGAAAAAATGATCAACTTACACCTACAGGTGTAAGATTTGATATATTTACATCATTTAATAATTTCTCAAAAAATATGATTTTTATCGATTCAACCATTGAATTATAACTATCTAGCACCTTGATCATTTGTGTCAAATCTAAAAAAAATTAAACATCATTAAGAATATAATCAAGTGATTTTTATTTTCATATATTTTAAAAGTATATATTACGTTAATTTTGACGTATATCAATGAAGTATTAAATAATTTTGAATTAATGTAAAATTTTATAGATATGTTATATATGATATGAACTTTCAATCCAACGGTAAATTTTGTGAAAAAATTATTCAATAAAAAGTTATTCAATAGTGTAAGAGTAGTTTTGATTTACACCGATGTAAATTTTTTTGACACTTCATTAATATATGTTAAAATTAATGTAATATATACTTTTGAAACGTATAAAAATAAGAACCGGTTGTATTCTTATTGATGTTTAATTTTTATAAAATTTGATATAAATAATCAAGATAATGAAAAATTATAATTCAACGATTAGATTGATAAAAGTTTCATTATATAAATAGTTATTAAGTGGTGTAAGAATGTTATGATTTACACAAATATAATTTGACCTAGAGGACAATTGGATGAAATTTAAACGATTTGTAATTAATTTAAATAATATATAAATATAATTAAAACCTACTTACATCATGTTCAATTCATATATAGAAACACTTTTACGAATTAGTTCTTTTACTTAACTGCCGTTTCTTTTATATAATTGTTTATTTAATGTGTTAATTCATTTATATTAAATATTTTAACAAATTTTAACATATAATTTAATAATTAAAAATTAATTGATAAAGCTAATAATAAAGTTAGATTTTTTTCTCTTTAATAAAACTAATTGTAGTATTCTCTTTGTCATTTAATAAGAAGAGTTAAATTCTTACTCATCATTAAAATATGTCTTAGTTTTTTTTTTTATTAAATTTGATAATTTTAAATTATTAAATTATTCCTAAGACTAAGTTACTCTTTTCGTCTATTTTTATCTATCAATTTAGAAATCTTAATTTATCCATTATTATTTGTCTATGTAAAAAATTAAAAAGTATTTATTAATCTTTTTTTAACTTTACTTGCATCTTTTATTATTTCTATTAAATTTAATAAATATATATTAATTTTTTATAATTTTTTAAAATTAACTACTCTAATCAATTCATGAAATACGTGTCTTTTACTTAATAAAGTAATTAAACTTCTTTAATTTAATTAAGTAAAAAAAAAAGATAATTTAATCATAATAAATCATATTTTTTTATTTAGTATATTTAACAATTTTATTAATATATACATAATAACGTTAACGGACAAATAAAACTTGATAAAATGAGTATTAAATGAAAGAAAAATTTGAATTTTCTTTTCTTAAACAAAATATAAAGGTTATTAACCTTTATACCTGAGCAATTATATACCTGAGAATTCAGCTTAGTTTTAAATAAATAAATAAATCAAACTAAGCTGAAGCCTCAAAGAAAATGAAGTAAGAATTAACTCAACAGTAACACCAACGACAAGCTAAAGTTGAAGCCTCAAAGAAAATGAAGTAAGAACAAACTCAACAGTAACACCAACGACAAGGATCTCTTTCCACTTTCAAACACTTTTTTTATTTAATTACCATTATGCCCCCCTTGCCCAATCTAACTACATTTATACCTCTCCCCTTTTTTTTCTTAAAATCAAATTCCAAGCTATTACCAGTTGCACTCTTTTCTCTATATTTAGTGTATCTATCACTACTTCTCCATCCATCTCTCTTTCACAGCTCCACTCAGCTCCCTTTGGCCTCCTATAAATTCCAAATTCAACTTGTTTCGTTTCTCTCTTTTTTTTTCTTTTTTTTAAGCACCGTAAATCATTGACCTCCATCGCTGTTTCAATGAAGAATTAGACTTCACAGCATTTGTTTTTCGCCAGTCCTAAAATCAAAACATTAAAAAAAAAGAGCAAAAATCGAGAAGAAATTCAGGTTGGGATTGAAAATGCGAGTGAAAGAGATGCACCCGCTGTGCTGCATCTCCCTGGAGAGTCCCGGAATCGGCAACCATTCGCCGGAGAGGGAGGCGACGTCGCTTTCCCATAGGAGGAGCCTCCCGGCGGGTGGATCCCACAGCAATGCGGCTCAGGGATCGGAGGCTACGGTGGCCGGCGTTCTCTACAAGTGGACCAATTACGGCAAAGGCTGGAGATCCCGATGGTTCCTGCTGCGAAATGGCGTCCTCTCTTACGCCAAGATCCGCTGCCCTGAAAATCTCAACCTCCTCACCCCCGCCCACGACCTCCGCCTCATCGGACAGATTTCCACCAACCACCTCGCAAGGATGGACAACGCCACCACCATGCGACTGAAGCACCACAAAACCTCTTCTTCTTCTTCTGGCGTAGTCCATCTCAAGGTACACCTTCGTACGTGCTTGTTCAATTTCTTTTTATTTTTATTGATTCCTGGTTGATGATTCGATGTTCAGGAAATTAAGAGTGGATTATCGTAGGCGTTGGCGGTGATCTGAGTCCTCAGTTATACTATTTTGGTGCTCGCTCACTGCGAGTTAGGCAACATTTTGATTTCAAATATACGAAATGTTGTTATTTACGCTTCTCTTTTTTGATTTGGTTAATATGATAGTGATCACGATTTACGATGGCATGGCGAAGATTCATGGATTCGTTCTTTATTTCCAGCCATGAAAATTATCCACCTGATGCAGATGTTTCTTCTGGCAGTGAAAAGGATAAAAAGAGGCTTGGATGTCCGAGCAGTAATGTGGAAACCCGCTGGTTTCAGCCATTGTTCGCTGTGACTTTGTTTTGTCTCTCTTATGGGATTTCAATTTCGAAATTCAACTTTCTAATTGCTGTTTTACAGTTTGAAGTTAACTGGTTGTTAATCTAGAGTGGGTCACATCAACAGGTGGCTGAGAGGGGTAGGGATAGCCTACGTCGTAACCCTACGCATTAACTTAGCGGTCACATCATCCCTGTCTTCCCCCCCCCCTTTCATCGCCTTTGCCCATTGGTCGTTGGGGGATGCATTTCTTCGTTTCAGCTCTGCTCTTATTAACATTGCTTCCTTCTCGCACCCTATTTTTCTGCCAATCATTCCCTAATCTCTTAGGTTTGACCATTTTAGCTCAAAAATATGAAACGAAAAATAAACCGGAAATCTTTGAAGGCGTTCCTGCAACCGGGAATGCTTGCTTTTGGCCTTTTCCTCCTTTTATTCCGATTTCTTTCTCCACCATTTTTGTCTTGCATTGCTTTTGTTTTGCCCTTCCCATTTCCCAGTCGGGGGGGGAGAGAGAAAAGCAATGGTGGCATACTTTTTGGCTTTTCTAATTTTCTTTCATTCTTTGTTTGCCACAACGGCAATTGAAGACTTGAACTTGAAGGAGTTCCAATACACTGTATAGGAGAAAAAAACAAATATTAACAGTGCGGTGACCCAACGGCAGTTAATTAGGGATCTTGGACTCTGGTGTGTGTCTCGCTTTGTAATTTGGAATGCATCAGACTCTACTCTAAAGCAACCTTATAAAAGGGGAAAAAGATTTTTCAGTTATTTTGAAAAAATAATTTCTGAAAAGAAGAGAAAACCTGAAAACATCTGGACCTTTTATGTTTTTGTAAACTGAAATATATAAGTAGTAAGTGGGACTTGCCAACATTTTGGTGGGGTATTCATCCGTTTCAAGATTCGAGTTAATTATTATTCTTTTTCTATTATTTGTTTTTTAGTAAAGGGAATAACCGTAGGCTCCTACTACTGTTCAAGATAAAGAGCCAGCCCACTACTCCCAGAAAAAGGGAAAAACAAAGAAATTGAGAGACAGTAAATTATGTTTTACAATATTATCTTATGTCTTGAATCATTCTAGTCTTCTTTTTTTTTGTTTGGTCTGATTGAATCATTCTAGTCTAGCAGCGTTATTCAAGCTATAATATCATATCATAATATAGTATATATTGGTTTGGCAGTCCAAAACCTGGCGGGCCTGTATGTTCCGCGTGTTGTGATTCTGATTATTAGTAACTACGTTCAATAGCTAAATTTTTGGTGTTTTTTGGTTGAGAGAGTAGGGGGTTTCCTTGCTTATCCTTGTTTGTTGTGTCCATGTGTCTTGTTGGGAAGCTTATTTCTGTTTTTTCTTTATAACAACGTGGGCTCTCCTGTAAAATTTGTTGCTGTGCTGCGTCGTTTTTCTCTCTATATATATATTTTTAATGAACACAATTCTCAATTTGTTATATAATTATTATTTTACAGTTTACTGTTATAAATCCTGTTTCTTTTATTTCTTCTTTTGCGAAGAAAATAAAATTTGGTTACAGTGAGGGGAGGGTGCTTCTTCGTGGATTGAAATGAAAGTTACGTTGTGTGAATGTTTAGCAGATTTCGTCATTTAGAGAGAGCAAGTCAGATGATCGGCGTTTCTATATACTCACAGCAACAAAGACTCTCCATCTGAGAACTGATTCGAGGAAAGATCGGGTGGAGTGGATACAAGCTTTGGTATCAACTCGTGGCCTGTATCCACTTCAACCACTCAATGATCATCTCTCGCTTGCCCACAATGAAATAACTGTGTCAACCGAGCGGCTTAGGACACGCTTGCTTGAAGAGGGTACCAGTGAGAACCTTGTAAAGGAGTGCGAGCAAATCATGCTCTCAGAGTTCTCCGAAATACAAGGACAACTTGAAGTTCTTTGTCAAGAACGATCAAATTTGCTTGATACAATAAGGCAGTTGGAGGTAATATTTTAACTTGTGCTTTACCTGTGGAATGCTTGTGATCATCTTCCTACGACATATTAGTTTACTACTCGCTCAACTCCTCTGCCATTTTAAATTTGGTGAAAGAGACATGAGATTCGCTAAATTAAGAATTGTGCAACAATATAATAACTCTAAGTGATTTGTTTTCTTAAGTTTTTTTTTTTATTTTTTATGGCGGGATCATCTTGGGTGGACCAATACTGTGTCAGCTTGATAAAATATTCACTGAAATATGCTTGCTTAATGCCCTTAAAAGTTTCCTTTCAATCTCCTTTATTATCAGTTTTTTTTTAATGTCTTATATGTAATAAGACTACTTGTCATGTGCATCATTCTTTTTTATTTGTATTTGTCTTGCCCACAATTCTAATTTAGAGTTTGTACATAAAGTTTCGAAATTTTAATTATGTTATTTTAAATTTCCTGTATATGCATGTTATTCCATAATTATTGTGCTTCTTTGTTCTTTCAAACACATTGATACATGTTTAAGATATATGTGGCTCTAGGATCATATGAGGAGATGAGCTGGCCACTCATACTGGTACAAATCAAACTGAAGTGGTATTCTTGTTATCATACAATCAAGAACTAGGTCAAATGGCTTATGTTAGACCACATGGCATGTTTGATTCATGTGGTCATGCATTCTTGGCTTTTGTGTGGGTTTTTCTATTGTCTTTTAAAGAGTCACGTCACTGGTGACTCTGTTGATGGCATCAATTGTTTTCACCCTGCCCCCACATCAAAAAAGTAATTATAATTCATCGGTTTATATGTGAATTCAATTATTATTTCTGTGTGCTGTTTTCTGAATGTGTTTAATTTCTCATTGTGGAAGCTCGTATTCTTTTTATGCGACTTAGTAAACTAATTTGCTATTGATCTTAAACAGGCAGCTAATATTGAACCTGAGGCCTCTGCAATACATGATGGTGAATACCCATTAACAAAGATTGAATTTTCAAGTCTAGGACGTGGAAAATATAGTGGTACCACTATATAATGCTTCTCTTGATAATTTATAGCTCTTCTGTGACTTTTCTCCTTTCTTATTTGATGTAATAAGCATGTGATTGTATACGGAATCTTTGTTGGATTGAAAGTTATCAAAGGGGCCTATGGTTCTGTCTTATATGAACAGGAGGAATATTGCTGACATCACATTGTTTTTACAAACATTTCTTGAATGATGGAAAGTATTTGGCTAAATGCCATTAGAACATGGACCTGTTTATTTCTATTTGGTCTAAGCTGTAGTGTTTGAATTCAACCTCTTATGAGTTATTTGCAAGCATCTTCATGCTATTACCTCTATAAAATTTATCTTTCGTTATTTTATTTCATCTTTTAGATTAAAGTTCATATGACAGTATGAGTGCCTATGCATCATATGATTTGCCTAAATTAATACTGTTGATAAATCCTAGGTCATATGCCTCTTCTTATTGGCTTCTAATTGATTTTAGTTTATTTTTAAGGCAATTTATGTATGAAAGGACATGATTTGCTCTTATTTTGATTCGTTTAACCAGAACAAAAACTGTGCTTCATAAACATGCCGTGTTCATTTATCACTCTTCCCTGGATTCTGGAATGATCACATGCACCATTGTTGTCTTTAAGTATGAAATGATATTTTGTTCTCTGATAAATACAAAAGTGTATTTAGGTAAATTTGTTTCTCATGAATCTGTTTGCAACTTTCAATATATATATATATATGATCTCATCCTTTCCATATGTACTATTATTTTTCACATACTTTTGGGTTTCAGAATGCAGTACAACTGAATCATCCGATGATATTGAGAAACAGGAGATGGAGGAAGTGTCAGATGAAGATGAAATCTCATATTATGATACTAGAGAGAATTTTATAGAGCCTGGTTTCAGGTGCGGGTCAACAGGAGCTATGGATCAAGTGGACAAGTCTAGGGAAGCCAACACACAATGCATTGATATGGAGAACATTCAGCCTGGAAAGGTGGTATATAATTATAGGCACCCTCAGATAGCAAGACGAAAAAAGCTTCCAGATCCTGTTGAGAAAGAGAAGGGTGTAAGTCTTTGGTCAATGATCAAAGACAATGTGGGAAAAGATCTCATGCGAGTTTGTCTTCCTGTATATTTTAATGAGCCGATATCATCCCTTCAAAAATGTTGTGAGGACTTGGAGTACTCTTATCTTCTGGATCAAGCTTACGAGTATGGAAAATCAGTAAGATATACATCTTGCTCTTGATTGTGCCATTCGCTTGTCTTAAAGTGCATAGAATACATATTTAAAAGTAGTATTGGAGCTGAATGCCCGCATTTTCAAGCGCACTTCTTTGCCCCTAAATCTGCTCGGGCCTTGTGGGACATTATTTTTTTTTTCTTCTCTTTGGTACTCTACACATGACTGTTTTAGGGAGTCGCTGTGATACACACAGAGATTAAGTAGCCTTGCTTCACTCTTTACTTTCTTTTTTTTTATTTGTTAGATCGAGTCTTTAAAATTTCACTTTACGTCACTTAGAGGGGAAAAATATCATAATTTCTAATTGAGAAAAATAAAATTTGTGCATGGGAATTTGAAATTAACCATACCGTAACAATTTCCTACGAATTTGTTTGATCTCATATGAGTTTTTTTATTGGTTGCCTCAGCTAAGTGGTCTGCTCTCTATATGGTGGTTTTTTCTAAGTTCAACCTGTTCTCTATTTTCCTGCTTCCCACTTTCCATCTACTCAACCAAGCACACCCTTAGTTTACTTGTTTTGGTGGTAAAAAAAAATTAATGATAATATAATTCAAAGGTGACATCAATTGATGCTATTATATGTGATACTTTTTCCCTTTGAATTTCATTTTCAGGGAAACAGTCTCTTTCGGGCACTGAATGTTGCTGCCTTTGCAGTTTCTGGATATGCATCATCTGAAGGTCGTCATTGTAAACCCTTTAATCCTTTGTTAGGAGAAACCTATGAAGCTGATTTTCCTGAGGAAGGAATTCGCTTCTTTTCTGAGAAGGTTAGTTCCTTATGATTTAATGAAGCAGAGATACGGCACTAGAATCTAACTTGGGCTGAGAAGTGGTACCATAGATGGCTTGAGGTTTAGTATTTTTTTTTTTTGGGGGGGGGTTTACAGGCTTGAGAGGTTCAGTTTTACTTCGGATATCTATATCTCAGCCTTTGCCTTACAAATGATACTAAACTTTCCTACAAATTAAACTTACTTTTATTAGACATTTATCAGTTGCAAACTTAGAAAAAGAGAATGTAAAGCAACTTGGTTACTTATGTTGAAAAGTGGTTTTGTTCTGTTATTCTATTGGAGTAGATAAAATTTCTTAAATTACTATAGGCTCAATTGTGGTGGTCTTAACAATGACAAGGAAGTTCCATTTATACATGGTCTATCTCCTTCTCTATCTGCGTGTTGCTGACATTTGTTCTAAAGCAATTCTCTACAGTTGTTTAAAATAGTAGAAGAGGTTAAAGTAGATTAAGAATGTAAACTTTTTTTTGAAGAAGTTAGGAAGTGGAAGAACCATTCATAAATTCCAAGTTCCAACAGTTTATACATAATAATGTTGGGCCAACTAAGCATACATCCACATGGAATTCTCCATAAATGTTTTTGTCTAACTACTCTTCATATAACTGCAATAGATATGATCAACCTGCCAATATATTTTCATGTTCTCAGACATTACGAGTGAAACAGGTCAGTCACCATCCAACTCTCATTGCCTGCTACTGCGAAGGTAGAGGATGGAAGTTTTGGGCTGACAGCAACATCCGTTCAAAGTTTTGGGGAAGGTCAATTCAGCTTGACCCAGTGGGAGTTCTGACCCTAGAGTTTGATGATGGCGAAATATTTCAGTGGAGCAAGGTGGGCATTGCGAAATCACTGTACGCGGGATATATATTAGATTCCGCCCCAGTTGTACTAGTGATGTGCCTTCAAATTCATCTTATATATTCTCTCTAAATTATTGTTATGATTGGTATTGATGTTGTTTCTCCTATTAGGTCACCACATCAATTTATAATCTTATTCTTGGAAAAATATACTGTGATCATCATGGGAGCATGGATATTCGCGGTAATCGCCAATATTCGTGCAGACTCAAGTTCAAAGAGCAGGCGATTCTTGACCGAAATCCTCACCAGGTAAGTGTTACTGGTTGTTAGTAACAACACCTTTTTCTTTGCAGCCTGATCTATTATTTCTATTTTATTTCCTTAATCCTTAAATTTAGGTCGGTTTACCAGCATGATCACTTCTGCCCGCCTGTGCCCCACTCCAAACTTCCAAAGTAACCTTATCTTCTAAGTCCTTTTCGCTTAACATCTCATTCAATATGTATCCTATGTCCGATTAGGTGCATGGATTTGTGGAAGATGTAATGGGGAAAAAGGTTGCCACATTATTTGGCAAGTGGGATGACAGCATGTATTATGTTTGTGGTGATGTGAATGTCAAGCCAAAAGATTTCACTTCATCAAACGCATCCTTGTTGTGGAAAAGGACCATGCCACCTACTAATCTCACTCGGTACAATTTGACATCATTTGCCATCACACTGAATGAGCTTACCCCAGGACTAAAGGTATATAATGATGTATAATTAAATCATTTGATATGCATTTTCATTTTCTTATATATGCGTCTCTAATTTTTTTTATAGCTTTTTCTGATCCCGTGTATTTGACCACGGATTAAAGGAGAAGCTCCCACCCACGGATTCCAGGCTCAGACCAGATCAGCGGCATCTAGAGAATGGGGAATACGAGAAGGCTAATTTGGAGAAACAAAGGTTGGAAAAGCGGCAAAGAATGGTACGTCTGAAAGCTCTTTCATCTTTTGTGCAATAAGCACGCATTCTCTCTTTTCTTCTCCCTCCCCTTGTATTTGGAGTTCCTTGTTTATCGTGGTACTTGTGAGTTGAGAGTTCTGAACTGTCGTTCTCAACGAATCTATATTTATTGTTATCAGTTATCACTCTTTCAAGTTTGAAGGCACTTGTTCGATGATTAATTTGTATGCCCAGAATGATACATCGCTTGTTGCCTACTGCTTGAGTTGTCTGTATTTCTTTGCTGTTCATTAATTTTTGTATCTTTCTAAACCTTTCCAAGTTCCAAATATTCATTTTTCCAGTCCAACAGTTTTGTTTGTTTTAGTTTTGAAGTGAGCATTCCTAATGTCATCTACAGTAAGGAAACTGTGACCTTATTTGTGTACAACTTTTTGGCATTCAAAATAAGTATTCTATTAATTTTCTTATGCACGTATACTGATGATAATCATTGTTATTTTATTTTATTTTCCTCCTATATATTGATGATCATCATGGCTCTCATGTCTACAGTCAAGGAAAATACAAGAAAATGGTTGGAAGCCTAGGTGGTTCCAAAGAGAAGGTGAAAATGAAACATTTCGATACGTTGGTGGGTATTGGGAAGCGAGAGAGCTAGGAAGATGGGATGGATGCCCAAATATATTTGGTGAGGTTAATGAAGACATCGTCGATCCTTTAGGTGCATCTTAATTTAGTTCAGGTAACGTTTACATAGCGTGTTTGATTCTGCTGTCTAAACTTGAGCTACATATGGGTTTTCCAATAAAAACTACAACTGTGTTTTGCATGCTCGCGAGAGACACATCGTAGGTCTTAAACTATAAGTTTATTAGTGATAGCAATCATATAACAATGACAGAATCATCTGTTGCAGATAATGATCATGAAAGCTAATCAGCATGTGGCGGGTTTATTTCAAGAACAAAAAACTTCACTTCAATATTCGGCTCTAACCTTTGCCTTCAACTTCATTTAATCTTCTTCCATTTGTTATTTTTAACCCCATTTAATTGAATTAATAGACACATAAAAAGAGATTAAATGTGGTTGGTGGCAAGAGTTAGAGTTAAAGGTTGAAATCAAATTTTGTTTTTTATTTTAACCTTCTTGCATGGCGACCTGTTTTGACTCAACGGAAGAATAGGCTTTGGGAACCTCTGAAATCGGGATCCTTTGCTGTTGTGGTTGGACAGGCTTTGTGGATTGCCCGTGTTGATGATATCTGAACAATGAAAACAAAGGAAGTGGTAGCAAAAATAACTTCCAGCGATTGTTTCTGAATGTTGCTATGTGAATTTAAATGACTTCAATCGCCTATGGCTGGTAAAGTTGTAATTTTCTTGATCTTAGGGACCAAGCGTTGCACGTACATTGCTCGGCAGAGAGTTGCGGTCCGCTGATAATCTAAAACTGAGATTGTTACTTGATCTAAATGAGCATATATATGAGCAACGAATCCAGATTGGGAACTTATTACATCAGGGCGTCGTGTGTCTTACATTGTCATAATTTTACCTTTTTTTTTATTAGTTTTGTTTGTATGTAATTATTTGGGCGTATTAGCTGATGTGAGGATCAATCCCTTTATTATCCTGTTATAGCTATTGACTCAGCCGAAAGGCTATTCATTTATATGACATTTGTTTGTATTTTCGTAGAAATAAATGACAAAAATGTCATGTTAAGCGAACCCCTACTTTAACTACGCTATTATATAGGGGGATTTTTTACTTTGATGTTTAATTTTTATTTTTTCAAAACTATTATTAATTAATTATTTAAAATTTTATAGAAAAATAGAAAAAATATAATAGTATAATTGTATCTTATTACTTATTTAAAGCTTTAAAAATAAATATAAAAATAGTAAGATTATGAATACATCTTATTATCTATTTAAAAATTTAAAGATAAATATAAAAAAGATTATTTAGATAATATTCATTATTATTTATTTTTATCTTTAAAAAAAACTACAAATTAACCGGCACCGGTCAACACGCTAGTTTCACATAACAGTTGTTATTTATGGGGATAAAGTTTCTCACGGACTTAGCAAATTCTTATAACAATTATTTATTTTTCTTTCTTTTTCACTCTTTGCCTTTTTTTATAGCGGTGTTTTTGTCCGTCTAAACTTAATAAGTCGGTTTTGAATTCTTAAAATTTAACTCAATATATTTTTAATTCAAGTTTAAATCATATTTTAAATTATTTTGAATGAGCCTGATGTCTTATAGTTTAAAAAGTTATATTTTTTAAAAAATTAAAGATAAATTATAAGATTTATAAATATAAATTAATATTATTTTTATAACATAATAATATTTTATATTTATATTATATTTTATAATATATATTATAAAATATCTTTAATTTTAGTATTTTATTTTTAAAATTTTAAAATTTTATTATGCATGATGTCTAATTTTATATATTTTATTTACATATTAAATCAACTCAATTCTCTCCTAATCATTAATTGACTATGTCTAGATCAAATTTGAGTCCAAATAAATAAATATATCAAATCGAGTTTGGATGAGACCAAACTCATCTTAAATTACCCCTAGAACACCCTTACTTTTTTATACACAACTTTTCTTTTTGGTTACATTATACACGGCTTTTTGTTTACGTGAGCAATGTGTAAATATCCTTTCCATTCATATATCATGCGTTAATATTATATTTTCCCTTTGAAGTTTGAAGCGCATGCTCGTTGGACTGCCCACTATTGAGTAAGTTTATAGGAATTGTTATAAGACGTTTCAATACGGAGAGATTTTTTTTATTTTCATTTATTTTTTGAGAAGTTCCCAAAAAAAAAATACAGAGAGAAATTTACTTAGACATATTTGTTTTATTTACATATTTTTGCTATTGTAACCTTCTAACCTGATTGAGATATGATTTGCTTTGAAAATTTAAGACAAGAGTAAAGATAGAAAGCAAGCATTAAAGATGAAACAAGACAATGAAAGAACAAAATAATGAGGAACAGAAAATAAAATATATTGACAGTTTAAAAAATTTAAATTACTCCTTTTATTTCTCATTGTCAACTTTTAATTTTATGAGTTTACTGAATAAATATTTAAATTATATCATAAGGATTTATTTATAAATTTTAGCACAATGCATTTTTATTTCAAAATCGTAGAGAAAGTAGAAGTTTTAAAATGTTAAATTACTTCTACCAATTATAATTTCTATACTCCTGGGGAAAAAATAGAATTGTAGATACTCTTCACGTACTTTTTCATTTGTCTTTTAGCGTGTGTTTGGATAAGGATTATGAGGAGGAAAATTATTTTTAATTTAAAAGAATTTAAAATTCCTTATAATAAAATGCTTTGTTGGGATTCTTAACAGATGTATTTTAAAAAGTTTAAAATATTTTAATAAGATATTTTATGACTCAAAATAAAAAATTTCAAATACCACCTAAATTGGAGGCAATCGAACCAAGATATCGGCAATAAACACCTAACGCAAGGACCACTACACCAACTAACTTCTTTGGTCATGACGGGTATTTTATCTAATATATTGTTTCTCAGTTCAGCAAAATAATTTAACCCACAAAAGAAATAATAATATTTTTTATATATAAACATAATATAATATAAGATGTTTAAATATATTTATATTAAATAGAGTAAAATAATTTAACTACTGTAACAATTTTTATTAATAATACTGTAAAGAGCTCTATCTATTTTATTTATTTATTTATTGAGTACTTCATTTAATATAATAACACTTAATAATATTTTAATAATATTATTATAATATTCCAATTTTTTAAAAAAAGTACTTATATTAAATTTATATTTATAAAGATTAATGGCATTGAAAAAAAGTTATATATATATATATATATATATATTGATTAGACATAGTTGAACCATTAAATCATGAATTAATCTTTTTACTAATTACATGATTAATACAATTTTCTGAACTATAGTTTTAAAATAAGAAAAATTTCTTATACTATAAGATTAACTATGACATTAAAAATGTTAAAGAAACAAAAAAAAAAAACGTTGATAACTTATATAAGTGAGGTGGTACACATTAATTAGTACATATCAAGAACTTATTCTTTGCTCCATGAAAAACTTCATGATTGTTAGTGTGATGAGTTACATGATACAATTACAAATTTACAATTGCATTGCGCTGTAAACTGTAAACAACAATAATTAAGGAGGAAGATTAATTGTATGTTAAATTCTTTGCACCGATGTCTATAAAAAAGAGCTTTTTATATTTTAATTATAAGCCTTTATGAAAGTTAAATAAATTAATTTAAATATTTGTTAAATATTTATCTATTAAATTAAAAACTAATAGTCATAAACATTAAATTTAAAACAAGTTGTGCAAAGTTGAGATAAAACAACTAGCGATATATACTACTAGTAATTCTATCTGTGGCTTGTACGGCTTACATATATTCCTTTTTTTATGATAATAATGATTCATGCGAAACCAAATGCGGCCCGGGTCGGTTGGAATGCTTTGCCTTTTGTCCCGTTTAACCACAGAAGTGGAAAGCCGTGTTTGAAGAGAACTGAGGACAGGTCGACACAGGGGACTGCAGCTGATGATGCGGGCATAGCACACAAGATTTCCTATGCCCATCACATCACCTCCAAATGAAAATCTTACCAAGTTTCTTCAGAACATTATGATTAGCATTATTAATAACAATAAGAAATATAATACTATTATTCTCTACTTCTTGGCATTGCATGCCCATGTAGGCCACCAGCTTCTCCAGCTCCTATGCCACTGGCATCCAATTTCCAGTAAATTTTATAGTTTCTTTTCTGTTTTTGCTAACACAGCATTTCCTGGTTTCCACTAAACGATTTAATCTAACACCTATTTTTTATCCACCTGAATTAAAATAATAATAATCAGTTAATAATCAGTTGATCTAAATTAATTAACAATTTTTATATTCTTACATTAAACAGTATATACATCTATTTTTATACTTTATTTAATATTATTTATTATACATATTTTTTTCTATTATTTTTCTCACTCAATCACATTTTTCAAAAATAATATCAACAATAATACACTTATAAAAATATCTTTTTCCATTAATTAAAAGCAACAGTTCCATATTGTTTCTATCTTCTCTAACCAACTTCTATACGTTGAATTCTCTTTCGTTTCATTAGAGCTGCTGTCTTCATTACTATTAATTTATTCCCCACTCCTCTTCGTTTTTGGTCAAAGCAATCAGTCTCCTCTGCTTTAAATATTTGCAGCACTTAAAAAAATTCCTTAAGAAAAAAATTATTTACAAAATAAGTAAATAAAAATAATTTTATCCTTAATTTTATTTAATTTTTTATTATAATTTTAATTTATTAAATAATTTAAAAGCTTATTTATTCACTTTACAACACATATAAGTACAACACATATCACATGCAAGTAGGGGTAAAAATATGTCAAACTATTTATCAGGAATCTATGACCTGACCTACCTGAGACTTGACTTAACCTGACTTATTTATTAAACAAGTTAAGTCGAGACATTTTTAAAAACTTGATTAACTAAAAAGTTCGGGCCTCAAATTATTTAATAGGTCTTTTAAGTTTAACAATGTACGACTGACTTGTTTAACTATATATAATATAATATATATTATTATAATAATTATAAATTATAATTATAATTATTAATTTATTATAATATATTAATATTTTTAATTAAATTTTAATAAAAAAGTAACTAAAATATAAGTTAATAAGTTAGAATAGAAATAACATATTTATTAATATATTTAGTATAATATATTTATTAGAATGAAAATAATAAGTTAATATTCACCTACTACTTATATAGATGTTCACTACTTTTTTGCTATAATCTTTAGTGATGTGGGACTTGAAGATATATGTCTCTCATAATTTTATAATTCAAGATTTTATAATTTGATATATCTTGAAGTTTCACATCAACCAAAAACTAGAGTAAGAAAGTGATAAGCATCTGTAAAATTAGAAGGTGAATGTTAAGTTATAACAAAGACCTATTGACTTTAAATAGGTTTATTAACCTATTTCAAGGCTTAGGTCTGTTAATTTATGTAAAGATATGTTAACCTATTTAAAAGTAGGTCTGTTAACCTATATAAAGATATATTGACCTATTTAAAAATAAGTCTGTTAGTTATTTAAAAACTTCATTACAAAATAGGTCTTTAAATAAATTTTTAAGTCAAATTAGACTTTTAAAAATATCAAGTTAAATTTTAAAAATTAATCTATTATATATTTATAGGACAAACTCAAACTTTATAATTAAAATATAAACTAAGTTAATCACTAAATTTATTTAAAATAAAATCTGACCTCAGGACTTAATATGTTCCCCCAACATACAAGTTTAAAGTAAGGGTACACAATAGGCGGGTAGACCATTTCTACGTTCTCATATGTTGAATATTAATTTGTGATATCGAAATTAGTTTAGAAAGATTGTGTTTGGCTTGATCACTCTCGACTCCTCAGTGGTCAGTCTTCCCTCTAGAATCTCGATCACTCGTGGGTTCCGATTCCGTCGCTTTCTCAAGAATCTCCACGTATGGACGCAACCAGGAAATAAGAAGCCCAACTCTTGACAAAAATAGAAGAATTTTTGAATCCTTCAAGACCTCCAATGCAAACGGGCCACGGGTCACGTTTCTCCAATACCTGTTACTTGATGAATTTCACCGTCGATACTTTTCTCCTTCAATCTCTCAAAAATCAAAATATCTCTTCAATCCATCTTTTCTAGCAAAAACTATATATATATATATATATATATATATATATATATATATATATATATATATATATATATAATTCGAATCATTTAATTTTATATTATTATGTCATAAAAATATTTAATTTTTATAATTATTATTTTAAAAATTACATATATAGTAATATATAATTAATTAATTATATAAATTGCATCAAAATTAAACTATAAATATACTAAGTAAAAAACAAGTTTATATTATTAAATTATTTTTAAATATATATCAATTCACATTAGTATTTTTAGGATTTAAGTAAAAATTAATTATTTTATTCTTTATTTATAATTTTTGCTTAGTTAAAAAATTTTCACACAATATTATTAATTAAAATGTTAATAAAACATTATTTTTTCAAGAAAAGTAAAATAGTAGAAGAAAGAGTATGTGTGCTTATAGATGATGTCAACAGGCCATCTTGTCACCCTTGTAGGTAGCAACAGAATTGGAAACCAACTAAAACATCATTTTTATTATTTTTGGAAACATGTCAATAAATTAAACACACCTCTACCTGTTACTATGATTCATCTATATAAATACGTCCCTTGGCCCCGTTTAAACTGAAAATCTAGCAAGCAAGAAAGTAAGAGAGTGTTGAATAAGATCACAGGACAGGGACAGAGGGAAACAGAAAGAGCAAAGAAGATAGAGATGAGGATGTTTTCTAGGTTCAAATCTCTGTCAAGAGTAGTGCACGAGGAACAAGAGGAGCGTGAGCATGAGGAGAAAAACAAGTACCCTAGAATTAGAAGCGAAGGAAGAAGGTCGTGCATAATATCCCTAGCAGTTTGGAGAAAATCCCTTGTGATCAGTTGTAAAGGATTCACGGTGTTTGATTCTCATGGAAATCTGGTGTATCGGGTCAACAATTATATTGGTCGCCCGGATCAAGTCATTCTCATGGACGCCTCAGGAAAATCTGTCCTCACCATATATGTGCCGCCGCAGGGTATGTATCTTTCATTATGCCTTACATATTTTATCACGTACTCCTTTTTCTTCTTTCTTTTTGTTTACTATATAATATATATATATATATATATATATATATATAATATATATATCAAATGTAATAATATCAATAATAATAATAATAATAATAATATAATAGTTTATGTTTGACGATATGCGGAAGCTTGGATTGGTAGATAGCTGGTATGTGTTTGAAGGGGAAGTGGGGAACCAGAGTGCGAGGAGGAGTAACATGTCTAAGTCATCATCAGAGAGTGCAAGTCCAATTTATTGTGTGAGGAAGCATGTGAATATTTTAAACGGCAACCCCAACGTTCAGGCGTATGTGTACCATGGAGCCTCACATTCAGATAAACGGTGTGCGGCGTTTACAATAGAGGGTTCCTACGCACATCGGACATGTAAGGTGTTGGACGAGTGCGGAAAGGTCGTGGCTTAAGAGGAAGGAAGCCAATACCAAAAACGTCTCTTTTGGGATAGAGAGGAGAAATTCTTGCTTACACACAATTTGTATCACATTATTTTTATACATACTTATAAAAAAGTTAAAAAGAGAAATTTTTTTATGATGAATGAATTTAAAGAAATCTATTTTTTCTCTTTTAATTTTTTATAAGTATATATAAAAATAACATATATATATTATGTATAAGTAAGAATCTCTCGAGTTTTCAGTTAATTGTGCACCCTGACTTTGATCCTGGCTTTGCCATGGCACTCGTCTTTCTCCTCGATCAAATGTTTTCATAACATTTTATTACCCATATATAATAATAATAATAATAATAATATCACTTTCTCTATTTCATGTATTGTTAATATTTTGGGATGAAGTAATACATTGGTGAAATGCATTTTAAACTATCATGGTCATGGGAGAGATAATAAAGAATGAAAAGGACAACCCATTTTTAATTGCCAGTGTGCTATTTATTCTTATTTACTTTATTGGTTTAGTGTTGGATTAAACCAAGTTTAATCTCTCAAATTATATCTTTCGAATTGATAGCACTATTAGGAATTCATGAGTAGGCAAACACTTCAAATTATCAGACTACATCCTTTGGGCAAACGCCGGAAAAAAAAGACGAAATTTGTTTAAAGTTCAAGACATAATTTTAATTACCCATGAATATCCCTGAAACTATAAGTTTCGGGCACAATCATGTTACCATATCTTTAATCTATACATAGGCACCCAATTACCCATACTTGGGGAGCTACACTACTGTCAGTCACACCTGCACTTAGCCCTGAACCCAGCACAAGTAGAGTAGCAGTTACCTAAGTAAAATACTAATAGAGGCAGCATGCCATAGCATGTCAGTTACGTAAAGTCATTCAACATACACACAACAGAGAGAAAGAGAGAGAGCTTGCTTGCTATTGCCTCCAATGCTCTACAGTAGTAAAAAAATTCTGCTGTTTTTTACACCTGTGTTTAAATTACAACATTTGAATCAAGTTTGCCCTTGAACATGAACCCTTGCAAGAATCTCGTTGCAGCCACAGCATAATATATACACAGCAGCCTTTGACTAACAACCTAACATTGTAATCACAACAGCTGTCAGCAGCAGATGTTTCTACAGTATATAAAGCTCGATCAATCTCACTTGTCCTTTCCCCTTTTCGAATCCATCAATACTAATTTTCCAACCTTCTGTTGACCATCATAAACCTTATCCAAATTCCTCTGAGGTGGGGGCATCATACTATGTTGCTTCACGATACTAGGAGTTGAATGCTTGTTTTCCACAATCGAGTCCTTAACCTGTTTATTGGGTAATGACCTACTTGATTTTGAAGTAGGCCACGTACAGGGTCCTTTCTTAACATTATTGGAATGACCACCATTCTTACTCTCGACTATGGAAACTGGAAACCCTTGGCTTCTTTGAGAGAATTATCTACTGCACACTTCTGGCCACTAGGTCAGATCCAATCACTGAAATTGGTGTTGGAAGGCATTTCTTCAACTTTAGCAATTGGCTTAAAGTTGTTACCTTCCATGGTCTTATGCGAGGTCGTCTTCTGCGATCTTACAATTCCATTTGGGTTCTGCCTCGGTGAGTGAGTTGCCATTTCAAAGAGAATTTGTACAGCTTCTAAGAATATTGGACATTGCCCATCTGTCACAGACAAAAATGTTAAGCAGGGGGAGGAGAGAGAGGCCTTATTACTCTACTTGCAACTTCAGCAAATTATTTATAAGACAAAAATGTTAAACAGGTCAGTCACATTGTCTATCCAAAGGTGTAATTGTCAGGCCTAACATCTGAGTCCTCCCTGTCAATGGTCCAGATTATAAGATTTAAAATACAATTTGCGATAAACATATTTCACATTGGAAATAACATAAAGGGAGAATCCAATTGATATTTCCTGAAGGCTCTTTGCCCAACCATGAGAAGGAACACACAAAAGAAGAACGAAAACTGGTGTACAAAGATATTCAAACAAGTGTACACATAGGCAAAAGATGTGTTGTACTCAATAACAACATCCAGGGCGTGGGAGGAAGAAGATGAAAAAGAAATTAGACATAAACAGTAACAGAAATTTAGGTAGCCAAAGAAAAATATGTACCTGCAGTAGCCTCAGAATCTTTAGAACATGTTACAGGAGATGATGAATTCCACTGACAGAAAGGAAGACTAGCAAATAAAGATGGGAAAACTTTATTGTCTGAACTACCAGTTGAAGGAACAAGGCTCTGATCATAACTGAACGAATCAAGGTTTGTGAAGCAACCATGATCAATATCAGTAGAGCTAGCAATTACAACTATCCTTGCCCATTTACCTTGGTATGTGCTCTTACTTGCTGATAACTTAACTGCATCAGAATTAATTCTAGAATGGCCACCAAAAGCATGTAACCATGGAAAGGCTGGCAAGCTTGGCTGACGAAATATCTGCTTGCCTGAACGTAGATTATTACTACTCTCTTTGTGGAAATGGCAAGCTGGGACAAATAAAGGAGCAAAGACTCCCAAGTCCTGGGATGGAGGGAGTGCAATCCGTTCCAAGACATCCTTAGGTTGACATAAGGGTAAGTCAAGTGGACTAGAGGGACTTTCATTTTCACTATAAAGATCTTGGATGTCAAGTGCTAATGAAGGTAAATTAGCATAGGCACAAAAGACCAAGCACAAGCAAAAAGTTTCTTTAGTGACAACTGACCAAAAAATTCAAGTATAACAGTGCAGCCTTTATGTTGCACCTATGAGGTGGTCCATTATAATTTGTCACTGTATCAAGCCAAAACTGAATACATACATGAATCCATTTAATACTAAGTACTAACATTTTGACATGAAGACCTATCTGATGTGCAAGACTGCTCTCTATCTCCATTACTAACACTTTCTACAGCACAAACTGAACTCAATTGGCAAGTGGACATTTTCTTGTCGGAGGAGCTATAAATCTCAACCATATTTTGGGAGTGAACAGTAATAGAAAACTGAAGGATAGAGCAAGCCTTTCTACTACAACTACAACTAAGCATTTTCACACTTGGTGGGGTCGGCTAAATAGATCAAACGACGCCATTGTGCTCTATCATAAACCAAGTTTTCAGAAAAGTCATTCGAATCTAAAACTTTTTTAATCGTTTCACCTATAGTCTTTCTTGATCTTCCTCTACTTCTAGCTATTGAGCTATTCTCCACCTGATCTACTCTACTTATAGGGGCATCTAAGGGTCTTCTCCTAACATGTCAAAACCACCTAAGGTGAGATTCTCCCATCTTTTCTATAATAGGTGCTACCCATACTTTCTCTCTAATGCATTCATTCCTAATCCTATCTTGTCTTATATGGCCACACATCCAGCGCAATCTGGGGCAATCAAAAGTTCCCCTAAGCAGCTCATCCAATGGTAGCTCATGCATAAGCTTTATGACATCATCAATATCATGCTTCAGACCATATAATTCTGGCAACAATTTCTGAAAATTCCATTTGAAATGTATGTAATCTCTACTTAGTAATGGCAGGTATAAATCATAAAAAGCACAAAGCATTCTGGTAGAGAAACTTACAACAGCAACAACCAAGCCTTATCCCATTGGGTGGGGATCCCTATATGGATCAAACAATGTCATTGTGCTCTATCAAAATGCTCTATCCCACAAGGTCTTTTTTAATGGTTTCTTCTAGATTTTTCTTTGATCTTCCTCCACCTCTCTTAATCAGACTATCTTCCATTTGATCCACTTTTCTCACTGGTAGATAAGCTTAAAACTTAAAAAATTCTAAATATCAATAAAACCAAGAGTATATGGCCAAAATTTATAGGATATCAGAACATATACGGTATACCACTTTGTCACTTTGTTTATGTATGGCTGGATGTGGGTTAGATACTATTGGATATTATTGGTAACTGGTACAAAATCACATTATTAGGGGAGCCATAATTTTGCAATGCTCATACAGTAAATTTAGCTGCCTGAAATGAGAATGACAATTTAAAGTAAAACAGAAATAATGATAAACTAAAGTTCTAGAAGAACAAGAACTTAATATTGATAAAATGCATATTCACACAAATATAAGCACAATGATATTCATTTCAAGAATGATAATGTGGGATAACGTGTCTGTTGTTCAAACATATATGTTACAATTACAAGCAATATAACCAAGTGACCATGTTACATGAAATCAATCGAGAGACTAAACACATTTGGTTGCTTTTAAGCAGGCAAGTCCAGAAGCAAAATAGATCGGTTTCTGGCTTCAATAGCATTACAACCAGAGCACTAAGAACAAAGCCTCAGATGTGTTATTTACTTAATTAGTTATTCAAAGAGAATATATAACTACATCTGCATCGCACAATAGTCAACTAGGCAAATACAGAGGTTTTTTCCAAAATATAAAATACAATGAACTGAATTGCCAGATAACTTAATGCCACAAACACCTAAATCAGATTCCTAACAGGTTAAAAGAGTCATGGCTCTCAGCAATATGTATACTGAATCATCAACCAAAATATACCACAGCACAGTAAATAATCACATGCAAAAAATAATTTTATGAAGAAATGGAAACTACAGGAGATTTATCATTTTTAGAAGAGTACAATAGGCCTAATAATTACATACCAAAGAACTTATTTCCTCCATTAGCAGAACTGAAGATCATTGCACCCAGTTTCATAGAGGATAACTCATATTTAGCCTTAGAAGAAGGCACTTTAAAGTTCATTTTAGCACTGCGCTTGGCTCTTTTGCTTTGAAAGTTGACTTTTCTCTATATAAAAAGAAAATCAAGGGGAAAAAGTTGAGAGCATTTAGATAGAAAGCAATTGATGCAGGTTTATTTGGGGGGAAAATACCTAAAGAAATACACTTTATGTGATGTGTTATCCAAGCTTTTCAGAAATATCCTTTGACTCCTCAATTTCATTCAGGCTTGTGGAATCTTCTGATTTGGACATCTTTGGCCTCTTTGAACATGAACAACTCCTGTCAAATTTCACTGCTTTTAGTTGTAATGGCATACCTCTGAGTGCAGGACAATTTTTGTCCTTACCACCAGGCACATTTTTGGACAACTCTTCACCCTGAAGATGGGGCAGCTGACTAGAATTCTTACAAAGTTAGCATAGTTCATATTTGCAACATCTAGTACAACAGCATTAATTGGATAAAATCATGTAATGATGAACATAATAGCAAAATGCTGAACACTATAACAAGATTTTAAGTCTTATTTGACTGAAATCAATAAACTTTACCTAAAGGGAACAACTCGATCGATGTGGTTTGCATAAAATGGATCATTAGAGATGGCACCAACCTCATATACCTATCAAGCATTATTAGGCCCGTAGTTAATTAACAGTTAACACAGGGATGAATGGCTATTTAAATAACTGGAAAAGGAGTACCTAGGTCCTAGGTTTAAGCCCATTAGACCTGCCTCGGGACGACCGGAACCCAAGCCTTGAGCAAAAAGAGTGAGAACCTCCACCACCAGGCCACAACACTTGGTGTTGGTCTCCCAACACTTAACCCGACATGCATAATGCATGTATGGCAATGGCATACAAAGGTACTCCAATACGTCCAATCCCATTAATTGGGAAAACAACAATGGGATGTTTCAAGTTTAACCTTCAGTTATCCGATGGATAGTGACAAGGGAAAAAAATAATGCACTTGTTACTCCATTCATTTTCAGTTCTCGTGAGGAAATACTTAAAATTCTGGTCGGAGATCGTAATTGTTAAGCCGAGTGTGTTTTTTTTTTTACCCCCCTAAAGCAATTAGGCTTTTACCAGCATCAAAATTTCAGAATGGTCCAATATAGAATAGATCAAAACAGTGAGGCTTAAATAAAGAAGTTTGACGAATATCATAAATATACAATAAACTAGAAAAAGGGATAATCACTTACCATTTTCAGCAACACTCGATTGAATGGTTAACTATAACTGAAACATGAGCCTCCTTAACTGTAACTGTAACCCCAGCTCTGAGAAAACCCTCTGATCCGATCAGTTGGGTAAAGCAGGCAATTCCACAGCATCCATGCGAAAGCACTTTACAAGAACACGAGCAATCAACAAGCACAAGCAGTAACAACTTTGGAGAAAACAGATGAAAATGAGTGAATTTGTGGAGTGGTTGCGGTTGGTGGCTATTGGAGGCCGTTCTACTTCTAGGGCAATGCACAAGCACGGGAGCTATATATAGTTTTCGTAAATGGCTACACTTGCGTTGTTTGGATACAGATCGTTGCAGGGGGTTATTACGGTGAGGTCAGCGCAGAGGCTAGTCCCCCACTCCTTCCTTTTCTTGTTTGAGGGCTTTCTGTCTTTACATCGGCCTTTTGACGTGGCATTATCCATTTAAATTATGACACCTAACGTGGACTCCACCGCAATTACTATTGCACAAAATAATTTTAATCTTTAAGTAAAAAATAGAAAAAATAATATTTAACCATGATTAATTATTTTTTTCTTATTAAAAAGAATAAAGAAAACTTCTTCCTTTCTTCTCCTTTTCCATCACCGATTTGGATTTTTTAATTATTAATTTTTTTAAATGATAAATTGTAAGAAAAAATATATATAAATTATAAAAAAAATTACACTAATAATCAAAATTCACTAATAATTTTTAAATTTTATTTTTTCTCTTATAATTGATTATTTACAAAAAAATTATGAAAACACAAATAGTGAATGAGGCTAGGAGCTAGTGTGCAGTTGACACCATGTGTCAACGAAGCCAACTTTTTTAAAATTTGATTGCCAAATTTTGGAGATTTGCTTATCTGTAGAATAGATTTTGTTCTAAACCTTTTTTTTTTATGTTAACACCCCTGGAAACTTGAACTCATCCTTGGTGCTTCAATTTGTGTTGTGATTATGAAAGTCTTCTGACAAAAATGAAATCAAACCAAGAATGGAATGGTGAATTTTTTCTTGTTTACTGGTTGCTAATTCGCACACGAACCATTGTTGGGTTGCTGGTTTATGAAGGTTGAGACTAAATTTGAATCGAAGAGATAATAGCACTAACTCGCTGTTGCTGAGAAGGGCCATTTGCCATTACTGATGGATCAGGTTTCATCTGGGTTGCCATAAAAATGGCGATTCTTTACCTCAAACCACCATAGGGTTCATCCCTTCTTGTTGCTAGTTCGATTGCGCATTGAAATCCAGAGGCCTTTGGAGTGAGTGAACCCAGCAAGGACTTTTAAGCTCTGTTGCGATCTGTTAGGAGAGAGACGTTGGCATGAGGGGGAAGGTGGAAGAAAGGTTTTCAGGTTTTCTAATATTTTGCTGATTAAATAATTTAAACTATTTTTTAATCAGAAAAAGTTAACCATGATTAATTTTGAGTGGTGGTTTCCATCTAGTATAATTGTAGTGGATCCTTGATTAGGTGTTACAATTTAAATAGAATATGAACATCTATTAATTTCTCTTAAACAAAAGATTAAAACTGTGCAAAAGTGAGAGAGAAAAATATAAATTTAAAGATTCATTATTATTTATGTAAAATTTATTAATTTTATTCTTTTAATAAATTTTTTATTAGGAAAAATATCATCCTATACTTTTTAAAAATATGTAAAATTATTTGCACCCTTTTTAAAAAATTATGATTAAGTAAGAAAAATATTAATAAAATAAATATAATAAATAATATTAAAAAATATAAAAAATAAATATACACTATTAATAATAAGAATATCATAATTATTTTATTATAATATAACTGTCTTATCGTAATATGCAACATGAGAGGATCTGATTGCAATAAAAATTCAAATTTCAAAAAGGAAAAACTTGAATGAGTGCTTATCCGTGTATTCAACAAAGTGTATGAGCGTTCATCTATTAAATTGGACATCGCATCTAGCAATAATATCATATTCTTTTTTTTATTTGAGCAATAATATCTTATTCAATATTCAATATAGTAGTTAATTTTGATACTCTTCAATAAATAATTATGACTATTTATATCAAATATAGGGCAAGTCAAATTCTAATTATGTCAATTTTTTGAAATCAAACCGCAAAAAATATATTTATAAATTCTTTAATTCTAACGTAATTGATATGTTTTTGATCAAATTAAAATGGTAGATTAGTTGAGGTATGCGCAAACTGACTCGAATATCACTTGAGTGTAATACAAAAAAATATATATATAGGGTCAATAATAAGTTCTAACAATGAGCACTAACACTTGACAATTAAACTGATTAGGTATTTCTATAAAAAAAATGATTATCATAGTTGTACGAACCAGACTAGCTTGACTTGTCCAATCAAAATATTCGTGACTCGGCCTTTGAGATCTTTACTTGTAACGATTCTTTGAAGTGAACAAATCAAACTTGGGTGACTCTGTGACTCGCTTAAATGGATTGTTTTGATTTTTCTTTTTTTTTAATTAAAACCTAAAAAATGTAACTTGTATGATTTGAACATATTATCAATAGACATTGTTATGAAATATATTCTACCACTAAATTATATACTCTTGTTGATTAATATATTTATTTTTTATTTATAATATTATTTAACTAATAGGTTATTATTACTGTTAATTTGAAAGTATTTTTTTATATAGTATTTTTTAATATAATAATATTTATATAAAGTAATTTTTTTCATATAATATATTTTTAAAAGTATTTTATTCTTTATCCGAATTTTTCTAATTTGGCATATTAACTCGTGATTGGACCGTAGAACCTAGAACTTGGCCTTTTGATCAGATTAACTTTCGATCTGAGTTATACAACTAATAAAGCATTAATTGCCTTTTGATAAAAGAAAAATTTGTGGGCAGTATAATTGTTACACATGGAAGGTCCTCATAAAAATTATCTCAAAAAGTCACATGGGTTTATTTGATATAGAGTAAAAATAAAGGTGAAAAGATTATGAATGAGTTTTAATAGAATTTTAATTTTCATACCATATTTACTAAAAAAAAATTAGCAAAGGAAAAATCCAAACTTAGTTTTTGAATGAAGGAAAAAGCCAAAGTTAAAACACATGCACTAATAGTGAAAATAAATATTTAAACTATCATGAAATTGACCGAAGGATCATGTTATAAAAGAAAAAAAAGATTTATTATAATAAATTTTATTATTATTTATGTATGGTTTATTAATTTTACTTTACTTTATATATTTTTCTCTTATAACATAATCCTTTTGTATTAGTAAGTACGATGAGAGAATTTGATTGCAATACAAATTCAAACTTTAGAAAGGAAAAACTGAATAAGTGCTTGCTCGGGCGCTAAACAATATAAGTCCATGGCCGTTCAACTATTATAAATTTGACATCGCATCTAGCAATAATATCATATTCAATATTTAATAAAGTATTCAATTTTGATATATTATTCAATAAATAATTATGACTGTTTATACCAAATATAGGGTCAATAATAAGTTTGGATTGTGGGTACTAATACATGACAATTAAACTGATTAGGCATTAACTATCTTTTGATAAAAGATAAAAGGTTGAGATATATTTTAGTTTCTGAAAATATAATATCTTTTAGTTTTGGTTCTTTTATTTTTTTTTAATTTTAATTCTTACTGTTAGTGAGATTTTAAATAATAAATAAAAATTTCACTCATTTATGTTACGTGTTAATAGTTTCATTTACCGTAAACATTTAATAAAAATTTACTAATAATATACTAATGGCCAAGACTAAAAAAAAAAAAAAAGATGAACCAAAGCTAACAAATTTTTTTTTGAGAAACTAAAATTAAAAATGTACTATATTTTCAATGACTACAAATATATATAAGCCAAGAATAAATCATGGCCACTGTGATGGTTATCCATGAAAGGCCCTCATAAAATTATCTCAAAAAGTCATCAGGGTCTCCTTGATATAGAGTAGAAATAAAGGTCCAAATTTTATGAATAAGTTTTCAATACCATTTTTATCTTAATATGAAATTGACCCAAAAAAAAAAATAACAAAGAAAAAACCCCCCATTTTTTTTTACCAGAGGAAAAATCCAAAGTTAAAACACAAACATTAATAGTGAAAATAAATATTTAAACTATTATAAAATCAACATATTTCACGATATCTTATATAATTTTTTTTTGGTTAATTTCATATAATAATCACCTTTATCAACTTGTTTTTTCTAAAAACTTTCTGAATTATTTAATTAAAACTTTTTATATTACAAATGCCACTGCAAGATCAACCTAAAGAGTAAAAAAAAAAAGTGTGCGTTGATCTCTCTCATAAAAGAAATTAAAATTTTAAAAGAATTGAAAAGCATATATTTAGCAACAATAAAAAAAAATTATTATCAACTTATAAAATGTTTATACTGGGCATTAACTGTGAGTGGTTACAGGTTACAGAAGATTGAAGATTGTGTGTGTATGAGTGTTTTAGCCAGGAAAATAGAAAAGTGAATAAAAACCAATTGTTGTATCATGTAATGGATTTAGAGAGGAAAGGAATTACATTTTAAGAATTTTTAAAATGTAATTATATGCGTTATAAAAATGTAATAATTTCATTAATATGGGTGTATCTCCATCTCTTTTATTTTTGGATTAATATATAAGTGTATCTCTGTTAAGTTTGTAACGCAATTGCGAGAAATGATGTTTGTAAAATGTGGAAAATAATTAAGATGTGATCACAATAATTACAACTATATATTTTTATAATATTATATTGACACATGTTATTTTATATTTAAATAATTTTAATTATTTTATTAGAGCTTATTTCACTAAAATTTGTCTACATTTATATTTAAAATTTATCATTTCCCTCGTGTGAGAGATGTGAACCCATAAAATGATTTACTACTAGTCTTTTTTTCATATTTTTATTGGTTATGAGGGTGAGAGGAGATTTAATTGGTTAGAAATCAAAATAACAGGTCAAAAATAATAAAAACATAACAATGACATTTTGTCTCATCACGCTGCTGTCTCTCTTTAGATCCAGCAAGCAGGGGAGGGCCAGAAAATGTGGGCCAACGAAATTGAAATCTAAATTTTGAACCCGTTGTTTGTTTCATGAGAAAATGAGTGAAAATAAATTAGGAGGAGAGAAAATGAGAGAATTATATCTTTTTTTCTTATTTGGATGTGCATAAAAAATAGAGAATAAAGAAAAAAATCTTGTACCCACATAAAAAGTTTTCCCTCCACAAATGCAAAAAAAAAGGAAATAATAAGAAAATTAAGTTTAAAATAACAAATCTATCTTTAATTCATTTATCTTCTACCCTCCTAGTCGTCTTCTTCCTATGCTTCTTCGCCAAAATCTTGCAGCAGAAGAGCAAGGTGTTTGAAGGTAGTGTCTTTCACAATGTTCTTAATGTAAAATGTAAAGCCAAAAATTTAGGAGTGATGATTCATTAATAATTATTTACAACTCATATAAACATCTTTTTTATTTTATAAATTTTCTTAAATTTAATAATATAAAAATAAAAATGAAAAATACACAAATACCTTTTTTAATAAAAGTTTAAGATGAGCTCTCTCATCTTAAGAGAAGAACAAACATAAACTTCAACAATAATTTATAATAAGATAAAAGATCATCTATTAATGTGGATCCTAAATTTAAATATAAATTATGTAATTGTTATAAGTTGAAGACTAACTAAGTGAGTGAATTCTCATATATAATACATACATTCTTATCTTATAAAACTTATAAAATAAATACGTAAACTACATGAACAAGTAAATAAATAAATAAATAAAATTTAGATATAAAAATAAAATGAATTAGCTCACAATTTTTAAAATCATTTCAATCTGTATAAAAAATGTACACACTCTATAAAAAGGCTTTAACTTTTTATATAAAAAATTAAAAAAACTTTTATTTTACTAGTATATAAACTGCTTACACAAATGCATCATGTGTATGAGTGTTTAAAACTCAGCTCGTCTTATAACTCGGGTCGATTTGAAGTTCATTTTGATAAGTTTGTGTTATACAAATTAGATCTAGTATATTTTTATGTTATATTCTAATCATATTTCAAATTATCCTAACTTGACTTAGTGTTATAAATTTTTTAAATTTTTTTATCATTAGAAACAAAACATTCATTATAAACAAAATAAATTGACTTAAATTAATAATTTTTTACATATAATAATATATTTATATTAATATTATATTATAAAATATATTTTAATTTTAATTTTTTACTTCTAAAACTTTATAACTTAACTATATATAAAATTTATATTTATACATTTTGTCTAATATTGGGTTAACTCAATTCTAACTCAATCATTAATTAAAGCATAATCAAAACAAATTTAAACTCAAACATTTGTTTCAATCAAAATATCAAATAAATTTAAGTTAAATCAAACCTATCTCATAAACATTCTTAATCCTATACATAATAAGAAGCATACAATTTGCAAAGGAGATGAGTTTAGTCCCATTTTCTCTATAGAGGGTGGTGGAAAGTTTGAGAGATAGAATAAATTGTGTGGTGAGATAAGATTTTTTTTTCCAAATTTATCAAATTACATTACATAAATATTTATAAAGTTTATAAAATATTTAAAATATGTACAGCTAATCTTTAATAGGATATTTTAGAGCCTAATAATAGCTCTATCAAGAAATATTGCTATTATAAGATTCTCGTAATTTAAAAAATACAGATATTTCAAAATATATACCCTAATGATATTGGTATGAATACAAGTATCAAATTAACGTACACTATTGTCTACCTATTATAATTTACATTTATAAATGTTTATGTCAATACAAATAAAATATTATAAAGGTACTAATTTGTTCAACTAATAAAAACTTCTGTAACTGATTGTAAGATTTTGTAATCAAATCTCAGTTTTATCCATTTGCATCACTTGAACAAAGTTCAATGTGACTTGAGTGTGTAAGTTAATTAGTAATTGAAATTAATAGAATTTTTCAATAATCTATTATTTAATGAGAAAAATATGATAAAAAAATATTATGTTAAAAAATAATTTTAATATTTATATATGATACTTATTTTTAATTTAACTTTTACATAAAAATATTTTTAATTTAGTCTATATACTACAATCATTTCTAACATCATCTCCGCCATTTGTTATTATTAGTATCTCTTGTTAGAGTTGCAAAACATAAATTGTAATAATTAAATTAAAAATAAAAATTATATATAAGTATAAAAATATATTTTTATTTTTTATACATATCATTTATTTTTAATTTATTCTATATACTGTATAATAAATGCTAAGTTTCCTTTACAAAGCTTCTCTCTTGCAGTATTTTAATAATAATAAATTAAATAAAATTTAAGTCTATTTTTTATATTTATTTTATTTATTCTATCAATTAAATTATAATATTGATATATTTTTATAAAAAAATAAAACATTAATATATAAAAAATATTAATATATATATCATAATTTAATTAATAAAATAAATATAATAAATATAAAAAATAAACCTAAATTTTCTATTAATAAATTTTGGGAACGGTGAAGAAAAAATTGTATATATTATAATTAAATTAAAAAAAAAATTCGTATGGATAGCAAATTGAAAATGGGTATGCACGCATATAACAAAAATATATTTTAACATGAATATTAATATAGTTTTGTCAGCGAGGGAGTGACTGTACACACCGTCAAAAGGGAAGACGGCGCGTGTCCCTCTCTTCGCAGCACCCAAATATATATCACACATCGGAAATCCCGACAAAGCATATTGGAGAATGAGCGGTACTCCGTCGGCGTTGGCGTCCCCACTGGTTTCTGGCGCGTTCGGTGGAGCCGGAAACTCAATGTCGCCGTCGGTGGTCATCTCGTATAGAATCAGCACTGTTGCAGAGCGTTTGGCTTCGCATGTTCAACCTGGCAACCGTAGCGAACCTATTGAATTTTATAACCTCTGCCTTTCCCTCTCTCGGTATTCACTTGTTTATCTACTACTTCTACTTTCTATTCATAGCTTCTTCTCTTCTCCTTCGATTTTAGGTTTTGTGTGTGTGTGTGTGTGTGGAAATGTGCTTGTGTTTTAGTTGAAGAACTGCAATCGGAGTAGCTTATGTTGGAGTTTTGGTGTTGTGAGGTCTTATACTGAAATTCGAGTGGGTGGAGGTCGAATTTTGAAGTATTGCATTTAGAGAACACTAGAAACCAGTCGTGTGGTGTGGTCTTCATTTTTGTTGTGCGCATTCTTGCCATAGTATTGCATGATTTAGCATCAACATTTTGGTGAATATGGAGATATTTAAGTTTGGATGGAATCCTTGTTTCTTGATGATTTCTTATTGATGATGATACTACGAGTGTGCTGTTTTTTTTACTAGATTTACTTTGACATGCAGAAATATTGATTATGCAATTGCCAATGGTGAAATTCCAGACAAAGCTCTAGATCTTCCAGCATTGATGAAGCAGGTGATTTCCATTGCATTGTATGGATGCCTCTTTTTCCCTTTTTGATTTTGTTTTTTTGTTTTTTTAGGGGGGCAGGGGCGGGGGCAGGAAGAAATTCTGTCATATTTTCTTAATTGTTATGCTTGTAGGTTTGAGGCCTTTACTTTTCCTTTTCCATGCAGATTTGTCAACGAAAGAATGATGAACTATTACAAGCAGCTGTAATGGTTTTGATGATCTCTGTAAAGGTAAGTTCATTTTTCAGTGTTGTTGCTAATTGCTATTAGTCACTTGTTGAATTTCCATTAGTTATGAATTGACTTATGAAAACTCGCTCTGTTTTTGTATCTTGGGAAGAAGAACAATTAATCAGTCTTGACTCTTGAGGCAAATACTTGGTGTTCACTACAGGATAATCTGGTGAAGATTTTCAGGAATTGTAACCCACTACATGATGCTCTTGCATTGTGGCAAGAATGATTTTAGACTATTATTTTGTTTAAGCTATTGAATTCATGAAGTTTATGTAGATCTCTGAATCTGATTGCTTTTCAATTCTTGAAAATTTGTTCTTATATATCACACATTAAATTTTTGTCATATATCACTATGGCCAAATAGAGACAGACAACTTTGGATTTATACTAGCTTTTCTGTGTTTATCTATAACGTGTTTTTCTAAAAACATCCAGAAGTTATGCACCATAACATTTATGAAGTTGTGAATTTCCTACTGACACTGTTTGTAATTGTAGAATGCCTGTAAAATTGGATGGTTCCAGACAAAAGAGTCAGAAGAACTTTCTACCATTGCTGATGAGGTTTGCTTATATGTTAGCTTTTTTTGTGCTATGTGGCGTGTTGTCATCTGTATTCTTCTGATAATCATCTTTCTTAATGTAGATAGGAAAGATCTACTGCAGCATGGGGAATGTAAATGCTGGACCTAGTTCTTGCCATTCCACAGTACCAACAATAATGGAGAGGTAGGGACCCTTGGGCCTTACTCTACATATCTTATCTTGCATCTTTTCTTTTATTTTTTAAATAAACAATAATATTTTGCTTTATGTGTTTTTATGTAACTTGCAACTATTACTGAAGACAAGTATAAAAAACTAGGACATACTAAAGGGCCTATAAGAAAGAATGCATTTGAATTTAGATGATCTCTCACTTTATCTGATATGCAATAGTAATAAGTTTCCTATATGTGGATTCCCAAGCAGGTTCTATCCAAGAATGAAATTGGGTCCAATACTTGCATCAATTGAAGCTAAGGTGGTTCCTTGTGCCCTGTCAAATATGGTCTTAATTTCATGTTGAGAACATATTTAATATTATTTTACCTGCAATGCAGCCTGGATATGGAGCTTCTACTGTTGACTTTCATATTACAAAGAGTACATTTCTGAAAGAAAAAATTGTAAGAATCTCTTGAGTTGATTTATTTTTGTAAACATGGTACATATGACAAAGCTCTAAACTTATTCTCCACCAAAAAAAGTCTGGAACTATTGCTTTCTTTTTGTATATAAACTTGTGTTTGTTCATTTTTAATATTCTTTTTTTTTATCTGCATTTTTAATATTCTTTTTTTTTTATCTGCATTTTTAATATTCTTATTAACTTAAGTGTGGCTTTATTCCAAGTATCCCAACTTTACAAAACTTGGTGCAAGTCATGATCCACGACCATTATAATGCAAATATCTTGGTATTGCTACATTATTTGATCTAAGGTTCAGCATATTTTACTTTCTTTACTACCTTTAGTTGCAAGCTTATATGATTAATGTTTTTTATTTGTTATTTGAACACACCTCTTAATCCTTTTTTTTTTCCCTTTTTTTTGTACATCTAACTTCTATCACATACTTGAACTTGCAGTGGTTATTGGTGGCACAAACTGATAACATTGAGACATCTGCATGCCTCATAAGTCCGCAGCAAGTGAAGTATGGTTGCTTTTAACCTTTTTTATTTTAATTGTGTGGAGGGGTTCTACGTTGACGCTGATTGACTTTTTGTGCACTTCTTGTAGTTTTCTCCTCAATGGAAAAGGAGTAGACAAAAGGACTAATGTTCTAATGGTCTGTTTGTATGTTTGCACATACTTTCTAAAACATCTAATTTAGACTGTTTTCAAGGGCATGGCATCAGTTTCTTATCTATGTCACATTTTGTTTCTCAGGACACTGGACCACAGGTGCCAACTAACGTGACTGGTATGCTTAAATTTGGGACCAATCTTCTTCAAGCTGTGGGCCAGTTCAATGGTGAGCAATTAAAACCACTGTTTCCTTCCCTATCATCCTGGCTTTCAATGTATGTATCTTACTGAAACCATTATCATTGTGAAGGTCATTATGTTATACTTGTTACCTATATGAGTGTTACATCCTTGCTTGAGCTTCCTGTTCTTCAAGATTTTGTTCAGCCTACTGTTACCTCAGTTGATTCAGGTATAATTTGGATATTTAGGATAAGCTGTACTTAAAAAAAAAAATCTATATTTTATTCTTATTAGTTCACCATTCATAATTCATTTTTATCATTCTGCCATAAATGCTTGACCATGATTCTTTTCTTCTTCTTCTTCTTCTTCTTCTTCTTCTTCTTCTTCTTATTATTATTATTCTTTTAAAAAATATATTATTAGATTCAGACATTATCGAAGGGCCCTCACAAATTTCACTTAATTGTCCCATAAGGTATGCTCTATATTCTTTGTTCATAACACTCACTAACCACTTTTTCTTTCTTGCTTCCTTTGCTTTGTCTGTTACTACTTTATCATCTTTAGTCTTTTACTAGTTTTATCTTCCTTAGATTGGGCATAATAGTATCATAGACAGTAGTTTTTATTGGAGATCCATTATAGTCTCTCTTGATCTGGTCCATCAGAAAATATTGTCTCTGACCAACCTTGAATTAAAGAATGAGGGAGTTAGTTATCAAGCTTTTGTCCTTTGTATCTGTTCACAATTCACATGTTGATGGTCTAATAATGTTTTGGTTAAATGTAGTTTCCTTTTCAGAGTCCTATGGTTACATTTGTGTTGAAATTTAAATTAGTTAGATCTACTTTAAACTTATGTGTTCATTGTAGAAAGTCAAAGGTACCAAGTTAAAGTCCTCTTAACTAGTTAGGTGATTTCTAGTCTTAACACAAGACTATGGGAAAGAGTAATTGAACGGAGATTAAGATGACACTCACATTTCAGAGAACCAATTTGGTTTTATGCCTAGGAGGTCAACAATGGATGCAATATACCTTTTGTGAGGCTTGATGGAGGGGTATCGAAAGAAACAAAGGGATATACACATGATTTTCATTGACATGGAAAAGGCTTATGATAGGGTGCCAAGTGAAGTCTTGTGGAAGGCGTTGTAGAAGAAGGGAGTTCGAGTTGCTTATATGCGGGCCATCAAGGATATGTATTATGGGGTTAAAACTAGTGTGTGAACACATGGTGGAGCCACATAGGATTTCCCTATAACTATAGGTTTACACCAAGGGTCAACTTTGAGCCCTTATTTTTTTACCTTGGTTTTGGACGTTCTTGCTCAACATATCCAGGAGCTAGTGCCTTAATGCATGCCTTTTGCAGACAATAAAGTCCTAGTGGAAGAGTCGATAGAGGGAATAAATAATAAACTAGAGTTGTGGAGGGAAGCTTTGGAATCACATGACTTCCATTTAAGCATAAGTAAAACGGAGTATATGGAATGCAAGTTCAGTAAGACGTGCGTTAGCAATGGCTTGTGGTGAAAATTGGAGATCATATTCATAACATACCACAAGTCACACAACTTAGGTATCTTTGATCCATGATACAAAGTGATGAAGAAATAGAGGGAGATGTAAATCATAGGATTCAAGCTGGATTGATGAAATGGAGGAATGCTTCCGATGTTATTTGTGATCGAAAGGTACCTATCAAGTTAAAAGGAAAATTTTACTGCACAGTCATAAGACCAACGATGCTTTATGTTACGGAATGTTGGGCAGTAAATTGCCAACTAGAGCATAAGATAAGTGTGGTAGAGATGAGAATGTTGCTTTGGATGAGTGGACATACAAGAAAAGATAAGATCAAGAATGAACGTATTAGAGGAAAAGTAAGAGTAGAACCTATTGAGGTAAAGATGGTAGAATCGCGTCAAAGATGGTTTGGACATGTGAGAAGAAGACCAATAGAAACCCTAGTTAGAAAAGTTGATCAGATGGAGGATAGCCCAATAATTAGAGGTAGAGGAAAATCAAGAAAAACTCCAAGTGAAACTATTGGAATGGACTTAGATATAAATGGCCTCTCGAAAGATTTGGTTTTTGACAGCATAGTTGTCAAATCGTGAATCGTATCGAGAATCGTTTACTCAATTTTCGAATCGTGAATCATGAATCGTGAATCGTGCGATTCAAAAACACATAAATAAAAGACTTAAATATACATTTACGCACCTAAAACATAAAGAAAACACTTAAAAAGTTTTAAATAAATACTTAAATAAAACCATCATAAGGCATAAGTTATAAGTAAACGCATAAGTTATAACTTAAATATAGATAAGTCATTCCAAATTGATGCAAAAAAGTTTCTAATTCGAAATAATAAATAGTCAATACTCAATACTAATTACTAAGTAATCTATATTCTATATATATCTTCAATTCTCCTCCCCAAGGTCAAGATCATCAACACCGTCCGGCCCCTTCAATTCTCCCACCGTCCAGCCCCTTCAATTATCCCACCGTCCAGCCACTACAATTCTCCTACCGTCCAACCCCTTCAATTCTCCCACTATACAGCCCCTTCAATTCTCCCACCATCCAACAACAGAATCTGTGAAAATCTTCAACACCGTCCATGTTCCATGAATCGCAGAATCGTGCGATTCATGTTTCCGGTTCTGAATCGCACCGATTCAAACGATTCGGCTACGATTCCTATCAATTTTTGATTCAACGCCATTTCTGTATCGCTGGCAGGACGAATCAGATCGAATTGTACGATTCAAATCGTGAATCGTACGATTCTAACAACTATGTTTGACAGAACATAGTAGAAACATTTGATCCATGTAGTCAACCCCACCTAGTGAGAAAAGGCTTTGGTTGTTGTTGTTTTCTAGTCTTAATTATTGTAGTTTATTCGGTCAGTGCTATTTTTTGTAATTTCAATGTTAGGGGAACTCATGTTCTATTCCTGCTTCTGGTTGATGTTCACCTTTCTTCATGCCTTTCCCAGCTGGAATACAGTTAGATGTGAATGAACCATGACCACGTAGCTGTCTAGCTCAAATTGCTTAACCTGACTATCTAGTATATAAATAAATCTAAAATATGAAATATGTTTATTTGTGAAGTTTTTCTTTTTGGTCCTGATTTCAATTTTCCTAATGGTGTTTGCTGTCAAGTTTTTCTTTGTCCTGACTATCCAGTATATAATGAATATTTATATTTCTATTTACTCTTCCAGAACTCTGCAACCTGTTTCTCAGTCTTTTATAGTCTTAAAACCCTAATATTTCTTACCTCAGACTTTATTCTAAAGCGTTACTTTCTAACCCTTACCTTTGTTTTTGGCCACTACTACCTAATTGTTGAATGCTGAGAGGGAGACCTTTTCACATGTATTAATCTTAGAAGATTTTTAATCTGTTATGCTTCTCTTCTGTATATGTATATGGTTCTTCCTGCTTGGTAATTGGTATAAGTTCATGGACCTTCATGCATGCCTTCTATGAGCAGCAAGGGACATATGAGTTGTTAACTACAATGTCGGACACCTCTAGTAATTTTTAAGTATCAATGTTTAGCATTAAAACATATATTATCTTTTGAAGTTTTCTTTATCTTGAAAGTATGATTATTCTATGGGCTTTTGTTTATTTTGTAGCTTATTGTTTTTCTTTTCACTGGAATGCTTTACTCTGCAGAAGTTATGCTAAAATCATTTGTTCAATTATATCCTTAACGTACATTGGTTTTTCACTTTTTTTTTATGATAATGCTTCTCTTCTTTTAACATTGTTTTTGATAAAAGCTGATAATCCTTTGTGTCTTATATTTACAAAACAGCTTTACACGTATCAAGACTCCTGTTAAAGGACGTTCATGCAAACATTTCCAGGTGAGTGATTCCTGTATTAGCATCACTTAGTATGGAGAATGCTGAGGGTGGTTGCTGATTTGGTTATACTGTGTTGCTTACCATAAGTAGTAAATGTGGCTTTAGAAGTTTGTTGTATGCAATACTTGTTTCTTCCCCTCTTCCTTACATATTTCTGTTGTCTCTTTTTTATAGTGTTTCGATTTTGACAACTTCATTAATATAAATTCAAGGAGGCCATACTGGCGCTGCCCTCATTGCAATCAGTGTGTCAGCTATGCAGATATTCGTCTTGATCGAAACATGGTTGAGGCAAGTTAATTTAATTCTTTAATCTTTCAATTGAGTTACCTTTTCTTTATCCTCTCACCCTTGAGTCAGTTTGGTATCACCGAATTTTAAGGGTGACCCTAGGGATAAAAGGAAGGTGGAAAAGGACATGAAAAGTAAACCTCTCTCTCTCTCTCTTTCTCTCTCTTTTTCTCTCTCTTTTAATAAAGGTCCTGAAAGATGTTGGTGAGAACATTGTGGAAGTGATTGTCCGTGCTGATGGATCATGGAAGGCAGTCTTGGAAAATGATCATAATGTGGATAAGATGCAGAATAAGGCCCACAATTGTGAAAAGGAACAGACTGAACCACAAGAATCTACTTGCTCCCCTAGTACAGTTCCCAATGTTTTAGACCTCACCAACGATGATGATCAGATGGAGATCATGGATACTTTTGAAACTGCAGATAGAAAACCTTTCCAGGCATCTGTTCATGGTCAATTTGTCATCCCAAATTCAACTTCCTTGGGTATTAACCCTGCTGGTGTTAATCAAAATGTTGCTGCTCAAATAGAAGATGCCTATTGGTCTGGACTTTATAGTGTCCGTGGTTGGTCAGATACCCCAACAGTTGGTTTCTCTGAGCATCCTGTTCTGCCTGATACTGTTTCTCCTACATTTAATCAGGAAGCTGAGGGTCATGACAATAACCCTGCTGCTAACTCTGTCATGCATAATCAATTTTCTGCACCAAATAATTTGCAGCTGCAGTTGAACTATAATTCAGTTGTTAATGAGTATGGGATGTCATCCTCAATACCAAGACATATTAGTAGGACCCCAGTAGCAGTTCAGGCCCTCCCAGTCCAATCTCAGGCATTGGAACCACAGCAAAATTCGAGAACTAATATGAATTCCTTGCTACCCAGCAGTTCCACCGCTACTCCTCATGTTTCTTTGTCCAACCCAACCACTGCAGATGGTTTCAATGCCATACTGAGTGATACAGAAAGACAGCAACACTTTTCTCGATCCCCTATGAATCTGCCTCAGGTCTCAGGTGTAAATTCATCTGCGTTGCAGCATCACTCGGCAACACAGGTTTGATTTATTTGTGTTCTGTCATTACTCCTTTTATTGGTGTGCTGTTTTGGGGATATATAGTGAGCATTGTTCCTTAATTTTCTGTGTTGACTGTTGATATGTTGTGGTTTCTTTTAGTGTCCGTTTGACTCTTGGAATGACCATGAAATTAGAGTTTGGAATTGAAATTGGACCTCTTAATTTCAATTTTTATGTTTAGAATGTCATTTAGAATTGGAATTGTAATTCCATAAACCAATTCTATGGAATTGAAAAATAACTAAGTTAAACCTTTCTCAATTCTTAACTTATATCTTAAGAATTACTAATTTCATAGCTTAAAATTTAATCTCTCTCTTTCTTCCTCTCTCTCCACATTTATTTATGAACAATCATATTTATTGAGATTCTATATTTATATAAAAAATTATTTTTATATTTATATAAAAATTATTATAATAGCTATTTATTTTTTTTCTAAAAAATTCATGAAAAATTTATTTATAAAAAATATGACTATTTTATTATAAAAATATTATTGTATGAATATTTTTATTAATTTTAATTTTGTAAATAATTTTTTAATGTTTTAAATCATACTTTTAAACAATAAAATTGTAATCGAATTTAGAATTATAATTTTTTATCCTAATTCTTTGACAACCTCAAATATAGAATTTAAGATTCTGGACCAATTCTAATTCTGAAAGGATTGAGATTGAAATTAAAATTCTATATTTCAATTCCAATTCCGTTATTCAAACGGACTCTTAAGGAAAAAATGAGAACTGAATCGCACTCATACATAAAAGAAAAATGCAGTAAAATTTTGTTTAACAATTCGTTTTAGGATTAAAGGGGTTAATACTTTTTTTTCCAAAGAGGTCGGTGGGATGTCAGAAAATTGATTTGGCGAAAGAATGAAATAGTGAACATTAATTTATCTTTCTTGAGAAATTATGTGATACGTAAAAGGAACCCATGAAGCTGTGAGTATGTCCTATTTACATTGCAGTCTTTCTCCATATAAATTGGTTTGATATTCTTCATTTCTTATATTGTGATCATAGTTGTTAGAATCGTACGATTCACGATTCGAATCGTACGATTCGATCTGATTCGTCTTGTCAGCGATACAGAAATGGCTTTGAATCGAAAATTGATAGGAATCGTAGCCGAATCGGTGCGATTCAGAACCGGAAACATGAATCGCACGATTCTACGATTCATGGAACATGGACGGTGTTGAAGATTTTCATAGATTCTGTTGTTGGATGGTGGGAGAATTGAAGGGGCCGGACGGTGTTGATGATCTTGACCTTGGGGAGGAGAATTGAAGATATATATAGAATATAGATTATATAGTAATTAGTATTGAGTATTGACTATTTATTATTTCGAATTAGAAACTTTTTTGCATTAATTTGCAATGACTTATCTATATGTAAGTTATAACTTATGCGTTTACTTATGACTTATGCCTTATGATGGTTTTATTTAAGTATTTATTTAAAACTTTTTAAGTGTTTTCTTTATGTTTTAGGTGTGTAAATGTATATTTAAGTCTTTTATTTATGTGTTTCTGAATCGTACGATTCGATACGATTCACGATTTGAAAATTGAGTAAACGATTCTCGATACGATTCACGATTTGACAACTATGATTGTGATAGTCATTGATGCCTGCAATGTGTTTCATCTATTAACTTAAGTTGAAAATGATTAGAAGAACCTCTCTTGTTAGTTTGTGTTTATGGCTTTTGTACTCATGTTTTACTTTTCATTTGTTTTTCTTCTCGTTGAACTCAGAACCGAGTGCCACCTGTTAATATGTCAGCACCAAGGCAATTGCAAAGCCCATACAGAGCATCTGGGTTTTTGAGTGAATTTAGAAATCCACACCTGCAGCAAGTTCTGAATCCGCGGGCACTCCAACCAATACGATCATCAAATACCCAGCGGTCCCACATCCAGCAAGGTGGTTCACCAGCTGGGATTGTTCAGGCTGCTGGAGCTACTGCCAGGGCTATGGTTGCTGCCCAGGTTACCAGACAAGGTAGTTCTCCGGCTGGGATTGTTCAGGCAGCTGGAACTACTGCAAATAGCCAACAAGCCAGGGTTATGGCTGCTGCCCAGGTTGCCAGACAGTCACCATCTATTTCAGTTCAAAATCAAACTTCCGTGGCAGCCACATCTTCTACAGCTGATAGTTTCCGGGGGTTAACAGGAGAGCAAATAGGAAATGTGGGAGGAACACCGCAATCAGTTTCTAGGCCTGATGATTTATTCAATTTGCAATCAGAACAGAATTGGCGTCCTACTGCACGAATGCGTGGAAGTCTTGCAGGTCGGCAGTATTCTGATGCTGTTAAGCAGCGAATAATTGTGCCAACACAGCCAGTTCAAAGTTCAAGGCCACAAGGTCCACAACCAGTTCAAAGTTCAAGGCCACAAGGTCCACAACCAGTCCGACCAACCGGTGTGTCACCCCAACTGGATATGCTTATTGCAAACAACAGAAATGCTCATAATCATTCTTCGAACACATAATATTTCAGAAAGGCTCTACTTGCTCATGCTTGGAAGATTTCAGAGCACTGCATGTCAATGTCTTCTGAGCTAAGGCTGTAAATAGAGTTATCTAGTAGCAATATATGGAGAAACACGAGTACACGTTCCCTTCAGGTATTTTGACTATAAACGTTTGTTAATTTCATTCACTACAGAGGGTAGGTAGTTGAAGGGGAAAGAAATCTTTGAAATCTTATTTATATCAATATGGGGAATTGAATTATCATGGTGTAGACATAGCTAGTGAATTTATCTTGCCTGAAGCGATTTGTATATTTTATGGAAAATTAACTATTGACATTCAAGGATAGCGCATATGGTAATCTTATGTTCACCACTATTCTATAGGGAATAGGGGTGGAAATAGGACAGATTGTCCGTCACGTGCCTATGACCTGGCCTGTTTACTAAACAAGTTGAGTCAAAATTTTTATAAAAGTTCATTTAACTAAAAAGGCCAAGCCTCACTATCTAATAGGCTTTTTAGGCCTGACAGGTTGGCCTGACCTATTTAACTATATATAATATAATATAAATTAAATTAAATTTTAATAAATGTCAATAACTAAAATCTAAGTAAGTTAGAATGAAATTAACATATTAGAATTATATTATAACTTAACATTTATTTTTTATTTTTATAGATCATTATTTTCTTACTCTAATCTTTGGTCGATGTAAGACTTAAAAATATATTAAGTTACAAAATTATTGGAGGCATATAGTATAGAGCATTTGTCACACCTTTAACAACATTCACCCTTTTATTCCAATCAAACATTATTGCATGTGTCTCATTGTTTAGCACTTTATCCAAGCTGCCCCTACTAGGAACTCATAAACGTGGATGTGAACAAAATCCATATAACTTCACAATGTTACCATGTTTGATTGTTGTCAAGTCTCGAACCTCACTTGTAAAAGCTTTTGAATTGAGCATTTCCCCATTGAGTGCAACATGAAGTTTCTTCACAGCAGCGACTTGACCTGTGGGTAAGTTAGCCTTGTAAACAGCTCCATATCCTCCTTCTCCAATGAGATATTTGTCATCAAACTCCTAGACATCAAACTCCTTTTCCAATGTGATGGCCTCTGCTGAGCCTAGACAATTAGAGGGAGCGATCTATGGCACTGAACATGGAAGGTCTTGAAGTTGATTCATTGTCTTGACATTTCTTAAATAATATATCTAATTAGTAATATCAGTAACCTTGTGCCAAAGAAACAAAACCTTTGGTACGAGCATGTAGTATAGCAATAGGTTTATGTTTCATCGATGAGTAACATCAGTACCTATTTCTATAATTTGTTAAATCTGGAGAATGCAAACACAAGCATGTTCTCCATTGTAGTAACAATGATGATGATGATAACAGAGATGATGCATATGCAATGGCCTTTCTCTGTCAAATCAGTGTTGATGTTGTTGGACTTTCTTTTGCATTGAATATTAATGACAGGGCTGGTAGCAGTTGTAGCACTACATAATATAAGAGTCTTTTAGCTAATAGGAACGTTGATCACATCTGTCCTCTTCTGGTAAATCAAATGCCGCATAATCAGATTTGATCGAGTGCCAATAACAAAGCTCTGTTTTTCTTTCTAACATTGTGACTCAACTCCAGGCAAAACACCAAGTCAGAGACATTATCACACAAACCTTTATTATTTTGTAACTTGATATATTTCTAAGTCTCACATCGACCAAAAATTAAAATAAAAAAGTGATGAACATCTATAAAAATAGAGAGTAAGTATTAAGTTATAACAAAAGTATATAAAAGTCTAGGTTTGTTGACTTATTTGAAGTCTTAGGTTTGTTGGCCTATTAGTTTATTTAAAGGTTTGTTGGCTTATTAGTTTATTTAAAGACATGTTGACCTATTTAAAAGTAAGCTTGTTAGTTTATTTAACAGTCTTATAGTAATATGTGCTTGAATTAATTTTGTATATCAAACAAAAAATGATTTATTCAAACAAATAGGAATGATAATTTCATTTTAATTTTATTCTCATTCTCTATTACCTAAATTATTAGAATTTTTATGATTATTTTTCTTCATTTATCTATTATCTCTTCAAAACATAATGGTATTGTATAACAAATCTTGATTTTGCTTTATTTTTATGAAACTGTGAAACTATTAAATGTAGCTTTATTTCTTTGGTACAAACTACTGTTTAGCTGTCTAGCAATTTTGCTCGCATACTAGATAGATTGGCGGCGTCTTCTCAATAATATGCACCTTTTTTTTTTTTTTTCCTTTGATGCAAATGTAAATTTATTCGTTTTTTGGAAAAAAAAAACTTACAATCATTCATGTAAACATTTATGAATTTATTAGTTGGTTAGACGTTAATATTTAGAGATAATTGATCAAACAGGTATTTGAAAAAACAATAAAAAAGTTTGCTTAGGAGTAGTGGATGAGGACGGCTTGACCTGTCTGATTTGCAACAAATTTCACGTAGTCTAAATAAAAAGCCTCATAGTGAGGGCAATTGAAGGTGAAACTTCCCATTATTATTTGTGTAGAGAAATTATTACTTAAATTTGGAGCATTACAGTTAGGTGTACCAAGTCAATTAAGATTTAATATTTTTATAGATCTTTGTGAAATTAATTATTTGATACAAAGATTTATAAAAATATTAAGTCTTGATTAACCTGGTTCACCCAACTATGTACTCCAGGTTTAAGCAAAAATTTCTTATTTGTGAAACACAATAGAAAACAAAAGAAATCAAACTCCTAACATAATCGGCCTTCATTATATCTTCCAAAGTTGGCATTACTATTAGCGAGGTCTCGCCTTTTTGTGCATCCCATCCCGACAAGCGGATTTTGATATTTAAATTCTGAAGTGAGGAAGCCACTGGTACTATCTCCTTACGGGGTTTCTCATTATGTCAATGACCAGGGTAACTGGGACATAGGGAGGAGGTTCAATTCTCTTCTTCCCCAGCCACTGCATACATCCCTTCACCATCAACAGTGCTGCGCAGCGTTATTCCCTCCTAGCTGTGACCAATCCATCCTACTTGGAATCTCATCTCACGTGGCTAGCCCTGCATGGCATGATCGCATATTCGCATCCCTTCGCTCAGCGCTCGCAGATGCAGTGGAGTAGAGGTTAAGGTAATCTCCATTGTCTTCACTCTTCACTGTACGGGGACGGTTAAGTCCATTGACCGCCCTTCATGCACTGCGTGACTGCCCCAAAGCCTCCAGAATTTGGATCCATATATGGGGTATCCTCAAATAAAACAACATTGTCAAATTCTGTGCCAGTGATCTGCAAACCTGGATTTCAAATAACTTCACTTCTGATTTTGGGCATGATGGGCATAGCGCTTGGAGAGACACATTTGCGACCACCACTTGGAACTAGAGAAATCTTGAATACTGAATCCATGAGCAAAATTACAACAGTCCAGTTCATGACAGATTAAGGAAAAAAAAATAACCTTCATTTTCACTAGGAAAACCACTAAAGATGGGCCTGTTCTTGTGCCTCGTTCTATGGTAATAAAGGACACCAGGAGGAACTTCTCACAACTTGGTTGGACAAAAGTCAACACTGATGGCATGTCTAAGGGTAACCCAGGTCAGACAGGGTGTGGGGAGTCTTAAGGGGGTGAGAATGGAATCTGGCTCAAAGGATTTTCCAATCACCTTTGGCATCTGTGATTCCTTTCACTGTTGTGTTGAGTTATGGGGGAGTCTTGGGAGGTCTTCAAGTTGCGTGGAATAGAGGTTTCTAAAAGAGCATTGTTTTGAAAGTGACTCTACAGCAGTCATTTCCCTCCTTAAAATGGACTCAATCTGAGACAACCACTAGATTGGTTCACAGGATCCTCAACTGAACCAAGAAGGACTGGTCTGTTTTCTTCTGTCACACCCTCCGGGAAGGAAACTTCTGTGCTGATTGGATATCAACCTGGAGCTTATCTTAGGAGTTTAGGTTAAAGGAGTGGGAACATCTACCCAGATAATGTTACCTTTATTCTCCAACCTTATTCTTCAGGGGAATCCATACACCGCCAGAGGTATTCAGTTAAGTAGATTTGTTTTCTCTTCAATAACCTTATTTGCACATTATTTTTGTTACACTATTTTTATATTACTTTTTTTTAGATAATAAAATTAAAAAGACACATTTCCACACTCTATCTTTATTTTTCCAATCAAGAAAGATATAAGAATGATGTCTAAATAATACCCTGTTCTCCTTGTTGGGCCTTAGCCCCGTTCTGGAAAACACATACACCTGGATAGTATATCATAGACATGTGAAAACCTACTCCTTTAATTTTATATGAACGGTTAAAAATTCTACACTTCCAAACCCCCCAAATAAACCATCCATTCCCTCCAATTCAGGACTCCTGCATTTTTCACTCAAAAATAAATGTTGTAGACCGTAACTGTCTCCAAAATTGCCAACAAATTTCGGGAAAAAAAAATGCAGGATTGAAATTCCCTAGGAACAAGGAAGAACCAATTATAGGTGATTTGTGTTTCCAATTAACAGGAGAAACCTGGTAACTACTCATGTAGAGGTTGTTGTAGATATTCGACATTCACTTGTATCTTAAGAGTCCTTGTTTTGAAAGGGCACAGCATAACACACTATGCCTGTTTGTTTAAATAAAAAGCTCGCATCATACCGAAGGCATCACATATAGACAACCAGACTTATGATGAGCATCTTACGTGTCTATGTCAAGACGGCGGCATATACCAGACTTCTCAAATTTTGAACTTACAGGATAACATCTTATAGAGTAATCTAGTCTTCATACTTAATATTGCCTATCTTGTCTGTAAACAACAAATAACTTCAGAAAACAAAACTGAAAATCCAGCTTTCATCACAAGTTAAACATTAGTGTAACATTAATTATATCAACATATACCAACAAAAATAAAATCCACTTCCACAGCAAATGCAAATTAGGTCATTCTCCCCGCAAAATAATCTAGCTTACACAAACAAATAGAATTAATAACAAGAATAAGGGATTACAGAATTTCTTTCCCTTTTCTGGATTTATTTATTCACTGTTTTGGGAGGGGGTTGGGAGGAGACAAATGGCTATGTAAATACCAAAGGCTAAATGAATTTGAACTCACACAAGCATCAGCTTCTACGACTATCCGAGTACTAAATCAATACTCCCATTTCTTCAACTCCATGCCTTCTGGAGGACTGCCTTCCACCTTCTTTGATCCCACTTCTTTCCAGTCAGTTGACAGCACTGTTCCATTTGACTCCAACTGCAAAGTGGCACAGTCCAAGAAATCAAAGGGACGAAATGTTAATGATTACAAAGAAAACTAAGCACAATTGATGGAAATAATACTCATGAATTGAAAAGCAAGCACAGAATGGATATCTCACAAACGACTTGCTCATCGCTCTCCTCATGTCCTCATCTGCATTTTGGTAAATATCACGGAACAATTTATTCAAAGCAGCATCACCTTCTAGCTTTTCTTCTTTCTCCTGAAAGGCAGACCGCCAATATGTCAATATTTATTTAAACAGCATTATGTTCCACAAGATGATGAAGTACACATCCAATTGGTTCTTGATGTATCAAACTCTTCGAACTTTTTTTTATCAAAATATTAAAAATAAAAAATCAAACTCTTATAGTTTTTTGTTATAATCAAATATTAAATAGGTTTAAATTTTTGGTCCTCTAGTTTAAACAAAATTTGATTTTGGTCCCCCTTGTTCCAATTTTAACAATGTTGTTCTACCGTTTTCAAAGACTAGTGGACATTATACCCGTCCATTAGCTTGCCATTGATTTGGACTTTCGTTGCTGCCACAGAATTGTGCCACACCATCTCAACATCAGAAAGGTAATCCACATCAGTAAAAAGATGATTACATCAACAAAGACATTGCCACAATTAGCCAAATTTGTAGACATAAAACTATCTTTACTGATGTACAGATGAACCAATACATGAAGGGAGTTATTTGCATTACTTAAAAACCATAAGGGCAACATTGTAAAAATTGAAACTAGTGGATAAAATGGAGCTTTTATGAAACTAGGTCGACCAAAATTATAATTAAGCCTAAATTATCCCAAAAGAAACAGGGGGTTAGCTGGGAAACCTCTTTTTTCACTTGAGCTTCCAACTTATCCCAATCTCTTGTCCTCGGCTTTGATGATGGGTATGCAGGCTTTTCAGATTGAACTGCATAAATACACATTGGGAGTAAGTTCACCACTAGGAAAGCAATAGCATGCTAAGTTACCTTCTCATTTATTCAATAAGTAATTACAAAGGTCATGGCAAATAGAACCATACTACCAATGTCACAAAAGGATAAACTAAATAAATAGTCAGTTCACTTGTGAGCATATTTATTTTTTGGGGAAGCATATCCTTGCTATATTCCAGAGATGTCCAATTAATAACTTCAGCTTTTGCAAGGCGGATTTCAACTTTGGTTGACAACACCTCAACTCTGCACTTATCAGGTATTATCTGTTTTGCTCGAGCAGAAGGAAAAAGAAGGTTAAGTTACTCAGAAATCTACAATCAATAATGAATTTGAGCATTTATGTTGTCAATACACAAAGCAATACAAATCTTGTTTTCAAATTAAAAAAATAAAATAAAGTGGCCCTCTCCTGATTAACAATCACCCCACAAACACACTAATACTGAAATTAAAATAGCACCAGCCCATATCCCAAACACCTCATTCTGAAATTTTAAAGGCATGTGCAAATATGGATAAAATAGAGGAATTCATCAAAAGAGCAAGTTGATGAAATGTATTGATAATATCAACAAGGTAAATATATTAATAAAAATTCTTATTCGACCAATTTATATGCATAACAGCTTAAGTGAGTGTGTGGAATGTCCAAAATAAAAGAATTCATTTCATTTACAAAGAAATTCTTGTCTGAAGCTTGTTTGGAATGATTAATTTCAGAATTCAATTCATTTACTTAGTTTTAGGATTTGCAAAATGCAAACCAATTCATTCCATATGAATTCATTTCAATTCTATAATTGAAGTGTTCCAAAACAGAAGCAAGAAAAAGTAAGAGGAACGAACAAAAGATATTCTATCAGTTCCCACACAAAAAAATGTTTTATTTATTCTATTATCCAATGTCAACATGATAGTGAAACAAGCATATAACCTCAAGGTAGATAAAGCAGCATCTTTTTGTCATGGAACTGTCAGAAAATGATGTCTATTATCAAGCAGAGAAGTAAACTCATGATAACATAGTTACCTTTCCAAACAATCGAGGTTGATAATGATAGGCATCTTGGCCAGGAACATCGATAGTAACACTCAGCTACAATATTATAGTACTTCAAGTTAGTACATAAACTATTTCTAGAAAGTTCTGGAGAGTGAGTAAACGTGAAAAAAGAAGCATCCATCATATAAACGTACAATCTGTTCACCGAAGTCAATGACCACATTTTTTGCTGGTATTCCTTTTGCAAATATTGTCACAACCACTTCTTCTGGCTTCTGGTAGTATTCATATCTGTTCAAGCATTAATCAACAGGTAATCAGACAGTTGAGGCAGCAATTTCAACATACATACAAAGATTTATACATAGATACAAGAGACACAGACAGACTAGAAAAACCATGATTCAATGAAAATTTTCACATAGTCACAGGGCAAAGCAACAAACTGTACCCCCAAAAAACTCCTATTGATAAGATTATATAATCATAAATTATCATACAAATTGTTCTTGTTTCCTGCATCAACCAACTCCAGGGGAAATTGCAAGAAATTTTTTTTAAAAAGAGGCAAGAAAAAATGAGCAGACAACAAGAAGTTATCTCACAGAATTAGATGGCAGTCATGATGCCAGTTAAACTTTTTCCTACAAAATTTAATGAGTTAAGAAATAGCAGCATAGGCAAAAGAAAAAAAACAATGACAACCTGTATTTTGGTCTCATTGATGCAACTTCATTGATTTGGGATACCGAACTGTCTCTTTCAGCTTCTTTAGTTGTCCCGGCAGTTGTACCACCAGACGGTACAGACATTATGGGCCCATTTGGTGATAAGGTGCTAGTAAGACCATTCGATTCGTCTGACACAAGAAGAGACATCACACACACATATCATATAAATGTCAAGAAGACAATCACAAATGCTAAAACATAAGATTTCCAAATGAGAAAAGGAAAAGAAAGCATAAGCTGCACAAATTGTCAATTACAAAATTTGCTAACCACTAAGGCTAGCAAGAAACCATGGAAGCAAACCATCTACAGTACAGTGCAATATTTATCTGAGTGCATAAGCAAGTAAGATCCAAACTTTTTTTACTTGTCACTCGTTACGCCACACATAGAGCAATGCGTGAACTTTGTAGAGTGATAATCACTATGAATCACAAATCTGCAATATAGTGATCACACTCCTTAATCAACTTGGTGAATCTTGAATCATTTGATGCAAAAGAGGCACCACTTTGTAGTGCTACCTTGGCAGTATGATATTCTTCGAGATTAATACAAGCAGTCCTGTAAATAGCATATTCCATTGATTCAATAACCTTAATGTAAAATTACCAGAAATTAACACTTTGAAAGGAACAGTTGTACTTGTAATGCTAATGCAAAATTTCAGAACAAACAACACGCAGATCACCTCCGTTCTGCAAAATCAGTGTCCTCCTTATCTGCTTTGCCTCCATAATGTGCCACTGGTTCTCTGCTAGCGGTCCGCAACAGCAATAGTGCTTGAAGGGAATTTTGAAATTTCATGAGTAGTAATTATCCAAACTGCGAATTTTGAAAATGATGGGAATTAGATTGATGCAATTCAATTACATTTCATTTTAAATTCTCTAAAATTTTAGAATACTTCATCTGAACATAACCTTAGGCTTTGTTTAAATATTTAATGGTGAGTAGAATAGGATAAAATGAGATATAATGATATAAAATGGAATAAATGTTCCATATCATCCTTTAGTTTACGATGAAACAGAAGAAAATTTCTATTCTATTGATTTGAATAGTAATAAAATGAAATGAAATGTTAAAGAATAATAAAGTAAAATGTAAAAATTTAATTTCATCTCATACTCCCTAATTTGGAGGAAAAGAAAAAATAAGAGATGAAGTAGAATAGGATGAAATAAATTTCATACAATACTAATATTATTCCATTTCTTCCTTATTTTTAAAACTCAAATAATAGAACTATACATCATTCTATCTCATTCTATCATTTATTACGAATCCAAATAAAGCCTTAAGGTTGTTACATTAGAATTAAGAAAGTCATTAAACATCCTTGATTATAAGTAAAAATAACTATGTTTGACTAAATTATTTTATTAAAATCCTCAAATATTATTATCACTTTATTAATTTTTTTCTCACTTATTAATGTTAAGGGTAAAGTTAGATAAAATTAATTAATATTTTATTAATTTTCTAAAACAATATATACAGATAAATATATTTTTTTAAATTATAGATAAAAAATAGAAAGTGTATGTTATAGTAATTCGTACATACCATGTTCGAAATTTTTGTGATTATCTGTTAGTCGTACGGTGTTTATGTCCAATATTTAGTGGCAAATTTTAAGCTTGTTCTAGATGGGATGATGGATTCATGGATCAGGAGTAATTTGGTCCATCAAAATAGTATTTAGATGTTATTGCATATTATTTTGATAAATATATTTATTTATTTATGAGTCATAAATTTCTTACAAAATTTTTCATAAATTTAATCATTAATTACATCATATTTAAATGAAAAAATTAGTTAAAAGATATTATAATTTTTTATGGAGTCTAATATTAAATAATTACATTTAATTTAAATTGAATTACGATTCTTAACATTTAAGATATTCTTATAAATACTCTGTAAATCTCAAAAATTATACATCTAATCCTATATATATACTATCTTTTTATAATGGTCTAATTTGAGTCTCAGAATACCTTTTTCTGATACCCACTTCTTTGTACCACTATTATTATCATGTCACGAAAATTTTCACCTTTAACCATCTACTCAAGTAACCTTCAGATCTCATTTAGAACAAAGCTAAAATTTTGGAGTGCCGTGTAACATTTTGCTCATATTTATGACAGTAATTTGTTAATTTTTTTTAATACTCATGCATACTTTCTTTATTTTATTTTAAATATTTTATTTTTTAAGTTAAAATTCGTAAAACTCCTTTTAACTATATCTACTGTTTGAGTTACCCCTTAAATTTATTAATGGTGCAAAATACCCATTAACACATTCAGTTAACCTCTGTATGCTTAATAGACGCATTAAGGTACACACAACAGTTACAAAATTAACCCATTATGGTGAAGATCACTTATCTTCATTTCTTATCTATTTTTTTATCTTACTTAAATTCTGTTAAATAAAAAAATATTTAATTAAATTTAAAACACTTGATAAAATTTAAGTAAAGAGACAAAAAAATAGAGACAAATAATCTTTATCTCTCTTTAATTAAGGTCACAACAGAATTGCGGCCTTCATTCGTCTTTGGCATGAATTCTTAGAAAAATTATGTTAACATTTATTTATCTTTATATATATATATATATATATATATATTATATATTATTTACTTTTGACACAATGAAAGCATAAGCACAAAGAGATAAATAGTACAATGAAAAAAAATAAATCAAATGCTTAACGCCTCACAATTCAGTTATAAAGACTGAAGTGGTGTCTATGAACTACTACAAGTGTTTTGATCGTGGGGCTTAATTTGTAGCGTTTGAATTTTGAAACAAACATGTGCGTGTAAATAAGACATAGATCAGATTGATGAAACGACCGAAATAAACAGTATCTACGGAGAAAACCATTCATTTCTTTCTGCTTTCTCTTTGTTACCCGACAACATGGCCCAAAGTCAAAGCCAAGCCCAATCACAGGACCAAGCCCAGTATCTAGCAGCTGATGGCAGATCACGCATTAGTTGATTCATCTTCGTACTAATCCTTCACTGCTTGACATAATTTATTTGTTAGTTAAGATTAGTTAATAATGCAGTTGTATTGTTAGAAAGTTAGTTATCTATCTGTTGTAACTGTTGTATTAGCTGACACTTGACTTGAGCTTTGCACATATAAATACCTCTGCATAAGCAATAATATGAATAATCTTCATTACAGTATATGCACATGCACATACACAATGGTTACAAGCTTAATTATGGTAACCAAATGCTAAGCATTTAATTCCTTACATTTGAAAATGCTTAATTATCATATTAATACATGCAGCAGGTTATTAAAAAAAAGGATAAAATGAGAGAAAAGGCTGAAAGGAGAAAATTCCTATGCATGGAAAGTAGCATCCGGCTCTTCCAATTCTGTGCCCTCTTCAGCAAGCCTCTTGTCCTTGTACACGTACCACTTAGCACAAACCAAGTATATCACCACATTTATAGCACTCAAAATAGCCAAAAGCCAGTAAAAGTTAGAGAGCCTCCCTCGATTAAGATTGTCGGCAAGCCATGGCTTGCCATGACCTGTCAATTTGTTAACTATAGTCACCAATAAGGAGCTAAAGAAAAAGCCTAAGGACAAAGTGCTCAAGAACAGCCCCGTGCTCATGGTTTTCATCCCTTTGGGACATTCTCTAAGGAGGAAGTTTAGCTGTCCCATATACATGAAGGCCTCCCCAAACCCCACAAAGAAGAATTGTGGGACCAGCCAGAATGTAACACTCCAAACTTTCTATGTATTAAATAAGTAATTTTAACAGTTAGCAGAATTCTACTGTTTAGTGATTTCTGTGCACTGTAAAATTATTTTAAATATTCCGTCTGCATATTTGATCGTTTTGAGTAATTTACTCCGTGTCAGAAAAATAATAATTTTTGGGCCAGAAAAATTTACGTAAATTAATTTTTACTGTTTAATCTTAATTAATTTACGTAATCTGAATTGATATTTGTGAATTTTCTAATTTTTGTGATTTTATGTGTGATTTTAAAATTTTTACTGTTTGTGGGCCCCACGAGGTGTAGGTGGGCCCAGGTGGCCATACGTGGGCCAGTGGGTCCCATAAAGTGAAAACTTTTTCTACGCATAGAAAAATTTGTCTGCTTAGTTTAGACGGAGACAGGGGATCTTACTAAATCCGGAATCCTAAAACAGCTTTTAGAAAATTTTCTTTATTGTATTTTGTATCGTATTTAATTATCGGATGATAAAAATATAAGTAAGTATATTCTTTCGTGGGGTTATAACAAATAAAAATAAAATTCTATACTGTTAAGTCAATATTAGTGGTTTGGATATCCACCATCGAATTAATTACCATTGGAGATTTAATCTTGATTTAATCAACGGTGGAGATTTAATCTTAAAATAAATAGGATTAATTATAATCGTTGGATGGAAAAATTAAATCAAGGGTAGAGATTTAGTCTTATAAAATGAATATGACCATTATGAACCCTTGGATGTAAAATAAATCAATGGTGGAGATGGATCATTAATGACCATTGATTTGGATTTAAATCAATGGTGGAGATGGACCATTAATGACCATTGGATTTAGATTTTGATCAATGGTGGAGAATTGGTCATCAAAAATTTCTACAACCATTTTGGACCCTTGGATGTAAAGTTTGAAGATGCAATCTTGACCTTTCATTTAGAGACACATCTAATGGCTAGGATTTAAAGAAGAAAGATCCAATGGCCTAGATTTTGTCTTCTAAAAATCAAAATCAACTTGAATCCTAACCATTGAATGAATCAATGGTTAGGAATGCTTCATATAATTGATAGAAAAGATGACAATTTGCATGAATCATGCATGGAGGGGGGTTGGTTTTGAAGAGCAATGAGAATGGGAGACAAAACTAAGATAGTTTTTTAGCCAAAAAAAAGATGAAGACAAGTTCCTATTGATCAATTAATGAGCATGATTTTCAAAACTTCACTTTGTCATTTCTCTCCATGAAGTCCACGGCCATGCATAGTTAGGATACCAAATATTTCACTTCCACACTTCACATTTTTCATTTCCTTTTCTCTCACTTATGCTTCAAGAACCAACCAAGGAGAAAAACTCCATTTCCTCTCCCTAGAGAAGCATTCGCCAAAGCACCTAAGTCCACCCTCCATCACTCTTTAATTTCATACAACCTAGTTTCTTGAATCCTTACCTTATTCTAAACAACTTTCATGTTGAAGAATTTCTCTAAATCTTCCATCTTGAAGGACTTTTACTAAGATCAAGTTCTAGAGCTTTAGTTGGTGAAGAGTAAGGAAATTTCTTTTATTCTTTTCTTTTTCATGTTCTAAACCATGTTTAATCCATGGTTCCTCTTAATCAAGCTCAATATACTAATTTTCTTGTATTTGTTCTATGTTCAAGAGACTTTTGTTGGAGGAGATCTTGTTCTAAATTCAAAGCAAGGAGCTTTTGGAGTTCTTCAAGAGGTAAGAGGGAGATTTATCTCACCAACCAAGCATGGTGGTGAGAGATGGTTATATTTGATGGATGATGAATCCATGTGAGAATTCATATCCATGGTCATGTAATAAATTATTTGTGTTATGTGTTTTAATTATTTTGTTTATACTTGATATGCTTTGCATGAATTAATTGTGTATGCATGCTTAGTATGATTTTTTACTTGGTATGCTTATAATATGCATGATGATATATGTTAAATATATTATGATGGATGTATGGTGAACTAAGCAAAATTTTGGCTCCAATGGCCAAAGAAGAGGTTCGATTTTGATGCCCAAAATTAGGGTTCATGTTGAAAATTTTTCAAGAACAAGGAAATTGATTTTTGGATCCCTAGAACAATAAGATTTTTGACCAAGACACCTCAAATTAGATGTTCACCAAATTAATATTTTCATGAATAATAAAATTTTATGATTTGATAAGTAAAGGAAATAAACAAAAGGATTTTGGTTTTGCAAAAGAGAATGCACACGTTTTCTTTTTAGTTATGTTGATATTAATTAATTTTGCGTAGAAACAAAAATATAATTCATTTAAGTTATAAGAAAAATCTTTCATGGTTCCAATGGCCATTTTTAAGGTCTTGATAACTAAGAAAAAAAAATGTTTTGATATTATAAAATATAAGAATTTTCAAATAAGGATTTTGAAAAGAGAATTAAAGTGTTGTCAAGTAGAATTTTCATAAATAAAAGAAAAAGGGAGATTGAAGGTGTTAAACTTCAAATTGTTTTCAAGGAGAATTAATTTTTGAAAGTGATTTAGAAATAAACAAGAAAACGTTTGTAACTTAAATTTACTAACAAAGAATTTATTTATTGGGTTTTGGAAAAACGTTAGGAAATTTAAAAGTTAGAAACGGTAATTAATTAAACTAAATGAAATTTTGTAAAACTAGATCAATAAAAAGCAACTTTGAGAAAATATATTAAGAAAAAGATTTTTTGACTAAGAATAGGAAGAAAATAAAGTAAGGAATTATATTATTGTAAGAAAAGTCCAAAATAATATTTTTAAAGTTAAGAAATATTTTACGAAGGGTAAAACGGTGAAAAAAAATGAATGATTTATGTAACTCAAAAACATAATTTTTAAATTATGCGATTTGAAAAATGTTAAAATATTTCTACACAATTTTTAAAGTGTTTAAATATTTTACAGATCAAATGTTGTAGAAAAATTGCTACGCAATTTAAAAATTAAAGAATATTTTTACGCATTTTAGAATACAAAGTAGAAAATTGTTACGTAATAGAAATGTTACAAATCATTGTTTACGTAATAAAATATTACGTGACCATAAAAATGTGACAAAAATATTTTATTAATGAGAAAAATACAATAATATAAGGTTCTTTATTAATTATACAATAAACTTTACAGTTAAAAATCAAGTATGTGAATCTTGTACAAGAAATTGAGCAATTTGCTTATAATTGGCATGAATCCATTTTATGAACGTAAAATAGTATTTGAACTTTGTATGAGAAATTATGTGATTTACCTTTGGTTGGTAATTGGTGCATTACACATGCATTGAAAATGGTCCGATGGATGGATATGGCTAATTGCCTAGGAGAAACGTACACCTCTTGAGTGGGTGCGATACGCGTAGTGTAGGTCACTTGTGGATCTTGGGGGCATCGGGGTGCGGGTTGCTCACAATGGGCAGTTGGTAGCTCTTACTGCACTGTGGGTTAGACCGATGCAACACACCGGTGATCCTGGATCGAGACACTATTCTTAATCGAGATCGACAAAGACTGTTGTGTATGTGCTAGATGTGCAAGATATAATTATAAGCACTTGTCTCAAGCACGAAATACCAGCAGACTCTTTTCGATCAATTTCTCCGACTTGAGTATTAGCTCCATGGAGTAGGATATTGAGTCTATGTGCGCATGCATGAAACTGAGCATCTATATCTATATGATGGTGTTACTGTAATTGTTGTATGATTTAAACAGTGATAGTGGCATAATGGTAATTATTATTTTGCACTATGATGATGGTATAATTGTGATCATGATATGATATTTTTGCATGATGTGTTGTTTGTATTATCTCTGTACTATCATGCTTGTATTGGCGTAGATAATCTCACCTCTTTGTGTGTATATTTGCCTATTATATTTTAATTGGGTGAAGACGTTGAGAAAGAAACGGTATAAGAAGCAGAAGAAGAGTTACTTCTCACAACTGGGAACGCCGAATTCTGACAGTATGACGTCAAGAGCCAGTTTCTTCGGATATGTACGTCTACAATTTCACGGAGGAGTCAGAATGGAGAACAAGTCCCGATGAGCGAGGACTTATTTATGAGGGATATCATTGTTAGCATTAGCGGACTATTTCGTAGAGATCCATTTTTTACGTGTAACTATTTTAGTTCATGTTGAATTTCCATTGCATATCGGGCGACAACTCGGGACACTAGGAATTATGTCCCAACGGAAATCGATATAGTATCGTCGGCCGGATACCGTCCGTAGGGCTACTCGTCATAACGATTCCTACCGTTTGAGGAACCCGGGAGGACCCATCCGAGGGGTCCGCCGCTTAGTTAAACTTGGGCAAGTTTGAACTCGATATGAACTATGTGTGTAATTTATTTAAGTGTGTTTTAGTTTGAGACATGGGTTGTAAAATAAATAATTCCAACAATACGTTTGCAATATGTATATGATGTAATCTATGTGTGAGGTTGCTATAATGTTTTATTTTCCGCTAAGTTTATTTTATGGTCGTCAAAAAAAAAATTGCATTATCTTTTTATTACAACATCACCTTATACGAACTTGGGGTTATTAAGTAACATAAATGTGACACCCTATGGTGGGTGTTACATTAGTTGGTATCGAGCCCAAGTTAGAGTCTTTGGGGTTGTGGTTAGGTCTGTCTTGTTTGTGTTGTGTGATTCTCTGTTTGTGGTTTCTTGGTCTGAAACTTGAATTTGACTTTCTTGTGTTGTTCAGTTTGAATAGGAAAGAATAATGGTCGGACGTGGACGTGGACGTGGACGTATCAATAATAGAAACGATATGGAGCTTAATGGGAGCGATAATGGGAATGGTAATGGGAACATGGCTGCAGCTTGTAGCAAAGAATGCAAAGAATGGCGGAAGTGGTTGCACAACAAAATCAATGGGCTAATGAAAATGTGCACGGTTGTCGAGTTTCGAAGGAATAATCCACCGAAATTTCGTGGAGAGTTTGATCCGGAGAAAGTGAACTTTGGATCCAAGAACTTGAAAAGATATTTGATGGTATGGGTTGTGCTGATGAACGGAAGCTTACGCCGGCAACGTTTATCTTGGTAGGAGATGGTGAACGTTGGTGGGCAGGGAGCTAGAAGACTGTTGGAAGCCGAAGGAAGGATGGTGACATGGCAAGTTTTTAAGCAAAAGTTTCTGGAGAAATATTTTCCAGCAAGTGTGAGGCATATGAAGGAAATGGAATTTCTGAGCTTATGACAAGGATTGATGTCCGTAAGTGAGTATGCGGTAAAATTTGAAAGTCTGTCTCAGTTTTCGAGATATTTGCAGATGAATCCAGATGAGGGCTGGAAATGTAGGAAATTTGAAGAAGGATTAAAGCTGGATATTAAGAGAACTGTATCGATGTTGGAGATTAATCAATTTCTAACTTTGATTGAAAAATGTCGTAAAGTTGAAGAGATTGATCATCAACGTGCGGCAAGAAATAAGAATTTTGGACCTGCAAGGTTCCAAAAAGGAAAGAGTACTCAAGCAAGTCGCTCTCAGCAAAAGCCATATATGAAACCTGCAAGAAATCAGACTAAGAAGCAATTTGTGGGTGGAGGTTCTAGCGGCAATAAGGCAAGTCAAGCTGGGACTCCTATTCGATGTTTCAAATGTGGGAAGGACCATCTCACGAAAGATTGTCAACATAAAGAGGTTGTTTGTTTTAAGTGTGGACAGCATGGACATTTCTCTAAAGACTGTGATCAGACAAGGAAGGAATCCTCTGTGGGAAATGTTCGTACTGCAAGGCCACAGGCAGGTGGTCGTGTCTATACAATGAGCGGAGAAGAAGCTGCTAAATCTGAGGACTTGATAATGGAGGAGGGTACTATTGGAGGTAATCCTTTAACCATACTCTATGATTCAGGAGCCACACATTCTTTCATTGCATGTGATTGTGTTGAACGTTTGGGATTGACTGTGTCTGCATTGCCATATGATCTGAGTGTTGCTACTCCTACTGATAAGTCTGTAGTTACATCAACAGTATGCCTGAATTGTCCTGTCTGTGTTAGGGATAGAATCTTTTATGTGGACTTGATCTGTTTGCCTCTTTCCAAGATTAATGTAATCTTGGGAATGGATTGGTTGTCTTCTAACCATATCCTAATTGATTATTCGAATAAGACGTTAGTGTTTCTTGAGGCTAAGGATCCTAGATTCCTAACGGCTACTCAAGTGGAAGCTTGTTTGAAGGAAGGAGATCATGGGTATCTGTTGTTATCTTCTTTAGAGGTGCAATGTGAAGATGTCTTGAAGAATATTTTCGTGGTCAATGAATTTCTTGAAGTATTTCCTGAAGACGTACCTGGACTGCCACCAGTAAGGGAAATCGAGTTTGCCATTGACCTTATACCTGGAGCTGGACCGATATCTATAGTGCCTTATCGGATGTCGCCAGTAGAATTAGCCGAATTGAAGAAACAACTGGAGGATTTATTAGAGAAACAATTCGTGAGACCTAGTGTGTCACCATGGGGAGCTCCAGTACTGTTGGTCAAGAAGAAGGATGGAACTTCACGTCTATGTATAGACTATCGGCAATTAAATAAAATCACGATTAAGAATAAATATCCACTTCCAAGAATAGATGATCTAATGGATCAGTTGCGAGGAGCCGCAATATTTTCCAAGATTGATCTACGTTCTGGGTATCACCAAATACGTGTGAAAGTGGAGGATATTCCCAAAATAGCTTTTCGAACTCGTTATGGGCATTATGAATATTTAGTGATGCCGTTTGGTGTGACAAATGCACCAGCCATATTCATGGACTTCATGAATAGAATTTTTTGTTCATACTTGGATAAGTTTGTTGTCGTCTTTATCGATGACATTTTGATCTATTCTCAAAGTTAGGAGGAACATGCTGAACATCTCAGGGTGGTTCTTCAAATTTTGAAGGAGAATAAGTTATATGCCAAGTTATCCAAATATGAATTTTGGTTGAATGAAATTCAATTTTTGGGACACGTGATATCAAAAGAAGGAATTAAAGTCGATGCTTCCAAGGTGGAGACAGTTTTGGAATGGGAAAGACCAAAGACTGTAACAGAAATCCGTAGTTTTATCGGATTAGCTGGTTATTATAGACGGTTCATTGAGGGGTTTTCGAAGATTGCAGGACCTCTTACCCAACTTACACGAAAGAATCAGCCGTTCGTGTGGACTGACGCATGCGAAGAAAGTTTCCAGGAGTTGAAAAGAAGATTAACTACTTCACCGGTACTGATTCTACCTGATCCAAACGAACCCTTCGAAGTATATTGTGATGCTTCGTACCTAGGATTGGGTTGTGTACTTATGCAAAATCGTAAGGTGGTGGCTTATGCTTCAAAGCAGTTGAAAAATCATGAGAGGAATTATCCGACTCATGACTTGGAGTTAGCAGCTGTGGTATTTGCGTTGAAGGTGTGGAGACATTTTCTCTATGGAGCATCATTCACTGTTTTTAGTGATAATAAAAGTTTAAAATATCTGTTTGACCAGAAAGAGTTGAACATGAGACAAAGGCGTTGGTTAGAGTTTCTGAAGGATTATGATTTTCAATTGCAGTATCATCCCTGAAAGGCGAATGTCGTAGCGGATGCGTTGAGTAGAAAAATACTTAGTGCTTCTGTTATGATGATCAAAGAAAAGGAGTTGATAGAAGAATTTCGGGATATGCGATTATCTGTGAAATTGACGCCGGGCAAGATGTGTTTAAATATGATCACCATTTCAAATGATTTGATGGATAGAATCCGTGAAGGACAAAACAGTGACTGATATTTGCAAGAAGCAAAAGAAGCAAAGAGTCAATGGGCAGTGTTGGATTTTAGCGAAGGTGTTAATGGAATTTTGAAGTTTCAAGGAAGAGTTTGTGTGCCAAATGATCCGAATCTTAGAAGATTGATTTTGGAGGAAGCTCACAGGAGTAAACTGAGTATGCATCCAGGAGCCACAAAGACGTATCAAGATTTAAAACAATTATATTGGTGGCAAGGAATGAAGAAAAATGTTGCTGAGTATGTATCATCCTGTTTAATCTGTCAGAAAGCTAAGGTGGAACATCAAAGACCTTCGGGAATGTTGCAACCTTTGCCTGTTCCCGAATGGAAATGGGATGACATAGCAATGGATTTTGTGATGGGACTACCAAAGACTCGGAAGGGTCATGATGCCATTTGGGTAATTGTTGATCGGCTTACTAAGTCAGTGCACTTTTTACCGATTAATATTAAATACTCAATGGAAAAGTTGGCTCAAGTGTATATCAATGAAATTGTTAGACTTCATGGTATACCATCCAGTATCATTTCAGATCGAGATCCAAGGTTTACATCGAGATTTTGGGATAGTTTGCAAGAAGCGATGGGAACAAAGCTACGTTTAAGTTCTGCTTACCATCCACAGACTGATGGTCAGTCAGAAAGGACGATTCAATCGTTAGAAGACTTGTTGAGATCATGTGTTCTGGAAGAAACTGGAGGCTGGGATGAATTCTTGCCATTGATAGAATTCACATATAATAATAGTTTCCATTCAAGTATAGGGATGGCACCCTATGAGGCATTATATGGAAGACGATGTAGAACACCGTTATGTTGGTATCAAGACGGTGAGAGTATTATGTTAGGACCAGAGATTGTTCAACAGACAACTGAGAAAATGAAGATGATACAAGACAAAATGAGAATGAGTCAAACTCGGCAAAAGAGCTATGCTGATAAAAGGAGAAAATTTCTCGAGTTTGAAGAAGGTGGCCATGTATTTTTGCGAGTGACGCCTATGACGGGTGTTGGGCGAGTGCTTAAATCCAAGAAGCTCACTCCAAAGTTTATCGGACCATATCAGATTTTACGTCGGGTAGGTCCGGTGGCATATCAGATTGCATTACCACGTTTTCTGTCAAACCTTCACAATGTATTTCACGTATCACAACTACGAAAATATATTTCTGATCCTACTCATGTTATCAAGCCAGACACAGTACAGCTGAAGGAAAATTTAACCTATGAAACTGTTCCAGTAAAGATTGAGGATCGAAAGACAAAGCAACTTCGAGGTAAGGAAATTTCATTGGTTAAAATTATTTGGGATGATATAAGCGGGAAGCTACATGGGAACTAGAAGAAAAGATAAAAGAACAAGATCCTATTTATTCGAGGATATGAAATCAAGTTCGTCAAGTTTCGAGGACGAAACTTTTGTAGAGGGGAGAATTGTAACACCCCAAACTTTCTATGTATTAAATAAGTAATTTTAACAGCTTAGTAGAATTCTCTTGTTTAGTGATTTCTCATGCCTTTGTAAAATTATTTTAAATATTCCATCTGCATATTTGATTGTTTTGAGTAATTTGCTCAGTGTCGAAAAAATAATAATAATTTTTGGGCGAGAAAAATTTACGTAAATTAATTTTTACTTGTTTAGTCTTAATTAATTTACGTAATCTGAATTGATATTTGTGAATTTTCTAATTTTTGTGATTTTATGTGTGATTTTAAAATTTTTACTTGTTTGTGGGCCCCACGAGGTGTAGGTGGGCCCAGTATTGGCCATACGTGGGCCCGGTGGGTCCCCAAAAAGTGAAAACTTTTTCTACGCATAGAAAAATTTGTACTGTTTAGACGGAGACAGGGGATCTTACTAAACCTGAATCCGAAAATAGTTTCAGAAATTTTTTTTTATTGTATTTTGTACTGTATTTAATTATCGGATGATAAAAATACAGTAAGTATATTCTTTCGTGGGGTTATAACAAATAAAAATAAAATTCTATACTGTTAAGTCAATATTGGTGGTTTGGATATCCACCATCGAATTAATTACCATTGGAGATTTAATCTTGATTTAATCAACGGTGGAGATTTAATCTTGAAAATAAACAAGATTAATTATAATCGTTGGATGGAAAATTAAATCAAGGGTGGAGATTTAGTCTTGTAAAATGAATATGACCATTATGAACCCTTGGATGTAAAATAAATCAATGGTGGAGATGGATCATTAATGACCATTGATTTAGATTTAAATCAATGGTGGAGATGGACCATTAATGACCATTGGATTTGGATTTTGATCAATGGTGGAGAATTGGTCATCAAAAATTTCTACAACCATTTTGGACCCTTGGATGTAAAGTTTGAAGATGCAATCTTGACCTTTCATTTGGAGACACATCTAATGGCTAGGATTTAAAGAAGAAAGATCCAATGGCTTAGATTTTGTCTTCTAAAAATCAAAATCAACTTGAATCCTAACCATTGAATGAATCAATGGTTAGGAATGCTTCATATAATTGATAGAAAAGATGACAATTTGCATGAATCATGCATGGAGGGGGGTTTTGAAGAGCAATGAGAATGGGAGACAAAACTAAGATAGACTTTTTAAGTAGAAAAGAAAAGATGAAGACAAGTTCCTATTGATCAATTAATGAGAACGCTTTTCAAAACTTCACTTTGTCATTTCTCTCCATGAAGTCCACGGCCATGCATAGTTAGGATACCAAATATTTCACTTCCACACTTCACATTTTTCATTTCCTCTTTCTCTCACTTATGCTTCAAGAACCAACCAAGGAGAAAAACTCCATTTCCTCTCCTTAGAGAAGCATTCGGCCAAAGCACCTAAGTCCACCCTCCATCACTCTTTAATTTCATACAACCTAGTTTCTTGAATCCTTACCTTATTCTAAACAACTTTCATGTTGAAGAATTTCTCTAAATCTTCCATCTTGAAGGACTTTTACTAAGATCAAGTTCTAGAGCTTTAGTTGGTGAAGAGTAAGGAAATTTCTTTTATTCTTTTCTTTTTCATGTTCTAAACCATATTTGATCCATGGTTCCTCTTAATCAAGCTCAATATACTAATTTTCTTGTATTTGTTCTATGTTCAAGAGACTTTTGTTGGAGGAGATCTTGTTCTAAATTCAAAGCAAGGAGCTTTTGGAGTTCTTCAAGAGGTAAGAAGGAGATTTATCTCACCAACCAAGCATGGTGGTAAGAGATGGTTATATTTGATGGATGATGAATCCATGTGAGAATTCATATCAATGGTCATGTAATAAATTATTTGTGTTATGTGTTTTAATTATTTTGTTTATGCTTGATATGCTTTGCATGAATTAATTGTGTATGCATGCTTAGTATGATTTTTTACTTGGTATGCTTATAATATGCATGATGATATATGTTAAATATATTATGATGGATGTATGTTGAACTAAGCAAAATTTTGGCTCCAATGGCTAAAGGAGAGGTTCGGTTTTGATGCCCAAAATTAGGGTTCATGTTGAAAATTTTTCAAGAACAAGGAAATTGATTTTTGGGTCCCTAGAACAATAAGATTTTTGGCCAAGACACCTCAAATTAGATGTTCACCAAATTAATATTTTCATGAATAATAAAATTTTATGATTTGATAAGTAAAGGAAATAAACAAAAGGATTTTAGTTTTGCAAAAGAGAATGCACACGTTTTTTTTTAGTTATGTTGATATTAATTAATTTTGCGTAGAAACAAAAATATAATTCATTTAAGTTATAAGAAAAATCTTTCATGGTTCCAATGGCCATTTTTAAGGTCTTGATAATTTAGAAAAAAAAATGTTTTGATGTTATAAAATATAAGAATTTTCAAATAATGATTTTGAAAAGAGAATTAAAGTGTTGTCAAGTGAAATTTTCATAAATAAAAGAAAAAGGGAGATTGAAGGTGTTAAACTTCAAATTGTTTTCAAGGAGAATTAATTTTTGAAAGTGATTTAGAAATAAAAAGAAAACATTTGTAACTTAAATTTACTAACAAAGAATTTATTTATTGGGTTTTGAAAAACGTTAGGAAATTTAAAAGTTAAAAACGGTAATTAATTAAACTAAATGAAATTTTGTAAAACTAGATCAATAAAAAGCAATTTTGAGAAAATATATTAAGAAAAGATTTTTTGACTAAGAATAGGAAGAAAATAAAGTAAGGAATTATATTATTGTAAGAAAAGTCCAAAATAATATTTTTAAAGTTAAGAAATATTTTACGAAGGGTAAAAATGGTGAAAAAAATGAATGATTTATGTAACTCAAAAACGTAATTTTTAAATTATGCGATTTGAAAAATGTTAAAATATTTCTACACAATTTTTAAAGTGTTTAAATATTTTACACAATCGAAATGTTGTAAAAAAATTGCTACACAATTTAAAAATTAAAGAATATTTTTATGCATTTTAGAATACAGAGAAAATTGTTACGTAATAGAAATGTTACAAATCGTTGTTTACGTAATAAAATATTACGTGACCATAAAAATGTGACAAAAATATTTTATGAATGAGAAAAATGCAATAATATAAGGTTACTGTTAATTATACAATAAAATTTACAGTTAAAAATCAGTATGTGAATACTGTACAAGAAATTGGGCAATTTGCTTATAATTGGCATGAATCCATTTTATGAACGTAAAATAATATTTGAACTTTGTATGAGAAATTATGTGATTTATCTTTGGTTGGTAATTGGTGCATTACACATGCATTGAAAATGGTCCGATGGACTGGATATGGCTAATTGCCTAGGAGAAACGTACACCTCTTGAGTGGGTGCGATACGCGTAGTGTAGGTCACTTGTGGACCTTGGGGCATCGGGTGCGGGTTGCTCACAATGGGCAGTTGGTAGCTCTTCTCGCACCGTGGGTTAGACCGATGCAACACACCGGTGATCCGGGCCGAGACACTATTCTTAATCGAGATCGACAAAGACCGTTGTGTATGTGCTAGATGTGCAAGATATAATTATAAGCACTTGTCCAAAGCACGAAATACCAGCAGACTCTTTTCGATCAATTTCTCCGACTTGAGTATTAGCTCCATGGAGTAGGACATTGAGTCTGTGTGCGCATGCATGAAACGAGCATCTATATCTATATGATGGTGTTACTGTAATTGTTGTATGATTTAAACAGTGATAGTGGCATAATGGTAATTATTATTTTGTATTATGATGATGGTATAATTGTGATCATGATATGATATTTTTGTATGATGTGTTGTTTGTATTATCTTTGTACTATCATGCTTGTATTGGCGTAGATAATCTTAACTCTTTGTGTGTATATTTGCCTATTATATTTTAATTGGGTGAAGACGTTGAGAAAGAAACGGCAAGAAGCGAAGAAGAAGAGTTACTTCTCATGACCGGGAACGCCGACTTGACAAGATGACGTCAAGAGCCGGTTCTTCGGATATGTACGTCTACAATTTCACGGAGGAGCTGGTGAATGGAGAACAAGTCCCGATGAGCGAGGACTTATTTATGAGGATATCCGATTGTTAGCATTAGCGGTGTCAAGCTTTTCGTAGAGATCCATTTTTCTGTGTAACTATTTTAGTTCATGTTGAATTTCCATTGCATATCAGGCGACACTGGGACACTAGGAATTATGTCCTAACGGAAATCAGTATAGTATCGTCACCGGACACCGTCCGTAGGGCTACTGTCATAACGATTCCTACCGCCGAGGAACCCGAGGAGGACCCATCGAGGGGTCCGCTGCTAGTTAAACTTGGGCAAGTTTGAACTCTGATATGAACTATGTGTGTAATTTATTTAAGTGTGTTTTAGTTTGAGACATGGGCTGTAAAATAAATAATTCCAACAGTACGTTTGCAATATGTATATGATGTAATCTATGTGTGAGGTTGCTATAATGTTTTATTTTCCGCTAAGTTTATTTTATGGTCGTCAAAAAAAAAATTGCATTATCTTTTTATTACAACATCACCTTATACGAACTTGGGGGTTATTAAGTAACATAAATGTGACACCCTATGGTGGGTGTTACATTAGTTGGTATCAGAGCCCAAGTTAGAGTCTTTTGGGGTTGTGGTTAGGTCTGTCTTGTTTGTGTTGTGTGATTCTTTGTTTGTGGTTTCTTGGTCTGAAACTTGAATTTGACTTTCTTGTGTTGTTCAGTTTGAATAGGAAAGAATAATGGTCGGACGTGGACGTGGACGTGGACGTATCAATAATAGAAACGATATGGAGCTTAATGGGAGCGATAATGGGAATGGTAATGGGAACATGGCTGCAGCTGTAGCAGCAATGCATAGAATGGCGGAAGTGGTTGCACAACAAAATCAACGGGCTAATGAAAATGTGCACAGTTTGTCTGAGTTTCGAAGGAATAATCCACCGAAATTTCGTGGAGAGTTTGATCCGGAGAAAGCTAAACTTTGGATCCAAGAACTTGAAAAGATATTTGATGGTATGGGTTGTGCTGATGAACGGAAGCTTACGCTGGCAACGTTTATGCTGGTAGGAGATGGTGAACGTTGGTGGGTAGGAGCTAGAAGACTTTTGGAAGCCGAGAAGGAAGGATGGTGACATGGCAAGTTTTTAAGCAAAAGTTTACGGAGAAATATTTTCCAAAGTGTGAGGCATATGAAGGAAATGGAATTTCGAGCTTACGACAAGGATTGATGTCCGTAAGTAAGTGAGTATGCGGCAAAATTTGAAAGTCTGTCTCGGTTTTCGAGATATTTGCGGATGAATCCAGATGAGGGTGGAAATGCAGGAAATTTGAAGAAGGATTAAAGCTGGATATTAAGAGAGCTGTATCGATGTTGGAGATTAATCAATTTCCAACTTTGATTGAAAAATGTCGTAAAGTTGAAGAGATTGATCATCAACGTGCGACAAGAAATAAGAATTTTGGACCTGCAAGGTTCCAAAATGGAAAGAGTACTCAAGCAAGTTGCTCTCAGCAAAAGCCATATATGAAACCTGCAGGAAATCAGACTAAGAAGTAATTTGTGGGTGGAAGTTCTAGCGGCAATAAGGAAAGTCAAGCTGGGACTCCTATTCGATGTTTCAAATATGGGAAGGATCATCTCACGAAAGATTGTCAACATAAAGAGGTTATTTGTTTTAAGTGTGGACAGCATGGACATTTCTCTAAAGACTGTGATCAGACAAGGAAGGAATCCTCTGTGGGAAATGTTCGTACTGCAAGGCCACAGGCAGGTGGTCGTGTCTATACAATGAGCGGAGAAGAAGCTTCTAAATCTGAGGACTTGATAATGGAGGAGGGTACTATTGGAGGTAATCCTTTAACCATACTCTATGATTCAGGAGCAACACATTCTTTCATTGCATGTGATTATGTTGAACGTTTGGGAATGACTGTGTCTGCATTGCCATATGATCTGAGTGTTGCTACTCCTACTGATAAGTCTGTAGTTACATCAACAGTATGCCTGAATTGTCCTGTCTGTGTTAGGGATAGAATCTTTTATGTGGACTTGATCTGTTTGCCTCTTTCCAAGATTAATGTAATCTTGGGAATGGATTGGTTGTCTTCTAACCATATCCTAATTGATTGTTCGAATAAGACGTTAGTGTTTCCTGAGGCTAAGGATCCTAGATTCCTAACGGCTACTCAAGTGGAAGCTTGTTTGAAGGAAGGAGATCATGGGTATCTGTTGTTATCTTCTTTAGAGGTGCAATGTGAAGATGTCTTGAAGAATATTTTCGTGGTCAATGAATTTCCTGAAGACGTACCTGGACTGCCACCAGTAAGGGAAATCGAGTTTGCCATTGACCTTATACCTGGAGCTGGACCGATATCTATAGCGCCCTATCGGATGTCGCCAATAGAATTAGCCGAATTGAAGAAACAGCTGGAGGATTTATTAGAGAAACAATTCGTGAGACCTAGTGTGTCACCATGGGGAGCTCCAGTACTGTTGGTCAAGAAGAAGGATGGAACTTCACGTCTATGTGTAGACTATCGGCAATTAAATAAAATCACGATTAAGAATAAATATCCACTTCCAAGAATAGATGATCTAATGGATCAGTTGTGAGGAGCCGCAATATTTTCCAAGATTGATCTACGTTCTGGGTATCACCAAATACGTGTGAAAGTGGAGGATATTCCCAAAATAGCTTTTCGAACTCGTTATGGGCATTATGAATATTTAGTGATGCCGTTTGGTGTGACAAATGCACCAGCCATATTCATGGACTTCATGAATAGAATTTTTCGTTCATACTTGGATAAGTTTGTTGTCGTCTTTATCGATGACATTTTGATCTATTCTCGAAGTCAGGAGGAACATGCTGAACATCTCAGGGTGGTTCTTCAAATTTTGAAGGAGAATAAGTTATATGCCAAGTTATCCAAATGTGAATTTTGGTTGAATGAAATTCAATTTTTGGGACACGTGATATCAAAAGAAGGAATTAAAGTCGATGCTTCCAAGGTGGAGACAGTTTTGGAATGGGAAAGACCAAAGACTGTAACAGAAATCCGTAGTTTTATCGGATTAGCTGGTTATTATAGACGGTTCATTGAGGGGTTTTCAAGATTGCAGGACCTCTTACCCAACTTACACGAAAGAATCACCGTTCGTGTGGACTGACGCATGCGAAGAAAGTTTCCGAGTTGAAAAGAAGATTAACTACTTCACCGATGCGATTCTACGATCCAAACGAACCCTTCGAAGTATATTGTGATGCTTCGTACCAAGGATTGGGTTGTGTACTTATGCAAAATCGTAAGGTGGTGGCTTATGCTTCAAAGCAGTTGAAAAATCATGAGAGGAATTATCCGACTCATGACTTGGAGTTAGCAGCTGTGGTATTTGCGTTGAAGGTGTGGAGACATTTTCTCTATGGAGCATCATTCACTGTTTTTAGTGATAATAAAAGTTTAAAATATCTGTTTGACCAGAAAGAGTTGAACATGAGACAAAGGCGTTGGTTAGAGTTTCTGAAGGATTATGATTTTTAATTGCAGTATCATCCCTGAAAAGGCGAATGTCGTAGCGGATGCGTTGAGTAGAAAAATACTTAGTGCTTCTGTTATGATGATCAAAGAAAAGGAGTTGATAGAAGAATTTCGGGATATGCGATTATCTGTGAAATTGACGCCGGGCAAGATGTGTTTAAATATGATCACCATTTCAAATGATTTGATGGATAGAATCCGTGAAGGACAAAATAGTGATCGATATTTGCAAGAAGCAAAAAGAAGCAAAGAGTCAATGGGCGTGTTGGATTTTAGCGAAGGTGTTAATGGAATTTTGAAGTTTCAAGGAAGAGTTTGTGTGCCAAATGATCCGAATCTTAGAAGATTGATTTTGGAGGAAGCTCACAGGAGTAAACTGAGTATGCATCCAGGAGCCACAAAGATGTATCAAGATTTAAAACAATTATATTGGTGGCAAGGAATGAAGAAAGATGTTGCTGAGTATGTATCATCCTGTTTAATCTGTCAGAAAGCTAAGGTGGAACATCAAAGACCTTCGGGAATGTTGCAACCTTTGCCTGTTCCCGAATGGAAATGGGATGACATAGCAATGGATTTTGTGATGGGACTACCAAAGACTCGGAAGGGTCATGATGCCATTTGGGTAATTGTTGATCAGCTTACTAAGTCAGTGCACTTTTTGCCGATTAATATTAAATACTCAATGGAAAAGTTGGCTCAAGTGTATATCAATGAAATTGTTAGACTTCATGGTATACCATCCAGTATCATTTCAGATCGAGATCCAAGGTTTACATCGAGATTTTGGGATAGTTTGCAAGAAGCGATGGGAACAAAGCTACGTTTAAGTTCTGCTTACCATCCATAGACCGATGGTCAGTCAGAAAGGACGATTCAATCATTAGAAGACTTGTTGAGATCATGTGTTCTGGAAGAAATCGAGGTTGGGATGAATTCTTGCCATTGATAGAATTCACATATAATAATAGTTTCCATTCAAGTATAGGGATGGCACCCTATGAGGCATTATATGGAAGACGATGTAGAACACCGTTATGTTGGTATCAAGACGGTGAGAGTATTATGTTAGGACCAGAGATTGTTCAACGTATAACCGAGAAAGTGAAGATGATACAAGACAAAATGAGAATGAGTCAAACTCGGAAAAGAGCTATCTTTGATAAAAGGAGAAAATTTCTCGAGTTTGAAGAAGGTGACCATGTATTTTTGCGAGTGACGCCTATGACGGGTGTTGGGCGAGTGCTTAAATCCAAGAAGCTCACTCCAAAGTTTATCGGACCATATCAGATTTTACGTCGGGTAGGTCCGGTGGCATATCAGATTGCATTACCACCTTTTTTGTCAAACCTTTACAATGTATTTCACGTATCACAACTACAAAAATATATTTCTGATCCTACTCATGTTATCAAGCCAGACACAGTACAGCTGAAGGAAAATTTAACCTATGAAACTGTTCCAGTAAAGATTGAGGATCGAAAGACAAAGCAACTTCGAGGTAAGGAAATTTCATTGGTTAAAATTATTTGGGATGATATAAGCGGGGAAGCTACATGGGAACTAGAAGAAAAGATAAAAGAACAGTATCCCTATTTATTCTGAGGATGTGAAATCAAGTTCGTCAAGTTTCGAGGACGAAACTTTTGTAGAGGGGGAGAATTGTAACACCCCAAACTTTCTATGTATTAAATAAGTAATTTTAACAGTTAGCAGAATTCTACTGTTTAGTGATTTCTGTGCACTGTAAAATTATTTTAAATATTTCATCTGCATATTTGATCGTTTTGAGTAATTTGCTCTGTGTCAGAAAAATAATAATTTTTGGGGCGGAAAAATTTACGTAAATTAATTTTTACTATTTAGTCTTAATTAATTTACGTAATCTGAATTGATATTTGTGAATTTTCTAATTTTTGTGATTTTATGTGTGATTTTAAAATTTTTACTGTTTGTGGGCCCCACGAGGTGTAGGTGGGCCCAACGTGGGTCCCATAAAAGTGAAAAAATTTTCTCACATAGAAAAAATTTGTACTGTTTAGACGGAGACAGGGGATCTTACTAAACCTGAATCCGAAAATAGTTTTAGAAAATTTTCTTTATTGTATTTTGTATTGTATTTAATTATCGAATGATAAAAATACAAGATAAAGTATATTCTTTTGTGGGGTTATAACGGATAAAAATAAAATTCTATACTTATTAAGTCAATATTGGTGGTTTGGATATCCACCATCGAATTAATTACCATTGGAGATTTAATCTTGATTTAATCAACTGGAGATTTAATCTTGAAAATAAACAGGATTAATTATAATCGTTGGATGGAAAATTAAATCAAGGGTGGAGATTTAGTCTTGTAAAATGAATATGACCATTATGAACCATTGGATGTAAAATAAATCAATGGTGGAGATGGATCATTAATGACCATTGGATTTGGATTTAAATCAATGGTGGAGATGGACCATTAATGACCATTGGATTTGGATTTTGATCAATGGTGGAGAATTGGTCATCAAAAATTTCTACAACCATTTTGGACCCTTGGATGTAAAGTTTGAAGATGCAATCTTGACCTTTCATTTGGAGACACATCTAATGGTTAGGATTTAAAGAAGAAAGATCCAATGGCCTAGATTTTGTCTTCTAAAAATCAAAATCAACTTGAATCCTAACCATTGAATGAATCAATGGTTAGGAATGCTTCATATAATTGATAGAAAAGATGACAATTTGCATGAATCATGCATGGAGGGGGGCGGTTTTGAAGAAGCAATGAGAATGGGAGACAAAACTAGTATAGCTTTTTAAGCCAAAGAAAATATGAAGACAAGTTCTATTGATCAATTAATGAAGCATCTTTTCAAAACTTCACTTTGTCATTTCTCTCCATGAAGTCCACGGCCATGCATAGTTAGGATACCAAATATTTCACTTCCACACTTCACATTTTTCATTTCCTCTTTCTCTCACTTATGCTTCAAGAACCAACCAATGAGAAAAAACTCCATTTCCTCTCCCTAGAGAAGCATTCGCCAAAGCACCTAAGTCCACCCTCCATCACTCTTTAATTTCATACAACCTAGTTTCTTGAATCCTTACCTTATTCTAAACAACTTTCATGTTGAAGAATTTCTCTAAATCTTCCATCTTGAAGGACTTTTACTAAGATCAAGTTCTAGAGCTTTAGTTGGTGAAGAGTAAGGAAATTTCTTTTATTCTTTTCTTTTTCATGTTCTAAACCATGTTTGATCTATGATTCCTCTTAATCAAGCTCAATATACTAATTTTCTTGTATTTGTTCTATGTTCAAGAGACTTTTGTTGGAGGAGATCTTGTTCTAAATTCAAAGCAAGGAGCTTTTGGAGTTCTTCAAGAGGTAAGAGGAGATTTATCTCACCAACCAAGCATGGTGGTGAGAGATGGTTATATTTGATGGATGATGAATCCATGTGAGGATTCATATCCATGGTCATGTAATAAATTATTTGTGTTATGTGTTTTAATTATTTTGTTTATGCTTGATATGCTTTGCATGAATTAATTGTGTATGCATGCTTAGTATGATTTTTTACTTGGTATGCTTATAATATGCATGATGATATATGTTAAATATATTATGATGGATGTATGTTGAACTAAGCAAAATTTTGGCTCCAATGGCCAAAGAAGAGGTTCGGTTTTAATGCCCAAAATTAGGGTTCATGTTGAAAATTTTTCAAGAACAAGGAAATTGATTTTTGGGTCCCTAGAACAATAAGATTTTTGGCCAAGACACCTCAAATTAGATGTTCACCAAATTAATATTTTCATGAATAATAAAATTTTATGATTTGATAAGTAAAGAAAATAAACAAAAGGATTTTGGTTTTGGAAAAGAGAATGCACACGTTTTCTTTTTAGTTATATTGATATTAATTAATTTTGCGTAGAAACAAAAATATAATTCATTTAAGTTATAAGAAAAATTTTTCATGGTTCCAATGGCCATTTTTAAGGTCTTGATAATTTAGAAAAAAAAATGTTTTGATGTTATAAAATATAAGAATTTTCAAATAAGGATTTTGAAAAGAGAATTAAAGTGTTGTCAAGTGAAATTTTCATAAATAAAAGAAAAAGGGAGATTGAAGGTGTTAAACTTCAAATTGTTTTCAAGGAGAATTAATTTTTGAAAGTGATTTAGAAATAAAAAAGAAAACGTTTGTAACTTAAATTTACTAACAAAGAATTTATTTATTGGGTTTTGGAAAACGTTAGAAAATTTAAAAGTTAGAAATGGTAATTAATTAAACTAAATGAAATTTTGTAAAACTAGATCAATAAAAATTAATTTTGAGAAAATATATTAAGAAAAAGATTTTTGACTAAGAATAGGAAGAAAATAAAGTAAGGAATTATATTATTGTAAGAAAAGTCCAAAATAATATTTTTAAAGTTAAGAAATATTTTACGAAGGGTAAAAATGGTGAAAAAAAGTGAATGATTTATGTAACTCAAAAACATAATTTTTAAATTATGCGATTTGAAAAATGTTAAAATATTTCTACACAATTTTTAAAGTGTTTAAATATTTTACACGATCGAAATGTTGTAGAAAAATTGCTACGCAATTTAAAAATTAAAGAATATTTTTACGCATTTTAGAATACAGTAAAAAATTGTTACGTAATAGAAATGTTACAAATCGTTGTTTACGTAATAAAATATTACGTGACCATAAAAATGTGACAAAAATATTTTATGAATGAGAAAAATGCAATAATATAAGGTTGCTGTTAATTATACAATAAACTTTACAGTTAAAAATCAGTATGTGAATACTGTACAAGAAATTGGGCAATTTGCTTATAATTGGCATGAATCCATTTTATGAACGTAAAATAGTATTTGAACTTTGTATGAGAAATTATGTGATTTACCTTTGGTTGGTAATTGGTGCATTACACATGCATTGAAAATGGTCCGATGGACTGGATATGGCTAATTGCCTAGGAGAAACGTACACCTCTTGAGTGGGTGCGATACGCGTAGTGTAGGTCACTTGTGGACCTTGGGGGCATCGGGGTGCGGGTTGCTCACAATGGGCAGTTGGTAGCTCTTCTGCACCGTGGGTTAGACCGATGCAACACACCGGTGATCCGGACCGAGACACTATTCTTAATCGAGATCTGACAAAGACTGTTGTGTATGTGCTAGATGTGCAAGATATAATTATAAGCACTTGGTCTGAAGCACGAAATACCAGCAGCTCTTTTCGATCAATTTCTCCGACTTGAGTATTAGCTCCATGGAGTAGGACATTGAGTCTATGTGCGCATGCATGAAACTGAGCATCTATATCTATATGATGGTTACTGTAATTGTTGTATGATTTAAACAGTGATAGTGGCATAATGGTAATTATTATTTTGCACTATGATGATGGTATAATTGTGATCATGATATGATATTTTTGCATGATGTGTTGTTTGTATTATCTCTGTACTATCATGCTTGTATTGGCGTAGATAATCTCACCTCTTTGTGTGTATATTTGCCTATTATATTTTAATTGGGTGAAGACGTTGAGAAAGAAACAGTACAAGAAGCAGAAGAAGAGTTACTTCTCACGACTGGGAACGCCGAATTCTGACAGTATGACGTCAAGAGCCAGTTTCTTCGGATATGTACGTCTACAATTTCACGGAGGAGCTGGTGAATGGAGAACAAGTCCCGATGAGCGAGGACTTATTTATGAGGGATATCTGACTGTTAGCATTAGCAGACTGTTTCGTAGAGATCCATTTTTCTGTGTAACTATTTTAGTTCATGTTGAATTTTCGTTGCATATCAGGCGACACTGGGACACTAGGAATTATGTCCCAATGGAAATCAGTATAGTATCGTCAGCCCAGACACCTGTCCGTAGGGCTACTCGTCATAACGGATTCCTACCTGCTGAGGAACCCGAGGAGGACCCATCTGAGGGGTCCGCTGCTTAGTTAAACTTGGGCAAGTTTGAACTCTGATATGAACTATGTGTGTAATTTATTTAAGTGTGTTTTAGTTTGAGACATGGGCTGTAAAATAAATAATTCCAACAGTACGTTTGCAATATGTATATGATGTAATCTATGTGTGAGGTTGCTATAATGTTTTATTTTCTGCTAAGTTTATTTTATGGTCGTCAAAAAAAAAATTGACTTATCTTTTTATTACAATGTCACCTTATACGAACTTGGGGGTTATTAAGTAACATAAATGTGACACCCTATGGTGGGTGTTACACAGAACACACTCAATGGGATCTTTACAACTGGATTATCTACCAAACCATGTGATTGAGCAAATCTCAAGCGCTTTATTTCTGTGAGCGCTGCTGCCACCACGGACAAGACTGAGAAGACTAAACCTACCCCAATGCGTTGCAAAGGGCTTAACTCATGTGGGCTCTTAAGCACTTTACTTGCCATGGAACAATGAAGTTGTTCTGGATCGTGGACGGGAATTCTATCCAGAAGGATTAATTCGGTGCACGCTCCACTGGACTCCTCCATTAATATTCCGAAAAAGTCTATAAGACTTCGAACTACGACATTAGGCTATATGACGAGGATCACTGAATCAGTGTAGACTTTTGTAACTATCAATCAGGATATTATGAAATTAAAGGTTCTGTAACCTCTCTTCGCAATTAACAACCGTAACATCCACATTCCAATAATACCTGCACTTAATGTCACGATACCAATCATGCTCCATAAAGACCAAGCTGGATTAACCTAATAAGGTAACTGTGATCTAAACACAAAAAAACTCAACTAGTACATGGCCTGACTTGAGCGTTGGAGTCTTTTTGCAGGTACCACCCCCCATCGGATCATCACGCTTGAGTGCGGCTGGGAAGGAGGAAACCACCACATCATACCCCTTACAGGTATCCCTCTGAATTCATTTCAGAACATTGGTGCCGTCAGTGAGAAACTGATAAACTACTATTCCCACGTCAACCATGGTGAGCACAAGGCAAAACTAATGGAGAGGAAGTGCTGCTCATATTGCCCCTGCCAACGGACAAGGCCCAGCAACTCAGCGCAACCCTCCTTCTGTTGCACCACCAGAAACCTCCGCCATTAGGAGCAGGCCTATCCTGGTAGAGACACTCAACGAGGGACATGAAACTTCAGCATCAGCTGAAAGCCCAATCCCCTCGCGAAGGGTCTCTGTCCGGGATAGACTTATCTTTCCCCCTACTAGTGGAGAGACTAATGCAAATCAGGGAGCGAGGATCCCAGCGCATGCCCGCCTGGGAATCTCGAATGTGGATGCTGACCATGTCTCTCATTATGAGGATAACTCGCAATCTAGAATGGCGAGGAATGAGCTTCGATAACTACTATGACAACAAACTTTGTTGATAGACAACCAACGGCGTCAGTTGGAAGAACAACATCGTCACTTGAAAAATTTAGAAAGATCTGTGTGTGCTGACAATGAAGGCGGAGAGCGAATTGCGATTAACAATCGAGAAGTCCAGCAAATCGGAGCCAGGATCATTGGAAACAATGACCCAGCCCCCGACCGTCAGCAGCAATTCTCGGACGATCTAATGGCATACAGGGTCCCAAGAAACTTCAAAACCCCAAGCAAATTTGGAGCCTTATGATGGGACCACGAATCCACATGAATACTTGGATGCCTATACTCAATCCATGTAGCTTTACGGGTACACCCTAAAATTGTCGTGCCACGCTTTCCTACTCTTTTTGAAGAAGGATGCTTTCCACTGGTTCGTTACTTTACGAATGAAAATTACAGGATGGGAAGACCTCACACAATGTTTTTTGCTACACTATACTACTTCCAAGGAGCGTCCGAAGTCGATTGATTCTCTTTCTGGAATTCCCTAAGGAAGTGATGAATCCCTGCGCGAATACATCAAGAGGTTCAGTTCAGTCATGCTTGTGTGCGTATAGAAAGCCTTGATGACAGGATAGCTCTCCATTACGCTAGGAACGATCTCTGGACTGATTCAGATTTTTTTCGGTGGCTTACTAAAAAGAAGCCGGCCAGTTTAGATGAATTCTACTTGAGGGCAAACAAATATGTCAAACTGGAGGAAATTACCAGGGCTAAAGAGAGCCTAGAGAAAGGTGAACCAGTTCACCAGAAAAAGAATTAGAACTCTAACCAACCCCGGGATTCCTTCAAGAGTGAGCGGTATAGGCTCAAGTATTCTGAGTATACTCCTTTGAACACCCCTCGAGAGACAATCTTGAAGGAGGTCCTTCAAACTGAGTTCCAGGATATCAAGAGGCCACCACCCGTAAAAAAAAAAATCACAAAGGGATCATTCGAAGCATTACAGGTAGCATAACAGTTACAGCCACGAAATAGAAGACTGTTACCAACTTCGAGATGTTATTGAGTCCCTGATCAAAGAGGGGCGATTGCAAAAGTATATCAGTGGCTTCCAAGGTAATGGGAACCGCGGAAGATGAAATGATCAGAGACGAAGCCACAGTCCACGACGGAGCCCAAACCAGTGTCGGCAAAGAACCCGGAGTTTGGCCGGAATAACCCGGAGTCCAGCCGGAAGATCCCGAAGCCCCGTCAGAAGATTCCGAATCCCGCCACACCGAGACGAGGAGAACAGGCAAGGTCAAAACCAGGACACTCAAGGTGGAGGTTTCAGAAAAGACAGACTTGTTCATACCATCTTTTGAGGGTTTGCAGGTGGTGGTTTATCTAATAATTCACGGAAGAAAGCACTTCGGACAGCAGTCTTGAGTGTATCAGGCTCCTCACGGAAACTACATGTCGAAGACAGCGATGCACGACCCATTTCTTTCTCGGAGAAAGATTATGACGATATTATTAGAGATCATGACGATCCATTAGTCATATCCGAGATAATATCTAATGCTGAAGTCCGTCGTATCTTTGTGGACCAGGGGAGTTCGACAGATATTATGTTCATGGACGCCTTCGAAAGGTTGGAGTTCTCTTTGTCCACATTAACAACATATGAAGGTGAACTTACCAGTTTCTCTGGAGAAAAAGTTACCCCAGTGGGATATTTTGAAACTTTCCTGACCTTGGGTGACGACAGCATGTACAGAACTGTAAATTCCTGGTGGTGGATTGTCCCTCGGCTTACAACATTATTTTGGGACGTCGTACATTGAATGGTATTGTCGCTGTAGTCTGCACCGCCCGCCAGGCCATGAAATTCCTTAACCGGGATAATAAAATGGTCACGGTCAGGGGCTATCAGATTACTGCACGCAAATGTTATAATGATAGTTTAAAAATCAATAGGACTTCCAAGAAAACAAAGGCGCACACATCCATCCCGGCTCACGATCAAGTCAACATCTTAATGACCGAGCTGGATGCACGTGAAGAAATCCGAGGTACAAGACCCCAACCTGAAGGAGAGTTGATCCTGCTGCAGTGCTCCCCAGCGACAGAGCATGAATTAGACACACCCTCGTATGCTGGGAAAGCAAAGTTCCTGTCATCACTACCAAATCAAATCACCAAGATAGGTGCAACCCTTGAAGAACAAGTGAAGCTTCAATTGGTAAAACTTTTACAGAAAAATAAGGACTTCTTCGCCTGGACATCCGCTGATATGCCTGGGCTTGACCCCGCTTTCATCTGTCATCGCTTATCTATTAAGCGAGATGCAAAGCCGGTTTCCCAGAAGAAAAAAAAGTTGGCCCAGAGAGGCAACAGGTTATTGAGGAGCAAGTTAAAGAATTGTTAAATGCCGGTTTCATAAGGGAGATCTCGTATACTACGTAGCTCTCGAATGTTGTTTTAGTAAAAAAATCAAATGGCAAATGGAGGATGTGTGTGGACTACACCGACTTGAATAAGGCCTGTCCAAAAGATCCATACCCCCTCCCAAACGTAGACAAGCTGGTTGATAGCTCCTCCGACTTTCGACTACTATCTTTCATGGACACTTACTCCGACTACAATCAGATTCCAATGTACCCCGGAGAAGAAGATAAAACCGCCTTCATCACTAAAAGAGCGAGTTACTGCTACAAGGTAATGCCTTTTGGGTTGAAAAATGCTAGAGCCACTTACCAGAGAATGATGAACAGGGTCTTTGAAGATCAGATAGGAAGAATGTTAAAAGTCTACATTGACGATATGATAATCAAAATCCCGTCATCAGGATCACACATCATAGACCTCGAGGAAGTATTTGCGCAGCTGAGAACACATAACATGAAGCTTAATCCAGAAAAATGTGTATTCGGGGTCCAGGCTGAAAAGTTTTTGGGGTTCATGTTGACTCACCAGGGAATCGAGGCAAACCCCGGCAAGTGTAAAGTCGTTCATGACATGCGCAGTCCACAAAATGTGAAAGAAGTACAGCAGTTAAATGGGTGGATCGCGGCTCTTACACGATTCCTAGCTAGAGCCGCTCACAAATCTCTCCCACTTTTCAAGTTATTGAAAAAGGGGACAGGATTTAAGTGGACGCAGGAATGTGAGGATACTTTCACGTCCCTAAAAGATATTTTGTTATGCCCTCCTATCCTCACAAGACTGGAGTTGGGTGAAACGCTGTACGTGTACCTCTCCATCCACGAGGAGGCTGTAAGCTCGGTACTCATCAGAGAGACCGTCGAGGGTCAGAAGCCGGTGTACTTTGTGAGCAAGGTGCTGCAAGGCCCCGAGCTTCGATATCAGAAAATTGAGAAGGTTGCATTCGCACTCATCATCACAGCTAGAAGACTTAGACAATATTTCCAGTGTCATCCAGTTGTGGTAAGGACAGACCAGCCTATCCGACAGATATTGCACAAACCAGACTTAGCAGGGAGGATGATAACATGGTCCATTGAACTCTCCGAGTTTGGCATTACTTACAAACCCAGAGTAGCAATTAAGGCACAAGTACTTTTGGATTTCTTAGTTGAACTAACTTCAGAAACCAGTGGAACCAAGGAAACACAGTGGACTGTGTTTGTTGATGGGTCCTCAAACCCAAGAGGAAGTGGTGCCAGGATAATCTTAGAGAACCTTGAGGGAGTTACCATAGAAAGCTCCCTTAGGTTCGAATTCCCCACCTCAAATAATCAGGAAGTGTATGAAGCATGCATTACCGGACTAACAATGGCTAAAGATTTGGGGGCCACTAAACTTAGACTTTGCAGCGACTCCCATCTCATAACCTCCCAGATCCGGGATGATTATCAAGTCAAAGAGCCCCTCCTGCAGAGATATCTGGTAAGAATACAAGGACTCCTTGCGAGTTTTCAGTCGGTACAAGTAGAGCACATTCCACGGGAGCATAACTTGAGAGCTGACCTCTTATCAAAGTTAGCCAGCACTAAGAGTCCAGGTAATAACCGCTCAGTAATCCAAGAGACCCTATCGCAACCCTCAATTACCGAAATGACAATCTTCCAGGTAGATGAACAAGAGCGTAACTAGATTATGCCATTAATGGAATATTTACAGTCCAGTAGCCTCCCTGAGGACCCGAAGGAAGCTTCCAAATTGAATAAAGTCGCGGTAAGGTATACCATCTACGACAGACGGCTATACCGGCATGGATTCTCCTCACCCCTCCTCAAATGCCTTACGCCGAAAAAAGCTGAATATGTTCTAACTAAGGTCCATGAAGGAAGTTGTGGACACCATCTAGGAGGTAAGGCCATAACTTTGAAGGCACTCAGGGCGGGTTACTACTGGTCGAAAATGGAAGCAGACTCTCTTGCGCATGTTCAAGTATGTGACAAATGCCAAAGGTATTCAGATCACTATCATACCCCACCAGAAGAACTATCTACGATATTCATACCCTGACCTTTCTATCAGTGAGGAATGGACATCCTGGGTCCGTTCCCTCAAGTTCCTAGACATCTAAAGTTTTTGGTTATGGTGGTGGATTACTTTACAAAGTGGATTGAAGCCGAGCCCATGGTCACCATCACCTCGGCCAGGATTCAAAAATTTACTTAGCGTCATATTATTACCAGATTCGGGGTCCCAGAGTCAATTGTGACAGAAAATGGAACGCAGTTTAAAGATAAGGGATTTGAAGAATTACTTGCCGGGGTGAAGATCAAACACCATTGCAGTGCCATCGAAAACCCCAGGACGAACGGATAGACCGAAGCCGCAAACTGAATTATCATTCATGGGTTGAAAAGAAGGCTGGATGAAGTAAAACGAAACTGGGCTGAGCAGTTGGACCACGTTCTATGGGCCTACCGACCAACTCCTCATTCCTCGACAGGAGAAACTCCGTTTAAACTCACCTATGGATGCGAGGCTATGATCCCGGTGGAGATAGGAGAACCAAGTTGGCGACTTCAGAACTTCTCTCTTGATAATAATCTCGGGTTAATCAGAGAAAACCTAGATTTTCTGGAGGAAAGAAGACGAATTGCCCACATACGCGAAGCTGCAATCAAGCAGAGAACGGCATCTCGGTATAACTTGAAGGTCATTCCAAGAAGATTCCAGCCGGGCGACTTGGTGCTTCGCAGGGCTAACATCGGTGGAAGAAATGCCTCCCAGGGAAAATTAGCCCCCAATTGGGAAGACCCTTACCATATCGTAATTAGCACCGAAAAAGGAGCTTATACTCTGAAAACTTTGGCAGGAAAGCCAGTAAAAATTTTTTAGAACGCATACAAACTCAGAAAATACTATAGTTAAGTGCCTCCTAAGGCTTAGTCTCCTAGTGTACTTTACGTTTAATTTGCCCCAATTATGGGAGCACATTGTATGGACTCGTTACTTATTCAGTGAAGTATTATGTATTTTCTACTAAAAGTTTTTAAGAAATATTGTGAAATACCAACCGAGGTGTCTTGTGCTAGATAGGTCGTGCAATAGAAAAACCCTACCTTTGGAAAAAATTTTGCACCGACTTCATGATACCAACTGAGATGTCTTGTGCTAGATAGGTCGTGCAATAGAAAAATTCTACTTTGGAAAAATTCTTGCACCAAACCATAAGCACGGAAAGACCTCGAAAGGGATCAGTCTTAAACTAACGTCACGTGGTATCTTAAAATGCCAAACTATTTTGGACATCGGATCCAAAGCCAAGGTTCTCAAATAATGCAGGGGATAAAGAATTTGCACTATGAAATAGAGTTGATTGATAAAGCCCCAAATCCGGGGTAACGTTCTTACAAAAGCATAAACCCCACGGAGGGGGTATAAAAAAAAACTACACTGCAGCAGAGTCTGAACCACGGGCATCAGCAGAAAGATCTTTAGCAGCTGAACTTGAAGAGGCCATAAGAGGAGCTACAAGAGCGGACCACATTCCCGGAATCTAGCGCATCCAACAGCAGGGCAACCCCGGGATTGAAGTGTTGAACTTAGCTAACGGCGTTGCAGAATTGATCTTCTTTTATCTTGGTGCACAGGGTTATCAGTTGATTAATGTCGACATGCAGAGAGGCAATTTTACCTTCACTCCACTGGGACTTAGCACGAAAATCATCACTCTCAGTCCGGAGTGCGGTGATTTGCTTCTGTTGCTCAGTCAGGGTAGTTTCTTTTGCCTTCCCGGCATCCTTCAAAGCCTCAACTTCAATCTCCAGCTCCCGGATTTAAGACAATGCCTCATTCTTGGCTTTGATGGCATCCTCCATGACCTTGAGAGCTTTGTTTTCACCCCGCTCAACCGCTGCCAGTTTGTTTGTCATTTCTTGTTCATGTTCTTCAAGAACTTGTTCTAAGAAACGAGCCTCGGCAGAAATATGAATTCCCATATTTTGGAAAGCCATCAAAGCTTCCTTTCAATTACGCCGGACAAAGTAATCCCCAACATCTTCATCTAAAATGTGGAAGTCGATAAACTCCCTGGGATTTGCTTCCTCACGAAACAGCTCCATTGGCCCGGAAGTTTCTCTTGTTGCTTTCCTTTAACCCCGGCCACTAGATTGACCTTCCTCCGCCGCCGCCCTCTTGCGCCTTCGAGGTGATTCGGGAGAGTCGTCCACGTTAATAGGCTCCACCACCTCAGAATGAACCTCGGTCACCGTGGTCGTAAGAGCCGGAGCAAACTCCACTGGAAGACCCTATCGGGACATCAGTATTCCTTGCTCTCAGCGCCTCCAAAATCGCTAAAGAATTGCAATCCTCCATCTCGGCTAAGCTCTCTATACAGCATAAAAATGAGTCATCATGTGACATGAAAAAATCAGGCATTTAAATAAACATACATGACAGCCAACACTACCTAGCACGGCCCAGAGCTCATCGTCATTTGGGTTGTCTAATATATCATTAGGTCGGATCTTGCTGACCTCGTCAACCCATATTTCAAAGAAGTTTACACACTCGACCTCTTCATCAGTAAGTTGGTTTATCTCCCTCTCGAATGATCGAGTGGGGATGCTCCACGCCGCTGAGTTCCAATAGAGGCTAAATGTTGTCTCCTCATCCGCCATTAACTTGAAGAACTTCTCCTTGAAGTCTTTGTAACTCTCCAAGTATGGATAGAACATAGTCCCCCCCTTCCGAGATCAGACTGAAAACCAAGACTGCTGACGAGCGCGGGATCCATGGACCGAATACCATGTGTGGAAATAGAAAAATGCCCCATCAGAGCATCGCAATCCCACCACCTGGCATATTCTTTCGAAGGCCAGGATGTTCGCCCAACCATTGGGATGGATTTGACTGGGGGCAGCGTGAAGAGTTCAGAGAATAGAAATATGGAAGTCGTTCAAAGGAAGCCGAAGTCCGAACCTCGTGAAAAGTCCTCGTAGAGATACATGAAGTGTTCACCCGCTTCCCGAGTCTAACACACTCGTTCTCTCCCCGGGGACAAAATCACGAATTCATCATCCCTTTCACCCCCCTCGGTGAGTTCCAAATACTCCTTCAGCTTATCCAATTCCACGTCGAACTCATAGCGAGATATCCTATCATAGGCGTCATCGGTAACCCACGTGTAGGGTAACAGCGGACCTCGGTGAATCCTAATCGCCTGCACCTTGGCCTGTCGATCCGGCTCTTGAACTTCATGAGTCGGGACAGGCGCTCCAGCTCTTGGCCGCCTCTTTCAAGCCATTTGGTTTCCTGGAAGACATACAGATGCCTAGGGTCAGAACCAGTTATGTTCAAAGATCCAAACATGACGATGGGCGAGTAGCGAAAACTGAACACCCATGCGCTGGCCTCCATACCCATCGAGGCTAAAGCCTCAGAGGGACACCCTTGCTGCACACAGTGCGATGAAGGAGGTGTTCCATTAGGTGTTGCCATTGAAAAGAGGGAAAATAATGTTCCCATCCGTTTGCAGAAAAAAGAAGAATGAAATACACTCCGCCAAAAGAAGTGTGCAATCCACCCACTAATCGGCAACTGAGTTAGAGAGGAATACCTTGCAAAAAATCCAAAAATAGGAGAAATCGAGCTTGTAAATCTTCGAAAAGGCCAGAACCACCTCTCTCTGCCGTTAAGCTGGTTGGAAATCCCTTCAGACCACCAGTTCAGGGAAAGAGTAGTGAAAGAATAGTGAAATACAAAAAGGAAAAAGGGTAAAACCTTATTTATAGAGGCTACAACTAGGGGGTATTTTCGTCTGACCAGTCTGGATTTGAAAAGATATTCATTATGGCGCGCAAAGTACTATGCACGTCCACTCAACCGTAGCAAGCCACGTGGCTCACGTCGCTGTCATGGCAGTTGAGGGGACGGTTACTCAGCAGGCTAGAAGACAACCCTAGTGTATGCAACGTTCACGAAACTTTTTTGACCTTGAAAAAATGAAAACCCCGGAGAAATCCTCCAAGGTAAGAAGACCCCAGATCCATGGCTTAAGCTTAGCACTCCACCGATCTCGACTGAGTACCAAGTTGGGGGTAACTCATTGTGTTATAACGAGGTGAGTGTTGGACTCACCCCGGCACATTATAAATATCACGGGTCTTCAGAAGAAAAATGAGTTCAGGAAAGTAATATTCAAATATTTTATTTCATTCCACACATCGTCATACATCAAATACAAGAGGGAAAAAGAAATATGAAATGTATAACTTTTGAGCAGCACTGATGAGCCCGGAAGAAGATCAATGCTAAGCCTCCTGCTCAGGTGCATCACACCCAGTTCTTCCAGAATCCACGCCGGTCTCTTCCCTGTATAGCAGCCTCTTAAAAAGGTAGATAGGCTTTGAAGGACCAAGGATAACCGGAACAGAACATTGTTGTCGGATCAGGGAAATTCAGCCACACCACTCTTCGGTGCCACTCACAAGGATAAGAAAAGACCGGGGTGCATTCTCTTCGGCTGGATGGGGCATGGGTTATTCATGAAGTTCATTCCACTGGAACCCAACCAGTTTCATAATCATTCCAGGTCGCTTGAAAGCAGCCACCTCAGTAGTCTCCCCTGCTTATTTAAAAGGAGGACCAAGAGGGACTCTATTTCTCCAATTACCTCCATCCAACACGACAGGAATTACAAGCTCCCCAGTGACAGAGCATGAATTAGACACACCTTCGTACGCTGGGAAAGCAAAGCTCCTATCGTCACTACGCTGGGAAAGAAAAGTTTCTAATGAAAGAAGGTTGTTAGCAAGAAGAGAAGTATCTTCAAAGATTTTAGAAGTAGAAAAATGGTGGCCTTTGCGAAGGGCAAAGCTCTAGCTTTCTGATAACTACACAGAATGCAGTTATTTGTGCCTTATTCTTGTGCTAAAATGAATGCTGGATCCTTGTTTATAATGCATATTTGGAGGTTTTGTGCTTATATTTGTCATATTCTGATTCTGAACCTTTCTTGTATGTTTATAGCAAAACTGTGTTTAATTGTTATGAATTGAGTAGATTTATATATGTTACTGATTTGGTGTATTCTCTATGTTAGGAGGGGCTCCAAACAAGGTTAAATATGGAGCAAATGAGCTTAAAGAGGAAGAGAAGCCAAATTTGCCATTTCAGTGGTCACCGTCGCGGCGCGCATATGTGAGGGCCGCGGCGCAGAGAGGTTTTTCAGCAAGTCCATACTTGGACCCGAGGCGAGAGGGCTGCGACTCAGATGAGTGAGGGCCGCGGCGTAAGTAGGCCAACCTTGTGGGCGCCGCAGCGCGCATAAGTGGGGGCCGCGGCTCTAAGGCGGCTGCTGAGCCTATAAATAGATTTTCATACGTTTTCTCTAGAGCTCTCTCAGTTTTTCAGTGTTCTGGCCGTTTTGGCCAGTTCCTTTTATAGTTTTCCTTTTTAGGTTAGTTTTAAGTAGTTTTAGGTTAGATAATTTAGCTAGATCTTCATGGATGGTGGATTGGAGCAAAGGTTCAAAGGATTGAATGAGGATTCAAGCTTTAAAGACAAATCAATGAGCTTCTTTATCTCTTTTCCCTTTCTCTCTTCTCTTCCTTATCTTTTGTATAGCTAAGCTTTGTTTAGGAATACTATGAATCCTTTTATTTATATTAATGATATGTTTTTCTCTGAGTTTGTGTGGATGTTTGATTATGGTTCAATCATATCTGTGTTTAATGCTTGTTCTTGGCTGATCACTGATTGCATGATCTTAATATTAGCAAATGAACTAGATATAGCGATTTGTTGATATGGATATGGTGTGATTGATATATGTTTGCTGATAATAGGGTAGAAATATACCTATTGGCCATGTATAGTGGGAGATTGAGAATAGATCGTTCATGAGTGGAAGTTGTGTTAGCTCTCAAGGAAACTTAGTGAGTTGTGCAATTGAAACCAGGGTTGATTGACCTAGACATAGACTTTTGACTAATGAAGATTCTCAAGCTAACCTAATCAATGCATTTGTGTTTATGAGGAGGATTGCATGTTGTTGATAGATATAGGGGGTGAAGGAGGATTTCCTAAAACCTAACCGCTTTTAGGTTTATTGCTTTTGTAGGTTAGATAGTTTTTATATTGTTTTCCTATTTTTATGTCCTTGTCTAGAATTGATTAAGCTATTGGTTGGTATTTAGCTTTATATCGTAATATCCTCGTGGGAACAAACTTTTACTCTGTATCTGTATTACTTGAGCGATCCGTGCACTTGCGGTTTCAATCACTTTCTTTGAGCATACAGGCATAAGAGAAACAACAAAACCATTCTGGAAAATAGAGGGGGAAAATTAAAAGAATGAATGACAGTATAAGACACGAACCTTCTATATTTATAGAATGAAAAGCTTTAACTAGCCTCACGAATCAAATCAGCTGCACTTAATGCTCTTTCTTTCCCATTGGTTACAGGAGCAATGGGTGTTTAGGAAACATTGAAACTGATCCTCTTTAAAGGATCCTTATCTCCCAATAAAGTCAAAAGCAACAGTTTCCAAAGATAGGACTCGGATCTGTACAAGTTGCAGGAAATCTCACCACAAAGGGCCCCAGTAACCCAAGGGGGCAACAATATCCAAATCCCGGAACAAGAAATACGGATTTACCACATTCCAACCCCGGAGGTATTTTTATACAATGGATGTCGGCCTCAATATGAGACATCGCAAAACCTGGCATAAAAGCCGGGGCGTAATCCACTAAGCCTTGTCTTAGTAAAGTTAATACCTTGACGCTTAGCTATCCTATCAAAACGCCAAGTTAGGGGTAACTATTCTGGACCGTGGACCGGGATCCTATCCAGAAGGATCAACCAGGCGCACGCTCCACCGGACTCCTCTATTAATACCCCGGAAAGGTCTATAAGACCTCAGACTACGACATTGGGCCATATGACGAGGATCACTGAATCAGTATAGATTTTTGTAACTGCCAATCAGGATCTTACGAAATTAAAGGTTCTGTAACTTCTCCTCGCAATTAATAACCGTAACGTCCACATTCCAATAATACTTGCACTTAATATCATGATTTCAATCATGTTCCATAAAGACCAGACTGGATCAACCTAATGAGATAACTGTGATCTAAACACAAAAAATCCAACTAGTACACAGCCTGACTTGAGCGTTGGAATCTTTTTGTAGGTACCATCTCCCATCGAATCATCACACTTAAGTATGGCTGTACAAGAAGGAAACCACCACATCATATCCCTTACAGGTATCCATCTGATTCCATTTTCAGAACAGAAGCGATCGTAAAAGGGTACAGTTAAGAGAATACTTCCGATTAAGAAGACCGTCAATGATGCTGTCGGGATTTGGAATGATTTTCCAATGTGGCGTTCCATGGTGGTCGCCTGTGATACTGAGAATGTGGTCATCTGAGCATGGATCGTCCAAAACATGATGGTGGTGGCCCATATTGGTAGCATTCTTAGTACCAATTTTACTTCTTCCACATCTGTTAAGGTTGATAGATACCACTTCCTCTTCACCGTGATTCCACCAGCTGATTGTAGCCTTGTCCAAGAAGCTGCTCCATCAACAAGATATCCATTAATTAATCTTTGAACTAATATAACACCAAAAAGAGAAGCAAATATACGGACTAGAATCAAATTAAATCACATTCATGAAGGTACTGTTATATCCAATTAACTGTCATGGGACTTGATGAGTTGGAAGACATTCAGGATGATGAGGTAGTATATTCAGGTGACAGTAGCCATGTCACTCATGATGAACCTGCAAAATTAGTTAGAGGAGCAACACGTGGCTACTGATCCGGTTAATCAGGGAATCAGGAGGAACAATAGAGTAAGGATAACCAATAGCAGAATGAACGATTTCGTGTGAGAAAATGTGAATATATAGGACCTAGAGAGAGAGAGTGAGGGTGTGGGAAAAATGTGGAATCTATCATTCTTCTCTCTACCTCACTCTTCTCTCCTCTAGACTTTCATCTTCTTCCTTCTTCTATTTTTCTGTGCCTCTGTACTGGCAATTCCAGAGTTAACCATTAGTTTTTGCTTACTTTCATTTAAGTACAATCTTACATAAATAATACAACACAGATAGTATTATTCAATACTTTATTGCTCTACCATTTAGTTTCATTATTCTATATCAATTGTTCATTTGCTGTTGGTGTTTTCATTGAGAGTCAAAATAAATGAATTCAGTACTTGCCCATGCATGAGCATTAAAATTTCGGTAGCTAGCCATATGATATAAGTATATCGTGTTTGTTTTGGCAGGCTTGTGTCGGGCATAACAGCCAAAGAAGCTTTTTTAAATAAAATGTGACATTTCTATTAGCTGGCTGTGATATATGCAATACAAGAACAATTAATGCTATTTACCAATTTCTAATTTCTAACAGATTAATATCTCCTATCACCGTATAATACATTCTGGTTACGAGTTATTTGCACATTAGTTATCCGTATGCAATAAATTGTGTGCAACTATAATTTTCTATACAAGAAATAACATTACAATTATAAACAATATTAACATGTATTGGTTTGAGTAGAAATGATTCGTGTTTTTAAAATATGTGATCTTAATTCAATCTTAAAATTTATATATAAAAAAATACTGTTAAAAAAGTTTCTATTTAACCTTACCTGTTAATCTCTTACTTAGAGAGAAAAATATCACATGCAATAATGCAATATTGTTGAGCGTTGGAGTAGCATAAAGCCTTGTCCGTCATTTAGGAATATCTATATATTAAAAGAAAAAACATAATAAAGAAAGAATGAGTGAATAAAAAATATGAGGGTCCGAAATTTTAATTACCGAAACTGCTTGTTATGCGGCAACCTCTGCTTCTTCGTCATGTGTGCTTCATCCGCAATGTCATCCTCGTTAAACAGCAATGGCGAATCAGAAGGCAATTCCAAGTGCCTCTTTCTCCAAGCAGCCACAAACACCTCCGCAATCTGAGTCAGTGGGCTACCCACCAGTTTCTTGAATCGGTACTTCCTCGTACCCGACAAGAACACGACAAGTGCGAGCACAATAGCACAGGCACATATACCATAAACCCATTCTCTGCCCTGGTTCTCTTGAATGTACACAAGAATGGTCACTGCTGCCAGAGATCCTATATGAAGAAGTAGAACCAGTTGAAGAATTTAATCTTATGCTTCCTCTCTTCTTTGTCCGAATCGTCAAACTGATCTGACCCAAAGCCAGAGACACTGGATTTCAGACCGCCAGTGCCAAGGGCCGTGACATAAAGCGCTAAATAGAGCACCGTTAGCTGCATTTTGCTCGCTCGGACACAAGGTGGGACAGTGTCTCCCGTGCATTTTGGAGGGTGTAGGCTCTTGATTATGGTTGATACCGTCAAGATTATAACACCCTAATATATATATTCCACAACATCAAAGAAACAATTAAACTTAATTAGATCAAACAAGAAATTAGACATAAATTAACCTAAAAAATGGAGGTGCTCTGGATCGGAAAAGCAGAGCAGGCTCTGTATTAATATGGATAAGGGGTAGCAAAATTAATAATAATATTATTTTTTATTACACCATACTTATATCACCATTTTTTTAATAAGAAAAATATATATTCCACTACACTCTAGGAGTCGTGTATCAATATTGGTATGCGCAAATAACAACACGCCTCCTTGCCAACTAATGGAAACTGTTCCGTACTCTATTTGAGGCAAAATTATCGAGAACTCCGAGTCGGTCATCCAGAAATTACTCAAGAAAGACGAGACAAAATATCCGTCAAGACGATCGATCAGTCTTGAAGTTAAGATCTTAATGAAGACATAAGTAAAAAAAAATGAACATGTTTAATCAAAACTGTCAAATTAATTTATATAAAAATTTAAAAGATTGACTCACCAGATATTTTTTATTTAAATTATTTAAGATTTTGAATATTATGTTATATTTAGTCATTATAGTGTAAGGTCATTTTATGTGTAATTATTGTGGTGTAAAATAGTTATGTCTGATTATTATGCCACAAAATTATTATGTTTGTTGATGAGTTATATTAAACACATATTTATTGAGTTATTATTCACTCAGACCAGTCAGATATTACAAAAATGTGATTAACTTATAATGGAATGTCAATTAAGTCAGGATAGTACACAATCCTCTGCTTAATCATTTATAAAGATAGACCGAAATTATGAGTGGCCGGAAGTCAACTATGCGATTACGTTCCAAAAACCAAAGAGAACTATTAAAATTTAAAGGTTGCGACGTCTCTTACAGTTGCTTGAACAGTTGCAAAAACGGCGATAGTGAGGTATCTGTCAAAGAAGGAACTGAAAAATCCAATAAATACTCACGAGGCATACATCCACAAGGCCATGATAATATTGGAAGAAGAACACAGCAACATAAGTTGATTGAATAAAAAAAAAAGACTGATATTCTAAAATGATAAAGCTGTTAACCTTCCGAGAAAAGTGTCAGCCAGAAAGCCACCGAGCAAACAGAGCATGAAGGAGGTTCCCAAGAAGTTGGTGACTACGTTGGCAGAGGCAGCATTGCCCAAATGCATCGTCCCCGTCAAATATGTCACCAAGTTTACGGTGATGCCCAGTGTTGTCAACCGCTCCATCACTTCTCCTCCTGATAAATTATTACAGTCACAGATAGAAAAAGGAAACATGTTACAACTTACATGCCAATTAATCTGATCAATAAGACTATACTAATAGAAAAGAAAAGAGGTAATAATGGTTTCTGTTTCTGAGACCTAAAATCATGGCGGCTGCAGTCCAACCACCGGTTTTGGACTTCTCTGCTGGGCGCGGCCCTTGTAGTCCGAGGCATCTGGTATAGTTTTGCCTTGTGTTGTAGGGAGAGTGCTCATTGTAGGGTGAGATATGAAAGGTGAAATAGTTACAAAGAAGGGGCAGTGAGGTGGTACGGAACGAAGGGTCTCACGGTTTAATTTGAGTAAGTTACTTTTGTGTCACTTTAATTTACATTTAAAATTAATCTTTATTTATTATTAATTATTTAATATCTTTTTTGTTTCTTTATTCTTTTAATTTATCTCTCTATAAAATTGACCCCTTAAATATGTGCTACATTTACCGCATTTTTTCTTTGGTCATAATCAATCATCAATACACAAAATCAGTTTCTTTTGCCACTCATTGTCACACTCGATACTCATATGTAGGGAGAGTTTACAAATTACTTAGCCATAGTACAAAATCCCTATCAATAAATACAACCTACAGATTCACTTCACTGGTCAGAGTAGCACCACTTGTAGCGTCCTATTCCATGACAACTTGGCACTCACAGTGGCACCAACTCGGCACATAGCAATGGGAAAAGAAGGAGAAGGAAGCACCACTTGCAGTGCACTTACCTCCCTACTGAAGATAACAGTCGCGCAGCTGAGGGAAGCTCCATTCTCGGCAGAAGAAAGAAATTGATGAGGAAAACAAATGAGGGAAAGAAAGAAATAAGAAGACAATAGGGTTAGTTTATTCATTTTAATTATAATAAGCCCATTAAAAGTCACGTGTGTCACGTGACTTTCATTCTGTTTGGAAAAATTAAACAGCTGTGAGTTACAAGGGTGGAGAATGATGGTACAATGAAGAAATAAGGGGTACCGAGTGTGTGGTTTCAAACTAAGGAGTAGTTTGTGTAGTTTTTTCAAACTTTATAGATACCGAGTGTAATTTGCCCTAACCATTTTACACATTGTCATACAGAATAATCAATGAGTTGATAGTTCACATAATATCAGTAATGCTATATTATTATTGATTAATAACAAGAATTTGCTCATACACGCTAGGTCCAACTATTTTTGAAAGGGCGGAACAGGCATGCTTGTGGGTGCGATAAAGAAGATGCCCCAAGGAGAAACATGATCTAGGAAATAGCCAATAGCTTGCTTGGAAGGACTATCTTGACTTCTTTTTTTTTTCTGGGGTACCTTTATAATTCGCTTCACTTCTTCCAAGTTTTTAAGAATAACTTTATGTTCTATGTGCATGCAAAAGAAAATTAAAAATGGAAGAAGAATTTATAGTAAAAATGGTAGCCATATATGTGCAACGGAGCTGCACTTTAACCTCATCATTTGTGTCTCAGTGATACAGCTCCAATCTGAACTGTCTCTTACACCTACTGTAAATGTAAACAAGAATTAACTTAGGTTGGCCTAATAGTTAAGGAAGTACGTATGATCCATACCTTGATGATTCATGTTCGAACATTGGACAGTGTACAACTAAAAGAATCAATTAATATGTACCAGGCCAGATGGACCAAGAAGAACTTAGTTTTGATAGACTCGCGCAAGAGTTGACTCAAAATACTCTTACCGTACAACCAACAAAATATAAATGAATTTATTTAAACATATTTGTTTTTTTTCCTACCAAATATTAATTAAGCCTATCTCTATCTTAGGATGGGGATGAATCTAGGTACGAGAGCAGAGCACGATATACCTCCAACTTCAAAGACAAATGACGGTGTCAAAATCAAAGTTTCCTTGGCCTCTAATCTAATTAGACTCAGCGTCTCAATATATTTTTGGTATGAGTTGTGTTTCGGGTATTGACTGCAGACAGAAGGGATTTACCAGAAACTTCAGGAAAGGAAACAACGAGGTCAGGTAAATCTAAGAAGGCCAAGAAATTAATAAGATTGAATACAAAGTAAGTAGGCTAGAGTGCCTGAGTAAAGATGGAACGTGCTTAACCTATACTGTTAGGTCTGAATAAATATGGAACATGCCTAACCTACATTGTTAGGCTAAATTATATAGGACTCTGAAAAATTGACTATCTAGATACTTTACGTTCAGATCATTTAGGATTTTATATATTAAGATTACATTATGTCTGCTTATTATGGCGCAAAGCCGTTAACAACTGTTAATCATGAAAATATCAAATGGCCAATGATCATTGATGGGTCGTATTAAGTACGTACTTATCGAGTCATTATCTGTTTGGGTGTAGACCGGTTAGATCTTATAGACAGGACTTCGATTAAGTTGACCTAGATTTTCATGGACTTGACACTCTAAAATAGGCCTACCTAATTCGAATGTTAGTCTTATATGGTCGGTTCATCAAGATCAAATTTAGTTATGACAAATTTATTATGTCTTAAGTTTAGAATGATCAACAGTCTCTCACCTTAGTTATATGTAAAGATAAGCTAAACTTATGAGTGACCAAATATCAATTAAATTAAGATGATCCACAACCTCTTAACTTAGCTATCTATAAAGATAAGTTGAGTTTAAGATATATCAAACATTAATTGAGTCAAGACAATCTAGGTTGCCATCTAGGGAATAGGCCTAAATCTGTACAGTTTCATTGTCATTTTCCCCAAGTCCAATGTCTAACCCAACGCTAATCGGGCAAGCCTTATTCGAAATAAAGAAAAAAGGAATAAGAAATTAACCATCAGATAGCTCCCGAAAATGACCCAAGTGTGTCTCTATACAATAGTTAGGCCTTTTGCCCATCTAGATATAGGTACACACTCCAATTGGATGAGATACGCAACCATTATGTTTTCTGAAGCAGAAAAAATATCTATGACAATAAAAAATTAAACTACTACCACTATAAAAAAAAGTATTTTGCACATAAAAAAAATATTTTGGTGAAGCTCTTATATTTAATATTTTTAGTGTATAATTTTAATTTTCCATAAATAGATAAATTATGTTAAATTAATTACAAAAACCCACCTGTTTTTTACAAATATTTTGCCTTCGAGTAAAGTTTTTGCAAGATTATTTTATTTAATTTTTATTAAAAATTAAAAATTAAAAACATAAATTAGCACACCACACGCAAATAGCATTTGAATTTTTTATTTATGTATTTTCATCATTTATAAATTTGATATCACTTCACAAAAAAACAATAATAATAAGGCATCAGGTTCACAAATCATTTTATTTTTCGTTCTTTGTTCTATTTCTTTTAATATGAGATTTCTTGTTACCAAATCATAAGACCTGATTTTAAAAAATAATAATAATTTGGGGCTAAAAGAGCTGATAGTTACTTGAGAAAACGAAACAACTTACGATAGAAAAGAAGGAAAGGCAAGCTTGAAACACTTCTACCTAATATGGAAATTATGTTGGAATATTTTCGTTAAATTGTTTTTATAATTGGTGAAAACAAGAAAAGGATTAAAAGATCAAGAATAATACTCTTCTCTAAGTTTATCGTCTTTATCATTAACTAATTTTATTGGAACTTTATTTATTCATAGTTAATTATTTTTATTTTTCTAATTTATAAAAAATGAATAACCATCGACTATGACTAATTGATGGCCACCGTTATTATTATTATTATTATTATTATTATTATTATTATTATTATTATTATTATTATTATTATTATTATTATTATTATTATTATTATTATTATTATTATTATTATTATTATTATTATTATTATTATTATTATTATTATTATTATTATTATTATTATTATTATTATTATTATTATTATTATTATTATTATTATTATTATTATTATTATTATTATTATTATTATTATTATTATTATTATTATTATTATTATTATTATTATTATTATTATTATTATTTATTATTATTATTATTATTATTATTATTATTATTATTATTATTATTATTATTATTATTATTATTATTATTATTATTATTATTATTATTATTATTATTATTATTATTATTATTATTATTATTATTATTATTATTATTATTATTATTATTATTATTATTATTATTATTATTATTATTATTATTATTATTATTATTATTATTATTATTATTATTATTATTATTATTATTATTATTATTATTATTATTATTATTATTATTATTATTATTATTATTATATTATTATATATATATATATTATATATATATATATATATATATATATATATATATATATATATATATATATATATATATATATATATTATATATATATATATATATATATATATATATATATATATATATATATATATATATATATATATATATATATATATATATATATATATATATATATATATATATATATATATATATATATATATATATATATATATATATATATATTATTATTATATATTATTATTATTATTATTATTATTATTATTATTATTATTATTATTATTATTATTATATTATTATTATTATTATTATTATTATTATTATTATTATATTATTATTATTATTATTATTATTATTATTATTATTATTATTATTATTATTATTATTATTATTATTATTATTATTATTATTATTATTATTATTATTATTATTATTATTATTATTATTATTATTATTATATTATTATTATTATTATTATTATTATTATTATTATTATTATTATTATTATTATTATTATTATTATTATTATTATTATTATTATTATTATTATTATTATTATTATTATTATTATTATTATTATTATTATTATTATTATTATTATTATTATTATTATTATTATTATTATTATTATTATTATTATTATTATTATTATTATTATTATTATTATTATTATTATTATTATTATTATTATTATTATTATTATTATTATTATTTTGTGATTAAAAGGGGCCAAAAGCCCAAAAACAGAAAGAAAATTACATATTAATGAATCTGTGAGTAAGAACTCATCATGAATAACAAGTAAAGTTTGTCTCTAGATTTACAACTTGTCTATTCTAAGTTTATCGTTCTTATTACTAACTAATTTTATTGAAATTTTATTTATTCATAGTTAGTTAATTTTACTTTTCTAATTTATAAAAAAAATTATGAATAACCATCGACTAAGACCAATATTGATGGCCACCGTTGTTATTATTATTATTATTAGTAGTAGTAGTAGTCGTCTTTTGGTTGATTAAAAGGGGCCAATGCTCAGAAACAAACAAAAAGAAAATTACACAGTAATGAATGTGGGAGTAAGAACTCACATTGCAACATACAGTAACCAAGACTCAACTTCAGAAGGAGGCTTATCCCAAGGCTGGAAAATTTAACTAGCGTACGTATCTTATCTGCACACATATTAGCTTCTCTTTAGACGGGCTGCACTTCCATTTCCACCTCCCAGTCCCAATTGAGCATACGTTTCATCTGCTTAAGCAATTGACTACTCTCTGGCTTGCCCACGTCACCCTGCACCAGCGCTCCAGAGTCAGCTTCCATATTATATATATATATATATATATATTTGAATTTGAGTAATCCAATGTCCCAGGCTATCTCGAATCAAGCAATCGTGCACAACCAGCAGCTTCAAACAAGCTTTTGCTAACTCCATCCTAGTTAATTTTCACTCAACCCTCACTTGGTCGTTGCCACTTGACAGAGCCAGGATTAACAGTAACAGTCTCCTACCAGCAAAGCAAGTTACTAACCCAGAAATTAAAAAAAGATAATCTTTGGCACGATTGTGGGGTCTCTAAAAACAACTATCAAAGATATGGGAAAAATTACTTATACATAAAACAGAAACAACACAAAGGTTATTTTTTTTACTTTGAGTTCGAGAAAGAAAGAGAGAAAATAACTCTCGTAAATTCATAAAAAAAAATAAAATCAATGTGTGTAATTTCTGTGAAGTGTTAGTGTGTAACTAACAATACCCGCTATTTTTATTACGTATTCCTAGACTTGGGTTTGGGTTAGGGATTGGCGACAAGTATGGTAGCCACTTGTGAGGTCAAAGAAAAGTACATTGGCTTAGTAAAGAGAATTAAGTTCTTGTGTACTCTATTAAATTCAATCTGAAACCTAAAAACTTAACATGTGTACTGTACAATCATACGTAATATTGGATCAAATTTAAAATACTACTTAATGTATTTTAAATCAAATATCAAATGTATTATTGGATCAAATATCTTAAAAAAAATTCTTTGAGAGGGAGGCTTTCCTTAGTTTCCTACCACAATTAGTAACACTTATTATGGGACCTGTTATTTCACGTGAAAAAGTTAGTCTTTGAATAATTCTGTGGATTCAATTTATCTTACCGTAAAATCGGAGAAGGGATCGAGTCACAAGATCTGTGCAAAACTTTGCTAGACTGATCCATAATGTCAGGCCCACCTCACCAAACAAATCACAAGCATCCAACACCAGATTTCAGCTTTGCTATGCCAGCTAAAATTCTCAAGTTCAAGCATGGTTCCTTCATTGACTTAACCCATTCTATTTTTAGGCTTGCTGTTCACGTAAATTCTTACAATTCATCAACCCCCACATACACCATGAGCACTATAAAAGCCACCATTCACTGCAAATAAACCCCATCTTCACTGGCACTCTCTTCTTCTTGTAAGCTCTAGTAGTTAACTAGTAGTACTGCACACCAAAACGTTTAGTAGTACTGCTATTTGCGTTTCATTAATTGAAGAAGCATATACATAAGCTACTACTATAGGGTTTGTGATGGCTCCGAGAACTTGTTCCTCCCTTGCTCTTTTCCTCGCACTCAATATTCTCTTCTGTGCACTTGTCTCTGCACGTGTGAAGTGCCCTGATCCAACCCCAAACCCGCCAAACCCCAAGCCCAGCCCCAACCCCACGCCCAGCCTTTCAGTTGCGTCGTGCCCCCGTAACACAATCAAACTAGGCGTGTGCTCCAATGTGCTAAACGGGATGGTGAACTTAACCATGGGTGTACCACAGACCCCTTGCTGCTCCTTCTTCCATGGCCTTGCTGACTTTGACGCTGCAGTCTGCCTCTGCACTGCCCTCAAAGGAAACATTTTGGGCATCAACCTCAATATTCCCATCTCATTATCCTTTCTTCTCAATTTTTGCTCAATGCAAGCCCCGAGCGATTTCCAATGTGTGCCTGAAAATTAACTCATCATATCTGCTTTAATTTTGCTTCTAGTGTCTTTCAATTGTTAAGCATGATTCTTGTACGTGTAACGTGCATGGATGATTAACGGCTCGTTATCCCTTTCCTTCATTACATGTTTATTTAATGTAATAAATTGTAAGGAAACCAAAAGTTTGATGAACTATGGAATGTTTCTTATTTGATTTAGAAATGAATCAAATGATTAAATTCCGAATACTTCTTAGTTTATTTCTCGTTTAAATGTTTGATTACCACTATATTTTTTTTCTTTAGCAGCTCATCAGGTATATTCGTTAATTTGTCCGTTTCTTTCTTCCTTCACTTTACACTCTACACTTCTGCCTTTCATCCTGTGCCAGCAAGAGGAAAAATTCAGGCAGATAATAATAATAATAATAATAATAATAATAATAATAATAATAATAATAATAATAATAATAATAATAATAAGGAAAGCGAAAAAATATAAAGGCCAGCTGCCAAAGAGAATTGTTGTCTACACAAATGTGTACGATAAATTTATAAGTACAGAAATGGAAACACAAGCTTGTAAACCCTGCAATGAGTCCGTGATTTTAATGTACCATATCCCTCAATGCATTGAATAATGGCTATATATTATTTTATTCTAAAAAATCAAAAACAAAATAGGAAATATCTAATGGGCTAGTAATTTAATCGACACCGGTCAAAATTTTGAATCAAGAACACTTGTATTTATTTTCTGGTTCATTTCTTATCTCTTTATTTAAATTTTATTAAATATTCTAAATTTAATTATATATCTCATTCTCTTTTTTTTTTTTTTTATTTGACATAATTTAAGTAAAAAAATAAAAAAAAAAAGATAAAAAATAAGAATAAATGATCTTTATACCAAAATTTTTATAACATTGTTGTGATAACAATATGGACATCCGATTCTCAACCTTAGAATCTCTCGATGGAGATTTCGGGCTAACTCGATTCATAATAGTGAGCATTATGGGCAAACATTTGGATTTGAATACGATTGACGGGTGTATGTTTTCGGTATACGTAACTTTAACATAGTATTAACGAATGAATTACTGAATTTACGTGACGTAAAAAAAAAACGAGTGAGTTTATGTGAATCTATTAGTTTTTTTTAGAAAATAAATACGATTAATAAAATTAGAGTAAAGAATTGACAGTTCATTACATGTCTAATAATAATAGTTTGATCACATACTTATTTTTATTTAAAATTATTAAAATCTGACAAACATATTATTTGGATGTCACATTGTTACACTATTTTTATATTTTTTATTTGGAAAAAAAAAAAGAAATACAGAGTTAAAATGTGTATTTTTCCATTTTTTTATTTTATTATCTAAAAAATATTATTAACAATGAGGTTTATATATATTATTTCATACAAATTACCCAAACCTATCACCATTAACTTATAACTTAAAAAGAAAAAAATATAAAAATTATAATAAAAACAGTGTGTAAATATTATTGTTATTTCCATAAACCTCAATAAAAGATAAAGAGAATTGTGAATTGTCGGCTTAAAAATAATTTTGTACGTCTCCTAACCAAAATTTCAAATTTTTTCACACGGTGTAAGTAGTGAAAGGTTTTTGTTTTTGTTTTTGTTAACAAAAATTTAAGTTAAGGATAGTTGTCTCATTCTAGGGTTAAGGTAGCTTAATGAACGTTTATAGAGATACTTAAATATAACTATCAAAATGGGCAATCGATTCATGTGAATTTAGAGTTGACATTTTGTTATCACAGTCTACTCTTTTTTAATGTAAACGAACCGAGCTGCTCCAATCTGTTACGGGCTAACCCATTTGGATCATATTAATTCGGGTTATTTTAATTTTAAATTGATATTTTATTAGTTCAACCAGCTTATTTTGTCAGACTATTCGAATTGATCCATTTGACTTGGTCCATTTTGACAACTCTATACTTAAACATAACCCACCAATAACAAACCTTAGTAGGAATTGAACTCTGACCAACTTAATTAATGCGATATATTCTTATCCGTTGTACCAATCCTTATTAGCAAAAGTAAAAGGTTCTAAAATTCAGGATTGAAATCCATTATTTGCTTTATTTGTCCCTTCCTTTTCTGCCAATTGGATATTGATAAGTCACTAAAAAAATTTTGATAATTGAGAGAGAAATTATTATCAATTAAGAAAGAAAAACTTTTTTTATTAAATTGTCATCATTTAATTAAGGGTGAAAGAAAAAACCATTAAAATGGACTAAATTCAATCCCTAAAATCAATCACTCGAATCACTTATTCACTCATAACATTAGTATATTTTTACGTATATCCAAATCATATCATCAATATGATTTTACAAATTCAAACACCACATATAATTAATGACAACGCACAACTTTTTTTTTTGGTAATAACAACCGACAATTTATGGCACTCGCAATTTACCAATAGAAAAATTTTACATCCAAAATTAAGGCTACTTAACGTCAAGTAAAAAATAGTCCGAAAGGATTACTATATATTTATGCTATTTATGCACCTACGTCTTTATTTAGGTTCAGATTATCAATTTCCTTTTCTTTTATATAAGAAAAAAAATATTTGCACATGCACTAAATTCTACACACTATTTTTATATTAGTAAGTGTACAAATAATTAATAATCAACATATATTATGTGAAAATTAAAGATAGTAATCCATTACCAATATATAATTATGGATGTATTATGTGATCATCATCATATATTGTAAGGTGATCTTTGTAAAAGTGGTGTCAATTCTGCCTTATATATATATGCAACAAACAAAAATATAGTGTAGTAGTATTGCAATTGAAATGATACAACAATAAGTGGTGAGAGTGGTAAGAGTGTGGCGGCTACTGGTGATCGGAGGTCCAAGGAGGAAGAAGATCTAATGGTCAAAAGTACAAAGAAGGTAAAGATGCAAGAAACTCAATCAGAGAATGTTGAGATGGTGATGATTGAAGAAGATGGAAATGAAGTTGAAAACATGGAAACATGGAAACTAATGAGGTTGGGAAGGATGGTTCTTCAGAGACTCAAAAAATGTCGTATAAGGATTCAGTATTGAAAAATGAAGGAATTCAGGAGAGGTTGAATCCTGAGGAATTGTTAAAATGGTCTCAGAGGAATATGAGTCCCTTGGCATGATGAGTGAGGCTGCTAAGGACCTACTTGCTCTCTTTGATCCTAAACCTTTTGTGGAGGTGTCTCTTGAAAAGTATGATGAATGGTGTAAGCCCTCGAAGTTTACTCTCATAGTTAAACTGTTAGGGAAGAGAATGGGATTACGTGCTATGAATTCTTGGTTGCAGTAGTTATGGGTGCAGAAAGGAAATGTTAGGGTTCTTGATCTGAATGAAGATTATTTTTTAGTCCATTTTGTTAATGAATTAAGGAAATTATAAATTTGTTCTTTTTGAGATGATTGTAATTGATTTAATACAGAATTAGATTGATTTAATATATAATTATATTTTATTATTTTTCTTTTTTATATGATAATCTCTCTTTATAAATAAAAATTAATTCTTTTAATATAATTAATTTAAAATATACATAAATTCATTAATATTTATCATCCTGTTTATATTTCTAACACTTAGCAGTAAGCCAAGAGAATAGAGTCTGGATTTCAAACAACACAGATCCTATGATTAGTCGTTAATTTCCTATCACAATTAGTGACACTTATAATGGGACCCGTTATTCTACGTGCAAATGTTAAGCTTTGAAGAATTCTGTGGATTCCGTTATTTGATTTAGAAATTCTTACCTAAATTCTGGACATCCAAATTAGGTGCACCATATCAATAAAAATTTAATATTTTTATGAATCTTTGTGAAATTAATTATATGACATAAAAATTTATAAAAATATTAAATCTTGATTGGTCTAGTACACTCATCTGAGTACTTAGGGTTTAAGTAAGAATTTTTCTTTGATCTAATCGTGGAATTGGGGAAGTAATTGAGTCGCAAAATCTGTGCAAAACTTTGCAAGACTGATCTACAAGCAACCATGCCAGCTAAAATTCTCGAGTTCAAACATGGTTGCTTAATTGGCTTAATAATATATACATGTGCTAAGACCCGGTACATTCTATTTTTTCGGCTGCTTGTTCACGTAAATTCTTACAACTCATCAACCCCCAAACATCATTAGCACTATAAAAGCCACCATTCACTTCTTCCCTTCTCATCAACCCCCAAACGTCATTAGCACTCTAAAAGCCACCATTCACTTCTTCCCTTCTTCACATACACACTTTTCTAATTAATAAGCTCTAGTACTAGTAGTTAACTATTAGAGTGTACTGAAGCTATATGCGAGTCATTAACTGAAGAAGACATATAGTAGCTACTTGTATAGTGTCTGAGACTGAGATGGCTCCGAAAACTTGTTCTTCGCTTGCTCTTTTTCTCGCACTAAACCTTCTCTTCTTTGCACTTGTCTCTGCATGTGGGACGTCCCCTGGTCCAAACCCAACGCCATCAAAGCCCAACACCAACCCCTCTTCAGGTGGTTCATGCCCTCGTGACACACTCAAACTAGGTGTATGCTCCAATGTGCTAAACGGGATGCTGAACTTAACCATGGGTCTACCACAACCGACCCCTTGTTGCTCACTCCTCCATGGCCTTACTGACCTTGAAGTTGCAGTCTGCCTCTGCACTGCCCTCAAAGCAAACATTTTGGGCATCAACCTCAACCAAAATCTCGGTCGCGGTCCAGTTGCGGTCGCGTTGCGGTTTGCGATTGCGGGCGGGCGTTGCGAGTGCTGCGATGCAGATTGCGGTCGCTGCGGCGTGAATTCTTCACAACTTGGTATAAATTAGATTAAATTGTCTATTTTATTATAGAATGTATCATAACTAATAATTTATAATTTTTTTCATTAATAAGAGATATCCTTGACACTCCTTGCATGTGTACAAGATGTTCTTTCAACCGAGTAACTCCACCTGTTAACACTCTACCACAGAATTTGCATTGCACACTATTTCTACTTTTACCAGTTACAAATCTTCCAAAGTGTCAACCAATATCTTCACTTGGAGCACCTTCTGCTTTACCTGTTGGAAATTCTTCTCTTGGTGGCATTGTTAAATTAACCTACATATAAACAAATGTGTTTATAAATTTTTTTTAAATTAAAAATAAATTATATAATTTAAATTTAAATATTATAACACATACTTTAAACTAATTCAAAAATCTTATTAACATTTAATTTTTTCATTCCATTTCTTACTCATTTTTTTTTATAATTTCTCCCCCGCCCACAAACCACCCCCTACGTCCCCCTCCCCTTCTAATTTCACATCCCCCTTCCCGATTTTATGATTCCCCTCCCCCCACTCATGATTTTCCATCCCCCATCCCCCACCCACCCTCCCCTTCCCTCCCCCCCACGCCCACCCCCTCTACTCCCTCCCCCTCTCCCCCTCTCCCCCCCCCCCCCTCCTCCCCTCCCCCCGTCCCCGTCCCCGTCCCCGTCCCCCCCGTACCACACCCCCCACCCACCCTCCCCTCCCCCCTCCCCCCCCCGTACCCACGCCCCTCCCCTTCCCCATACCACTCCCACCCCCTCCCCATACCCACGCCCCCTCCCCGTACCTACCCTCCCCTCCCTCTCCCCCCTCCGGCCCTCCCCGTACCCACACCCCCTCCCCCCCCTCTCGCTCCCCGTGCCACCCACGCCCCCCCCTCCCCCCCCTCCACGTACCACCCCTTCCCCTCTGTTTTGTTTCCCATCTTTGTTTCATCAAGAAGAACACCGAGTGCAGCAAGTGAGCACCCACAGCCACAATCACACCTCCTCTAACAGTACATAAATAACTAAATCACCCATGGATTTGAAGGGTTACCCGAGGCTCGGGGAAGGGCCGAACCGGAGATCGCGAAACAAAGGTCGGAGGTCCAGATCGAGATGCGGCGGCAGGAGCTCCTTCTTCAACAGATCTGAGCGTTTCTGACTCTCTCCAAGGTTAGACTTTCGTTAGGGTTGATTTGGTGTCATTTTTTCTTTTTATACTGAGAAAATTTGAAAGAAACGGGGTTGAAAAACCGAACGGAAGTGTGTTGCGGCTGAAACGCCGTTGCGTTTCAGTCTGCGGCCGTCGCGCGTGATTGCCAAACTCGCCGTGTCGCGGGCCGATGCGGAAAGCGGCAGTTACCATTTTGTTGCGCCGCAATAAAGGATTTCGTTCCGAGATTTCAAACCTTGGCATCAACCTCAACATTCCCATCTCATTTTCCATGCTTCTTAATGTTTGCTCAAAGTCGGCCCCGAACGATTTCCTATGTGTGCCTGATAATTAAGTATTCACAAACATTTCATATCATCATATCTACTTTTGCTTTCGTCCTTGCTTCTAGTGTCTTTCCATTGCTTTTTTCGTTCAATTAAGTGTGTGATTCTTGTAAGGAAACCAAAGGTTGATGAGCTATAGACTGTTATTATTATTATTATTATTTGGTTGAGGAATGAATCAAATGATTAACTTCTAAATCTTTCTTAATTTATGTCTCGTTTACTTTGCTAGAGGTTGGGGTTTTCAAAAACACAAATGCAGTATTAATTTGTTCAATTGACAGCATAGTTTATTTCCATGTCTTCTTAATTAGTCACCAGGATGACTTATGTGTTAAATAAGTTCCAAAAATATTATTTGTAGACAGGGATAATTTTAATATTCCAAGCTTCATTACTCACACACTAAATTCATGGATAGAGAGATAAACCTGGTAAGAAAAAAAAAACAAAATAAAAGAGACAAATCTGTTAGCCAACAACTAATATTCCGTGCGTACAGTTCGATCTATAATATGCTTAATTAATTGAGTAGTAAATGAAATTAATAATTGAGCTTGCACACAAACCAATCAGATCCAAACAACTCTATAGATCATAGAAGCTCATGGTTTGGTGGTGTATGTGATTATGAGTTTCTTTATTTGTGTTTAATTTGTAAGAGTACTTTTTATTTAAAAAAATCACATATTAGTCATGTATAACTTCTTGAATAAGATTTTAAAAAGAATTATAATCTAAAAAAATATCAGTCAATTTACTAAGATTTTCGTATATTTACATAAAATACCCCTGTACGCTATAGCCTATATATACTTGATTTTTTTGAATTTTTAAAACATATAAATTTTCCTCAATTTTTGTCGTGAATATTTGTCCATCGCCTTCTTTTGTTACATGTAACTTGTACTTTAGACTTCAGATTCTATATAAAATTAAAACATTTAATTAATGTATTGCTCAAATATAATATGTTTTATAATAATTTTGCATATTGTAAATTTATTAGTAAAAAAATTTATGAGTAAATTATTTCTCCCTCCCATCTATTTTATGTTTACTACACATAAACACGTTACTTCTTTTATGAAAATTTACACAATATTTTCTTATATTTATATAAAATGCTACAACTAATAAATGTTATTAGCCCTAACATATTCATTAAATGAGTTATTAGCTCATAGATATTTTATAATCAAATTCCATTCTCTCTCTCTCTCGCTCGTGAATTCTTACTCTTATTCATTTACATGTTAAAAAAACAGAACAAACATGTTTAATTATTCAGTGCAGTTGAATTAAATATTCAAATGGTTAGGCATCGAAATAAACCTTCAATCCAAGTATACGAAATAAATATGCTCTTTTAATTTTCGAAACATGTAAGGCTGGATAAATGTGTGAATGACATTACACTAAAAAAAATACATTAATTAATGACTCAGTTAATAAATTTGTTAAGCATGAAGTGTATGTAACAAACGTAAAACATAAGAAAAGAGAGTGATTTACTCAAAAGAAATTATTTGTTTCTTTTTTAACTCTTTTAATTTATTTTCCTCTCTTCTTGATGCCAATGACTTCCATCTTTCTATGGATTTGAATGGGAAAAGAAAAGAGGGCTTGGATAATTTTATTCATCAATTACTTAGTGAGAAATATTCTTAGGTGCTCATAGATTTAGATAATTATCTTGTTCTATATCATTAAATGCATAATACTTTAATTTTGTGCTTTATTACTGTCGACTTCGACATTAGTTATATTTTTAGAGTTACAACTGATGTATCATGCGCTCAATGATATAAAATAAAAGAAATTTTTTGTTCAAGATGCACTTAAGAATTTCTCTTTCTCTTAGCCTCTGGCATATATATATGACTTCAAGTGTGACTTAAATGCAGGAATTAGATATACTATGTGTTTGGATTCACTTATTTTGACTTTAAAATAACTTATAAATAAAAGTTTTGAGCTTTGAAAAAGATATTATTTTTAAAAAAAATTGTTATCAACCATGCACATATAATTATATGAATAAAATTTTACTCTAACTATTTCTCTCTAATCTTTCCCTCCAATCCCTTTAATCATCATTTATTTGTTATTTTTAACTCTACTTATAATTAAATTAATGGATATATAGAAAGTGATTAAAAGAGTCAAAGGAAATGGTTGAAGGAAAATAATTGGAGACAAGTTTTGTACTAATTATATACACTTGAAGAAATGAAAACCATGAAATAAGTTAAAAACGATTGACAGAGCAAATCACGAATCACTTCTTACACGTAGAAATCATATTCAGTACAAACTAAGATGGATCATACAAAAGATTGACTAATGCTGAGGAGGAAGACAAGGAGCCTTCCAACCATTCGAACAATAGTAATTATAATGATCTAGAAAATATGCTCCAACCTAATTAAGCCCCATTTCAGTTCATCAAACCACCAAACAAGATCCCATTATCAACTTTCTCAAAGCTGTCCATGTGCAGCCTCCCAACCACCTCCATTTACAGCTCATTGATAACAAGCACTTATGTTATTTTAAACTTTTATGAATAGTATAAATAGACTCCTTTGGTGTAAGCTAAAATGATCAATTGAAGTAATCAAATAAACTCTTGAGTTTTCTTTCAAATCCTTGGTCTTTCTGAGCCATTTTGGTAATCAGAGCAAGGTTCCCAACCTTCCTACGTCCTTTGGTTGAGTAGAAAAGAGAGTGGGTATTTTGTCCCATCGCCGGAAAATTGGCAGTAAAGGAAAGTCTCATTTTCAGTCATTTTCTCAATCAACCACCACCATAGAAGTGTCTGGGAGGTCCCAAATAGTTGGCCGTCAAAATTTCAGCCGAAGATTACCCCGCACGAGCCCTCACGCGCCGATCAACGGAAGGTCACGCGCCTGCCGGCATCACACGCGCCTCCACGCGCCGTGCAGCGTCTGAAGGTTGAAGACGACCACGTCGGCCACGTGTCGCCTACGCGTCGGCCACGCCAAGACACCACGTAAGCAAAAAGGTTAATTTACCATTTTACCCCTAAATTTACCAGAATTACCATTTTACCCCTAAATTTCACCAAAATTATCATTTTACCCTTGAATTCACCAAAATTACCATTTTACCCCTAAATTTCACCAAAATTATCATTTTATCCCTAAATTTCACCAAAATTATCATTTTACCCCTAAATTCACCAGAATAGTTTACTAATTTTTATCAAAATTACCATTTTACCCCGAATACATTCACTACATTCACCAAAATTTCCATTTTACCCTAAATTTCACCAAAATTACTATTTTACCCTCGAATTCACCAAAATTACCATTTTGCCCCTATTTTCATCAAAAATACCATTTCACCCCTAATCTTTTTAAAATTACAGTTGTACCATTGTCCACTAAATTTACCATTTTACCCTTTACCTTCCAATTCATCAAAAATTCCTTAAATACCCTCACCATGCCTCCAAGACGCCCAAACCAACGAAATATCCAAGAAATTGAGATTGAAGAGTTGCGACAACAGATCCAACAATTACAAGAAACTGTTAATGTGCAGCAAGCCCTGTTAGAAGCACAACACATACAATTAGACAATGACGAATCCAGTAATGATTCATCATCGTTTAGAAACCGTCGTCCACAAAGACAACCATTTAGAAACGACGACATTAGGGTAGAAATTCCAGACTTTGAAGGGAAGCTCCACCCAGATGAGTTTGTTGATTGGCTTCAAACTGTTGAGAGAATATTTGAGTATAAGGAGATACTAGAAGAAAAGAAAGTAAAGATCATTGCTGTGAAATTAAAGAAGCATGCTTCCATTTGGTAGGAGAATCTTAAAAAGAAGCGGGAACGAGAAGGGAAAAGCAAGATCAAGACATGGGAGAAGATGCGGAGAGAATTAACCCGAAAGTTCTTACCTTCTCATTATTATCAAGACAATTTCATTCAACTATAGAATCTTTGTCAGAAGAATTTGTCTGTGGAAGAATACACCAGAGAATTTGAGAAGTTAATGATGAAGTGTGATATTCATGAAATGGAAGAACAGACAATAGCTCGATACCTTGGTGGATTGAACACTGATATCGCCCATCCAGTTCAGCTCCAACAATATTGGTCATTAGACGATGTTATCCGTCTGGCCATACGAGTGGAGAAACAGTTACCCATAAAGTCTTCTTACAGAACTTTTTCCTCCATAAAAAATTCTCCTTATTCCCGTAAAACACCTAGCAGATCAACCTAGTACTTCCAAAGAAAACTCCTTCAAAGACCACCACAGATAACAAACCTAGGGCCACCAAATGTTTCAAATGTCAAGGTTTTGGTCATATAGCCTCCAATTGTCCAACTCAGAGAACTTTAACCATTATCAAAGGAGAAGTTTATGAAGTATCTGAAGAAGAAGAACCAAAAGAAGAAGAGGAAGTAGATCTAATATATGATGAAGAGATCACCGTTGCTGATCATGGTGAATCACTGGTGATTAGGCGAAGTTTACACACAGCACCAGCAAAAGAAGAACCTTGACTGAGACACAACATCTTCCACACCCGATGCACCACTCAGGGTAAAGTCTGTAATGTCATCATAGATAGTGGGAGTTGTGAAAATGTAGTTTCAAACTATATGGTGGACAAGCTCAAACTGCCGACCCAAACTCATCCACATCCCTACAAGTTACAATGGCTCAACGAGGGAAGTGAAGTCAAGGTTTCCAAATAATGCCTTGTATCATTTTCAATTAGGCAGAAGTACCAAGATGAAGTTTGGTGTGATGTCATCCCTATGATGCATGCCACCTCCTCTTAGGAAGACCATGGCAGTATGACAGACGAGTACAATACGATGGTTATGCCAATACGTATTCATTCACTAAAGATGAAGTAAAAGTTAAATTAGCTCCATTACCTCTAGGTGAACCCAATCATAGTGAACAAAAAACAACTCTGTTGGTATCTTTAGTCACCAAGAATCATTTCAATGTGTCTAAGGATGAGGTAAGTTATTTGGGATTTGTACTACTGATTGAACAAAACTGTGGAACCAGTCCTCCTCTAGAAATTACTCGCTACTTTCTGAATTCCCAGATGTTATTCCAAAGAAATTCCTCCAGGACTACCACCTATGCGTGACATTCAACACGCAATAGATCTTGTTCCAGAGTCATGTCATTCCCAACAAGCCTGCTTACAGGATGAGTCCACAAGAATACGCAGAGGTACAATAGCAAGTTAAAAAATTACTGAAAAAAGGACTAATTCAGGAAAGTGTCAGTCCTTGTGCTGTCCCTGTGATATTAGTTCCTAAGAAAGATGGTACATGGAGAATGTGCATGGATAGCCGAGCCGTAAATAAGATCACCATAAAGTATCGATTTTCGATACCCCGACTCGACGACATGCTAGACCAATTACATGGTGCTACCGTCTTTTCAAAGATTGATCTCCGCAGTGGATACAATCAGATCAGAATCCGTCCAGGAGATGAATGGAAGACTGCTTTTAAAACACGAGATGGTCTGTATGAATGGACAGTCATGCCCTTCGGACTTTCCAATGCTCCTAGCACCTTTATGCGCCTCATGAATCAGGTACTCCGCCCTTTTAGTGGTAGATTCGTAGTCGTATACTTCGATGATATCCTAATCTACAGCAAAGACAGAGATGAGCATTTAGAGCACATATGGAGGGTACTAGAGGTTCTTCGAGAACAGAAGCTCTACGCCAACCTAGAAAAATGCTCTTTCCTAACCGATGAAGTGATTTTTCTGGGATACATTGTTACTGTTGAAGGTATCAAGGTGGATCCAAGCAAAGTTGAGGCAATCCACAGCTGGCCTACCCCCCAGTCTATCCATGATGTCAGGAGTTTCCATGGGTTAGCTTCTTTTTATCGCAAGTTCTTTAAAAATTTCAGCACCATAGCAGCACCTCTCATTAATTGCATCAAAGGAGACAAATTTCAATGGACAAAGCCCGCTCAAAAAAGCTTTGATGAACTTAAAAAGCACCTGAATAAGACACCCATATTGGCACTTCCTAATTTTAACCAGGTATTTGAAGTAAATTGTGATGCTTTTAACATTGGTATTGGTGCAGTACTCAGTCAAGAAGGTCGTCCAATAGCTTTCTTTAGTGAGAAATTGAATGAAGTCAAGCTCAAATACTCCACGTACGACAAAGAATTCTATGTCATCGTGCGAGCACTACAGCACTAGAGTCATTATTTGCTTCCCAAAGAATTCATTCTTTATTATGATCATGAAGCTCTCAAATATCTGAATTCCCAGCAAAAGATCAGCCGCCGACATGCATCATGGGTTGAATTCCTACAAGCTTATCCGTTCTTGATCAAGCACAAGTCGGGAAAGCAAAACGGTGTTGCGGGTGCACTCAGCCGGCGCCAAATTTTACTTTCTACGCTACAAATGAAAGTTGTTGGCTTTGAAACTCTCAAAGAACTATACCAAGATGATCCAGATTTCAACACTAGCTGGAAATCTACTGAAAGTCAACCTTTTCAACGTTACCACCGACAACAAGGGTTCTTATTCAAGGACAACGTCTTATGCATTCCTCGTTGCTCTTTAAGAGAGTCCATCATCTGGGAAGCACACGATGGAGGATTAGCAGGACATTTTGGCAGAGATAAGACAGTATCGCTTATCAAGGGAAATTTCTACTGGCCAAAACTTGAAAGGGATGTCATCTGACATATCCAATCTCGCCGAATCACCACGCCAAATCCAAAGGTCAAAATACTTTGGATTATATTTGCCTTTACCAAGACTACCGCACCCTGGGAAGATGTCAGTATGGACTTTGTTCTAGACTACCACGAACTCGAAGCAAAAAGGATTCTGTTATGGTAGTTGTGGACAGGTTCTCAAAAATGGCACATTTTGTCCCATGTCAAAAGACTAATGATGCCGTTCACATTGCTGACTTATACTTCAGAGAAATTGTCCGACTCCATAGGATTCCAAAATCCATCACTTCAGATCGAGATGTCAAATTCTTGAGTCACTTTTGGGGAACCCTGTGGAAGAAAATGGGTACTAAGTTGCAGTTCAGCAGTGCTAGTCATCCTCAAACAGACGGACAAACAGAGGCGATCAACAGACTTTTAGGCAATCTATTGCGAAGCTTTGTTGGCAAGAATCTTCGCCAATGGGATCTCGTTTTAGCCCAAGTCGAGTTTGCTTATAATAATTCCAATAATCAGGCCACAGGCAAATGTCCATTCGAGGTAGTATACGGTGCTCAACCTCTCAGTCCTTTGGACATGACTCCTTGTTCCACCAAGAATCAATTCAGTGCTGATGCTGATCAGAGAGCCAAAGAGATCAAGAAACTCCATGAGCAAGTTCGAACAAAAATTGAGAAACAAAATTCAAAATATAAAGCTCAACGAGATAAGCACCGAAAGCAACAAGTTTTCAATAAAGGAGACTTGGTATGGATTCACCTCAGGAAAGAAAGATTCCCAAAACAGTCCAATACCAAGCTATCTCCAAGAGCTGATGGTCCATTTAGAGTCGTTCAGAAGATCAATGATAATGCCTATAAGATTGAGTTACCAGGTTCTTATGGAGTGTCAGCTACCTTTAACGTTGCAGATCTTTCACCTTACTACGATGAAGAAAGTAATTAGACTCGAGGGCGAGTCTTCTCCAACTTGGGGAGAATGATCCAGAAAATATGCTCCAACCTAATCAAGCCCCACTCCAGCTCATCAAACCACCAAGCAAGATCCCATTATCAACTTTCTCAAAGTTGTCCATGTGCAGCCTCCCAACCACCTCCATTTACAGCTCATTGATAACAAGCACTTATGTTATTTTAAGCTTTTCTGAATAGTATAAATAGACCCCTTTGGTGTAAGCTAAAATGATCAATTGAAGTAATCAAATAAGCTCTTGAGTTTTCTTTCAAATCCTTGGTCTTTCTGAGCCATATAATGATAATTAATCAGGTAAGAAAGAAATATTCATTTTTATTTTTTTTTATTTTTTTGCCAATGAAAGAAATATCCATTGGCAAAAGGGTATGTGCCAAAGAATATCAAGGTCAAAACACTGCATGACGAATAACGAATAAAGCGAAATAGAACTTTATGAAATAACTTAAAGAAAGTATGGTATTATATGATATAGATGAAGTGCCTATTTAAGCGCAGTTGAATCCATGTGGGACGCCCTTTCCACAGTAGTTGAGTAGCAAGGTCAAATTGATGGGAATGTTGAGGTTGATGCCCAGCACATTTGCTTTGAGAGCGGTGCAAAGGCACACAGCAGCTTCAAGATCAGCAAGACCCTGAATGAGGGAGCAGCATGGGCACTTTGGTGGCTTGCCAAGCTGCACGTTCACCAAACCCAACAAATCCGCGCACACACTGAACTTAAGGGTGTCCTTAGGGCAACTGGGTTGCTTTGAGGAAGATGAAGGTGGCTTTGGGATTAATGGGACGTATGGGTGTTTGGGACTCTTGGTTGTTGGTGGTGGTGGTGAGCATGGGACATAATTGGAGCTAACCACGGTAAAGAATAGGAGGTTGAGAGAGAGGAGAATGGCAGCCTTGGAAGCCATTTCACTAAGATCAAGTTAGTTTTGGGGATGCTTAATTTCTTTGTTGTGGTTGATTTTGTTGGAAAGGAACGAGTGAAGATTTTATAGGGGAGGTTTAGTGAGTTTCTGTGCGTTTTAAGGTTGGTTAATACTGAGGAGGCCCATGTGAGTGAGCCCACTGGATGGAAATTGAAATCAAATGGCCAGTACTAGCTGGCAATGCAATGGATGGAGTACATGCTTTGAAGGGAATATATTATATCTATATCAAGTTTGGAACCATCTGCAGTGGTTAGTTGTCATCTCTCCTCAGTATATCGGACGAAGTCATTTCATGCATAATGTTCTAAGATTTTCAATTAGTTTGCCAAATTTTAAATGAAATAAAGCATTGAATATTTCTGGTATTTGTCATTTTGTATTGATGGTAGGAAATTATATGAGGGCCTAAGATTGTTCTTATTACTCTGTATTTGTTTTTTAGCACTCAACTTCATGTGTCGAATATGAAAGAAAGTAAAGCTGACATGATTGTCTAATTCATGCGAGCTTAACGAAGTTTTCTACTTAGATGAAAGAACTCTAACTCCATAGCTAAATTCGTGAATAAAAAAATGAAGCTATTACTTAATATATACCCCATGATCCCCGTAAGAAATCGCTTATATATATATATATATAATGCTGCTGAAGTCTGAAGATCGACCGTGTGCAGATCAGTGGACATGTGAAAGCTGCAGCAACAATTATCACTTAGCCTGAAAAATAGAAGCCTTGAAACATGACATGGATGGTCACTGATAGATAGCAAGCACAATTTCTTTTTTGGGTGAGCATAGTAAGCACAAATTGGGAATTCCATAAAATTGACCCTGTGCGGTAAGTCGGTAATTAATCGGAGTTCAGGAGAGCACCACATGGTCCGTGTGTTGGGATTTCAGAAGGCTGGAATCCCGGTTGATGGGCTGCTTATATGTTTTCCCTTCCAAATTGGGCCTCATCTTCCTTTTTTTTGCTCGTGGTCAATAAAAGATTAATCCAACACATACTTTAATAGGATTATTCAGGATGGTCGATTGGGCTTGACACATTTTTATAGCCCTAATTTCAACAAAGTATCACAAAGTAAAACCCAAACCAATCTATCTCTTTTCGGCCCATTTGAATGGCGTTGCACATTGATGGTTTGTTCTGTTTAGGACAAAAGCATGTGTTCGGACCACAAAAAAAAAAAAAGACAAAAGCATGTGCATGCAACTAAGGTTTAGAATAAATACTTCAGTATAAGTTTATTAAGGTTGAATCGTTTTGTTACTTAGGCTACGTTTGGATTTCACTTAAATTTTAAGGGAGAGATTATTATTCCAGTAATGATTTTTGGAATAAAATTTAAAGGGGTAAACATTTTACACCCTTAAAAATTAAAGCTATTTGGTAAATTAAAAAAACAGTTGAGAAAAAATGAAAAAAAAAATTATACACATCCTTCCACCTTGCCTCTATTGCCACCACTATCGCCACTACAACAGTCATGTGCCATATACCATCTTGTTCTCACCACCCTAAACTACCCAACCATTTTTGTCAAAACCCTAACCTTCTCCAGCCACTAGTCTCTATCGCATCCTTTCGTCATCGATTCTAATCCCTTTATCTTTGTCGACGTCATTGCTGCTCTAAGCTGGACCAACCACAGTCATTGGTGACTTAGCTATTGCAATGTGCAGCAAGCAGAACCATTACGTCGTGCTCGACATTGCTCAGGCAGCCATTGCCGTCAACGTCGCTGCTGCTCTGAGCTGGACCAACCACAGTATCACAGTGATTAGTGACTTAGTTATCACAGTATGCAACAAGCAGAACCATTACGTCGTGCTCAACATTGCTCAGACAGCCACTGCCGTCAGCGTCAACAAATTGGTTGTGTGTGTGTGTGTGTGTGTTGACCAACCATAGTCACTAGTGACCTAGTTATCGCAGTGTGCAGCAAGCAAAACCATTATGTAGTGCTCGACATTGCTCAGGCAGCCACTGCTGTCAGCGTCAACAAATTGGTTTTGTGTGTGTGTGTGTGTGTGTGTTGACCAACCACAGTGATTGGTGACCTAGTTATCGCAGTGATTGGTGACCTAATTATCGTAGTGTGCAGTAAGTAGAACCATTACGTCATGCTAGACATTGCTCAGGCAGCCACTGTCGTCAACGTCAACAAATTAGTTTTGTGCTTGTTCTTGTGTGTGTGTGTGTGTGTGGGTTGACCAACCACATTTATTGGTGACCTAGTTATTGCAATGTGCAGCAAGCATAACCATTACATCATGCTCAACATTGCTCAGGCAGTCACTATCGTCAGCGTCAACAAATTGGTTTTGTGTGTGTATGTGTGTGTTGACCAACCACAGTCATTGGTGACCTAGTTATCGTAGTGATTGGTGACCTAGTTATTGTAGTGTGCAGCAAGCAGAACCATTACGTCATGCTTGACATTGCTTAAGCAGCCACTGTCGGTGCTCGACATTGCTCAGGCAGCCACTGTCGTCAGCGTCAACAAATTGGTTTTTATGTGTGTGTGTGTGTGTTGACCAACCATAGTCATTAATGACCTAGTTATCGCAGTGATTGGTGACCTAGTTATCGCAGTGTGCAGCAAGCAGAACCATTACGTCGTACTCGACATTGCTCAAGCAGCCATTGTTGGTGCTCGACATTACTCAGACAGTCACTACCGTCAAGGTCAACAAATTAGTTTTTATGTGTGTGTGTGTGTATGTGTGTTGACCAACCACAGTCATTGTTGACCTAATTATCACAGTGTGCAGCAAGCAGAACTATTACGTCATGCTTGACATTGCTCAAGCAGCCACTACCATCAGCATTAACAAATTGGTTGTGTGTGTGTGTGCGTGCGTGCGCGCACGCGCATCGTTGATGTCTTTCTCGTACCACTCATCAACATCAATAAATTGGTTTTGTGCTTGTTCATGTTCAGTGATGGTAATGTGAGTATGTGTTAGAGAGAAAGAGAGAGAGAGAGAGAGAGAGAGAGAGAGAGAGAGAGAGAGGAACAAAAAGAGCCAAACAAAGAAGAAAAGAAAGTGAGATCTTGGGAGTCAAATAAAGTGAAGGTGAGATTTGAGAACTTAAAAAGAAAGAGAGAAAGGGAAAATTTTACCTTAGTTACAATTGGGGTAACATTTACCTTCCAAAGAAGAAAAATTTTCTCCCTTAAAATTTATTCCCCTTATTACCCCAAATCAAACATATTTTTTGAACCTCAATATGTGAATGGGACGACCATTAAATCCTCACTTTTTTTATTTAGGTAGGATCAATACTTGATCAAAATCTTATTCCCCTAAAATTTATTCCCCTTATTACCCCAAATCAAACATATCCTTAGTAGATGAAGAGAGAGAGAGAGAGAGAGAGAGAGAGAGAGAGAGAGAGAGAGAGAGAGAGAGAGAGAGAGAGAGAGAGAGGAAATTTAGTCTAATCAATTTTATTCCATGTGAAAAGATAGTGGGAATGGTTCTAGAATATCCGAATATGCAAAACTTAAATCATCTATATATAATAATACTTACACCTTTTTTAGAATTTAGGTAGGATCAATACTTGATCATTAGATTAATTTACATTGATGATTTCATGCCAAAAATCTAACAGAGTATATATATATATATAACTGAGAGAGAGAGAGAGAGAGAGGATGGGGGGGAGATAGCTTTAAAATTTTATCTAACAAAGCTCGATAGGTGGCACTAATCAATTAGTTATTCGCATATTTTGGCAGAAAAGATAGTGGGAAGTGACTCTTGTTCTAGAATATTTCCGATGACAACTATGTTTAAAACTGAAATTAATTTTATCATACATGTTATAACACTTTTGAAATAAGTTTTTTAAAAAAAAAAAGCTAATCAAAGTTGAACCAAACAAACTCTAAATATAAAACATATATTCGAGACACTCAATCGAAGTTTACGAAAATAGAAATAAAATTTAGATAACCACTTTTATATGTAGTATATGAAAAAATCATAGAAATCGAGTTGGATTAACCTGACCAAGGTTACGAACTCTAGCTAATTCGAGGCCCCAGTATGATTTGGATTGGGTCTATGCATATATAGTTTGGCTTAGATTTTATTATTTTGTTTGGGGGGCGGGGGGGAAGGAAGACTTTTGTCCCACCAGAAGTTCAAATATGAATTAGCTTACTGAACGAGCTCAGGCATTTGGTTTAGTTTCGAAACCCAAAACTGAAAACAACATTTCAGTTCTTAGCTAGGTCTGTGGATAAATTGGTTTGGGTTTGAAAACGTAATATAATTGTTAAAAGCTAATTCGCACATATCCAATTTGGTGTGGTGAAGAAAGACAGTAAGAGGCACATGTAATTATAGAAAACTAGCAATTTACTTGACTGGTTCAATAATAAATGGTAAATAAATCTCACCTAAAAAATAAAACACATGTTGAAGAAAAAGTACATAAGGGGATAAATAAAGACAATAAGCAATGATTGAAATAGGAGTACCAAGTGACTTTATTACAGGGTATATGCATGAAAGAAAATTCAAATTCAAATTCAAATGCCCAACTGATTCTGCACCTCGAGGATAGTCCTGGCGGAGTCTCTGAGCCTTTGTGCCTCCTCTTCTGTCAAGTGCACATTGGTTACACCCAGTACCCCTCCTCTACCAAGCTGTGCAGGCAAGCTCAAAAACACTTCCCCACCATCAATGCCGTAAAAACCCTTAGCGAGAATGGACACTGGGTGGATCTTCCTTTGACCCCTAAGAATGGTTCGGGCCAAGCTAGCCACCGAGTATCCTATTGCCCAAGAAGTGTAACCTTTCAGACTAATGACTTCATCAGCGCTATCTATCACTGCTTTGTGTATGTTCTCCAGCGTTTCTTTCTCGTATGCAATTTGATGTTTCTCCAGAAAGCTTAGCACGGGAACACCTCCAACGCTAATACTAGACCACAGGGCCACGGAGCTGTCACCGTGTTCCCCCACTATGTAAGCCTACAATTACAAAATAATCACAACTTATAATTAATATGTATGTATGGATGAAATTAAATTAGTAAATAATATTATTAGAAATACTTTTGTAGATTAATCTCTCACTTTATCATATGAAAATATTTTCGGAAACCAATATATATATATAGAGAGAGAGCGAGCGAGCTAGCCTAGCATTAAGAGGAAAAAGACCTGCACGTCTTGAGCGTTGACGTCAAGATGATCAGCAATGAGGAAACAGAAACGGGAGGAGTCCAAGTTGGTGCCGGAGCCAATGACGCGGTTGGAGGGGAACCCTGAGAGCTTCCATGCAACGTAAGTGAGCACGTCCACGGGATTCGAAACGATTAGCAGAACACAGTCTGGGGAATAACGAACCAGAGCGGGTATGATTTTCTGAAACAGAGTCACGTTCCTCTGCAGCAGGTTTAGTCTGGACTCGCCTGTGATCTGGCGCGCCCCAGCGGTGACGATGCAGAGGTCAGACCCCACCGTGACGGAGTAGTCGGTGGAGGCGTGGATCTTGGTGCGGGGGAGGAAAGCGGCGGCGTGCTGAAGGTCCAGCATCTCGCCGCGGAGTTTGTCTGGAATGGCGTCGACGAGGACGAGCTCGTCGGTGAGGTCCTGAGTGAGGATAGTTTGGGCGATGGCCATTCCCACGTTGCCTGCGCCAATGACGGAGACTTTGTTGTGGCGCTTGGTGGGAGAGGGAGGAGCAGCGTTGAGGATGGACTTGAAGAAGGCCTGGGTTAGGTCCAAGCCCCCTGGCCCCAATAATGAACCTGAAGCGCTCTTGTGCATTTTTTTTGGGATTGCTTTCCTTTCTTGAGAGCGAAGAGAAATGGGATGTATTTGTTGCCCTTATGAGTTGCAGGAGAGCATATTTATAATAACGTGGAGGAGTCAGAAACCGATGAAGAAAATTGAAACTTAGTGCTTAGGTAAATGGTTTGGAACTTGGATTGGAGTAGGGAGAAAGGTAGGGTTTTTCAATGGTCAATCCTATGGTTTATTGATTCACGAATGAAATAGTTACGTTAAAGGGTTTTAAAAGGAAGTGGTGGCTGAGATCAAGTTCCCACCTATAGTGGTCATTTTGCGCTGCTACACTCAATTAGATGCTCTAGCTTTAGGAAGAATTAATCCTTTTTGTCTCCCCCAGCCGATGACTACTGCTAAATTTTCTAGCTACAACAAGTTGCCAATTTGGGACGCCAAGGGGGGAGAAAGGTAGGGCTTTTCAAGTTTCAACAGTTTCTGGATTCACGAAAAAGGAAATAGTAGTCGGCACCAAAAATGAAAACTCTCGATGTATTTTTAAAGAATTTCAGATATTGGTCAAATTAGTTATTAATAAAAACTAATATAGTCAATAAATTAATTCTTAAAAAATAATTTAACCGATATTTAAATTTTAAAAATTATGTTAAGAATTTTCATTTCTCAAAACTAATGTGTAGCTATTAAATTTCTCAAAAGATAAATTTGAAGGATTGGTCTAAGAGAAAAGTAAGAGGTGGGCTAGTGTCATTTTGCTCAGTCATTCAACAACGTGCTCTTACTTTAAACTTTGTCTCATCACACCAATGACTACTGAACTTTCTAGCTAAAGTAAGTTACACTAATTTTTTATGTATAATAAATTAATAATACTATAATTATAATTATAAAAGACTTAGAATGTAATAATTATAATTTATTTAATAATTAAAAAATTAAATAATAATGAGACATTTTTAGGTTTTAATTTATAATTCGTTTTTGTCTCAATTCAACTATATGAACAGCTTAAATTTCAGGGGCCTTTTTACCTTTTTGGTCAAAGATGACTTTCAGGGACTCAAAGGTCATCGTATCACTCGGGCAACCAATGAATTTTAGTAATTAAATGGAACTTTCAACGAAACGAATCGGAGAAACAATATACTTATACTGGCTGATTTACGATGCTTACCTTTAGTCTTATTTCTCTACTTTTTCCTTTCCCCACGTCCTGTAAGAGAAACAGCGAACATATATGGAGAATTAGAGACCAAAATAATTGTCAGTTTTGGGGCAACGTACGGCATATGAAGAAAGGCTAATTCCATGTAAAACATCATTTCTCACCTGTTATTAAAAAGGAAAACGATGATTTCATATTTTTTTATATCACTTTTTAATGAATATGATTAAGTGAGAGAAAATATTGATATATATATTGATATTAATAATATAAAAATAATATAAAAAGTAGTATAAGAGAAAAATATATAAAAAAAAATCGGAGTTATATTAAAAGCTAACATCTAATAGTAACCGGTATATTTGTAATAAAAAAATATTGGGTGGAGCCCTCATGTTCATTCTTCTTTATTAGAAAATTTTATTTGTACATATACAACCCAGTTGCAATATTTATAGGAAAATGAGAGCAAGTATAAGTAAAAAAAAATTAATCTTTTAAATGCACAACAAATGGTGAGGATTTGTGTATCGTGTGACCAAAAGCATAAAGTTTCAATTTTTTGTGGTGTGGAGAAGTTTAGATTCAGCAACCATGGAAGATGAGGGGTCAGAATCATGGTAAAATTTTGCAGCAAGTGTTTTCCAAGATAAGATTTTACAGCAAGTGTTTTCCGAGAAATGGAGCCCTTGTTGAGAGAAAAAAAAAAAAGGTGAGAGATGCACCCCTACGATAGCCATGGAAGCCCGGCTGCAACGATTTGTGCACAGAAGGAATTGAACTCGTGAGATGTTGTAACCATCTTCTCTTATCCTAGGGTTTTATCTATTAGAGAGGGATTATGGAAGAAGAGAGTGATTAGGCTTAGAGCAAGGAAACCATAAGCCATGGAGAAGTTTTATTTATTATGTGAGAGCATATTCTTATTGTGAGATATGAGACTACTCAATACACATCATTAGATGAAAATTAATGGTTCAGATTAAGTCTCATTAAAAAGATAATGTGAAATCATATCAACACTAACCACGCGCCTACCTCTTTCTTTCTCTCCCTCCTTTTCACTTTGACTTTTAGTTTTGCTTCTCTCCTTCCCATAATCACTGATGCATTAACCATCGCACCTAGCATGTGAAAAGTTTCGAATTTAATCTGTTGAAGCAAAAAGCTTGAGAAGTAACATGGGGTTTTGGAACAGAATTTAAAAAAATACTCCAGACGGGTGGTGCTAGGAATTATTCTTAAAGTTAAAGGTAGATTGAAGACTTAGAATAATATAAAAAATACACTAATTTTTTATGTATAATAAATTAATAATAATATAATTATAATTATAAAAGACTTAGAATGTGATAATTATAATTTATTTAATAATTAAAAAAATTAAATAATAATGAGACATTTTTAGGTTTTAATTTATAATTCCTTTTTGTCTCAATTCAACTATATGAACAGCTTAAATTTCAGGGGCCTTTTCACCTTTTTGGTCAAAGATGACTTTCAGGGACTCAAAGGTCATCGTATCACTCGGGCAACCAATGAATTTTAGTAATTAAATGGAACTTTCAACGAAACGAACCGTAGAAACAATATACTTATACCGGCAGATTTACGATGCTTACCATTAGTCTTATTTCTTTACTTTTTCCTTTCCCCACGTCCTGTAAGAGAAACAACGAACATATATAGAGACCAAAATAATTGTCGGTTTTGGGGTAACGGCATATGAAGAAAGGCTAATTCTATGTAAAACATCATTTCTCACCTGTTATTAAAAAGGAAAATGATGTTTTCATATTATTTTTTTATATTACTTTTTAATGACTGTGATTAGATGAGAAAAAATATTAACATATAAATATTAATATTAATAATATAAAAAATAATATAAAAAGTGATGTAAAAAATATATATAATAAAAAAAATCAGAGTTATATTAAAAGTTAGCACATCTAATAGTAAACGGTATATTGTAATAAAAATTTATTGGGGGGAGCCCTCATGTTTGTTTCTTCTTTATTAGAAAATTTTATTTGTACATATACATCCCAGTTGCAATATTTCTAGGAAAGTGAGAGCAAGTATAAGAAAAAAAAATTTTAATCTTTTAAATGCACAACAAATGGTGAGGATTTATGTATCGTGTGACCAAAAGGATAAAGTTTCAATTTTTTGTGGTGTGGAGAAGTTTAGATTCAGGAACCATGGAAGATTAGGGGTCAGAATCATGGTAAAATTTTGCAGCAAGTGTTTTCCAAGATAATATTTTACAGCAAGTGTTTTCCGAGAGATGGAGCCCTTGTTGACAGAAAAAAAAAGGAGAGAGATGCACCCCTACGATAGCCATGGAAGCCCGGCTGCAACGATTTGTGCACAGAAGGAATTGAACTCGTGAGATGTTGTAACCATCTTCTCTTATCCTAGGGTTTTATCTATTAGAGATAGGGATTATGGAAGAAGAGAGTGATTAGGCTTAGAGCAAGGAAAACACAAGTCATGGAGAAGTTTTATTATATATATATATCGGAGTATATTTAATGAGAGTAATTTTTATTATGAGAGAGTAAGATGAGTAAAGAAGAGTAAATTTTAACTATACAACTATACATGAATAATCAAGATTAAAAGTTACTTAAAGGTCATGTGATAACTTAAAAAAGTAGCATGTATTTATGTTCTAATCTTAATCATTCATGTAAGATTTAATGGTTAAAATTTACTCATCTTACCTACTATAATAAATACTATTCACACTAGATATACTTCCTATATGGAACATATCTAATGAAATGAGTTTATATATATATATATATATATATATATATATATATATATATATATATGAACATATCTGGTAAAAAAATATTTATTATAAGAAGTGAATTGAGTGAATCTTGACCATAATATTTTATATGGATGATCAAAATTAAAATATAAATGTATGTTACTTTTTTAAATGGTCACATAACCTTTAAATAATTTTTAATTTTAACTATTTATATATGATATATAATTATATAATTAATATTTACTCTTTTCATTATATATACCTATATATATTGACACAAATGGCATGGAGAAGTTGAATAGTTGAATACGCAGGAGAGAAGAGATTAAACTTCATACGATGAAATTCATTTTTAAAATTGGAGTTGGTTATCGTCAACTGTTTGAATTTTAAAAAAAGAATGGATCCCACCACTAATAATTAAATCTAGATAAAATTATTTATTTATTTGTTAAATATATAATACACATGTCATTATGTGATTGGCCCAAATTAATACTGATCTAAGTATTTTTCCTAATCTGAATTAGAAATTTTAACATATTATGAGAGTATTACTTTAGATAATTTTATAACTATTCATATTTAATTTATCCAATAACATATATGGTTATATTTCGGATTAATTAGAGTCTAATGTAGCTTTTGAATATCAAACAGTTTACATCTAAAAAATGAAAGTGTTACATTTTTATGAGATTGATATAATACTTTGAAAATAAACCAAAACTTTTCTTAATAGACAAACTATTTGAGGTTTACTCTATTTCCCGTGACAAACCAATTTAAATAATTTTAACACTTTAATAAGCTCAACAAGTTGTCACTTACTAACTTCAACCGTTGATATTTTTTGAGCTTAACCTATGGCTCATATACAGGTGTGTTCATGCTCCTTCAATAACCAGGGTCCAGGAAGCATGTTAGACAAAATGTATGAAGGAATCTGTGTCCTGAACTAGTGTTAATTGTTGGATGAATATACTTTTCCCATATCACCTTTACACTTTTAGCGTCCACATATTATATCCAATGGTGCCATCATTTGTGTTTAGTAGTTACATCTATAAGAAGAGAGTTTACTTATGCTAGAAAGGACATGATAGGGCAGGGCAACATAAAATGACAGTTATGTGGCAACATTTGAAAATTTCAAATAACTGTGATGCGGTGAGACCCTCTTAATAGTTAAAATATGAAATTATTATTTGGCATTAATTAATGAAATCAATTACATCAGTTTAAATTTAATATTAATTGTTCTGTCTCCATTCCATGATTTACAACCATATTTTCCCCTTTATTATTATTACTTATTGAATATCTTTTTGAATATCAAATATATAAAGAGAGCATTATATATTTGATATGAACGAACTTTAATTGCAGAATAGATGTGGTAAGTGATTGTAGAAAGAATTTTATTGCATAATTTATTTTATTTTTACTGATATAGAAAATAATTTTATTAAACGTAGCGGTGAGTGATTATTATAGAAAAAATTCATTGTATAATAAACACAACTATTTTGAATCTTTTTGAATTAATAATTTGTTTGTAAGGGTATAAAGTTTATTTGAGTTTAACACGACTATTTTCAATGAAATGACACATAGTTTGTTTGAAAATAGTCAGATGCTGGTATAAATATTGCCTAACCATCGTAGAATATGTGTTAACATGGATTGCAACACTTCACCAGTGTCAGCGCAATGCACGCAAGATGCTCTGTTTGTCTTTCAGAATTCTGATAATTAATTAAGCTTTCAGCCTATCTGCTTTTATGCCTTTTGTGTTTGTTTTGTTCATGGGGGGAATGGTAGTGATTAAAGTGAATATAGTGCCCTTCTCCCTCCCGAAACACTTCCCAGTTGATATTTTGAGAACTTGGCCTGTGACTTGTCTTCCATAGTTGTCGTAATATAACATTTCCAGAGAAGGAGAATTCAGGTAGAGTTGGTCCAGGAAATTTCCAAGCTAAATGTGAGATTTTTTTTTCTAGTAGCAGTACTATGACTCCATGAGCTCCTTTGTGAATAAAATGGAAAATCTACATGAGATGGGATAAGGAAAATACTAGATAATGGTTTTTGCATGACAATTTAAGTGGCGTATGTAAAGGAAATTTATAAGATAAAGTGAAAGTTTGGGAGGTCCAACCTTGCTGACACCCATTACAATGTTCACCATGTGAAGAAGTTTCTATTATATCCTAATCCATCTGCACATATGACCATGCTGTCTCTCCATGTTAGTCATTCATCTTATATTCCTTTTATTATATAATTTGTGTAGAATTTTCATGTTTTCCATATTTCCTTTTTATAAACTTCTAATGATTATATCTGTAAATTTTTCTTTTGTAAAAGGGAAAAATAGTTGTTATTAATTACACTGTGAGGCTAGCTATTGAGGCGACATCAACCGAGTTAACTGGGTTTGTGCACAACGCCTGACTTGTATTGGCATGAAAACAGGCATTCCTCTGGACTCCTGTAAGACTAGACCTGTGGATTAATCTTGTGATATATGTAGATAACAAAATATTGCAGCTTGGAAAGAACTCTGAATTTAGTCCTCATTCACTCAGTTTAATGCTAATCAGCTTTTTATAAATTGTATTTAATAGTTAATTCTGTCATGCATATTTATTGATAATTGATACAAACAAGGGTCAGTTTGTAACATAAGATTAAATATCCAAAATTGGGATTTTCTTTTTTTTTTTGAATTGCTCAGTTTTTAATCTTCATAACTTCTGAGTTCCCTGTCATACTCATGGTAATGATGTGGACTTTCTGTTTTACATGTGCCATTAACAAAAAAATTTGCTGACATATCTTCGGATTTGTCTTTCTTGCTTGAGGTTGGACAAGCACATAAGCCGTCTTGTTTCAGTTGCCTACACTAGGTCACAGCCACTGTTGTTCTGCTGCATGACAGAGGGTCCATTTTTCTTTTGGAGTGTCTCCTGTGTAGGATATTTGATCTCATGCAACATCTGTGTATGCTCTGAAATGAATCCTTCTAATCTTTCTGCCAGCTGTTTGGCTGGTCCACGACTCTAATTCATGTCTGTTTAAAATCTAGGCTAGGAGAAGGTCGTTAGTGTAATTTTTTGGAAAGTGGTCGCACTTATCTTTTGTATTGACTGCCTATTTGATTTTCTGTTATTAGTCTCTTCTTTGTACTAGTATTAGTATACACTGAAAGATACAGCTTGCTGTCAAGGACCTTGTTTTCATGTTTTCCACTTGTGTTTTGGAGGCATGATGCTCATTTTAAGATGAAGCACTTGAAAGATCTTTGAACATATGTCTTAACTAGAATAGAATCTAAAACTTGAGTTACTTTTTCCTCCTAGGACAAGGTTCAAATTTGAGACGTACCTAACCATGTCTCTTATCATATGAACAATGGTCGAGGGCTCATGGTCCATTAATTAATGAAACATTTCTTCTGTTGTTGCATTATATTCAAATTGTTTTTTATTCTCTTCCACATTAGATAGCATGATGCCTTATCTACAGAAGAGAAGCCTTCATTGTTTCTTTATTGATTGGAATTATATGAGCTGATTTCTTTTGGTTGGGTGAAGGTGAGGTTGATCTGAAGCAAGGGATCAGGACAGCTTAATTAATAGAGAGTTGGCATTTTAATATTTACGAAATTTGAATTACGGTCTCTGCAACTGAGAGAGTTTATTTTGCACATCGAGTTTTGTAATACGCTAATTACGCTTATTCTAATAGTTTCTAGAGATATGAAGTGCAACTAGGATCATGACTTCATATTTAATATTTGTTTCCCACCAAAGAAAAATATTTAATATTTATTGAAAGTTAGTCACATCATCAAAAAGAAAGGGATAAGTTTAGACTTTTTGATCTCGATTTAGATTATAGAGTTATTTCATATCATGGGGAATGTGTGATGGTATAAGCCATACGGATGAATGTCCGAATGGGAGGAGACGATGCTTGAGTTTTTAGAGGCATCAATTAGTAGGATGATGAATCGTTGGCTATTTGATAGAATTCCTGTATATTTAATATGTAATAGTTTTGAGAAAATGATATTATTATATTATTTTTTATTATATTTTTTAATTGTTGTAATTAAATAAAAAATACAAAAAAGTGATATAATTAATAATTATAAAATCAGTTATTATTTTTTTATTATAATTTTTTATATCACTTTTTATATTATTTTTTATATCATTAATTATATTATTATTTTATTACTTTATCTCACTCAATTATAATTATTTAAAAATAATATAAAAAATAGTGTTTAAAAAAGATTAATGTAAAAATATCATTTTTCTACACAAAGCTAATATCTATTAGAGATAGGGATTATGGAAGAAGAGAGTGATTAGGCTTAGAGCAAGGAAAACATAAGCCATGGAGAAGTTTTATTTTATATATATATATAGGGAACATGTCTAGTGAGAGAAGTTTTTATTGTGAGAGAATAAGAGGAGTAAATCTTGACCATACAACCATACATGGATGGTTAATATTAAAAGTTACTTGAAGGTTATGTGACCACTTAAAAAAGTCACATGTATTTGTCTTCTAATATTAACTATTCATGAAAGATCTAATGGTCAAGATTCACTACTCTCACCTCTCACAGTAAATACTTCTCTCATCAGATACATTCCCTATATATATATATGAGGTATATCTAGTGAGATGAGTTTTTATTGTAAGAGAGTGAGAAGAATAAATCTTGACTATATAACTATACATAGATAGTCAAGATTAAAAGTTACTTAAAGATCATGTGACAACTTAAAAAAGTCACATGTATTTATGTGATAATATTGACCATTCATGTAAGATTCAATTGTTAAGATACACACCTCTCACCTCTTACAATAAACGTTTCTCTCACCTGATATACTCTCTATATAAAACATATCTAATAAGAGAATTTTTTCTATATATATAAGGAGCGTATCTGATAAAAAAACTGTTTATTGTAAGAGGTGAGAGATCGAAGTGAATCTTGACCATTAGATCTTACATGAATAATTAAGATTGGAATATAAATGCATGTGACTTTTTTAAGCAGTTATGACTTTTGAGTAACTTTTACTCTTAATCATCTATATATGATATATAGTTGTATGTGTTAGAAATTTTCCTATGATTTTGGATTTCCATTGATTTGTCTGTTTGTCAAAACTGGTTGAATGGTAACCTGATGTTTCTTGGAATCCTTTTATATTGTGATCAATGAATTTATTGGAAATCACATGTTGAACTTTGAGTTTAAATGGTATGTGTACTTGAAAAGGTGTGATGCTTGGTTGCTTGTTTTCATGATGGGTAGAACAAGATAACTCTTCAACGAAGGGGCTAGTCCCCTCTCCACTCCCTTTATATATGTGTCTTTTAAAGACATAGATATGATCTTTCACTCAAGAACTACTATTGCCCCATCCAAAAAAGAGAGAAAAAGAGAGGAAGATCCTGAAATCTGTAGTCCACAAAGTGTGTACAATTATTGGTCTTTTCTTGATTGAAAACTAAAGAAGAACAAGATGTCTAAAAGAGATACGCATTTGATTATAATATGGTGTTCTAAATTCATGATCTATGATTTAGGGACATTCTTAGTTATGATGTATAATGTCTACAATATGGTCAATATTTATTTTTCTCATTATATATATATATATATATATATATATATATAGACACAAATGACATAGAGAAGTTGAATAGTTGAATACGCAGCAGAGAAGAGATTAAACTTCATACGATGAAATTTGTTTTTAAAATAGGAGTTGGTTATCGTCAACTTGTTTGAATTTTAAAAAATGAATGGATCCCACCACTAATAATTAAATCTGCATAAAAATTATTTATTTATTTGTTAAATATATAATACACATGTCATTATGTGATTGGCCCAAATTAATATTGATCTAAATATTTTCCCTAATCTGAATTAGAAATTTTAACATATTATGAGAGTATTACTTTAGATAATTTTATAACTGTTTATATTTAATTTATCCAATGACATATATGGTTATACTTCGAATTAGTTGGAATCTAATGTAACTTTTGAATATCAAAGAGTTTACAAAAAAAATGAAAGCGTTACATTTTTATTAGATTGATGTAATACTTTGAAAATATACAAAAACTTTTCTTAATGGACAGACTAATTGAGGTTTACTCTATTTCCTATGACAGACCAATTTAAATAATTTTAACACTTTAATCAGCTCAACAAGTTTTCACTTACTAACTTCAACCGTTGATATTTTTTGAGCTTAATCTATGGCTCATATACAAGGTGTGTTATTGCTCCTTCAATAACTAGGAAGCATGTTAGACAAAATCTATGAAGGAATCTGTGTCCTGAACTAGTGTTAATTGTTGGATGAATATACTGTTTTTGGTAAGCATTGCTGAATATACTTTTCCCGAATCACCTTTACATTCCACATATTATATCCAATGGTGCCATCATTTGTGTTTAGTAGTTACATCTATAAGAAGAGAGTTTACTTATGCTAGAAATGACATGATAGGGCAGGGCAACATAAAATGACAGTTATGTGGCAACATTTGAAAATTTCAAATAACTGTGATGCGGTGAGACCCTCTTAATATTTAAAATATGAAATTATTATTTGGCATTAATTAATGAAATCAATTACATCAGTTTAAATTTAATATTAATTGTTTTGTCTCCATTCCAGGATTTACAACCATATTTTCTCCTTTATTATTATTACTTATTGAATATCTTTTTGAATATCAAATATATAAAGAGTGCATTATATATTTGATATGAACCTTAATTGCAGAATAGATGCGGTAAGTGATTGTAGAAAGAATTTTATTGCATAATAAATTTAGTTGCTTTATTTTATTTTTACTGATATAGAAAAGAATTTTATTAAACGTAGCGGTGAGTGATTATTATAGAAAAAATTCATTGTATAATAAACACCACTATTTTGAATCTTTTTGAATTAGTAGTTTGTTTGTAAGGGTATAAAGTTTATTTGAGTTTAACACAACTATATTCAATGAAATGACACATAGTTTGCTTGAAAATAGTCAGATGCTGGTATAAATAATGCCTAACCATCATAGAATATGTGTTAACATGGATTGCAACACTTCAGCAGTGTCAGCGCAATACACTCAAGATGCTCTGGTTGTCTTTCAGAATTCTGATAATTAATTAAGCTTTTCAGCCTATCTGCTTTTATGCCTTTTGTGTTTGTTTTGTTCATGGGGGGAATGGTAGTGATTAAAGTGAATATAGTGCCCTTCTCCCTCCCGAAACACTTCCCAGTTGATATATTGAGAACTTGGCCTCTGACTTGTCTTCCATGGTTGTTGTAATATAACATTTCTAGAGAAGGAGAATTCAGGTAGAGTTGGTCAAGGAAATTTCCACGCTAAATGTGAGATTTTTTTCCTAGTAGCAGTACTATGACTCCATGAGCTCCTTTGCGAATAAAATGGAAAATCTACATGAGATGGGATAAGGAAAATACTAGATAATGGTTTTTGCATGACAATTTAAGTGGCATATATAAAGGAAATTTATAAGATAAAGTGAAAGTTTGGGAGGTCCAACCTTGCTGACGCCCATTACTTTGCAGTACTGCTTTTCTGAACTTAAAAGTATGTTCACCATGTGAAGAAGTTTCTAATATATCCTAATCCATCTGCACATACGACCATGCTGTCTCTCCATGTTAGTCATTCATCTTACATTCCTTTTATTATATAATTTGTGTAGAATTTTCATGTTTTCTATATTTCCTTTTTATAAACTTCTAATGATTATATCCGTAAATTGTTCTTTTGTAAAAGGGAAAAATAGTTGTTATTAATTACACTGTGAGGCTAGCTATTGAGGCGACATCAACCGAGTTAACTGGGTTTGTGCACAACGCCTGACTTGTATTGGCATGAAAACAGGCATTCCTCTGGACTCCTGTAAGACTAGACCTGTGGATTAATCTTGTGATATATGTAGATAACAAAATATTGCAGCTTGGAAAGAACTCTGAATTTAGTCCTCATGCACTCAGTTTAATGCTAATCAATTTTTTTAAAATTGTATTTAATACTTAATACTTAATTCTGTCATGCACATTTATTGATAATTGATACAAACAAGGGTCAGTTTGTAACATAAGATTAAAAATCCAAAATTAGGATTTTTTTTTTGAATTGCACAGTTTTTAATCTTCATAACTTTTGACTTCCCAGTCATACTCATGGTAATGATGTGGTTTTTCTGTTTTACATGTGCCATTAACACAAAATTTTGCTGACATATCTTCGGGTTTTTCTTTCTTGTTTGAGGTTGGACAAGCACATAAGCCGTCTTGTTTCAGTTGCCTACACTAGGTCACAGCCACTGTTGTTCTGCTGCATGACAGAGGGTCCATTTTTCTTTTGGAGTGTCTCCTGTGTAGGATATTTGATCTCATGCAACATCTGTGTATGCTCTGAAATGAATCCTTCTAATCTTTCTGCCAGCTGTTTGGCTGGTCCACGACTCTAATTCATGTCTGTTTAAAATCTAGGCTAGGAGAAGGTCGTTAGTGTAATTTTTTGGAAGTGTTCGCACTTATCTTTTGTATTGACTGTCTATGTGATTTTCTGTTATTAGTCTCTTCTTTGTACTAGTATTAGTATACACTGAAAGATACAGCTTACTGTCAAGGACCTTGTTTTCATGTTTTCCACTTGTGTTTTGGAGGCATGATGCTCATTTTAAGATGAAGTACTTGAAAGATCTTTGAACATATGTCTTAACTAGAATGGAATCTAATACTTGAGTTACTTTTTCCTCCTAGGACAAGGTTCAAATTTGAGACGTACCTAAGCATGCCTCTTATCATATGAACAATGGTCGAGGGCTCAAGGTCCATTAATTAATGAAACATTTCTTCTGTTGTTGCATTATATTCAAATTGTTTTTTATTCTCTTCTCCATGAGATAGCACGATGCCTTATCTATAGAAGAGAAGCCTTCATTGTTTCTTTATTGATTGGAATTATATGAGCTGATTTCTTTTGGTTGGGTGAAGGTGAGGTTGATCTGAAGCAAGGGATCAGGACAGCTTAATTAATAGAGAGTTGCCATTTTGATATTTACGAAATTTGAATTACGGTCTCTGCAACTGAAAGAGAGTTTATTTTGCACATGGAGTTTTGTAATAAGCTAATTCTAATAGTTTCTAGAGATATGAAGTGCAACTAGGATCATGGCTTCATATTTAATATTTGTTTCCCACCAAAAAAAAATATTTAATATTTATTGAAAGTTTGTCACATCATAAAAAAAAAGGGATAAGTTAAGACTTTTCGATCTCGATTTAGATTTTAGAGTTATTTCATATCATGGAGAATGTGTAATGGTATAGGCCATATGGATGAATGTCCGAATGAGAGAAGACGATGCTTGAGTTTTTAGAGGCATTAATTAGTAGGATGAAGAATCGTTGGCTATCTGATAGAATCCCTGTAGATTTAATATGTAATAGTTTAGGGAAAATGATGTTATTATATTATTTTTTATCTTATATTATTTTTTATTATATTTTTTAATTATTATAATTAAGTAATAAAAAGTGATTAAAAGTGATATAATTAATAATATATAAAATTAACTATGATTTTTTATCATAATTTTTTATATCACTTTTTATATTATTTTTTATATCATTAATTATATTTTTTATTTTTAGTATTTTTTATTTAATCATAATTATTCAAAAATGATGTGAAAAATAATGTTTGAAAAAAACTGATATAGTAACATTATTTTTTACATAGTATAAAAAATAACGTAAGAAAAAAATTATGTAAAAAAAAAAAATCATACTTATTAGTTTAGTGAAGTAATGGTGAACAGGCAAGAGGCGTGATTATTATTATTGTATAATAATGTATAATATTGGATGAGACACTATTACAGCACATGGGAGACGTGTTTTTTTTTGTTTCCTGCATTAATTAATTTAATTGCCATTACAGTATTTGGCCGAACCAAAATACCATTTCTTTTGGCGTGAAAAGATAACTAACTGTAACTGAACTTGGGGATAGACTAACAACGTTATAACTACTAGCATTTAAGAGAAAAACATGATATTTTCGTCACATTTTTTCTTAACATCACATTTTACATTAATTATATTACTTTCTCCCTATTATTTTTTTTCACTTAATCACAATTATAAAAAATATGATAAAAAGAAGTGTATTTGAAAAAGTAATGTAATAACATCATTTTCTCAACAAAAATACCAACTAATACTAATACTAATACAAGGCTGAAAAGTTGGCAAGTCTTCCATGTCTAGCATTCCACTTTTCATAAATTTACTGCATTTTTTTTTTTCACTTGAGTCCATTTTTGATGGATAAGGAAAACAGGGTATTCTGACATTTCACCAAGGCAATGGGCATTGCATGTGCCTTGATATCTTATGATTCAGCCTGCAAATTTTGACGAGAGGATACTTCAACATAAAGAACTCATTGTTGCCATACATCACCCAAAACTACCTCGCAATAGCATAGCGAGCATTCTTTGAAAATGAAACGTAAACAGTGTAAATAAAGCATGCAGTCAGGGCTTTCCATTGTGAATGGGTGGTTTCCGGTGGGGTTGCGCATAATCCATATCGACTATTATCTCTTCTGCTGCGATGTCACTTGCGTTTGTAACCACTGTTTCTTCAACATGGTGCCGAGCAGGTCCCAGCATTGACCGAGCATGCCTCCTCTGCTCCTACACAAGCATATGTCTCATCACTTTCTATCATTCAAATGAGAATTCTCAAGAGAGAAACGTGTATCGGTGTATGTATCCCACCATATTAATAATTCGACCACTCCGTATGCTATACGAATTACTGCCTCTGCCCTGCCCAGCGTAGTACTGATGCATGCACTCCTTTTTTAAAACTCTATGTATATAATACGCCTACCTACCCATATTATTCCAAGGATGCAAGTCAAGGGCAAAAAGGAACTCTTTTTCAGTCAGTTTGATAATATTTAAAAAATAAAAATAAAAATTAGAAGTAAGCAATTGCGTAAAAAGATTAATATTTGATTTGTTTATAATTAATTTTAAAAATATACTAAACTGATCTATAAACCGAAAAAAGGGAAAATAATTCTATCAAAATCAAAATTATCCAAAAAAGAAAAAGACTTGCTGTATTATATATTACCTCTGTTGCAAGAAAGGATGGTGAATCCATTTGAAAAGATGTTGAAAGCTCAGTCCCTGCATACCCGCCACCGTCACAAGTGGAACGATCATAAAATTTCTAAAGAATTTACATGTAGCTACAAATATTCTGAGAGAGAAGTTATAAAAAAAATGGCATACAACCGCGTGCACCATGTATAGTACAACATGACCCTCACAGAAAAGGTGCACGCACATCAGATTTTATTGGCTAAGAAACCAATGCAAAAGACAAAATTATCAATTATGGGAATACATTGACCTCAACAATCCATGGACGCTCATGCTAACAAATAAAAGAGGCTTTAGTTGAGTGTGTGTGTGTGTCTTTTGGGTTGTGGGGGGGGGGGGGGGGGGGGGGGGTTGGGTTTGGAGAAGAGATTCTACAAAATTAAGCACCTGAAGTTCCCCCAACGATCATTTCCTTCAAAGTTGATGCGCCGCTACAACTCTCACAAATGTCCAACAATTTTACCTTGTCTAATTCCTGTAGATAATCACAAATTTTAGTCTCTACTAATAATTTCAAATGCTTCACATGGTGCACAATATAATATGTCCGTGGTACGAAGAATTAAAGAAGCAAGGTACTGAGGAAGCTTGTAGCATATAAAAATGGAATGACTGGAATTTGAAATCCAACCTTATCAAAATGGTACTTTGCAGTGTCTTTTATAGTAAGACTAAGAGGACGGGCGGTGCATGCATGCAAAGAAACACAAAGGACCAGAAGCAGAAGAAGAGCAAGAGAAGACATGCTGAGATGAGCTTGCTGGCTCCAAGTTACAGAGCAAGAGGGAGGTTTGTAGGAGAGTCTAGGATGAGGTTTCACGTATATGTAATGGTAGAACAGCAAGCGCATTAAATGTAGGTTTTGTATGGGATACAGGACGTTAAAGAGAACATGCATGTGTTTGGGCGATGAACCTTGAAAACGAAATTGAAGATATGAAGGGTCCACATTTGTCCCCCAACCCTTCTTCCCTGATTACCTTTAATCACTAGCGAGACCCCATCCCTACCACAAAGGGTATTATAACTGAACTAATAGCTAGTGAAATAAGATTTTAAGCAATTAAGCCACAGAGGTTAATAAGCAATAACATTAAGAAATTTTGGTCCAGGTGCATATGTTTATTCTAAAGAACTCATCTGTCCCCAAAATTGCATGCATCTACTTGCTTCTTATGGCTGAAATTTCTTGGACAAGGCTTTTTCCGTGACATGGGATGGTGAGTGGTGGTGGATACTAGTCTGGTGAAATATGATTGTTTTTTCGTTGCTAAAAAAGGTAAATGAAACAATATGCTGGGAACTGGATCCGTTTCTGCTTAGGATGAAACAATACAAGGTCGGTCAAATGAAAATGAGATCATAGTAGTTTCTGTTAGTTCGAGCAGCAAGATTATCACCAAAGAGATTACAAGATCTCTCCGTTAGACTAAGATGAAATCAGTTGACGTTGTAAACTATAAAAATAAAAATCAATATTATATGTGTTAAATCAATGTTCCACCCTATAGTTGAGTATGATTGATCCCAGCTCTCTCATAGCATCTGGAAAAATTAATTGCTCCAAGTTCAATTACTGTTCCTTACATAATTTCAAAGTGCAATTAGAATTGTTTGTACGGGTAGAGAAACATTTAACCCATAGAATTGCGTGATTGCCATATGAAAATTACAACATCTGGGACCTACAGAGGAGTGGGAGGTGGGGACGAGGGCTTTGAGGGACAACGGAGCATGGCTAAACCGTCAGTTTCAACTCTCTTCCCAACACTAAAGGAGCATGCCACGTGGCATGTATCCCATGTGCCATATGCGGGAGCGCATTGCCCCAGTAGCAATTGGTTCCCAAAGTTGCAGATATATCTAATTCTAGGTTCCATGTAACACACTTAACACGACACATCCATCAGATCCCACTCTCAGCTACAAGCATGTTTATGCATGTATGTGATAAAATAATAAGCAGTAATAAAACAAGCATGTAAGTAATATGATGGTAGTTGTAATAGTATCAATATTAGTAATAAAATAAGCAGTAATATTATCATTTCCCATTTTTTAATTTGCGTACTGAAAGATAAAAATCCCATTGTACATTACAAATGGGCCTCCATTCTGCCATATACTGACCCAATTCCCTGCTGCTTGCCTCTTCCCATTAACCATGATCCATATCGAAGGGGAAACAAGTGACAATAAAATTTGTATCTCTATCTCATTATAGGACCCTCTTCTGTTGGTGAATAAAAGGAGAGATCTAAATCTAAATCTTATAATACTCCGCCAAAGTATCAATGTGAAATCAAAATGAGATATGCAAGATGGAACAACCGAGAAAAGAGTTGAAAGACCGAATGACGGAACTTTTAACATTAATCAGGTTCTTGGGATTTATATACAACTGTACATTACATTGAGAGTAAGGTCCTTGATTCAAGTACTATAACGAATTAATTAGACAAACTAATTAGAGAGCAAGCGGATCAAGCAGTGTAAATTTATAAAAGGCTACTGGATGTGGGAAGTCAGATCCCCAAAGGTGTTCTCACCACTATATGTAACATAAAGAAACCCATCTTCGTCCTTCTTCTCATCATATATGGCAGACATAATTGCTCCTGAAGAAAGTGAGTAATCCAGTCAAGTGATAGGCTAAGGCTATTCTACATTAGAAGGCTAAAGCATCATATTGAAAAAAGTGAAGGAGCATATAATTTGCCAAAGTTCACCTGTAGGTGGAAGGACGTTGTCCACAAATATAAAGATGGCCTTTTCTGCACTCAATTTAATCCTTTTGCGGATAACATAGACAAACTGTCCAACAGTCAGGTCAGCAGGGACAAGGTACCTGCAAATGTATTCATTCAGTTTGATAGCATAAAACAGTACATACGGCTGCCAACAATATTCATTAGAAATTTTATACGTCAACTGGCAGAAAGCCATTTAAAAATGGCCATATTACAAAATATAATATCAATTCCACCTTGAAATCTAGAAGTTATTAACTAACAAAAGCGAATACACAGTCATCAACGCCAAGCTAAGAAGAACTAACATTCAGATACATAATCAAATTCTTTTGAAAAAAGAAAACCAATTTAAATGCTGTTTACCCAAGAAAAAATCCAGGTCCTCTCACAAAATTACAAAGCATATATACAGTAGAAGCAATAATTATAGGTATATTTATTGCTTATACTATCATTAAGTACATCATTAATCCAGCATGAATTAGTAGTCATTAAGATAACTCAGAATTACTTACTGATATCAGCAAATCTCTTAACTTTTGCAAATAGTCTATCATGCCAAATTAGTACGTTATTTTGACGAATTCAGTACATCACCCAATAAATCCTTACAAAGTGATTTTGATCAATCTGGCCATTGAAGTATAAGTACGTACCACATTGAAATTATATGCCAGATTTTAGAATAGTTTAACAAGAATATGACCAAATGTTTGAATTATCTATTGTTTGAAAAGTATATTGTACATTAATTCTAATACAACTGAATGGAGTATGAAAAAATCTCAACTTAATGTGAAATTTTATAAGCATGAATACAAAACTGTTAATCCACAACAACAACAACAACCAAGTCTTTTCCCACTTGATAGGGTCGGCTACATGGATCAAATGACGTCATTGTGCCCTATCATAAACTAAGTTTTCAAAAATGCCATACAAATCTAAATCTTTTTTAATCGTTTCACTTATAGTCTTTCTTAGTCTCCCTCTACCTCTAACTATTGGGCTATCCTCCACCTGATTTATTCTTCTTACAAGAGCTTCTAAGGGTCTTCTCCTTATATGTCCAAACTACCTAAGACGAAATTCTTCCATCTTTTCCACAATAGGTGCTACCCCTACTTTCTCTCTAATGTATTCATTCCTAATCCTATCTTGTCTTGTATGGCCACACATCCTCATCTCAACAACACTGATCTTATGCTCTTACTGGCTTTTTACTGCCCAACATTCAGTATCATACAACATCACGGGTCTTATAGCTATGCGGTAAAATTTACCCTTAAACTTGAAAGGCACTTTTCTATCACAAATAACTCCTGAAAGGCACTTAAGCTTGAAAGATACCATACAAAACTGTTAATCCAACAGTAATAATTTATACATTGGCGTAAGTTTGCTTTTGAATTACAAACACTGGAATAGAAATAATTAAAGTGACATTTTGAACATTAGAAGGAAAGTAGAGTTTACTTCTTTTTGTCAATACTTGGGATGTCACTTCTTTCAGCCTTCTCCACAATCACCTTCAGGCATATCCAGAGACAATTTAGCTCAAAAATTAAAGATTTATCAATGACACAAACTTTGAGTATCATAGGTGAGACAGGCAACATGTAAAAGCAGAAGTTAAACCGCTGTACCCTTGACTGGTATAGTATTATATGTCTATCTGCCTGAAAAATAAAAGTCAACCTATCTCTAAAGTCTAAAGATGGATATATTATCTAATTAAATTGACACCTAGATGATGTGACTATGATATTAACATCAGAGTAAATTAAAATAAGACAATGCAGACTCCCTAGCGTTGTATTATCATAACTCAAAAGAACTAGTAAACCAGCAAATATAATAGTTTGAGGGCATAAGATACTTCCATTATGGGATCCAACCTTCGAGAAAGTCCACAAATGTATAGGTTCATAAGTAAAAATCATCTGAATGTTCTTCCTTGAGTGGAATTCATTGTATAATACAGTGGACTATGTAACCAGTCATTTAACCTCCAATAAAGAATATTTCCAACTAAAGATGATTTATACATGTAGAGATCAAAATTGGTTTAAAAGAATCTAAAAAACACATTAAATTTTGCATGCAACAGAATTACAGACCAGAATTCACGAGGATTAGGAAGATATTTGACTCCATTAAGGAAAGAAGGGAACACCTGGAAAGAATAAAACAGGGTAGGGGAAGAGGAGAATAAGGACACTAACAGCAAGCATTTATCATGAGATGACCACCAACCTAAGAACAAAACAATGCCTGATTAAACTACTTTCACCAAAAAGAACATAGCGAACACATCTAAATTCTGAAAAACAAATTAGCAGGTATCGAACATGAATTAATCACTGTTAACGAAATTTCTGTTCAAGAAAGGCTGTAAATGAAGATCAAGGATCACCCATCCTGTAATAGTGTTACACAAAAGTCAAGTGCTAGTCAGTTATCTATGCTGCCACATCATGACGTGAAGGAGACAATAGACAAAGAAATAATTCAAACAGAAGAATACATTTATATATAATACACAGGCTATTACTTCAGAAAAAGATCATATAAATCGAAAAGCATTGGCTCCTCAACAGGAGAAACAGATAAAAGAACAACTCTGCTTCTGCCACAAATGGATGCTTCACCAAACACCATGGATCGATAGCATCAGTAGCAGACAGTTGCAAAAGAAAAAATAACTACTAGTTCTCACCGGGATCCGGTCTGGGTATTTCTCCCTAATCCTTAGGGCCTCAGCTCTCCTCTTTTCTGGAGACAAAATGATCACTTATTTGTATATTACTTAACTTTCTACACACACAAACAAAGTAAAAGTAATTTATAAACCAAAAACAAAAAAGCATATACCAACCAAGATCATGCTCTTGTTTGAAGTAGCTCTTTGCCATTCCTCCTGAAATTAGCATTAAAAAAAATTCAATTAAAAGTAAGACGAAATATGCATTGTCTGACAAAGAAAAGCAATTCGTCAATCACTCAAAAGTCAACATCATTTTTTTTTCTAAAAAATAAATAAATGAATGAATAAAGGAAGGGGCATCATAATACAACGAAACACCTAAAATTAAACAACACGAACCTAGCAAATAATTACGGATAAGTAAACATAAACATGAAGAAGATGGGGGATAGGGGCACAGAATCGTCTATCGTGTTTCCGATAAACTTGACAAGCAACAGAACTTAGAAAAGAGGAAAACCACAAATTAAGCGAATTTCGCAGATAATATTCGTCAAACAACAGAGACAACAATCTACTTGTTATCGAAACAGAGAAATAATTATGGAAACCAAAAACATCAAACTTTGATTTTGACAAAAGTTAAGGAAGTAATCGACGAAAGTAAACCTGGTGAAGGTTAAGACAACCAAAGAAGAGAAGAGAAGAAAGTAACGCTGTCGATCACAACTCCAAGCAGCCCGTGGTTCGCTTTAAGATATAAAAAAATATATATGGTGGCTTTGCTTGCTTTTACAACTATTTATATTATATATGACATATTTTTCTTATATGAAATATTATTATTATTATTATTATTATTATTATTATTATTATTATATTTTACAATTATTAGCTCACAAATCACAATATGACTTCTTAGTTCTTAATACGCAAAGGTTTACTGATATGCCCTCTCTACAGTCCCTATGCAAACCGCAAGGGGTTGACTAAATCCGAGTATGTGATATGTTAGATAGGCTATAGGTATATGGTAACAAATTTAAATTTTATTTATATCAATTTTTTTAGAGTTAGATCGCTAAAGAATTTTTATTCATTATATTTATATGGATGACATATTTTTAATAAGATATATTAATTAAAATATGTGTAAATTGATTCGAACACCAATATTAAAAATAAAAGTAATTATTTTTTTAATATAGTGTCTATGCTATTTTATTTTTAGTAAAAATAAAAAAGTTTAATGTACCAAAAAAAAAATTTAAGAGTTAAAGTAGTGCTTATTAATGTGTATTAATTTAAATAAAAAAATTTAAGTCTTTTAAATATGTAATTTTGAATTTAATAATAAGATTTATATGTATAAAAATAATATTATTAAAAAATATTTATATTTAAGTATTTAATTATATTTTAAAATATTAATCTCTTACTCATCAAGTGAGAGATATTATAAAAAAAAGACAATAGTAATTACCAAGAAAAACTGAAGTTAAACTTATACATTAACCTATTACGAACCGGTCAATTTAGTCAATTTATATTGATAAAGTAAGTTATTTTTTTTCTTTGTGGTAAAACGGGGCAAAAAGCCCAAACAAACAAAACAAGAAACTAAACAAATCTCTGAAAGGCAATTCCAGCAATATCTTCCCTTAGAACAGAACCCAAACAAAATGGAGCTTTAGAGAAAACCTGATCACCCAGCCATTGTGTGTGACCCCAACGAGTCAAGCAATCTGCAGCTCGGTTTGCTTCTTTATATATGTGCACCAACTGCACCCTCCACAATCTCTGCTAATTAGTTGATGAATCCTTTGAGAAATAAAGAAGGCAGGACGCGCTCTATCATGGCAACAACGAATGATGGATAGACCACTTTATAGAGTCATGCTCTAATCTCAACATTGTTATGAGACTAATATTTGAGTACAAGAAGTTAATTTTTAATGAAATTAATATATAGTAATTTAATATAAAGATCATTTTTGTAAATATTTTATTAAAAATTTAAATAAAATTTTCAGGGAATGGAAATAGTTAAAGTTAATTATTAGACTTATAAATGTAATCTATTTTTAAAATAATTTTAGATAAAATAAAATTTATTACCATGCCTGAAAAAATTTTAATACTATCACGTAAAACTCTTTGAATGATGTAATAATACATAATTTGATAATATTATAAATATATTTTTCATCAATAATATTAATTTAAAATTAGTCTCAATCATCACCATTCACCATATACATGGGCCACTTCTAATTAACTATTTGTATATTTTTTTTTAGATTACAATGTATCTCTCCACAAATTCAATCCATTTGAACATTTCATCATGGAACTAATCTCTGTTAAACGGCGAGAGCATGAGGATTATGTTATCTTCTCACAATAGTTACAAAGTTGATTTTCTAAGATTTGGACTCGCATCTTCGTATCAAGAAGTCAAAATTAATTACCATATCGACTATTTGTATATTATTATTAGTGTATAAAATGGAAAAATATTTTGATAGTGATGAATTAAGTTTGTTGATTTATTAATTGAAATTTTTAAATGTTTTTAAGATTTTATTTCTATGATTGTAAATTAAATATAAATTTATGCATTAATTCTTAAATTATATATTTTTAAATTTTTTATTACAATTAAATGATATTCAACTTATGTGCACTTCGATTGATTCATTTCTTTGATCCGATCAAAGGCACCATTCACATTGAAATTAAATTATTGACAAAAATATTTTTTATGATTTGACTTTAAAAAATTGGTATAGATAAAATGAATTTAAATATGTAATTATGTATTTACTCATATATTACATACTTATTTATTGTTAGGTCAAGTGATACATTTTACTAAATAATATGCATTTAATAAAAAAAATTAGAACAATGCTGTTTTTAAATAACATTTTACACTTTTAAATTTTGTTTTAAAAGTGTGATATGACACACTAAACATTTGACACAAATTTACATACAATGTATTAATAATGTCTTGTACTTTCTTATAACTATATCTATTTTATTTTTTATATTTTCAGAAAAAGATCATATTTGCAGCGAACTGGCATTATTTAATGGCCCACCGGCCCACTCCATCTGCATCATTGAAAGTTGAAAGCGAAAGGGGGAGAAGCCGAAGGACATTAGTATATTCCGTTGGAAACAGGATCCCTAATCATAAACAGTTGTGGTAGTGAACCAAAGGCCGAATGCAACAAGAGTAAGCTGGGGGCTGGATGGGCTTCGTTATCATCTGGCACGAGTACATCTTTTCGAGTGTTTGACATTTGTTACTCGTTAGGCATTGCCACGTGATGCGCTGAACCAAAACGAGCTCATTTAATCCTGCTCGTTCAAATTCGCACATGCCACTCAAGCTGCAGATTAGGTAGAATGGAATAGCAATAAACAAATAACGAATCTCCCCCGTGGGATGTTTTCCTTCATAACTTACTAGTGAAAAATACAATCATATTTTTAAAAATAAAATTTGTTATTAGTTAATTGTAACATATAGCCAACAGATTAAAAAAAAAGATTGTAACATATGCTTAAATTTTTTTTTGTTAAGTATAACGTACAGGTCCTAAAATTATTTATTTCTTTATTTTTTTGGTAATTATGTAAAAAATAAATAAACCAAATTTGTAAATTACAAGAATCATCAACAAAGTGAACTATGACAGACATGTATCCCATGTTTTGATTGTTATAACCTCACAAATAAGTACAACTGTTTATAATCAAACTAAATTGATCTAAATCTCCAAAATTGAATAAATTTTTTTAAAAAAATTTGAAACAAAATTGATTGACTTTGATTTTTTTATTATTAAAGTTGATTGGTTTCACTTGCATTTTAATTTTTATCCACAAAACCAAGCCATATATATATATATAGGGGACATATCTAATGAGAGGAGTTTTTATTGTGAGAGAACTGAGAATAATCTTGAATACAACCATACAATAAATTATTAAAAGTTATTGAAGGTCATGACCACTTAAAAAAGTCGCGTCGTTTATCTTCTAATTTGACCATTCATAAAAGATCCAATGGTCAATATTCACTTTACCTCTCACAATAAACACTCTCTTACTGAAAGTAAGATCCTATATATATATATAACAATTTACATACTTATACATAATTAAATTTTTAAGATACAATGACGCCGTTTGATCTATATAGTCGATCTCACTTAGTAAAAAAAATCTTAGTTGTTGTTGTATACATAATTAACTTTCAATCAATATTGTTTTTATACAGATTTTTAAACTAATGTAATGTTTATACCTATTTAATGATATTTTTATTAGCATTTTGAAGTAAATTTATTGTTAATTGGACCATTAAAAAAAGAAAATTAAAATTAAATTATGAGTTTTTTATTAAAAAAGTGCTTAAAATCAAACCAACCGATTCAGATAAGTTTGGTTATTCTATCAAAATAAAATCAATCCGTTTCTAACATTAAAAAAACTACTATTTGTGGTCGGATAACTTTATTTTTTCCTCAAAATAATCAATTATAATCAAAACACTCATATTTTTTTTTGTAATCATGAGATATTTTTATAAGTTCAACTTATTTAAACTGGTCATAAAATTAATTCATATTTGATAAGGTTATTCCCCCATTCTTACAGCTCACCTTCGATAGTAGAAACTGAAGCCTTCCTCTGGCAGCAAATTTGGGGTGGAATCGAGTCCTCTTTGAAATAGATTGTCTCCAAGTAATAGAAGCTTGCAGAGATGTATCACTGTAATTAGTTTTCATTATCAGTTAGTTACTTAATTATCTAAGTTAGTTTCTATCAGTTAGTTAGTTAGCAAATTAGTTAGTTAGTTAGCAAGTTAGTTAGCAGAGAAGTCTCTATAGATATCTTCGTTGTATAAATACTTCATCTAAGTTAATATATCTTCAAGATCATTTTTACTTATACACAGTCTAATATGGAATCAGAAGTTCTCTGAAAGCTTCCGCTCTCTCATTTTTCTGTTCTCTATTCCTTTTTCTAGGGAATTTTCTTCATCACCGTGATGGATGAAGCTATCAATCCTTTTTTTCTTCATCATTTAGATAGCCCTGGTCTTGTTCTTGTATCGCAGGTGCTCACTAAAGACAATTACAATTCCTGGAGCCATGCAATGAAGATGGCTTTCTCGATGAAGAACAAGCTCGGGTTCATCGATGGTTCGATCCCTCGTCCAGTTTATGATGATCAAGATCTGCTTCATTCTTGGATTCGTAACAACGACATTGTCATTTCTTGGATCCTTAATGCAGTTTCCAAAGAAATCAGCGCCATTATCATCTATTCCACTTCTGTTCATGAGATCTGGCTTAATCTCAAGGATCATTTTCAGCAACAAAATGGTCCATGGATTTTTCAACTTAAACGTGAATTGATGAATCTTCATCAAGGTTTTTTGTCTGTAAGCCAATTTTTCACCAAGATGAAGTCTATCTTTGATTAATTGAATGACTATAAGCCTTTAACTTCTTGCACATGTGGTGGAATTTGCCCTTTGCTGGATTATATTCAATCTGAACATGTTTTACAATTTATGATGGGCTTGAATGATGAATTTGCTTCTGTGCGTGGGCAAATATTGTTGATGGATCCTTTTCCTTCTATCAATAAGGTTCTTGCTCTCGTGCTTCAAGATGAAAGACAGCAACGTGTTGGTTCCACTCTAATGAATTCTAAATCTCAAATAGCATTTGTTGTTAATACTGCTCAATCCAAGGAAAAATCAGTGAAGAAAGATTGCCTTGTGTGTTGTCATTGTGGAATTATTGGTCACATTATGGATAAATGTTACAAATTACATGGTTATCCTCCAGGTCACAAGTTTCATAAACTGTAATCTGGTTCTTCAAGCATTGTAAATCAGGTTTTTGCTACCGATTCTACACCTACTGAGACTAATGGCATTACTGCCCAATATCAACAGTTGTTGGTGATGTTAGCTACCCAATTGTCACAAGCAACAAAGCCTATTGTGGAGCAATCTGAGTCTCCTTTCTCTGTTCCTTCTGCAGGTATAATCCTGTCTACAAATCTGTCACCTTCCCTATCTAATTCACATTTTTGGGTTTTAGATTTAGGTGCTTCTTGTCATATTTCATTCACTTTACATAATTTCATTTTAGTTCAACCTGTCACAAATATTTCAGTTACTTTACCCAATCAAACTCAAGTTATGGTTCCCTTTATAAGATTTGTTAGATTAATTCCCAATTTACTTCTCATTAATATATTTTACATTCCTAATTTTAGAGTTAATCTATTGTTAGTAAGTGCTTTTTTAAAAGAGAATTCATGTTCAATCTCTTTTTTTCCTGATTCTTTCTTAATACAGGACAGCAGCACACTGAAGATGATTGGCAAGGGTGATATGATTGAAGGCCTTTATGCCTTTAAGACTATCTCTCAATGAATCCAATCACTTCCAACTGTTACATCTATTTTACAGCTTCCTAGTTCCAGTAACATTCCTACAAAATCTAATTCTTATACTTACAAGTGTATGTTTTTCAATTCTTGTACATTACCTGCTCATGTTTGACACTTTCGATTAGGCCATCCTTCTCATCATAGGTTGCAACTGTTGCATAATAAAATTGACTTGTCAAAATTCAATTCTTCTACTTGCAACATATGTCCCCTAGCTAAACAAAAAAGGTTATCTTTTACTTCTCATAACTCTATCAATTCTGCTCCATTTGACTTAATTCATTATGACATATGAGGTCCTTTTCATCAGCCAACTTATAATGGTCATAGATATTTCTTAACTTTAGTTGATGATCATACTCAATACACTTGGACTTCCTTATTGAAATATAAATCAGAAGCCACCAGGTTAATCATGAGTTTTTTTGCTATGGTGAACACTTAGTTTGGTAAGGTTGTCAAATGTATTAGAAGTGATAATGCTAAAGAACTTCAGCTCAGTGATTATCTTGTAGAAAAAGGTATTTTACATAAATTTTCTTGTGTTGAAAGACCTGAGCAAAACTCAATGGTAGAAAGGAAACATGTACACTTGCTTAATACAACAAGAGCCTTATATTTTCAATCCAAAGTTCCTTTGTGTTTTTGGGGAGATTGTGTTACTACTACAACTTTTCTTATTAACAGGCTGCTTGCTCCATTACTGAATAATCATTCCCCTTTCTCTAAACTTTATGATAAGGATCTTGATTATCATTCCTTATGAATCTTTGGTTGTCTATGTTACTATTCTACTCTTCCATCCACTAGAAATAAATTTTCTCCTAGGGCTCAACCATGTGTTTTCATAGGATATCCTATTGGTCACAAGGCTTATAAAGTTTATAACCTTGAAACTAGAAAAATTCAAATTTTCAGAGATATTGTCTTCCATGAAGATATTTTTCCTTTCTACTCCACCCCCCATACTAATCCAGATTTGGATCCTTTTTATACTCTGGTTCTTCCTAGAACTATACCTACCATTGATGTTTCTTTTACATCTCCTATTGATTTAGTTACCCACTCAGCAGACACACTCTCAACTACGGTTCCTTGTACTTCTTCCTCTTCTATTTCTAGTTTTGATTCACTATCTGCAGAACCTACATCTACTGGCCCACCACATGTTCCTCCTGTTCCACTCAGGAAATCTATTAGAATTTCAAAACCTCCTTCATACTTATCTTCATACAAATGCAATCAACTCACCTCTTCATATTCTATAACCTTCTACTTCTTATAGTAACCTTAGTCCTACCTTCAAACACTTCATTTGTCAAATCTCAATAGTATATGAACCTCAGTTTTTCTATCAAGATGTCAAAATTCCAGAATGGCAGCAGGCTATGTCTGAAGAATTGTAAGCAATGAAAACTAACAAGACTTGGACAATTGTACCCTTGCCATAAAATAAACAGCCAATTGGCTGTAAATGGATATATAAAGTAAAGTATAATCCTAATGGCAGTGTCGCTAGGCATAAAGCCATGTTGGTTGCTCAAGGATTCACTCAACAAGCTAGTATAGACTATGTTGAGACTTTTTCACCAGTGGCCAAACTCACTACAGTCATAGTACTCTTGGATTTAGCAACAATAAAGAAATGGCAGTTGGTTCAGTTAGATATCAACAATGCTTTTCTTAATGGAGATTTGTTTGAAGAAGTGTATATGAAGTTATCACTTGGATATAATCCTCAAGGGGAGAATTCTAATAAGAATTTAGTTTGTAGATTAAACAAATCTATTTATGGTCTTAAACAAGTTTCAAGACAGTGGTTTACAAAATTTTCTACTATCTTACTAAGTCTTGGCTTCACTCAATCTAAGAATGATAACTCTTTGTTTAGCAAGGGATCTGGTTCCTCTATAATTTTTTTTCTTGGTTTATATAGATGATATCGTCTTAGCAGGGCAAAATTCTTAGTCTATTGATGTTGTTAAGTCATTTTTGAAGTATGCATTCCAACTTAAAGACCTTGGACATTTGAAATATTTTCTTGGTTTAGAAATAGCTCAATCTACTAAGGGCATTCATCTATCTCAAAGAAAATACATTTTATCTCTATTGGAAGATACTAGTTTTACAAATTGCAAGCCTGCCTCTTTGCCTATGGATCTTAATTTGAAAGTCAGCATGGATGATGGAGATCTCTTGCCTGATGATTCCCAATATAGAAGGATCATAGGTAGGCTGCTGTATTTGACTCTTTCTCGCCCTGACATTGCTTACAATGTAAATAAATTGAGTCGATTTATGTCTAAACCAAGGACTGCTCATTTGCAAGCAGCTTATCACCTTCTCTGATATCTAAAGGTCACTCCTAGTCATGGCATTTTATTTTTGTCCAGTTCTTCTTTAACCTTAACTGCATGTGCTGATGCAAATTGGGGTTCTTGTGTGGACACCAGAAAATCAACTATTGGTTATTGCCTTTTTATTGGTGATTCTTTGGTTTCATGGAAGTCAAAGAAACAGGTTACTGTGTCAAGGTCATCTGCAGAAGCCGAATACAGGACTATGGCTACTATAACTAGTGAGATTGTTTGGATGGTTAAGCTTTTACAAGATTTTGCAATACCAACTGGTTCAGTTCGGTTATTGTGCGATAATTAAGCAACTATCCACATAGCCTCAAATCTAACATTTTATAAAAGGACAAAACACATTGACATTGATTGTCATTTCATACAGGAAAAGGTGGTTTCTGATCTCATCAAACTAATTCACGCGAAAACCAGTTATCAATTGATAGATTTGTTTACAAAAGCCTTGCCTTATGCTCAATTCACAAACATGATTCACAAGCTGGGACTTCTTGACATCTACTTCCCACATTGAGGGGGAGTATCACTATAATTAGTTTTCATTATTAGTTAGTTACTTAATTATCTCAATTAGTTTCTATCATTTAGTTAATTAGCAAATTAGTTAGTTGGTTAGCAAGTTAGTTAGCAGAAAAGTCCCTGTAGATATCTTCGTTGTATAAATACTTCAGCTAAGTTAATATATCTTCAAGATCATTTTTACTCATACACAGACTATAATAAGATGGCAAATGGCTTTGGGAAATAGGCCCTGTTATTGAAGACTAAATCAAATTATGACTAATTTCCAGTTCATAGGCTTTTTGTGGTGTAATAGGAAAGGCAATGAGGTTGCTCAAACCGTTGCCAAGTTAGCGATGCAGAGGCGGCTCTCTCCCAACTGGTTTCATGTCTTCCTCAACAAGTGGTAGATCAAATCCTACAGGATGCGGCATCTAGCCTATCTAGAAGTTAATTTCCTCAGACCTTCGTGCGTGTCTGGTTCCACGTGGGTTGTGTTGTGTTGTGCACAGCACTATTGATGGCTCTCATCTGTTTCCGTGTTTTGCTAGAGATCGAGTTTCCAGCCTCCAAAATAGATTCCCAGCTCTAACTTGGTGTGGTCATGGCTGCTTTCGCTTCTTGTATTTATGCTGAGTTCGATTGTTTTAGGTTCATTTAAATACATTATTATAAAAGTGTTTTTTTTTAATATCTCTTATTTTAATAATTTTTTTAAAAATTATTTTATATTTAGATACAATATTTAAAAAATATTTATTTTAGTAGTGTTTTGATAATATTATATTAAATAATCACTTATTCTTCTATTATTTTTAGAAATAGTGAATTATTAATTACAAAATTAAGTAATTTTAATATTTGTACTTTTTTTATTTTTTTAATATAACATTTAAACCTACTTAAAAATATATTAAAATATTTTAAAAAAATAAGTGTTTTTTTATTAGAAAAAAAAGTGTATCCATACAAGCTTTTGGTAACAATATAATTTTAGGACGGGCTAGATTTGTTTGGCTTTGTGATAGGTCCTTATCTTTTCGTCTCTCGATAGTTTGGTAGGGCCTTTGTATGGCTGGTGTATTGGTCTCTCAAATCTTTAGACGAAAAAAAAAGCGTTCACATCTTCAATTTTGCCACAATCCTTAGTGTATGTTTAAGAGAATAGTAAAGAAGGGAATCACAAGGAATAATATGATAAGATTTAAAAATAATGTGTTTAAAAGTTATTTTAAAAAAAAGAATAGAATGATAAGAGAAGATCAAAGAGTCTCTCATATTACTCAAAACTTTTATTTTTTATCTTGTTTCTTTCTCATTAACTTATTAAAATACCAAATAATAGAATAACATATTCTATTATATTTCATTCCTTATATTTTTAATCCATTCTATTATAAATTACTCCCTTCCATTTTTTTAAAACTCTCAAATCTTACATATTGATTTCCATTTGTCGTGTACTTTTTTGCCTTTTAAAGTGATTCCATGCTACTGATCTTGTTCATTCTTTGTTGGGATTTTCGCGTATCACTCGGCCACAGGAGAAAGAATTGGTTCATAGGGAATTTGATTGCTTCCCTAGAAGACATTCTAACACCACAGATTGAGAGACGTAACAAAGATTAGAGATTGAATTAGAAATAGTGAAAACAGGTCATAGGTGCACAGGCATGGGAAGATAAAAAATAGAGACAAATTTCAGAATGACAACCACAAAAGTTGTCCGACAATAGGTGAAATGACAATAAAAGCAGGAGAAAGAACAACCCGGATCCAAAATGCAAACAAGAAGCCGTCTCTTACTATTGAGCCTTGAGAGCAAGAAAGTCTTAGGAAGAACTTGTTTATCTAGATATGTGAATTAAATTAATTAACATTTAAATAATTTGTGTTACATAATTATTTTATATTAAAAATAATAATATGTTATTTAATGATTGATTTAGTTTACATAATTTACATAAATAAGATTTACACAAGTATTTTTCTTAAATAAATAAGATTTACATAAATAAAATTTACACAAATATTTTTCTTTTTGAGCTCAAGTCATAGAAAACATAATTCAAGAACAAATATCTCAGTCCCATTTGGCGTAGAGCTGGGCTGGCCAAGTGTTTAAGATCTAGTCTGATCCAAAAATTCGTCCTAACTTAAAGTTTTTTGGGTACTTCGACCTAAAATTAATTTAGATAGATTTTATTTTTAGAAATTAGTGTATGTTTTTAGTTGAATTTGAGTAATTGGTTGAGTTATCCTAATCTGACTCAGTGTCGCATGACATTTTAAAATTTATATTTTTTATAGTTAATTATAAATAATAAAACTATTTTGCATAAGTTAATAACTTTTATATAACGAAATAATATATTTGTATTGATATTATTTGTCTCAATATATTTTATAAAATAACATTTATTTTTTATTTTTAAAATTTTATAATTTAGATATCTACAGTGCCTAAATTTATATGTTTTATCTAAATATTAGATCAATTCAGACCATTAGTCAAGCCATCAACAAGTGGAATCCAAATTTAAACAATTTTAGCTTAAACAAAATATCAAATCGAATTTGGAACGAGTTACACTCATTTCAATAAGGGCCATGAATGTTAGAAAATTTCCTATGATTTTAGACTTCTATTGATTTGTCTTTTTATCAAAACTGATTGAATGATAACCTGATGTTTCCTGCAATCCATTTTATATTGTAATCAATGAGTTTATTAGATATCACATGTTAGACTTTGAGTTCAAATAGTATGTGTGCTTGAAAAGGTGTGAGGCCGGTTGCTTGTTTCCATGATTAGTGGAACAAGACAACTCTTCAACAAAGGGGCAGGTCCCTTCTCCACTCCCTTTCTCTCTCTCTCTCTATCTATATATATATCTCTGTGTATGTGTGAATGTCTTTTAAAGATAGAGATATGATCTTTCACTCACAAACTACTATTGTCCCATCCAAAAGAGAAAGGAGAAGGAGAAGAAGATCTTGATTCCTGTAGTCCACAAAGTGTGTACAATCATTGGTCCTTTCTTGATCGTAAACTTAAGAAGGACAAGATGTCTACAAGAGGTACGCAATTGATGATTAATATGATGTTCTAAATTCATGATCTATGATCTAGGGACATTGTTAGCAATGATTTCTAATGTCTACATGTGTTATCAGAGCTTTAGATACATGATTTAGAATCCATTCAAATATGTACATACATGACTACATGAGAACCTATGATTTTAGGGTTTATAACTTGTATTCTTTATGCATGATTATGTGGATATAGGATAAAAATTATTTAATTATGTTTTTTGTAAGTTTTTTAGATGTTATAAGTCATTTTTAAGTCACTGTAAATGATTGGAAAACTTAGAACCCACATTATACTCCATGGATGAAAACTTTAAGAACACATGATGATTTTAAATCATTGTTTTGTTTGTTTTTATTTATGATAATTGTCTAAATCTATCCTAGAATATGTTTAGGCATGAATATAGGCCTTAGAGGCATTCAAAACACATTAAAAAATGAAGAGGGACGTGATTTTTCAAACCAGGTTTGAGCAGACTTGTTTTCACTTTTTTTGGATCCTAAACGATTCATTCTTGCTTAATTTTCTTCATGAAAATCATAAAAAATGATGATAAATCATGTTTGGAGGAATACTCAATCGCTTGGGGATTAAAACCGTGTAAAAAATGATGGAGAATGGTGTTGGATCGCAATCGGGTTGTCAGAACCCATTTTCAGCGAACTGGGTTGGCTGGAGGTTGAAGACAATGAACAATGTGCATGGACAAAGCCCACGCACACTGTCCGACATGTGGGGCGCGTGTGAAGTCTCTGGTGCTCTGTTTTGCATGCTGTTTATTCTTCTACACTTGTATTGATGCCTAGAATTCATATATATATATAGGTTTTATAATTTTCTGGACAATAAATATATTTAATATTTATTTATTTCTTATTTATTCAGATTAAGCACTTATGAAAATTAATTTTTTAGTGATTCTGAACATGAAAAATATTTTAATATTATAATAAACCTATCTATGATAGCTACTCTCCCTAGTTATTAAGTTTGGGTAGTGCACTCTCTAGATACATTAAGAAAATTAAAGAATATATTAGAAAATGATTATTTGAACTATTAATTAATTTATCCCAGTTGAGGGCTCTATTAATTGAAGTGAATATATGCCACCATAGTGGATTATTTGCTTAAATTGATAGGGTTACTCTTGTGAATAATTTTTTGGGATGTTGTGTTACTTAATTAATTTGTGAATTAAACTTACTCACAGATAGTAAATTCATAAATTATTTTGTTGTAACATGTTATTAGTTTTGATATGATCTTTATAGTAAAATTCTTTTTACCCACAGGTATTATAATTTTTTGTAACTTTTGTTATTATATGATATATACTCTACCCACAAGAGAGTTTATATATGTATTAAATCCCTATTTTAGTATTTGTCATTATTATAATTGCTCATGTTATTAATCATTTTCTTATTTATTATTTTTAAGCTCCAGTCATTTTTTCCTTGAATAATAGTACAAACCAAGTTGAGGCTTTGACTGAAAATAATTATAAGAAGTGAAAGAATGATGTTGAATTAGCACTTAACTTATTGGACATTGATATAGCTATTAGAGAAGATGAATCCGCTGCATTGATTGCCTAAAGTACTAATAAGCAGAAAGCTTATCACAAGGAGTGGATAAAGGCTAATTGCAAGGCTTTAATGATTATCAAGTGCTCCATTGATGAGACACTTGTGAAAGCAGTTCCACATTCCAACAATGTTAAAACTTTTCTTGCTTCCATTGAGAAAAGGTACGCAGTATCTAGAAAAGTCGAAGCAGGTCAATTGATGGAAACCTTTATTAACATGAAATATGATGGAATTGGTGGTGTTAAGCAATACATTATGAAGATGGTAACTATTGCCAATAACCTTAGTGACCTTAAGTGTCTTGTAACTGGTACTTTTTCTTATTTGCTATGTTTTAAATTCCCTACCTACTAATTTGATACCTTAAAAATATCCTATAATACCTAAAAGGAAGAGCGGGATATTAATACCTTAATATTTGTTTGCGTAAAAGAAAAGGATAGGATTAATAAGTTGATAAAGAATAATATCTTATCTTCACTTGATTCTACAGATTTTTGGAATTGTATAGACTGTATAAGAGGAAAGATAATCAAGACAAGTAGAAGGGTTCCATATGTAGTAAAGAACTTTTAGAAATAATTCATATATATATTTGTGGTCCTTTGAAACCAACCTTGTGTAGAAATAAATATTTTATTACTTTTATTGATTACTTTTCTCGTTTTAGTTATGTTTACCTGATAAATGATAAGTCATTGTCTTTAAAAAAGTTTAAAATTTTTAAAAACGAGGTTGAGAATTAATGTGGTAAAAGAATAAAAATAGTAAGGTCGGACTGAGGCGGTGGATATTATGGTAGACATGGTGAGACTGGACAATTTAAGAGACTTTTTGTTAAATACCTTGAGGATTGTGGAATAGTTTTCCAATTTACTATGCCACGGACTCCTGAACAAAATAAGGTAGCTGAGAGGCGAAATCACACTTTAATAGATATGGTAAGGTCTATGATGAGTCAGTCCAAATTACTTGATTTTCTTTGAGGAGAAGCCCTTAAAACAACCATGTATATACTAAATAGAATGCCTTCTAAGTCTGTTCCCAAATCTCCATTTGAATTGTTTAAGGGGTGGAAACCTAGCCTTAACCATCTTCGTGTGTGGGGTTGTGCCGCTAAGGTGAAAATCTATGACCTTAATGCATCAAAATTAAGTCCAAAGACTACCAGTTGTTACTTTATTGGTTATCCCATCAAAGCTAAAGGCTACAGATTCTACTGCCCTACTCGTGGAACAAAAATAGTTGAAGCAATCACTGTCAAATTTCTTGAGAATGATGTGAGGAGTTATGATGTTACTATGAATGAGGGCACAAGTTCTAGTGGAGAAAAAGTTTTAGTACCAGTTTCTATTATATAATAAAGAAACACGAATGAGTCATTTGAAATGGTTGATGAGGAACCACAACAAAAAGTTATAGAAGAACCACCGACGTTTGCTCCTGAACATCCTATTGAGGTTCTTCCTCTTAGACGATCTCAAAGAGAAAGAAGACCGGTCAACCTTGATGATTACTATATTTTTCTGGGGGAGATAGATATTAATATTATGTGCATGTCAGATCCAGAAAATTATAAAGAAACAGTTTCTAGTGCTCTATCTGATAATTGAATTGAAGCAATGAATGATGAAATACTCTCTGTGAATCATAATGATGTATGAGAGCTTATGTAACCTCTTGAAGGTGTTAAGCCTATTGGGTGCAAATGGGTGTTTAAGACGAAAAAAGATTCTAAGGGAAATGTGGAGCGCTTTAAAGCAAGATTGATAGCAAAAAGATTCACTCAAAAGGAGGGAATTGACTACAAAAATACTTTCTCTCCTATTTCTTCCTAGGATTTTTTCCGGATTATTATGGCTTTAGTTGCTCATTATGATTTGGAGTTGCATCAGATGGATGTAAAGACAGCCTTCTTGAATGGAGATCTTTATGAAAAGATCTAGATGCAACAACCAGAGGGTTTTATAGAAAATAGAAAGGAGTATATAGTACGCAAATTGAAGAAATCTATTTATGATTTGAAGCAAGCTTCTAGACAATAGTATATTAAATTTGATGAAATTATTTTTTCTATGGACTTTGTGGAGAATAAGGGAGATCAATGCATATATCTTAAGGTGCGTGGGAGTAAATTCATTTTTCTTGTTCTCTATGTGGATGATATTTTACTTGCCAACAACAATTATGATCTACTTGTTAAGACTAAAGATATGTTGTCAGCTACTTTTGATATGAAAGATTTAGGAGAAACTTCTTTTGTTTTAGGAATTGAAATTCATAGAGACAAGAGTCGTAGGCTTTTGGGTTTATCTCAAAAATCCTATATTGATCGTGTTCTTAAAAGGTATAATATGGAAACTTGTAGGTCTGGTGATGTTTCAGTTACCAAATGAGACAAGTTGAGTAAGGAGCAGTACCCTAAAAATGATATTAAGAGGAGTTCTATGACAAATGTCCTTTATGCTAGTGCGGTTGGTAGCCTTATGTATGCTCAGGTGTGCACTAGACATGATTTGTCTTTCGCTATTAGTGCATTAGGCAGATATCTATCTAATCCAGGACCTGCTCATTGGGTAGCTGTTAAAAATGTTATGAGATACCTACAGAAGAAAAAAATTACATGCTTGTTTATAGGAATGTGGATGATTTAAATGTCATTGACTACTCTGATTCAGAATTTGTTGGATGTATAGATGATGATAGATCCACTTCTAGATACATTTTTATGTTAGCTGGAGGAGCTACATCTTGGAAGAGAGTAAAACAAACTCTAACAGCTTCTTCCACAATGTAAGCTGAGTTTGTTGCATTGTATGGTGCTGCTTCACATGCAATGTGGTTAAGGAACTTCATTTTCACTCTTGGTGTTGTTGACTCTGTAACACCCTAGCTAGGGCATCACATTTCTGACTTCTGACTCATAATATGAAAATAAGTTCGAACAAAGTTTGAGTTATAAAAGATGGGTTTCAAAATTTCTTCTTTACTGAAACGTAAATTTACTGAAAATATTAGGTAATATTGAAAATCATATTTCAACTATTCATTATGCAATATTGACACCAATTAATATCACAATTTAAAGAGAAATATAAAATTAACAGACTTATTTTTTTTTGACAGTAGCAAACCCCATGACGGGTCCTACTTAATAGCACGGTACAACACTAACGAAAAACTTTAACATACTTATTCCTTTTTCTCATTCCATCTTGATGCATCGGCATCATACGTTCCTTTGTCAACACTGCACACCTTCAAGTCCTGAATGTCCACTCTTTATTGTTGTCACCAATCTCAGAGTATCCATCGCCCGTTATGTCTAAGACAACTCGATCTTTCTATTATTTGATTTTAACAGTACAGACACAACAAAATAATATAACAAAGAGGTGAGATCACCTACACCAATACTAACATGGCAGCACAGAGATAACACAAACAACAATATCATACAGATAGATCATACCATAATCATGCTATCAACATTAATCAACTATCATCATCTAAGTACTCAAAACAATTGTCATAGCCAACATTCCTCAATTAATATATCATACAAATATAAATGTTCAGATTTATGCATATGCACAAAAACTCAGTTTTTCAAAAACAACTCTATGGAAGTTTTCACAATTTCGAGAAGAATGTTCTGGTCAATTGTCAGCCTTAGCCCAAAGACAATCTCCCAGTTGTTGAAAAGAATCGTGTTCTTATCGGGTATCGTCAATGTGTTGCAACGGACTGCATCGCCAAGTGGTACAGGGTACTCGCCAACTGTCCACTGGTCGACCGCCGCGCCTTGATGCCCCCAAAATCCATCATAGACCTCACTATCAATTCTCATTCCCTCTTCAACCACAAGGGCCATAATAGCTATTAGCTATATTTTATACAATGCATGAATATATCGGTAAGTCCAACCCCAAAGGGCCAAATCTTTTCAATTTCATTTGTTCAATTTATATCATATGCTTCAACGCATACTTTTTCAATGCATGTATAATGCACCAAATCCATTCACAGTCTCTTTCCAATGCATACAAAATGCATCAAATACCATCATAGGCAAAACACGCTCATTTTCTCATACAAGATCCATACACTAGTTCAACAAGAATTATACTATATTTTCAACATGAAATCATGTTATCATGTTTTCATAGTTATAAAACACTTTCGCCGTGTTTTCACAAAATTACATAACATTTCCATTATGTTTTCACAATTCCAAAATATTTCTGTTACATTTTCAAAATTCTGAAACATTTCTGTTATATTTTCACGATATTGTAACACTTTTGTTACGTTTTCAAAATGTTGCAGTTCTTCTGTTGCACTTTTAAATCACGTATTAATTTTTCAATGTCTTTCTCAATCGCGTAAAAATATATGTTTCTCAAATCGCATATTTTTCCACTGTTTCAAAATTACGTATATTTTTTAATAATATTTTCAATAGTGTAAAATATTTAAACGCTTCCCAAATCTCATAACAATTTTCTACCATTTTTCATAATTACGTAAAAATATTCTATCATTATTTAATCACATAGTGATTTTTCAACTGTATTTCAAATCACGTAAAATATTTAAAGTTACATAAAATATTTAAATGTAATTCAAATCACATAGAAATATTTTAACATATTTCAAATTAAGCGTAGAAGTATCATTTTTAAGATACGTAAATCATTTTTCACCATTTTACAATCATGTAAAATATTCCTCAATATTCCAAACATTATTTTGGACTTTCAAATAAGTCAATATCATTTTTAACACATTTTTTTACTCAAGAAAATCTTTTTCCCCGTTTCTTTACTCAAGAAATTCTTTTTCAAATATAATCTATAAAATTACTTTTTCATTGATATAAATCAATGTTTCAAATCTTAAAATTTCCACACGTGCTTCAAAACTTGAAAATAAGTTATACTTTAGTAAATTCTCAAATCACCATTATATTCTCCATTTTTCTCAAAGCATTTCCAAACACAACCTTCTTCAAAATAAATTGAAGTTTGAAAACATTTTTGTTTACAAAAACTTAATTTCTCAAGTGATAAATGCTCTAATTCCATTTCCAAATTCTTGTATTAACTCAAGTTACGTTTCCACTTTGAAAATCACTTTGTTCATAAAAATCAAGGCATTACAAGTCTTCAAAAACGTGGACATGACTATTGAAACCATTAAATATTTTTCCTTCTAAAATGATATGATTTTACACAAACAAAACCATTAAAATTTTATTTTCAAAACCGAAGTACCGATGGTTATAAAAACCAAACCCATTTGTTCAAATTTATTTTCACTTTCTTTGCAAATCCTTTTTCATTCTTAGTCAAAAATCTTTTCCTTAATATATATTTTCTCAAAATCACTTTTTATTGATCTAGTCCTACAAAATCATATTGAGTTGTTTTAATTATTGTTTCTTAACTTTAAATTTCCTAACATTTTCCAAAACTCAAATAAATTCTTCGTGAGTAAATTTAAGTTACAAATATTTTCTTTTATATTTCTAAATCACTTCTAAAAATTGATTCTTTTTAAATTAATTTGAAGTTCAATACTTTCAATCTTCTTTTTATGAAAATTCCACTTCACCTAATTTATAACACTTAATTCCCTTTTCAAAAATCCTTATTTGAAAGTTCTTGTATTTCATAACATCAAAACATTTTTCTAAATTATCAAAATCTTATAGATGGCCATTGGAACCATGAAATATTTTTCTTCTAACTTAAATAAATTCCATTCTTGTTTCTACAAAATAAATCAATAAAATTTCATTCTAAAATTTGTGTTCATGTTTTCTTAAAAAAATAAACCTTTAGTTCATTTTTCATACTCCTCATATCAATCCAATTTTTATTCTTCCATAAACATATTAATTTGTAAACACCTATTTTGAGGTGTCTTGGCCGAAATTCTCATTGTTCTAGGGATCAAAATTTAATTTCCTTGTTCTTGAAAAATTTTAACATTGACCCAAATCAAGGGCATCAAAACCGTAGCTCTTCCTTGGCCATTGGAACCAAGATCAATTTTCTTTCCATCCACACATCATGGCATACATATATATATTTCATCATAAATATCATAAACATGCCATATACTCATCATGCATATTATAAGTATACTATCAAAGTCATAAAATCATGCAAAGCATATTAAGGATAGACAAAAATAATCAAAGCACAAGAAAATAAAGTAAAGCTCATAAACACACAATTAATTATTACATGACCATGGATTGGAATTCTCACATGAATTCACAATTTATCAAATATAAGACCATCTCCCACCACCATAATTGGTTGGTGAGATGGATCTCCCTCTTACCTCTTGAAGATCCTCAAAACTTCTTGATTTTGCTTCTTTTTCCAAGTCCTTCAACACCAAGAGCTTATCAAATTCAAAACAAAATACATAGAAATTAGTATACTAAGCTTGATTAAGAGGAACCATGGATCAAACATGGTTTAGATTATGAAAAAGAAGAGAAGAAATGAAGTCTTCTTATACTTCACCTAAAAAATTTCATAACTTTGTTCTTGAAGAAAGTCCATTAAAATGAATGATTTTGAGAAAGTCTCCAACATGAAAGTTGCTTAGAATATCATATAGATTCAAGATTTATGGTTGGATGAAATTAAAAGTAATGGAGAGTGTTTTTGGGTGTCTTGACTGAATGGTTTCTCTTGAAGCACAAAGATAGAATTTTTGATTTTTGATAGAAACTTGAAGCTTTGATTTGAAGCTCAAGATGAATGATTTTGGAAAAACTCATAACTAGAGATGTTCTTAGAATGGTGTTTAGGTTTAGGAAATGTGTTTAGATGAAATTTTAGAAGCTTGGAGACATGGTTTCTAGGTGTTGACCGAATTCCTCACAAGAAGGAAAACGTAAGCTTTTTGATCTTTAACTTGAAGAACAAGGTTGAAGATTATAGAATTTTGAGAAGTTCCTAACATGAAAGTGTTTTGGATTGATGACAGGATTCAAGATATGTAGCTAGATAAAATTATGAAAGATTGGAAGTGGTTCTATGGGTGGTGACCGAATAGCTCAAAGAATAGAGAAAATGGTGTTCTTTGTATTTGTTCTTAGTGTTCTTGAACAATTGGAAGAGAGAGAAGAGAGAGAATGGTCTTTGTGTTACTAAGTGTGATAGAAAATCAAAATAGAGGGCTGAATTGAAGTGGATAACCGTAGGAGTGAAAGAATGAAGAGATAGAAATTTGTTTATCATAATTGAAGGCTATCAAATGCATGCAAAAGTCTTCCACTTTGTCATCTTTTTCTTTGGCCTAAAAAGGCTATACAAGCATGTCTAAACATGTCTCCTCCTTCCTAACACTCCAAAACCGTCCCCCCCTTCATCATTATGCATGCAAAGTTGTCATAATTATTAGTTACCATCTAGAGCATTTCTAGCCATTGATTAATTCAATGGTTAGGATTTCGGTAGACTTTTGATTTTTAGAAGACTAAATCTAAGCCATTGGATCCTTCTCCTTTAAATTCTAGCCATTAGATGTGTCTCCAAAATTAAGGGTCAAGATTGCTCCTTCAAACTTTAAATCCAAGGGTTATAATTAGTCATAGCCTTTTTAGAAGACCAAATCTCCACCCTTAATTAATTCTTCATCCAATGGTCATAAATGGTCCTTGTTACTTTACAAGACCAAATCTCCACCTTGATCAATTCTAAATCCAATTGTTGTAAATGGTCACTTTATATAATCAAATTTACACCGTTGATTAAATCTACGGTTGATATTGAAGCTTGCCTAACTAAGTTTATTCTCACATCATTGATTAAATCAATGGTGATTTTACAATGCTTCTTTATTAAATTTATTTCTTAACCGTTAATTAAATCAATGGTAGATATCCAAACCACCAGTGTTGACTTAAGCAATATAATTTCTATTTTTATCTACTAAAAATCCCACGAAAGAATATATTTACTGTATTTTTATCGCCCGATAATTAAATACAGTACAAAATAAATTTTCTAAAACTATTTTCAGATTCAGGTTTAGTAAGATCCATTGTCTCCGTCTAAACAGTATAAATTTTTCTATGCGTAGAAAAATTTTTACTTTTGATGACCCACAGGCCCACGTAAGGTCACCTGGGCCCACCTAGGACCACCTGGGCCCACATACAGTCAAAAAAATTTAAAATCACACATAAAATCACAAAAATTAAAAAATGTATGAAAATCAAGTCAGATTGTTAAAAATAATTAACAGTCAAGAGAAATAAATACAGAAAGATTTTTTCCGGTCCAAAAATTATTATTTTCCTAACACAGAGTAAATCACTCAAAACGATCAAATACGCTGATGGAATAAACAAAATAATTTTATAGTATCCAAAAATTATTAAACAGTAAAATTCTGTTAGCTGTCAAAATTACTGTTTATAGGATAGGAAATTTTGGGGTGTTACAGACTCTATTTCTAAACCATTGAAATTTTATTGTGATAATCGATCTACTGTTTTGTTTACTAAGAATAATAAAACTACTTCTGCCTCTAAACATATAAGGATCAAATTCTTAGTAGTGAGAGAAATATTTGATAGTGGAGAGATTCTTGTTAAGCATATTCTTATTGATGAAATGCTTGCTGATCCCCTAACTAAAGGACTTAGACCCATAGTGTTTATGAGATATGTTGAGAATATAAGTATTTTAAGATCCTTTGATGTAATTGATTAGTGGGAGTTGTCATTTATTGTATACTTGTTACATTGAACTTATGTAATGCTCATTTAATAAAATTATATGCATGCTTATTTTTATATCATTGTTATAATGATTATTGTACAGTTTTATTGTTGTATTGTCTCGAGATGTTTAATTTTCTTGAAGAAAATGATGTTTAATGATAAACATGTTTATAATCTTTTTGAGGAGATTGGTTGTGTTATCTTGAGAAAACACAATGTAGGATCTATACACATTAGCTTAAAGGGGCAACTGATCACAAACTAAACTATAATGTGTATCTACACTAGCACACTTGTATTATAATCATGTCAATAAGATTATTAGTTACGTAGTCATTAGTAAATTAGACTTTTATAGTTTATCTATAACTTATGACTCTTAATTGGTAGTTTTATTTAATTCTTTTATCATGTTTAATGTTAGTATAATCAGGTTATTTTAGTGGCCACAATTGTTCAACCGAAATTTCTTTTCTTTTCAAAAAGAATTTGTAAAAATACCTATATATTTATTTATATATTTATTTATTTTTGAAATTCTTTTGAGTTAAATTAAACTGAATCAATGTTCTCGAAGTGAGAGAATGATAAATTTTTTTCTATGATTTTGGACTTCCATTGATTTGTCTGTTTGTCAAAACCGATTGAATGATAACCTGATGTTTCCTAAAATTGATCAATGGGTTTATTGGAAATCACATGTTGGACTTTGAGTTCAAATAGTATGTGTGCTTGAAAATATGTGAGGCCCAGTTGCTTGTTTCCATGATGAGTGGAACAAGACAACTCTTCAACAAAGAGACAGGTCTCATATTCATTCCCTCTATATATATGTGTGTGTATGTGTGTCTTTTAAAGATAGAAATATGATTTTTCACTCACAAACTACTATTATCTCATCCAAAAGAGATAGAAGAAGGAGATGAAGATTATGATTCCTATAATCCACAAAGTGTATATAATCATTAGTCTTTTCTTGATCGTAAACTTAAGAATAATAATATATCTACAAGAGGTACGCAGTTGATAATTAATGTAGTGTTCTAAAATCATGACCTGTGATCTAAGGATATTGTTAGCTATTATTTCTAATGTCTAAAATGAACACTCTAAGAAGATGTAATTGCTTGACGAAGGGGTTAAGGTTATCGTAAGGAGTATAAAAAGAAGTCACCTTACGTCACGTAGGCAGAACTAAATAGGAATACCTATTTTTACTTTTGAGATCCAAAACTCTCGAGTCTGTTTCATTGTGTGATAATAATGGGTTTGATTAGCAGTAACTTTTCATTCATAGTAGGCACAACTTTCGGAGTGTATGTAGCTCAGAACTACAAAGTCCCTAACAGCAAGACGCTCGCCTCCACCACTCTTTTTATGGCCAACCACATCGAACAGTCTTACAGGAAGCCCAAGAAAAAGCAACACGATGATTCCTAGTCCCCGCCGCCACATCTCTCCAATCCATCTTCCAGTTCCAGACTTCCAGTCAGCACTTTTCTCTTTTTTAATTTTTTCTTTTCTTTTTGTTATGCCGGTAGTCACATACTTGCTTAGCCCCTCTCGCATTTTTGTTTAGTTTATTTGGTAATAGAAATTCAATTCTAATTTTTTTTCTCACATCACTTTTTATACTCGTCCCAACATTATTTATTATATATACTTTTTTTATCATTTTATCTCACTTAATCAATACTCTTAAAAAATGCGTCAATAGTACTACACACTTAAAAAGAGTGTAGAATGATCTTTATTCATAAAAATTTGACACCTTTATCGCTTGTTCTTTAATTTCAATTGGTTAGAGAAATGCGTTTGATTTTCAAAATAGTCCTGTCCCTATTGTTGCACATTTAATTTGCGTAATCGTTATTTATAAATTTTGAAAGAGTGCTGCTTCTTGAGTGTGTATTTGGTGAGCCAAATAAAGGTTATTAGCACTGCTCTTTAATGAATTGAAAACATTGGGCATGAAAAAGAAACAATGTACTACTAATGGTTTAAAATTGCGGTTGTGGTCGCTGCGATTGCGAGCATTGCAGCTACTGCAATGCGGATTGCGATCATTACGACGTGAATTTTTCTTAAATTTACACAAAATGTAAAAAAAAAATTCTATAATTATCATAACTCTTCATTTATCCTTATTTATAATGTTTTATAGGCTTTTACTCATTTGATAAGATATTGTACCATCTTAAAGAATAATTTAAATTGAATTCATAACCAACATAACATAATTATTGTTATAATACTTATTAATAAGTCTTTTTAAAGTTTTATTTGGACATATATAAGTATAAGAGAATAATAAACTAAATAATATATAAACTTAAATAAGTTTCAAATAAATTTCATAAAAGTATGTCATATTTTTTACACTGAGTCACTGATAAAAAAAATCTAACTCAATAAGAAGAATACAATTACCTACAACTTTAATCACGTCACCAATTATGCAAGGAACAATGCCACTATTAAGATGCATGACTTCACTACAAAAAAAAACATAATATAAACTCATAATTAATATCTTAAATATTTATAAGCATTATAAGAATTCTTTTTACTAGCAATTCACAAATAATAAACTAAATCTCACTTAAAAAACTTTTAAAATAATAAATTAAATTATTAAATTTAAAATAATAAATAAATTAGTAAATAAATAAATTAATTAAAAACTTAAAGACAATATAAATAGAACTTACAAGATAATTATTACCATACGGTAGAATGGTGTAGAAGATTATAACCTCCGCTTTTATTTTGGTTATCACCTTGCATGCCTCCTTGTCCAAAGACATAATAAAAAAACCACTACTTGATTGTTGATGATCAGGATCTTGATAGTTCATTGAAGATTGATGATATGGTGGATGTTAATTACTACCAGCATATTGATCATATGCACTGAAATAAGGATACTGATAAGACAGTGGATAATACCCTTGACTACTTTGAGATGATTCACCAAGACTAAAGTCACTAAAACTTTGTGCAATGCTCGAAGAGAAAGAATCTTCTAGTGTAACATTTTGTTGCCTTCTTCCTCTACTAGACTGTGATCCACCTCTTCTGCTATCACTACATGAATGATCAGAAGGAATTATATCTGGCCTAGATGTAGTCATATCAATCATTAGGCTCTTGTCACGACGATTATATGGAATCTCCCGATATGGATCATTTTGCCTATATTCGTCATCCTCTTCATCATTATCATCACTTTTTTCAGCTTCTGCATCAGCACCACCATTACCATTGTTATTACTAGGAGGGCTTAAACCACCACTATTTTCATTAGAACCTGCATCACCATCATCACCAGCTTCCATATCTTCATCATCAGTATCAATTTTAGGCAACCACTCTGAATTTTGTACTCCATCTAATACAGGGATTTCTCTTTCTTCAATCCAAGGAGATAATGGATCTTCTTATTGAAATATGTAGTCAAGATTAATTGGATTGAAATTAGCTTCAATTTCATCTTGACTTTTTCTTTCTTCATGTCTCATTTTCAGCTTCATATTGTAATATGTGAAGACAAATTTTTGTCACTTTTTGTACTTGAGTCTATTCCTTGTCTTTGTATGAACGTAGCTGAATGTGCTCCAATTTCTCTCACAATTTGTAGCTGAAGTTGTTTGACTAAGAACTTTTTTTGTCACACGTTGAAGTTCAAGAGCACACAATCCAAATATCAACCACCATTCAACTATTTAAATGACCAAACATAATGAATTATTTGTCATATAAAGTATAAATAAATTTTAAATAGATTTACTTATACAAAAAAGAGAAAAAAATATTTTACCTGAATTCATTCTAGCCCAAGCTCTTTGAGCTTGTGGTGTGCCAAATGATTTATGTTTTTCCCTAAAAATCATCAACTATATAACACAATATAATATGTCAATAAGTAAATATATAATATTTAATTATAAATTTATAAGATTTAAGTATAAACATTATTTACTAACTTGATTTAAAGCTTTAATTTGATCATCCATGTTTTTTATAATTTGATGATGACGCTACCGGTTCCATCAAAAGTTTCTTTATAAATATCAGATCCATGTTCAACTCCATATTGAAATTGTGGGTTAAGAAAATAACCTAAAAAAAAGTTAATCAATTATTATGCATAGAGGCATGAATGTAAAATTTTATAATAAAATAAAAAATTATAAATTATATCGATTATTGACATACCTACAAAATGAAGATCAGAATGCATGAATCTCCAGCGCTGGTCTATTATTTCATTATATCTTGTCTGATATCAAGAATTTTGTTGGATAGATTGTTTGGCTCGATCTATGGCTTCATAAAGAAAACTCATTGTTGGCTTCACGTCATCGTTGACTAGCCTCAAGACTTTTACAATAGGTTCAAATACTTTCAGTAGATCAACAGCCTTACTCTAGAATTCACTGCTCAAAACATTTTTTCTTGCTTCAAATGCTGGTGCTTTTTTCTTTTTCCCAAACTTAGATCTTCTAAATTCTTCTGAGTTGAACGTGTTTCTTAAACCTTGCTTTTGCTTCATAATAGTTTGAAGCTGTAAGAATTGTGTTGCAAATTGAGTTATGCCAGGACGGACAATTTCTCTACCTCTAGTATATTTCTTCATCAAATTTACTATGCATATGTGGTTATAGATTAAAGTTGTCACTGTCTTTGTATCATTCAATAGTTTCTTCACATTTTGTTTTTTCCCTATATCTTCCAAACAAATATCCAAACAATGAGTTGCGCATGCAGACCAATACAGATGTAGCCTCTTTTCCATCAATTTTTTCCCAGCTGCTTTTAGTGTTTTTTCATTGTCTGTAACCACATGGACTACATATTCTTCTCCAACTTCATCTACAACTTTGTCAAGCAATTGGAAGTAATAATCTGTATTTCTAGTATCAACACCAGAAGCATCAACAGATTTTAAGAAAATTGTCCCATTGCTGCAGTAAACAAGAAAATTCATGATGTGTATAGTTTATACTATCAGTCCAACCATCACACATTATTATGAGTCCTCTTTCTTTCTAAGTACCCTTTAGTGTATTTATCCATTCTTGCATTTTTTTATATTCAACTTCCAAATACATATTTGAAACTTCATAAAGAGTTGGGCACTTAACTCCTTTTCCTACCTCAGCTGCTTCAACAATCAAGCATGCAACCAAGGAGAATCAGCTAAATTCATAGGCAAACGCTCATAAATTAGAAACCTGATTACTGCTGCTCCAGGTGTTTTTCTTAGTGTTTTCATCCAACCACCAGAAACTTTTGGTTGCTTCACGCTTTTACTTCTCACAAGGTTAACATCTGTAGACCTCAAAGCAACAAAAATATCTTGTGGCTTTCTGACTTCACTAACACTTGCACGAGAGCTTCCACCGTCTTCATATATATTTTTATATCCCCCTATTTGTTATCTGAATCGTTGTCTGTCTTCTCATTCATGTTGTGATATAAGACTCTCTTGTGTAACTAGCCTGATTTATTCATCAATATGGTATTCCACGTCTTCCTCTTCAACATTTTCCCTTAAGTCTTCTTCGAATTCTTCTTTTCTTTTTTTAGAGTCAATTTTTTTTACTTTCCCATCCATGAGGAGTTTCATCATATTCTCTCTGACAAATTTGTTGACTCTAGGACAACCTGCTACTTGCCCTTTAAAATATGTGTTACCAAGTGGCTTCCAGTACTCAAGAGGGGAATGAATTGAGTATAAAACTTTTTTGAAAAACCTCTTTTTATCAAAAACTAATATTAAAAACTTAATAAATAAATGCACAGAAGGAACGAGAAGAAGAAAAGAAACAATAAAGAGCAAAAAAAAATAAATATGCAATGAAATTAAAATTGCATAAAATAAAGAGATTAAGAAGAGAGAAGCAGGCGCAGTATTTATCCTGGTTCGACCACTAACCCACTTGTGGTCTACGTCCAGTCCTCGAAAGCCGAGATTTTTCACTAAGTATACAAGTTTCAATAGGTGCTTGCTACCGTTACACAAAAGAGTACTTTTCACACACAGAGAAACTCTACCCTTGTGTTAAAGCCTCAGCCTGCAGGGATACCTCACCCTTTATACAAACCTTGAGGGATGTCTCACCCTCGATACAGAATATCAGAAAATAGATGAAAAGAAACTCTCACTGTACTAATGGAGCTCTCACAGAAATATCTCAAAGTTTTTAATCAAAAAGAGCGTAGAAAATAATTTTCACAGATTAGAGTAACCAGAAAATAGTTCAGAATTTTGGGCAAAAAACTTCGTGACCCAAGGCTCCTATTTATAGGGAAAAGAACAGAGATAGTCGTTTGGTTATATTTAAGAGCATTTAAAATCAATTTAATCAAATTAAAATGTTTGAAAGTTTCTATATCAGACTTCGTGTTCAAACGTGTTTATTCGAATAACTTAACAGGTTATTCGAATAACACTGTTCTTGAAACCAACTTAAAAGGCCATCTGATATGGGTTATTCGAATAACCAATGTGTTATTCGAATAACTCTGTTAAAACCAGAGTTCTAAAACGAATAGGTTATTCGAATAGCATTTGAGTTATTCGAATAACTTACTTAAAAACATAGTTCTGGAAAACTTATTTATTCGAATAACAGGATAGTTATTCAAATAGCAACTTTATAAAGCAGACCATTGTGAAGGTGTTTATTCGAATAGACTATGCTCTATTCGAATAAATCAAAGGAAAAACTGTTTTCAAAAAAGGTATTTTAAAGACATTGAGTTTGTTTCAAAAGAATTTTTATCTTTTCTTTCAAAAACAAAGAGATATCAAAGTGAGTTTCGTACAACAGATCCTAAGTCCTAATGCTAATCATATAAAAACTTGGACTTGGTCTATTTATCATCTTCATTTATTCTTCATGTTTGTTATCATCAAAATAAGTCTTCAAAGGTATACATCCAAACACATTCTGTAACACCCCAAATTTTCTATCTCTTAAACAATAATTTTGACAGCTAACAGAATTTTACTGTTTAGTAATTTCTGGATGGTGTAAAATTATTTTGTTTATTTCGTCAGCATATTTGATCGTTTTGAGTGATTTACTCTGTGTTAGGAAAATAATAATTTTCGGGCCGGAGAAAATCTTTCTGTATTTATTTCTCTTGATTGTTAATTATTTTTAACAATCTGACTTGATTTTCAAATGTTTTCTAATTTTTGTGATTTTATGTGTGATTTTAAATTTTTTTCTATTTGTGGGCTCCACGAGGTGTTTGTGGGCCCAGGTGACCATACGTGGGCCTAGGTGGGTCCCGCAAAGTGAAAAAAAAAATTACGCATGAAAAAAATTGTACTGTTTAGACGGAGACAAGGGATCTTACTAAACCTGAATCCGAAAATAGTTTTAAAAAATTTGTTTTGTACTGTATTTATTTATCGAAAGATAAAAATACAGTAAATATATTCTTTCGTGGGATTTTTAGTAGATAAAAATAGAAATTATATTGCTTAAGTCAACATTGGTGGTTTGGATATCCACTATTGATTCAATTAACGGTTAAGAAATAAATTTAATAAAGAAACATAAGATAATCATCATTGATTTAATCAATGGTGTGAAAATAAACTTAGTTAGGCAAGCTTCAATATCAACCATAGATTTAATCAACGGTGTAAAATTAATTATATAAAGTGACCATTTACAACCATTGGATTTAGAGTTGATCAAGGGTGGAGATTTGGTCTTAAAAAGTGACAAAGACCATTTATGACCATTGGATGAAGAATTAATTAAGGATGGAGATTTAGTCTTAAAAAGTAGCAAAGACTAATTATGACCCTTGGATTAAAAGTAAGAAGAAGTAATCTTGACCTTTTATTTTGGAGACACATCTAATGGCTAGAAGTTAAAGGACAAGAATCTAATGGCTTAGATTTAGTCTTCTAAATCAAAAGTCTACCTAAATCTTAACCATTGAATTAATCAATGACTAGAAATGCTTCAAATAATGGCCTAATTAACAAGCCAAGTAAACTAAATTAAATGTTAAATTGTTATAATCTAATTCTTAATTAGATATCCTAATTTTAATTAGAGATTATAATATATGAAATAAAATGTCTAATTAATTAGTTATGTAATTAGAAAATTAGTTAAGATTGATTAGGAAACTTAATCTAATGAATTAACTAATCAATTAGCAAGTAATTATGATAACTTTGGAGTGCATGATGAAGGGGGGACGGTTGGAGAAGCAAGAAAGAAGAAGAGACATGTTGAGACATGTTGGAGTAGCCTTTTTAGGCCAAAGAAAAAGCTTGAAGACATTAATTAGATGTCTTGACCAATTATTGGTCATTTTCCTAAAGCAAAATTATTTTCTTCTTTCTCTCCATGCAATACTACGGCTGCCCACTTCAATTCAGCCATTTGATTTCATTTGTATCACATTTTATAACACTTAACTCATTCTCTCTCTTCTCTCTCTTCCAATTTGTCAAGAACACCAAGAACAACACCATTTTCTTTCCTTCCTTGAGCATTCGGTCACCACCCATGGAACCACTTCCAATCTTCCATAATTTTATCTAGTTACATATCTTGAATCCTCTCATTAATTTAAAACACTTTCATGTTGGAGACTTTCTCTAAATCATTCATCTTCATCACTCAACCAAGCCAAGAACACAAAACAATCATTTTTCTTCATTTTCTCACCAAATGATTCGGCCATGACCACCAAAAGCACCACCCATCACTTTTAATTTCATCTAACCATAGATCTTGAATTTACATGATATTCTAAGCAACTTTCATGTTGGAGACTTTCTCTAAATCATTCATTTTCATGGACTTTCTTCAAGAACAAAGTTATGGGGTTTTTGAGGTGAAGTATAAGAAGACTTCATTTCTTCTCTTCTTTTTCATGATCTAAACCATGTTTGATCCATGGTTCCTCTTAATCAAGTTTAGTATACTAATTTCTATGTATTTTGTTTTGAATTTGAGAAGCCCTTGGTGTTGAAGGACTTGGAAAGAGAAGCAAAATCAAGAAGCTTTGAGGATCTTCAAGAGGTAAGAGGGAGATCCATCTCACCAACCAATTATGGTGGTGGGAGATGGTCTTATATTTGATGGATTGTGAATTCTTGTGAGAATTCCAATCCATGGTCATGTAATAATTAATTGTATATTTATGAGCTTTGATTTATTTTCTTATGCTTTGATTATTTTTGTCTATGCTTAATATGCTTTGCATGATTTTATGGTTTTGATAGTATGCTTATAATATGCATGATGAGTATATGGCATGTTTGTGATATTTAAGATGAAATATATATATGTATGCCATGATGTGTGGATGGAAAGAAAACTAATCTTGGTTCCAATGGCCAAGGAAGAGCTACGATTTTGATGCCCTTATTTTGGGTAAATGTTGAAATTTTTCAAGAACAAGGAAATTAAATTTTGATCCCTAGAACAATGAGAATTTCGGCCAAGACACCTCAAAATAGGTGTTTACAAATTAATATGTTTATGGGAGAATAAAATTGGATTGATTTAAGGAGTATGAAAAATGAACTAAAGGTTTATTTTTTTTTAAGAAAACATGAACACAAATTTTAGAATGAAATTTTATTGATTTATTTTGTGTAGAAACAAGAATGGAATTTATTTAAGTTAGAAGAAAAATATTTCATGGTTCCAATGGCCATCTATAAGGTTTTGATAATTTAGAAAAATATTTTGATGCTATGAAATACAAGAATTTTCAAATAAGAATTTTTGAAAAGGGAATTAAGTGTTATAAATTAAGTGAAGTGTAATTTTCATAAATAAAAGAAAAAGAAGATTGAAAGTATTGAACTTCAAATTAATTAATTTTTAGAAGTGATATAAAGGAAAACGTTTGTAACTTAAAATTTTTAACAGAGAATTTATTTATTGGGTTTTAGAAAATGTTAGGAAATTTAAAGTTAAGAAACAATAATTAAAATAACTCAATATGATTTTGTAGGACTAGATCAATAAAAAGTGATTTTGAGAAAATATATATTAAGGAAAAGATTTTTGACTAAGAATGAAAAAGGATTTGCAAAGAAAGTGAAAATGAATTTGAACAAATGAGTTTGTTATATGACCAATCGGTACTTTGGTTTTGAAAAGAAAACTTTAATGGTTTTGTTTGTGTAAAACCATATCAATTTAAAAGGAAAAATGTTTTGATAATTTTTTAAATAGTAATGCCTAGATTTTGATGAAACAAAGTAATTTTTCAAGTGGAAATATAATTGATTTAATACAAGAAATTTGAAAAGGGAATCAGAGTATTTTACTCACTTGAAAAAATAAGTTTTGTAAACGAAAATGTTTTCAAACTTCAATTTATTTTGAAGTAGGTTAATTTGGAAATGATTTGGGAAAAAATAGAGAATATAATGGTATTTTGAGAATTTACTTAAGTATAACTTATTTTCAAGTTTTGAAGTACGTTTGAAAATTTTAAGATTTGAAACATTGATTTATATCAATGGAAAAGTAATTTTGAGGATTATATTTAAAAAAGAATTTCTTGAGTAAAGAAACGTGGAAAAAGATTTTCTTGAGTAAGAAAATGTGAAAAATGAAGTACAAAGTCATAATATTTTGAGAAAGGATAAAATGGAATTTTTGAAGGTTAAGAAATATTTTTCGTAATAGAATTGTGGTGAAAAATGATTTACGTATCTTAAAACGATTTAGAATATAGTAAAATATTCCTATGCGATTTAAAATATGTTAAAATATTTCTACGTGATTTGAATTATGTTTAAATATTTTACGTGAGTTTAAATATTTGACGTACTGTTGAAAAATCACTATGTGATTTAAAAGTAATAGAATATTTTTACGGTATTGTGAAAATATAACAGAAACGTTTCAAAATTCTGAAAACGTAACAGAAGTGTTACGATATTTTGAAAACGTAACAAAAACATTTTGAAATTGTGAAAACATAATGAAAATGTTGCGCAATCTTGTGAAAATAAGGCGAAAGTGTTTTATAACTATGAAAACATGATAACATGATTTTGTGTTGAAAATACAGTATAATTACTGTTTAACCAGTGTATGGACACTATATGAGAGAGTGACGTGTTTTGTCTATGATTGGTATTTGGTGCATTTTATATGCATTGGAAAGATATGCTCGTATTTGGATTTGGTGCATTATACATGCATTGAAAAGATTTGGCCCATTGGGGTTGGACTTGCACTGATATACTCGTGCATTGTACAAATGAAATTGAAAAGATTTGGCCCGTTGGGGTTAGACTTGCACTGATAAATTCGTGCATTGTATAAAAGATAGCTAATAGCTATTATGGCCCTTGTGGTTGAAGAGGGAATGAGAATTGATATTGAGTTCTATGATGGATCTTGGGGCGTCAGGCGGTGGGCGACCATGTGGGCGGTAGCGAGTACCACTGTGCCACTTGCGATGCAATCCGTTACAACGCATTGACGATACCCGACAAGAACACGATTCTTTTCAACGACTGGGAGATTGTCTTTGGGCTAAGGCTGACAATTAACCAGAGCATTCTTCTCGAAATTGTGAAAACCTCCATGGAGTCGTTTTTGATAAACTGAGTCTTTGTGCATATGCATAAATGTGAGCATTTATATCTGTGTGATATATTAATTGAGGAATATTGGTTATTGGCTATGACAATTGTTTTGAGTACTTAGATGATGATTGAACTGATAAATGATTAGATGATGATAGTTGATTAATGCTGATAGCATGATTATGGTATGATTTATCTGTATGATATTGCTGTTTGTGTTATCTCTGTGCTGCCATGTTGGTATTAGTGTAGGTGATCTCACCTCTTTGTTATATTGTTTTGTTGTGTCTATACTATTAAAATCAAATAATAGAAAGATCGAGTTGTCTTAGACATAACGGGCGATGGATACTCTGAGATTGGTGATAACAATAAGGAGTGGACATTCAGGACTCGAAGATGTGCAGTGTTAACAAAGGAACAGATGTCTGATGCATCAAGATGGACAAAAAAAGGAATAAGTATGTTAAAGTTTCTCGTTAGTGTTGTCTTGTCTTTATTAAGTAGGACCACATGGGGTTTGCTACTATAAAAAAAAATAAGTCTGTTAATTTTATATTTCTCTTTAAATTGTGATATTAATTGGTGTCAATATTGCATAATGAATAGTTAAAATATGATTTTCAATATTACTTAATATTTTCAGTAAATTTACGTTTCAGTAAATTTTGAAATTTTGAAATCCATATTTTATAACTCAAACTTTGTGCGAACTTATTTTCAGATTATGAGTCGGAAGTCAGAAATGTGATGCCCTAGCTAGGGTGTTACATTAGTTGGTATCAGAGCTAGGGTGTTACACATTCTCCCCCCTTTTGATGATGACAAACTATCAATGAGAAAAGAGTTAGTGCAAATAATTAGAATTCACAAAGAGGTATAAAAGCTTACTCCCTTTCTTTAATTATAAGAGGTAATGTATATCAAATATGTGCGCAGCTCCCCCTTTCAATTTGAATCCATTCTCATTTTAAGTTTACCTATCTTTTCTCAATTAAAATCAAATAATCAAAATTTTCTCCCCCTTTTGTCATGAGCAAAAAGGAGGGGTAAGTCCCATAAACATATATCAAAGTAAGAGTGTATAAAGAGAAACGTAATCATTAAGAAACTGTATTTATGCATTAATAAAAAAAAGGTTCAATTACAAAAGCCAGAAATAAATAACATGAAGGCAAAAACAGATATCCTAAGAACTAAGGTTCCTAGAAGTAAGTATCCGGAGGTGGTGGTGAAGAAGTCAAAAGTGCGGGGAGCGGTGAAGCGACGGAGGGCAGCAATCTCACGTTCAACGCCTTCTATTTTATCAAACAGAATAGAGAAGGTATGTTCCATGTAAGCTCTGTTATCCTGCAAGGTGGCCATGATCTGTTCTAAAGTGACAGGAGCAGGAGCAGCAGCAGGTACATCAACGGGGCAAAGCAGGGCATCAGCAGGTCAAGCTCATCCTCAGCAACCTCATCTGGGTACACCCAGCCTTCATCAGTTTGGATCATCTTCATTTTGCATAAAGTGTGGGTGCCAAAGATGTTGTGGTGAGTCAGGACAATGGCTTGCTCAGTCTCCAAGACCTGAGGATACTTGCTCAGCAAGGTAATGACGAGAATGCCATAAGGCAGGTCTGATTTTTCCTTGCCCTTGGCCCTCATCATGTGTCTCATGATAAACACAGGCCAGTTAATCTGATGGCCATTCTTCAGAAACCACAGCATGAAGATGTCTTCCTCGCTGAGGTAAGCGTAGTTACCACCGCGGGGAGCCAAGATATGAGCGAAGGCGTAATGCAGAAGCCTATCTTGGCTTTTCAGCATACCACCCTTAAGACCCTTGTCAGGCAGGGCTAGGCCAGGCTTCAGCAGGTCCTCAATTGCCTGAAACTTGTTGAACTCGTCAAGAAAAGGGGTGTCACCGTCTTCAACAAGGGCGCCAGTGAATTGCAACCCGAATAAGGTCAGCCAGTCCTGTAGTGTGATCACAATGTTCTGATCACAGACCTCGGAGAGAAGATTCTGGCCATCAAACGCCAGATTACAGAAGAACATCTTCACCAGAGCTGCATAGAGAGTGGCCCGGTGAGAGCAGAGCTGAAGAACTCCCTGGTTTTGCAGCAGGGTCAGAAAGTTGAAGCCACGATGTTGTTGGAAGAAAGAGAGGTCAAGGTACTTGGGTTGGACCAAGTTACGCTCCCAGAAGTGCGTGATGAAGCGGGCACGATGCTCTTCGTTGGAGGAGAGCCTTCTTAGATCAAGAGGATTGTTGCATGGAGCATTTTTCGTGCGTGGGCGCTTGCTGGAGGAGGAGGCCATGGTGGAAGAAGGTGAGAAAGAGTGAAAACACAGGGGTAAACAAGTTTGAGATGGCAGGAGCTATGGAGACGTGAAGAGCAGAGAAGAAGACAGAGAGTGAAAATGTTTGGGCGCGCAGGGGTTATTTAAAGAAGGCCCGTGTTTATTCGAATAAACAGAGGTTTATTCGAATAAACCTTGCTGGGAAACTAAAAAGACAGGCGCGCAGGAAACTGAAAGGTGTTTCTGTTAGGGTTTATTCGAATAAAGGAAGGTGCTATTCGAATAGAACACCTGGGAAACCCAAGTGCTTTGGCCAACTGACAGGGTTTATTCGAATAACTGTAGGAGTTATTCGAATAGACAGAGGGCTATCAGTCAAGACAGATAAAACGAGGTTCTGGCTATTCGAATAGCCTGAGGTCTATTCGAATAAGCAGAGATTAGATATTAAAATTGATAAACGAAGGCTTCTGGTTATTCGAATAAGGAGGGATTTATTCGAATAAACAGAGATGAAAAACAGAGACTGATAAGGAGTCTGGTTATTCGAATAAGAAAGGATTTTATTCGAATAGACAGAGATGAAAAATAAATAGTTTGTAACACAGGAGCCAGTTTATTCGAATAAAGCTGATATTCAACACAAACAGTGAGGAAGTTTATTCGAATAAAAGCTTACTTATTCGAATAAACCTAACAAAGAAACACAGAAAAGCATACGTTCATGAAATTTGAAAGCATATATTCATGTGATAATATTCAGCAATAAAACATGCAATTAGATATTAGATTGATCAATTATGCCCAATTCTCCTCGAATATAAAAGAATGTTTCTTTTGCTAAGGGTTTAGTGAAGATATCTGCAAGTTGCTTAGATATTTCAACAAACTCAAGAATGCAATCCCCTTTTTGTACATGATCTCTGATAAAGTGGTGTCTTATCTCTATATGCTTTGTTCTGGAATGCAGTATGGGATTCTTAGAGATATTTATTGCACTAGTGTTATCACATCTTATCGGGATGTGATCAAGCTGAAGACCGTAGTCTAAAAGTTGCTGCTTCATCCATAGGATTTGAGCACAACAACTCCTGGCTAACATATATCAAATTCTCGGTAGACAAAGCCACATTATTTTGTTTCTTGCTATGCCAAGAAACTAAAGAACTACCAAGCAAGTGGCATGTTCCACTAGTACTTTTTCTGTCCAATTTGCACCCAGCAAAATCAGAGTCAGAATAGCCTATTAGGCTACAAGAGGCACCCTTAGGGTACCACAAGCCCATTTGTAAAGTGCCTACTAGATATTTCATTATTCGTTTAACAGCACTTAAGTGAGATTCCTTAGGGTTTGCTTGATATCTAGCACACATGCATACACTAAACATAATATTTGGCCTACTAGTAGTAAGATAAAGGAGAGATCCAATCATACCTCTATATTTCGTTATTTCTACTGATTTACCTCCTTCATCTTTGTCAAAGTAGCAAGAAGTGCCCATCAGAGTAGCCATGTGTTTAGCGTTTTCCATTTCGAATCTCTTAAGTAATTCCTTGTAGTATTTGGTTTGACTTATGAATGTCCCTTCCTTTGTTTGTTTGTTTGATTTGAAGTCCGAGAAAGAAATTCAACTCTCCCATTATTGACATTTCAAATTCATTCTGCATTGTCTTAGCAAATTCTTTGCAAATGGATTCATTAATAGCACCAAAGATAATATCATCTACATATACTTGCACAAGAAGAATATCATGCTTTTTATTTCTAATAAAAAGGGTAGTGTCGACTTTTCCTCTTGAAAAATCATTTTCTAACAGGAACTTACTCAACCTTTCATACCAAGCTCTAGGAGCTTGCTTTAAACCATATAAAGCCTTTTTAAGTTTAAAAATATGGTTGGGTAGTTCATGATTTTCAAAACCCGGAGGTTGTTCAACGTATACCTCCTCTTGAATAAAACCATTTAGAAAAACACTCTTGACATCCATTTGATATAATTTGAAATCCATGATGCAAGCATAAGTAAGTAACATTCTAATAGTTTCTAATCTAGCTACAGGTGCATAGGTTTCTTCATAATATATTCCTTCTTCTTGATTATACCCTTTAGCAACCAATCTAGCTTTGTTTCTAGTTATTAACCCATTTTCATCAAGTTTGTTTCTAAACCCATTTAGTTCCAACTATAGGATGATTATTAGGTCTAGCAACTAATTCCCAAACTTGATTTCTTTCAAACTGATTTAATTCCTCATGCATAGCTAAGATCCAATGTTCATCATCAAAAGCTTCAATTAAATCCTTAGGTTCAATATGAGAAACAAACGCTAAGTGATTACAAGTATTTCTAAGAGAGTTACAAGTACTTACACCTTTAGATACATCACTGATAATTTGATCAAGGGAATGATATTTTGAAGTTCGCCATTCTTTGGGAAGTTCCAAAGCTTGCGAATCTTCTTGTCTTTGTTTATCCTCTTGCTCCTTGATTCCTTTTTCTTTACTATCCAAATGTGTTTCTGCCAAGATCTCTGCAACATCATCAATAACAAGATCCTTTCTCGATCCATTTGGATCAGTTTCATCAAATGCAACATGTATATATTCTTCAATAGTCATAATTCTCTTATTATAAATATGAAAATCTTTACTATGATTTGAATAACCAAGAAATATACCTTCATCAGACTTAGCATCAAACTTGCCTAAGTTATCTTTCCTATTATTTAAAACAAAACATTTACAACCAAAAACATAAAAATGTGAGACATTCGGCTTTCTTTCCTTATACAACTCATATAGGGTTTTCTTTAAAATAGGCCTTATAAGGACCCTGTTCATTACATAACAAGCTGTACTTACAGCATCCGCCCAAAAGTATTTAGGAAGAGCAGCCTCATTAAGCATAGTTCTCGCCATTTCTTCTAAAGAACGGTTTTTCCTTTCTACAACTTCGTTTTGTTGCGGGGTTCTAGGGGCAGAGAAATTATGATTAATGTCATGTTCATCACAGTAATTTTCAAAAACATTGTTTTCAAATTCGCCACCATGATCACTTCTTATAGAAGAGATTTGAAAACCTTTTTCATTTTGAATAACTTTGGCAAGTCTTTTAAAAGCTAGAAATGCATCATTTTTATTTGCAAGAAATAAAGTCCATGTAAACCTAGAAAAATCATCCACAATCACTAAAGCATAGTAATTCCCACCAAAGCTCATAGTTCTAGAAGGTCCAAACAGATCCATGTGCAAAAATTATAAATGTCTAGTAGTTGAAACTATATTTTTTGCTTTAAAAGACACCTTTATTTGTTTACCCTTTTGACATGCATCACATAACTTATCTTTTATAAAATTAAGCTTGGGTAGTCCAATTACTAGCTCTTTAGAGACCAACTTCTTTAAGTGATCCATGTGAATGTGTGCAATTCTCCTATGCCATAACCATGAATCATCATTCTTACTTAAAAGGCATTTCGCATCATTTGAAGATATATCATCAAGACTAATCATATAGATGTTGTTTACTCTACGACCAATGAATTTAATATGCTTATCATTTTTATCTTCAATTATGCAACAATTTGAATCAAATATTACCCTATTTCCTTTATCACATAACTGACTAATACTAAGCAGGTTATGTTTCAAGCCTTCAACAAGCAGCACATTTTCAATAGAGGAGTTAGGGTTCTTACCAACTTTGCCAATTCCGAGGATTTTTCCTTTGTTGTTATCACCATAAGTGACGTGTCCATGATTCTTGGGAATAAGCATGGTGAATTTCGTGTCATCTCCAGTCATGTGCTTGGAGCAGCCGCTATCAAGATACCAATTTGAACTTCTGGCTTTCAAGCACACCGACAACACATGTTTAGTTTTTAACCTTTGGTACCTAAACTTTCTTGGGTCCTTGTGTGTCAGTTTTGGGTATAGTACCCTTGGGAACCCAAACCATTTTTGTTCCAATTTTTGTATTTATGTTTTTCCTTGCATTACATGTTGATGCACTATGTCCTTTCCTTCCACAATAAAAACATTTAATAAAAGGACTACTTGAAACACTAGAATGCATAAAGAAATTTTTATAGAGTTTTTGTTGATTTTTCGGGTTATAACCTATCCCGACTTTTTGAAAAATCACTATTTGTCTTCCTAATAGAAAATTTAAGTTATCTCTTCCAAAGGTGAATTTAGAAAGAGTGTTCTTTAAGTCTTCAATTTCTTTTTCAAGCATATGACATGAAGAACAAGATGAAGAAGTAGAAGCATGTGAAGAATGATTTGTGCATGCATCAATGATTCCTAAAGTTTCATTTTCAATTTTCAATTCTTCTATTTCTTTATTTAAAACAAGAATTTGATTTTTCGAAGAAGAAATTGTTTTCTTAGAAGAAGAAATAATTTTTGTGAATTTTAAAGATTTTTCATGTAATTCTTCAAAAACATCTTGTAACTCATCATAAGAAGGCAATAAAGTAGTATTAGAACTTACCTCATTTTTGCTTTCTTCTTCATCTCCTTTGGCCATGAGACATAGTTGAGCTTCCTTGCTATCTGAGCTGTCAGTTGAATCCATGTCGTTTTCATCCCATGCTATATAGGCTTTTCTTCTTTTCCTTTCCTTGAAGGGCTTCTTTTCAAATTTCTCCTTCTTCTTTTGGTAAACTGGGCACTCCATTTTCATGTGACTAGGTTTGCCACATTCATAGCAAGTTGGAGTCGATGAAGCTCTTTCACCTTTGTAATGAGTCTTCTTCGGAGGGAAGGGAGGTCTTCTTTGCGTTCCCTTTTTCCTGAGAAATTTACCAAACTTTTTAACCAACAAACTAAGATTTTCTTCACTTACCTCGATGTTCTCTGAGCTTTCTTCATTTTCTTCATCATCATTGTCAAATGTCGATGAAGTGGCTTTGAGCGCTATCCCCTTTTTCTTTTTATCATTTTCTTCGCTTTGACTTAATCTGCTCAGTTCCAATTCATGCTCATGAAGTTTTCCAAAGAGGGTAGCTAAAGTCATTGTAGACAAATCCCTTGATTCTGATATGGCTGTTACTTTGGGTTGCCAAATCCTGCTAAGACATCTCAAAACCTTGTTAATCAAATCTTCGTTAGAAAAACTTTTGCCTAAAGATGCAAGATGATTAACTATGTGGGTGAACCTCTTTTGCATTTCCTGAATGCTTTCTCCTTGGTTCATTCTGAATAATTCATATTCACGAGTTAGAGAATTGATTCTCGACCTCTTAACTTCACTAGTACCCTCATGGGTAACTTGCAAAGTGTCTCACATTTCTTTAGCAGTTTTACAATTTGAAATTCTAAAAAACTCATCATATCCCAAAAAAGTAGTAATAATATTTTTGGCTTTTAAATTATATTGAACTTTTCTTTTGTCTTCATCAGACCATTTATTTCGTGGTGTTTCGGTCCTTACGCCATTGACCTCATGTGTGGGTATAAAAGCGCCGTTTTCGACAGCATCCCATACATCTAGATCAATAGCTTTGATGAAGATTTTTATTCTTTCCTTCCAATATGCGTAACCATCCCTATTGAAAAATGGTGGTCGGTTTATGGAAGATCCTTCTGAAAAACCATTTGAAGAAGCCATATTCTCTTGAACCTGCTAAGCTCTTTATACAAGAGTCTAACTCTGATACCACTTGTTACCAAGTGGCTTCCAGTACTTAAGAAGGGAGTGAATTGAGTATAAAACTTTTTCAAAAAACCTCTTTTTATCAAAAACTAATATTAAAAACTTAATAAATAAATGCACAGAAGGAACGAGAAGAAGAAAAGAAACAATAAAGAGCAGCAAAAAATAAATATGCAGTAAATTAAAATTGCATAAAATAAAGAGATTAAGAAGAGAGAAGCAGACACAGTATTTATCCTGGTTCGACTATTAACCCAATTGTGGTCTACGTTCAGTCCTCGAAAGCCGAGATTTTTCACTAAGTATACAACCTTCAATAGGTGCTTGCTACCGTTACACAAAAGAGCACTTTTCACACACAGAGAAACTATACCCTTGTGCTAAAGCCTCAGCCTGCAGGGATACCTCACCCTTTATACAAACCTTGAGGGATGCCTCACCCTCGATACAGAATATCAGAAAATAGATGAAAAGAAACTCTCACTCAGAGTAGATAATACAAATTGAAGTGCTAATGGAGCTCTCACAGAAATATCTCAAAGTTTTTAATCAAAAAGAGCGTAGAAAATAATTTTCACATATTAGAGCAACCAGAAAATAGTTCAGAATTTTGGGCAAAAAACTTCGTGACCCAAGGTTCCTATTTATAGGGAAAAGAACGGAGATAGTCGTTTGGGTATATTTAAGAGCATTTAAAATCAATTTAATCGAATTAAAACGTTTGAAAGTTTCCATATCAGACTTCGTGTTCAAACGTGTTTATTCGAATAACTTAACAGGTTATTCGAATAACATTGTTCCTGAAACCAACTTAAAAGGCCATCTGATATGGGTTATTCGAATAACTCTATTAAAACCAGAGTTCTAAAACGAATAGGTTATTCGAATAGCATTTGGGTTATTCGAATAACTTACTTAAAAACATAGTTCTGGAAAACTCATTTATTCGAATAACAGGATAGTTATTCGAATAGTAACTTTATAAAGCAGACCATCGTGAAGGTGTTTATTCGAATAGACTATGCTCTATTCGAATAAATCAAAGCAAAAACTATTTTCAAAAAAGGTATTTCAAAGACACTGAGTTTGTTTCAAAACAGTTTTTATCTTTTCTGTCAAAAACAAAGAGATATCAAAGTGAGTTCCGTACAACAGATCCTAAGTCCTAATGTTAATCATATAAAAACTTAGACTTGGTCTATTTATCATCTTCATTTATTCTTCACGTTTGTTATCATCAAAACAAGTCTTCAAAGGTATATATCCAAACACAATATGCTATGTGTTGCTTCAATCTTGTAATATCACCCTTTATTACTTTTCCACAAAGTTTGCATATGATGTTATTTCGATTTCTAGGTACAACTGTTCCGAAATGTCATTCGATATCATCACTTGGAGCATCCTCCAATCTTCCTGTAGGAAATTCTTCTCTTGGGGGCATTGTTTAAATTTTATAATACCTGTTTACAAAAATAAATTATAACAATTATCAATAATTAACTTAATTATCACTATTACTAATAGCCCAATTAACAATCAATAATTAACTTTCACTTCAAAGTTAAAACTCTTAATATAGACTACTAATTATTTTCTTTTAAACAAACAAGTAAGTAATTAAATTAATTATCACTATTCCTAATACTTCATCAATAATTAACTTTAATTTTAAACCCTTAATATAAGCTACTAATTAATTATAATTATTCTTAACTTAATTTTAACACACTATTATCAAAATTTTCAATATTCTCACCATTTTTTCAATTTCCTTCTTCCCCAATTTTTTTCACTCTTTTCCTCAAAAACTTTCCCTAAGTTTTTCCAATTTCCCCCTCCTCTCGCCCCAAATCCCTCCCAAACCTAACCCACTTTCCCGCCCACCCTATATTTTCCCCCCCCTATGGCTACCGTGCCTAGCCCCCTTTCTCATTTCACTTTCCCCAAATCCCCCATCCTTTCTATCTCGCCTCTCTCTCGCAGCTCTCTCTCCATCTCTTCCTTCTTCTTTCTCTTAATTTCTTTACTTTTTTTCTTCCTTTCTGCTTCCCGTCTCGATTTACCCACCCACCCGACCCTCTCTTCCTTTCTACGTGCTTCCCGGTCCTCTCGATTCACGGACCACCGCCCACGCCCGCCCACCTCCACAACCATCTCCCCCTCTTAGCCTAATCGCCCATGTCATCCACCTCCACGGCCCCCTCTTTGCCTCCCTCTTCATCAGTCTCACTCTCAAACTCTCAGTCTTTGTCAGCCTTTCACGGTCTCACTCTCACCCACCACCCCCTGTCAGCCTCCCAAATCTCACACAAATCTAACCCCAACTAGCCAACCCCAACCCCAAGATGCATGCACACAAAGAAAGTAAATATAAAAGAGACTGGGTCTGGGAGAGATGAGCTCACCTGCGAAGTGCCGGAGCAAGATGGTGAGTCCATGATCTGAGATCTGCAAGATGGAGACTGGAGTGGAGAAGGAGATGATTTTCAAAGAGAATGAAAGATAGAGATAGAGATAGAGATTGCAAGATGGTTTTCAACTACAAGGTGAGTCCGTGAATGATATCTGATGATTTTGCCTGAATGTTTTCTCCTTTTTCTTGTTAATGAAATTATTGGGCTGATGCAGAATCTTCTTCTTTTTCTTTCCCGTGCTTTGACATTGTTGATTTGAAAGAAAAAATGGAACAGAGCACCGTTGCGGCCCATTGCGATCGCAACACCGTTCCGTTGCGGCCGTTTTAATCAACACCGTTCTTTTTTTTTTCAACCCTTGAAGAGAAAAGCAACATTTCAAGATTTTTCAATCAACACATCAACTACTCCAAAGAATTCAACCTGATTATTCAATTGGGTATTCAAAGAAATTAATTTCATGCTCAAATGGGGCAACTAAGGGGCTATTTAATCAATGCAACTCTGGAAATTAAGAAAGAATTAAGCCTAATTGCCTTAATCATGTTCAAATCTGTATGTGAATCATTAAAGCCTCAACAAGATATCAAAGCAAGTTTTAGCGCACATCAATCAAGAGAAAACTCACTCCAGAAGAAAAATAGGATTTCATTTATGAAAAATCCAATCATTAAAGCTCAAAACTCACTTTCTGGCTAAGTTGATAAAGAGAACAAAAGTAAGCAGACATGACTAAATCCTAAATAAGATGCTAAATTTTACTTTTCTTCATTGAAAAAGATTGTTTCACACATTATCAGCTCATGATCAATGGAATCTCCTTTAAAACATATCTCAATTAGCTCAAAATAAATCAAGAAATCAACACACAATTCCAGCTTAAAAACTAACAATACTCAAGTACTCATCAATTTTTTTTTATTTTTTTTAATTTTTTTAACAAAAAATGTAAAAGTACTCCCCCACACTTAAGATAAACATTGTCCTCAATGTGAAAGAAAAAGAAATAAAAGGGGTAAAGAAAAGAACAACACAACCTGATAAATAGTGACACAATGTCAGGCAAAGGAGAAGCACAAGAGTCAGCACAGCAACAGAATCTGAAAAATAAAATCTCAAAACACATGAGTAGAATCTAAAAGAAAAACAAAAATAATAAAAATAATTAAAATAAAATAAAGGAAGAAGAAACACAAGTTACCTCCTGTGAAGCGTTTGTTTAACGTCATTAGCTCGACGTTGCCTTTTCCAGATAAATCAAGGTGGCTTAAAGCAAGAGAAATAGGAGGACGCCTTTTTCTTTTCAAAGCAGTGCCTCCTTCCTTCATCCATGACCTTGGAGTTATTTCCATTAGCACTCTGACTTTGACAAGAGTTGGGCTGTCCTAATTGTGCCTTAACTCTACTAGGCCATGGTGGTCGTACTCGATCAACAGATGAAGGACCAATCTGTGAAGAAGCATGAATCTTAAGATGACCTTTATCTGTTTCAGCAGCTTGACTTTCCAAAAGATCAACATCAACACTGTATGATGGCGGGGGGTCTTTGATAGCTAAGCTTTCCTGCTTCTTAGCTTGAACAAAATTGATAGGAGCATGGAGATTTGACATTGGAGAAGATTTAGCCTCCCTAAAGACATTAATGATCACATGATCTCCATCCACTCTCAAGATGAGCTCACCTCGAGGTACATCAATCACAGCTCTAGAAGTGGCCAAAAATGATCTTCTAAGAATGAGAGGAATATCAGCATCCTCTTCCATATCAAGCACCACAAAATCAACTGGGAATATGAATTTGTCCACCTTCACCAAAACATCCTCCACCACACTGCATGGGTAAGTGATGGATCTATCAGTCAACTATAGTGAAATATTGGTGGACTTCGGTTCTTGCATTCTCAATTTCTTAAACAAAGAGAAAGGCATCAAATTAATACTAGCACCCAAATCACATAATGCCTTATCAAAATAAGAGTTACCAATAGTACAAGGAATAGTAAAACTCCCTGGATCTTTTAATTTCAAGGGTAACTTCTTCAAAAGAATGGCAGAACACTCCTCATTAAGACATACCGTCTCAAACTCCTCAAGCCTGCGTTTCTTTGTAAGTATTTCTTTCACAAACTTCGCATACTTGGGCATTTGAGAGATGACTTCAACAAACAGAATGTTAATTTGTAATTTCTTGAATATCTCTAAGAATTTGGTAAATTACTGATCTGACTGATTGTTCTTGAGCCTCTGAGGGAATGGGATCCTAGCATATGATGATGGTTCATAAACTGTGCTATGCTCACGATCTTTCTTTGCTCTCTGCCATTTAGGTTCTTTCTTATCAGCCTCTCCTTTATTGACATCTTGAATTGAGACATCTTCAGTAAGGACATCATTTTTCTTGGCCTCAATTCTTGATGAGCTAGGTGCTTCAGTTGCCTTCTCATCTTCATGCACTGACTGAACAAGAGTATCTCTAGGCTCTGATAATTCCTTCTTCTGGAGAACTACCCAAGTACCTTACCACTTCTCAGGATAATTGTAAGGACTTGTTCCTTTGGATTAGTCTCAGTATTGCTAAGCAAGATAGTCAACTGGCTAATCTGAGTCTCCATGTTCTTCATTCTGGCATCAGAATTCTGCATATACTTCATTACCATATCTTCAATACTTGGCTTCTCTGCAGGTCGTTGGAAATCAGGAGGTGGTGGTGGAACTCTTTGCTAATTCTGCTGATAGCTCTATTGATTTCCCTATTTGAAATCAAGGTGGTCCCTCTAACCAGGATTGTACGTATTAGTATAAGGATTGTATTATTGTCGGTTAAAATTACTAACAAAATTTGCTACTTCAGGCTCGGGGGCAAATGGACTACCAACTTGATAGTTTAAACTTGCATGACCCTATCCTCCACATACCTCACAAATGATAGGTGGGACTACACTATTTGTCACCATCAAAGTCTCCACCTTCTTTGTCAAAGCTTCCAATTGACTCAAAATTATTGTAGAAGAATCAACAACATGTACACCTGCTTGTTTCTTAGGAGCCTGACCCTCATTTTGCCACTGATAACTGTTCAGCTCCATTTCTTCAATTAATGCTTGACTCTCAGTAGGTGTTTTCCTCCATAGTGTACTTCTCGCAACAGCATCAATGAGTGAAGGGTTTGCAGGCGACAAACCATTATAAAAAGTCTGAACCTGCTGCCATACGGGAAATCCATGATGTGGACATCTTCTCAACAACTCTTGAAAGCACTCCCAAGCATCATAAAGAGTGTCCATTTCAAACTGCACAAAAGAAGATATGTCATTCCTTAACTTAGCAAATTTAGAAGGAGGAAAATACTTAGCCAAAAACTGTTGTATCAATTGATCCCATGTAGTGATGGAACCCCTCGGTAATGATGTTAACCATTGGCTTGCTCTGTCCCTAAGAGAGAAAGGAAAGAGTCGTAATCAGATTGCATCATTTATCACTCCATTGTACTTGATAGTATCACACAACTGCAAGAACCTAGCCAAATGTTGATTTGGATCATCCAAAGACAATCCACCAAACTGAACTGAATTCTGAATCATGGAGATCAATGCTGGTTTGATCTCGAAGTTATTAGCAGCCACAGTTGGTCTTATAATACTCCTTCCATACCCTTCAGCAGTGGGCATAGAGTACTCAAGCATGGTTCGCTCTGCTGAGATAGCTCTTTCTTCACGGTTGGCCTCAACAACTGGTTGCCTCTCTATCCTGTTTATGTCTTCTATCATAGCTGCAATAAAAGACTGCTTCTTTAACCTGCAAGCTGTTTTCTCAATTTCTGGATCAAAAGTCAAATCAAGAAACTGAGATCGAGTAAGCATAAACAAGAAATAGGAAGTGAAAAATTAATTAAAAATAAAATAAAAAAAAATAAAATAAGAAATAAAATAAAAATAAAATAAGGAATAAAAGTAAAAGGCGTCTAAATTAACTAGAACTTTTCGCTTCTAATATTACCAAACTTATTCTCCAGCAACGGCGCTAAAAACTTGGTACGCATAAAATACACTAAGAGCAAGTGCACTCTATCGCCAAGTAATATAAGACTTGAGTCCCAGTTATCGATCCCACAAGGAATAGTTGGTAATTACTAGATTCGCAAAACCTTTTGTTATCCAGACAATCAAAAGTGTATGAAGAAATTCAAATTAAAATTAAAATAACAAACAAAGAAAAACAATGAATAATCAAACAGAGAATAGATAATCAATGAAAAAGAGTCTAGGGCGCAAGGTTCACTTGATTCTAATTATTCAGATTTTCTTTTATTTATGATGTAAGGTAATTCTTTTGCCAATATTCTCTTACCTGCTATTGAATCTCAATGGTCATGGATGAAATAATATTCTATTCCTAAATAAAATCACCTATTTGGTCATTTAGTTGAATTAATTAAGAATGTATTAAGCTTTAATTCAAGAGATGAATTAACATACCTGTCAATTTCATTGGTAGAAAAAATTGATGTTTGGTCATTCACCAATCTAATCCTAAGCTTACCAAATAGATCCACTCATTGAATGCGGATAGTCACCGGTCAAACAATGAATTAACACATGCCAAAAGTGACCAAGTTATGACAAGAATGCAAGCAATATGATAAACCCTAAAGAAATTACCTTAATCAAATTAGAAATCAAACCCAAATAATTAAGGAAACAAGATCCCCCATAGTCCTAGCTATCGGTTTAGCTACTCATGTTCAATAAAAACAAACCCATATCAGAATACAAATTCATAGAAAGAAAACTCAAAGAAAAAAGGGAAACTAAAAAGAAAGAGAAATCAAAACCTCTTTAATGGAGATTATGATCTCTAAATCTTCAAGAATCAATTCCTCCTTCAAGCTGTCCTCCAAGGTCTGCTGTCGCAAAACAACTCTCTCAGGATTAGGGATTTTCTATGTAATGTGCTCAATGTGTTTTCTGTGGCGTAACTTTTCCTATTTAATGAAAATTACGTCTGCTGTTACGCACTCAGCGCCTAGGCGCTCACTTCTGAGCGCTCAAGCGCTCAAGCGCTCAGTCACTTAAGTCAATACACGCGGTGCTGCATGTTGCACGCTCAGGCGCTCCTTCCCAGTGCTCAAGCGCTGAATCACTAAATCACCATTACTGCATACGCTCTGGGCGCTCAGGCGCTCCAACACCAGCGCTCAGGCACTGGTCACTTGATGAAATTTCCTCTTTTTCTTGCTCCTTTGCACATTCGATCTTCTCCCCGTACGATGACCTGACAAAAACACACAACATACTTAATAAAAATACAATTAAACATTACTAAAAATATAATAAAACTAACAAACAAAATTCAATAAAAATAAATAAAAAAATATAAAAAACCAAGGAATTGAATCCGTAAAAATATGACATGTTAACAGTTCATCAAGATATACTTCTTCTCCATTTAATTTTAAAAAAAAATCATATCTCCATTGACTTTTTTTATACATACCTCCATTTATTCAAGAAATGATGACAAAAGGCAAAATAGATTAATCCAACAAGTGTTGCTTCTTCGTCCTTTTTTTAAATTTTTTTTCTATCTTTGGGTCAAAAACAGTTTCTCCATTTAGTTTTTGCTAATGAATAACAATTACTTAAAATAATAATAAACAATTAATTTTTAAATTTTAAATATATTTAATGCTTTAACTCTGCCTATGTTAAGTTTTGTTGCAAATTCTTACATAGCTGGTCTCAAGCTCGAATAAAAGAGAAAGATTGTGTTAGGCAGTCAATAACTAACGTAAAATGTTGTCAAATCTCTATGACATGGACAAATGATGTGATTGTATTAATGCTAGGTCGTTGCCCCTAAGCAATGCACTGTATGCCTTGAGTACAGTGTCAAATGAACAAGAGTCGCTGCATCGCTGCTTGGGTGTAGAAAAAAATAAGCAAGGATTCTCACATTTTTGTGAACGGGTATGGATAAAGAAGCTAGTTCACAAGAGTAAGATGTGTTTTATAACTTGGAATATAGACACACTTACAGGTAAAACAATGAAAATAGTTGACACCATGATTATGAGGAGAATTAATTTTATGTGCCTACAAGAAACTAAGTGAGTTAGAGAAAAGGCTAAGGAACTTGACACTTCGAGTTTTAAGCTTTGGTATACCGGTAAGGTAAAATCTAGAAATGAGGTAGGCATAATAGTAGATAATAATTGGAAGAGTAATGTTGTGGATGTGAGAAGGCTCGGAGATAGGATCATAATTTTGAAGTTTGTTGTGGAATAGGAAACTTTTAATGTTATCAGTGCGTATGTATCCCAAAAGGTTAGACAAGCACTACAAGATAAATTTTTGGGAGGATTTAAAATGTTTAGTTCAGGAAATACCATTAGGAAAGAAGATTTTTCTAGGAGGAGACACAAGTAGTCATGTAGGGAGCAAATCTAGGGGGTATGAGGGTTTGCATGGGGGGTATAGTCTAGGAGTAGCTAATGCAGAGGGCTAAGCAATTCTATATATTTTTAGTAACTTTTGATTTTACTATAGCTAACACTTGTTTTAGAAAGCGGGAAGAACATCTTATCATATACAAAAGCGGGGGTTCTTGCTCTCAAATTGATTTTTTTTCTAATAAGGAAATATGATAGAAAACTTTGCATGGATTGCAAAGTCGTCCCTAGAGAAAGCTTAACTACCCAACATAGGATTTTGGTTATGGATGTACGAGTTAAGATGAGAATAAGGAGAAATTATCGAGATAGAGTCCCAATGATCAAATGGTGGCAACTAAAGGGAGGAAAACAAATGCTCTTTCAGAGGAGGATTATGGAGGAATAGATTTGGGAGATACAAGGGAGTACTGATGATATATGGGACGAGATGGCTAAAGGGATTATGAAGGTAGTAAAAGAGACACTCGAGAAATCAAGAGGTTTTGGACCTAAAGATAAGGAATCTTGGTGGTGGGACACAAGTGTACAAGATAATGTTAAGGTTAAAATAGAATGTTATAAAGCTTGGCACGTGTGTAAAAATGATGAAAATTAAGAAAAATATAAGGCAGTTAAAAAATATACTAAGAAGGTGGTGAGCGAGGCGAAAGATAAAGCGTTCAATGAGTTATATCAATCTTTGGGCACCAAATATGGAGAAAGGAATATTTACAGGCTTGCTAAAAGTAGGGAAAGGAAGACAAGAGACTTGGATAAAGTGAAATGCATTAAGGATGAAGAGGGTAAAGTCTTGGTTACGAAACAAGACATCAAGGACCGATAGAAGAGTTATTTTCACAAGTTATTTAATGAGGGACATAAGACAGTAGGGGACTCGGACATTCTAAATACTAGAGAGGAAGGTCAAAATAAAACCTTTTATCATAGAATTCAGGAGTTTGAGGTAAAAGAAGCATTGAAGATGATGGATAATGGAAAAGTGATCAGATGGGATAATATACCTATTGAGGTATGGAAGTGCCTAGGAAAGAAAGGTATAAGCTGGCTCACAAAGCTGTTTAACGAGATAATGAGGTCTAAGAAAATGCCAAATGAATGAAGGAGAAACACTTTAATCCTTATTTATAAGAACAAGGGAGATATACAAAACTGTGCAAATTACATCAGGATTAAGCTCATGAGTCATACCATAAAGTTATGGGAAAGAGTAATTGAACGGAGATTAAAACAAGAAACTCATATTTCAGATAAGCAATATAGTTTTATGCTTGGGAAGTCAACCATGGAAGTAATCTATCTTCTACGAAGATTGATAGAGAGGTATCAGAGGAAGCAAAAAGACCTACACATGATTTTCATTAATTTGGAAAAAGCCTAAGATAGGGTACCGGGAAAGGTCTTGTGGAAGGCTCTAGAGAATAAAGGAGTTTGTATCGCTTATATTCGAACAATCCAAGATATGTATGATGAGGCTAAAACTAGTGTGAGCATATAAGGTGGGGTCACATAAGATTTCCCTATAACTATAGGACTGCACCAAGGGTTAACTTTGATCCTTATCTTTTTATCTTAGTCTTGAATGTGCTTACTGCGCATATCCAAGAGCCAGTGCCACAATGCATGATTTTTGCAGATGATATAGTCTTAGTTGAAGATTCGAGAGAGGAAACAAATGAGAAGCTAGAGCTATGGAAACGAGTTTTGGAAGAACATGACTTCTGTCTAAGCAGGAGTAAGACTGAGTATATGAAATATAAGTTCAGTAAGAAGCGTGCTAATACGAGCTTAGCGGTGAAAATTGGAGACCATACTATATCACAAAACACGATTTAGGTATCTTGGATCTATCATACAAAATGACGGAGAGATATAGGGAGATATAAATCATAAGATTTAAGCTGGATGGATGAAATGAAGGAATGTTTCAAAAGTTACTTGTGATAGAAAAGTGTCTCTCAATATTAAGGGTAAATTTTATCGCACAGTTGTAAGACATGCGATGTTGTATGGTACTGAATGTTGGGCAGTAAAAAGCTAGCAAGAGCATAAGATCAGTGTCACTGAGATGAGAATATTATGCTGGATGTGTGGTTATACAAGATAAGATAGGATTAGGAATGAATGCATTAGAGAGAAAGTAGGGGTAACACCTATTGTGAAAAAAATGGGACAATCTCATCTTAGGTGGTTTGGATATGTAAAAAGAAGACTCTTAAAAGCCATTGTAAGAAGAGTAGATCAAATGGAGGATAACCCAATAGCTAGAGCCTAGAGGTAGAGTGAGAGTAAGAAACATTATAAGTGAAACGATTAAAAAAAATTTAGATTTGTATAACATTTCTAAAGACTTGATTTATGATAGGACATAATGGCGTCATTTGATTCATGTAGCCAACCTCACCTAATGAGAAAAGATTTGATTGTTATTGTTGTAAATATATTTAATGCTTTAATATTTTTTTTAATTTTAATTCTTTAAATATACTTGTTTGCAAAATTCTATAATTTATTCTCTTCCTTTCTAATTATTCACAACTCCTCAGGCCATGCATTGGGTGAAAAGTGTTTGGAATCAGAACTAACACTCCCTATAAATGCTTGATTATTCACTTGAAAATATAGTTATTAAGTATATTCAGATAAAATATTTTATTTTTTATCTATTAAATAAAATATTTTAAGAACTAAATTGATTTAAATTTTTTTATTAATTTTAATTTTTTTATTTTAGTTGCATATAAATAATAATTTACTTAAATTTAATCAAATTTGAATTGATTTAATTTTAGTTTTAATTATTTAATTTGATAAATTTATCCTTATTAAATAAGTTATCTAACATATTTTAGGTAAAATATTAATATAAAATTAATTCAATTCATCTTTCATATGTTTTTAACATAAAATTTGATTACCCACAAAATATATATAAAATTTATTATTAATTTCAAGCATGATTTGATTTTAATTAAAATTGAGTCAAATCAATTCAAATTAAATTAGTTTTAATTTTTCATGATTCCAACCAAACCATTAAATTATAAAAAAAAATATTTCAAGACTAATCCTAATTTTTTCCAAGAAAAAAAAACCACTAAATAATAATCAAAATAGATTTTTTTTTCTTACAAAGTTTTACCATAGTCTCTAAGTAGAGACTAATTCTAGCTCAAGATAATAAAGCAACCCCTCCCAATAAATGCTTTCCCGCATAACTCAACCCCTGTTTATCACCTCAGTTATCTCTTGTGGGTAAAATAAATCCATTTTAGTAAATATAAACTTGCACAGTTCTCAATAATAATCCCAAAAAAAAAACTGAAATGCCCTACAACGCTAAAATTGAGTAATAATATATAGGAGAAAACTTAGGTAAAATTGAGTAATAAAAGCACGACATGTGTTTTATTTTTTAATTTAATTATTATTTTCAAAATTTTCATTAATGAGCATAAAAAAACCATATCAACACAGACAAGTTAAAGATATCCCGAGTTGAAAAAAATACTCCAATCTTTTAAATTTGTGATCATACATTCGATTTTAAGATTTATATATATAAAAATAAAAATAATATCATTAAAAAAATCTCCACTTAAATACCTCAACATGCCTAAAAAATTAATCTTTCACTTGTGTGAGTAAAGAATACTATGGGAAACCAAATATATACATCACCATAATTTGATGGCCCAGGTAAGATAATGAGCTTTATACACCTTTTGATGTCTCAAAACTTACCACGAATTTTGCGAGATCTCTAGTGTGGAAGAACCAATAAAAGAGACAAAAGAAGCCGTTAATCTAGCAAGTAAAAGGTAATATTCTTCACATGAACAATTAAAAAAAAAAATCCAACACCATGGAGATGTGTTTACTACTGGTCATTGTTGACATTACCAGACAGTCACTAGATGAACCACACCAAAAACAATTTCCCCTTAAGTTACAAAAAGAATGCATGTTACCGAAAGCATGAGTCAGTTCACAATAATCTGCTCTCAGCAACCGTAGACCCACACTTTCAACTGATGTTTTCTGCGTCGAAAATGTTATTGACCCAAACATGGGGGAAAAAAAAAGGACGAAGAAAATACACCTGCTGAATTAATCTATTTTGCCTGTCGTCATCATTTCTTGACTGGTCAGGAACAATAAGGAAACTAGGATCAAAAAGTACGGTGAAAGATCGAATCTCACAAATACTTAGGTCTTCTTCATGAGATACCCCATAATTATGCCAAGTAAACCAATTAATACGACAAAGACCATCGAGACACCCCCACGAGTTTTGTTGCTTTCACGTCTCAGCAGGTCCTGCAAGTAAAAAGATCATCTAAGTGTTTCCTCCAGTTCAAAAGTAACATAAAAAAGGCACTCGCTTAGTTGCTTCAATACAAATAGATCATACCAAGTTCTTTAGTCATCATATATTTTTCTATAAAAAAAAATATTGTCGTCATATGCACAACTAAAAAATCATGAAAGGATACGTTGTTTCAACTTTCAAGTTCAACATAAACGGATGAGAAAGCAATTGACAGGAAGATATACATTCCTAACAGATCATAGCAGAGGCAAAAATACACAAATTGAACATAATTGTAGGTTAAAGATGTAAATTGTGGAATTAATATGAAACCACATGAAGCAAAATTAACCACCATGTCCTGCACAAATGTTCCTTCAACTAAAGCTCAAATGCTGGTGCTGAAAATCTATGTTCCTCAGTTTCCCTAGTGTCAAGTAATAGATACTCACAAACAATACAGCATATCAAGAAAAGATAAGGAATGATTGAACACCCTAAAAAAATATTTTTCAATAACAACAACAAAACAATCTTTTCCCACTAGGTGAGGTTGATTATATGGATCAAACGATGCATTATGTTCTATCGTAAATCATGTCTTCAAAAATGTCATTTAAATGTCTTTTTTAATACTTTCACCTATAATTTTCTTAGTTTACCTCTACCTCTAACTATTAGACTATCCTCCACTTAATGTACTCTTCTTATTGGAGCTTCTAATGGTCTTCTACTCACATGGTAAAACCAACTAAGGTGAGATTCTACCATCTTTTCCACAATAAGAGCAACCCCTACTTTTTCTCTAATGCATTCATTCCTAATCATATCTTGTCTTGTTTGTCCATTTATCTAATGCAACATCCTTATCTCTGCAACGTTAAGCTTATACTCTTACTGACTTTTTACCGCCCAGCATTCAATTGCATACAACATCGCAAGTCTTCTAGCTGTCCGGTAAAATTTCCCTTTAAGTTTAAGAGGCACTTTTCTATCATAAATAACACTTGAAGCACTCTTCCATTTCATCCACCCCGCTTGAATCCTATTGTTTACATCTCCTTCTATTTCTTTATCATTTTGTATGATAGATCTAATATACTTAAACCATGTGACTTGTGGTATGGTATCCTTAAAAAAAAATTTATGAAGAAAATAAAAGAGCATGAATTGTATTCAAGCAAAGTCCCTCTCCTAAAGTTAACTTGACAAAACCTGTTACTTTCTTCCATAGTTCCACATCTAACAGGGAACATCATGTATTTTTACTTTTGAGTTAAAGTTGGGTTTCCAAATAAATAGTTAGAAATGGTATATGATGACAAGTCAGATACTGAGATATTAATAAACAAATCCTACGAAAATACTGCCACAATCACATGTGATTTTAGGAAAGAAACAAGGGAGAAGGGGGGGAAAATCAAACCAGAAACAGAACCATTCTCATCCAATTAAATTATACGAAAGTCTAATATTAAAAAAGGGGTAAGAATAAGTCTTTCTTAGTAAAATCAACACATCCACCAGTCTCAGTCATGAACCAGTGTCCAATCCTTCAACAGATTTATGATTGTTCTTTTCCTATTGTTTCTGGTGCTTTCCTTCAGTTTTAGAACTATACTACCAACTTAAGGAGGGGTAATACTCCTGGTCAAGGGAATTCATATTTCAGATTTAATTACCCTCTCCAATCAGGAAAAAAAAGGAGATATATAGATCAGTCCGATGGGGTGATAAAAGTTATCTACAATATATATTTTGTAAATTCTCACCAGTTCCTGACGGAGCTTGTTATTTTGTTGAATTGCATTATTCTTTTCTTCAGTCAGCCTTGAGATAAGAGCTTTTGCCTGAAAATAAGCAACTCTAATTAAAATATAGTCACCACAACAAAAAACTCAAAATGATACAGGCTTGAAAAAAAAAATTACAGACTACAACTAGAAAACAAAAGAAACTCATTTGTTTTCTTTTGTTCTGCTAATCCAAAATTGATAGGTCAAACAACACGATGTATTGGTGCTTGAAAATATGAACTTATCCCTTAGCTTTGATATTACAAGGAAACATGAAAACATTAGAGCATAAGGAAATTCTGGTTAAAATCATTTAAGAGCATTCTTTAGAATCTGGAGCAGAAAAATGCAACCCACAAAAGTTGCATACTTCCTAAAGCTATATGAAATGACTTACTAAAAGCACCACAAATATATCACTTGAAGAAGTCCAAGAAAGTTATTTCCTAAAGCCACCTCTTTACACAAATAATCTGCATTACATGAGTATGTAATTATGTGTATGAATTCAATGCCATTCAGTAATATTATATGATACGATTTGGAGAGTTATTTATACAACAACAAAAGAAGTGAATACCTTCAAAAGTAAAAGAAAATCTAAAAAGCAATTAAAACACTCATTTAATAACAATGACAGAGCAAGAAATCTTTAAGCCTCAAAGTCATCATCATTACTAACTACTCTTGTTAAAACCTCCAATTCTCAAATACTGGTATCTCGAACACTTCGACACAAAACTCAGCTATGAAATTTTCTTCCAATTAATATGCTCCAAGAAAGAACATAAGATTGTTTTTTAATAACTCAATTGTGTATATCTACATCACCATCTTAGCACATAATGCATGACACAGCCCAAAACTCCACCTTTATTTCCAGGGCCAAAAACCAAAAAAAAACAAAAAAGAAAATAGCACCCAGTCAAACAAAGTAGCACATCAATGCAAATTGACCAAGTTATGTATGTTCAAACAAGAAAGTTCAATTCTCTTTTATATTCTTTCCTGAAAAAATTGATGCTTATATTAGCAACTAACGTCAGTTAATTAAAAAAGCAGCTATTCACAAATCAAATTTGCTTTACCTCTGCAGATTTTTCTGGAACTTCATGTCGCTCAGTAAATGCTCCTGTTACCTGCAATACCCAAGAAGAAAAGATATCCCAGTTGATATCATTCGAATTTTATAGAGAAAGAAAAGAAAGGTTCACCGAAACCAGGAACAAGTTAAGAACTCACTGTCGCGGAGTCAGCAACATTGACATTTCCATTTTCTGAAACAGAACCTCTAGGCGATGACACTTCCTCAGAACCTTCTGGCACTGGAGATGGTGATTGAGGTGGATAGACATACACCACTCTCAATTTGTACTCCTCAACCACATGTCCTGCTTCCTTGTTGAACTAGAAAATCCCAATGGCACAAGTCTTGTCATTTCACCCAAAGAAAAGAAAAAATGAAAGGGGGAAAAAAAGTTGCAATTGTAACTAGCATGATGTATTATACCATTTCTGTAGTGATGTCCTTTGAGGTGGCTCCATCATTTGTTTTTACACTTTGAAGAAGAAACTTATCCTTGCATTGCATATCAGATGGAGCTTCCTTTTGCGCTTGCATGGTAACTTTAAGAGACCAAATGACCAAGCCATTAATTGACCATAAATTAAACTAAGAAAAAAAGGGGGGAAGGGGGAGGCAGGAATTAACATATGTTCAGACAATTCTATTCGTATTGGTACCTATAACATCACATGTAGATCGTGGCAAGACAATTCCAGTGTTTGGACGAACACAATATTTCTTGGGATTGGTTGTTTTCACCTGAACAATATCAAAATACAAATTCAAACATGCAAATCTCGCAAGAGCCAACCAAGACTGCATTTTATATTAGGGTCAATTGAACAGATCTTATAGCTTTGGCAAACTTAAAATCAAAATCAAAATTATAATTACAATCAAATCGAGCTCAGGGGAGGAAAAAAGCACTATGAAAGGAGGAGTTGGAAGCAGACGGTGAAATGAAACGTTACCTTGAAAGCTACATAGCTATCGGTCTTATTTGACAATTGAAGAGAACATGAGATCTGCTTCTTCAGTTCAACTAAAACCAAATCAAACAAAATCAAACACACAACAAACCCTAGAAGAAGACAAAGAGATCTACAGAAGAGCATAAAAGAAAAAACGAAAAGACTCACAGAAGAACTTAAGTTCGAGAGGTTCGATGCTGAGAAGCTCCCCAGTGCTCATCTCGGATCAATGGGTTTGGATAATAGAAGCAGAAGCGTTATCTGCGTTGAGAACAAAACAGAGAAATCGAGATTGTGCAGATTCTGCCTCTGACGACAACAAGAGGTGGACGGAGAGATCGAGAAGGTGGAATGGAAGGAAAGCAAAGCAAAGGGAATTGAAAATTCAAATGCGATGATGACACAGACACTGACACGGAGGGATTCTGATTCTGATTCAATTTCCTTTTCTTTTCTATTTTCTCTGTGGTGGAGAGTGTCGCCAATCCATTTCAACGTGCGTTCAAACTTTAAATAAATAATTGGAATTACCAAAAAACACAAAACGTTAAAAAATTCAAACATCACATGCTTAAATAGTTTTGAGCCACTGAGTTGATATAGGTTTGTTTTTGGTGAACTAGTAAGGGTGTGTTTGGGATAGTTACAAAAATTTGATTATGCTTAGTAATTGATTATTATATAAAAGTTTTTTGGTATAATCGATTATAATTGATTCTTTTTACCCAAATCATTTGATTTTAAGTTATAATTTGGTTATGTTATTTTTATGGTGAAATTACTAAAATAGGTATAGTTAAAAAAATTATTTGATTGAGGACAAAATGGTATTTACATATCAAAATGTAAGTAATCTATAAGTTAAAATCATAAAACTTCAATCTTCAAAGATTATAAAAATCACTTTAAAAAGATTTTACATTTTCGTAAAAAGTTGAAGTTTATTTTACCAAACATGATTAAACACTATTTAAATAATTTTTTTCCCAAAAAAAGCTAATCAGAATCCTATCCAAACATGCACTAAATAGTCGGATTAATCATGCTTCGCATGTTTGTATTGCTAAGAAAATACCCATTCCAAAAATAGTTTTAAAAAAAATGAAGTTCAACTGAAAAATGATTCTTAACTAGATTAATTCTTTTATTGAAAGCTTGAAATCCTTTTTTGATAGTTGGAGGAAGGATTTGTGTAATTAGTCCAAAGAAATCCTACCATTGGATGAACCGACGTGGAAAATTGTAATGCATATTTTGTTTGAAATAAATTAGTCATGAATGATGATTTATTTTATTTTGTTTCCAAAAAACATTGGTCCATGCATAGACATAGATTTGAATCCTCTAAAGTAATTTATGGGTAAATAAATATTTATCAACCATTAATTGATGAGTGAGTTCATTTATCAATAATTGATAGATACTTACTTGTCCATAAATTACTTTAGAGGATCTTCCTCCCATGGACATAATCCCAATAATTATAACCAATTAGGTCAAAATTTTGAGAAAATTTTATAAGATTGTTAGGATTTTTTGAGGGTGTCATGACCTTTAGAATCTGGAGGGTTGAATGAGTAATGTTTGTATGATCCTTGAGATCTCTATAGTGTTTATGGAGACTGAATCTGAATTTACAAGGATGAATTCATAAAATTGTTGAGTTTTGTTTGGAGATATTGGTCTGAAATGAAAACCTTTTGAGAATATATTGGAAGGGACCTTGTTTGGGTTACTATTCCAAAATTTGGGCTCCATTTGGATGACTGGCGCCAAAATTTGTTTTTGGAGATATAATGTGTTTGTGATTGTGGTTTTTGAAAGGAGATTGAGGTTGGTTGTGCTATCAATTCCTTCCCTGTGGAATTGATTTTTAATTATTTTTCTTTTAGATTTTTAATGAGGAGTGCTAAAGATTGACTTTTCTCATCATCTTCTAAGACAATATTTGCCCATGATTTTCTAAGAAGTTGGGTTAGACCTTGATCTTGCAAAACTAAAAGTATTTGGATTAGGATAACATAATTTGCTTTGGTTTGTTTGATTGTTTATGAATTTGAGGCTTCAAGTTTTTGCTCTTAGGTAGATGACCCAGTTTGTTTAGATTGTTGCTAGGTAGATGACCCAGGTGGGGGTAGATGACCCTATTTGTGTAGTTGCTTTTTGAGTTAACCCTACAAGGACTAATTTACTTGTTCCCCTTCTCTAGAAGAGGTTGATTTTGCCGATTTCGGCATCCTTCTATTTTCCTTGTAGATATTCACGAGTGAGGTAGTTAGGAAGAGAGTTTGTAGTGCCTTTGAGATACTCAATATCAAAATAAAAAACACTTAAAATTGCTTGTCATCTGATGAAAATTTGTTTGGATGCTAAATTTTTAACATCCTTTTATAAAATGTCTTTTGCAAATTTACAATCAACTCTTACTAAAAAAAAATTATTTAGTAAATCTAATTGAAAATTTGAGATGCATAAAACAATTACCAAAATTTCTTTTTTAAAAGTGGAATATTTTTGCTGTGCAGAATTCCAATGCTTTGATGTATATGCAATGATATGCTCGTTGTCTATGATTCTTTGCTTGAGAATGTCGCCATAACCTATGTCAAAGGCATCAGTTTCATCTATTTTGAAATATTAAGGAATTGGAAGATAAAGGCAAGGACTATACTTTACCTGCGATTTTACCAGTTTAACAATGTTTGTATGAATATTTGATCGAGGAGGAGAATTCTTTTTCAGACAATCATGAAGTGGTTTGATCAAATTACTTAGCTAAGGGAAAAAATCAGTGACATAGTTTAAATAATCAAGAAATCTTTATAATTGATTTTTCTCAATAATTTGATTTGAAAACTTGTCTGCAAATTCAATTACTCTATTGATTGGATTAATTGTTCCATTGTGGGTATTATGACCAAGAAATCTTATTTCAGTTTGGAATAGATTTATTTTTGTTTTGGAGACAGTAAGATCATTTCTTTCGATGACTCTTACAAAAAAAATTAATATTTTTAAAATATTGATCAATTGATTAAGAAAAGATTAGGATATCATCAATGTAGACAATGGTGAAGTTTGAATAAGGATTGAAGATCTCATTCATGGTCTTCTAGAATTCAGAAAGAGCATTTTTTAATCCAAATGGCATTATGTTTCATTCATATTGCCCAAAGGGGACGGTGAACGTTGTCTTGTAACAATCACTTTCTTTGATCTGAATTTGCCAGAATCCTGACTTCATGTCAAATTTAGAAAATATTTTGGCAGAATGTAATCGTTTGAGAATATCCTTCTTGTTTGGAATCGGATACCGAATCCATTGAAGGGTTTGATTAAGAGGTTTGTAATTGATAACCAATGGAGGAATTCCCCTTTCAATTTCTGCTTGTTTGTTTACATAGAAAGCAGAGCATGACCAAGGGCTCTTACTTTTTCAGATTAGTCTTTTTGCCGTGAGATCATTGATCTCTTTCTGATAATATTAAAGAAGTTCGTCGTTCATTTTGATTAGCCTAGCTTTTGTAGGGATTTGTCTTTTTGTCTTTCATAAAAGTCCTTTTCATAAGGGAGGTCCACAATGTGTTTTTTCTTTTCCCAAAAAGTATTTGGAAGATCAGAACAGATTGATCCTTGAATCTGTTCAAGAAAAGATTGAATTTTTTCTAGACATGTGGTTGATTAAGTTATCAATCAATATTCTTAAAAGAAATTTATTCTTTAAGAAAATTTATTTGGTTTTGTTTATGTTGAATCAAATTAAGGTTTCTAATGATTGGTTTTCCGATAAATCTAAAGAGTATTGGTTTTCCCAAGTATTGGGTAGTAATCTATTCGTCAAAGATTTCTAATGAGAATAGTGACCTTATGAACGGTGTTCCCAAAATCACTCCATTTTTTTGGGTTTTTGACTAATAAGAATGATGTTTCAACTTGGAAACTTTGGTTTTCTATAATTGATTTTGAAAGTTTAAAATTAATTTTTAATTTAGAACCACTAGCAGTGCTAAGTTGTTCTAGTGTTTTCTTAAAATATTTAGTTGGAATGAGTCCTTCCAAAATGCAATTTGAATATTATTCTGATGTTGATATAATTTTTTTGGATTTTTAGCTAATTGATTAACCCTAGAAATTCTTCCTTTTGGTTTTCTAATTTTAAGATTTGTTTATTAGGAATTTTATCCTTTTCTGAATCCGAAGATTCAATATCTTGAATACCTTATAATTGGGTTATGATTATTTGATGCAATTGTTGTTGTTCTTTTAATTCTTTGACTTCCATTTTGAGATTATGAATACCATATTGGAGGTCTTGAATTGTTACAAGTTTTGAAGATTTCTTTTCTAATCTTTTAAGAGTTTCCTTAAGATTGAATTTGTTTGCTACAACTAATTCTTTATGTTTATAAGAACTTGCTTCCAATATCAATTTTAATTTATCTAAATAAGTTTTCCTATCTTGAGAGTCTGGAATGGAATTTATTGTTTCAAAGAGGATATCTTGCTCTTTTGTTAAGACATTAATTTCATTCGGAGAGTCTAATTCTCCTTTAGAAATCGTATCATCATGTTGGATTTGATTTAAATCTTTAGAAGATTCTTTTTCGAACTCTTCTTCAGAAGTTTTGATTAACAAATTATTAATATGTTCTACAGTTTGATCAAGATTTAAAGTTTTTATCTTCTCTTTTAACCTACAGTACTTACTGATATGGCCTGCTTTGTCACAGTTGTAACAAATTACAAGTTTTTTAGGGACATTGACATCGATTGGCGGTTTGGACTTAAACTTTTGTTTAAGTTTTCTTGGTGGAGTATTTGCTTTATGTTTGTAATATTTAGTTTTCTAGAATTGTCTTGGTTTCGATTTTGATTTTCTCTTTGATCAAGGAAGACCAAATTGTTCACAGAACGATCCTAAGTCTCTTTTAGTTTTGGTATTTTCTCTAGTAAGTTGATATTGAATTTTATCATCTTGATGGATTTTTAAAGCTATCTTTTGAATGTAAGCAATCAGTTGTCCATAACTTAATTGCTCATATGGAATTTCTCCATTTATGGATTGACTTCTGATCTTATCTCTGACCTTATCTCTCAAGGAATTTGAAAGACCAGCTAAGAATTTTTCTTTCTAGAAAGGTTGTTAGTTATCCTCTCTGGTGTAAATCCTAGTTAGTAAAGTATTTTTGTACCACCTAAAATCAGCTAAAGTTTTACATTTAAGGTTTGAAAGAAGTTATGTAGATCTATCTTTCAATAAAGAAGGGTCTCCAATGAAATGTTGGGCAATTGTAAAGATTAACGTATTAACAACATCAAGGATAGTTTTCCCATTATTGGTGATAGGACTTCCATAAGAATCAGTTTTGATTGCTATAAAGATTCTGGATTTTTCTTCATCAGTGAGATAATTATCCCACTATCCTTCAAGTTGACCAGAAAATCCTATAACTAGTATATTGACAATTATTTCTTTCGAGCAATCATGGCTCATCTGGTAGGCCATTGCTACCATAGTCATGTGCTGAAGAGTATTGATTATATTATACTCAGTTTGACCATTTATGTTCTATTTATAGATGTTGTTTGCACTAAAACTTTTAAAGTTTGGATCTCTTTCTACAAGCAGCAGATCTGGTGCTGTCGCCTTTTGATAGTAGAATTTGGATGGATTTCTCCAATTAAGAGTTTGACTTATTACTGGGTTAACTTTAACCACATAATTAGTTTTTGTAAAGTTAGAATCCAATTCACTTTCTGAATTAGATTGTTTTATAGTATTAATTGTTAATGGTTTTGATTTTTCTTGAGATTACTGAGGTGTTTCAGGAATTATTACATTTAAAAGTTTAAGTTGTTCATTAACTCTATCAAGAAATTCATTTTCTAATTCTTTCTTATCTTGAGAATTAAGAAGTTGTAAATCCTTCTTAAGTTGTTTAGTCATTTTGAAATGTTTGAAAAGAGGTTTCTCTAATGGTTTATCAGTTTTAGTGGAGGAGGTTGACGATTCATCTTTTATTGATTTTACCGTAGTCAATTTTTCTCCTAAAACTTGAAGATAATTGTTTATATAATTTGATTGTTCCATTAGGCTTTTTAGTATCTCTTAGATTAGTTAGTTCTTTTTCAGACTTTGTCTTGAAGGAAAAGGCCATGACAGGATTTTTATCTTTACTTTTAAGGTTTGAAAGTTGATACTGACTGGATGGAAGTAGTTTAGATTTAACTAATTCACCATCTTTAAGATGTCAAACAATAATAACGTTTTTTGATATGGCTCCTATAAGCTTAGTTTGAAAAGGATAATCAATACTATTCTTTATTGTATAAGCATGAAACCAATCAAAGAATAGGATGTTCATTTTTACTTTGTTGAGAAGTTTGTAAAATTCCTCTTGGATGTTTTTTCTGTTTGTTCCTTGATAATTCTGAAAGAACATTCTCTTTGAGGAGTCCATTCCTCAGAAAAAAAAAATTATTTCCTAAGGGATTCTTTATCTATAACGAACTCAAATGACTTCATAAGGTTCATTAAGGGAGGAATAAGTTGGAGATTGTATTGATTTTTTTATCATCATCTTCTCTTTGGTATGTTAGTCTAGGAAATGTTGACGATGTGTCCAACCATTGAAAGTGGATTGTTAATTGACTTGATTGAACAGATTGTGGAATGATAGAGAAGGAGCTGTTAGAAGCTACAAATCTAAAATCTTCAGATCTAAGATCTTCTATTCTTACGAATCTAGAAGAGTTGAAAGAACTTCTTCTATTAAAAATTAATTCAACTCTACTTGATTAATGTTGATTGATTTCTTGAATTTTAGGTGTTTCTCTTGGTTGAGTTGGTGTTATCTTGTCTAGTGTCCATTTTTTCGGGTAGAATTACTTCATCTCAAATGATTATTTTATGCACAGTTATATTGACCTTAGTTACGTCATTAAGAGATAGCACAACCAACCCTTTTGAGATACCAACTTGGAAAGAGAATTTAGAGAGAGAGAATCTTTAAGAGATATCTCTGTGTAAGCTTTCTTTCTTTCTCAATAATTTTTTTTTTTATCTCTTCTCCTCCTCATTGATCCTACACGGACTACTGTCGCTCCGACCTTATTTTCCTTTTCTTTCTTTCATTTAGTTTATATATATATATATATATATATATAAGCATATCTAGTGAGATAAGTCTTATTGTAAAGGTGAGAGAAATAAATATTAACCATTAAATCTTATATAAATTATTAAGATTAAATATAAATACATGTAATCTTTTTTAAGTAATTATATTATATTTAAGTAATTTTATATGTGATTTTTTAAGTGGTCACATTATATTTAAATAACTTTTAATTTTAATTATTTATATATAATTGTATGATTAAATATTTACTCTTCTCATTTTTTTAAAAAATTATTCTCACTAAATATATTTCTTATATATATATATATGTGTGTGTGTGTGAATCGAAGAAGATTTTCTGCTCAATCAAATTTACGTTTCTTCCAGTTTTATCTTAATTTTAATTTCATAATTCATAATATTAATATTAAATCAGATCCAAAATAATATGTATTTTATAGTCACTTCACTTCACTTTCTGATTCTCCGAAGAAGTGACGTAAAACCTCCTATATTTATCTACTACTTTTTTATGCATATTAGCTGTAAATAGGGTCAAATAAGTAATAAACTTTTCACCTTTGTTGCAGTTTTGTAGGTGAATTAAATGCACCGAACAACGATCACCTCTCTCCCTTCCTTTCTCTCTTTCTCTCTCTTTCTCTTTACAACAAAATTTCGTTAGCTGCTGGGTGTGTAAGAAGAGATGGACGAACTTGGTGTTGAAAACTTTATGGGAACATTAACGTTGTCCATGGCTAATCTTTCTATCAGTGGCTCAAATTTCTTCATGGCCACTGTGGTTTCTACCTTCTGGTTCCTCTGATTCTGGCTCTGAGGTTTTGTATTCCACAGTTTCTATTTCTATTCCACCTGAGAATGGGAGAATGTAGAGAAATTTATTTGTTTTTATCTTACAATATTTGGTGGTTTTCTATACCTTAATTACAGTATTTTGCTCATTTGTATTGATTTAGGTAATTAATAGCAGGTGCTGAAATATGATTTTTTACTTCATTATTTTTTATTTTGGTTTTGTAGTTTATGATTACAAATAAATTTCCTGCAAGTAGTGTCACCTGTAAAATTTGAATTTTGGAAGATTTTATTTTTGGAGGTTAGCAGTATTTATATTCACCATAATTTGGGTCGTGGTTGATGTCTATAATCAGACTAGGATATATTACCCATAAGTTGGCTGATATCTATAATCATACTACGTATTGGTTATGGGCCATTTCTAATATACACCCTCCAACGGAGGGTGTATTATACACCATGTAATCTATATCATTGATTTAATAATAAAAATAATCAATGACTTAGATCAATTACAGAAAACTTATTTAGTAGATTTTTTTTGTTTTATATATTATTTTTATTTTATATTTTTTTAGTTTTATGTTTTTTCTATGGTTTTCCACCATTGCCTATCGTCGATTTGCCACTATCCACCGTCGTCGACTTACTAAAACACCACCACCACTTTTTTTTAATGTTATACTATTTATTTTTTTTTTTAAGTTGTATAATTGTATAAATAATACTATTTAAAATAATATTAGTTAAAATTATATCAATCTTTTTTTTTTTAATAAATAATTGTGCATATCAAAAATCTTACAGATTTTAACTGATAATATTTTACACATACTATAAAATTTTTAGTATGTACAATTATTTATGAAAAAAAATAAAAAGTTGATATAATTATAAATGGTATATCTACACAAGCTTATGTAACTTTTAAAAAATGAACAGTATCAACCGGCGGTAAATAGTAACACCGACAGGTAGTAAACAGTACTTTCTAGTGTGAACAGTATTTTTCGATATGAACATTATTTTTTCTGGCGTGAAACAATATTTTTTCAGCGTGAACAATGTTTTTCCCAGTGTAAAAATAGTGTTTTCGACTTGAACAATATTTCAACCTACCTCTGCGTAAACAGTACATGGTCTTAAAAAAAAAAAGGAAGCAACTTGCCAAAAAAAAAAAACTTGCTGTTGCAGGTAATAGTTTGGGTGTATGGTGCACCCAAACTTGGTAGGGTGCATAGTAGCACCCGCCTTGGTTATGATGTAGTATTGGTTTGTACATATGAAGTACGCACACGGATATGATAACACATTAAATTAAAAAAATTATAGGATACGGGATATATATATATATTAATATCAAAGTAAATTACTGAAACTTGATTTATGTATATATATAATTACAAAATTTAAGAAAAAAATTCATAATTCATTAATATTACTTTTATAAGCTTGAAAATTTATAATATTTTTAATATATATCATGTATCAATATTTGTTACCTAGTAAATCACTTTCAAAAAATATGGAACATAATTTTTATTGACATTTTTTAAAAATTTCTTAAATCAATTTCTCCTAATAGAACTAATCATGTACAAGTATATATACATATAAAAAAATTAACTAGAGAGAATATTAGTGTAAGGCAAGTATCGGTGACGACGAAGTGAACGACTTGGTACGAGCAGATGTAGAAGAAGTAAATAAAAATAATAGTGTGTGAAAAGATAAAATTTAAAAGCCTAATAGTGACGTGTGAAAAGATAAAACTTAAAATATTAATGTGAAAATAGTAGATTGGGACATCAGTCATGTAATTGAGTTTGGGTGATTACGGGCTTACTAATTGAACGCTAGTCATGAAAACTAATTTTAAAATAAAATTATTAGTGGACTGTATCCTAAATGTGTCTAAATTATGTTCAAGATGTGTCCAAGTAAAAAATAATAATCTTTTTAATCTAATACATTCAAATATGTAAGACACGTGTGTTATACGCACGTCCTCATGTGTTCAACATAAAAATGTGTTCAACACATGAACACACCTAAAATACGAAGTGGCCGTGCTTCATAGGTTTGTAAAATTGATTTTCTTGGTAAGATGCATATATTTGTAGGTGAAGGAAATAGGAAATAGAAAATTATAGGTAATATCAGGTTTTATAGGTAATATATAGAGGTTAAAGGTTATTAAAATAATACTTTTTGTTAAAGATATAATAGTACTAATGTTATTTTATTATCTTTGTTATTTTTGTGATAATAATGTTAATTAAACAAGTCATATCAAGCTGCCAATTGATGGGTCTTCTTTTAAGTGTTGGGACTTTTATTTCCTCTGTTATATTTCAAACCACAAACGACAGTAGCTGCAGAGAAGAGGTTTCATAGTAGGAATTCCTTCCAAATGTTGTTTGTGTTCCTCTCTGTTGGTAAAAGCATTTCTTTTTTTGCTTTTTGGTTTTTGTTGCTTCTCTGCTTTCTTACTTATGTTCATTTGTTTCGTTTATTTATGTTCCTCATTTGTCTGTGCATTTTGACTATAACATATGAAGTTGTCTTCATTGGTTGGTCTTTGTGTTTTATGTTCCACTTTGATAATATTTTGGTCTCTGCTTTGCAAGTTATTTGTTATGTATTGTTTTGGTCATTCTCTATTTTATTCTTTGTTTGTGTTCCACTTAATATTCTCTACTTTATTGGGTTTGTGTATGATTTTATATTTTATATTTTTTTATTTTTGTGATTCTATCATTTCTTTATCTTTTGTGACCATATCAAGCTGTTGTAAGTATTATTCATGTTGGGGATGAGATGAGTAGTGGGGTTGTTCTCAACAAATAAGACTGATTAAACAATATGTGGTCCAAGGAGAGTACCGAAGATGGTGGTCAAAATGTTCCCGTCGTGAAAAACCACAAGGTTACATGTTCTAATGTTTAAAGAAGCTTTAGTGGTGTTGAAAAGGTATCAGGTCGTGCAAATCATGACGAAGGCACAATGTTTTATTTATTTCAGTTTCAGATTCCGTTCGCTAATTTTATTCACAATTCTCAATCTACATTTTCAGTTTTTTTTTCCTCTTTTTAATAGGAATGTGTTCTATGCTTAGTCCAAGTTCTGTGGTTATTCAAGCCAGTTGTTCTAATTATACACCTGTATTGGGAGACATATATGGTTCTATTGTTGGAAGCAATAAAAGTTGTGTCTCAAGTTCAAGTAGGATGATGTGGTCCAAGGAGAATACCAAAGGTGGTGGTGAGAATGTTTCTATTCTGAAAAACCACAAGGTTACATATTCTAATGTTAAAAGAAACTTAAGTGGTGTTGAAAAGATATCAAGTCCTGCAAATCATGATAAAGGTACAATATTGTATTTATTTTTAGTTTCAAATTCCATTCGCTAATTTTATTCACAATTTTCAGTCTACATTTTCAGTTTTTTTCTCTTTTTAATAGGATTGTGTTCTATGCATAGTCCAAGTTCTGTGGTTATTCAAGCAGGATGTTCTAATTTTTCTCAAACCTCTACTTCATCTACACCTGTATTGGGAGGAAGAGATGGTTCTATTATTGGAAGCGATAAAAGCTGTGTCTCAGGTTCAAGTAGGATGATATCTCCATTTTCTGATATCACAAATTCTACAACAAATATTACAGCAGAATTTAACTCAGTTGGTATGATATTATGCCCATTGTGAAATGATTAAATATATACTGTCATAGTAATGGTTTTGTGTCATATTTTATATGTGCCAGATTGTACAGCTAGGCAGCATGTGCTTGATTCAGTGGAATCGAATTCCAACAAGAAACAGAAGAAAACATGTTTCAAACTCTCTTTTCTTAACATATCTAACAAGCTAAATTTTGGAACTTCACCAATAGTGACATCAAGTAATGGTCAAAATAGTATTGGATCATCTTTGAAGCATGGGAAACATGTCATAGGCTCTGTCCCTTTTCTTAATCATAGTAATTGTAATTGCAACATTCATGAAGCAGTGGATGCTTGGATGCCTGCTTCTCAATGTTTCACACCTGTTGAAGTTCACAGATACTGAAAGTATGGTTTGTGTAACCCTTGCCTTGCATTGAAGTTGTTTAATTTATTTAAGTAGTTTCTGACTTATCTCACAATTTTATACAGTGAATCATTCTGCATTATCAGTCAATGAGGAATTTCCTATTCAAACAGAAGATAAAGAAAATGGTAATTAATTTATTTAAAATTTCAGATATGATGTTTGTAATATTTGTAGTGTCTTAAAATATTAATTAGTGGTGACCTATTAACAATTTGCAAGTGATGTAGATAATAGAGTTGACTGTGATATTATATCTCTTGGTGCAGGTATAGTTGCCAGTGTAGACCCATATAGGATTAGATTATTTAATATGTGTTTTTGTGTTTCTTAAATATTTTTTTAAAATTAAATATAGGATTTCTCATTGTATAATTACCAGTCTAAATCATTTATTCAAATTTGTCAAAGATTCATCATTGCTTAGCTTTTTCAAAATATCGTAGTTGGTTGTGATTTGTTTTCATTTGATCTTTGTGTTGATACATGTTGACAATATTTTCATTCAAATGTATGTCTATCAAGGGTATCTTTTTTTTGTCTATTAAAGGATCTTAAATACACAACTATGATATTATTTACTTTTTCAGCATAGTTCCAAGTGTATTATGTTAGTATTAATGAAATATTGCTTCTCTTGATAGATTTTGTTGACTTTGGTGATCCGGAATGTGTTTGAGTCTTGTGGTGCTCGGATGTGGTTCAATGAGAGAATTAGGAATGATAGAAATACTTCTAGCCCTAAGTTTTCTCTCTGTTGTGACCAAGGCAAGATTCAGTTACCATTGTGGAAGAAACCACCTCAATACTTATCACAACTTATATTCAAGGAGGAGTCCACAGATTCTAAGCATTTTGCAGAGTCTTCCAGAGCTTATAACATGATTTTCTCTTTCACTTCTATGGGAGGAGAAGTCGACAACTTACAGTTACACAATGTGTGGGATGAATTACCACATCATTGGTAGTCTTTTGCCTACTGAAGGTGAAACACCAAAATTTGCACAACTTTACATTTATGATACAGAGCATGAAGTGAATAATAGAATGTGTATTCTAAGGTATTATTCTTTGTTTTGTATTACAATCTACAGTCATTATCTTTGATCATGTTGATATTGTAAAATTTGCCTTGATTCACAAATGGTTCCCAAATTGACTGCTATAGACAGTATAAGTAATATATTCAACTGCATTGATCATATCTTTTTATTACAAATAAACTAAAATTTAATTTTATTAATTGTATTAAGTAATATATATTGATACTTCTTATTATTCAGGAATCTGCATTTGATGGTTCAGTGACTGACCTTTCATCACAAGTTGTTGGAAAAATGACTCCTATTCAGATTGTAAGGCACAATACTATCAGAATATCTTTTATATATGTTCGTCCCTTTTTAATGTTGACATGCAAGTCACAAGTGACTTAAGATTAATATTTACATTGTAGCTGCTGCAGTGTTTTTTGTATTTGAACTTCCTTTATGTTGATATGCAAGTTGTATAAGTTAAAATTCAGTTTATGACCATGTTGATATGGCAACTTATGTTCTTTTCATGCTTTCATTTTGCTAATGCTTTCATCCATTCAAAGTGCCAATTAAGTTTACACAACCGTGCAACGCACGGGGGATCCACTAGTAAATAAATGAATACCAACCTCTAATTTTAGGTGCACTATATTTTTTTGCACTTCAAAAATCAAAATCATCGCCCCATATCAGTATACCATATGCCCGATTTTGTTAGGCCCTTTTTGTTTCATGTAGTACTGTCGTTATGTAATTTCTGATAGGAGATAAAAAATATTAACACGTTTTAAAGCAAAAGTCTACCGAAAATAAGTTTTTAGTGGAAGGACATGTGATGAGGGAAATGTATAGTGATAGGTTTAAATTTTAAATATGTCAATGATAATATTGATAATTTTTTTGGGTTAAGTTGTAAGGAATATTTTTATGAATTTCTTTGACTTATTTTTTATTCTACTAGAGAGGTGAATTAGTTAAGTTAAAAAAGGATTTAAATTTTACTTAACTGCAACCCAATAAAAAAAATTTAAAGGCTTAACGAAAATTTATCCTACTTATTCTGCGTCTCCCAAAGTGGGAGAAATTATTAAAGGCTTCCTCTGACGTAACTTGCACTGTCTTAAGGCATTTACGAAGCTGCCAACCCTCCGGGGGGGCTCCACTGGCCACACACAATTAATCCTACTCATTACAATATTCACTCCCTCGTGCATAATTAGAAAATGTTTTGCGTATAATTTTTATATTTACATTATATTTATATTATATGTTAATATAATAAAAATATCAAATCAATTTATATATGACTGTAGTATTTCTATGAAATACTAAATAAATTTGTGAGTGAATTAAAAAAAATTAAACGTATAAAAATTAAATGAATAATGAGACTGTTACGGATCTCTAACTTATCTACTTCTCATAACTCATAAATGTTTGTAATCCTCAAAATGAAATTGTTTATAAAATGAATAAGATAAATTGTATTTATATTAAGTCTTACATTGATTGAATATATGAACAAAGAATTATTTATAATGATTTGAACAACTCTTTTTTCTTGAGCTAGTTTTTGAGGTAGAGTTAAGTTCAGTTATTCTAATAATGTTTTAGAACCTATCCTAATTGGGCGAACCTATCCTAATTAGGCTACCTGTAGATGTCTAGTGCTGCAAACTTCACATTCCAAATATCCAATATTGTGCAAATTAGGCTTAGTTATTTTAATAATCTATCTTTAATTTAATTAAGTACATTGAGATTAACTCACTAATTAATCTATGGGTAGATGTATCCTTCCTTTTTTACTTTAAAGACAAATTAACTTTAGCAAATTTTTTGGGATAGAGTTTGGTTCAATTATTCTAATATGGTTTTAGAACCTATCCTAGTTGAGCTACCTACAGATGTCCAGTGCTGCAAACTTCACGTTCCAAATATCTAGTCTTGGGCAAATTAGGCTCAGTTATTCTAATAATCTATCTTTAATTTAATTAAGTACATTGATATTTTAACTCACTAATTAATCTATGGGTAGATGCACCCTTCCTTTCTTACTTTACAGACAAATTCACTTTAGAGTTTTTTAACTTAAATGTTTCATTATTGCCCATTTACTCAAACTAAAAAGAACCACTCTCCTCTATTGTTTTAAAAATCGATTCAACCAGACTAGTTGGACCAATTGAACTGTAAACTAGTTACCTTACTGATTCTAATTCACTCAAAAATTCAGGTAAGCGGTTCAACTGCCACAAACTAGTAAAAAATTAAGAAAATAGGTGAAAGTCAGTGAATCGACCAGTTGAACCGTTCGATTAAACTGGCCAATTTTTAATTTAAAATTTTAACATATTTTTTTTTTAAAAATAAAAATAAAAATGAAAAACTTATATGAATATAATATTAATAGTTTAACTACCAATTAAGCTAGTTAAATCAATTGAATCATAAATTACTTACTTCACCAATTCAACCAATTTTTAAAATATTGCTCTCATGTCTCCCCAACTATCTCCTAATCGAAAGCGAATAAGCAATGGGGTTGCAGCTTTTTATCGTAAAAGTGAAACTCATTCAGCGCACTTAGTGTGTATTTAGTTCAGCTGTAAAAATTTTAATTATTTCAATAATTATTATTGTATAATTAATTATAATAGAGTTGATTTTATGTTTAGATATATTAGCTAAAAAAATAATTTTAAAATAATCTATTTTGTTTAGATTGTATAAAAAATTATTTTTATGTATTAAATCACTAAAAGATGTATAAAATAATTAAAAAATTATTTAATTGAAAACAAAAATAGTATTTATATATAAAAAATTTTAAAATAATTTATAATCTAGAATTATAAACTTCAAGCTTATAAAAAAAATTGTTATAATACATTAAATTTTATATAAAAATTTAAGCAAAAAATGTCAAACATGCATTGAAAAACTTTTTTTTCTAAAAAAGAACTTGTTAGTACAATGATAAAATCTGTACCAAATATGCTCTTAGGCTTTTGGTTTTTTTCTTCCTAAAAGTTATGCAGTGCTTATGGATTAAGAACCCCTCCTGTATTAAAAAAAATGTAGCAGATGCAGTTCCTAATTTAAAAACCAAAACTTTTTAAATTATATTTTTTATTAATATTTTACCATATCACAAAATATTTTTCACAGCAAAGATTTTTTTAAAATTTTCATAAAACTGAAAGTAATCCATCTTCATGCTGTTGTGTTTGTGCTATTTAGTGTTTTTTGTTTCTATTTAATACTCAAGAAGTGGTCAGTAAATGAATGGTTTTAGGAGTTTATGATAAAGACGAAAAAGAAAGGCAATTATTCGTCTGGAAAAGAAAAAAGGATACACCCTTACAATGCTTTGAACAATGATAGACTTATCTTATTTACAATTGATAGTGGTTGACTGGTTATGTGCTTTTCTTGTGCTTTATGTACTAGGTTAATAATCGGTGAGCATTAGGCCTCAATCACACATACCTAACATCCCTTTTCATCTCTCTCTCTCTCTCTCTCTCTCTCTCTCTCTATATATATATCTCTATATATATATATATATATATATATATATATATATATATATATATATATATATATATATATATATATATTCCCTCTTTATATATATAATGTATTTGATGAGAGAAATATTTATTATAAGAAATAAAATAAATAAATTTTAACTATTAAATCTTATATAAATAATCAAAATTAGACATAAATATATGTGACTTTTTTATGAGATCACATAACTTTTAAGTAACATTTAATTTTGACCATCCATATATAATTATATAGTTAAAATTTACTTCTTTCACCCTCTTACAATAAAAACTATTCTTATTAAATATGTTTATATATATATATATATATACACACACACACACACATGAACAAGACAAGATCTTCTAAAATGAGTTTATTAATAAAATGAGTAAATAAAAATATATTTATCCCTAAATTATTTATTAAGTTAATATTAAAATATATTTTAAATTATTCTTATTTATTCATTTTATAGACAAATTCACTTTAAATGAATTTAATATTCTCTTCCCTAATGTTCCAACATTAGTTTTGTTAAGCTGGTTACAATTTTGCTAGTCATGAGTCATGTGCCCTCCCCGCACCTTCGATCTCGCCCTTTTAAACCAAAAAGAAATTTTTTTTTTTGCAAATTCTTGGCTTTGTTTGGTTATCTTATGTTGCATGAAATGGAATGGAGTGAAGTAGAGAAAAGTGGAATGGAAAAGAGTAAAGTAGAGTAAAGTTTTCATATTATTGTTTAGATATTTAACAATAGAATGAACATCCATTCTATTGTTTTGAAGTTTTGGTAGAAGTGGATGGAATGTGATCTGGCTCAGCATCCCAGACCCTGACCTAATAATAACGGCCCAATCAGGTCGGCCCAAACTACAACCTTGGCATGTTGTAGCTGCAATAACTTAATCGCCCACTTAACTATTATATCCTAACATAATCTCTTCTTAATGAGGATAATTAGGGATCAAATTCCCTTATAGTTACCTAGTATCTATATCCCCTCAGACATTATTTCCTTAACATGTAATCTCATGCTATAAATACAAAGTTAAGTCACTCAAATATGTATATACTCTTATACATTATTCCTTTTCTAGTGCAATCCATAACTTGAGTGTTGGAGTGCCTAGTAGGTATATCACCCCCTCTTTGCTCATCCTCCATAAAGAGGATCCATCACCTTCATCCAAACCATAGCTATTTGGAGCGTGATTAGGTACGCACTTTGATTCCAGTTCCGAACAGAATGATAATAATTTATGAACAAATGAGTTACTTCCAACTCATACCCCCAAATTAGAAGAAAAGAAAATATGAGGTATTTGATGAAATGAGATGGAATAGTTACCATTTACTTCCATTCTATTCCATCTATTTTTAACAAAATTTAAACAATGATGATTAATGTCATTTCATCTCGTTTTGCTCCATTTTTTCTCATTCCAAAAACTGTAAATAGAATGAATTTGTATTTTTTTTAGCATAATGTCATATCATAAAAGGGAAAATAAAAACTTTTATGCAAGGCTTATAGATGTCTATAGAAAAATGATAAAAAATTTGCATAAAAAGGTTTTTTTAAAAAAAAGGAAAATATGACATTGTCACTTTAAAATAAATATATAAAGAGAGGGTGCAAATCCATACGGACCAAATATATATACACACACACGCTTACTTCTTTTCTTTCTATTTTTGATTTGTTATATATGGACCATCATTTAAAAGGTTTGTTTTGTTGACTAATTAAAAGTTGAAAATGTAAAAAAAAAAACACACAAAGAAAATCATTTTACAATTGGTTAATATAACAAAAATGTGAAAAAATAAAATATTTCTAATTTTCACTTTTGATCAAAATTATTTTTAAGCATTTTTCCCTCACTTTTTATCAATATTTTTAAAATCAGATTGATCATTAAATCGATGAAAACACTAATTCATAGTTCACTAATTCAACCAGGTCGAAAGATGATAAGTAAATATATGTATTTTAATATTATATAATATATTAATTAATAAACTAATATAATAATATCTCACATTATGTTGTATATTATTTCAAAGTCTCACATTGTATAATGAGTGAAACATTTTAACATACAACATATATAAAAGTTAAGAAAAAATCACACTTATAATTAAAAAAAATCACACTTATAAATCTCACATAGATTAATAAATGAAATACCTAAGCATACAACTTACATAAAAATTAAGAGAGGGGGCAAATCTTCACATACAATAGCATTTTCAACCTGTGTGATGCACAGGATAATTAGTAGTGTTTGAAACAATTAAATATAGTAAAATATATTATATATTTACAATAAGAATAAAAAATTTAATAAAATAAAAATTAAAGAAACAATAGGAATGTAAATCTTTTTAAAAAAATTGGGTTATATTTTGAATCCATTTAAGAAAAATATGAGCAAGGTTTCTTTTATTTTTCGTCTACATTAGGTTAGATATTCTTATGAATAACCTTATATTTTCATGAGGATAAAATTTTAGTTATTTTAGTTGTTACTACTGCATCATATTTACTTCCTATTGGTATAAAAATAACATTTTTTGATTCATACGATTTCGAGGCATAGTTGAAGACTTACTCCAAAGAACTTACATGATTCCATTAAAATCAAATCAAAGTTGTAACAATGTTATCGAAATCATATTTTCGATTTGGAAGTTACCCAAAATGGTAGTTTCGATTTGGTATCGGAAAGTAATAACTTCAAAATTGTAAGACTTGAAACTATCGATGTATTAGTTTCAATTTGAAGTCATGAACAAGTCATTTTGATTTCATATCAGGAGTGGTAATTTTGAGTTAGTTTCGAAATATGAGACTTGAAGAGTAGTTACACTTAGAAAATTTCTGAAAACAAAAACAAAGGGTCTTGACCAGAAGCCAACAAATGTTTGAAGATTCAAATTTGAAATGAAAAGGAGGGATTTGAATTTGAAATAGAAGTTAGCAACAATTGTAAGTACAAGATCAAGACAATACAAGGATTACTGATAGAGATTGAGTTGTTACTTGTAGGCGCATGAGGATTGTTGACAAAGATTTGGTGATTACTTGACAAGGATCACTAATAATCATTAGGTTATCTTTGTTTTAGACACATGTCAAGATCTTATAGAAATGGTAGTTACTTAGATAATCTATAAATACTAAAAAGATGGAAACACTTAGGGGTTAGAAATTTATTACTCGCAAACACTTGTACTCACATTCTAACGTCCCAATGACATCTCGAGCAAACACACAAGTCAAGTTCATTATGTTTCCATCTAATTTTATTTCTGTATCATTTACAATTTCAATGCAAATTTAAATTCAATTCCATTTACGTTTCAAGCTTTTATTTTATTGCAAACTCTCTTCTACTCGAGATCAAGTGATTCTTTTGAGATCATTTGAGTTCGTTTAATTGCTTTCATTTACTAGCTTTCTTTACATTTTTTGTAAATTTACTTCCCTATTCTTTACATACTTTATTTTCATTGTTTTGTAGACCGCTTTCTTTTAATTCATGTTCTTTATATTTTTGCACTTTGGATTGCACGTCAAGTTTAATTCACTGCTTTTTATTGCTTGTCCTTTACATTTAATGTCATTTAATTACTTTCCTATTACTATTTTCTTAAGTTTAAAAGCAATCTTTAATTTTTAAAACAAGTTCTTTTCATTCATCTTTTTATTGTTTCACTTATTTGTAATTATTTTACTAAGTTACTTCTTACACAATAATATTTTAATTTTGATTTACACAATCTTGTGCTTCATTCAAAATTGACGTTTGACGTTCTTGCCTAAATATCAGTCTGGGAACTAAAGAATATCAAAAGAAAGCGATTCCCTTTCCCGAATTGAGATCCGAAATCAAATTGGTTCTTAGACAAAAGTTTACCATAAACACTTCCTCTTGAACTAATTAACACTATTTTTCTAAAATCATTTATATATATAACAACAAACTTTCTTCCAAAATTCTTGTAATAAATTTATAATTAAATAACTTAGTTTGTTAAATAAATTATACTCACTTATTCTTTATTATATTTCTATATAGAGTTTTAATCCTTTGAGATGTAGATATTAAAATATCAAAATATTATAAAGTTAAATATTTAAAGAAAAATAATTTAAAATAACATAATTAATTATTTTTTTAATAGTGAGTTATATCTCAATTTTGTTATATTTTTATGTAAAATTTTTACTCTCCTAATTATAGATATGAATATATTTTTACATTGTAAATAAATTTTGAAAATTCAATCCATTGTATAAAATCGAAATCAAAATTGGAGGCTAAAATAAGATATAAAAAGTAATTACAAATGAAAATTTATCAACACATTATATGAAAATTCAATTTGACGTGTATAATAACATCAATTAGGAAATAATCAGATAATGATAAAATTTTAATAAGGAATATATATATATATATAATATATATATATATATATATATATAAACTTTCTAATAATAACACATTAAAATTAACCACAAGTGTAAACCATTAACACGTTTTTAGGAAAGAAATGCAATATAATTAAAGTTTTTTAAAATTTAAGATATTAAAAAGTCCACACAGCTCTAACAACCAATGTTCACATACTGCTAATGCTAAATATCAAATCATGGACATCAGGTAAAAAAAAATTGTATGTATTTTTTCAAATATATATTTAATCAACAAAAATAAAAAGTCAACTTTTTTTAACAACATTTTTTACAATTTACAGAGAATTTTCACAATGAGTGTAAAAGATATTCTTAGAGCAGAATTTCAAACTTCAATAGTATTTCAACAAAATATTTTTTATTTATAATCAAGTCACATTAAAGTAAAATACATGGACATGCAAATGCTCAATAACATAAAGAAACTCACCTTCAAAATAGTGTTTAGTAGGGATTTAGGACGAGTAGTAGCCCCCGAATTGATCTTTCCCTTTTAAACTGAGATCCGCAGATACCCAATAAATTGAAAAAAAAATCAAAAAAATCAAAAAAATAAAATAAAAAAATAAAAAAAGAAAAAGTATAATACTATAATTTTTCAAAATTTTTCTAATACAACTTAATCTAAAAATAATGTCAAATACGTAAAATACTTTTAATTTATATAACTTTATAATATTTAAATTTATATAATTAAGTTTTTTTAATAATTTTATATAAAATATTTATATAAAATTTTTGCATGTAATACGGAGAACCATCATTATTACAAATATTTATATCTCATGAGTTTGACGCATTACCCGCGTCATTTATTACCATGGAGCGAGTCATCCCTAGTGTTTAAATTGAAAATTTAAGTGAATTATTATAAAAGTCTTGAACTTTAGCTGTTTAAATAATTATAGTGGAGAAATCATTAACAAATATTGAGTCCATTTGGATAGCGAAATTAGAATTGAAATATAAAATTTTAATTTCAATCCTAATTTTTTCATAATTAAAATTAGTTCAGAATCTTAAATTCTATGTTTAGAGTTGTCAAATAATTAAGATAAAAAATTATAATATTAAATTTAATTATAATTTTATTGTTTAAAGATATGATCTAAAACATTAAAAAATTATTTAAAAAATTAAAATTAATAAAAATATTCATACAATAATATTTTTTATAATATAATAGTCATATTTTTTTCATAAAGAAATTTTTCATGAATTTTTTAGAAAAAAAATAAATAGCTATTATAATAATTTTATGTAAATATAAAAATAATTTTCTATATAAATATAGAATATCAATAAATATGATTGTTCATAAATAAATGTGGAGAGAGAGAAAAGTTTAATTTTTAAGTTATAGAATTGATAATTCTTAATGTATAAGTTAAAAATTGAGAAATGCTTAACTTAGTTGTTTTTCAATTCTATAGAATTAGTTTATGAAATTACAATTCTAATTTTAAATGGCATTCCAAACATAAAAATTGAAATTAAGAGGTCTAATTCTAATTCCAAACTTTAATTCCATAGTCAATTCCAAGAGCCAAACGGACACTAAGGGATTTAATGATTGAAACAAAGGTTTGAAAAGGTAAGCATTGACATACAATAATAAACACCTAATCAACTACATTTAATAATAATGGATAATTTCATTCCTTCCTAATTTGTTATTTCTACTATATGATATCTATAACATAAATGGTATCAGATATCTATCAAATCAAATTAAGGTATACTATAATCAAGATATAATGAATATAATCAATATCATTTAGTCAACTATATGAAACTAATTACGTATCAATCCCAAATTTGAAATAAAATACAAAATAAATACAAAAACTTACCAATTACATATGCTTGAGTAATAATGTGAGGAATGCCCTAATTCTTCAACTACTCCTAATCACACTCACAGTCTCACAATAGTAGTCATTAGCTCCATCAGTCCATTCATCCATTGAATCACTACATCCCCTCCTTTGTTGCAGTCTTCAACCACTGCATCTCCTCTGCAGTCGCAACCCCATTGTTCTTGCGACCTAAGAGCATATCTGTCAGGTCATATGGGTAATGAAAGATGGCTCAGTCTGCAAGAGCTAGTGCTGGCAATAGGAGTCCCATCAAGGGGGCTACTCACCCATGCACCTCATCGAGTAATCCACTTACAGTTGTTTTGTTTGAGAACTTGCGAGTGTCATTTTTCACAAGCACTTTATTGATTTGGTTTTTTTTAGAGAGATAAAATGAGTTTTAGAAAGAAGGAAATGAACTTTTGAAGAGATGAACAATTTCTTTGACAGAATCTCAAATTCGTTGATGACATGAAAATATTTATCAAATGGAAACTCCTGTAAAGTACTTGCTAAGAAGAACGTTATCAACACTTTATTGTTGATAACATGTGTATAAATTCTAAATTTTTATTTATTTTCTAATCTTTAAATTTTTTTGAACGTGACATGATTTTTCTAATGTAACGACATATGTATAGTTTTTATTTAAATTGTAGCATGATATGTCACATGATAGTTATTGAAAATACATATTTGTCACATGACAACGTTTTATACATATACTGCTATGTTAGAGTGACATATGTCATTATTTGAAGACATATACATTTTCTTTATATATTATAGGAAAAAAAATATAGAGACTCTTTAAATTTTGACCATTTTACAAATTACCACCATGAACTTTAAAACATTATCAATTAGTTCATAAACTTTAATTAATGTCTTAATTGATCCTTATATTTAATTTAGATATGTTAATTTATTAATGATAATACTATATGATATCATTTTTTTTTGTATTAACATTAATTAAGAACTGTTTATTAATTTATTTATTAAAAATTAATTTATAAATAGTCTAAAAAAATATTAATACGGATAATATATTATTACACAATATTATCGTTAATGAATTAACATATTCAAATTAAATAGAAAAATCTATTGAGACATTAATTAAAATTTAAGGACTAATTAAAAAGATTTTAAAATTCATGATAATGATTTACAAAAAATAAAATTCAAGGAAGCTGCATACTTTTTTTTCTATATTATATGATTATATTATTTATTTAAACTTTATATATGGACCTTTATAACTTAAAATTTGACCTCTATTTATATAAAAAATTATTTTTAAATGAGTTAAAAAAATTTAAAATGTAAAAACTAGTTTAAATCGATTCACAACTAATTTTACTAAATTTTTAACCGATTCAAATTGATTTTGACTAAATCTTTGAAATTCGCCAGTTTTTCAATTAAACCGGCCGGTATCACTTTTTTTTATCATTGTTTTTTTGTTTTTTGTTTTTGTTACATTTTATCGTTGCTTTTTACCTACTTAAGTAGCTCCACCCATCATACCTTACCCACTTGACCAATCAACAATATTTATATAATGACTGAATAACATGAGGCGTCAAATCTGATAAAATCATAAAATTTAAGTTATACAACAGCTCACACGATCAGTGATCTTGGCCCAAAAAAATAGGAGTTTTTCTAACAACTGAATTTAGGGTATTTATTAAAAAAATTAAAATAAAAAATCTTGTATTTTTTAATTTTTAATGTATTAAATATTTTATTTTTCATAAAAACTCTTTATTTTAGATCTTTAACAAATATTTTTAGAATATTATTTAACAAAATCCAAAAAATAGATCAGTGATTCGATTCTGCCAAAAAAGTATATCTAAAAAGACAGATGGTGCGCTGAGACTCTGCCTGATAAGAATTTCAGGCCACTGTTTATCACTTTTAACCATTTTCCTTTGGCAAGTGGAGTGGTTTTTCATGGGCACGTACTTATTATTGATGATTATTAATGTAGTTATGATATTTTTATTATTAATAGTATATATATATTTTTATATTTTTTAATATTATTTATTATATATTTTTTATGACTTCCTTTTATTAAATTTGACACTTTGAAAAAATGTTAACAATACATATATCTCTTAAGAATATATAATGATGTTTTCTCTTATTAATGATTCACGTATTTAGATTTGAACATAGTGCCTACATCTATATATATATATATTTTAAATGGCGAGTTCGTGACATGATAGACGACCTGACAATTTAGCTTTCTTAAAACTTTATCAGAAGACGGTTGGATTTGGAATTAATTAAAATTTAAAATAATTTAATTTAAAGATTAAATTTTATATTTAGAATTTATTATAAAAAATAAAATTTAAATTAATTTATAATTTTTTATGTTTAAAATTTATTAAAATATAAATTGATTTGATTTGATTTTATTATTTTATTTTTTAATAAGAGATAATTAGAGTTAGTTAATAAATATAAAATAATTTATTTATTTTAAATTAAATTCTACTAAATTTTGTTAAATCTGATAGAATATTTAAATCAAAAGGAACAAAATTGATGAGATTTTAAAATTTAAATTACTCTTATTTTTTTAATATTTTAAACATAAGATTTTAATTCATAATTTAAATTATTTCTTAATTTCTTTACATTCTAAACAAACTGTTAAAATTATACGATGCATATTTAGACAAATCATTTTTTAAATAGAGACAAATCACTCATTGTTAATTGACTTAATTCAATAATAAAATGTAGCTCATCAATCATGCACCATCATAAAACTGCTTTTTCCTCGGAATGGATCCTTTATAGTGCAGTTTCTTGCAGTGAAAGACATAGAAATGAAAAAAAGTGGGACCTGTATTTAAAAAATTATGAAACTCATTTTTTTTTCTCTTACTAAATAGCTCACTCAGCAATTTTTTCTCCCCCCCCCCCCCCCTTTTCTGATACCATATCATCAACGGTGTCTATGTTAGTATAAAAATAATTTTTTTCGTTTTAAACTTCTTAATAATTTTATTTTATAAGTCAGGCTGCATATTGGAACATGTTTTAATTTGAGTTAATACAAGATCAAAGAAATCGAAATTTAGAAGTTTTTGTCAAAAGATAGAGAGAAAAAAATCATTAATTTTGACAAGTATAAGTTCAACAAATTTGACGGCACCTATATAATTCGATTACGTGACAATTGAAGAGGCAAATTATTTAAAGATTGAAAGAGTATTGAGGCCATTGACACTTAGGTAAAAATTCCAAGTCACAAAAGAGCTTCGAAGAAATAGGCTTTCAAAGTAATTATAAGTTTGAAGTTCAAAATTTAAATTCAAAATATTGTAATTTGAATTTGAAATTAGAAAGGTAATAACAATTGAGTTTGTAATATTAAGACAAGATAATCATTGTTGTTATTTTAAGAAGTTATTCATGATAAAGACATTTATCATAATATTGTCAGAATAATGCTTACTATTCTTGTTTATAAATACCAAGTAAAGGAGTAGAAGTATTTAGCTCGATTAGAAGGATTTACACAAACTCTCTCACAATTCTTATTACATCTATCACAGACACAAAAGAATATTTAAAAAAAACTAGTTAAGCATACCTTTCATCCTTCTTTATTTCTATAAACATTTTCAATCAATGCAAGTTTAAAGTCATTCAATTACATTTTATGCGATTCTCTTCATCTTTAGATTGAATAATTTTCAAAATCTTTTGATTTCTTTTACTTTTCAACATGTTACTTTTTCTACATCTTTATTGCTTACTTTTATTTGATTACATTACATTTCTAATCAAGTTTATTATTCTACAAGTTAAAGTATCAATTCCTTACATGTTTACTTGTTAGGAAATTTACGTTTTCTAATTAATATTGGGCACCATATTTAATTGACAATTACATTAGCTATTTAATTTATTGAGCTTGTTATTAAGTGATCTAATTTAGTGAGCCGGTAGACTTCACAACTTGATGTGGGCTTAATGAGTAGATATCATATTGGCCCATTAGGGGATTATGGGAATCCTAATTGGTTAATATACGTCAGAAATGGTTATGATCTCTAATATACCAAATCATAACACGATTTCCCTTCTCTCCATCTGGAAGAGAAACAACGGTCCCATTGAGGAACTAAGTCGATTTGGTTGAGGAAGATCACAAACCACCCCCTTATTCGTGATTGATTGCCGCAAAGATTCCGCAACAATTGGTGATCAATAGCTATGGATCCAAGTATTTATGAAAATTCAAGAATCCTTGATAATCTGGTATGATGTAGATCCTAGGCCTTATGGTGTTTTGTTCTAGGGTGTATGCATCTAGAATTTGTTTTAAAGTTTAAAGAATTAAAGAATCAATTTCTAACAAGTGGTATCAGAGAGGTCATCGTTGTTAGATTATTAGGATTTATGGATTTTGCGGAGCATAGTTAGGGTATTTTTTTTATCTTCCTATAATGATTGTTTCTCCCATTTTTTTGTGAACCCTAATTATGAAATTTAGGGTTTTTACCTTTTTTTTTGCTGCACAATAATGTATTAGCCGAGAATGTGTGTATTTGTTGCACAGTTACTGCACAAAACATGTATTTTCTTTTGCGAAAAGTAAAATGTTTCCAGTAAGCTACATGGTCTACTCGTGTTGGGGTCCATGGTCGTAATACGTCAAAGACTGAATCTGGTAATCTTAACAGAATGGAACACAGCCAGGCCATGTTGAGTAATATGGTCGTGACCTATACTGATAAATTTTTTTTTCTTGGTTGGTCTAGTATTTTTAATTAAGTTAATTGAAACAACATATTGCCAAAGTAACCCATGTTGTGTAAATTAATTTGATTAAAATTACATAGATGTTTGCGTGAAATTATTTATGCAAACTGTGCTCGGCCCAAAGGAAGACGTAGTTTGGCAAATAATGACATGCCTGCGGTGGTGAATATGTGATGATTATAAAGTTTTTATTTTTCATGTGAACAATAGTCGGTCCAAAGAAAGGTTGTTGTTTGACAGAACTTATCGTCAATATTTGATCATTGCATTGAGAGTACCACTTACAGTTAATTTCTCCGTCCAAAGAGTAGGAATTAATGTTGTGCTAGGTATCTTGTGATGGATTCTCAATTCTGGATAATTGTTCATGTCTTATTTTATTGACATGCTAATTTAAGTGAACATGTTTGTTTATTTTGTTCTCTATCTAGTTTCTGTTGCTAGTGCTGTAAATATTTATGCTCAAGTCAATACCATCCCAATGTTGAATGGGACGAATTTCAAAGCCTAGAAAAAAGTCGTGGAGATAATTCTATGCTGTATGGATTTAGATTTGGCACTTAAGATGGAGTGACCCACTCATACTCCAGAAAACCATGATGAGGTTAAAATTGACAATGGGATCTCTAACCGAATGTGCTTGATGATCATGAAGCGCTCCATTCCGGAAGCGTTTCGGGGCTCTATTGCTGAGAGCAAGAATGTCAAGAAGTTCCTTAAGGAAATTGAGCAATATTATGCCAAGAATGAAAAGTCGGAGATGAGTAACCTTTTGGCCAAACTCGTCTCGATGAAATATAAGGGCAAAAGGAACATAATGAAGTACATTATGGAAATGTTTAATCTTGCATCAAAGCTTAAGTCACTCAAGTTAGAGCTGTCTGAGGACTTGCTTGTGCACTTAGTTTTGATCTCCCTTCCTGCACACTTTGGGCAATTCAAGGTGAGTTATAACACTCTGAAGGACAAATGGTCTCTCAATGAGGTTATATCTCACTGTGTGCAAAAGGAAGAGAGGCTGCAGAGAGATAAGACAAAAAGTACTCACTTGGCTTCGACCTCTCAGAACAAGAAGAAGAAGAGAGCTAAGGATACTGTGGAAGGTTCTTCTTATCAGAAGAAACAAAAGAAGCAAGATGAGAAATTTACTTGCTACTTTTACAAGAAGTCAAGACACATAAAGAAAAAGTATCCTAAGTACGCCGCCTGGCGTGTAAAGAAGGGTAAGCTTCTCACTTTAATTTGTTCTGAAGTTAATTTAGCTTCTGTACGTAAGGATACTTGGTGGGTAGATTCTAGTGCTACTACTCACATAATTATGTCTATGCAGGGTTGCCTGTGGAGCCGACTGCCAAGTGATGATGAAAGATTCATCTTTGTGGGCGATGACAATAAAGTTACAATAGAAGCTATAGTAACTTTTAGATTATAATTGAAAACTGGATTTCATTTAGATTTGTTTAAGACATTTGTTGCACTGTCATCAGATGGAATTTAATTTCTGTTTCTAGTTTGGACAAATCAAGTTTTTCTTGTTCATTTGGAAATAATAAAATTAGTTTCTATCAAAATTCATGTGTTATTGGTTCTGATTCTTTGATTGATAATCTATATATGCTTAACATTGTTGGTTCTTATAATGAAATATTGTAAACAAGTTCAAAAGGTACAAAGCAAAAATTAAATGAGAATTCAGCCGCCTTATGGCATAAGCGTTTAGGCCATATCTCTAAACAGAGAATTCAGAGGCTTGTATTGGATGAAATTCTTGAACTGTTAGACCTGTCAGACTTTCAAGTCTGTATTGAGTGTATCAAGGGAAAACGCACAAACATAAGGAAATTAGGTACCGAAAGAGTTAAGGATGTCTTAGAACTAATACATATGGATATTTGTGGTCCTTTCTCTACGCCTTCTTGGAATGGACAACAATACTTTATTACGTTCATAGGCGATTACTCTAGGTATGGTTACTTATATTTAATACATAAGAAGTATCAATCTCTAGACGTTTTCAAGTCTTTCAAGGCTGAAGTTGAACTTTAACTTAGAAAGAAAATTAAGGCTGTCAAATCTAATCGTGATAGTGAATACTATGGCAAATATGACGGATTAGGAGAGCAATGTCTAGGACCTTTTGCATTTTTCCTCAATGAGTGTGGAATTGTTCCACAATACACCATGCTGAGCAAATCCAGCATGAATAGTGTTGTAAAACGATGAAACCAGACTCCTAAGGATATGGTAAGAAATATGATTAGTCATTCTTCCTTGCCATAGTGACTTTGGAGAGAAGCCTTAAAGATCGTAGTTTATATCCTTAATAGGGTACTAAGCAAAGCAGTAACCAAAACTCCTTATAAGCTTTGGACTAGCAAAAGGCCTATCATAAGGCACTTGCACATTTGGGGCTATCCAGCTGAGACACGACCTTATAGGCAGCATGAAAAAAAACTGGACTTAAGAACGGTTAGTTGCTATTTTGTTGGTTATGATGAACGCTTTCGCGGGTATAAGTTTTACAATCCCACATCAAGATCCTTTTTTGAAACGAGAAATGCGAGATTCCTTGAGGAAGTTGAGTTTGAGTGGGAAGGAAATATAAGGAATGTTGTCTTTGAAGAAGAACCTATTATTGACAGTGATCAAGTCCTTGTACTATCACTATTCAAGAAATAATTTCAGTATTAGACAATAATGTTTAGGCTATTATTCCTGACATCGTTCCAGAACAAGGCAACATTAATGAGGTTCTTCCTCAAGCACCACCTATAGAACAAACTCAACAACCTCAAGAAGTGCCATTAAAGAGAGGAGAAGCGCGATATCAAATGATTACATTGTCTTTCTCCAAGAACATAAGGATGGCGTTGGTTTAACAGAGGATGATCTGATCAACTTCTGTCAAGCTATATGCAGTTCCAACTCTCAAAAGTTGATTGATGCCATGAAGGATGAGATGAAGTCTATGAAGGACAATGTCGTTTGGGATCTCATCGAATTGCTTGAAGGTGCGAAGCTCATTTGTTGTAAATGGATATTTAAGACCAAAAGGGATTCAAAGGGTAATGTCGAGAGATATAAAGCTTGTCTTGTTGCTAAAGGCTTTACTCAAAAGGAAAGTATTGACTACATAGAGACTTTCTCTCTGGTATCCTCGAAAGACTCCTTTGGGACAATAATGGCACTGGTAGCTCATTTTGATTTGGAGCTACATCAGATGGATGTCAAGACTGCGTTTCTAAATGGAAACATTGATGAAATGATTTACATGGCACAACCAAAAAACTTTGTGTAGGGTAACCCAAAGTCTATGGTATGCAAGCTAAAGACATCCATCTATGGTCTCAAACAGGCTTCTCGTCAATGGTATCACAAGTTCCATCAAGGCATTACCTCGTGTGGTTTTGAGGCAAATGTCGTTGATGACTGTGTGTATCACAAGTTCAGTGAGAGTAAATATATCTTCCTGGTATTATATGTTGATGATATTCTGCTTACTAGCAGCGATATAGGCTTATTGCATGAAACCAAGAAATTTCTAATGAATAATTTCGAGATAAAAGATCTTGGGGATGCCTCTTTTGTATTGGGTATTTAGATACTAAAAGATCGCTTTCAAGGTATCCTTAGGTTATCACAAAAGAGCTATATCGATAAAGTCTTAAATAAATTGGTATGAAAGATAGTAAACTAGGAGACACACCCGTTGCTAAAGGAGACAAGTTTAGACTCAAACAGTGCTCCAATAATGATCTTGAAATGAAAGAGATGCAGAAGATTCCCTATGCATTAGCGGTATGGAGTCTAATGTATGCTTAAGTTTGTACTCGTCCTAACATAGCATTTATAGTGGGAGTTTTGGGAAGATATTTGAGCAATCCTAGTATGCAGCATTGGAAAGTGACCAAACGCGTGATGTGTTATTTGAAGAGAACAAAAGACTACATGCTCACTTATCCGAGATCTGACAATTTAGAGATCATCAGGTACTCTGACTCCGATTTTGCGGGATATCAAGATAGCAGGCGCTCCACATCAGGCTACATCTATGTGTTAGATAGAGGAGCTATCTCATAGAAGTCTGGTAAACAGACTCTTATAGCTTCTTCGACCATGGAAGTGGAGTTCATAGCTTGTTATGAGGCGTCCAACCACGGGATATGGCTGCGGAACTTTGTCACTAATTTGCATGTGGTTGATGGCATTGACAGACCACTGAAGATTTATTGTGACAATAACTCAGCAGTTCTTTACTACAACAACAATAGGAGCTCAACGAAGTCGAGGTTTATCGACATCAAGTTTCTAGTTGTTAAGGAAAGATTTCAGGATAGACAGATTTCTATAGAACATACAGGAACAGATTTTATGCTAGCTGATCCATTAACTAAGGGCTTGACACCTAAGGTTTTTTCATGAGCATACTGCTCATATGAGTGTTATTCCTGAGGATACCTTAGTTTAGTGGGAGTTTTTTTTTTTTTTTTTTATGTTCTGTGTTTTACTTTGGACATTGTGTTATTTGATTTTCTGCAAAATAAAGTTGATGATTTATGGTTCTATTTTTGAACTTGTTTATGCTTTGTAAATGCAAAGTTAGTGTTGCATTTAAGAGCTTTGGATTGATCTCAGTAAGGACTAAAGAAGGACCAGATGGAAATAAGCATGTCTGAGATTACATTGCACGTAATTTTCACGCTACTCATCCATATTTGATCTATGTCATTAAGTATATAGCTATGATGATCATTGTAGTTTAATTACACTTGATTATAATAAAAACTGCAGTGGTTCCATAGCTAATATATGAGATGAATCAAATTGTATTAAGGAGAAGTCTAAAGATAAATAGCATACATATGTGTGCCTAAAGAATTTGTAGTATAATTGTTTCGGGAATAATAAGAAGCCCAAGTAGGAGATTATTAGAAAATTTACGTTTCCTAATTAATGTTGGACATCATATTTGATTGACAATTATATTAACTATTTAATTTATTGGGCTTATTATTAAGTGATCTAATTTAGTGAGTTCGTAGACTTTACAACTTGATGTGGACTTAATGAGTAGATACCATATTGACCCATTAGGGGATTATGAGAACCCTAATTGGTTACTATACATTAGAAACGGTTATGGTCCTCAATATACCAAATCATAACACAATTTCCCTTCTCTTCATCTGGAAGAGAGACAACAGTCCCATTGAGGAACTAAGACGATTTGGTTAAAGAAAATCACAAACCACCCCCTTACTCGTGATTGATTGCCGCAAAGATTCTGCAACAATTAGTGATCAATAGCTATGAATCCAGGTAAAATGAAAATCTAAGAATCCTTGATAATCTGACATGATGTAAATCCTACGCCTTATGGTATTTTACTCTAAGGTGTATACATCTAGAATTTGTTTTAAAGTTTAAAGAATTAAAGAATCAATTTCTAACATTTCTTACTTAATTTGTTTACTTGTCATTTTCAATTGCATTCTTTATTTCATTTATTTAATACTGTACTAACACTTTCTTTGCTTTTCGATTGTAATACAAGTTTTTCTATTCTCATTTTGCTATTCAAATCAATGTTATTCTTGACATTCTTTAAGATTCACAAATCACTAAGTAACATGAGAGGAAGAGATTCCTAAAGTGATAATAGAAATCGAGATTTGTCTTTTGACAAATTTTACACTAATCTATCACCAAGAAATTTGTACCTTCGGAAATTTTTTTTTCCTTTTGTACACCCAATCCGATAGTAATAAACGGGGACAAGAATCAATTGATTCATTGCAACAGTGTAAACACTAGCCAATCTCATATTTTTGCCTCTTCTATATTTTGTGCAAGTTCTTTCAAGGCCTGAAAGCGAAAAGGAAAAAACAAACAGCCATTTCACATTGCTAGAGGAAAGATTCATTAATATTGTTGAGCTTACCATCTTGGTGTCCTGAAGTGCATCTTCCAGTGTCTGGATTTTCTGCTATATGTAGAAGTATCAGCAAAAAACTGCTAATCATTTTGCATTGCCTTGGTTTAACATAAAGGAATAATCATATGAAAACTCACATTCTTGGTGTCTCCAAGAGCAGCTTCTAGTCCATTAATTTTTTGTAATGCTAACCTACATGCTGAGTTAGTTCCCGCACATGCTGTCTCCTCAAGTGCCAGACTCATAAAACTCATACCAGAGTCATTTTTGTTTTGTATGTCAACCTGCATTTCATTACGTTAAGCAAGGGTGCCCATATAATAGGTAGAACAAAGGTGAATAATTCCACACCTTTTTAGGAATCAAGGAATCTTCTGAAACCACATCACCATTTTCGCATTTACCATCGTTCTCTTCTCTCAAGGAAATGGCCTGTAAGATTAAACGAGACATCCCTCTCAACTATTTATAGATGACAAGTGAAAATACAGAGACTAGTTGCGTTGAAAAGTTAAAGATGTCATTCCCAGTACAGGCAAACCTGAATCATTTCCAACAATTCTGGATTTTTCCAGGGCCCTCGATCACTCATCAGGCAACCTCCATAATCAGAACATGTGCAGTTACCACACAGAAAAGTTGGCAAATTACTGTAAAATCAGACAATCAAATCTAGGAGCTTCATTATATTCAGAACCTCACAAACACATTCACTTGTAAGTAGTAAGCAAATTCATCAAGAAGGTATCAAGTTGATACTTGATACTATAAAAAAATCATGGCCAAACTAAGCAAAGTCATGTAACATGTTACCTTGGATCGATAGCCTCGAGCAGCACACTGAGATAATTAGAACCCAACACCTGAAACAGCAATCTTGCAGGTTCAACATAAATGCGGGCTCGGGAGTGATACAACCAGAGTATATTATGTGCAACCTCAGAGTACCTGAGAATGAAATAAATAGAATTTGAATGATCCATACTTGAATTTTTGCTACTGTGCGTACATCTAGGAATGTCTTCACGGCTTTCCACAGCATCCTAAACCCAGATCCGGCATTAATAATAAAGAGCTGATTTAGAGTCTGCAAGAACATCAATGAATAGTAATTAACTGCACACAAATGCTCATAAACCAAACATTTAAACAGCCCTTGTCCATCTTGCATAGTTTAAAAATCGCTTGTATGTAGCAAACTGTTTTGAGTACAAATTCTCGCATATCTTCACACCAAGTGTAATCAATAAGTTCAACCTTGCATTAAAAAAAGAATATCAACTTATCTCAAGGAGGGTTATCAAAAACATGTAGGCAAACTGTAATCTGTAACGGGAATTCACCCAAAAAAAAACAAGGATTATTTTATATCGGGGATTGTTCGATACAAAATTGAAAAATGCAATTACAGTTCAGGTTTGCGATCTCTGTTTCTCTATTTTGTTTCTTTTTTCTCTCTTCCATTCGGCATTCCGAAACTTTATAGAAATGATAATTTCACCATGAGTAAACCAGAAATTTTGAATGATAACCAGAAACTGTTTTGATAGAAAGAAAATACCTTTCCTTTGTTAATAAATCATCATTATTATAAACTTGAAAACTAATCGTTGTCTTATCATGAGATACACTGACCTCCAGGTTCACACATTTATCACAAGCATATCCAAATCATCTGCGTATGAGCTTCAATATAAAAAAATACCTCAGGATAGTAACTGCTATCGATCTTTTGAATTTCCATAAAGAGGTACCTTGCGGGCTTTGAGAAATTAGACATTCCCTGGAAGAATGCAACAACCAAAATAATCGTATCAACGTTCGGAAAGCCATATGGATATGGACCGCTAGAAAGTGAAGTGACTCTAGATAGGCTTCAACAAGGTTTCATTTTGGCTATTGCGTGCTTGAAAGGGGAAAAAAACTACTTTGCTCTTCGTACATGTAATTTGTGATCCCCCCCCCCCCCACCCACCCACCCAATCTGAAGAATTCAGAACCAGTTGGACAGGAAAATGGCAAGCAAAGTTCTAATAAAAAGGCAAAATATATGGGGAAAAATCAGCTTACTACTCCGTTGACATCGAAGATACTTGTAGTGGATGCTATGTGCCTTTTAGCTGCCAGTGAACATGCAGGGTATCTTATTCTAAGTGTTTTCTCTTGTTCTGACACATGATACTTGATAAACCTTTCAATTGTGGTTACTTGCACCAGTTTGTTAAGGTCTACCATCCCAATTCTCTCAATATACACAGGTCTGCCATATCTATCAACTCCGTGGTATCCTTGAGGATAACATTTCTTTACTTCTGTGTACTCCGTGAATTTGAATTCCTGATTATGTACGTGTACCAAAAAGTGAATCCCATAAATAAATCAAATTCAACAGCAGTCAGTAGCATCATTATTGAACTGAATTTTAGTATGAAGACAGAAAGTTAAAGAACTTAATGATTTTAAACAATAACTTACGTCAATAACTAGAGGTGAAGAACTTTAAATTCAATCTTGAGGAATTGATATTAAGTTCATACTGCTAAAGCGGCTGTGCATTTTAAGTCTAAAATCATGTTAAATTTTCTGTGGGCGGTTTAATGGGTGTCCAAAGCCCCCAAACTCTCCCTGAAGCACGCCCTCGGTAGAGGGAGGTGGATTACAGATGTAAAGCTCCCTTTTGACATATAGTCAAGGTTTCAGACATGTTCTCTACTCCTGTTTGTTTCAATAACAGGGAACCTTAAATACTATTGATAAAACTTTACAAAAATTATTGTCTGAGTTAGACGTGTGAACATAAATTCTTATTCAAAGGCTATGTTTGGATGGATGGAGTGCAATGATTACTAAAGGAGTGGAGCAGTAAAAGGAACTCAATCCGTTGGGAGTTTATTAAGTAATGTAGTGGAATGGTTAAGGAGGGAAACCATAACCAATCCTTACCACTCAAACTCAAATGTTCATTACCTCCAATTTGGGGGTTTGGAATGGAATACTTTTCTCTCTTTTTTTATAGATGGTCATTTAGGATTTTAACTCTCAGAATCAGCATTCTAACCCATGGAGTAAAAGTTAAATTTGTAATCCCCTCCACTCTATTAATTACTATTGTGACTTCCAAACAATGGAAAAGGATTCCCTCATGAAAATGAGGGGAGTGAAAATAAGCCAATTCATATACATATACTTTGCAACTTGATAGATAGGTGATTTTCATTTCTCTCCCTCATTCCTCATTTCCATTTCTACCGATTAGATCCCAAACTGACATTGGTGTAGAAAGATCAACCTCTCCCTACATCTACATTTTATTACCATAAACCTTACCAGACATCACAGAATGTATGATTTAAATCACATTATATGATCAAAACTAATGGGCACTTAATATGCTGCAATGCAGCATGTATCGACCAAATAGAAGGTCACTTTAATAAATTTTATTGCGGAATATGCAATTATCAATGACTCAAATATACAGATTAGATTTCATATTAAAAAAATGAATATATGTTTAAGTTTCAAGTTATTCACCTTAGGAAGCATATCTACTCGAAATTCCTCGCGCCATTTCAGATAATTCAGAAACATGTCTTTGGATTTTGACATGTCAAAATCCCTCATGCGCAGAAACCTTACATCAAAGGCGATGCAGTTAGAAAACCAACTCTGCAAACTTGCCTTAGAACAGCAAGAGACATAGATACCTTAGAAGAGTATGATAATCATTGTGCTGAGGTTGCAAGAGACCCTCAGCAAAAAGCATTTTGCGGAAATCCTCAACAACTTGTTCATCTTTTGTATCATGAGCTCCTTCTAAAATCACTTGCAAGCTTTTGCTCCTTCTAAGTTTCATGAGGGGGTAGGACAACAGTGACTTGAAGGAGAAAGAAGCCTTTTTCCCTTCTGAGTTAGGGAGATGCCAATGCGTTTCAATCGGGGGATGAAGAGATTTGGTCCTACCACTGCCAGAGTCAAACCTCAATCTCTGAAAACCAGAAGATGACACATCTTCTCCATCACCTCTTGCTATAACAATATCCTTGTCTTTCTCCCTGCCCTTTGGATTATTCATTTGTAAGGTGAAGATGATGTTCTTGAAACGCGATAGTACTGAAAATATGTTGATACAAATCTATTAAATTATTTGAACACGGCTTGCCTTGAAACTATTAGCAGAAACAAATAACAATTTTTCCTACTATATATATATTTTTTACAATAATCGGAACTAAAGAATCAAAATCCACGTTTAAAATCTTATACCTCTCATAAATGAACATCATAATTGCTCACTATATCATTCATTGACAGTAGAATTTTCACAACAACTATTAATTTTTCTGAAACCGAATTGTGGCCGAAAATATTATCAAAATCAAAATGAATCATAATCTTATTATACGAAACATGTGTGCAGGATGCATGAGCAAAAAAGTGAGTATAACAGAAATTAAAATCCATGTGAAAATTCAAATTCAAATGAAAAATAAATTTAAACTTTGGCTCTGATTCTAAGTACAGAGTAGGCAGAACAGAAGGAAGGAACTCTGAAATAGTAGAAATAGGAAGCTGGAAAAAAAAATAAACACAAAGCAAAAGCATTACTTACGAGAAGGAATTCAGGTTCGTGGAAGATTGAAAAAGAGGAAGGGGCGTTTTAGGAAAGAACAAGAGTGATGATTGATGAACGAAGCATACAAACTTATGTTGGGAAAGGAACGAATTCGAATTCGAATTACCTGTGTTCCAAGAAACCGCGAAAACAAAGAAAACAAGTTCGGCATCCGATTCGAATTTGTGGACTTTTTTATTAAAATGGTGAAAGTTGAAAATCAATTTTTACTTATGTGTAAATTAAAATTTAATTTTTGAATTAATATAAAGTGAAAAATAAAATATAAGAAGTTGTATATCTTAAACACGACTTATATTTAAATAATTTTTTTTATTTTTTAATAATAAATCGTGTCTCGAGACTTATTTAAGAATAATTTTTTAATTATACTTAAGTAAATCATGTCTCTCATTCATGACTTATTTTATAATTTTTTAATTAAATTTTGGATAAATTATGAATGAAAACTATGACTTATCTTTTTTTTTTATTATATTTTGATAAGTTACGAATGAGAACTACAACTTACCCTTTTTTTAAGTGAATTCATATTAGGATTTGTAATTTAATATGAAGATAAGTTTTTTAAGTTAATTGATTAACTTAAAATGAAAATAGTTTGTAGGAAAAATAAAGTTAAAAAAATTATACAATATATTTTATAAGTAAAATAAACAAATTTATTATTTATCACTTGATTTATCACTTGGTTTATTTCTATGCAGCGATTCAGTATTATAAAGAGATTTTTTCTTGTGCGTGATGGTTGGATCCTTCGATCTTGTTTAACTTTTTGTATTCGGTCTCCTCTTATTCTTATTCTGTCATCTCCTCTTAATAATAAAAAAATATAATTAGCGTTCTTAATAAATACCTCTAATAAGGAGAATTAAACGACAATAAATCGAGTTTGATACAAAGTATTAGTGATGAAGAGAACTTAAAAAATAGTTAAATATGAAGTAGCAACGAAATGAGATGCTAGAATTTATAATCACAAACCTCCTAAGAAATGACTTATTATTAAATAAAAAAACTTAACAGAAGTTGTAGATGGTACTCACGATTTTATATGACATTTAATAAAAAAAATAGAAGTCGCGAATTCATATGAAATTTAAAAAAAAAAAAAGTAACTCATACCTCACAAGTACAATTTATCTAAATTAAATATAATAAAAAATATACAAATAAGTCATATTTTATATTATTGTTCAATTTGCGCAATTTTAAAAATTAAATTTTGATCTATATCTATATATGAGAAATTTATTTTTAAAATGCATCATTTTCGTAAAAATGTCCGAATTTGTGTTTGCTTTTCACACAGACACAGCCTTGCTTAATTTGGGTATAGCTTAGGCCCATTTTACTATTCCGGCTTCCCAGAGTCATCGCGTGTACTAGCCCAACAAAGAGTTTTGCTCTCATTGGGCTCACAGCCCAATTACAATGATACTGTTGGGAAACGAAAAAAATAACATTCAAATGTAGCCAAACGTTGTTCAAAGGGTATCTTCATTTTTATTTTTCATGGAAGATTGTCTAGAGAGAGTAACAGCCAGAAATTGGGATTATAGAGGAACAAAAGCAAATACAAAGCTACTCCTTTACTTTGGTCTGGTGGTTAGGTGAGATGAATATGGTTAAGCGTGGACTTACAAGTCCTCCTTGGATAACGTACAATTTTAGTGATCCTAAATCTAACTTGCACGCTGTATATTGGGCACATTAATAATAAAAATATTAGAAAATGCATGTACCTAGGCTACTAGGCACAGGCTTAATTGTGCATAAATAAGATTTTAAGTATATAGTTAATTAAACAAAATACAAATCTGTAAGATAGCTGCTAAACACTAGCATTTTTTTTTAACCGATAGCTAAGCAGTAGCATTAAAATAGAAGTCAGGTTTTAATATTCATATAAAAAACAATTTAAACTACACGTGAGAGGAGATGGTTGCTATTGGGCGGTGAACATTATCATCCAATAAAGTAGTAAATTCTTAAGCCATTTGGATTTTGAAGTGAAGTTGTGGTGATAGATTTGGATAATTTGAAAGAGTTTGTAGGTTAAAAAACTCCAAAATCGACACCTAAATTAGCACAGCCCTAATTGAACAAGACAGAAGCAAACAGACTAATCAAGATACATATTGAGAAGTTGAAGGCAAGCAAGTGCTTTGAAATTTCAAAAGGCTATGATACCTTTTTTTTCTTAGGGGACGAAATATGGTCCATGTTTTGTTTGTCTGGGAGTCTTGGGACAATAAAGTGGTTCACATTCCAGTCCCACCAAGGCACCAACTCTGAAATCAAATCTATTGCAGACGTATATGCACCATGGAGTACACAGGCAGACACTGAAGAACCGAAAGCGACGCCTTCTTGCAGGATCTTCTTACAATTACAAGGAAAATTAAGCTCAACTCGTTCGTCGTGGGGTTTTCAACGGCGCCGGCGGTGGGGCGGATCGTCTTCCGGTTATCCATGATTTTCTTGATGATAACACATTCATAATTAGTAGCGGAACAAGATCATAACATATATATATTTGTTAAGTACTAGTTTTTTAAAAATTTCATAACATTGTGAATTTCATTATACGTAAATTCATATACAAAATGAAAATTACTATAAGTATAAAATTTTGTGTACAAAATAACATATTTTACATTAAGTAATTACTGACAAATTATATTTAAATTTAATATTTATATGACAGAAAATAATAATTTATACTCAGTGCTGCCTGACTGCTTGCTTCTCTAATGATTAAAAATATATATTTGTACAAAAAAGTTTATAATACAAATATATCTGAACAGCGGAACTCTTATCATCTCGGTCTCATGTTTGTGTGGGGCCACAAGTATGAAGGGGAGTGAACCCCACATTAGTAAATATCTAGAAGCACACGTGTTGAGAGTGAGGACGGCAAAGCTAGCTGTATCCAGAGTTTGAAGCAGCTTGTTGGGACTTGAACCCTCTCTACTAACTTCTGACTAGTGACTAGTGACTACTATTCTGATTGACGTCATTTATTAAAAAATAATAATGCTATATATATTATTTATAAGTGCATTACTTTATATTTATATATTTTTTATTATTTAATTTCAAATGATTCATACTTATATTTTAATTGTTCTAACTACTTTTGATGTCAGAAAATATGTGCTTTCGTGAAGTATAAAAAATATTTTTTAAAATAATAATATTATATCTTTCTTAAATATTAATTAATATTTTTAGATAAAAAATATTTAATATTTTTCATTTAATAATTAAAAAAATAAAACTTAATTAATAAAATATAAAATTATCCTTAACAAAAGATTCCAAACCAAAGCCTTTGGCTTATCTCTAGTGGCAGCTTGGCGTCCTTGTGCCACATCATCACCATACCTATTCAGGAAAAGGAACCATTTTCAGACATATTTAGTATAAAATAATTATTTACGTTATGCAATTTTTGGAAATGTTTTTTATTCACCTAGATATTTATTGTATTCTATTATAAAATAAATATCAAATTAAATTATATATAATTATAGTATTTCTGTAATTGAATATAAAATAAATTTATGATTAAATTAAAAAAATTAAAATATAAAAATTAAATGAATAATGACACGGTATAATTTCAAATGTGTATCACATTTGTTACATAGATCATCATTACGTTTTTGTTCCTTTTTATCTATGAATTATTTAATATAGTTGTATAAAAATTAAAAATATCATTTTAATAGTTTTTTAATACATAATAAATAAAAATTAAATAAATATATTTAACAATTTAATAACATAAAAAGTAGTTAATATATTTTTATTTAATAATTAAAATTATTTTAATAAGTGCCCTTAACGAAATGGTTAAAGAATAAAAACAAAAAATATTAAACAAAAAATAACGTATTTAATATATTGATAACTCAAAAAATATTGAACCCCAACAAGTTTGGCTTTGTGGTATATGCGCATGTAATATGTTGTTAGGTGTATGGTCACATATTTAAATTTTAATTATATGAATTTTTTGAAATTAAATTATAAAAAATATTTTTATAAGTCTTTTAATTTCAACATAAATGATATATTTTTGACTATATTAGAGAGATAAATTATTGAAAGTCCACATATACATTAACCCAAATATTACTTAATTGTAATAAAAAAATTTAACAAATATATATATTATTATTAATATTTTTACTAAGAAAATAATAAATATTTTTTATTTCTTACTCATAATTTTAAATTACAGTCATGATTATAACAATGTTGATTGCATCCGTTGTGAATTTTGTTTGTGTTTGCACAAAATGTAAATAAATAATTTATAATTATTGTAACTCTTAATTATCTTTATTCATAATCTTTTAGAGGCTTTTTTATCCAAAAAAAAAAGTATCTTTTAGAGGTTTTCATTCGTTTTGTAAAACTTTCTATCGTCTCTATCAATGAATAATTAGTCAAATTCAAGTAGCATAAGTACTAACATACAATGTAAATAAATTATAAATAAAAATAAAATCATGTATATTATTAATTTTCTACCACTTAATATTATTAAAAAATCACAAATTTGCAATTAGCATATAATATCATTTGTAGACTTGCATATATGAAAAAATATAATCTGCTCATACTTGGTTTCCACATACTACATACTAGCAAAATATAAATAGAAAACTACTCTTTATTTAATTATTTTTTAACCAATATTTAATTAACTAATTTAATTATCTTAAAATTTTAATTAATTATCATTATCTCATTAAACTATTTCAAAATTAAAAATTATCATTAATTAGCTTAACTATCCTAAAATTTCTGCCTTTTTCCCCAAAATTTATACGCTCTTGCCCCAAAATTTTCCCAGCTCTTTCTCCATAATTCTTCCCTCTTCTCCAATTTTTTAAAAACAAAAGCTATTCCCTTTCTCTAAAATTTTCACGCCTCCTCTTCTCTAAATACACTCTTCCTCTGCCCCAAAAACTCACTTTCTCACTCCCTCTATTCCTCACATCACAGTACCCAAATACCTTTCCTTTGTTTCTCAACTCAAGCCCTCTCTTCCTCGTTGATATTCCCACAGCCGCAAGCCTTGGCCTTCTCTTCCCCCTCATGGTGTTGTAAATTTCTTTCTCTGTTCCTCAAAGCAACACACACTCAAAGTCCGTCTTTTCCTCTGTTCCTCACAACCCCACAAGCTATGGCCTCCCATAATTCTGAACATTCTACTATGTTTTCCTTCTCTTTCAATTTCAAGCTTTCAAGTTTCAACATTCAGTCACCCGCAACAACAAAAGCTTAACCTACCCACTACCCAGCTTGCATACAGTTTGTTGCAATCAATTACGGTCCAATGCGATTTTTTGCGGCCGCAACACCATTCAGATGCAGTGTTTTCCTATGATTTTGAATCATCCCGCAATTACACGGCAATTGCAGTGTACGTTGTAGTCACTGTCGCAACCGCAATATTGGGGCCACAGCAGCAGGTGATACAATTTTATTCTTTAGCCATGTTTTCAATATTGCTACAACCACAATCACACCATGTTTTCAATATATTAATTAATTTATTTTCATTTTACTTTATATTTTGTATTCTTTGGTCAGTGAAATGATAGATACTAGTTATGAAGACACTTAATTTAATTTATTTTAAATAAATATTTTAAAATAATTAATTTTGAAAAACATTATGTTAAAAGAATGGAAATTGGCCCTAGAAATATAAATAGTTCAAGTCAAGTTTTACCTTAAAAGGTTGGATTTATATTTTAAATATAAAACTTAAATCTGATTTATAAGCTTAAAATAAGTTGCTTTTTAAAGTTTGGTTTAAAAATTTGTTTAAAAATTTATTTTGTAATAAAATTTTTAAATAAATTAATAAATTTATTTTTAAATAAATTAATAAATTTTTATATAAATTAATAAGTTTAAACTTTAAAATAAATTAATAAATAAGCCTTTAAATAAATTAATAAATGTATAATTTTTAAAGCTTAAATGTTTCACCTGTTTCACAAATGTTAGTTTGGTAAAATTTTGATGCAGCTTGACAGTCTGAAACAGGCATATGTATTTAATACGACTCATGAAAAACTAATGTATTTTATTTGAATTTAAATGTTATTATATCATTTTTATTTTTATGTGTCAAATAAAAGAAAAAAATAAACATAAAAATTATAAAAAAATTATAAATTATAATTGAATTTTATTAATAAATATTTTTATATTTATTTTTTTCATTCACTTCCTTTTAACTCCGTTTTACTTAAAGAAATCTAATCACAGCATATTTGAAAAAGATTAATTCTTTTTTAGTTATTTTTAGAGGATTAAATTGTTTTGTGAAATAATTATTATGTTTAGATAAAAAAATTATTTTTTGAAAAAAATTTACACGAAATTCAATACAAAAATAAAATTTTTTTCAGCTAATAATCATAAACTAAAGATTGTAGTTTATGATTTTAGTTTATAAATTATTTCTTACACTTTGATATGTAAATTTTATTTTGTCCTAGATCAAATAATTTTTTTAATCATTCTATACCTATTTTAATAATTTAATACATAAAAGTAATTCTTTTTTATATCATCTAAATGAATCATATTAACTTAAAATCATTTTATAACTAATGCATCTAAACATAAAAATAAATCGATTATAATCGATTATAATCAATTATAACAATAATCGATTATCAGCATAATCTATAATTTTTAATTTTTCCAAACAAATCATTCCTTTATCAATTAAAAAGAAACTTGTTCGCGAAGACTCAGACGTCATTCATTCTACACTAAACTGTGTATTTGATATTCCTAGAAAATATTGTAGCTATGAATAATAAAGCTCTGCAGATAACCAGAAAAGGCATAAAGGAAGGGGGAAATTTTCTGGTATTAAGATATCCATCCCTTTTTAGATTTGTATCTGTCAGACATTATAATATAAGATGCAAATGTTTACCACAGATAATGTATGCTATGGAATCTTATTGACAAAAAATATTATAAAAAATGGGGAAATGGAGCTGATTGTCACTGTGTAAATTTATAATACAGTACTAAGTATTTTCTTTGTACAATTTTAAATATCTAAAACACCAAAATTAACAAAACAATCTATACTTTGGCAATTGTCATTTGCTCTTAGCACAACAAAAACATATTTGAGGAGCGGCACCAAAGTAATAGAGTAGATAATCAAAGAAAGAGCTCCAATTACATCTTCCTGATCTTTCACTCCACGAGGAAATGTATTGTAGAAAACGTACAAGGATGAAGTGCCCAAATCTCCATAAACCACACCAAGACTCTGATATGCAAGCCGCAGAAGCAACAATGCAGAAAATTTCTGAACAAAACAAAATTACATCAACAAGGAATTACATACCAAATATAATAAGCTAACATAATAGCTTATTATTGTTTCTGTATACGTGAATGAAGAGGTTTAGATTGAAAGTTACTTTTAAATCACTTGACAAAAGAGGGTAGGGCAGCTTGGTGCTATAAAGTTTTTGCTATGTACGGCATTCAAGGAAGAGTTGGATTCATTATGTGAGTTTATAATAGGTAACCTTATTTCACATTTGTAAGAGCTTGATTCCACGACTTAAATATGTGACTTTTATGTTATATATTGACAATTTTAATTGTTGCGTTAAGATTCTCATTCTTTTAAATCACTTAATAGACATAAAAAAATCTGAATTTCTTAGTAAAATTGATATTTAGATATGTACTTAAATTACTTTAAGCATCTATCGCGACTGTAGATTGCAGCAAAACATAATAACTCATGAGATTTCAAAAAATGAAAATAGAGGTGAGGAAAAAAAATGGAAGCTCCTCCGTCTAGTACGTGGAAGAAGATTCAAGAAATAGTGAGTCTGTGATATGGTGAGGATGGTGGTGGGTGATGAAAGGTTGAAAGGTCCACCCCCGAATGGCTCTTTGTTTGCTCTCTATATTGCCTTGCACCAGATTCACTAGATGGAGAAATTGACAAGTTGATCAAGCTTGGGTCTCACTCAGATTTCCTCTTTCATGCTTCATTCCTCTACTCCATTTGCTCTCTTCCTCCCAGTTCTTGTTGCATTTCCTTTTCATGTCAAGTAGTCCCTTGCTTGGTTATTGCGGAGCTGAGCCCTTTGTTGCACTGCTAAGGGCATAGAGGGGATGTATAGCTATTAATGTAGTTATGTCATGCAATTTTTTTTTAAAATTTTTGTTTTTTATTTTATTTATTTTTAGATTAAGGTAGACTTATGTATTTGGGCTAAAAAAGAAATCAAGAATGTGGATTTGACTTAATTTTTTTATTTATTTTTCTTTTAATTTTTTATTATTTTTTATTATTTTATTATTATTTTTAGTCCAGTTAAAATTAAGTGTTCACGGCATCTGGATTTAAAATGAGATTAGTGGTATTATTTCAAATCCATGCACCAGAATGCATTTAAGACCAGAGGGTCTTTCTTTGTTCAAATTGTGTTCAGATGAAGACCTTGTCACTGCTAGCAACTTAGGATATGTACTAGGTGCTGAAATTAAAAATAAGAAGGGCTAAATCAAAATTGTATATTCCAAACTCAAATTCCAAGCATACTTTTGAAAAGTGACTTTGGAAGATAGCTAAATTAATTAAACTTTTTAATGTTTTACAAGTATTAGTTTCTGTATACATTAAGAAAGCTAATTAGGAGCAGCAAATTACTTTTTAATCAATATTTAAAAAAAAAAACAACAAAACAAAACAAATTCAATAAGAGAGAGAGAATTAAAGTTAGTTGCAATGTTGTATCATACTTTTTCTCTGTACATATTTTTGGGCCGTCTTGCCTCTTCATCCATAGGCTGGTCAAGCTTCTAATCCAAATCCCAATCCAAATCCCACATACTACCTTTGTTATCACCATCTTCATCGGTCACTACTCTTGAAGCCATTGTGAGCTTAGTTCAATAAATAGCTTTGCAGTCTTATCCATTTTCCTCAGTTCCTCTAACCCTCAAGAAAAATACACAGGAAAATTTGGCAAGAAAACCTTCAACCTTTGAATTTGAACTCACTTGAAATCCATGCCTATTCCAACCAAGTATCCAAACTAACCGATAAATAAGCACATACCAATTCCAAAACCATTAATGTTAGTATCTCACATTCTCACTCTCTACCCTTATTTATTTATTTTTTCTTTTAATTTAACAAACCAAAGATTCACTACTCAAAACTCATATAAACCAAAACCATAAAGAAGTGAGATCAAAACTTAATCAAAATGCGTAAGTGATGCTCACTATTCAAAAGTCAAAACTTGTAACTCAAAACTAATCAACCAAACAAACTAATCAAATAATTAATCAGACAAAAATATAAAAAATTGAAGTTGTGTGTGTAGTTGTGTGCACGATGCAGAGATAGAGACATACCTATGGAACAACAGTATTACAGTGAAGTGGCATCACGGGTTAGACGTGGAGTGGCAGCTTTAGATCGTGGAGAGGCAAAGGCGTGTCGTTGTGAGGGTTTTTGACTCAGAAGTATGAAAAAATGAAGTTGTATGTGTGATTGTGTGAGCGAGGCAGAGACATACCTGTGGAGCAGCAACAGCGTTGCGGGTTGGACATGGAGTGGTGGCAGTGGTGGTGGATGAAGACTTTAGATCATGGAGAGGCAGAGGCCTGCCGTTGCGAGAGTTTTTGAGTCTGAAGTTCAACACAACAGTAGTTGAAGGGGAGTTATTGCTTGCCGTAGTGCCTAGTAAAGGAGCAGCGCAACTATTTTGACTTGAGTTGCTAATTTGCTATTTTGATTTTAACTTATTAACTTAGGATTTTTAATTACTGACTCTTATTAAAATTTAATTAAAAAATATATTAATATATTATAATAATTATAATAATATATATTATATTACATATAATTAAATAGATCAGACTAACTTGGTAGGTCTAAAAGGCCTATTAAATAGCTTGATATCTGATCTTTTTAGTTAAACGAGTTTTTAAAAAAATCTTAACTTAACATGTTTAATAAATAAATCAAGTTTTAGACAGGTCAGATCATAGGTTTTTGACGGATGACCTGACTTATTTCTACCCCTAAGTATGACGCTCATGCAAAATCATGGATACTAAAACCCATGTTAATATGGACAAATAAAATGATGACACATAGATTAAGTCAAGTTAATGTTGGCCTTTTATAAACTCAGTTGCAAATAACTACACTTTAAAAAAATGTTTTTATTTTATTTTTATTTTTTACATTATAGTGCCCCATATTTTAATTAGTCATTTAGAATTAAGAAAAAAATAGATCTTAAAAGTTCAAATCTTTTTTTAAAAAATTAACATCTACTCACTTGTTTTTTTTCTTCTTCTCTTTAATTTAATTTTTTTTAGAAAACAACACTCTCTCATTAACGTTGCTTTCAAATTTGATTTTCAAAATACAAAATCATTTTTTTGAAAGCAATTTCAATTGCACTCACATGGTGTTCTTCATCAACTTATATTAAATAAATTTTCAAATTTTTCAACTTTTTACTTTTTACTTATTCAACTAAAAATGCTCTTAATTTCAGGTTCATCAATAAAAAATAGTTATTAAAATTATTACTATTACTTAGCTAATTGCATATGAGAAAGTAATATGAGATTCTTAATGAACTCTATTTTTTTCTAGACATTCATCTATGTCTTTTTACTTAAATCTTCACTCGTCTGTATCAGTAATTAAATTTTCAGGTTAAACTATTATTGAGTGGCATTAAAAAAGTTTAAAGTTAGAGGTAATATTTAATTAATTGGTAATTCTTGAATATGCAGTTGTGTTTATACAAGTAACAATCATGTCAATACAATTTGATAGTATTAAGTTTTATGTTCCTTTCTAACATTTTGTCAAATAGATTGAATACAATATTTTCTGGGACAGACTTGGAGTACACAGGGAATCACATAAACTCGTAAATTCAAAACTTTAACTGCGAAGCATCAAACTTGACAGGATTCTAATTTGCCTTGTCCATTGTTTCAAATGGCTAATTAAATTAATGGGAACTTATCGAACATAAGTTATCAAACATACTCACTAAAAAACAAACAAATAAACAAGTATATAAAACAACTCATTCAAATAAAACAATTGACTCAAGCCACCAACCTTATGTCGATAGCACATTAATTCTTCTTCAATCATCGAAGTATTCAAAGTGAGCCACTACCAAACCTTTACAAAATTCATTGGAGCATTCATGTTTTTATATAATAGTTTAAATCGTCTCAACCTTTACGATGAAAATTCATCCCATTTTATTTATACAATTGCTTCAGAAAGAATCCCAATTCGCTTTTGAATGAAAGAGAATAACAAAGATTCTCTAACATTTTATTTTAAAAAAATAAGGTTTGAAAAGGAAGAACATTGATTCCCTAACATTTTTTTAAAAATAAGGATTCATCACTTACAAATTTTATGTCTTTAGGGATTACTTTGTAAATTTAATTATTGTAGAAATGATATTTTACACATCATCACCACTACTTCACATAGTTATTTCTTGTTGATTCACATAACCATGAGTTTTGGAACTGAAATTTATACTTGAGTTCCATAGAATTTCTGAGAATTAATTTGCATTTGGAAATCACATTTTAATAGTTAGTTTAGAATAATTAATTTTGTTTAGATAGTAAAATAGAATTAATTTTAAAAGCAATCGTTTAACTTTTAAAATATGTCCTTCCTCCTTAGCCACATTGGATGGGTTTTTTTAACACTATATATGTCCAATTTATTTATCTATTTTTAGCTTTATTACTTCTACAAAGTACACCTTTAGTATTAAAAGAAATATAACACAAACTAGGGAATTAACTTTTTTTCAACAAAATTATTAGATTACATTTCAATTTATATATAAAATTTTAGCAGCATAATTTATGTATAAAATTTTGATATGACATTGTGAGCAGAATTAAGCATTTTAGGCTATTTTTTGAAGGGCCCCCGCGAAGGATTGAAGAATAGGAAAGACCAAGTCCGATATTACTATTACATCCAAAAAACCGTGTAGCTGTGAATGTGGAAAGAGTCGTCACGTCACAGAAAAATAATTCGTCTTCAAATTTCTCTGGCAATTGGCAGCAAGACCCACATTTATTCATCACTCGGCTGATGGAACACGCTACATGCAATTACAATTCAACTCTGTATCGAGAAATATTTAGATAGCTTTTATTTATTTAGTTGTGTAGATTAAATTAATTAATATTTAATAAATTTATAAATTTTTGTATTATATAATTATTTTATATTAAAAATAATAATATATTATTTATTAATTGTTTTAAACCACATAATTTGTATATACAAAAAGATGAAGATTCTCTTTTATTGTTCAAAATTGAAAAAGATTCTGTTTTATTAAAAAGAGAAAAAAATGATTAAATTTTCCCCCTCCTCCCGTCCTTTACAACAGGAGAAGGATCCTCATACTATACAAAACTTACATAAATATTTCTTTGCTGTGAGAGCATGCCAGTAAGAGTCCATGATAGATGACATCAGCAACAATAAGAATCGTAAAAAAATAAAATAAAATAAAAACAAAAACAAAAATCTTTTATATCTTCAATAATAATAATTTATAATCATAATAGTAGTGGTCCGAACTCCCAACTCTTGAGAGAGATGTGGCCCAAACTCCGAAATCTTCCGTCGTTGTCGGGAAAAAGTCTAACATGAATCATTCTAAAAATAATTTATAGATGGAACATAATTTTTTTATTAATTAAATATTAAAATAAATTAATGACTTAAATTAAAAAATTAAATATTTATAAATTATAATTAATAATATTTAAATTTATATAAAAATTTAATTAAATTATTTTTTACAAATAATTATATATATAAAAAATTTATAAATTTTAATTAATTATTTTATATACACTTAAATTTATATATAAATATTATTAAATAAAAAATATGAATCTATTTATAAACCCGTGACTCTTTACAAATGTTTTAAAGATATTTGATAAAAATATTAAAATTTAAAAAGATAAAATATTTAATGTATTAAATTTTTAAAAAAATTATTTTTTATTTAAATTTTTTTATTTTAATATTCTTCACAAGTATGTACTTATTAGCAAAATTTAAGATAAAATTATAGGGATAAGAATAAATGAATTGTTTTCAGAATAATAAAAGATAAAAATAAATTGTGACTGTGGAAGCTCGACTGCTCGAGCATTTTACAGTAAGTGTTTATTTGGAAAAGATGAATTATTTTTTATTCAATTGTTTTTAAAAGATTAAATTATTTTGTGAAATAATTATTACGTTTGGGTAAAAAAATTATTTTTAAAAAAAGTTTTTACACCAAATTTAATAAAAAAAAATTTTACAGTTAATAATCATATATAAGCTGAAGATTGAGTGTGTGTTTGGGAAAGTTATAAAAATTTAATTATGCTTAATAATGATTATTGTATAAAAGTTTTTTGTTATAATCGATTATAATTTATTTATTTTTATGTTTAGATGCATTAAATTTGTAAAGTGATTTTAAGTTAATCTGATTCGTTTGGATAGTATAAAAAAGAATCGCTTTTATGTATTAAATTATTAAAATAGGTATAGAATAATTAAAAAAATTATTTGATTGAGGACAAAATGATATTTACATATCAAAATGTAAAGAATAATCTATAAGTTAAAATTATAAGTTTCAATCTTTAACATTATGAAAATTAGCTTTAAAAAATTTTTATTTTACATTGAATTTCATGCAAAAACTGAAGCTAATTTTACTAAACATGATTAAAAACTATTACAACAACTTTTTTATAAAAAAAAAAGCTAATCAAAAGTCATACCAAACATGCTCTGAAGCTTATGATTTTAGCTCATAAATTATTTCTTACACTTTGATATATAAATACTATTTTGTTCTCAATCAAATAAATTTTTTAATCATTCTATACCTATTTTAGTAATTTAATGCATAAAAGAGATTCTTTTTTATATCATCCAAACGAATCATATTAGCTTAAAATCGCTTTACTGCTAATACATCCAAATATAAAAATGAATTGATTATAATCTATTATAACAATAATCGATTATCAGAATAATCTATAATTTTCAGCTTTCCCAAACAAACCCTAAGTCCCTTCTTGTTTTGCACCATCATTTGCTATGACCAATCCATATCTGTACACATTAATTATTTTGAAAAATAATCATTTTATATCTCTTTTAGAAGTATAGGTATTGTATACACCTTTTTTAAAGGTGTGTGATTGAGAGAGAAAATGATAAAAAAAAATAAATATAATAAATAATATTAGATGATGTATAAAAAAAAATGTATACATTATTTATAATAAGAATATAAAAGTTGAATTATTTTGCATACAATCCATAACTTTAACATTACTATTGACATTTTTTATTGTGGTAAGTGGTATACGAAATGTGCAATTGGATTAATTTAATTTTTCAATTTAGTTTAAGATAAGTTATCTATATTAAAATTTAAAAAATTATAAGAATATCCTTTATCATTTAACTCCAAATAATTAACACTATTAAAATTTAAACATTTGACTATGTATCTACTAATAGCATGAAGCACGAAGCATGCGCACATAGCAATGTCTGACCCAATCATCAACCATTTATTCTTTAAAAGCAAATGTAAATTATGTACAAGACCTTTTGCTAAAAATCAACACTTAAACAACACTTAAGTTAACTTTTTGCATTACATTACCGTTTGTCTCTATGCTTCACTTGCATTTTTCCATTCCTTTTACATTACTTTAATTTCATTTTTGTTTTAAATTACCTTTTAAACACCCGATCAATCATTATCAGATTATCCATTTAGATAATCTGCCACCAGACACAATCCAAAACTTGACTTGTGTATGAATTTAAACTAAAGTCAATAAAATCCTACTCAATAATATATAATTCTGGCATCCTTTTTGAAGTTTTTGGCGAAATTAATCAACAATGAATAGATGTATACCTACTGGATCATTCTCGTGAATTTTGCAAGACAGCTACTAGTGTAATATAATCGTTATAGAACATAAATTCAAATGTATAAAAAAAACATAAATTCAAAAATAAAAAATTAATTTATATAAAAAATGTCACCAAAATAACAAAGAACTCAAAACCTGTAAGCTATTCAGGCGCCACTTTTTGCCTCGCTTATCCACCTTACAGAAGTGCATGGAATGCGAAAGATTTACAGCAAGAATACTCGAAGCAAAAAATGAAGTGCAATATTCACCAAAGAAAAAACAAAACAAGTGCAATATAGAGTGTAATTGTCTCCTATTAAGTACATACAAAATATACACATGGCCATCGAATGGACTTGGAATACGGAGCCTGGACTCAAACCCGCCGCTTTATTTCCATTTACATTAGACCCGACCCGTGACGGAAAATTCCATTGTATGGAAGGGTGCTAAGCAGCGCACATTAGTTTTTCTCACGGTTGAGGCTATCCCAAAGCGACGCGCATTGCCTCCTGGCGAAACCCACGCGCCGCTTTTCCAGGTCATACACAACCTCAAACCCCTGCTGTTGGTAATTCCCAAGCGTGGCCCCGGGTCCACCGCTTAACTCAGCATCATCACCACTGTTCATCAACATCATGCACCCCACTTTCCTCTTCCTCTTAACTCCATCACCACCGTCCAAAAACTCATAAAAGTAGTTCTTCCTAGGCAGCACCACACTCGAATTATTCCCCTCAAAATGAAACGTCAACGTTGGGACCTCCACCACCCGGTCCAAGTAATAACACGGGCCGAGACCCGTTTTCTCTTCAATCTCCCTCGCGCGCTCGTGAACTCGCCCGACTCGGCTGTCAAACTCAGCCACCACCGAGTTATACAAACTCGCCGGCAACATCGTGAACGTGGTGCCCGAATCAACAACCACGCCACCATTTCCCTTCCTGTCCACCCTCCTCAGCATCTCCGGCGCCGGAAAAATCCTCTTCCCCACGGAGATTCCAACGAGCCCCACGCAGTAGAAATAGGGGTGCTTGGGGTTCCGAAGCATGGACGTGTAGAGAAACTCAACGTTTTCGCCATCGTAACGGCCAAGAATGAGTGGACTGGGTGGGTTGACTCGCTCTCCGTCGAACGAGTGAGAGACCAAACAGTAGGAAAAGCGGTTACCAAGTTGGGGGTTGAAGGTGGCAAGTTGAGCAGGGAGAGACAAAATGCCGCGACCGAAACCGGCGACGCCGATGGGTTCAGCGAGGGTGGTGTGGGCGCAACCGAAGGTGAAGTTTTTGAGAACAAGAGAAGACATGGAGAGGGTATCGCGATAGAGCTTCGCGACTAAGCTTCCATCGCCGTAAGCGTAGTAAAAGAGTGGGCACGAGGAAGAAGAGCAATCGTGGGTTTCAATTGAGTCCAAGGGACAACGTGCAATTGCGCAGAGGTCAGAGGAGGGCATAGAGTTGTGAGCTGCAGAGCATGCAGGGGATTGGCACGAAACGGCGTCGGAGAGGGTGATGTTGGGGGGTGTGGTTGTTGGGTTGGGGTTGGGTTTGCCTTCGCAGAGGATGCACTCGAATGGTGCGCATGGGAACCAGACAAGGTCGCTGCCTGTGTCCATGTAGAGGGTTATGGGTTGGGAAGGGTGTGAGCCTAGGTTGAAGGTTAGGGCGTAGTCGCTTCCAGGTGAGAGTGGGAGAGAGACTTGGCGTTGGTGGTGGTGGTGGTGGTGGTGGTGGTGGTGGAAGCGTGCTAAGGAACGAGTGGAGGTGGATTTGAGGAGGTGGTGGGTACTGTTGAATTGGGTTTTGGATAGTGAGTGTGTTAGGGGCAATAGGATCATTTGTGATGATGAAATTGAAAGTGATGAATGTGAGATGAATAAGAGTAGCAACAGGAGAGAAGCCATTAATGAGTATTTGAAGGAAATTAAGAAGAGGAAAACAGAGTAATGAGAAAGTGAGGACGGGAGGGACAGTTTATAAAGGAGAGTATGAAGTTGCTGCTGGGTGATTTGCTTTTGCTACTGCTTATCGAGAAATTCATACATAAATAATAGATACTTAGTTAGTTAGGTGTATGAAATTAATTATAATTGATTATTTTTATAAATAATTATGTTATATAATTAATTTTATAAAAATTAACAAAAATATTAAATTTTAATTAATTTAATACATTAAATTATTATGTCCATAATTTAAGTAAAATTTTTCTTTAACTATAACCATGGTGGGAGCGTCACAGGATAATGTTATCTTCTTAATTAATTATTTAATGCTTATAATCATTTCATTTTTCTTTTATGACAATTTTATGACAATCAATCAGTTAAGAGAAAAGTTAATATCATAATATTTTAATATTTATTTTATTATTAATTTAAAATCAAATATTATTAATATATCTTTTAATAATTTTTAAAAAATAATAAGAACAATTTTTATTATATTTTTTATAATATTTTTTATTAAATCACATCATATATTAAAATATATATTTAAATTTAATTATATATTAATTAAATTAATTATATAATAATTAAAATTAAATATATATTTTAATATATGACATAATTTAATAAAAAAATATTAAAAAATATATTCTTAACATTTTTTAATTTTTTAATGTATAAAATAAATTAATAACAAAATAAATATTTAAAAAATATCAGAAAAATATATTACTAACCTTTATCTTTTTTTTAATGGTCTTGTAAAACTGATGTCGCAATTGGTTTTGGCACAGTAATTTTGATTTGCCTGCTTAAGCAAAGTATTGAGAACCTTCTCATCACTCATTACTGTGACTTTAGGTCCTTTCCTTTCTTTTATTTCCAACTTTATATCTTGGTTGGTTGGCGACGGCTGGGCAAAAGACATCATGGGATTGGACTCCTTCCTAATCCTAAAGGCTTCAGTAAGGAATCCTAAATTGCAAAACAATCAACGAATAACAGAAGCTCGGTTAAATTTTATAATTTCATCACTAATAAATAAAAACTATATACAATATGAATCAGTTAGTGCAAGGGATTTGAAACCCAATGGGCAAAGCCGACGCTTAAGAGGGAATTAATCCATACTTTTCCCATAATAAAAAAGAATAAGGATACCCTTAGTCTTGAAAATACTATACTTCAACGAAAGTGAACTTTTAATTTGAGGTTCTGCTTGGTAGCACTATACGAATTAAGAGAGGAACAATTGAGAGGTGATATTTTTTAGAACCAAAATTTAAGGGGGTGAGAAGTTATGTTTTCATTATGTTTTGTTGGCAGCCAAAAATACCACCTAAAGAAATGAATCACCGTCATATTCTTCACTCTACCATCCCTGCCATTGCTTCAAGTATTTCTTGATGATCTCAACCACACAACACCATTGCTGCACTTCCACACACCCGCATCAACAATTGTCTCTGTTGTTGGAACTTTGCCGTTTGCGGTGGCTTCAAATAAATCTGGTGCTTAATTATCAACACACTAATGTTCAAAGTTGAATCCCAATTGAACTCTGATCCAGATTCTGGTGAAGCAAAGTTTTGGGAAAAGGTGGCTTTTTGGAAGGAGTTTTTTGAAAATGTGGTTTTGCTCGTTCATGGTAACATATTATATGAGTAATTGACATATAGTAACAAATTAAATAGAGGTTACAGAAACTCTCTCTAACCAGGGTTGGAGTCAAGTTCTGTCTTTTTCCATAGGATAGAACTTCGTTCCAACCTTGGTTGGAGGAAGTTCTTTTAATTCCTATCTAATCTATTGTCATGTGTCTATTACTCAATTAATTTATTGTCATGTATTAATTAACTTAATTAAATAATATTAGAAGTAACACATGACAACAAATTAGATGAGTAATTGACATATGGTAACAGATTAAATAAAGATTGGAGAAACTCCCTCCAACTAAGGTTGGAGCCAAGTTCTGTCCTTTTCCATAGAATAGAACTTGATTCCAACCTTAGTTGGAGAGAGTTCCTCTAACTCCCATCTAATCTGTTATCATGTATCAATTAACTTAATTAAATGAAATTAAAAGTAACATTTGACAACAGATTAGATGAATAATAGACACATGGTAACATATTAAATAAGAATTGGAGGAACTCTCTCCAACCAGAGTAGGAGTCAAATTTTGTCTTTTTCCATAGTCTCCTCATCCTTTTTTGCTTATTCACATGAAGCATCCTGTTACTGTATTGACACTATTAATGTTGTAACACTTAGTTATTTACCATTTCAATGTTTATTTGCCTTTTTTCGGTATTTGCCATTTTAGTAAAGGCATTTTAGTTACTCTAGTTATGTTATGATTAGATGTTGTTGTGGCATAACTGTAATGGGAAGTTTGTTGCAACTTTCCCTTTGGTGCGCAATTGTAACGAACGGATGCTATATTGCATAGCCTTTGGGCAAAAGGAAAAGGATACTGAATATTCATACAAACATTTTCTCTTTCTTAAAACTCTGCATCTTTTTCCTTTCCTGTGTTCAACGAAAATCATTCCATAAATTGAATTCCCTGTGCATCAGGCTTGATTTTCTCGGAGGTATCTCCCTGAACATCCAAATCCATATCAACTGGTATCAAAGCTTCATCCTGAGGCTCAATCATGGCTGACGCAACGAGACATCAACTTAGCATGCAAGAGATGGAGTGAACATTGATGAAGAAGATTTCGGATTCGAACGCCGAAATGCAGTCGAAACTGGACCAAGTGACCCCATGTCTGTCGGAGCTCCGAACTATGTTCAGCAATCAGTAGAGTCAATTTCATGCTGAGGGGTCCTCAGCTAATAATCTATGTATGTCTCACCATGTGCTTCATGAGGGGACTCAAGGATCAAATGGGGAAAACCAGAGGCCACATAACTAGGTTCAACACCATTTCTCCACGAGGCACTCAAAGATTGAATTTCCTAAGTTCAATGGCTCGAAGGTAAAGGAGTGGCTCTACAAATGTGAACAATTTTTCTTCTTGGACAACACCCCACCAGAAACCAAGGTCAGGTCAGCTTCGATTCATCTTGAGGATAGCACTTTACAATGGCATTTGAATTATATGCGATTGAGGTTCAATATTTACCCCGACTGGCCTCAATACATAGTTAATGTTACTGTGAGATTTGGTGATGCTTATGAGGATCCTCTTTCCTCTTTGATTCAAGTGAAACAAGTGGGTAAAGTGCAAGAATATATAGATTAATTTGAATTAGCTTTAACTCAGGTTAGTCTGCCCCCCGAGCATTCTCTGAGTATATTTTTGTCTGGATTGGAGCATAACACACAAATGCATGTGAGGATGTTTAGCCCCACCTCTATTGCACATGCTGCAAATTTGGCTAAATTGCATGAATCATTTGTCCAGTCTCAACATGGTTCCAAATTTACTAATTGTTACAGCAACACTACTTATAAAACTCCCACAACTGTTAACAAGCCCACTTATGGTGTTACTTCAAATGTTCAGAACCAGACCACTAAACCAATTTTGGGTAAAGCACCTAGAACTTTCAATGCAGCTAAAATGGCCGATAGGAGAGCAAAGGGGTTATGCATGTTTTGTGATGAACCTTTCACTCCTGGTCATCAAATTAAACACAGAAAGTCCCAATTGCTTCTGATGGAAATGGATGATGATGAGGCAGCAGATGAGGAAATTGAGGTAATAGAAGAAGGGGGTGGTCTCGTGGTATATTCCAACTTAGTTGACAAGCCACAGATATCCATGAATGCTATATCAGGTGCTTCAAATTACCAAACCATGAGGGTCAGTGGACTCTACAACAAAAAGATGCTACAGATTTTGATTGACAGTGGTAGCATTCATAATTTCCTTGACTTGGAATCGGCAAAAAAATTGGATTGCGAACTAGAATCTATCACCTCTTTCTCTGTCATAGTGGCTATGGTACTAGGATTGATGCTCCTTATGTTTGTAAGAACTTTACTTGGCAGTTACAACAATCTAAGTTCACATCCGATGTGATGGTGCTTCCTTTGGGTTGCTGTGATTTGGTATTAGGAGTCCAATGGTTGATCACTCTTGGCCCAATCATTTGGGACTTTACCAATTTGTAGATGGAATTTTCCATAAATAGGAAAAGGTTTGTGTTGAGAGGGGCTAAACCTGCAGGGATTAAACTGATCAACAATAAAACCTTCACTCAAGCTATGCAACAGGGTGCTCAACTATGTTTCTTACATGTCAACAAGGCTCCAAACTTTTTTGAAGTCCCTACTTGCAGTCTCAATTTTGCAGAACTTTTCAATCCCAATATTCCAAGGGTTATTCAGAACATCATCACAAAATTCACTGATATTTTTTCGGAACTAAACCAGTTACCTCTTTGCAGGCCTAGTTTTGAGCATAGGATTCCTCTTAAAGATGGTTCTATTCCTTTCAACTTGAGACCTTACAGGTACTCAATTATACAGAAGGATATAGTTGACAAGTAAGTGGAGGACATGCTCAATCAAGGCATTATTCAATACAGTAATAGTCCCTATGCATCCCCAGCTATCTTGGTCAGAAAAAAAGATGGTTCCTGGAGGTTGTGTGTGGATTATAGGAGGCTGAACCAGCAGACAGTAAAAGACAGGTTTCCTATTCCTTTAATAGAAAACTTGATGGATGAATTGGGAGGATCTGTAGTGTATTCAAAATTGGATTTGAGGTATAGGTATCACCAAGTAAGAATGGTCACTGGAGAAGAATACAAAACTGCTTTTAAAACACATGTTGGACACTTTGAATACTTGGTTATGCCCTTTGGTTTGACAAATGTACTAGCTTCATTCCAAGCCTTGATGAATCACATTTTTCACTCTTTTTTGAGAAGGTTTGTGATAATATTCTTTGATGACATTCTCATATACAGCCACTCAATAGATGCTCATGCAACACACCTCAAGGCTGTTTTCCAACTCATCAGGGATCATAACCTATTCCTTAAGAAAAGCAAGTGTAGCTTTGCCACGACCAGAGTTGAGTATCTCGACCATTTCATTTCTAGCAATGGTGTGTCTACTGATCCTGCAAAAATCCAAGCAGTGGTTGATTGGCCACACCCTACAAATATCAAACAGCTTAGAGGTTTTCTTGGGTTAGCAGGCTATTATCGAAGGTTTGTGAAAGACTTTGGTAAAATTGCTAAGCCTTTGACTGATATGCTTAGAAAAGACAGTTTCAAGTGGGATTTATAATCCACTAATGCCTTCAATTCCCTTAAGTCAGCTTTAGTGACTTCCCCTGTTCTAGCTCTCCCAAACTTCTCCAAAACTTTTGTGGTAGAAACTAATGCCTCTGGTTCGGGTATAGGTGCAGTCTTAATGCAAGATAAGCATCCTATAGCTTATATTAGCAAAGCCTTGGGTCCCAAACAACAAGCTATGTCTATATATATGAAAAGGAGCTTTTGGAAATTGTATATGCAGTGCAAAAATGGGGGGCATACCTATCATATGATCATATTGTGATTCGGACCGATCAAAAGAGCATCAAATTTCTATTAGAACAAAGGTTGAACACCCTTTTTTAGCAGGTGTGGATGGAAAAATTAATAGGGTTTGATTTTGAAATTCACTATAAAGAGGGCGTGACAAATGTAGTTGCAGATGCTCTTTCTCGAAAACAAGGTGCTGAGTTACTTCCAATTATGCTTAATAATGCTAGCACTAATCTCTTGGAGCAAATTAAGCATAGTTGGACCACCGATTTGGACATACAACAACTGTTATAGGAATTACAGCAGGAACCTACAAAACATCCTAAGTATTCTTGGAACCGGGGTGAATTGAGGAGAAAAGGTAAATTGGTTGTTGGTGCTGATATGGACACCAAGTTGGCTATTCTAAAATGGCTCCATGACTCACCAGTGGGTGGCCATTCTGGCCGAGATGTAACTACTGCTAGAATCAGGTCCCTTTTCTTTTGGAAAGGGATGCTCAAGGACATACAGAATTATGTAAGGCATTGTGATGTGTGCCAAAAATGCAAACCTGACTTGGCTGCTTCACTGGGTTACTACCCTCTATCTATTCCCAACCGGGTATAGGAGGAGATAAGTATGGACTTTGTGGAAGGTCTGCCACCTTCACATGGGAAGCAAGTGATTTTTGTTGTGGTTGATGGGCTTAGCAAATATGCCCACTTCCTACCTTTATCCCACCCATACACTACCATGGATGTCGCTCAAGTTTTTCTGGACTATATCTTCAAACTTCATGGGCTGCCTAGTATAATTGTCAGTGACAGGGACCCAATCTTCATCAGTAAATTCTGGAATGAATTTTTTCAGCTACAAAGTGTATCTTTGAACAAATCCACTGCGTACCATCCTCAAATCGATGGCCAAATCGAGATTGTCAATAAATGCCTTAAACCTATCTTAGGTGTATGTGTTCTGAGAAACTATCCTCCTGGTCTAAATGGTTATCTTTAGCCGAGTGATGGTACAACACCAACTTTCATTCCTCAATTCAAACATCTCCATATGAAGTGGTTTATGGGCAAGCCCCTCCTATTCACCTTCCATATCTTCCTGGTGAAACTGCTACTCTTGCTATGGATAGAACCTTGAGTGCTAGGGAAGCAGTGATCCAATTGCTGAAATTCCATTTGATAAGGGCTCAAAATCGCATGTTCAACAATCTGACAAGAATCACAGTGACAGAAACTTTACTACTGGTGATTTTGTGTACTTGAAATTGCAGTCTTATAGGCAATTTTTTGTTAGACACTATTCTTGTCACAAACTCCTCCCTAAGTTCTATGGTCCTTTTCGAGTGGTGGACAAAATTGGAGCCGTGCTTATCAGTTGGACTTATCTCCTTCTTCTGAAATTCACAATGTCTTCCATGTCTCCTAGCTGAAGTTGTGCAAAGACCCCAGAACTGCTAAAATTTACCCTCTGCCACAACGGGATCAAGTTTTTGGACAAAAAGCGGAACCGAAAACTATTCTTGATAGAAAGATGGTCAAGAGAGGAAGAGTTGCTGCTACTAAAGTGCTTGTGAAATGGAAGGACCTCCCCACTGATCAGGCTACCTGGGAGTTTTACTATGATCTCCTCAAACAATTCCCCAACTTTCAACCTTGAGGTCAAGGTTTGTCTTGAAGGGCTGAGTATTGTTACAGTATTGACACTATTAATACTGTAATACTTAGTTATTTACCATTTCAATGTTTATTTACCTTTTTTCGGTATTTGCCATTTTAGTAAGGGCATTTTAATTACTCTAGTTATGTTATGATTAGATGTTGTTATGGCATAACTGTAATGAGAAGTTTGTTGCAACTTTTCCTTTAGTGCGCAATTGTAACGAACGGATACTATATTGCATAGCCTTTGGGCAAAAGGAAAAGGATACTAAATATTCATACAAACATTTTCTCTCTCTTAAAACTCTCTGCAACTTTTTCCTTTCCTGTGTTCAACGAATTCATTCCATAAATTGAATTCCTTGTGCATCGGACTTGATTTTCTCGGAAGTATCTCCCTGAACATCCAAATCCATATCACATCCTCTTCTCACTAATTTTTTTGCTGATTTTGATGAGATCATGAAATGAATGAGGAACCAAATTCTAATGGCAAGAACGAGAAGCTTGAAGAAAAGAAAGCTATAAAGCGAAGGGACGACGTGCTCCTGTGCTCCAAAAGAGCTACGAAACGTCAGAGTGAAAATTCGAAAATTTACCCTACTCAAGATGGTGTAAACATTAACCAAAATTAATGAAAGAGTGATCCTATACATTACCAATGACTTTTATACGAAACTCACGAAACTCAGAATGCATGATGATGATTGTTTTAACAATTACTATATTATAATACAAAATATAACTGACACGTTAAAAGCAAGACATTTACTTCATAATTACAGCAATGCTATCGATCGCGAACCAATTATCTACGAATTCACGAAAATACAAAATACACGCAGGTCATTATTATAACAATTAAATTATTTTAAAGTCAAAAGATAAAACGCAAATAACTTTTCACATATTTTGCTTGTCGTACGTCTTATTTTGTAGGATACAATATTTTTTTTTATAATTATAATTTCGTGTGTCGTTCAACGAATTCTCTTTGTAGGATTTAATATTTTTCCTAATGAACACCTTTCTTCCAATTAAATTTTCTCTCATTTTTAACCCACGAACCAAACATATTATTTTTCAGAAAAGTTATTTCATTAAATTTTCACCTCTTGCTACCCTTAATCAAACGCACCTTAAATGAAAAAAAAATCAGCAATCATCATATATTATAAGATAATACTTTTGATTACTTGACGATAAATAAACATATGATATATAGGTAGACTTGTGATGATACAAATTTTTAAAATAAGTGTTTGTTTGAGAAAGATGAATTATTTTTCATTCAGTTATTTTTAGAGGATTAAGTTATTTTGTGAAATAATTATTATGTTTGGATAAAAAAATTATTTTTTAAAAAAAATACATGAAATTTAATACAAAAAAAAATTTTTTTTTTACAGTTAATAATTATAAACTGAAAATTGAAGCTTATGATTTAATTTATAAATTATTTCTTACACTTTGATATGTAAATATTATTTTGTTCTCAATTAAATAATTTTTTAATCATTTTATACTTATTTTAATAATTTAATACATAAAAATAATTTTTTTATATCATCTAAACTAATCATATTAGTTTAAAATTATTTTACAACTAATGCATTCAAACATAAAAATAAATTAATTATAATCGATTATAATAATAATCATTATCAATATAATTTATAATTTTTAATTTTCTCAAACAAGTCTTAAGGACTATAATATAAAAAAAGAGAATATTTTTGATAAATTGATTTCTATTTTTATTTAAGTTAATTAAAAAACCACTATTTCACACTGACTATAACATTGTTAAATTAATTGTTATGAGGCATTTATTATTAAATTATATAAAATAAAAAATTACACAAAAATGAAATTTCAACACCTATATAAAATGAGAATACAGCCTCATTGCATTGATAATATTGATAATAAAGTTCGATATTTTTTGTACATGATTTTATTATTTTTATTTTCAGTATTGGTGATGAAGATTGAGTGCTAATCCTATTCTCATAGATAATGGAAGGCTTCTATCAACGAGTTTTTTGAGTTAGGAGGAGAAAAAGACCAAAAACAGATGGCAGAACCAAAAAAAAAATGAACGTGGAAAAAGAAATCAACGTCACTCAGTGTTCAAAAGCAAGATGTTAGAGACATCTAGCACAAACAGAAAAAGCTCTCAAAGTACAGTAGCTGTCAAGTCAATCTGGGATCAATAATTTTGATGTATTAACCTAATATAACGTACACTAATTAGTCAATATTTTATTATATTTTTTACGTGAATCGGTCAAAATTTCTTTTCCCTGCTGACTACTTTTTCTCTGAATAACTAATAACGTTATAATTGTGATCATATAATTATAAAATAGTAAAATACTTGACTTTTGTTTTTTAATTATATTGACCTGTAAATAAACAAATAACTTGAAACCATCATTTTACGATGGGTCTGATTTCATGATAAATTTTAATATACACATTCTAAAAAAATATATATGATATATTTTGATAATCTTAGTTTTTAATTATGTTAAAAAATATATCAACGAATAGAATCAACAACCTATAACTTTTAATTTTTTTTAATTTTAAGTTTTTTTTTATTCATCACCACAGTTGTACATTATCGGCTACCGAGTCTCTACAGCCGGCATCGGCCACCACTTCCGGCCGGCCACAACCCACCCAAAACCTCCACCATAGCCTACCTTCACCTTCAACCCTGTTTTACGTTACCAGATCTGAGGCCACCACCTGACCGTGCTCCCGTCGCAGGAACTACGCGAGTCACCATGTCCAAGTTGCAGCCTCCCGTTGTCCACCGTCCTCCACCGTCATCCCCTCTCATCGGTTGCTGCCACTTGAAGCCACGCCAACCATAGAGCCACTGTACTCACCAAACAGCCCCCCTCCATCCTTACCCAGATCCGTAAAGCTCTCCCTAAACCACCATCTTCTTTTTTTGCTAGATCTGTGCATCCTTCGATTGTCTCCTCCATCCACTCATGAAACAGAGCGCCACCACGTCGCCTGTCGCACTAGCCACCATCCACCCGCGACCCAAAACCACCAGATCCACTCCACCCGTAACGTACCCACCAAATCCAACCGAGTTGTGTGCCGCACCAGGAATCGCCACTCGAACCGCCCAGACCCGTTAACAACAACCCGTCAAACTGGCACTGCGACCCGCAAACGAGACCCCATCGTCTTCCAGCCGCGTGCCGCACCAAAAACTACCTGCTTTACTGAACCATCGCTCTCCACGCCGGCTGCCATTGGCCGGCACACTCAGCAATAATGGTGTGTAAAAAAAAAAAAAGAAAGAAACTTGCAACAAAGAAAAAAACTTGTTAATGCAGGTAAATTCAAAGGTGTAGCATACACCTAAACTTATAAAGGAGTATATTAGCAACAACCCTGGTTTCATAATGATTCAAATTTGTAAAAACAATTTAATGTACCTAATTTTTATTTTATATTTATCTTATCTTTATCAATAATATTAACAAAATGAGTACAAATTTAACTTTTATCTTCATTTTTAAATTTAAATAATTATTAGCTCATTCAAATGTTTATTCAACAAATGATAAATTATAAGATGATAATTAATTTTTTTCGTCTTTATTGTTTTAATTTCCATTATGTTATGTTCAAAATTTTTAATAGTTTAATTTTAATACATTATTAATAAAAAATATTTTACACCAATAATTTATCACATATTATTATATGTATGACTTTTAAAATAATTATTATTAGAATCAATAAAAATATATTATATTATTGCCTATGTCCTATCCTACCTACTCAGGTCACTTTCATGCTTCTATAAAAATATTCATACATCACTTTTTTTAAACAATTTATACATCATTTTTCTTATTATTTTATATATTTTTTAATAATAAAATAAGAGATATATACTTTTTTAATATGCATTTTATCTCTTTTTTATCAAAATAAGCAAAGTGTAAAATGATATAAAAATAATAATATTTGATAAATATTTTCCTTCTGCTTTTAGTGGATGACAGCTATTTGGACTGATATTACCAATTATTTGTCTCAAAACATGCAAAATAATATAGTTTCCCTTGCTAAAAATTCCTTATGCCTTGGTTCCACTGAAGTTTAGGTGAATATAATTTGCATGCTTTCCTTTCTTTATAGTTCGATTTGGTATTCACATCAACTAAGAGCACTTATTATCTTTATTCTTTGTGATTATTAATATGGTCAACGAAGTAACATAAGCACAAGATTGGGTGCTTTGGCAAAATAAAGTGAAAGACTGAAAGTCATCTATTGAGCATTGACTCTACCAAATCGATGGTACACCAATCATATAAAGTGGTATGTATTGTCTGGTTCTGCCCATTGTCTACTGGCATTCATAAGAAGATGAGGATCTTCGGCAACAAGTATAGGAATTATAAATTATAATGCTTCCATGAGTAGTAGGCGAAGACCAGAAAGGAGATAAAAAGAAATTCGGCGATGTAGGTGAGCAAATAGACAATTCAGAGGCTATTAAGAATGAATTATTATGTAGGGCAATCCCGGAAAATGCAACTCATCTAGTCATTTGGAAGTTTTTTAAGTCATACCAACATTAAATAATCTGGCCCAAATCCTTTTTGCCTTGCTGGCTTCATTCCTTTGTTTGCATATTAAAAATATACTAGCCCGAATGCAATATGTTTCAACTACTTAATTTTCAGAGTATGAATAATCTTTATTCTTGATTCTTCTCAACCACGGAATTTTACAACTTTTGTACTTCAGTATAAATGTTTCCACAGTATCTATTTTACAGCTGTTCGTATACCCATTATTTTGGAATTCATGTTCGACAAAATGGTTATTGGTGCTCTCTTTCTTGTGAATTCGCAAGCTATCCTACTCCTACTATTTACATTTTGAGTTTTTTTAATAAGCATCTTAAGGGGAAAAAAATAGTAAGTATTGTTACCTAAAAACATTAGTAACTATTAAATGAAAAGTATATTTTTAAAATTTTAATATATTAAATGTTTTATTTTTTATTTAATAACTAATATTTATTGGACCGTTCTGATCTAATTATCATTTGATCATTCACAAGCTCAGGTCATCTTCACAAATGATCGAGTTAGGAGATTATAGACTGTCTTGAACCTAACTCATAATAACTCTGTCATGACTAAAGTAGATTTTAACGGACCGACCGTGCAAGCCCAATGTCTGTGCTAGATAGATCTATTTTGGAACAACAAGCCCAGAAAGTCCTAGTCAACTCGACCAATGTCTTGCCCCAATATCTGACCAGATTGTACTCGAACGGATAGCGACTCGCTTAACACATGTTTAATATGATCCACCAACGATCATTAGCTGTTCGACGCCATCATGACCAACGATTGAAAATGGCTTCGTGTCATAATAACTGGACATAATGTAATTCTAACGATCAGAGCCCTAAATGGCCTGAACGGAATATATTTGAGGAGACAGTCCTCAAATCTCTATATAAACCAGCATGACAACTTAAGTCAGACATGTTTCATACCAGCATGACAACTTAAGCCAGACATGTTTCATCTTTTACCCAGACATTTTGACCAACCAACTTTACGTACTATTCTACCAGTCTTTTGACCTTTCTAGGCTCGTTTGACCTTGCTGTTGCCTTTCCCATAGGCTTCTAATGAGTTATTTCTTCATACCGACCTAGATCTCGATCAGTACCCGAAACACTTACTATTTTATATTCCTTAATTAATACTCTTATGACACTCTTTAAGCAAATCCTTACATTTTATAAGTTACAAAAATGATGTTCTTACATCATTTTTAATCCAATACCATTTTTCACATCCATTTTGATGAAGATGTGATTAAGTGAGAGAAAACAATAGAAAAAAGTAAATATAATGAATGATATTAAAAAAATGTAAAAATATATATATACTATTTGTAATAAAATATCATTGTTGTATAAATTATTGGGGGTGCTTTGAGATTTTGGTGCAAAAGGTTTGTCCGATTGCCATTGCAAAATATCTTCGTAAATGTTCTGCCGAAGCATTGAATAGGGGACCTGCATTAAATTCTGCCAAGATTATCCATGACGGACTCTTTACTACCAAGTCCCAAATTTTTTCAGGTTTTCAAGTGTTGACCCCATTGTTTACCTATTTTAGATATTAGATTTACTTTTGTGTGTATAAATTATTTTTTAATATAAATTTACATATCGGTTCAGCACTTTTGCAGATCCAATACGCCCATTTTTCTTGTTTATTAACTTTTTCATAACAAAAGGTCTAATATAATTGAATTGACATATTAATGGTACATAAAAAAGAGTTGTGAATGTATTCGCCCTTCTATTTGTACGGTTGCCACTAAAAAGACCTCATTAAAAAGAGTGTTTTTTTCTTCTGGATGAACTTGCAACTTTCTGCAAATTACTCAACCACTCACCACTTGTTTTTATTTTATTTTATTTTTCAATAAAAAAAGTGTTTACTTCTGTAAGTCATGCGAGATTTTACAAATTGTAACAAAATTTACAAACTTTAGCTGAAATTACAAAAAAAAAATTATGTTTATCAAAATTTGTATAAAAAAATGTATACATTGTTAAAAGAGTTCAATTGATCCACTATGTCGATACATTGCTACATCATATTGATAATATAATATTGCTACATACCGACATCCCAAATACTCAAATTCCATTAATCAGATTACTAAGCATGCGATTTTGACTCGAACAAACCCCAAAACCATGTCTCCAAGACAAATAACGTCTAGGTAAATGGAAAAGAATAAAGAAAGAACTGCTGGTAAGTAAACAACTAAAGATGAGTCTTCTTTTCTCTCAAGTCTTTCCCAGTTCCTTTTAGAAAGCCAAAGAAAGTTGCCAATGGTAGTCACCACCACAGCACCCTAGAGTTCTAAATCAGGCAGTTATCCTCAATATACGTCAGCAAGGCTTGTGTTAACTATATATAGCAGTTACCACTATTATTAGTTGTTCTCCATATGCAGGTCAAGTAAGATATCATATCATGCACCATGATCTACAGATCCAAAGAGGCAACTGGAACTACAAACTTTGCTCATCAGAAATTTGAACAAAGTTAATTTTGAATGAGATCCAATATATCTAGCATCTTTCTGGAAATAATAAAAGTCAAATTTAACTTAACGGCAACTTCAAGTTAATTTATACTTTTGAGTGAACTGTGGTCAAAGGCTTATTTTTTCCAGAAACTTCTCTGCTTCAATGAAACCAAGTGGTCCGAAAGACAAGAATTTTATACATCTCCATCTGCTTAAGCTCATGAAGTGGCAAGTTTAAGTATCCACACAGCATATATGACAAGCTTAAGCATACAGCAACCAGAAAGATGAATAGTTACCTGGGTGTATAGGGTAGCGCCAAACAATGGAGGTGTAAGTGGTTAACAGAGTTCAGTGGAGGTTGATGAAAGCCAAATCTGTCAGAAAGAAGGTAACAGAAAGAATCACATGGTCATGTTCCGTTAAAGTACAACAATTAACTTCAGGTGAAATAAACCTCCTTTAAACCAATGCGGTAGTTCTCAGTATCCTAATCTTGTTTTCTGGTCATAGTATCTTATTCTTGTTCAGGTTCATACAGTTTTTTCATTGTTAGTAATTCAGGTTTCACTATCATATTCAAAACTCAAGGTCTGAAAAAAATATATATATAACCATGTGATTTACCTATAAAGGTAAGTCTTCTACTAAAAATGAACATTCGATCTCCAACCTATCTCTATATAACCCTTTATTTTTGCGACTCAACTTTTCTCCATATATAGTTACCTAGAATGTTAGATAGCAGTACAGAACATATAACACCAGACACCATATTCAACAAACATCAAGAAATTACCCCTCAAATGTTTATGCACCAGCAAAAATTGAATAAGAATATATCTAGACTTCTTTACCATGTTTTGTGCACAAAGACCATTACAGTCAATATAGTAATTGCAGCAGAATACAGTGCATCCATGTAGATGGCGCCCAAGTAATTTTGACAAATAGAAAACATTTCTGCTTCATAAAAAGCTATTGAGCACAGCTTGTGTGAAAAAAAGAAAAAAAGTAATATAGGAGCAATTTGGACTTTGCCAGTGTAAATCAGAATGCACAGCAAGTTATAGCCTTATAGGTATGAAACCAATAATGCAAGATATAGTTAGTGGCAGCAATTGCAGTTGAAACCAGCATCCTAGATCAATCTAATAGTACAAACTTGAAAAGGAGAAGAAAATAATAAGCACTGCTTGTGTAAATAACCCAATACCTGTATTGCTTGGACTGAGGTGCATCTCTAAGCAATATCATTCTCCCCACCTCTAACATGTGACTCACTGGATAAATTGGGCAATCATGATATTGATTGGACCAGGCAAATTTGAACGTCTATATAAAATTTAAACATTAAAGTGGCTACAGCTATGAGTGTACTTTACCCAAAGAATAGTCTTCAGTTTTTCTGTGGAGATCTTTAACAGTAGGAATGTGCTCCACAGGAATTACTAAGTAATGCCTAAAAGTTGTCCGGTTCAAATTGGTCACCTCAATAAATATTAAAATTAAAACAGGAACAAGGAAAGAAAGCAAGTGAACAATAGTCAAGCAGGAAATTAACGAGGGAAACTTGTCAAAACACAACTTTACAATTGGGAGAGCATTGAAATTTTACATTTCAATAATTAACAATGATTATTATGATGTTGAGACAGAAACCTCAGACTCAGAGGCGCATCACTATGAATTAGCAATTCATTGAAGTGGTAGCATTTGTTGTTAAGATGAAATGAAATGATGGAATTGTGAGTACCTGAAAGCAGATGGTTTAATGTCCTGGAAAGCAACAACCCTGTTATCCTGCATTTTCCGATTCCGAAACTGAATCAATCATAAAGGAAACGAAACTCAAAAATTAGATAAAAGAGAGAGAGAGAGAGACGAACAGAGTGGAGAAGAGTGGTGGAGCTGGATTTCGTGGCTATCTCACAGAAAACACACGACGCTCCTGCTCCTATTGCTCCCGCCATATTTTGCCCTAACGCTACCTATCGGCTATCGCATCGCATTGGATCATTGGATGGAACTTCCAAATTCCAATGGCTTGTTACTGTAAGACCTCCCGCCACGTGTCATACCACCCATAGTGCTCATTCAGAAAGAAAGATGCTTACTTAGTAATTACCCCCAATAAAAAAGAAAGAAAGATGCTTGATAATATAAATAGAAAAATGTTAATAACACATTGTTTCTATTCTCATCTCTTATATTTATGTATGTGACATAACTAAAGTATAGTTATATTAAAAATAAAATAAATTCAATTATAATTAGATAAAAATTATATAAATATAAAGTGATATATCGTATGTAATAATATTGTTAATATCAATATTGGATATTTGGATCTCATTCGAGTAATCAAGCATCTTTCCGGAAGATTGTAAATTTATTAAAATAAAATAATTTGTTTTTAAAGACACCAAATGAATTAAATTAAATATATGTTTTCACATATTAATGTAGGCAAATACCATAATACAACTTAAAACATCTATTTATTGACTATAACTTTTTTTTATTAAGTTTATAACTGTTAGAAGAGTTTTTTAATTACGATAGTGCCTAAGTGATTAGTCTGAGCAATAATTATGGAGATACTTTAGTCAAAGATAAAAATAAATTAAAATACTAATATTACATATTTATTATATTATATTCATAATGATTATTTTAATTTAAATATTATTAATAAAACATTAAAAACATTAGTTACTTGGGATTCATAGACACGAGATATTAAGAGAGGTCCTGATTTAAATTATAAAAACCCGTAAAATGTCATCTCGTAGATCACAAACATTTCATCAGTGTCTCAAAGGTAATTATACCTTAAAAATCGCAAGTTATTGTCAGTAGGAAATTATTTCGAATTAAAAAAAAAAACAAAAACTACTCTCTTTATACTCTAATAAAATAAAACACATATATTTCACTTCATTCCTTTGATAAAAAGGTAATAATTTCCTCAAAAATAAAACTGAAAATAGGCGCATATTAAGTGCGGCAACCATTTTAGAAGTAGAACCAAAGTTTCTCCATGATGTTAAGTTAACAAATTATATAATCATTTTAACATTAATTCACTATTAGTAAAAAGAATTTTACACTACTATCTAATTGTTTTATCACATCATTTGAAGTTCAATTATTATAACTATTCTAAGATAAACACTTTTAATTATGTGATGACATGATTAGATATAAAATAAAAAATTACTCACACAAATTTAAATCCTTATTTAATTGCCATTCATGGGTCAATTGGAAGTTGCATGATACAGCCATCAAGCTTTTTTAATTGCCAAGTTGCAAAAAGATAATGGCTGGTAAAGGAAGTAAACAAATAAAATGTCTCAGCGCTCTTTTTTCCCCGGTTTTATTGTCACTAGTCACTACTAGTAGGCTAACTACCAAGTACAAACCCAAATGGAAACTAAAAAGTAAAAACATCAGATCAAAATTGCTAAAGCTGTTACCCCAAGAGTGAATTTATATGATAGGGCAGCGAATCAACAGTAAAAGGAGTATGACTAATCAAAATTGGGATCCGGCAGCAGAGTTAACACTGTAGAGCGTAGGAGCCTGACAAAATACTATAATTACCTCCTAAAATGCCCTTATTTCATACATTTTTGGGGTGTAATAAAAGAAGAGAAAAACAAAATTAAAAAATATGTGAAGGTACCAATGGCTCAAAAATTATAAAAGGTACCTCTTCTAATTCAATCTAACAGGACAAAATGTTGTACCTCAAGCATGTAAAGCAGGAAAAATTGCAAGAGGTAACAATGGAATTGATGCTTATAATAATAATCTTTATATCCTGTGGTTGCCCTGGGGTATCAGTAATTCTTCATAATCACCAACACAAACCTGCTTCAAATTTTGAATTAGCCCATGTATCAACCAGATACAAGAGGTTTACAATATAAAATTTCTAAACGGTAACAAGAGCAAACTGTTAATACCTTGTGTTGATTGCCAGCATAAGCGTACTCTACGTACAACTGTTTAGGTTCTCCTGGACATGGATCACAAAAGCCCATGATGCCTGATTTTTTTACACCTTCATGAAGCTGCATCAACAATAGGACATTCATTATTTAAGAATAAAAATAAATCGGCAGTCTCAAAAAGTAAAACCATGTGGAATCCAGAGACTTAATTTTGGTAATGTCACAAGATGGCTTCAACAGTATAATGTTGATCTATCGCAAATCTTATCTATACAAGATCAGTTACAAGTTGCATTAAAAACGCCAACAGCATAAACTCTTACCGAGTAATAATAATAAAATTAAATAGGAATTTGACTAATTGGTAAAGGGTCAAAACTCAACATTAAATACATAAGTTAATTAACCCAGGTGAAAGATATGTTGCATCCTGGGTGCCCGCTACTAGTTATGGATAGTTGCTTCTTTCAGCTTACATAGTGATAGAGTTCCTCCTAAAATAACTAAAGTCTATGTGAGAAGGAAAGCCCAAGACAGAGAGGGAGTGGGCTGAGTGGGTGAGGCAATTGGGGAGCCTTAAGGTTGTAACTAACTGCTGATGTGGCAGTGGTAGTGGAATGAAAAGTGGATTCCACGTGATTCTGTTAGTGGGGAGTGGGAATATATCTGTGGGGACGGTGGTTAGGAAGGTAGGCTGGAATTAGGCTTGGACTGGGAGAGGATTGAGCATTCTCTAATTTGCTCATTTCCATTTCTGTTTTCTTGTATTCCTAGAAGCTGTGTTACAGCATTTACTGGACTGATATCATCTTGATATCACCCAGTTTATTATCAATATATCAGTTTTCCATTCAGTTTTTTGTCTCTGTTTTTCAAGTATCTATCAACTGGTATCAAAGCTCTCGAATCTGGGAGTTGTGGATGGTATTTACACAATCTGCAATGGAGTCAAGAGTGGAGAATCTAGAGAAGAGCATGCAAGAATGGCGAAATGAAAGTATGTCGCAATTTAACGACCTCCAACGACTGTTGAAGGGTAGCAACCGGGATTTCTCCTGAGGATGATCTAGACGTCGGCGATCACACTACCACCACGATGGGGAAGGGAGTGAAGGCGAGAAAAGTGGCAGTCGAGTGGGTTCAACCTAGGCTCCGGGGTCCCAGCCCAGAAACTGCGACCGAAGTGACAGTTCATCTAGAGAGACCCGTCCTCCATGGCGGAATGAGGGCGGAAGGAAGATGGAGGTGCCAATTTTTGCAGAGGACGACGCTTATGGATGGGTTAACCGTGTAGAGAGATATTTCAAGCTTAACAACGTGGATAACTCCGAGAAGTTGGATGCGGTGCTAGTGGCTCTAGAAAACAGAGCACTGAGTTGGTATCAGTGGTGGGAGGAACAAACTCCCTCTCCAAGTTGGGAGCAATTCAAGGAGGCACTATTTAGACGATTTCAACCAGGATTAATTCAGAATCCATTTGGACCACTGTTGAGTATAAAACAGACGGGGTCTGTTATGGAGTACAGGGAAAAAATTGAGATGATCTCAGCCCCTCTGAAAAATACTGATAAGGTGATCATGATGGGAGTTTTCCTAACTGGGTTAAGGGAGGAGTTGCAAACCGAACTCAAGTTATATAATTTTGAGACCATATCTGATTTGATGGATACGGCCTTGCTGTTGGAGGAAAAAAATGGAGCTCTAAGGAAAGGAGGAATAGTTTCTATGGACAGAGGAGGGACGTATGGAAAGGGATATTCTACTGTCAAGCCCAATCTAATGGGGGAGGTGAGGAGGAGTCACACAACCCCGCAAAAATCCACTTATGGAAGTAAGGCTCTTGGGGAATCTAAGCCACCCGATGGACAGGGAGGTGAGAAACGGATCAATGGAGGAAGGAGACTCTCCCAGGCTGAATTGCAATAAAGAAGTAGGAAGGGATTATGTTTCAAGTGTGCTGAAAAATAGGGTCCTGAGCATGTGTGCAAGTTCAAACACTACCAGATTTTTATAATGGAGGACTTGGAGGAAGTTGAGGGAGGGAATGAGGAAAGTGAAGAAGGAGCAGTGGAGGAATTAAGAGGAAAAAACTCTTCAAATAACCCTGAACAGTATAATGGGGTTGACTTCCAATCAATCATTAAAGGTTTGGGGCAGAATATCGGGGAAACAAGTGCTGGTATTGGTTGATTGTGGGGCATCCAGCAACTTCATTTCCAAAAAATTAGTGAAGGAGCTAAAGCTGCCAGTGGGAGACACCCCTGCATATACAGTGGAAGTAGGGAATGGTAAAAAGGTGAGGAATAGGGGACTATGTAGAAAAGTGGTCTTGGAGGTGCAGGGAGTGGAAATCGAGCAGAACTTCTTCTTGTTTGATTTAGAAGGGCAAAGGTGGTATTAGGAATGGACTGGCTTACTAGTTTGGGAGATATAGAAGCCAACTTCAAAAACTTGACACTTAAATGAAAGAAGGGAAGCACCAAGATGACTCTTAGAGGGGATCCTTCCCTTTGCAGGGCACAAACCTCTTGGAAAACCATGATCAAGGCTCTACAAGATGAAGGTGAAGGATACTACATTGAGTACCAACAGCTACAAGGTGCAGAGGAGGTACAGCAAGCCCTAACCGAAGAAATGGAGGCTGTTTTGGGTGAATTTGAGGACATTTTTCAAGAACCTTATGGGCTGCCCCCCAGGAGAGATCACGATCATGCAATCTATCTCAAGGAAGGAGCCCAAATCCCTAACATCAGACCATATAGGTACCCTTATTATTAGAGAAAAATGAGATTGAGAAAATAGTGAGTGAAATGATGCAAGCTGGTATAATCAGGCCTAGTACCAGCCCTTATTCTAGCCTTGTGATTTTAGTCAAAAAGAAAGATGGAGGATGGAGTTTTGTGTTGCTTATAAGGCCCTAATTAAGATGACCATTCCTGATAAATTCCTTATTCCTATCATTGATGAGCTGTTAGATGAGTTGGGTGGTGCCAAGGTGTTTTCCAAGCTGGATCTCAAATCTAGTTACCACCAGATTCGGATGAAGGAGGAAGATATCCACAAAACAGCTTTCAGAACTCATGAGGGGACATTATGAATTTCTGGTTATGCCATTTGGTTTAACTAATGCTCCCTCTACATTTCAAGCTCTCATGAACCGAGTTTTGAAACCTTACTTGAGAAAGTTTGCACCGGTTTTCTTTGATGATATTCTTATTTACAGTCAAGATGAGCAGTCATAGGGATCATCTTAAGTTGGTATTGCAGCTATTAAGGGAAAATAGTCTCTTTGTCAACAAGAAGTGCAGCTTCAACCAACATCAGTTGGAGTATCTCGGGCACTTAATTTCAGGGAATTGAGGTTTTGCAGATCCCAACAAGGTGGCAGATATGGTAAATTGGGCTGTCCCAGGGGATGTGACAGGGTTGAGAGGATTTTTGGGGCTCATTGGCTATTATAGGAAGTTTGTCAAAAACTATGGAAAGATAGCCTGGCCCCTCACACAACTGCTCAAGAAGGACAATTTTAAATGGAGAAATGAAGCTCAAGCTGCCTTTGACCAGCTTAAGTTAGCCATGACCACCTTACCGGTGCTGGTTGTCCCAGATTTTGGGGAAAACTTCATCATTGAAACTGATGCTTCTGGAAAAGGGGTGGGGGCTGTGTTGATGCAAGAAAGAAGACCAGTTGCCTATATGAGTCAAACCTTGTCGGATAAAGCTCAAAATAAGTTTGTTTATGAAAGAAAGTTGATAGCCATAGTCTTGGCTGTTCATAAGTGGTGGCACTACCTGCTGGGAAGACACTTTGTGGTGCACACGGATCAAAAGAGCTTAAGGTTTCTTGCTGAACAGAGAACTATGGGGGAGGAACAGCAGAAATGGATCTCTAAATTATTGGGATTTGATTTTGAGATAAAATACAAAGCAGGAAGTGAGAATAGAGGGGCAGATGCTCTCTCTAGAAAGTTGCAATATTCAGCAATCTCCTCGGTGCAGTTTTATGAATAGGATGGGTTGGAGGATGAAATACAAGCTGATGAGAAATTAAGAGGGATTATCCAGGATTTATTGAGGCAGCCTGAATCTCATCCAGGGTTTCAATTCAAGAATGGGAAGCTATACTATAAAGGGAGAATGGTTGTCCCTAAGGATTCACCCAAGATCCCTTTGATCCTCAAGGAGTTTCATGACTCAGCCATAGGAGGCCATTCTGGATTTTTCAGGACTTACAAGAGAATTTCAGGATTGGTTTACTAGGAGGGGATGAAGAAGAACATACAGCAATATGTGCAGGGCTGTGAAGGGTGTCAGAGGAATAAGTATCAAACATTAAGCCCTGCAAGCTTATTGCAGCCACTCCCAATACCCACCCACACTTGGTTAGATCTTTCTATGGATTTTATAGGAGGATTACCTAAGGCTTTGGGGTGGATACCATTCTTGTAGTAGTGGACAGATTCACAAAATATGCTCATTTTATAGCAGTAACTCACCCTTTTACTGCTAAAGATATTGCTAAAATTTTCATCAATGACATAGTCAGACTTCATAGATTTCCTACCTCCATTGTGTCAGATCGTGACAAAGTTTTTCTTAGTACTTTCTGGACAGAATTGTTCAGATTTGCTGGAATCAAACTAAAATTCAGCTCAGCTTACCACCCCCAATCTGATGGGCAAACAGAGGTGGTTAATAGGTGTTTAGAGACCTATTTGAGGTGCCTGACAGGGAACAAACCCAAAATGTGGCCAATATGGCTCAGTTGGGCAGAATTTTGGTATAACACCAATTATAATTCAGCCACCAAAATGACGCCTTTCAAAGCTTTGTATGGCCGAGACCCTCTAGTGCTAGTCAGGGGGAATATGAATCAATCTTTAGTGGAAGCTGTTAATAGACTCATGACAGAAAGGAATCACATGCCGGATGAACTAAAGGGTCATTTGATTCAGGCTCAGAACAAGATGTGCAACCAGGCCAATAAACACAGGAGAGAAGTGGAATATCAGGTGGGAGATGTGGTTTTTCTAAAGATCCAGCCCTATAAGATGAAGACTTTGGCTAAAAGGGTGAATCAGAAATTGAGTCCAAGGTATTATGGACCTTATGAGATTATAGAAAAGATTGGTCCAGTCGCGTACAAACTGAAGTTACCAGATGGTAGTCAAGTGCATCCTGTCTTCCATGCTTCTTTGTTGAAGAAATCAGTCTCAGTAGATGCCACTAGTCAGTCTCTACTTTCGCTTCTAGCTGATGATTGGGAATTGAAGGTTCAACCAACTGAAGCACTGGCTATTTGGACTAACTCAAAGGGGGAAACAGAAGTTTTAATCAAGTGGCACAATCTACCAGATTTTGAGAGTTCTTGGGAGGTTTTGTCCAACATTAAAGAACAATTTCCAGACTTCCACCTTGAGGACAAGGTGTGTCTTGAGGGGGGGAGTATTGATAGAGTTCCTCCTAAAATAACTAAAGTCTACGTGAGAAGGAAAGCCCAAGACAGAGAGGGAGTGGGCCGAGTGGGTGAGGCAATTGGGGAGCCTTAAGGTTGTAAATAACTGCTGATGTGGCTGTGGTAGTGGAATGAAAAGTGGATTCCACGTGATTCTGTTAGTGGGGAGTGGGAATATATCTGTGGGGACGGTGGTTAGGAAGGTAGGCTGGAATTAGGCTTGGATTGGGAGAGGATTGAGCACTCTCTAATTTGCTCATTTCCATTTCTGTTTTCTTGTATTCCTAGAAGCTGTGTTACAGCATTTACTGGACTGATATCATCTTGATATCACCCAGTTTATTATCAATATATCAGTTTTCCATTCAGTTTTCTGTCTCTGTTTTTTGGGTATCTATCACATAGTAAACCTAACTTGTAGGATTATTAAGTTCTGAATGAATTCTCTCTCACTTGAGAGACCTCTCAATTAGGTTTCTGCCGCCTTCCTAGGTACACAGGAAAGTTAGAGTGTTGTTGATTACTCGTCCAAGATTTCAGAGTTATTTAAGTAATCACATAGTGCAACAAATACATATATATAGGAACATAATTTTACCATGTCCTTGGACCCTGCATCTCTTTGATGTAAAAATTTGGTTTTATTCCAAGATATTGAACTTAAAAATGTCACCGTCTGTAACTTTCCATTACTCTCTCAAATCATTCTCTCAAAATCTCAATTTTAATCCATCATACCCGAAAACAAAGGAGTGTTCTGCATTTTATACTATATTTACTGCAATAATTTTATTCATGTGGATAAGTAGGCAGAAAAAATTGTTAAAAAATATAAATCTTAACTAACAAATGTTTAGAGTATTTTGTGAGAACATGCATTGAAAAAAGAAAAGAAACATACCTTGAGTTGGCCAGAATCATTAACTAGAAAATTCAGAGGTATTGTAACATCTATGACTTCTGAAGTTGATTCAAAACTTGTTTCACTTAATGAATTTAACTTGTTCAAAATTCTTCGATTTCCATATAGTGCTCTCATAATAACCAGTCCACCTGTTTCTAATTGCCTGTTTTTTTTCCTATTAGCCACATTTTGTTGTAATTTCTGAGCTTTCTCTGCTGCAGCCCTTGCTTCTTGAACCTGCACAAATATTTCCCACCAGGGGAAATGTTAACCAGGATGTTCAATGGAATTTGGTAAACGAGGAGAGATATGGGTATGTCTGCCACCTAAGACACAAGTCATATCTAAGAAGTTGAACTGCACTTATGTACAGGCATCCATACCAGACGAAATAATGAAGACAGCTGCTTTGTTTCAAGTTCTAAATGCATAGAAACAAACTCATCCATAGACTTCATGACTCTTGAACTGATTCTATATCTGACTCTTCGACAAGAACTAGTTACAAGGAGGCATTCGGTGCAATGGAATCCTAACTCCGCAGGTATCTTGGACTAGTATAAGATATTTGGACATGAAATACATGGGAATTCAAGATCCCATGTTTGTATGATAATAGAAAATTACGGATTCCCAAATCTCAAAAATGCATTAAACTCATGATTGGTAGCGCATACAATTGTTATCCAACTATAATCTTTATTTAGAGTGTACTTGGATATTTAACACAGCCAGTATCTTGGATTCCCCTGTTATATGACAATTGACAAGCATGGGATAATAGAGAAATCTAGGATTCCCAGGCATCTTATATTCAAGATACTGGGGTATCTTAAGTACCAATGTCAAAAGAACTACATGCCAAACACCTCCTAAAAATCTATAGCTAATTCATAAAAGACACTCGCACACAAAGGAGCAACAACTGGGTGAAAATTGCAACCATCTGTGACTCCACATAACAATCAAATTAATATAATCACAAAGAATTCTCTTAGAAATTCGAAATGAATGGTTAAACAAAACAACCTTCGGACTTCTGCTCTGAACAGTTTAATCCCTTGGCTGGAACTTAGATTTTTTCTCTCTCTCTCTCATATAAGCACAAGAAGGTGTACCATGCATTGACAAGAAGCAAAACTCAAACTATTAGAGTGTATATATTGTCATAGCTATCACACAGCAAATAAAATTAACACGTTCAAAATGAAGAGTGTAGTAGTTGCAAACAAGAAACAACAATGATACACAAGGAGAATAAAGGCCCATGCCACTACTCCTTCAGGCACATAATCACCCGTACCTGAGCAGAAGTTTTCTCTTCCTTCTCTAGGGCCTTATGCTTATTCCTTCTAAGGTAATAGGGTTTAATAAAAAATTTCTGCAAACACACACAACTCAAATATTAGAAGAAAAGATGAGGCAAATATCATCAAACTGTTCAATAAAACAAACAAGAAGACTTGGTTTATGATAGGGCACAATGGCGTCGTTTGATCCATGTAACCGACCCCACCTAGTGGAAAAAAGCTTGGTTGTTGTTATTGTTGTTGTTGTTCAATAAAACAAACAACCACCCCTATCATATTAGCCGAAAATTAAGTAGTTATAATATTTCTTCCTATAGTGTTTCTGCTCCAGAAATGCTGGGTAATAAAAAGCGATGACCAAGATCTTTTCAACTAATGCTGCAGCTTATGTGAATGAATTCATCATTGAAAAGTTTCGGGAAGTATTTTCTTTATTTTCAATCAATTTTGTCCTGCCTATCCACATGCTCTGCAAGTGGAGCTCAAGAAAAGTTAAGAATCAAAAGAAAATTATACAGAAAATACCACCCAAAGAAAATACAGCTTCCAAGTCCTTGCTTGTCCCAACATTACAGTTTTTATGTACGGCAATGCAGTAACTAGGCAGACAATATGAAAGTAGCAGCAAAAATAGTTGATAACCTTGTGAATTACAAAAAGGGACACTCATATAATTTAGAGAGGGATAATAATTGGTAAGTATCACAACTAACACTGTATTCTTAGGTGATGCTGGTTGTGCACAATATTCCCAACTGGCGCCTCTGGTAACTATTGTACTATTATAGTTATATTTTTACTTGTTTTCAAAACTAAACTCTAAATAACCACACTTTACAACAAATCAGCTATTGTTATAAATATAGCATTCATTATGGTAAGAATGGTTATTTCATATTTTCACTACAAAACTATGTTAGCAGAACTTGCAGATATCACTACTTAATAATGATAGCTCATTTGGAATCACATTCTCTTCGGCACAAGATAACTAGGGGCACATACGGGATCCAAATGAGCTAGCATTATTCAGACGAAAGAAAACGACCACAACAAAATATTTTCTTCTTAACTGGCACATTAACAATAAACTGAGTATAGATATTTATAGGCCTTCACAAAAATAAACCAGCAGAGAGCACTGAGATACTTAAACTGTGCAAAAAGTTGGTTATCAATGTAAAGTTGATTTGAATGATAACCTTCAGCAGAAAGTAAAGAGATGCTGGAACAACCAACGCTCCAGTAGCATACGCAGGGTTCAAATGCCTTGTCAGCAAAATCTGCAAGAAATAGCTCAATTATAGCAGGTTAGAAACCAAGAAGTAAGTCAAACAAGCAAATTTAAATTGCAATATTATCTAAAGTTTTTTTAATAGATAATTAGATATATTATCTAAATAGTTTGTCAGCAAGTACTTGAAGTCTCAAGTTAATTACAATACCAAAGTTAACAAAGGCATAGCAGTGTCAAGATTAAAGCCTGGTAATAGAACCAATATAGAAAAACATGCCTTTTAACTAAAGAAGAACTGAAGAACCTATGTTCTTTTTTCTATCGGCTATATCTGCTCTCTAGAAAACTAATATAATAAATTATTTGTCCAAGTGAGAAGGCATAAGTCTATCCAGATTGATCTTTAGAGCATCTTAACAATCAACAAGAACCAACACACACACAAAAACCATCTTACGTAAAATATTTAAATAAAGGTCAAGCCCTTAATAATGTCTAGTATCTATCAAGCTAAACACGTAAAGAACCAAGACTGTCCTTACAGGAATAATTAACTTTTGGCCCCCACGATAGAGTTCAAATTTCCAGAAAATACCCTGAAAAGGTTAAAAAAGAATGTAAGACAGCTTATACAAACAATTATGAACAGGGGGAAAAAGCATCATCTTGCATTGAACTTAAGATTGCTAGCAAATTACAAGGAATAAGTGAGGGGAAGGGAGGATTACACAATGGAATCTTTAAGAACAATTCATTCCATTGGTGGAAAGTGGAAACCAAGGAACCACTAATGTGACAAAATTAGGGAATATGGCCTCGGTAGCAAATTGATTTTATATAGTAGCAATCAATACAAGCTTTCATCCTAAGCCTAAAGCAACTCATTTAATCATAGGAAAAAAGACACAAACTATAAACATCAATAATTAAAAAAAAAATTGTTAACTGCATTACCTGAATTCCTATTGTATACAACCAGCGCACAGTGCTGAATTTAGATATCTTCCTCCCACCACCAACTTCAAGCTCAAGGGAAGAACTACAAGATTAAATGGCTTAATGTCAAAACAGACAGCACAGGAACAAATTCATACATTGACTGTCAACGAGTGACTAAAATATATGATGCAGAATGAGCATTAATAGTCATAAAAGATTATCAGATTCAATTAAAATTAGCATGAAAAAAATTCTACTAGCAGTTTAATGTTTTTAAGACAGATAAAGAGTTTTTAAAAACAATTCAATTTTACATCAAGTGATTCAGAATCAATAGTGTAGAATGCATTATAGTGTTGTCATACTGTCATTGCTTTAAAAAATCCAACTGTAACAACTCTACAATTGGTCCTAACCTTCTCCCCCTTTCAATTTAATTCTAATCAAAAAGAGAAAAATATTCTTTGAGCATGCATATGGGATGCAATTATTTACACCTCTGCAGTTTGCACAACAAGAAAAAAGAAAAGATGTTGTATAGAATGTCACTATAGGGTTTAGCAACATTTTATGTTATTCAGCAAAGGGGAAAAGAAACCAAAGCATCTATTCAGGACTAATTCTACTAAGTCAAATTTGGCTATGCAAGAAAGCCACAATATAGCATCAATACAACAACCAAACCTTTTCCCAATAGGTGGGGTCGGCTATATGAATTAAACAACGCCATTGAGCTCTATCAAAAACCAAAATTTCAATAAAAAAAATTTAGATTAAGGTCTTTCTGATGGTTTATCCTAAAGTTTTCTTCAGTCTTCCTCTACCCCTTTTAAATTTTAATAGCATCAATAAAGTTATATAATCCTACAACCTAAATGATTTTTGTGTTAGTTCCACACAAGAACAAGGAAGTTATCAGAACTCAATTTTCATTCAGCATACAAACATGAGTCCATAACCAAGCCTTACAATCACACTTCTCCCATCTGAAATGCAACATCTTATGTTATACAGCTAAGGGGAAAGGAAACCAAGCACCTATTCAGGACTAATTCTAACAAGTCAAATTTGGCTAAGCAAGAAAGCCACAAGCCACAATATAGCATCAATGCAACAACTAAACCTTTTCCCACTAAGTGGGGTCAGCTATATGGATCAAACAACGCCACTAAGCTCTATCAAAAACCAAAATTTCAATAAAAATATTTAGATTAAGGTTTTTTTGATGGTTTATCCTAAAGTTTTCTTCGGTCTTCCTCTACCCCTTTTAAATTTTAATAGCATCAATAAAGTTATATAATCCTACAACCTACATGATTTTTGTGTTAGTTCCACACAAGAAGGACAAGGAATTCATCAGAACTCAATTTTCATTCAACATACAAACGTGAGTCCACAACCAAGCCTTACAATCACAAGTCTCCCATTTGAAATGTAACTAATACTTTTTTCTCTTCCAATCAGTGAAATTTATACTCAATAAAGGAAAGGCCATGATATAGATGGAATAAGTCTGTACACATTCCAAAAAAGGTTTTTTTTTTTTTAAATGGTGTTAGTTTCAAGTGATACAAGAACATTCCTGTGTTAATTTGATATATAAACTGTGAATCTAAAACAAATTATCGAACAATTCATAGTAAACAATGGCAATAATCATCAAACAAAAAGTTGGATTTGAGTCAAGATTTGAATCTACAAATATAATGCTATCAAATACTCATAAAAGATGCAACTACCAAAACCTTTGTTAACAATATCATATAACATTATGAGCATTCAGCAACCAAATTCTAAGTTTGATATCATGAGATACTTTCTCCTCAAATAAAAATCAGAAGCTGGAAAAAGTCACCCCCACTAAATTCACATCCAATATTTTGCATACCTCCCAAATCTTCCTGCTATGCAGCCAAGCGATTTAGGAGAAAAGTGATGAGTATAATGAACTGCTGTCTCAAAAGAACTTGTGCCGAACTACAGGAGTTGAGAAAGAGTTAATCTAATATTGGAAAAGATGAAAAACTTTAAACATTCTATAAAAACTAGCAAAATCTAAGGCACTATTTAAAAGATGGAAGCACATAATCTATCACAATTTTTTGCTCTTTTTTTTGGTTTAGAATGATGTATTATACAGATTAAGGGGGGGGGGGGGAAAGAAAGAAAAGGTTCCTTAAGAATAACAATGAGCAGCTTCAAGTATCTTCCAGATTGTAAATCTACTGGCTGTTGGAAGCAACACTAATATTGCTGTAATTCAAAATAACAACCTCTGCAATTATTCTTGCACTGCTCATAAGGCTTTGCTTGTAGAAGATAAACATGCTATAAATCACATTCATTGATGTACTGGTCGCCATAAAATTTAGCAACTCTAATAACCATTCGAACAAAATCCTTGAGCTGTAAACCAAGTAATATAATCTTTTTATTATTTCCTTGTCCAAACTGAACACGAGAACGCTTCTATACCTTCAAACAAACATAAGTAATGCGAATCTTATACTATTGACATTAAGTATTTGACCTTACTGATGCCCAAACCCCAAAGTTTATAGAAGCAAAGCCTTGAAAGGTATATGCAACGTTTGGAGAGGATGAGTTAATTGGCAATGAGATTAGTAATAAATAATAACAATATACATGATTTCAAGTTGTACATGTCATACAAACTAAACACTTGATAACTTAGTTAACCGGATTTGAGTGACAGAATTTCAACTAGTTTTACAAATTTAGGCTATGTTTGGTATACATGATAGTATAGTATAAGATAAGATGATAGGATAGTATAAGGTATAATAGTATAATTAATAGGATAAGACATAATCCTATCTTTTGTTTGATAACAAAAGGATAAATTAACTGATTGTATAATATTTTTTTTTAAGACCAAAATATCCTTTAACATAAAAGTTAAAATAATTAAAAAATAATAATAAAAAAGCTTTATGGTGGTGGTGGTGGTAGTAGTGGTGGTGATTAGGGGTGCACAAATACCCAATCCGACCCGACGACCCGAGCAACCCGACCCGACCCGACTTAATTGGTTCGGGTTGGTTCGGGTAATCGGGTCCGTTCGGGTAAAAACCGACCAACCCGTCCATTAATTGGTTCGGGTGACGGGTTCAAAGAGCCGACCTGATTACCCGATTAAAACGACGTCGTTTTGCCTAACCCAACCACTTAAGGTGCACAACTCGACCAACCCGATTACCCAACCCGCGAACCCGATTATCCAACCCGTGAACCCGACCAACCCGACCAACCCGATTACCGAACCCGAACCAACCCGATTCTAATCGGGTTGGTTCGGTTCGAGTTACTTGAAAAAAAAATTCACAACCCGACCCGACCCGACCCGACCCAACCTCATTTAGTTGGTTTGGATTTTTTTTACCCCCAAACCCGACCCGACCCGACCCGTGATCACCCCTAGTGGTGATGGTAGTGGTGGCGGTGGTGGTGGCGGGGGCGACGGTGGCGGCGGTGGTGGTGGGAGTGGCAACGGTGGTGGTGGGGGTGGCGGCAGTGGAGGTGGTGATAGTGATGGTGGTGGTGGTGTTGGCAACGGCGGCGACGGTGGTGGTGGTGGCGGCGACGGTGGTTGTGGCGGCGGCGGCGGCGGTGGTGATGGTGGCGGCGGTGGTAGAGGTAGTGGCGGCGGTGGTGGTGGTGGTGGTGGTGGCGGCGGTGGTGGTGATGGCGGCAATGGCGATGGCGGTGGCGGCAATGGTGGTGCTTGGCGGCGGTGGTGGTGTTGACGGCAATGGTGGTGGTGGTGGTGGTGGCGACGGCGGTGGGTGGTGATGGTGGCGGCGGTGGTGGTGGTGGTGATGGTGGTGGTGATGGTAGCGGTGGCGGTGGTGGTGGTGATGGTAGCGGTGGCGGTGGTGGTGGTGGTGGTGGTGGCGGCGGTGGTGGCGGTGGTGGTGGTGGTGGCGGTGGTGGTGGCGGCGGTGGTGGTGATAGTGGTGGTGGCTGTGGCGATGGTGGTGATGGTGGTGGTGGCGCAAAGGAGAGGAGTGATAAAAATGAAATTGAGGATAAGATTGGAATAGAAATCTTATCATATCTTATCATGTACTAGGGGAGGGGATAGAGTTATCACTTTAGAATAGGATAAAATGACTTGACCTGATTTCATTATACTATTAGTTAAATGCACCAAACATTGAATAAGACATGATAGTATTAGCTTATACTATCATGTCTTCTTTATACGATGCACCAAACGTAGCCTTAAGGTAATAAAATTTCCAGCCCAAATGACCTTATTGTGCAGAAAACATAGAAGTACCTTCACTTCTCCAGAGGCAGACCTTCTTTCATCTTTCTTTTGCCACCCAACAGCTATAGATGATTGTGGTCCCAAAGCAAGCTGTATCTGTAACACGTATGACAAGGGATTGATTATAGATAGAAGATATTCCAAAACTGTTTCATGATTCTCAAAGCAACAAAAAGCCCAGTCCATCAAATTTATGCTTTAATATTGACAATATTTGATTGCCCATGTGATTTGGTTAATTATGGCCAAATTCAGGTACAACACTACATTTTAAGGGATTTGGTCATTTGGGTGTCTGAAGGTATCAAATATACAAAGTTTCTAGATGTTCATCTATTACAAGTTCAAAAACTACGTCCTCACCAGTTGGAACTTGGAAATGGCAGACAGACCATTCCTTTGCTACCTTGAGTTTTGAAAAATCAAATGATGATAGATTATTTGCTTATACAATGTACATCTTGCTTTTTGGGACAAATGTCAGATACTGTGGCTGACTACCTTGATATCAACAAATCACACAGCTAGTTAAAGTAATTGGTTTCATCGTAATCATCATATAAATCTTTACTTTAATACGTTACTAACCGATCCATAGATGTCCACATCATGTTATGTATAATTATTTATCTCAATTCCCTGTTATATTATCTACTACATCCCAAGTCCACATCCATGAGCACTAGTTATCAAGTCATTGAAGAGAAAGAGAAGTTCGAGGTAGAGAGTAACATACATGTCCACTTGCTGTTTCTGACAGTTGGCGGGTCCATAAATTTGAAAGATTCAATGAACCATCTTGCAAAGACATCGCAATGCCCATTGTTGCAGCTGAGTGTGATGATAGATTGCTGAGGAACATATAAAGCGTCATTATAACTGGCATAAGAGCACTGTTCAAATTGATTTACAGTTTACAAAAAGCAAATTACCCACCGAGATGTTTGCACCCCAATTAGTGCACGTAAACCAGCTGAAGCCACAAATTCTACTGATGAAACTTCTGAGATTTGATGCATAAATAAAGCAGTAGCAGCTCCACCACCTTCATTTCCGTCAACTGCTAAATTGCCACCAATTGTAATAGCATTACGCTTTGATAACTGAGACTGAATTTCGCTTGTCATAGCCATTCTGATACTCAGAAACATAATAAAAGACATGAACAGCCAGATGAAAAAATGAGTAGTTATTATAAGAAGCTAAACACATAAATAGCAATGAGCAACTAATATGTCAGGAAGATGTTTGTACAAGTTAAGAACCTAAGTCGTGATATCTTCCAGTGGATTTTCAGTTTTTGTGCATCATTTCTCACATTAAAATTGAGTTTCAATATCATTATAACCATTCCAATAACACTTTTATCAATCTAAAATAAAAATAATAACAACATTTCGTTTTCAAATTCAGGCAATAATTCTCAGAGTTGTTCATCAATCAACTGCATTCAGAGTGACAGAAGTAAGAGAAAACTGAGATGAAGTGAGTAATACCCTCTGAAGAGGCCATCACCAATTAAGCAGTGTGGCAAAGACATATTGGCCAGAATTGTACCAGAAGATCGAAAATGCGCCGACATCCTTTCCCGTTCCTTCCTTCTCTTGAGTCTCTCCAGCTTTGCCTTGATCTCTTCAGCTTTATCCAGCCTTGGACCGAGTTCCAAACCAGAGTTCAACCCCTCCATGCCATAGATATCATATATTTGCCTTTTATTTGGATCTGACAAAATCTCATACGCTTCACGTATGCGTTGGAAGTTCTCCGTAGCAATATCTTTCATCTGAGACAAAGCAAAACAAGTTACAAATTGAAGAAATTGCAAACAACATGAAAATAGCGCACACACACACACAGGCATACGTGAGGAGCTTGGTATTTGTCAGGGTGATAAACTTGTGCCCATTGACGATAAGCTCTGCGGATTTCTTCATCGGAAGCTTCCGGAGACAAGTTCAAGAGTGCGTAGAGTTCTCTGTTGTCTGGTCCTTCGTTCTGTTCCTCCATTGTGGTGGGAATTTTCGAACCAAAAGAGGTTAGGGTTTTGCAGAGAATGATTTCAAAGGGTTTAAGGGGGTTTTTGGCTTACGTCACCAATGGTCCAAATCAGACATCAATTCAGTTGCTAACTGCGGAATCCTGTAATTAGTCCTTACGAGTCTCAAACGTTCTTTACTCTCTTCGTCGCCGAACGTCAACGTGTAAGAAAAGAAAATTACTAGAAAAATAAAAGAAAATAAAAAATTGCTTGTGCTTGTTGGGTGCAGTGCAAGAAAGGTAAAAATCAGAAGAAAATACCCAAAATGAAAGTAGAAATGTTGGGCCTGCATTCGTATGTCTTGGGTTTTAAATTTTAGTGGATGGATTATGAACCCTTTAAGCCCAGGATGGCTTGTGACTGTTCAGCCGAAGTACCATTTTTTTTTTTCTAATGAATGAAGTATTAAAAAATATGAGATATGGATAAACTCATTTAAAGTGAATTTATTTTTAAAATAAATAAATAAAAATATATTTATATTTTAATTATTTAATAAATTAAAATTATGATATATTTTATATTAAATAAAAAATAAATATATATTTACTTATTCACTTTACATGAGTTTTAAAAAATTTCATGAATGATCTACGAAACATTAAACACTTATATTGCATACTGTAAATGTAATATGATCTTGAATGCTTAAAGTAGGTTCCTTCTCGAGGCTAGACAAGCTTCCGATTATGTAGACATGGCATTTCATTATTCAACTGGTTCAGTATATACACCATGGTGTACTTCTGATTATGTTCGTAATCTTTTACGTTTAATTGGGTTTTTATAGTGCGGTCACATTCAAAAATCAAAATAGTTGAACATGTATCTCTATTCTCTAGTCAATTTGTGAGAGTTTTAGAGCAAAGGTATATATGAGCTAATTCGGTTCACTTAACAAATTCATCTAAAATTATATATTACAATTATTATTTTTTGCTTAAGGCACGTTAAATTAAAAAAATATTGTAATTAGGAATTGTTCTAGACCGTAGTCTAGGGTCCTATAAGAGAAGGCTCACTCGACGTGGGAATTACGAGACTCCGCCGCTATGAACCTCTGTTAGGCCTTCTGAAGATCTGATAGAACCCCATAACCGCATTTCTTAGGTCTGTGCAGGACCTGACACCTACCACTTATGACCCCTAGGGTGTGGGGACCATAACTGTCTGCTGCAGTAAGTGCCCAATAACGCGACATCCCTAAACTTTAGGGATCTGTCTGAACGATCGTGGGAGGGAGACACCCACCGCTAGGGCTCTGCCTGAACAAACATAGAGCAGAGGCACCTCCCCATCAGACCATGATCTCAACGCACTTGTACCTCACTCTGATCATGAAGAGACCATGCGTATGCTCTATAAGTATCAGGCTAAGTTGTTCTATCCATAAGCAGAATAACGATAATATAGTAAAAAAAACTCTCTTATTCCTTGCTTGACTTGAGCGTTGGAGTCCCCTTGTAGGTACCCAACCCCCCTTGGATCATCGGGCAGTAGCAGCAGAAGAAGGAAACCACCATACACGTGTCTTCTCAGGCACTTTCCGGTTCCACATCAGAACATTGATGTCGTCTGTGGGAAAGATAAACTTCTAACCCCACTCCATCATGGTAAACACAAGATAAAATTTGAAGAGAGATATTCCACAAACCTCTGCTAACCAGCGGCCGAGAATCCCACCGCTTGATTTGGAAGCCTCTGCGATGAGGAACCAGCCACTCAATGCGGAGCACCTGCATGAGGGGCACTCCACTTCAATCTCCGATGAAAGTCCCAACACATCATGCAGGGTCTCTGTGAGAGACAGACTGGGAATCTCAGGCCAAGAGGACAACCCAAGCATCCAAAAGTGAAAAATCCCAGCAACTCAGCACCTAGGAATGCTGAACGGCGAACTTGGAGATCGAGTAGCTCGTTCCGAGCGTGAGAATCAATCTCACATGTCCCAACGGCAGTTCCAAGACATGCTACAGCAACATATGGACATGTTAAACAAGCAATACCAAAGGCTGGAAAATATGCAACGGGCTATACATGAAAATCGGCCTAAGCCAAACCATCACGACGGGGGACGTAGAATGGATGATACACAGAGGAGGCCCCACGTTGACGCCACGGTGTCCAACGTCGGGAATAACAATCTGAATCACAGCATCCAAGAACACTCATTCTCCGACCAGCTCATGGAGTACTGCGTGCCCAAAAACTTTAAGTTCCCAGCGAACCTAGAGATCTATGACGGAACCACGAATCCCCAAAAGCACGTGAATGCATTTGAACAATCCATGTGCTTTCATGGAGGATCTATGGAGTTGTTATGCCGTGCCTTCCCCCCATCTCTCAAAAAAAGAGCTCTTAAGTGATTTTCTTGCTTACCACGGAAGTCTGTGGTAGACTGGGTAGATCTGAAGCAACGTTTTCTGCTCCAATACACTACCAGCAAGGAACAACCCAAGTCTATCGAGTCTCTTGCCAAAGTCCGATAGGGATGGGATGAGCCCCTCCGTGATTAAGTAAGAAGGTTCATGGCGGCGTGTACCAATATGGAAAACTTTGATGATAGGATAGCCCTTCATTACGCCAAGAGCGGCCTCTGCATAGGCTCTGAATTTTTTGCGTCCCTGGTAAAAAAGAAGTTAGAAAACCTGGGAGAGTTCCAAAGATAATCCCAAAAGTACGTCAACCTTGAGGAGGCAACAGAGGACTAGAGAAGATGAGATAAAGACGACCTCCCTCGTCAAAAACCCAACCAAGATTTCTCACGGTCTCGGCGTCCCAAAAGCAGTCCACCACAGAGGCGATATTCTGACTACACTCCTCTGAACGCTCCCCGGGAAACGATCCAGAGGGAGGTAATGCAGACCGAGTTCCAGAATATTCGGAGTCCTCCACCCATCAAGAAGAGCAAACAGAAAGACCACTCTAAACATTGCGTATAGCACAAAGGTTACGGCCATGACACTAAAGACTGCTACCAGCTACGCGACTCCATTGAGTTCCTGATCAAGGCCGGACGATTACAACAGTACATCATCTGCGCCCGAGGTGATGATCACCATGGAAAGAACAGAGGTGATAAGCGACGGAACCCATCTCCTCTCCGTAAAAGGAGGTCCCGAAGCCCCAGAAGAAGATCTAGGACCCCACCTCGACGGAACGACAACGGTAGGGAAAATAGAGAAAGAGAAACCCCGCCTGGCGGCGAAGATGACCGACTTCTTGAACCAAACAGGACAATTCACACCATAGCTAGGGGATTCGCTGGGGGAGGGCCATCAAATGAAGCAAAGAAAAAAGCTTTAAAGATGGTGGTCTTTAGCGTCTTACACCCCAAGCAAAAACCTCGGGTAAAGGAAGGAAAAACCTCGCCCATCACCTTTTCAGATGAAGACTATGCCGGAATAATCCCGAACCACGACGACCCTCTCGTCATCTCGGGAATAATTTATAATGCCGAAGTCCGCTGAATTTTTATAGATCAAAGGAGTTCGGCAGATATCATGTTCTTGGACCTCTACCAAAAGCTGAAACTCCCACTTTCAAACCTAACCCCATATGACGGGTAGTTAACAGGTTTCACGGGTGAGAAGATCACCCAAGTAGGATACTACGAGACTCATCTGACCTTGGGCACTACAAAACTTTTTAAGATAGTCAAAGTGAGATTTTTGGTCGTGGACTGCCCTTCGGCCTACAACATCATCCTGCGTCGCCCCTCCTTAAACACTATTGGTGCCGTCGTGTCCACTACCCACCTCGTAATGAAATTTCTAAATAAGTACAACGAGGTCGTCACCGTGAAAGGCGACTAAGTTGCTGCTAGGAAATGTTATAATGAGAGCTTAAGAATTTGCAGAGCCCCCAAAAGGGAGAATTCCACCACTCCCAGCCCGGTCCTAGATCAAGTCAACATACTGATGACCGAGCTGGATGTTAGAGAGGAGCTCCGTGGCACCAGATTTCAACCAGATGGCGAACTACAGCCTCTACAACTTGGAACCTAGCTGGAGCAGGTCACCAAGATTGGAGTGCATCTGTAAGAAGACGAAAAAATAGCAGTTGATAAAGCTTTTATCAAAAAAGCAAAGACATTTTCACTTGGACAACATCTGACATGGCAGGACTTGACCCAAGCTTCATCTGTCACCGCTTTTCCATCCGAAAAGATGCGAAGCCCGTTGCTCAGAAGAAAAGGAAGGTCAGCTCAGAAAGGCAACAAGTTATCGAGAAGTAGGTTAAAGAGTTATTGGATGACAACTTCATCAAGGAAATCTCTTATACCACCTGGCTATCCAACGTCGTCCTGGTTAAGAATTCCAATGGGAAGTGGAGGATGTGCGTAGATTACACTGACCTCAATAAGGCCTGTCCTAAAAATCCTTACCCACTCCCCAACGTGGATAAGTTGGTGGATAGCTCTTCAGGTTTTAAATGGTTATCGTTCATGGACACATATTTTGGGTACAACCAAATTCATATGTGTCCTACAAACGAAGATAAGACTGCCTTCATCATTGACAGGGCGAGCTACTGCTATAAGGTCATGTCTTTCGGTCTGAAAAACGCAGAAGCCACATACCAAAGGATGATGAACAAAGTCTTCGAAGACCAAGTGGGGAAAATGCTAGAGGTATACATAGACAACATGATAGTAAAAATCCCACAGGGCGGATCACATGTGACAGACCTTAAGGAAGTTTTTGACTAAGTCAAAAAGTACAACATAAGGCTGAACCCCGAGAAATGTGCCTTCGGGGTTCAGGCTGGGAAGTTCTTGGGTTTTATGTTAACCCATCGCGGGATCGAAGCCAACCCTGATAAGTATCAGGCCGTCCTAGGCATGTACAGTCCCCAAAATGTCAAGGAGGTCCAACAGCTTACAGGCCGCATTGCAGCTCTTACAAGATTCCTTGCCAAAGCAGCCTACAAATCTCTCCCATTTTTTAAACTCCTAAAAAAGGGGTAGAAGTTTTGAATAGACCTCGGAATGTGAAGACGCCTTCCTATCCTTGAAGAAATTGTTTTCCTCCCCTCCTATCTTGACAAGGCCAGACCCCGGTGAAACGCTCTACTTATACCTCTCAGTCCATGAGGAAGTAGTGAGTTATGTGCTAATCTGGGAGACAGATGAGAGACAGAGTCCGGTCTACTTTGTGAGTAAGGTCCTGCAAGGACCTAAACTCCGTTATTAGAAAGTTAAAAAACTTGCCTTCGCCCTGATCACCACGGCGAAGAGACTACGCCAATATTTTCAATGCCAGCCTGTAATAGTGAGAACGAATCAGCCCATCCGCCAGGTGTTGCATAAGCCAGACCTAGCTGGGAGGATGATAGCCTGGTTAGTAGAACTCTCAGAGTTTAAAATTCAATACGAACCACGACTCACCATCAAGGCTTAATCTTTGTCTGATTTCATAGCAGAACTCACAACAGACCCCAGTGAAACACAGGAAACCTCTTGGACCATCTTCGTTCACGGTTCCTCAAACCCCAAGGGGAGTGGGGCAGGGGTAATCCTGGAAAACCTAGAAAGATTGACCTTGGAGCATTCTTTAAAGTTCAAGTTCCCAACCTCCAACAACCAAGCGGAATACGAAGCATGCATCGCCGGCCTGGTAATGGCAAAGGACATTGGAGCAACCAATATCACACTCTGCAGTGACTCTCAGCTCGCCACCTCACAAATCCGAGGTGACTATCAAGCCAAGGAACCCATCCTACAGAAATACCTAGTAAAAGTACAAGAGCTCTTGAAAGACTTCGAAAAGACTAAGGTCGTACACATTCCTAGAGAGCATAATTCCAGGGCGGACCTCCTCTCTAAACTTGCCAGCACCAAAAGCCCCAGCAATAACAGGTCGGTAATCCAAGAAACACTTTCCCAACCCTCTATCACGGAACACACCGTTTTTTCAAGTTAAAGAAAGGGAGGACTCCTGGATCACCCCCATCATGGAATATCTGCAAACTGGAGCTACACCCTCATATCCCAAAGAAGCATCCAAACTGGTTAGGGCAGCGGTGAGGTACACCATCTACGACGGTCACCTATACCAGCGTGGCTTTTCCTCCCCCCTTCTCAAGTGTCTCACCCCGAAAGAAACAGAGTACGTTCTGTCCGAGGTCCACGAAGGGAGCTGCGGACATCATCTGGGAGGCAATGCCTTAGCTCTAAAAGCGTTAAGAGTAGTATACTACTAGCCAACAATGGAGGCAGATGCTTATGCACATGTTCGAATTTGTGACAAGTGTCAGCGTCACTCTGATCACTATCAAGCCCTCTCGGAAGAGCTATCCACAGTATCAATCCCCTGGCCATTCTACAGGTGGGGCATGGATATCTTGGGCCCCTTCCCCCAAGCCCCCGGCTAGTTGAAATACTTAGTAGTAGCAGTGAATTATTTCACAAAGTGGATTGAGATAGAACCCCTAGCCACAATCACCGCGGCGCGAATTCAAAAGTTCACTTGGCGCCATATTATTACCAGGTTTAGAATTTCGGAGTCCATCGTAACGGACAACGGAACCTAGTTCAAAGGCAAGGGTTTCGAATAGTTGCTGGCCGGCTTGAAAATCAACACCATTGTAGCGCCGTTGAAAACCCCAAAATGAACAGATAGGCCGAGGCCGCTAATCGGGTTATCGTCCGAGGAATAAAAAAAAAGCTAGACGAAGCTAAGAGAAATTGGGCTGAACAGCTAGATCACGTACTCTGGGTATACCGGACTACCCCTCATTCCACCATGGGAAAGACTCCCTTCAAACTTACTTTTGAGTGTGAAACCATAATTTCGGTGGAGATAGAAGAACCAAGCTGACGCCATCAGCAGTTTTCACCAGACAATAACCTCAGCCTTATTCGTGGCAATTTAGATCTAATAGAAGAAAGAAGGCGCGTGGCGCATATACGCGACACGGCCCTTAAACAAAGGACCGCGGCTAGATACAACCGAAAGATGATCCTAAGGAAGTTCCAACCAAGAGACTTGGTACTTAGGAGGGCGGACATGGAAGGGAAAAATGCCTTCCAGGGGAAGTTAGCTCCTAATTAGGAAGGCCTCTACCGTATTGTCATTAGCACCGACAAAGGAGCCTACACCCTGGAAATGCTAACAGGCAGCCCGATCAAGAATTACTGGAATGCGAATAAACTTAGAAAATACTATAGCTAGATGCCCTTAACGGCCTAGTCTCTTAGTAAACTAATGTTTAATTTGTCCCTGTGGAAATTGCATGCCTTGTACAGACTTCGGTCCCCCCAAAACTAATCAATGAAAAAGTCAATCAAAAATCTATTTCTACGAAGAATATATGAAGAAGCTCGGGTCAAGAGGTATAACACACAAAAGCTTTTGGTAGTAAGTTATAGAGTGAACACCCAACCTCTATACCTTTATTGACCGTTCAAAAGGTCAGATAATAAGTGGCAGTATGGGTCAACTAACCCACGACCTATGCTTATACCTAAGCCAAAAGGGATGGTAAACACTCCGGGCAAGGTCTTATAAACCCTAACATGCCAAAAGTTCTTTATTATGAGCTCTGGTTTACGGATTAGGATATTAAATTTGCCTAAGTTCAAAATTCCAGACACTCGTTGCTATGAGCACTGGACTATGAACTAAGACACCAAAATATTAATTAAGTTAAAAATTTCAAACATCTATTGTGATGGGCACTGGACCACAAACTAAGGTGTTAGGACAGCCATATGATGAGTGTTGGACTCAAGATAGACCACAGAAAGCAAATAAATCAGAGAAAAAGAAACTAGATAGCAAGGCAAAATGTATCATGGAAATTATTACTCCAGTTAACGGAGCAATTGTTCATACAATATTTGAACCTGACGCAAGGGGCAAAAAAAAATAATAATTCAAGCTCCGGTGTCCTCCACATCGGAAATCTGAGCAGCTTCCAGAGCGGCTCCACCTTGAGGAAGGTCATCCACGAATATAAGCTGGCCATCATGAAAAACCTTCTCGGAGTTAAGATTTTCCAAGGCCAGCTCAACACCGGGGTTGAGGTGCTGAATCTGCGCCACAGCATTCTGAAATTGCTCCCCTCCAATCCTTTCAGAAAATTGTGATCAACTCATCCTTATCTCTCTCAAGCTGGGATAAATGACCCCGGACAGCGGCTCCCTCCTTCTCGGCTTGAATTTTCTCCGCCTCGAACTTTTTATTGGCCAGCCTGACCTCGGCTAGCTCTTTTTCCAACCCCACGATCTTCGTTCGAGCATCCTTGTTCAGTTAGAGGGAGGTGTTCAGCTTCAATGTAGCCTCCTTGATTTCCCCATCCTTTTTCTTGATTTCATCCGCCATCTTCTTATCGGCCTCCTCGATAGACATCTCAATATAGCGGATTTTCGCAGCGGTACGAAGTGACGAAGCTTGAAGCTCAATTAAAGTTTGAGCCAAACTCCGCTGAGATATATGCTCCATCACCTCGCGACTCATAAACCGCTCATCAAGGAATGGCTAGGGATCAGCACGCCCCTGGATTACGGGCAGGAGGCCCAACCTCTCCTCAGAACCATCATCCGGGATCACTTCCACACCCCAGTCAGAGGAATCCTCAGCAGCTCTCATCTTCTTCCTCTGGACATTTTGACCAGACCCCGATTGGGCAGGGGTCTCCTCAATCACGACACCCCGGTCAGAGGATGTTGGGGCGGAGCCAGAAGAGGCATTGGAAGATCCTTCTTTTCGCGACTGAGCCTTTAAATTCTGCAAAATCGCAGCAGATAGCACGAATGCCATACCACTAACTGTAATAGAGAAAGGAAAAACATGTTAGAGATCAAGTAAATAAAAACACAAGAAATATTGAAATTCAGAAAGCTTAAGGTGGACCGCGATGTCTTATTCCCCACCTAGCGAGGTAAAGAGAAGGTTATCATCAGGGGTATTGAGGACATCGCTAATGCTGATTCTACCACATTCTTTGGTATACTGGCATATGAACTTAACTATCGCAAGTTCCTCCGAAGTCAGGTACTCTTCCTCCTTCTCAAACGGAACAGTTGGAGTTACACACGCATCCGGGGTCCAGTATAGGGGAATCTCGAGTTCCCCTCGACATTCAAATAAAAATGATGAAACTTGATGCGTGAAATCCGCAAGTGTACGGTTTGGTCGTCAAGTAATAAAAAGATCGAATCCACGGGGACTGAGTCTATGAATACCAATTAATTAATTAATTCAATTTAATTAAACAAAAGAGAGTATGATTGTTTATTAAGAAGAACGTAGTAACAAAATAATTAAATAAAAATCAAGAAAATAGAATTTAGAACAAAAATAGTAAGTTATCAAGAAAGAGGTTTTCAGATTCAAGAAAGCTTCCAAGATTGGGGTACCACAATGATACAAGACAAATCCTAATTGACAACCATTTTATTAAATCTGAAATTCAATTGAAGGTGAATTACCCTAAATTAGTTAATGTTCTTTCTCAAGATACAAGATCTGTGCCCAATTAAACTAATTCCTACTCTCGTGGTAATTGAATTTAAATTGAACTCATTACGCTTTGTGGTGATTCATTGAATCCTCGAAAGGCTAAAACTACTCTCGTGATTTAGACCTTAAGTTCAATTTTTATGGTTCCAACACCTAGGTTCATTTCTCAGTACGTCCCTAAATGCCTATGAGATGCAAATAAGTGGCCAGCAAATTCACATGAAAATGAGCAATAAGAATTGAATCAATGAACATTCAAGATCAATAAAATGGGAAACAACGTCAATTAATCATTATCAATGTATCAAAGGGCATTGCCCAATTCTAGAAACAAAGGAAACTACTCAGACATAGAGAAGAAGAAATCAGAAAATATGTTCTTAAACATCCAAACCTGTAATCCAAGAGAGAAGAGGGAAGAAAGATGAAGATTAAGAGCCAAAGCCTCCAATGTGCCTCCTCCCAAAACCCAATTTTAGAACTCCCTAATTATATTCAGATCATCTATTTATAACTTAGGGTTTTTAATTAGCTAAAAAGCCCCCAAAAGAAATAATAATAAAAACTTAAAAACTACTGCGCACTGCGATCCACGGCCGTGGATGGTTCCACGGCCAGGCCGTGGTTCTCTCTGCCACAGGCCAATTTTGCATGCTGTTGAGTTCCACGGCCGTGGAACTCTCTGGAAGTCTCTTTTCCTTCTTTAAGTTGCCCCTCGATCCATGGCCGTGGTTTGATCCACAGGAAGGCCGTGGATCCTTCTGGAATGACCTTTTTGCACATTTTTGCTATCCATAAAGCTCCAACTTCAATCATGCAAGCTTTCCATCCATTCAAAGGTTAATTTAGCAATAATCCTGCACAGGAACACCAAAAACACCTCAGTTATCCGAACTAAGGAAAAAAAACTAACTAAAAAGGGAAACTAAAATGCCTAAAATGCTCAAGAATGCATATAAAACAAGAACAAAACATGATGTTATTTCACACAAATCAAATCCCCCCAAGCTTAAGATTTTGTTTGTCCCCAAGCAATAACCAATGTCAAACCAAGAAGTGGGATCAAAAGACAATAAAGAATAAGGAACCCGAGAAAACAATATCCAAACAATAGGTTAAGGCAACCAAAGAATCTGAGAGGTAATCAAAATCAAGTCCAATTAGAGGCTAAGTTCTCAGAAATCATACATCATCACTAATTGAATCAAGTTCACTTTATTAACCACACTCAAAGTGTTTAAGGCTAAAAATCATACGCTCAAAATCCTTCAAAGATAATGCACTTCCATATGTTTGATAAGAAATCAAATTTTCACTAATAATCAGCATGCATGCAAGAATCAAAAGGTCTTTTAAGGGTTGTAATGGGGCCGTGGGAATGATGTTAGGTAAGGTAGAGAAAGGAAGGTATACACAAAGGGCTCATCAAATTTTTTTTTCCAATAAGTACAAGAAATTCAATAGAACATCAATGGAGCAAAGACATTTTTCAAACAGGATCATAACTTCATATTTCCAAGTATTTTCTTCCTTTCTTTTCCTTCTTCTTTTTCTCTTTTTTTTTTTTTCAAGCTTCTTATGATTTTCTTTTATTTGATCTTTTTTTTTCTTTTTTTTTCATTTGAGAAAGAGAAGGGTCAAAAACATATAATTCCCAACACATCTTTACACAACTTTCAAATCCAAATTGCTCCATTTAATATTCTAAATGATTACCAACAATGTTTCAGCATAGGTATCAAGAAAAATAATTAATAGGCTCAAAATGGGCAACTAGAGGATGAAAGTGTAACAATTTCAGAAAACCAGAAAAATACCTAAGATGCCTTAATCACATTCAAGCATGCAACCAAAAATTTCGCCTCAAAATGATTTCAAATCAAGTTCTAGAGCATAAGATTAATGAAGAATATCATTCAATACAAAGAATGGGAGCAGAAACCATATAGTGCATAAATCCCATACAGGCTCAAAACTCACATTTAGAGGTTTAAAAATTCAATAAGAAGCACAAATTCAGAGAACATTATGCTAATTATCAACTATCAAAAGATCACCTCTACTATCAATTAAAACAATACTTGTAGCCTATCTCAAGAATCAACAATTGGGTTCCAAATCAATACCATCTTAAAATCCTCAAAAGAGAGGGGCACAAGTTCAACTAAAAACCCAAGAGATATGATGGATGAGAAAATGCAATGCAAAACAAGGCATGAGAATGCATGAGACTCTAAATGACAATACTAATTATCTAAAATGAAAATAAAAATATGAAAATACCCCCCAAGCTTAGAACTTACACTGTCCCCAATATAAAAATCTATAACTAGAGAAGGGAGAAAAGAAAAGGATTCACTGCGGTGGTGGGAAATCTTTTGGTGTTCAATCATGGCCATGGAATTTTCCATGGGCTTGGTGTGGAACCTTCTGACTTCACTCTTCTTCTAAATTTAGCTTCAAAAAGGGTCAAACCTAGACAAAATCCATGAGACAAACATCAAACCAATAATCTAACACACAAAATAAAAAAAAAAATTAAAGGAAAGGAAAAAAAAAAAGAATAAAGAAACTTGGGTTGCCTCCCAAGAAGCGCTTGTTTAAAGTCATTAGCTTGACTTTGGTCTGGTTTTTGTGCTCAGGTGATGTCAATGGAGTAGTACTCAGTCTCCACTCCTTCAAAGTGTTTCACTCTCTGGCCATTTATCATGAAAGGCTTATGGCCTTCTTTCTTCACCTCAAGCACACCGTAGGATAAAACTCGAACAATCTCATATGGTCCTGACCATTTCGACCATAACTTATTAGGACAGAAACGTAGAAGCGAGTTGTTAACAAGAACTTTATCCCCAAGTTTAAATTCATGTTTCTCGACACACTTGTCATTCTGCTTCTTAGGTCCTTCCTTGCAGGGCATAGCATCAGTCACTAATTCCTGTATACCTGAAAGCACAACATTATCCACAACTTTAGTAGCATCAATGCGATTACATGAATTTAAGGAATTAGAATTATTTTCAGATTTAAAAACATCAAAAACTACTTCCTCATCATTCAATCGCAAAGTCAATTTTCTTCCATGGACATCAATGATCGCCCTTCCAGTGGCAAGGAATGGACGCCCAAGTATGTCGGCATTGTAGCATCAGCTTCCATGTCAAGCACAACAAAATCTATCGGCATATAAAACTTACCAACCTTAATAAGAACATCCTCCAAGATGCCTACGGGATACTTGACTGAACGATCCGCCAATTGAAGGGAGATAGTTGTAGGTTTTAGCTCACCCACCTCCAACTTCTTACACACAGAAAGGGGCATAAGACTAACACTAGCCCCCAAATCACACAGAGCTTTATCAAAGTTAGTGTTGCCAATCAAACAGGGAATAGAGAAGCTACCTGGATCCTTTAACTTAGGAGGCAATTTATTTTGAATTAAGGCACTACACTCCTCAGTTAAAGCTACTGTCTCATAGTCTTCTAGCTTCCTCTTATTAGACAAGATGTCCTAAGAAACTTAGCATAGGTAGGCATTTATTTTAACGCCTCAGTGAAGGGTACATTAATGTACAATTTCTTAAGAACCTCTAAGAACTTCCCAAACTGCTTATCTAACTTCGCCTTAGCTAATCTTTGAGGGAAGGGAACTGGGGGTTGGTAAGGTTCAGGGGGTACATACTTAGACAACTTCTCAGTAATTTCCTCCTCTTCTAAGGGTTGTGCCTTAGTCTCTTTTTCCTCATTCCCCACATCTTTGTTACTCTCCCCATTACCCCTAGGATCTTCTAACCTCTTTCCACTCCTCAAACTCACAACCTTACAATGTTCATTGCCTGGGTTGACTTCAGGTTGACCAGGAAACTTACCTTGCTGCCTACGAGAAGTGCTTGCTTGTTGGGCAATCTGAGTTTCCAACATCTTATTATGAATGGCTAAATTGTCAACCTTAGCTAACAACTCTTTAATTGCCTCAGTCACAACTTGCCCATGGTGCCTAAACTCCTCATTCTGCTTAGACTAGCTCTCAACAAAATTCTCTAGAAGAGACTCAAGTCTAGATTTCTGTACCTGTGGAACTCCAGAAGATGGTTTAGCATTACCTTGCCCAGCTTGGTACTGATTATTCTGGTAAGAGAAGTTAGGATGTGACCTCCAACCGAGGTTGTAAGTTTGGGAATACGGATCATTCCTCCCCTTTTGGTTGAAGTCGTGGAAATTGTGGCATGATTCCACTTGCTCTACCGGTGCACCATGGGAGGATCACATTCCAACTTGCCATTCAGCACCAATATGTTCCTGTGCTCCACAAATCTCACAAAAATTGTTAGAGGCACCTATGGTATTAACATGAGCTTTCTCAAGCATGTCAAAACGTTTATTCAAAGAATCAAACTTTGACATAATTAAATCAACACCATCTACCTCAAACTTACCTCCCGAGAGCTTTCTCGGGTTATGTCCTCTTTCATTGGCCCATTGGTGATGATTTGAAGCTACACTCTCAATTATCTCATAAGCTTCTGTGAGCCTTCTATTCATCAGAGCTCCACCAGCTGTGGAGTCAAGAGACACCTTCGAAGAATATTATTAACCATTGTAGAAGGTGTGGACGATCAACCACTTCTCTAACCCGTGGTGTGGGCAGGCTTCCAGCAAAGCCTTATATCTATCCCAAGCTTCTGACAATGACTCGTCATCTTTCTGAACAAAGCTTGTGATTTGGGTCCTTAAGTGAGCAGTCTTGGAAGGTGGAAAGAATTTGTTCAAAAAAGCTTGCTCCAATTGGTCCCAAGTAGTTATCATCTCAGCCGGAACGGACTTCAACCAAGCTTTAGCTCGATCTCTCAACGATAGAGGAAACAAGCGGAGACGAATATCATCAATAGAGGCGCCTTCGATCTTGAGGGTCTCACAAAACTCTAAGAACATATCCATATGATCATTAGGATCCTCTGACGGTAATCCTCCAAACTGGTTCTGCCTTATCATAGACAGTAAGGCAGGAGGTATGGTGAAGTGCCTGGCTTCAATGTCTGGCCGAGCAATTTCAGATCACAAACCCCGAGCATTAGGGGCTGCATACTCTTTTAACGGTTTATTATCTTCAGCTGCTGTCATGACAAGTGTTTGTTCAGATATTTCTCTTACTTGTGCCTTTGTTGTCTTCTCCTTCTATGTAAAGTCTTTTCAATGTCAGGATCTGCTTCAATGAGAATCCCAGAACGTCTAGTACTTTGCATAAACAAGAGAAATTACCTGCAGAGAGTCAAAGAGAAATCAAGAACGTAAGAACCAAATATAAAGAAAAAAGTTTAAAATAATTAAATTAAAAATTAAATTAATATTCAAGAAAAACACAGTCCCCAGCAACGGCGCCAAAAACTTGATGCGTGAAATCCGCAAGTGTACGGTTTCGTCGTCAAGTGATAAAAAGATCAAATCTACAGGGACTGAGTCTATGAATACTAATTAATTAATTAATTAATTTAATTAAATTAAACAAAAGAGAGTATGATTGTTTATTAAGAAGAATGTAGTAACAAAACAATTAAATAAAAATCAAGAAAATAGAATTTAGAACAAAAATAGTAAGTTATCAAGAAAGGGGTTTTCAGATTCAAGAAAGCTTCCAAGATTAGGGTACCACAATGATACAAGACAAATCCTAATTGACAAACATTTTATTAAATCTGAAATTCAATTGAAGGTGAATTACCCTAAATTAGTTAATGTTCTTTCTCAATATACAAGATCCGTGCCCAATTAAACTAATTCCTACTCTCGTGGTAATTGAATTTAAATTGAACTCATTACGCTTTGTGGTAATTCATTGAATCCTCGAAAGGTTAAAACTACTCTCGTGATTTAGACCTTAAGCTCAATTCTTATGGTTCAAACACCTAGGTTCACTTCTCAGTACGTCCCTAAATGCCTATGAGATGTAAATAAGTAGCCAACAAATTCACATGAAAAAGAGTAATAAGAATTGAATCAATGAACATTCAAGATCAATAAAAGGGGAAACAACGTCAATTAATCATTATCAATGTATCAAAGGGCATTGCCAATTCTAGAAACAAAGGAAACTACTCAGACATAGAGAAGAAGAAATCAGAAAACATGTTCTTAAACATCCAAACCCGTAATCCAAAAGAGAAGAGGGAAGAAAAATGAAGATCAAAAGCCAAAGCCTCCAATGTGCCTCCTCCCAAAACCCAATTTTAGAACTCCTTATTTCTATTCAGATTATCTATTTATAACTTAGGATTTTTAATTGGCTAAAAAGCCCCCAAAAGAAATAAAAATAAAAACTTAAAAATTACTGCGCACTGCGATCCACGATCGTGGATGGTTCCACGGCCAAGCCGTGGTTCTCTCTGCCACAGGCCAATTTTGCATGCTGTTGAGTTCCACGGCCGTGGATGGTTCCACGGCCAGGCCGTGGAACTCTCTGGAAGTCTCTTTTCCTTCTTTAAGTTGTCCCTCGATCCATGCTCGTGGTTTGATCCACGGGAAGGCCGTGGATCCCTCTAGAATGACCTTTTTGCACTTTTTTGCTATCCATAAAGCTCCAACTTCAATCATGCAAGCTTTTCATTCATTCAAAGGTCAATTTAGCACCAATCCTGCACAGGAACACCAAAAACACTGCAGTTATCCGAACTAAGAAAAAAAACTAACTAAAAAGGGAAACTAAAATGCCTAAAATGCTCAAGAATACATGTAAAATAAGAACAAAACATGATGTTGTTTCACACACATCAAAACCTTTTAGCCGTCGTCACTTTGAAAAAAGCCGTCTTAAACTCCTTGAAGCTATCTTGAAAGACTTCAAAGGATTTCCGACCCCCCTAGACCGGATAGTGAGCCAGTTCTTCTACTCCGACAAGCCTTGGGGGCACACCCGATGGTAAAAGTAAAAAAAAGTGTTGACCGAGTAGTGCAACCCCATTATGCGACAGAACCTTTCAAATGCTATAATATAGCCCCAGCCATTTGGATGAACTTGGGTCGGGGCTACACGAAGAGTTCGGAGGATGTCAATCTGGAACTCCGAGAAGGGCAACCACAACCCCAACTTTACAAAAAAAGACTCGTACAGGAACATGAAATGAGGGCCCTCCTCCCGGCTCGCGCACACTCTCTCATTCCACTGCAGGCAAATGACCTGGAACTCATTGTCACGCACCCTCTAGTCCGTCAAATGCATGTAATACAGCGCTTGCCGTATGGTGCCTTTAGAAGAGTATTTGGAGAGATGATCCCAAATATCATCTCCTACCCACGGGTATACTAACCCCGAACCACGGCAAATCCGGATCGGGTCTTCCTCCGCTAGTTCACGAACCTCGGGGATCGACGCCTTGGTCATCTTGCCTCTCGCCATAAAAACCCTGAGAACACCCAAAAATGGTCGGTGAGTATTTGGCAGAATCATTTAAAAAGGAGATTTGGACACGAAAAAGGGGAAAACTAAGTAGTTTGCACCCATATACCGGCCTCTTTTCCCTCCGAAATTTGAAATTTCGGAAAGACACCCCCACCGCACAGGCGCGGTGGAGATGGAGCTCTCAAGGGGCTAGGAGAAATCCAGAAACACCAACTCGAAGGGTCATTACCCAGAGTCAGTAAAAGGAAACCACAAAAAGGAAGTTCAACAAAATCAGAGGGGAAGAATTACCTTGAGCTAACGCTGAGAGCGATCAAAAAAGCCTGAAAAAGGGTAAAAACTGCTTGCAAATCACACCTCTCTGCCACACGAAGTCTCAAAAGAAGATGTTTAGGAACAGATGAAATACCACACACCCTCAACCCCTCTTTATAAAAGAAAAAACGGTTAAGGGGCATTCTCGTCCCCATAACCAATTAATTCAAAAACACGCCCATCATGGCGCGCGGAGCTCCAGGCACGTCTGCCCATTCAGAAAAGTCCACGCAGCCCACACAGCAGTAGAGGCAGTTAAAACGACAATCGTGCAGCAACTCAAACGTCACGCAACCCTCGAGGGCCAAGTCCATAAGGTTTACTCTAAACCCCGGCTTAAGACTTGAGAAACCATTTTAAATTTAAAAACTTCATCACGGATGACGATTGTAGACCACGGATCACGGACTCGGGAAGCTCGCCGCTTTGACTTTTCAAGCCAAAACATCAAGCTAGGGGTAACATGGCGTCACTGCCCCGGAGTAAGCGTTGGACTCACCCTGGTCAAAAATAGAAGACTACAAACAGCAGAAAAGAAAGGAGGAAAAGAAGACAATATATCAACAGATAAAATTTTTTATTAATCTGATCTCATTCCATACATCATCTTACATCAGAAAAAGATGAAAAAAAAAATATTGAGACATGGAATGTATAAAGAAAGGGCAGTGGCTGAGGATCCCGGAGGAAATGGGGATGTGACGCAGCCAGAATATCGCAAACACTCATAGTCGCCGCCGCTGCCACGGCTCCACCAGGACCAACCCCAGCCTCTTGAAAAAGTGGATTGGCTTTGAAGAACATTGGCAAACTGGAATCCCGGAACCAGCGCCAAATCTTTTGTATTGCCTTCTCCACGACGTTGGTAAAAGCCAAGATACTCGCTCATTCGTTGGAGGGGGCACAAGCCTTCATGAAGAAGTTCATTCCACTAGAACCTTGGCCAGCTTTCTGAACACCCCAGGCTGCTCCAAGAGCCATTTCAATAGTCCCTCATGTCTTTCCAAGTGCTATTGAAGTATGATACACCCCCCAAACCTCAGAAAGTAGAAGGAAAGCGTAAGCCCGAGCCCTAAACGCCTCCATCCAACACAACAGATGGCTCAACTCTCCCCCAACGAAGTATCAAACAATCAACCACATCACATACGCTGGGAAAGAGAACCACCCGTCGTAATTACACTGGGAAAGAAAACCTCCCGCTAGAGAAATCACCTGCTATGGGGCAGATCAATTTCAGGCATTTTGAAAAAAAGAAGAACATCACAACCTGCACAGAGGGCAAAATCTTCCTTGAATGAAACATACAGAGAACCATCACACAAAAAGAACTTACACTCAGGCAAAGGCACAAGGAAGAAAAGAATATAAGAAAAGGAATGACAGCTCTAACATAGACATTCCCTATTTATACAAGGAATGGAGTGTTCTGATTGATCCGATGAAAGTATGTTGAACATGCAAAGCAAACAAGTACTTTAAATGCCCTTCGTCTCTGATTGGACGATGGGGAAACGTGCAGCTAGGAAACGTCATGCAATTGATTTCTCCTTTAAAAAGATTGTTTCCCAATAAAGTCATGGCAACCGTTTCCCAAAAGGGAGTCAACACATTATGGCAACGCGTACGGCGGCGTAAAGAAAAATTCTGTGAAACCATACACAGGGGCAAAAGACATGCCTCGAATGACAGGATGGCAACAGATGCCAACCTTGGAGGTATCCTCAAAGTACACTAATAAGGAACCACAGACCCCGTCCAAGATGTGGTACCTTGACACTTATTTTCACTTAAGCGTCAAGTTGGGGGCAACTGTTCTGGACCATAGTCCGGGGTCCTTTAAGAGAAGTCTCACCCGATGTGGGAATTACAGGACCCCACCTCTATGAACCTCGGTTAGGCCTTCCGAAGATCCGATAGAACCCCATAACCGCATTCCTTAGGTTTGTGCAGGACTTGACACCTGCCACTTATGACCCCTAGGGTGTGGGGACCATTACTGTCTGCTGCAGCAGGTGGACATTAACGCAACATCCCTAAACCTTAGGGATCTGTCTGAACGATCGTGGGAGGGAGACACTCATCGCCAGGGCTCTGCCTGAACGAATGTGGAGCAGAGGCACCTCCCCATCAAGTCACGATCTCAACGTACCTGTACCTCACTCTGATCATGAAGGGACCATGCGTATGCTCTATAAGTATCAAACTAAGTTGTTCTATCCATAAGTAGAATAATGATAATATAGTAAAAAACCTCTCTTATTCCTTGCCTGACTTGAGCGTTGGAGTTCCCTTGCAGGTATCCAATCCCCCTTGGATCACCAGGCAGTAGCAACAGAATGAGGAAACTACCATACACGTGTCTTCTCAGGCACTTTCCGGATCCATATCAGAACAAGAAGTTATTTTTATGTTTAAAATCAATTATTATAAGAAAAATGATCATCTTCTACTCCTAAAAAGGGATGTAAGCACTATTCATACATTTTTTAAGAGATATGATTGAGTAAAAGAAAGTGATAGAAAAAAATATGTACAATAAATGATATTAGATAAAGTGTAAAAATAAGTGTATATACTATTTGATATAAGAATATAAGAGTTGTTATTATAATTGTTAATGAAAATTTGAATAGGTATTGAAGTAGCAATAAACTATTAACATAACTCAACTATTTAATAAAAGATATTTTGAAAGAAATTGAAAGTTAATTAAAGAAGGATGATAATAAATATTCATTTATTTATTCACTTTAGATAAAAAATATTAAATTATACAAAATTTTCATCCATCAACGGAAATTAATGGGAGGGAAAATATGAGAGATTAAGATAGAAAACATCAACAAGGGTAATAATTTGTGGCAAACAAAATTAAACTGAAGCTATGTTGCATATAGGAACTTAGTAAACCTTTGCCAGTTGTTATTAAAATTAATTATTTTCTCCAGATGTATAAAGCTAATGTAGGGGTGTGCTATTAAAACTGCTCGATAAATATTTTAATTTTAATTGATGTAAAAATTGGTTTAACGATATGTAATTTGTATACATTAAAACCAAAATTTTGTTTTTTTTTTTTTAAAGAAGGACAATAGAGATGGAAGCAGTCGTGGAACCACGTTCAATCAATGGTGAGTCGTGAGCCGTAAGCAGATGTCCCTTCATCTTTTAAATTTATTTTAAAAAATATTATCTGCATATATCTTTTTTAGTCACATTTTTTACATTTGTTTATATAATAAAATTAGAATATAAATATATAAAAAAAAGATAGACTCAATTATAATCTTATAATAATTATTATGAAAATATAAAATAATACAAGTATAAACATGTGTTTATAATATTATTCATTTATTTTTTGAAATAATATTTAACTTTTTTATTATTCACACATCCTAATGAATTTTGCAAATATCCATCAAAAAGCCATTGGGCTTAGCAATAGGGATGAGTTTTATTTTAATACTTCTTTTCATTTAAAAAAAAAATCATCCCTAAAGTTTTCATCCTCGTTTCTAAGGATGCATGAACTTGATTATTGAATTGAAAAACTTCACATACATTTACTTTAGAGTAGCAATGTGGTACGGTGATGTGATGATATGCGTAAAAGAATAAAGGAAAAGATCATTGTTTAATTATGTAAATTATGTGCACAATTTAATAATTTACAGTTTAACACCGTTCATAAAAGTTACAATAAAATTATAATGTTATCTATAATTTGCGTAGAAGTATGTGACTAATATACGAGTATAAGTTTGCAGTGTGTATGTATAATAATTTTTACAATTTATTTTCAATAAATTAAAGCAGAAAGTCACCCCTTTACGACTTTTTGCTTTTACCAAATCCAAAACACTAGAATTACATTTATAAAATTATTTTTTAAACAATTTATAACTTTAATGAAAGATGATAAATATCAAATTTTTTGAAATTTCTAACACATTTTTATAATAATTTTTTTCTCAAACTATCTCTACTTAATAAGTGAAAAACTAATTTCTTAAAATATTATTTGATAGTTAAGTAGAAACTCCTTGCAATAATATTTTTTTATAAAATAAATTATTTTTATCAAGAATGATTAATCACATTAAAAGTAAGCTGTGACCCTAAATGAATTTTGAAATCGCCACTTTAAGACTTTCAACGAGAACTTCATGAGCAAATACTTGGAAAAAAATAGATTGTTTTTTGGTGTCATAATCATTTTTTAGTGACATACATGCATGTGAGAAGCAATATCAACATTTAACATATGAAATTAAGAGTGTGTTCAGATTAATTATAAAAAAAATTATTTTAATAATTAATTATATGTATAATTAATTATATAATAAATTTAATTTTATATTTAAATATTTTAATTAAAAAATAATTTTAATTTATTTGGATGATTAAAAAATTATTTTTATATATTAAAATATTAAAAAATATAAAATAATTTATTATATTATATAATATTTTATATGTTAATATTACTTTGATAAAAACATCACAATATCAACATAATCAGTTTTTTATTATAATTGTAATGCTCAAAAAATTACTTTAAAAAAAATTTCTTAGTGTAAAGATTATAATCAGATACTCAATTCTAACTAAAATATCCAAACATTCTATTTTTTTTAAATGACTTTTATTAAAAATAATTAAACTTTTCCAACACCTACTAAAAGTGGGGCCTATTTAATTTCAACGATTCGCAGGCTCTTTTAGTATAATACTATTTTCACTCTTTAAAATAATGCAGGTTAACCACTTGACCTGAAACAAAATTAAATCAACACTTATATTCTTATATTAAATAAATATATATATTTATTTTTATATTTTATCTAATATTATTTATTATATATATTTTTTTATTATTTTTTTCACTCAATCACATCTTTTTTAAGAATATAAAATAATAATTTTTCAAATTAAATACAAACTCATAATAGATATTGAATTAACCATAATGACTCTAACTCACCATTTCTTTATGTGAATGCATATATCAATTACGAACTCATCCGAAAATGTATGTATAAATATTACCTAATAAAATTTATATAATTATTTGTATATATATACCTATGACAAAAAAAAAAACAAATTTTATGGATTATAAGTGACCAATTTGTACTACTAATCTATTTTTTGCAAAAATCAACTCTGCAAAGTGGTTGTTGTATTGAAAACGCAACTCTTTTACTCACTTCATGTCTTCGACAGTTTGATCAACATTTTAATTGTGTAAAAACCTGATTTTTCCACTTGGTTTTCGCACCAAATTATCCTCCTTCAAAAGTTAAATGTATTTGTATTAGTTTAGTTTACATTTAAAATATTTTATAATTAAAAATTTACAAAAATTGTACAAAAAAACCTTACAAAAAGAGTTTTTTAAAAAATTTAATTTTTAATCAAAACCAATCTTGATTAATATATATCCCAAGGAACCAAGCATAAATATTTCTATGTTGTTTTTCCGTTTATATTCTTTTCCACTGCCTCGTCTTGGCATGATATTACAACTTGCAAATTCCATGTCTACCACAAAGAAAGTTCGAGGAAATTTCTGGAATGAACTCCGTACGAGGAAAGATGCTAATATTATTTTAATAAATTTGAGTTTATTAATGAATTTTATTTGATAATATTTATATACAGATTTAAATATATATAAAATTTATTAATTAAAATTTATAAATTTTTTATATTTATAATTATTTATAAAAAAATTTAATTAATTTATTTTAATAATAAATTAATGACCCAAAATTAATGATTCTTCTATAAACCTCTTTTTAATAAGTCTATATTAAAATTTTCTCCGCCGAGATATCATTTTTTCTAGGTAAGAGGCAATATAAGACCTTTAGCAGTTTAGAAAAAAATTTATAATTACAAAATTACAAAATTGTACCAAAAAAAACCTTACAACAAGAGTTTTTTTTAAATAATTTTTAATCAAAACCAATCTTGATGAATATATATCCCAAGGAACCAAGCATAAATATTTCCATGTTGTTTTTCCGTTTATATTTTTTTCCACTGCCTCGTCTTGGCATGGTATTACAACTTGCAAATTCCATGTCTACCCACGAAGAAAGTTCGAGGAAATTTCTGCAATGGACCCCGTCCGAGATATCATTTTTTCTAGGTAAGAGACAATGTTTGACCTTTAGCAGTTTAGTTCGTACGTCTAATTATTTGGATCACATATATATTCGGTTATTCATGTGCATTTTTTTTTCTCGGAAAAATATATTTGTCCACCAATATTTGTATACCCCTCTTATATTATACTAATTAAAAATAAAAATAAAAAAATAAGTATTGATAATTTATATATATTTTTAAATTAAAAAAATATAAAAAAATTAATTTTTATTTATATAAGAAGGCTAATATAAAAAAATAATAAATTATAATTATGAAATAAATGAAATTAATTTTGTACTAAATTAACTATAATTATTTTTAAAATCAATCATAATTAATCACAATCAATCCTAAAATCAATCATGATTAATATCAATTAATCACACTAACATCCTCCTCAAACTTAAGTGGGTATAGAAGAAATTAATTTGAGTTTAGAAATTATTGTGCAGAATCTGTCAAAATAATGAGTTTTGGTGAACAAATTGGTTGGCTGATCAATAGTGCCAATGGAAAAGAGACAAATAGCACCACGAAGAATGTGTTGACGGAGTATAAAACAAAGTCTGATATCAGAACGAAGTCTGAAGTCTATGATGAAGTCTGAAACGGAGTTTGACATTAAAACAGAGTCTAGAATCTAGGACGGTAATCGTAATCTAGAATCTATCATGATGGATCATACGACTGATCAGAGGCTGGAGCAACAGAGACGAAGTCAATTTTTCAAGTTGGAGTAACGGAGACAGAGCCAATCTTTCAGGCCGGGTCAGAAGGAGCTGATTAGGAGCACAACGAAGGAGCAAAGGAGTGCAACAGAGGAGCACAGCGGAGACGCGTAACGAAGATGGAGCCAACTACGAATAAGAGAGAGAAAGTGACGGCGGAAAAATAGAGAGATGAAGTCGGAAAGAGAACACAACTTGATGGGTAACTAATCAAAGTTTCAATTTTTTTAGAATTATGTAACGGAATAGTGATGAGACAGGTCATGGGGAATGATATCACTCTGATACTAAGTTAGAAACAGAAATAGGAAAATAAATATTAATAATTTGTGTATATTTTTGAACCAATGAGTATGAAAGACTAGTCTTTATTTATATAAAAAGACTATCGTATAGAAAAATAAAATAATAAATTATGATTATGTTCTAAATTAAACTAATTTTGTAATAAATCAATTACAAATATCCCTAAATTCAATCGTAATTAATCACAATTAATCTATAAAATCAATCGTAATCAATCTTAATTAATCATGCTAACAATACTATTATCGACATATATTATGTAGTGATTGAAAATAATAATTGACTAGTAAGTAGTTCCTACAATGTATGGTTTTTCTAATATAAATTTTAATATCTTTTAATTATATTTCGTTTGAAGTTTTGATGTACATAGACTTAAGTTTTAGTATAATATACAAGTAATTGATAATATTTTTTCTTAAAATAACAAAAAATAAAAGAAATAATGACAATTCTTTATATTAGCCTGAGCATTATGATCGCTGACTATTTTACAACTTAAAATTTGATGTAGCTTTTGCCAAATGTGTGACACTTAGGACAACTAATATTTGGTTAATTTTATTCATGAAAATTTGAGATTTATTTAAGTAGACAAATAGGAAATTGATTAAGTAAATTTAGAAGTTAATTAAGTATATTTAATTTGTAACATATAGACAAAAAATAAGAAATGTGGGAGTAAATAGAAAATTATCATAAAAAAGAAAATTAATATAAAAGAAAGAATACTTAACATACTTGAAAGATAGTAACATGAAAAAAAAATTCTAATCTCAATAAAAAATAAAATACAAAAAACAAATATCTCACTTTCAAGATAAAATACTTTTATTTATAAAATATGGGTGAATTACAACTATTTGGTAATTGATATAAAAGTGAGAATAACAAAACTATTTTTTCTCGTGAAACATCAAACTAACTTTTTAAATTATAAAAAAATCTGTCATATATCCTATATATGGATTGAATAAAATATAAATAATTTAATTTAATTTTTTAAAATGTTTGATTGTAGGGAAAATGCAAAAAAATAGAGAAAAAAATTTAAAAGCAAATATATATATATTTTTCTTCAAGTTTTCTTATCATTTCAAGTTTTAGTATTTTTTTTTATTTCTCATTTTCCTTCCTCTTATCCAAACAAATCGTTAAAGTTAAGTAAAAAAACATCACATTTTAAAGTTTAAGCGGTATCACCCCCATGGAGAAAATTACAACTTCGCGAAGTTTTTATGTTTATAATGCGAATTATAAAATAAAGTTTTATTCTCAAACAAAATGAACCAAGGCACGGTAGACAATAATGATAGTTTATAATTTTTGTTTTTGCAAATTTTAATCCGTAATATAAAATAATATGTGACGTGATATATGATTTATCCAAAATATATCAGTTATGATATTCATTCAATTTTTATATGTTTATTTTTTTAATTTATTTATAAACTTATTTTATATCTCACAAAAATACTATAATCACATATAAATTAATTTAATATCTTTTTTATAATAATATATGATATAAATATAATGTAAATATAAAAATTATATTCAAAACATTTCTAAAAATATATTACGGATTATACTTGATTGGTTGAGCTTAAGTGCAATCCTTCTATCCAAAGAACGTCTTATCAGAAAGAAATTTTAATTTTAATTTTTAAAAGTTTATTATCAAAATATTGAAAAGAAATTTTTTTTTTATAACATACACACACTAACTACTAGTCAAAAGAAAAAAAAATTCTAACTAATAAGCAACTATTGCTTCCCTGTGCTAGTAAAGCGGCAGTTCAAAGCTTGTGACTTTCTGGTAAATGGATATACCATCGTCATCTTCCCCTTGAAATCTAGTACTTTGGTTTGAAGCTGCAGAGCGGTGCACTTAATTATGGGGTTGCACATGGTGGCTCTGGCGAAGTTCCACTTACAACTTACCACCCACAGTTTAAGCCCTGCAGTGGCTGCGATTGCATGTCCTCTGGTGCTGAAGCTTATGTTGGGTCTGAGGCTGTTTCGAGAAGAAGCCGTTCACGCATCAAGGTTGTTCTTCTTCCGATTGGGTCAGATTGCCTTCAACAGGGAAATACCACTTGCCAACGGGGCAAGATTGGAGCGAGCCCTCCGATTAATATGTCAAACAGTTACTACCACTAGTACTACAACACCATCCGAGTCCGAGGACTCACAACTAGGCCAGACCACCTTCCATACTCTTTCAATGCTCGCACTTTAGTCACTTTCTTTACTTTCTACTTTCTATCCACCGCTCTCAGCTCCTTCCTCCTCCTTCATTAATCGTTTCTCGTTTCTTCTTTCATTTTTGTTGACATGGGAAGATCTGTGCTTAAATATCTTAAATCAATGCCCATTTCGATTTAGATGAGTATTATGCGCAAATTATTTATGGTAATATCCTCCATATTTTTAGATGAATAATTAATTTCATCCTATTAATTACTTTCACACAATTTGTTATTTTATTGGATTTCTTTGATGAATTGGTCTGGATCTCAACTTATTTGTATGCTTGCTGGTTATTTGTTATTTTCCATCTGGAGGTTGACGAATGAGGATTGTGAAAATTGTTCAATAGTGGATAGTGAAGTATATTTGAGTAGGTATAAATGGGTGTTTTTCTTCTTGGGTAGCAGACCGTCTCGAAACGAGAGTAATTGATAAGCATTTTAACGCTCAAATTAAGTTATGTACAAGTAAAATTTAAGTAAAATAATAATAATTACTTATTGAAAGTGATTGATTATGATATAAAAAGTGAGTAAAAATATTATTTTTATGAGAATTATGTTATTAATTATTAAATTAATCAAATTGATATTATTTAAGCTATCAAAAAAAAATTGGTAAAAAATAATAATAATAATAATAATAACAAGAGCAAAATTTAATTAATTAGGTAAATTTAGAAAATAATAATATGAAAGTGTTAGAATCGATTTCACTTGAACTCTTTAAATGTAAAATTAAATATTAGTTTAATTAAGTTCTGTTCTAATGATTCATGATCAATTTTTAAAATTAATTAATATTCAATCTCTTAATATATTAATCTTCGTATACTATTTAGAATTAACTAATCATTTAGTCTAACCTTAAATAGAAAGACATTATCAAGAACGAGAAAATTAAGAGAAAGATCACACAATCCACAACGTATATTCCTAGTGATTGCAGAAGTTATAGTATTTATCACAAGTTCTAAGTTTATGCAAATTTTTTAAAATCATACATCAACCCAAAAATAATTCTTAAATTGGTCAGATTTAGAAAAACAATAAGAAAAGAGAAAAACACATAATCATGAAATAGAAATATAGATTAAACTCATAAAAGAATTTACATCATCCAATAACAAGATTCATCATCACTCTAATGAAAAATGTTTAGTTATACATGAAAAAAGAAGAACACAAATGAAAGAATATGACAAATTTCATTGTAGAAAGGTGAAAATGTTGAAGAGAATTACTAATCTTCAAGCCTAATTGTGCTCACACTACTTTAAGGTTTGTGCCTCTTGACGACCGCTGCGTTTTATCTAAGTGTGTTATTTTGCTAAACTCGTTTTTCCTCTTTTATAAAAAAAGCTGACAACTTTTTGTATCTAATTTGCATGATTTTTCTCACCCTTCAAATGACCGAATTTTCCTTCGATCTCAACAGAGAAGTTGTAAGATTTTCTATTAACTTTTCAATGCCGCAAACGGTGTGTCCATCTGATCTCTGTAACCCAAGATATGACTTAATTAATGAGGAATTATCAGGATAGTGCGGGAATCCAAATTTTGCTCCAAATCTTTGAGAATCCTTATCCAATCTTTACTCTAATTCTTATTTAAGATTTTAAATCAAATTAGAACTCTAATTAGCATCTAAGAATATGATAAGAATCCTTTAAATATTTATCTCCAGGAATTTCTTATTTTTACACAAAATCTGATGATTTATCCTGAAAATTCAAATATGATTATGTAAAGAGATAATTATTTAAAAATAAATTAAAAATAAAAATAAACAAAAACTAAATAAAAATCCTAATAAATAAAATCAAAAGATGAGTGTATTTTACACTCATCATGCATCCCTTGACTATTACAGTGGATCTATATAAAATCGGGATGTTGCTACTGTAGTTATTATTAGCTCTTTGCTTACCGCAAGTGCACGGGTCACACTTGTAGTATCACTAGGAGTCAAATATCGTTCCCACGAGGAATACGTATTTCATATAAGAGCTAACTATTAACCAATAGTCTAATTAATGCTATCCAAAGGCATTAAATTTATAAATGAATGTTTAAAGAAATATAAAGACTGAAAATCAATAAATCTAAGACAAATAGATAAATAGAGAAATAAGAATTACTTTTCATCTCCTACTTCAACTAATGACTTGCAATCCTTACAAGTAACATCAAAGAATTGTTAAGTTAGCTTGAGAATCTGATTTAGTCAAAAGCCTATGTCTAGGTCAATCAACCCTAGTTTCATTTACCCAGTTCACTAAGTTTTCTTGAGAACTAGTGCAAACTCCACTCATTAATATCTATTCTCAATCTCCCACTATGCATGGCCAATAGGTATATTCCTATCCTATTAACGAATCATCGCATTCGAGCCAATTGAATGAAATAGAACATGCATCAACCATACGTATGATCTTAAATCCAAATTCCTATGTCTAGGTTCATTAGATTTCATTAAATCAATCAAAAGTTGATCAAACTCTCAAAGACATTAAAATCCATATGATTTAAAATAACTAAACTTCAATATATACTTAAAAGATTACATATTCATCAGTATCTATGAAAAACTACAAAGGAAAACTTATATACAGCCTAGTTAGCCATGAAACATGAAAGTACAAACAACAAATCATGTTCATGAAGCATTAAAGAGAGAAAAGAAGAAAAGAAAGAAAGGAAGCTCATTAGATTTTGTCCTTTAAGCTTGATTCACCCTCCATAGGAAGGATGACCTCCAACCTTAGCCTTTTTCACTTCCTCTAAGTCTAAAAATCTAAAATCAGCAGCTGCTCTCCAAAAATGATGAAAAACTCCCGTAGAAATTCGGTGCAAATGTATTTATAGTCTGAATAAAATAGGGTCATGTCGCGGCGTCCAACATCTCACGCCGCGGTGAGCGTGCAATTAGGTCACAGGCCCCTGAGGCACCCACTCTTCAACGTTGCGGCGCTCCAGCCTCGGGTTTTATGTACTGAAGCAGGGGAGCGTCGCGGCGCCACCAATCCACGTCGCGGCGTTGAGTGCTGATCTTCACTTTTAACCTTCTCTTAGGCTTCCTGGTCCAAAGCTACTTCAATTTCTTCATTTCCATTCTTCATTTGAGACCCGCCTATAACAGAGAAAGTATCAATTCATTAAATCATGCAAATGTACTCAATTTGATCATAATTTTGAAAGTATTTACTCAAGATCACGATGAAAGTCATCAGAATGAAATCAGATATAAATGATGCTAAAACCTTCCATCAATGCTTACAAACAAGAACTAATCATGTCATAAAACACAAATATAGGGCATAAATAACTACACTCTGTGCAGTTATCAGTTATGAGCAATTAAAGGCAGCTATGAACACTATTATTATGTATGATCGTGATTGGTAGATATGGATAATCGTGGGATTCATTCACTGCACAAATCTCGCAATCATGTTATTGTTGCCCAATGTCGTGGTCTAACACTCATCACGCATCCCCTTGACTATTGCAGAAGATTCATATAAAATCAGGATATTGTTACTGTAGTTATGAGCAATTAAAGGCGGTTATGAATACTATTATTATGTATGATCGTGATTAGTAGACAAGACTAATCGTGAGACTCATTCATTGTGCAAATCTCGCGATCGTGTTGTTGTTGCCCTATGTCGTGGTCTGACATGCATTGTGTCAGGATCTCAACAATGTGTCACGAGTGAACTTCAGTTAGGGTGTCAACAGTAGACCACAGGTCACACGCTACGCGTGTTCAACAGTAGACTCCGGCTGGATGCGTGTCGGGTTGACCCATGGGACTAGGTCCAGGATCAAGGTTCAGAATAGTTGCCATTAACTTGGTACTTAGCTAGCATAGCTAAGTATTAAGATAAGTCTTAATGTTCCCCGGTCATGGGATCCATGCTTTATACGAAGCTAGTGTCTGCAATGCCACTAAGGGATCAAGAGTTTTAATTTTGAGGTGTTAACATGACCAAGTTACTTGACACTCGTGGATTTACCGTGGTCCGACCATGGTCTACACGTTAGGTGACAAATTGAGTTAGTTTAAGCACTTTACTACAACACAGAATGTGATAAATAATCTAAAATGACTCAAAAAATAACATAAACTACTATTTGAAGGGAAACATGTGTGGATAACTTGTTTCTAGGTCATAAATGAGTTAAGTAAGGTGTGATAAAAGTTTTAAGACAATCAGAGTTAATTTAGTATTTTTAGGCACTTTTAATATCGGATTGACCCTTAGCATATATGAAAAAATAAAGAAAAAGTGTAACATGATTTTTAATGAATCTTATGATTTATTTTGAGTCTGTTGGATGTTTGAAAATTTAATTTGGAGGAATCTAAGTGTTCATAGTAGATCGAGATTTTCAGTACCACATTAGTGGTAATCCTTTAAGAAGAAAAGTGAGGTTTCTTTTCCCCACTTTCGCGACTAAGAGCAAAACAGAGGAGAGAAAGTGAGAAAAGAAGGAAACCAAGGGAAGAAAAAAGGGAAATATGAGAGGAAGAGAAGGAAATCAAGGAGGAAGATCCAAGAGCAAGTTCAAGGCTTTAAGATTTTTAACCAAGCAAGAGGTAGGGGTGTTTTCTATATTTGATTCTGCATCTTTTCTAGGTTTTGGACTTAGATCTTTAAATGGAGAAGTTGAGTTTTAAAGAGGGAAAAATAGTTTCTTAGCTTGATTCTTGATTTCGTTGATTGGAATTAGTTATTTCAACTTAATGGAAACAAGATAGATGAATTTATCCATAGTTTGAGCAAGTTAGTTTTTGAGTTGGAACCTAGGTTTTCAAGGAACCAAGTGAGTGATTTTTAGTGTTTGATCTAAGTTTAGTGAATCAATAGGTTGTAATGGTGTTACAACATGTTTAGAAGTTGTTGGTGGTGTTAGAAACCAAGTTTAGAGGATTGGAAGCTGAGATGATTCAATGAAACAGTGCAGAACCGAGAGTTCAGTTAGCGTTGTGGCGTGAAGAGCGCAGTGTCGCGACGTGAAGATGAACTGGCTTCGAGTGCTGTAGTGTGAAGAGGAGTGTTGCGGCGTGAGGTGCATCACCTTGCAACCTGAGAGTAGGGCGTCGCAGCATGAAAAAGGAGTGACGCGACATGAGGGTCTAAAATTCACCAAAATGCTTATTTTGATGGTTTGAGTTATCTAGTTATTAGAATCCTTTGTTTATACCTTTTTAACAGTGTTGAGGCACTAGAGATGGTATTTCTTATAGAAAAGGACCTGGTGACATACAAAGGAACATAAAGGAAAAGTTGTGTAATTCATTAAGTATAGATTGTCATAAATTAAATTTCAACTTATGAATGACAAATTTTTGCTTAGATATCACTTGGGAAGTGATGAGAAAGTGGGAAACAAGTGTATAGACAAGTTGAAAATAGTTAAGTGCCATAGACTCTAGTTGGCAAGGGAGAATGCCATAGTGCATGAAAGTTCTCTTAAAGAGAAGTAGAGCTAGTAATGCAAAGTTAGAAAGTGTACTAAGTCAGTTGACATTGGATAAATATCGTAGTGTATGAACTACTTTTACTGAGAAGAGGTAGTCTTAGTAGTGCAAGATGGACTTAGTATAAAGTTATGTGGTACTTATGTTAGAGTTAGGACATAACTCTACATTTTTACACACTTCACTTCACATATACTTGCTATCCCTAGAGATCAGGTAGTAAAGGCATCCACTCAGTTTGGTGGCGTTATCCATCCAGTTTACGGTAGATTACTTGGTAGACTACTTAGTAGGATTAGAAGGATATATGTTATGGTAACAAACTTTGCCCCTACTAGGTAGGCTATAAGAGGTCACACGTTATTATGATAGGGTATTTTATTAATCAAGGGGGAATAGCTAAGTATTCACGATACTATACCTACACTGCGTATCATTTTCTTTGAGCATACATAATTTCATCACTACATTATTTATTATTATTTGGTTTGGTTTGGTTCTTGTGTTTGATTTATGTATGTTTTGTTATTGCATTGTGTCTTCGGTAACAGCTGTATGGGCGGTTGTCTGGTCGATGATTTCCAAATGATAGTATAGGCAGTTGTTTGTTATCATCGTGGTTTCGGTCATCAGATTAGAGGTATAGATTGCTTAAGAACGTTACACAGAGAGAGGAAGTTTTGTAATGGTTCTTATACAATGAGTTTTCAATATATTTATTAGTTTAAGCTGGGTTTATTCATTTTTGAATATTTAGATTGCTGGTTTTGGTTACTTATAATGAGAAATGTAGTTTCTCACCCTGTTTGTTGCCATGTAAATCTAGGTGGAAGTTCATTCAAGGGCAAGAAAAAAAAGTTTGATGACTATAATAGTTTTTATGCTTAATGGTTTAAAGCTTTGTATTTGTTTACTTTGCTTTTAGTTTGCATGAAGTTTATGTACACAATGAGCTCTTTTGTGACAATATATATGTATATAACTTTTAGTTTCTGCAAGGCTCTCTATTATTATTTTCTTAAATGATATGAATTAGTATGATGTTTTAAGTTAGAAGTAGCATAACTAATACTATTTATCATAGAGTATGCTTGATATACTAGGATACAAGTATTAGGGTGTTACATGCTCTCCTCCACGTCTGAATCTGTAGGCAGTTTAAGATATTCTTCTGATTCTTCCAACACCTAACCAGCCTCTGTGGGTGTTTCCAGGGATTCTATTGTAAGGAGACAAATGGCTGGACCTAGGAGACCGATTGCGGAGAGGTTCATGGTATTTGCCCCCAAAAGGGACATGTACCCTTGGGTCGGAGATGATGCTTAGGGTAGCAAGCCTGAAGTTCAGATTGTGGAAGATGCTAAAGATCTCGTGAGTTATTTGGAGTTGATAGAGGGTCAAGCTGGACCATAAGTACCAGATCTTGGCTCTAGGAGAGGACGAAAGAGTGTGTTCAGCCCAAACAGAGGGCAAACATTTCATGTTTTTGTATGAGGACCATTTTTGCCGACTAGGGCTTCAGCTAACTTTCTCTGACTTTTAAATTGGAGTCTTTCGCTATTTGAATATGGCACCTTCTCAACTTCACCCCAATAGTTGGGGCTTTGTCCTGCCTTCTAGAGGTTCTATCGGGTGTCGGACTGTGGTACTATGTGAAGGCGTCTTCGTACCTCTTCACTTAGTGGTCCCCTCAAGGAGAGAGGGCATCGAGGAAAAACTGGCTCACACACTGAGCTAGAGGCAGACGTAAGGTCTTCGAAGTCTTCTAGGAAAGCTTCAATAAATTCAAGAACAAGTTCTTTAAGCTGATGGCGACACTTGGAACCCACCATTCTTCGAGAAGAATGATGGGACTCCGATATTTAATCTATGTTGGACTAACTAGGCATGATACACCTCTATTAAGATAATTGAGATGGAGTGGACTGATCTCAGTCAGGAGGATGCCAACTGTATTAGCTTCATTAATATGCGGGTAGAGAAAGTCCAGTTCATTGCTTGTAAGGAAGTTTTGGATACCCCTAATGATGTTACCCTTGAAGGCATGCTAGGTAAAGTGTAGGTCGCTGTTCATATTTACTTTTTGCTTTTAGTATTTTCTTTGAATAACCTTCATACTCTATTTCTAACTTATGTTATTTTTTGTTTTGCATAAAGCATGGCTTCTGGCCAAGCTCTCGCCGCCCACTTGGCCATGAAGGCGAGGAAAGGGGGTGTCAGACCCTTTCACACTCCTGCACACGTCACTCTGGCCATCGCTGTCCAGGACTCAGTTATCGAGGTGGCTCTGGATCAATAGGGACCTCCTGCTCAACCCCTTCATAGGCAAAAAAAGAAAGTTGTTGAAAGTGGTAGGACAGAGGACAGTGGAAAGAGGCCGACCAGGGAGGCGAATGATGTTCAAGGTTCGAGGTCTGTACCATGTAGTGTTGTCTTCTCTCCGGTTTCCTTTTATAAGAGGGATCTGACGCCTAAATCATTTGTGGATTTCTAACTCTTGGATGATGATGTCTTATCCCACATCTCCAAGAAGGGTACACCAGAGATCTTGTCAAAGTTCTGTTCCTATGAACTCCAAATTGTCGCTAAAGCTCGCTACCTTCAAAGAAGCCTAGACTAATTTTAGGAAGAAATGACCGAGAAAGTGATGGTAATCGAGGAAGAGGGGGCTTGGAAGCTTGACTTGGCCCTCAAAGCCAAAGAGGAGGAAGCTAAGAAGGCCTTGGAGGATGGCAAAGTGGAGATTAATGAGCTAAAGAAGAAATTGGTGAACTCTGATGCCAAACTTACGAGAGAGAGGGCCTACTCCAAAAAGGTTAGGAAGGTGGTCGCCGACCTCAGTGCTAAGAATGAGGATCTCCGGACTAGGGTGGCGCAACTACAAGAGGATAGTACACAACTGATGAAAATTTGTATAATATCAGTGGCGATCAATTCTGGAATGCGGTCACCCAAGTCTAATTCTTCAATCCGGGGGTCATCCTAGCCTTGGATGAATTAAACTTTGAGATGATGATCCTCAATGGCTGTCTGGTACTGGCACAGGAGGCTCAAGAGGCCAATCGAGCTGCTGTCGGGGTCTTTCCCACTGCTACTCTAGATCTGACTCTTGCTGAAGCAGATGGTGGACAACAAGTGCAGACCATCAAAACTTGGAGGAAAGTGCTTTCAAAGAGGATACTGGAGCTTAACTAGTTGAGTTCTTGGACTTGCTTTTTCTTTCTTTTCTTTTACTGCTTTTCTTTGCCCCCTACGTAGGGCATTTTATTTTTGTAAGGATAATTTTCCTGGTTGTGGGGCCTTGTAGAATACAATTGCTTATCCTTATAACTTGTGTGTTGTATGCTTATTTATTTTTTCATGGTCTGTACTAGGTCCAACGCCCATCATTAATGAGCATTTGGTAGGCATTTAGGGACTTAGGAAAATTTCAATTGCATGAAACCTTGGTCCAGGGTCCAACACCCAAACTTTCGAGCACTTGGAATGCCTTTGAGGACTTAGGTAAAATAAAAGGTGAATAATAGCTAGGGTCTTTAATGTTAACGATCTAGTTCAAAAAACTACCTAACACTTATGAATTTTCAAGTTCAAAACCAATTTAACATAGAATATCTACGGTAGGTATCGAATGGTGGACCACGTATGAAGGTCCAAATAGACCATAGCACGTTGGATGTCGTAACTCGTGTTGTCAATTAATTACACATAACTATAAAATGGATATGGCCAAGTGTTAAGGATTTGAGTAAAGACCCACAACTCATAACAAAATAGCTTTCATGAGTCATTTCTCTTAACCTAGATTCTAAGAAACCCTGGATCCCATAAGGAACGGACTTTGTAGACAATCTCAATGCAGGTCCCACTTGTGGGTTTTAAAGCTTTAAAAAGAAAGTATAAGCAAATTTACAGAAATAATTTCCTTATTTTATTGATTGAACAAAAGACCGAAATTCGTACAATGTATACTCACAAAAATTGGGGCAAATCAAACATAAAGAAAACTAAGAGGCAAAGCCTTAAAAGACATTTAAATATAGTACTTTCTAAGTTTGTTTGCATCCTAATAGTTTTTTATTGGCTTGCCAATTAATGTCTCCTAGGTGTAAATTTCCTTACAGGTGTTGATCACGATTCGGTAAGAGCCTTCCCAATTTGGGGCTAATTTCCCTTGGGAGACATTTCTACCATCAATGTCTGCTCTCTGAAGTACTAAATCACCTAACTTGAATTTTTTTGGAATAACTTTTATGTTATATCAAGTCAATATCTTCTGTTTGATGGCTACATTGTGTATGTAAGCGGCACGCCTTCTTTCTTCTAGAAGATCTAAGTCCTCTCTAATCAGTATAGGGTTGTTATCATGCGAGAATTATTGGTGACGTTAGTTAGGTTTCCCTATCTCCATCGGGATCATAACCTCACACCCATAAGAGAATTTGAAGTAGGTTTCCCCTATTGTGGTGTGAGGCATAGTCTGGTAGGCCCAGAGGACGTGGTTTAATTGTTCAACCCAGTTTCCCTTAATTTCATCCAGCTTCTTTTTAATTCCCCGAATAATAACTCGGTTGGCAACTTCAACTTGTCAATTGGTTTTAGGATTCTCGACGAAACTGCAATGGTGCTTGATTTAGTGCCTAACAAGCAGATTTTCAAAACCTTTTTCTTTAAACTGGGTTTCGTTATCTGTCTTAATGGACTCCGATACTCAAAACCTGGTGATACTGTGGCACCGAGTGAATTTTTGGATCTAAACGGTGGTGATCGTGGCTAGAGGCTCTTTTCGATCCATTTAGTGAAATAATCTACAACCACCCCCAAGTGCTTTAGTTGTCCAAGTACTTGAGGGAACGGACCCAGAATATTCATATCTCATTTGTAGAATGGTTAGGGTATGAATGTCGTTGATAGTTCTTCAAGAAGAGCTTGATAATGGTTTGAGTGTCACTGACATTTATCACAAACTCAGATATGTGCAAAGGAGTCAGCTTTCATTTTTTGTCAATAGTAACTAGCTCTAAGTGCCTTCAAAGCTAAGACTTTGCACCTCAAGTGGTGTCCACAACTCCTCTCATGGATTTCGGTCGAAACATATGTTGCCTCTTTTGGTGTGAGGCATTTGAAGAGAGGTGAAGAAAACCCACGATAGTATAACTGTCTATTGTAGATAGTGTACCAGGCCATAGTTCTAACTAAATTGGAGGCTTCCTTTGGATCGTCGAGTAGGGTTTCGAACTGAAAGTACTCTATTATTGGGGTGACCAAAGCACGCTCCTCTCTTTCCACTTGGAAAATGGCTGAGTCCGTGATGGAAGGCTGAGAAATGGTTTCTTGGATCACGGAGCGGTTGTTGTTCGGGCTCTTGGTGCTGGCCAGTTTGGATAGGAGGTCTGACCTAGAGTTTTGCTCCTTGGATATGTGTTATTTCTTAGCAGCCTGAAAATTTTTTAGGAGCACTTGGACTTTGATTAAGTATTTTTAAAGGAGGGGCTCCTTAACTTTATAATCACCTCGAATCTGAGAGGTCAGAAGTTAGGAGTCACTACAAAATGTAATCTCAATCGCTCCCATATCCTTGGCCATCACCAGTTTGGCAATGCATTCCTCATACTCTGCCTGATTGTTTAAAGTAAAGAACTAAAACTTTAGGGAGTTCTCTATTGTTACTCATTCAGAATTTTCCAAGATCACCCTAGTACCACTTTCGTTAGGGTTCGAGGATCCATCGATGAATATGGTCTACAAAATTCCTTTATGGTTGTCGGGGTTCGCTGTGAGCTCTGTCAGGAAGTCTAAAAGCGCTTGAGCCTTAATTGTTAATCAGGGCTTATACGCGATCCCGAACTCGAAAAACTAAATGGATCAGGCGATCTTTTTTTTTCTGCTAGTTTTGGCTTATATAGTATCTTACAGATAGGTTAGTCTGTCATTACCACCACGGGATGATACTGAAAGTACTGTATGAGTCTTCTAGTCGTGGTGATAAGTGTGAATGCAATATTCTCTATTTTTTGGTAGCGGAGCTCGGGGCCTTATAGCACTTTGCTCACAAAGTAGATTGACTTCTGCCCCTTCGCCGTCTCCCAGATCAACACTGAACTTATAGCCTCTTCGTGAATATATAGGTACATATATTATGTCTCATCGGGTTCCAATCTTATCAGTATGGGGGGAGATGACAGAAGATTTTTCAAGGATGTAAAGGCATTCTCTCACTCTTTAGTCCACTCAAAATCTTTCATCTTTTTGAGCAGTCTGAAGAGAGGAAGAGATTTGTGAGCAACTTTGGCAAAAAAAATGTTTGAGGGTCGCAATCTGGCTTGTCAGCTGTTGTACTTCCTTGATATTCTGTAAGCTACACATGTTGAGCACTACTTGAATTTTGTTTGGATTGCCTCGATCCTGTGGCGGTCAACATCAAGCCCAAGAATTTACCTGCTTGGACTTGGAAGGCACACTTCTTTGGATGTTATGTTTTCAGAGTTGTGCAAATACCTCCTCGAGATTCGAGATGTGTGATCCAGCCTGTGGGGTCTTTATTATCATATAATCAATATACACCTCCAACATTTTCCCCATTTGGCCCTAAAAAATATTATTCATCATTCTCTGATATGTGACTCATGCATTCATTAGTCCAAATGACATAATCATATAGCAGTAGCTCGCCCTCTTAGTAATAAAAATAGTTTTATCTTCATTTCTGGGGTACATTAGGATCTGATTATACCTGGAGTACACGCCCATGATAGCCAACAAATGGAATCCAGATGAGCTATCAACCAGTTTATCCACGTTGGGAAGTGAGTATGGATCTTTGGAGCAAGCTTTATTTAAATCTGTGTAGTCCATGCATATTCTCCACTACCCATTTAATTTCTTCACTAGGACTAAGTTAGATAGCCATGTTGTGTAAGCTATCTCCCTTATGAAGCCAGCACAGAGTAGCTCATTGACTTGTTCTTCAATGACCAGCTGTCTTTCTGACCTAACCTTTCTATTTTTCTAGGAAACCAACTTTGCATCTTTCCTTATAGATAGGTGATGACAGATGAAGGCGGGGTCAATTCCAAACATGTCAGAGGATGTCCAGGTGAAAAAGGTCTTTATTTTTCTCTAAGAGCTCAATCAACTGGCACCTCTCTTTTTCCTCCAAGTTTGCTTCAATCTTGGTGACTTGATCTGATTTGACACCAAGTTGGAGTGGTTGTAGTTCACCCTCCGGCTGGGGTCTGGTACCCCAATTTTCTTCTCGCACATCTAACTCAGTCATGAGAATGTTGACTTGGTCTAAAGCTGGGCTAGATGTGCCGACTTTCGTCATTTGGGGATCCTGTTGATTTTAAGGCTTTGATTATAGCATTTGCGTGCCATGTTCTGATCCCCTTTGACCGTGATAACCTCATTGTTTTTGTTGAAGAATTTCATGGCCAAGTGGGTGGTAGACACCACTAAGCCAAGTGCATTTAGCGTAGGATGACCCAAGATGATATTATATGCTAAGTGACAATTCACGACCAAAAACTTGACATTGACAATTCTAAAGAGCTTATTACTCCCCAGGGTTAGGTAAGTCTCAACATATCCCATCAGAGTGATTTTTTCACCAGCGAAACTAGTGAGCTCACCATTATAGGAAATCATCTCTGAGTATGGAAATTCCAACTTCTCGTACAGCTCCATGAATATAATATCAACTGAACTCCTTTGGTTTACAAAAATAATTTGGATCTCGGCATTAGAAATTATCGTAGAGACAACCAGCAAATCATCGTGCTCTAGGATAATTTCACTGTAGTCTTCATTCGAAAAGGAGATGGGGGTGCCTTCCGATCTCCAGCCCATGATTGGGGTGCAAAGTGGGAGACGCTCAACATTGCCTTCTTGAGTGCTTTCTTTCAGGTGCTATTGGATGACCCACCGCTCGCGAAATCACCAGTGATAGTGTTGATGATTTAGTTGAGCTGGGCATAGCAGTCATCATTGTCATCTGACAGAGTGTCTTGGTTACAATCCTGTCGATTGTTAGTATTACGGCGAGGTGGACCCTGGGACCTCCTCTTTTGGTGCGGAGACAGGCTCCGCCTAGGATTGAGGCTGTGTTTTCTTTCATTTTGTCTTCTGTAGCATCCATTATTTTGGACATAACTGATGTATTGTTCCAGTCATCTTACCCTAATTAGGGACTCAATGGTGTCACGAAGTCGGAAGCAATATTCTGTGTCATGGTCGTAGCCTTTGTGTCATGAACAATGCTTTGTATGATCCAGTTATGTATATTTCTTCAAAAGAGATGGCCTCTTGATATCCTATAACTCGATCTTAAACACTTCATTTAGAATCGTTACGTGTGGAGTGTTCAGAAGGGTATAGGTTGAGTATTTGGTCCGGGGTGGATCATCCTTAGAGGAGTTTCGGGTTTAGAAGAGTTATGGTTGCCTTTCTGGTGAGAGGGCTCACCCTTCTCCAGGATCCTCTTAGCCTTAGTAACATCTTCCAAGTTTATATACTTCTGCAACCGCTCTCGAAATTATTCCATACTTTCTGACTTTCTCTTTGCCAAAGATTGGAAAAACTGAGAATCGGTTCGGAGGCCGTTCCTGACATAATGGAGAGAAATCCTCTCATCGAGGTTCTCCACATTAATACAAGTCGTATTGAACCTCTTAAGGTATTCGCGAAAAGGCTCATCACACCTTTGGTGAATCTCAGAAAGATATTCAATAGATTTGGGTTGCTCCTTGTTGGTGATGTAGTGTAGCAAGAATTATTATTTGAGGTCCTGCCAACAGGTGACGGATCCTGGTGGCAGGGTTACGAGCTATCTGAGGGTCGCCTTCTTTAAGGAGAGGGGGAAAATGCGGCATAACAAATGTGGAGATCTCATATAGAAGCGCATAGATTGAACATAGACATCTATGTGTTCATGAAGGTCCGTAGTCCCATCATAGAGGTCCACGTTGGCTGGAAACTTGAAGTTTTTAAGAAATTTGTACTCTATTAATTGAGCAGAGAAAGGCTGCTCCTGATTGTCAGGGTCCGGGTTGTTATTAACAACATTGGACATTCCGACATCAGCGTGCGACATTCTTCCTTGATCGTTAGTCGCGTTCTGCCTTTTGTTATCATAGTGTGATGCGGTCTGGCCTTCATGCACAGATCATTTTACATTTTCTATTTTGAGACATTGCTTCTTTAGCACTACCGCTTCTTATCGCATTATGTCTAGCATATGGGTTCTGTACATTTCAAATTGAACCCTGCCCTCTAAGCGGGACATGTGATTATCAGCATCATTATTCTTGTGTCCCAGGTGCTAATGCACTGGGATCCTAGGTCCATGATCGTCAGAATTAGCTCCATGCACGTGGGGACCAAGTCGATCATTCACAGAGGTCCTACGCGATGGGTGTGGGCTTTCATAAGAAAATGAGATTTATTGCCCATCGCATAAGTGTCTAATGTTGGGCTCTTGATTCCTCGCGATGGAGGTTTCAGCAACTAGGTGATTCTGGGCTAAACGGTCATTTTATGGTGGTGCAACATGGTGAGGATGATGGTGTGCCGCTGAGCCCAGTCTTTGGCCTGCGGCGGCGCTCGCAACATCTCCTCTCATTGAGTTTTGTCTTGTGCTCACCATGGTTGGATGTGAATAATAATTTAAAGTTTTCGACAAATAGCGCCAATGTTCAGTAGTGGATACTGAAGTGCACCTGAGTAGGTACTAAGGAGTGTTTTACTCTTTAGGCAGCAACGGAGTGTGTCGAAACGAGGGTGGTTGGTACATGCAATGACACTCCAATGCTCAAATCAAACCGCACACAAGTGAGATTTAAGCAAAAGAGCAATGGTTACTTGTTGAAAGTGATTGAGCCTGATATTTATAGAGAGTGAATAGGGAAATGTGTCCCCTTGACTGTTACAGAGGATTCCTAAAAAATCAAAATGTTGCTACTATAGTTATGAGTAGTTAAAGGCAGTTGTGGGAACTATTATCACGTGTAATCATGATTGGCATATAATGATATTTGTGGGATTCATCTACTGCACAAATCTCACGATCATGTTGTTATTGCCTAATGTCGTGGTCTGACATGCAATGTGTTGGGATCTTAACAGTGTGCCACGAATGAGTTCCCGCTAGGGTGTCAACAGTAGACCACGGGTCACACACTATGGTCGTTCAACAGTAGATTCATGTTGGATGCGTGCCAAGTTGACTCATGAGATTAAGTCTCAGATCACGGTTCAGAACAAAAATAAAAATCATAAATTTTTGCAACTTTTTCTGCTCTACCTCTATTGGATGTGGGAAGCAGGCTAGCTACTATTATTATACCATTTAGCAATTCTAAGCCAAGATAGAAAATAAGGTGAAAATCGAGAAATAGTTGTGTATAAGAATGGAAATAGTCAGCTTATTTAATTATATATATTATTATTTTATATATATTATAAATTTTTAATATTTATGTAATATAATATTTTTTAAATCTATGTTAGTTAGTCTATATAAATGTTTAGGCCTATTAATCTATCTTATTAACTTATTTAGAGATAATTTATTGATATATTTAAAAATCTTATTACAAAGTAAATTTTTAAATAAATTTTTAAGATATATTAAACTTTTAAAAAGATTAAGTTAAATATTAAAAAATAATTTATGTCAAATAAATATATCGAACTCAAGTCTTATATTTAAGAAATAAATTAAACTCGTTTAAAATAAGACTTGACTCATTTTTACCTTTATGTAATTTTTTATACATAAGTTATATGTATTAAATTAATCAACAAATAATATTTTATCACTTTTAATATAAAAATAAGTATATAATACAAAAATTTATAAAATTGTTAAATATTAATTAAGTTAATACACATAACAAAGTTTATCAGAACTTCCTAATTGTTTATGCCAAAAAAGCAATAGCATGTGTCCGTCAACCTTGATTGGATTTTTCTGCGATTGATGCACTCTTGCGAGTTTAAGAGACAGTCCGTACCGTTCCACATGCTTACATTACATGTGTCATGTGTCCCCGTTTCATGTATTCTTGTGGGTTGAATAAACCCTTTCTTTTTTAATAACTATGGACTATAGAGTATGTAAATTTTGTTTTCGGTTTTTATATTTTTTAAATGTGTTTTATTGTTTAAAAGTTTCTAATTAACTTTTAAAAATTACCAAATGCTTCTAATTAGATTCATGTTATGACTAAATTTTTTCTGGTTAAGGGAAAACAAACTTACTACAACACACTCTACAAAATTGAGTGCTTACAATTCACATAGTCCAAATATAGAAAGAAAAAAAAATAACACTTATATTTTTATATTAAATTATATATACATATTTTTTTATATTTTATTTAATATTATTTATTATATATATTATTTTTTTATTTAATTATATTTTTTAAAATAATATAAATAATACTTACATCTCTTTTAAAGATGTAAGATGATTATTTTTTAAAAAAAAAAGTAACACTCAATTGACGATGTGAAGACCGAAGCTAAAATGATGATAATAGCCTGTCATAGCATACATGCTTGAGTAATATTAATCACACAAATTTTTACTTACATAATTTTTATTTATATAATTTTTATCAATTAATTATATATAATTTTATTTTATTTTCTATACATTTCTATTTTATTTTATTGTATATAAATGTGATATATATATATATATATATATATATATATATATATATAATATATATATATATATATATTATATATATATATATCAGTTAAAGTAATATGTATTTAACATTTTTTCTATTGGCCTGGACGAAGACAAGACCCTGGACGGACTCAAAAAAATCAAAAAAATGAAATAAAAAATGAAAAAAAAGTATAATTTAATTTTTTAAAATTTGTCCAACGTCCTTACTTTTAATTTATATAACTTTACAATATTTTAATTTATATAATTAAGTTTTTAAATAATTTTATATAAAATATTTATATAAAATTTTTATGATCTTGGCATGGGAAAGCGAATTGGAGTTTAAGGATAATGGGAATATTCGCGGAGAATTTGTGGTACTGCACCGTCACCAAACTCAAAGGAAAAAGCTTTTTGAGCGATGTCCTTGTAGATGGGAAAGCAAGGATAATGGGAATAACAACCAAACTTTACGAAGTTAATAGCCACTACAGAATCATCTACTTCTATAACAATATGGCGGATATTCATGTAGCAACACATTCTGCATATAATAGGGAATTCAACACATTTTTACCTCTCTATTACACTATTACGTGATTGAGTGTTTTTAAATGTGTCAAAAAAAAAAAAGGTGTCCTCACAATTAATGTTTTTATCCAGTAAACTGGCGAAAGATATGTGGTGAACGTGATGAGAAAAAAAGGGAGGAGTAACTAGCGAAAGATATAAGTTATTAGGCCAATTTTAATATACACTTTTTTTTTTTGAGGGTATATGATACACTTTATAATTTAAATTATTGATTTATTTATAAAATAAATTAATGACTTAGATCAATTACAATAAACTTGTTAAGTAAATTTTTTTATTTTTTTAGTGTTATTTTTTTTTACATATTATCATCACTATTATTATTGATTATGTTACTTGTCGACTACCATCAATCACTTTTAATTTTTTTAAATTATATAATTGTAAAATATTATTAATTAAATTTTATAAGATTTTTCAAAAAACAATTTTAATTTTAAGAAACTCGATCACTTTCAATTTTTTTAAATTATATAATTGTATAAATATTAACAGCTTAAAATTTATAAAAAATTTTAATAGTAATAGTTTTAAAAAAAATTTTAAGATATGTGATTATTTATGAAAAAATATAAATACTTGATTGATATAATTTTAACTAATATTATTTACAGAATTATATAATTTTAAAATAAATAAATAATACTTTTTCGACGTAAACAATATCTATTTTTGGTGTGAATAGTACTCCTTTTCTAGTTTGAATAGTAATTTTTGACATAAACAGTAATTTTCTTAGCATAAACAGAGATTTTTCATGTATAAACAGTAATTTTTTGATTTGAACAATAATTTTTTGGTGTAAAATAGTGATTTTTGACCTGAACAGTGTGTCTGGCTTATCTTCTGGCATAAACAGTAACATAGGTCAGAAAAAAAATGATAACTTGAAAAAAAAAATCTACTATTATAGATAAAAGTTAAAGATGTATAATACACTCAAATTTATCAAGGTATACCGTACCAATGGCCAAGTTATTATTATAACCGTAAAAGAAATACTACTAATAGTAAGAAACAACGACAATGTACCAACGAAAAAAAAAACAGAAAAAGAAAGAAAGATCAAATAAGGGTGCAAAATGACCAACGCACGACGTCCTCCTAGACAAAGCCCGCGATAAGCCCACCTAGGTAAAAACTGAGTCCATGATTGGCAGCTCCTACCCTTGAAATTAGTCCACAATAGAATTTCAGCTCATGTAGTCATGTTTCCCACCATAACCGTCCTGACCGTCCTCCTCTTGATTCCGTCTTCCAGGGGCATCATTATTGGCAAACAAAGTAGCAGGAGAACACCAACAACCACAAACTCAGCTGACATATTTCGATCCAAACCGTCACCAACAACCTCAAACCATAGTTGTAAAAACCAAATTAGAGATTAACCCGGTCAAGAGACCAGGTCACCGGGTTGCTGCATGTTCAACCGCTGGTCTTAACAGTTTTTGATCGAAAAATAGTACTTACAAATAAATCAAATCAATATCAAATCTATAATACTCATCCCAAAGCCAAGTCCAAAATACCACCAACCTAAAAAGTGGAGAGGGTCTGTTTGCTTTGACATGGTACGTACGCGAGACTGTGCTTAACCCCTAATAAATAGATTATAGATCCCTTCGATTAAACACCCTCCCACCCAAAGAAAGCCCCTTTTGCTTTCAAGCAGGTGTGTCCAGCGGGCTGCCTAATACACAAACTCACGTGTTTTAAATTTTAACTTAATTTATCTTATAAAATATAGGTTAGATTATGTTTACGACTTAGGTTAGATTAGAAAATATTTTAATCTATAAAATATGAGTTAAAAGTTTAAAAATTATCAATTCACACAAATTTAATTCATCTAAGTAATTTTTTTTATAAAAAATGTTTAGTCATTGTGATATTTTAACTTATTTTCTTTTAATTTCTTATAGTATCAATTAAATTTAAATGTAAGTATTAAATGTGATAAAGAAAATAAAAATTAAATACTTGTGAAGCATCTAATCAAACATTGTGATTTTCTTCCAATTGATTGCTTAGATGATAGAGTATGTTGATAAAATTAATAATGTAGTAAACAATTATTTAATCCATATATTATATATGATAATATTGATTTCAATTGATTAATATAATTTGTTATTTTATGATTTTTGAAATTTGTTAGTTTATTTTAGTTTGTTTTAAATTTATATTAATTTAACAAAATTTGTAATATTTATTTATCTTATTTAAAACTTATTATGTAATTTTGAATTAATTTAAAATATATATAATTTTAAATTAAAACATATTATATATAATTAAATTTTTAATTTCATTTTTGATATTTATTTTAATAAAAAAATTTAATGTATATCAAACACATAGATTTAATTCAACTTAACTTACTAGCTTAATAAACAGCCGAGTTTAAAAATATTACAAAATATATATAATTTTAAATTAAAACATATTATATATAACTAAATTTTTAAATTCATATTTTGATATTTATTTCTAAATGTATATAACTAAATGTATATCAAACACATAGATTTAATTCTACTGACTTAATAAACAGCCGGGTTTAAAAATATCACAAAAGTCAACTATCAAACGCCCCTAATACCAAACTTAATAAATAGGTTTCCTTTACATGCGTGAGACTGCCCCTCTTTTTTTTTTTTTTACATATTAGACTGTCATTTTATGATGAAAAATATTTTATATATATAAGAATATCTACATTATATTTATATTATATATTAATATAAGAGAAATATTAAATTATTTTATATATAATTATAATATTTTTATAATATATAAAATTTTTATAAATAAATTAAATAAAATTAAATGTATTTTAATTAAAAGAATGAGAATCCCTCCCCACCTTCCCAAAAAAAAAAAAGTCCCCTTTGCTTCCAAGAGGGAAAGTGGAAAGGGTCTCTTTCCGTGTTTCGTTTACGTGCGGTCAACCACATTGGACTAGTCGCTGCCAACCTGCGGTTTTCATATCAACTTGTTCAGTCTCTCTTTTTTTTTTTTTTTGATCTGTTGTTTAGCCTTTCTTACTGTTTCGTTTTTTAATTTATATTATCCTATATATTAGTATTACTATTACATCATTTGTTCTTTAATAATATATATAAACATCTTTTGTGGAGCAGAAATTATCTTTGGTGGGAGCGGGTGACTGGTGGAGAACTAATTAATGGAAATGCTCTCTTCTGGTTCCAGTTATCTCCCGTGTGGGCGTTATCTTGTTTACTCGTTTTTAATATCTTCTCGGCGCAAAACCAAATAGATAAAATAATGAAAATAATAATAAAATGGAACAATATTCTATTTTATTATAATTAAAGAAAATATTAAAAATACACTTTTTATCATACTTTTTTAACACATTGTTTTTTATTAAATCATATTACACACTAAAATACATATTTAATTTTGATTAATATATAATTAAATCAATTAGTATATAATCAAATTTAAATATATTTTTTAATGTATAATGTAATCTAATAAAAAATAAATATATAAAAAATGTATTCTTAACATTTATCTTATAATTAATAATTATCCAAAAGTGAAATAAATGCAAGTAGCGTATTATATAATTTATAATGTTGTATTGACTTCGAAAAAACGGGCATACTTGGGAGTGATTGACAGAGTCCACACGTTGGCTTCTATGCCAAATCATTCGGATATTGAATATTTAGAATACAAAACGTAATTAATAATTTTTTATATCCAATTATAATATATTTATTTTATTTTATTTTAAGATATAATATCTCTTATTATCCAATCATACTCATATTAACATAAAATAATTATGCAATATTTGATATAACAAATGTTCCAAAATATTTTTTCTCTGGCCCTAAAGTTCCTGTGTCCTATCGTACTTTGAAAACTTTTACTTTGGGTTTAGATATTTTTTTTATTTACAACAAAATAAAATATGTGATGATGGATTAAAAAAAAATAAAAGAAATAAAATATAGTTATTATTTTTTTATTTAAAAGTTTCATTAATTAAATGAAATAAATTTTATTACTTATGTATTTTTTTCATTTTATCTTAATTTTGAGAAGAATAAAAGTTAAATATTTGAGGAGAAGAGATAATAAATGATTCTTTATGTGTTTTATTTCATTCTCATATATTTTAAAATTTCTAAACAAGAGATGTTATTTTTCTTCCCTTCATTCTCTTTCTGTTTCTCTCGGTACCTATCATCTAAACATAGTATTAGAATCAAATAATATAACCAATTTAAGAATTAGTACAAGTTTAAAATAGTTGTGAAAATTATATTATTTTAATAATTAATTATTATATAAAATTTTTTGTTATAATTAATTATAATATAATCAATTTTATATTTTGATATATTAGTTAAAAAATAATTTTAAACTAATTTATTTAATTTAGAATGGTATAAAAAAATTATTTTTATATATTAAATTATCAAAATAAGTATAAAATAATTAAAAAATTTATTTAATTGATTAAAAAATTATTTAATTAAAGATAAAATAATATTTATATCTCAAAATAAAAAAATATATCCCAACAATTTATATAAAAATAGCTCAAAATTTAGCTTTAAAAAAAAACTGTTAATGACCAAAATTTTAGCATCAACAACTTTTTGAATAAAAACTCAAGCACACTGCAATATGTTTGCAACAACTTTTTAAGGATATAACATATGTTAAGGACGAAAAAAATTTGTCTCAAAGATGTTCTTAATCGCTAATGAGCGATATGTCTACTCTCTTAGATGATTAGTACATCCATATAAACTATACGTACCCATCACATCACTTAATCTACATATATAATTGTAAAAATATGTTTAAAATAAATTAAATTAAGTTCTCGATATAATTATAAAATTTACTAAAATTTATGTTATCTTTAAATATTAACATTAATAATATATTTGGATAATAAGTAATAAAGAAAAAAAAATAGAATAAGAGAAAAAAAATAATTTTTTATATTTGTGAGTTTTTAATACAAGAGAAATAAAATATATACATAGAAAATTAATTTCTTCTTTCTTTTTTCAAAAGTCAAACTTTTATTCTCCCAAAATTAAAATAGAAGTATTTTTATTTTATTCTTTTATTAATCTTCTAAATGAAAGAAAAGATAATTATGTTTTATTTATTTTATTCTCTTTCTGATTCATTCTCACATATTTTATTTTATTTTATTAATAAAAAAATATTTAAACATAATGTGATATATCTTTTTAGTATTACTTTATTTATATAAACTTGTGTAAAATTTTGTAAAGAGAGATATCTGTGTTAGAGAAAATTTAAACCAATAAAATATATGTATTATAAAATCTAAAAATAAAAAATGTCAGTTTAACTTTTGAAAACAATGTTATTTTACAAGTTCTCCAAAGCTCCTATGCAACTTACTCATATTTCTAGTATTATATATACTATGGTAATTCTTAAAAAAGTTAGTCTTGAAACATGTTACTAAGTGTGTGTTTGGTTGGGCATTTTTTATTGTGTAAATAATTTTTTTTAAAAAAGTTATTTTTATAATATTATAATATATTTGATAAAATTAATTAATTTTAATTTTTACACAAAATTTAATGTATTATAAAAAATTTTAAAGATAATTTTCATAATAATCAAGATTTAAATTTATGATTTTAATTTATAGATTATTCTTTATATTTTAATATATAAATATTATTTTATTCTCAATCAAATAATTTGTTTAATCATTTTATATTTATTTTAATAATTTAATATATAAAAGTAATTTTTTTACACCATTCAAATGAATTAAATTAAATTAAAATTATTTTTTAACTAACATATCTAAACATAAAAATAAATCGATTATAATCTATTATAATTATATAACAAAAAAATTTATATAATAATCAATTATTAAATATAATTAAATTTTCATAATTTTTTTAAACACACACTAACTTGAATTGATTGAAGCCTTACGTTGCAATAGTCCGAAATGAGTGTTTAAAAAAAAAAGAAGAAGAAAAAAGAGGACCACTTCTTATATATGTGATCAACTTTGTTGAGCAAAAAAAAAAAAAGTCATTTTCAAAAACATTTTCTCAGTCAAGAAGTTCAAAAAAAAGGACTAAAGTAAGAAAAAACAGAAAAGAATGGTATCTAGTTGTAGACATTTTTTTCATAAAAAGACTCTTCAAAATTTCTTTCATTTTTTTAGCATTTATAAGATGTTTAAAATTATATTATGGTTAATGATTACCAAAATAAAAATTAATAAATTTTATAGATAAATGAAATTTCTATTTTGTTATAAAGAAGTTCTACAACTAAGAATCGAAAGGAATGAAATAATAAAATGACATGATTGAGATTTTTTTCTTTTAGTAATATGACATGATTGAGATTGGATTGGGAATCATTGACTTGGTTGCACTGCTAAAGTTGAGCAAGTATGAAAATCGTTCCCGTCCAAAAAAAAATTAAAGTATGAAATGTTACAATAACAATTAAGTTTTTTTATTAAATAGGGTCGATTATATAAAAAGTATGAAATGTTATAATTTTTTTATATAAATTAATATACATATTATTATAATTTTATAAAATTTAGATTAATTAAATATTAAAATTATTAAAATATTTTATTTAATTAAAATTATAATTAATATTGTTATTAAATTTATTATTATTAAAATACTACTCATTTATAAATTTTATATATAAATTTGTCATAATAAATAAATTTAACTTATTTTAATTATTTTATATATAAAAAAACTCTTATTTTTAATTATTCTAATACGCATAATTATTTCATTAATTCTAACACGTCAACTACTATTTAGGATAAAAGTATCTTTTCTTCCTATCATCGTGATTATAATAATTGCAATCTCATTTTCTCATTTTCAGATATTCTTAATTACTTAAATTTATATTATAATATATTTATCGTAAATTAAAATTAAATTAACTCAATTTTTGTTGATTAATTAGATTTTTGATTTGTTCCAAAATTTCAAACAATAATCGTTGAATATTTCCTTCTTTTTGTACTAGAGTACAGAAGTTAAAATGTTGAGTAGATTCCTTCAGAGGTAGCTACCGAGTACCGGCCTGGCTGGCATTTAAAAGCTGTTACCTTTCCCCTTTGTCTGTCCTCACTCATTCATGGTTGATGAAAAAGTCCTTTCTTTCTTTCCTCTTTTTCGTCTCTCTCTCTCTTATTATCTGATTTTACTCCCAAACCCAAAATCTTCCATTCCAACTCCACCAACTGGCTAGCACCTTTTCAAAGTTTCATCATACTCTCAGCACCACACACGCCACACGGTTAGAGGGCAACACCGAGTTAGAGCAGGCGGAGCAGCAAGAAAGACACCAAATATTAATTATTTGCTAGTCAGTCCCCACCAAATCATTTTCCTTTCTTAAATTTTGGGGGAATGGGTATGGAAGGTCACAATGCGACTTCTCTGAGATGGTTGGTGCTCTTGTTATTGGGGTTATGGTTTTTGTCCTCCACGCCCTGTATCAAAGCGACGTCGTCTAAAGGGAGGTACAAGAATGCATACGCGACGATGATGTACGTGGGGACGCCGAGGGACTACGAGTTCTACGTGGCCGTGCGCGTCCTCCTTAGATCTCTCTCCAGACTCAACGTTGAAGCCGATCTCGTCGTCATTGCTTCCATCGATGTCCCTCTCCGATGGATTCGAGCTCTGTGAGTCTCTTTTTTCCCTATTTTGTTTAATAAAAAAATTTACCTTAGTTTTCTTTTCTCGATTTGCTCCACTGTTTACGGCGTAGATTATTGAAATTGGGCTTCGTTTATATTACTTTAGTCTAGTTGCTCCCTTAAATTCCGTCGAGGTCCATGTTTTTTGTCAGAAGAGAAGAGATTAATGAAAAATAAGAAAATCGTTTGAAAATGAAAAAAAGAGGACATAGGTTACAGGGAGCGTTTGGTTGTCCAGTCACAACGCACCACGTTAAGGGTATGGGAGGAGGCTTTAGAATAGATGATGGGGTATGTAATGGAAACGTCCATTGTCCTGGTGAGGGTTGAAAACTGAAATCCCAGAAAAGCCTGGCCTGGCTAAAAAATGTGTTATTACTTTATTATTATTATTATTTTGTGATAACATATCTAACGCCTTAAGAAGAGAGATTATCTCATTATTGTATGTTTCAGCGTTGCGAGTTTTAAGGAGGACTTGCAATAAGTATTTAAATATCCACTGGGTATTAGTACTTAATTCTTAGTATTAGTTATTAAATGGCTTTTGCGCGTGAAGTACAACAGTTGAGTTGTAAACGACCGTTTCAACCAACCTTTTTTTGACTGGAACCAACCTCTTCTTTGAGTATTGTGTTGAATCGATTCTATTCGTTTATGGTGCCAGCAAACACTTACTAATAGTATTATTATATGACACCACCTGATTACCGGTCCTATCTCTACTATTGTCAGATTCCACTTAAATTAAGCTGCATTATTATGACAGGGGGTAATGAAAATAAAATCGATGACTGGGGTTTTTGACGGTGCAGTTTCATTTCAAAAAGAAGAGTTCTCCTAACTTATCTATAAAAAAGAAAAAAAATCCTCCCAACTCATTTTTTCAATACATCTTTTTATTAATTTTTCTAATTATTAGATATGAAAAATATTTAATGCTTGTTATGTTTTCACGCCTTAATATAATTATTTTTTTATTTAATATTTTTTATTAAGTATTAAGAAGATTTTTTTAGAAAGTATTAAGAAAATTATTAAAAATATATTTTAGGAGTATATAATAAATTTCGCTAAAAATAAATTTAAATATTCTTAACCAATTATGATAAAAAAAAATTTAGATATTCTTAACCAATTATGTTTCTAAGTAATTAAATACTTTGACTTTTTTTTTTACCAACATGTGTTTCTTCGAATGAAAGGGTCTCAGCCCTTAATTATATAGTTATGAGTTTGATATCGATAGTCATATATATGAAAATAATTCTCTTGAGAGAGATTCTCACTTAGGTGTTTTACTTAATTTTGAGATATTAATTTCTCATTTATTTAAGGATATTTTAGAAAATCAAAAAATACTTTGATTTTTTTATTTAGTATTTTTAATTAAAATATTAAAAAAATTATTGAGAGAATATTTTATACCAAAATTCTTCAGCTAAACATATTTTGACTCGTATTCACTTCATGAGTCAGTTCAATTGTCATCAAATGGGAGAGACGTGAGCCAATTTCCAGTCTTCCACTTGCGATGATATGACTAACTAGTCAGAGCAACGGGTGGAACTACATGCTACTTTTAAAACATTACCCATAGGTTTGAAAAATAAAATTTCATAACATTACCCATATAAAATATAACTTCGACCAACAAATTTCATGAGAGTAGAGCACATACGTGTTGAAGTTTGGTCGGTTCATGTGCAAGTGCAATACATGCTATTAATGAGTTGGACAAAGTGTCACTTTTCTTTGTATGGGTTGTATCAGTGAACAGGAAGATGGTGCGAAAGTGGTAAGGGTGGAAAACATGGACAATCCCTACAAGCATCAAGATAATTTTGACAAGAGGTTCAAGTTATCGTTGAACAAACTCTACGCGTGGAGCCTAGTGGACTATGACAGGGTAGTCATGCTGGACGCTGATAACCTATTCCTTCAAAAGACGGATGAGTTGTTTCAATGTGGACAATTTTGTGCGGTCTTTATCAATCCTTGCGTCTTCCACACAGGCCTCTTCGTCTTGCAGGTAATTTTGCCTAAAAGGGCTAAAAAACCATTATATCTACTTAAGTTCAATAATACTCCCAACTTCAATAGAATAATGTTAAACATGCACACTCACACACATTACTTTCCATCCGGATAGTTTTTATTATTTAACTACAGCTGGTCTCATCTCACATTCTAAATCTGTCACTTTACATAGATGTGAGGTAATGTACTTGGTATAAATGTCTACCAAGCGTTATACACTTCAATATTTGTATCTAGGAATTGCTATGGTATCTGTAAGGATATTGAATTCAATATGAGTTGTCTAATATTTATTTGTTGTTAGTTTTACGATAAATGTTTAAAAATTCATTAAATATAATCATCAAGCAATAAATAATTGAAAACTAACCTTAGCTACCGATAATGGAATAATCCCTTTGTATCTTTGTTCCTTATATCTTGAAGTTTTGTTTTTGAGGAGGAAAGATTATGACCAACTTCGTATGGGTAAAATCATTTTTATTTTGTTTTATGCCTACCAAAATATCTTCCAAATAATAATAATAACAACAACAACAACATGCTGAAGTTTTAAAAAAAAAAAAAATTTATATTAAATTTGACCTTGGTAGTTGATCTCTGTGATATGGGTTCTAATTATTTGATATTGGCAGCCATCAATGGACGTGTTCAAGGATATGGTTAACGAATTACAGAATGGGAGAGAAAATCCAGATGGTGCAGACCAGGGTTTTATAGCTAGCTACTTCCCGGAGTTGCTTGATAAGCCAATGTTTCATCCAACTCCAAATGGCACCAAGCTTGATGGAACATATAGGCTTCCTTTAGGTTATCAGATGGATGCTTCTTACTACTGTAAGTAAATTGCAGAAGAAAATTTATTTAATTATTCTAAACTACACTTTTGAACGGCTTAGTGAAATCTAAGTTAATGCTAATATCCTTCCTGGCTTCAGATCTTAAACTTCGCTGGAGCATACCCTGTGGACCAAATAGTGTGATCACATTCCCAGGGGCTTCATGGATGAAGCCATGGTATTGGTGGTCGTGGCCTGTCCTTCCATTAGGTTTCCAGTGGCATGAACAACGTCGTCAAACTTTGGGGTAAGTCCAAAGGGTTTGTATTCATTTTTGGTGTGCTCTAATTTTATTCTGACGGAAAATCATGAAGGTGGTCTATAACTTTGAATACACAGGATTTGAGAATATATATGTGAAAAGATAGATTACCCCCGTAGCATTCTGTTCATTTGTTTCTGGTAGCCCTTTGATTTCTGTCACACCATTGCTTTCGGGAGATAAATATTCTTTTGAAATCATTTTTCCCACATTATGAAAGCTGTTGTAAAATTTGACCTATCATTGGTGCAGGTATGGTGCAGAGATGGCTGTGATACTTATCCAAGCTGCAGTTTATCTGGGAATAATAGCAATGACGCGTTTGGCAAGGCCAAGCCTCTCAAAGCTGTGTTATAGGCGCTCTGATAAGAGCATCAACCTGGTGCACAGCAGCCTCAAATTAGTAGCTTTGTGGTGCATCCTTGCTGTGGCTGCTTACACAACACCATTCTTTATCATTCCTCACACGGTTCACCCTCTACTGGGCTGGAGCCTGTACTTGCTTGGTGCTTTTGCACTTTGCTCAATTGCAACTAGTATCTTTCTGCTACCAATGTTACCAGTATTGGTGCCGTGGCTTGGGATTGTGGGGGCCCTGATGGTCATGGCATTTCCTTGGTATCCGGATGGGGTAGTAAGAGCTCTGTCTATCTTTGGTTATGCCTTCTGTTCTGCACCATTTGTGTGGGTATCTATGGTGAGGATAATGGCAGGTCTTCAGCTATCTCTAGAAAGGGAGGCTTTTCTACCAAGATCGGGAGAATCTTCGCCGCCTTCTTGGTTTAAGTTATATTGAGCAGTCCAATTGGGCATAATACAAGGCTGGGACATAGAAGGACCTTCTTGACAAGCTCAGCAAAAATTGAAGGGGGCATAATATATTAATACCCACCCACGTACGGTGCTTAGAACTGAGGGGGTTGTCCACTTCACTTGTTTGTGTTGAAGAAGTGATATGGATTTTGCACCATCAAGGCGTTACAGCTGAAACCAGTCTTTCTTTAAGAGCAAGCAAGAGATGACGCCGTCATTTCAATCCCACAAGGATATTAGATTGTTCGCTAGTAGTCACATATTTTGTGTCGTTTGTGTAATTGGTTCCAGTATCAAGATTTGTAAAAATGTCAAGCACTGAGACAACAAAGATAGAGTTCGGCATAATTAGACCATTTACAAGCTTAAAAGGTGTTTTTTTATTCAACTCTTATATTCTTATATCAAATAATACATACATTTTTTTATATTTTATTTAATATTATTTATTATTTATTATTTTTTTATTTTTTTTCTTACTCAATCATATTTTTTAAAAAATGTATAAATAATAATACACTCTTAAAAAAAGGTGTAAGATTAATATTTTCTTTTTTTATTGGGTTATTCATTGGTGCATACTCCCAAAAAGCTCATAAATCACAAGTACTACCGGTGCATCACTCAACATCACCCCTCCCAAATCACCGTGGGGGAACAACCTCTGGGATTCTAACACCAAGCTGGTTATCAACGCTCATTTTTGCAAGCCTGTCTGCACATTGGTTTCCTTAATGTGTGACTGACTCTCACCTCCCAAACTCCCTTAATCATGTTTTTCAAACTATTATTTGCCCTTAAAATAAATCTTTTTAATTATTTGCCTCCCTGCTACATTTTCATAATCATGCCCTTTTAAAGTCTGCATCACTTCCTGGGAATCTAATTTGAGTTATTGTGTGTTTGGATTAGTTTATTTTGTGTTAAAAATAATTTATAATAAAAAAATCTTACTGAGCGAGCATACACAGCTTTTAAAAAGAAATCGATTTTATACTAAAATTAATCAATACCAAACAGGTACTAACCCCTATCCCATATTCCTAAAAATGTAAGAAGCTCACTGATCTCAATAGGAGGGTAGGTATATCAACATCGCAACAATATTATTTTGTAATTTTCTTCCAGCACAGAGTCAGAAAATTCTCCAATATTCGTTTTCATACATGAAACTACAATTCAACGAATCCAGCATCTTTTACAAAAATGTATTCCAATGAAATTATATCTGGATTGAGTTCTACGGAAGATGCTCGCTTCCTGCACGCCGATAAGGTTTCGAGCGAGCCCAAAATAATAGAAACAAATACGTAGGTCCAGTCCGATACTCAGATGTGAAACTCCCTAGACAGGTCCAATATTAATCGAAAGCCTTTAATTTGATAAATTGTCACGTCATTTATGGGTACTTTTAAAAAGAATAATGTTGGTTATAGAAATGCTATGTAGTTGAATTTGAATTTAATTACCCCAATAGAACTGGTTTTAAATTACATTTATATACTACCACGTAGCAGTTTATGTGGAGTTTTTGTTGAACAATTTTTTTTAGATGTCACTATTGCATACAAAATTTAAAGTATATTATAATTATAATGAAAAATAAAAATTGAAATGATATATATTCAGGTGAATTTCCATCTCTTTCCATAAAACTTGCATACTTCTTCAAAAAGAGAACATAACATACTGCACGGGTCTAAAAACTTTTTCAGGAAAATATAAACTTTTTTGTTGGTACAACTGAACCACTAATCTAAGTAACTCGTAAAACCCGTATTTTTTTCTAAAAAAAAAAAAAAATCACATAGTTTGCATGAATGAAGGAAAAGGATGTGTACGGTAGCATATAGGGTGCTCACGCGATGGGTTTAGGCGAGTTTAACTTGACTAAATTCTAACTTGATATTTTGACCAAGCTAAGTTTTTAAATTTGGGTTCAACTAAGTTGTAACTTAATTAATGACTAAGTTAAGATTAAATTGACATGATATTTAGATAAATTATTCAAATTTAAACTTTAAACATATCTAGGTCATACAATTTTAGAAATGAGAAATTAAAACTAAGTGATATTTTATAATATATATTTAGAAACAAGTTATATCAATATAAAATATATTATTATATCATATAAAAGTATTAATTTAAATTAAAATTATTATTTATCACTAATTGTAATAAAAAAAAAAATTATAAATTTTAAAATATTGTGTGATATCGAATCAGGTTAAGCTACCACAAAATATAACCTAAATACAATCTAAAATACATCAGATTAATTTTCTAAAACCCAAACCCTCTCAATTAATTATGGAGCATGACGAGTTATTGGGTCAGAGTTTCGAACACCTCATAGTAACAATAAAGTACGGGGTAATAATGGTTAATAATAACAACTAAAGGAATCAATTCTTACATTTCAATTAATTTTTCCTTTTTTATTAACTTGACGACATCAAGCCCAACTAACCAACAACAAGACGATTGAAAATAGTATGATTATAATCAGTAGCAAAACAAATTGAAAGGAACAAAGGTAAGGCATGAAAGACATGGAAACTTAAAGGATAATCATGGCCCTAAGTCCTTGCTAGAGCATCGGTATACATAAATTATTAATTATCTAAATCAATTCTAATATTCTCACATTATTTTTTAATCACTTTTTATACTAATTAATGAATTATAAATTTATGATTAATTGTATATATAAGTTGGTTAATAAGTATTTATTAACTAATCAATACATATAATTCTTGTTAATAAATAAATACACATAATTAATTGTGAATTTATATTTCATTAACTAGTGTCAAAAGTAATGTAAAAAAAGTAATGAGATAATTATTTTTGTATCTAAATACTTATATGTTTATTGTTTATCAATATTAATTATCAATTTTTACATTTAAAAAAAATCAATTCTATACGTTTTTATATGAATTTTACACTTTACTAGCATTAAGTAAAAAATAATACTATTTTTTAATAAATAGATAGATGATAGCTTAGACGGCTTGTAATTATAGCTACTTTTATAAATTTGTCTACGAAAACATCTCATAAACAATTTTTTTTTTTTTAAACACAGCGGGGCGAAGCCCAAACTAACTAACAATCAATCTAGGAAACTTTAAACCACTGAAATCAGCCATGAAAACAGTAGATAAAAAGGACGATACGGTAAAGAAGCAAACAAATGCAAACCCAAAGATTATGATCACGCTTTGCAAGAGAATTACATCCATTCACTTCCCTGAACACATGCTGAAAACGAACATCTCACTCTCTCTGCATCATGTCCTTAATAGCTGCAACCATAGTTTTAAATTGTTCTTGTAGTCGTAGTTGCAAAAATTATTAAAACAATAATATTGTAGTCAATTACAAAAAAATATAGTTAATGCAATTGTAATTACAGTTATAAAAATTACAAAAATTATAATATTATGACCATAGTTATAATTATGGACCGTAATTTAAAATTATAATTGCAATCAACTGTCCACACGGATGCCATGGAGGACAGCCATGAAGAATCAAATGAAGCACCACTTTGGAGTCTGCTCACCTTTTTGTTCCCCAAACTGATGAGAAGTTTAGAGACCATATAAACTCCTTCTATCTATGATCTATGTGAGACTCTTAACACTCATCTCATAAAGATTTGGAGAAAATAGACGAGTCTAATGATGTTGGTTTTGATATCATGTAAAATTTTAACTTAAAATCAATTAACATTAAGTATAGTAATCCAAACAAATATATAAATGTACTTGAAAATTGAGGTAAGTGATATGAGACACTTAACAAAACCAATCACAAGGAGGAGGAGTCCAGGATAGACAACAAAGTTGGAAAGCTGGAACAGCATCCTTTGCTCGCTGGACAGACGCTAGATCATACACATAATCACGAGTTAACATCACTGCCTTATTTGCAAATCCCTAAAGAGGGTCACTTGCTCCTTCAAATATAGTTTCATTCCTTTGCAACCAGAGAGAAGAATAGGTAGTAGTGAAAAGAAGAATAGGCTGACCCAGAATGTTACTCTCCAACCAGTCCATAAACTGCAGCTGAAAGAAATTACGTTGTCTGGGCAGAGGCACAATGCTCTTCCACGTACTCATTGCAAAAGGGCAATCGCGAAGAACATGGAGCACTGTTACATCGGAGTTACCACAGATAGCACAAGCAGCATCCATCGCGAGATGCCTCCTCATCCTCGAATGATTAGTTAACAAGGCTTCATGGGCTGTTAACCACATGAAGGATTTCAGACCTTAGGGAATATTAAGATGCCAAATCCTCTTAAAAATTCTCTTATTAACATCCTGCCCAGGTTCAGCACATAAACCATAGGCTGAACGGACCATAAACTCTCCAGATGAATTCGGAAGCCAAGCAATAGAGTCCGTTTGCCCAGTAGGAGAAGGAGCTGTAAAAGATACGATCACTTCCATAAAATCTTTTGGAAGAACAGCAGCCAACTTCATCCAATCCCAATCCCCACTCATTGTAACATAGTCCACTACCTTTTCTTGTAAACAAATCTCATCCAAAGTAATAACAGCAAATAATCTCTTAAATGGTGTATCCCAGGCAACCAATGATCACACCAGAATAACACATTCCGCCCATTGCCGAGTCTCCACACGAGATTCATTTGGAAACAACTTCAAACCTTATTAATTCCAATCCAGACATTTGAACAATTCTTTTTCTTTTTCACAGAGGGAACAATATCATCTGTACACTGATACTTAGCTCTCATAACCTGAACCCAAAGAGCTTCTTTTCTATGAATAAATCCCCAACCAAGTTTCATCATGAAAGCTTGATTAATATGTCGAGCCTGCCTCATACCCAAACCACCAAAATCTTTGGGATTACAAATTTCTTTCCTATTTATAAGATGAATTTTCTTCCCATTATCTGTGTTGATCCACAAATAAAGTTTCTGCAAGCTTTATCAATCCTTTTACAGACACTAATAGGAAGCATGGAAGTCTGTATAACATAACTAGGAATGGTTGCTAATGCAAACTGAGCAAGAGTCATTCTACCAGCTAAGGATATGGAGCTCGCCCTTCACGCATTCAACCTACCATCCATTTTGTCCAAAATATATTGAAAATCCTGTTTAGAACACCTATCATGAAAACAAGGTACCCCAAGATATTTTCTCAAATCAGATGTCAAGCGGAAACCGAACACATCACTAATCTCTCTTCTTCTAGTATGGTTAACATTCTTTGAAAAATAAATGCAAGATTTAGCACAATTCACCTTCTGACTTGAACTTTCGCAAAAGATGTCCAGAATTCCTTTAATAACTTACACCTGATTCATAGAGGCGTTTGCAAAGAACACCTAGTCATCAGCAAAGCAAAGGTGAGATAATCACATGCCACTCTTAGAAAGCTTAATGGGCTCTCAAAGGTCATTATCCACAGCTAAAGTAATCATTTGAGACAACCTCTCAAAACATAACACGAAAAGATACGGAGAAATTAGATCCCCTTATCTAACTCCACGTGTAGGATAGAAAGAATGTGAGCATTTTCCATTCCAAAGAAGTTGCATAGAAGAGGAAGTCATACAATGCCAAATGATATCAACAATTTTCCTAGGAAAACCTGCGTCAATCAAAGTATCTTTCACAAACTCTTAACTAAGTCTATCATAAGCTTTCTCCAAATTTATCTTAATTGCCATAAAACGTCCCCCCCCCCCCCTTTCCCCTTTTAGTTCTCATAAACAAATTATTATTCATTTATTTACTCATTTTTTTTCAATTTTTTAATTATGTACATGTTATAATAAGTACTTTTTATAGATAAATAAGGCTTTGTAGAGTTTATATTTTATATAATTAAAGTTTATGTAACTAACATTGCTTAATAGTAAATACAGACCACTCGTTTGTGCATTGATTGACTTAATGATGAGAAATTATTATATGTTCTTGGAATAATAATAAATGTATATTATAGACAAATATTCATTATTGATTTTAAACATATTTACATAAAATTTAATGAAATAATTCAAATCAATGATAAAGATCTTCTTAGAACATGAATTTATTTGCTGTTCTAAAAGCATAATATAATTTATCCTTAATGATAGTCGAGCATTGTAGCTAACTAAAGCCAACTAAATTTTCTATAATAGAGAAATATTAATAACATACTTTTTAAAATACATTTTTTATTATTGGACCACACCTCACACTCCTTTTAAAGTGTGACCTATTTATCACTTCTTCATATTTACTTAAAAAATGTCTCTTCCTTTTTCTTCTTCTTATTATTATTAGTAATAGTAGTAGTAGTAGGCTGATTTATTCATGAATTATGGGAATATGTTCGAATTAGGTCATGCGTAAGTGAATAAAGATTAAAAAAATCATATTTTGAGTTAATCCTTGTAATATGAGGCTTTTTTCTTAAATCTAGAACCTTTGAGGTTTTTATTTTTATTTTTAGGTCTTTGCTTCAGTATTAAGAAGTGGAAAGCACGTGACATTATGCTAAAAAATTGAGTATCCCACATTCAATTAAAAGTCTTCAGCATATATGTTGAGTGAAAAAAGCATTTTAACAAATTTAGTGTTTGACTATAGAACCTTGAAGTTAAAAAAATACATATTAAAAAAAAAGCTTTAACGATTTCGGTGTATAACACTTTACATTTTGTATTATTTAAAATTATCTTTGTCATACAGTATATACAAAGCTATATATATCACATATTTTTTAATCACTTGTATAATTTAAGAGAAATGTCAAACTTAAAAAAAATGGCTTACTAGTTATCAAGTGAATAAAAATATTAACGGCTAAAAAAGAGTAATTTTAGAAGTTGTTGCAAAAGAAAGAAAAAAAAAAAGGTTGAGAATTAAAAAAAATGAAAAAATATCTTTGACTTTTTTATTGGAAGACTAAAAATAAAAGTATGGGATGTGATTTAATAATAAAAAATATATTTTTAGAAAATGTGTAAAATAATATGTTATTACTATTCTTTTCCCATTACAGGAAGCGTTTTTGAAACTACTGGGTCAGGGTGACCGTGGCTCCCTTCCCGTGAAACTCCAATCATAATTGATTTTGCCTTTTCGGTCGTAATCGTTATTGATGACTTGTTTACAAGTTTGGGTAAATATTGTCTCATGCTACCCTGATGAAAATGATAAAAGATTATGATATATATTTTTTAAGAGTAAATATATCTTGCTACCCTGATGACTTGTTTACAAGTTTGGGTAAATATTGTCTCATGTTATTACTATTCTTTTCCCATTACAGGAAGCGTTTTTTAAACTACTGGGTCAGGGTGACCGTGGCTCCCTTCCCGTGAAACTCCAATCATAATTGATTTTGCCTTTTCGGTCGTAATCGTTATTGATGACTTGTTTACAAGTTTGGGTAAATATTGTCTCATGCTACCCTGATAAAAACGATAAAAGATTATGATATATTTTTTTTAAGGGCGTATATATTATTGGTATTTTTTTAAGAGTGTTAAATTTAAATAAAAAATATAAATATAAATATAATAAATAATATTAAAAAATATGAAAAGAAATATATATATTATTAAAGATAAAAATATCTGAATGAAAATTGAAATTGAGAAGACGGGGTTCGGGTCCCAACGTTCAAAAATTTTATGGGGTCGCAAACGCAAACACAAACATACATTTGGGGGATGGGCCAACGTGTCTGCGACTATAAAGATAAAAAAGTTCATGAGCAATTGAGCATAATACAAAAATAAAATTTAATCCATGCAGGGAAGGGACGGGACCATCATGTGTCATGAACACGTCATATCACCCCCAACCAAATGACCGTTTGAGGCACAGCGTAGGATGCTATACAATGGTGGTGAATCCGTGGACGTGGACTGGTTAGATAAGATACTACTGATTAAGAAAACTAATATGTGGTTAAAGGGACAAATGAATCCTTAGCCTGGACCCCATTATCTCCACCATAATAAGATATGTGAAACATTCATCATCTTATTGGGAGGTGGATTGCCCATTCGCATTTGATATCTATATGTGCATTGTACTAGTTTGCAAAGTTATTATAAGCAATCTTGGTCAGAACAAATTGGCCCATGGATCTGTACGTTCGGAAGGGAGTGAATTAATGAACCGACTAAACAAAATGGAAGTTAATTTGCTGTAATTATATCTCATGCGCTTTTGTAAATAGCATCATTAGAGCAATTGCATCCCACCTTTGACTCTTAGAAACTTGAATGGTAATCATGAAACACTTGAGAAGAGCATGTAAAGAATAAAGAAATACTAACAAAAATTGAAAAAGGATTTTTTATTTTTTATTTTGTAAAATTTCTTGTATTTTAAAATTGTATTAAGATTCAACTTATTTGGAATCGAGTTTGATTGAATTAAAAAAATATAAAAAATTTTTAGTAATAATTTTTTTTTATTCATAAAATTTAAATTTAAAATTTTACTTAAAAAATAAGTGTCGATCTACTTGAATCAATCAAATATTAGTTAAAAAAAATTAATTCATGTACTAAAAAGGGAGTGTTAATTTAAATTAATACAGTAATGAGATAAAAGAATTATTTTTACACCGTATGAGGAAACAATTTTTCATTTTATAGAAGTCCTACGAGGATAACATTATATCCCTTCGAGTATCAAGATTGGTGAGCGAAACCCAAATAGACATCATCAATCTGCCGCGGGGTTGGAGTTGGACTTTAGAGACATGCTAATACCTAGCTAGGTGGTATCTTACTGGGAGATGCCAAGCCAAAAGGACGATGACCCACAAGTTTGTGTGCAAGACAAATACTGCAATGCCAGCCAATCAATTTTCCAAAAGGTTAGCTATCTACATTGCCCCTAAAAGCCATGTACCCCCAATAAAAATGACCGTTGGAAAGACCACGATATCCTTTTTGTTCAGAACCCGTAAATATAACTATCAATCGATATCATAGTTATAATGCACCCAAATAGCCTCTGACAACTGACAAGAAATTCTTAAATTCTTAGTTATGTAAGATTTATCACGTTATCATTTAAATACCAAAATTATTATTTAATATATATAAAAATATTATTAATGATTAATATAATTTTATGATAATATTTATTATTTTATATATTATCAAATAATAATTTAAGTGGGTATGATACATCATATCTACTTAAAAATAACTACTGACTATAAAATATACAAAGTGCCTCTCTCTTTTGTTGCTTTTTACTTGCACACTGTATATTCCTCCAAGATTTTAATAATTCTGATTCCAGCTAAGAATTCCCATTCCCATATATATCATAGTCAGTCTCTTCCCTAGCTCTTAAACATTCTATTTTCTGTGCGTTCGATGCTAGGTATTTATCTAATGGCTCCTCTCTTCGTCTCTTTGCAAGTGCTTTTGGTTTTCATATTTCATGCAGCAAAGGTGACATGTACACCCTACCACGATGCTACCTTCAAAATGTTATCATCCAAGCAGAACCAAGGTTGGGTGGGACCCATGGGTCACCGTGTAATCACCGTTGACGTTAATGGTAGTGGCCAATTCCGGTCCGTCCAAGCCGCCGTCGATGCTGTCCCAGACAACAATAGAATGAACGTCCTTATTCAAATCAGCGCCGGATACTACATGTATAAACAAACCCCTTTCCCCCTCTTTGCATTGCTCAGAAAAAATAGAGCCATTAATTATCGTTTCTAAAGCTTATTAACTTACCAGCTTTGTTACACATTCTTTTTCTTTTGCATTCTTCTTTTATTTATTTTGTTCGTAAGTTAACAAAACTAAGTGGTTGATATGGGTGTGGTGGGTGAGTGCACTGCAGAGAGAAGGTGATGGTGCCCGTGAAGAAGCCGTACATTACCTTTCAGGGCGCGGGTAGGGAAGTGACAGTGATAGAATGGCATGATCGAGCCAGTGACCCTGGTCCCAGTGGACAACAACTTCGTACTTACAGAACAGCTTCCGTTACTGTTTTTGCCAGCTATTTCTCTGCAAGGAATATAAGCTTCAAGGTAAAAAATACTATATCTTCTTTACTAACTTGCTGTAAATATTTTAACTGATAGCATTAGCCCTTGAAGCCTAAATGGGAGGGAGGAACTACTGCGTGTATTGTAACTACCAATATCTATACCAGTGAATATTTTCGTTTGTTTGTTTGATAAAATACAGCTGGGAAAGGTGTTTCAACTTTTTTAACTTCTCATAGCTTTTAATTTTGTTGAATAACTCCCTTTTGTCAAAAAGTTTAGAATAAATTAATAAATAAAGCAATAAATGATGGAGGATTTTGCTACTATGAGCAACGCTTGAGCATCTTCACCGTTTGTATGACAAAATAATGGCTTTAGATTCGTGCATTGTTATTGTTATAAATAAACTATATATATATATATATATATATATATATATATAGAAGTAAGTTGTATCTGGCCGAGCTCGGGTTTTCTGTAGCACCTCCCAATGATGAATGGATTTACTTACTGTGCAGAACACAGCGCTTGCACCAATGCCGGGATTGCAGGGATGGCAAGCGGCGGCGTTTCGCATATCCGGGGACAAAGCGTACTTCTCCGGCTGTGGGTTCTACGGTGCACAAGACACACTTTGCGACGACGCTGGCAGGCATTACTTCAAGGAATGCTATATCCAGGGCTCCATTGATTTCATTTTTGGGAATGGCAGGTCCATGTACAAGGTAATTAATTACTTACTACTCAGTAGTCAGTAGTTAGTAATTATTTATTTATGAAAATGTTTTATATAAATCATAATACGCATATTATATTTATATTATATATTAAGACGATAATAAATTATTTTATATGTAACTGTAATATTAATATTTTTATAAAATATAAAATAATTTTATAAATAAATTAAATAAAATTAAATATATTTTAATTAAATAAATCGATTTATTTATAAGAAATTCTTTTCCTTTATTATACTAAGATAATATACAATAATTTATTTTTATTTATTTGTTTATTTTACATACCAACCTTTCAGAATGGGTGCATCTCTTTTATTATTAAAATATTTTTTAAATATCTAAAATATAACACTTATATGAGATTATGTGAATGTGAGTCACTATTTTTATATAATATATTCTAAGCCGAAATAAATAATGTAAGTGAGATGTCAATAAGAGAACTCTTTTTATTAAATGAGTAATTACACGAGATAAGAAGAGTAATGTTGCAGTTTTCTGCAGTGAAGTTAATTATATTTGAATGCGTGGGTGGCTTAGGTCGGGGACATGGAATTAGTGGTGCATGAAAAAGGAAAAAAACTTTCTGCCACTTTGCACCTTTGTGCCAGCAGTGTCAGGTCTCAGCAGGAGAGATCCAAAAGACTAGGATGCAAAGAGGAACATTAAACCACATATCATATCATGGAACATATAACATTTATAAGCACTGACAGCTTCTTTGGGTTCTTAATCAGACAAGCTTTAGAAAATATTTTCTCTCCATCTCAAAATCCTTCATTCCTCTTTTTCTTTATGTTTCTTTCATGTAAAAAAACTTAAAAACCTGGGTCCAATTTTTTCAACAAAAAAAAACAATATTAAAGTTGGATGTGTGTGTGTATACTTCGTAGTATATATTATATACTGTATATTTTATAGAATCGCGTGATAATTGAAAATGCTCGTATTTACGTGGACAGTGACAGTATTTCTTAAACTAAATGCAATGCAACATCTCATCTCATCTCATTTCTAAATGCAGTGCAATGCAATATTTTTTAACTGAGTGAGAATGATGATTGGTTCAGGATTGCGAGCTACACTCAATAGCAACGAGGTTCGGTTCCATAGCAGCCCAGGATAGGAAATACCCATACGAGAAGACAGGTTTTGCATTCGTACAATGCAGGGTGACGGGTACTGGCCCACTATATGTGGGGCGAGCAATGGGCCAGTACTCGAGAATTGTCTACGCCTACACATATTTCGATGATATAATTGCACATGACGGTTGGGATGATTGGAACCATGCGGACAACAAGAACAAGTAAGCTCTATTATCTAACATTCTAACCTTTCTCTCAAATCAAATTGCATAAATTCCTAAGTGCACTCATGTACATCTGATCAGACTAAGAGGATATAACACATGAATCTCATGATAAATTTTTAAGTCTTCCTTAGTGTAAGAGATTTCTCTTATACTATATCATTAAATATGTGTTACATGAACTTTGAAATTTATTATTATCTCATATTTAAATTATATCTTTAATATTATTATTGATGTTACACATATTCAATAATAAAAAACAAGATTTTTATTTTGTTACTGGAAGACTTTAGAATATCTCCAATATAATAAATCATGTTAATGTTAAAATAAAGTTAGACTGACGAAAAGAAAATGTAAATATAAATCAGGGAAGGCCCCAGCCCCTTGTGACTTTTGACTAATGCTGAAGTACGGTCCATGATCTATTCCATGCGTTGGGCTTTGGATGCTACTGTTAGAGTTTGAATACTCAGCCATCCCCCTCTTGGGTTCCCAACCTCCTGCCTCCATATCTTTCGGCGGGTTCATATTGTTTAATGATTGGTAAAAGAGCACAATAACTATATTCGAATAATACATGCCATCATGTCTTTAGGAAATAAGTCAACCAAACATGCAATAAACAGCATGAAAAGTCATTGTCGCACATTCTCGTTTTGGGCACACCTGGGCTTAGTTGATTGCGGTGCAGGAAAATGTATAGAATCTTTCTTTTAGTCTAATTAATGATAAACTTTCCAATGGAATTTAAAAATAAGAACAGAAGAAAAATGTCTACGTAGAGCATGATGGGAATTTGCTATGCTCACTTTAGGAGAGATTTTCTTCATTTGTATACCTATTTCTCCCATATATTTGTAGTAAAACTAAATTTTTTGCACATCTCCATTGTATGATTGCTTTAGTTTAGTGATGACATTATTATGTTGTTTTTCTAAAGTGAAACTCAACTTAATTTTATTTCTATCCTTGATTTGGGCTTAAACTGAATTCTATTGTACCACCATAGGACTGTGTTCTTTGGAGTGTACAAGTGTTGGGGACCAGGAGCAGCGTCAGTACGTGGGGTCTCATGGGCCCGAGAGTTAGATTTCGAATCCGCGCATCCATTTCTAGTCAAGAGTTTCGTCAATGGGAGACACTGGATCGCACCCTCTGATGCTTAGCCATAACGTGCGGGACTCACCCCAAAAAGAAAAAGGAAAAATAATTTACTTAGCTGCATTCCATCCAAAACCATTGCTGTTCCCCATTTTTTTTTGGGTTTTGTTAATATAGGAAATTCATTTATTCTCTCTTTGTAGAGGAGCCGTCGTCCGTTCTATGACTTTATATTCAATACTAGGTTGGCTGAATCTACCTAATAACTTCTAAACATATACATATATTGATAAGCAACGTCATTTTTAAGTTATACGTGTTTCAAGGACTGAGGCTCTCATCAAGCTTACGTCAAAGCAACACCTTCATTTGAGTACCAAGAAGTGCGTCAGAAAGCAACCCCCCTATTCTGCGTTTTCAAATCAATGTTGCAATTGGGATGAGATGTCTTAAAGAAGGCCCCAAAAAAAAAAATTTGAGCTACCCCTTCGTATATGTAGTTTAAAGTTTTTGCGTATAAATTAAGGAAGTTATTAAATAATTTTAATTTTAAGGAAATATAATTATATTTAACTAAATTATCATCTCTTTTTATTAATATTTTCTCTCAATGTACTTAATAGAAATATTAAGAGATAAAAATAAAGTTAAAAAATAATGTATTCTTAATTTTTAAAGCAACAAATAAATTATACAAATTGGAGATTGCTACAGCCGTTGAATATTTAGACGCTCGACACTTTACTCTGTTGATTGATATATATATATATATATAGATTGGTGTATATATATATATATTGTTTGGATCTGAGAATCCTTTAGTGCAAGAAAGAAAGCAATACCATAAGCAGTTCAGGCTGCATTAGGTGCTTTCACGACAAAGGAGAAGGAAGTGACGAAGCTTACGACGGTGCCGGTGCTTTTATCCCAAATGTGCACAATGGCAGCATATATAGAGAGCTCGCCCCACAGAGTACGCAATGGTTTGGCACGAACTTGGTGAAGGTACGTAAAAGAAAGGCCCGTGCTGTTGTGCCACGCCAACACGAGCTCGATCATGCTTCCCGGCCCAGCCCAACTGTCTCTTCTTCTCCAATCCAAAATTTAAACACGGGTTCGTCTTAATTCTAAATCATTCTCTGTCCACGCTATGGCAACTTTTGAAACGGAATTTTATTCCATTATTTGATATATAGAATTAATACATAATAGAAATAAAATTAATTTAAATGACATAAATACTCTAGTGAAAAGAAAAAAGTTAACTTTTCTTATGTGTAACTATCGAGTGTATTTTTTTATTTGATAACAAAAAAAAAATTTATAGTTAAAAAAAAAAAAAAAAAGGCAAACAATATTTATTGATAAAAAAAACAAAATTGAGATTTGAATTTAAATGTGTACAATTTTTCAAATAAAGTATTTCTTATATTGTTTATAATATTTTCTTCGTGATATTTAGATGATAATTGGGCTCCACTGCATTTTTATATTTTATTAAAAAATAATTTACATATTTATATAATTATTTTTTTCTTCTAAATTTAGCATTAGTATTTAAAATTAATTGTAAGATGCGAAGGATAAAGTGAAAATATTAATAAATATATTATTTTTATTCAAAATTGAGATTTGAATAAGATAGATTTAAAATTAATTATCATTTTATAAAAATAAATGAGAGTATATCAGGTAACAAAAATTAAATAAGGGATCTGAATGATTTGCTTCTTACTCATAATAGTCATACTAGCTAGTTGTCCAAGATTCATGAAGATTGACCAACAAGAAACGATCAAAAGTTAAAAGGAAGAATTGTATTTCAAATTAAATTTTATATATTTTAAATTATTAAATGTTAATATTAAAACTTAATCATCAAATTACAATTTATTGCTTATTAAAATAAGTAGTATGGTTATTATGGTGGAGATTCTAACAAGTTATCTTTTCCGTGCGTTGCACAGGTTATTTGAATTTTGTATCTTTGACTGAGTTTTTTCATTTAATAAACAAATATCTAATACATGTTTCAATTAGCTTGTTTTCAGTTTTAAAAATAAAAGTATAAAATAAATTAATCTAAAACATTACTTATAATCTTATAATATTTAATGTGTAAAAGAGAGGCATAATTTAAATTTAAATAATCACATGAGTTGATTTTATTTTGACTTGATTTTGTTTTGTTTGCATGTAAACAATATTTGGGTGAAATTATGATTTGAAATGAAATAATGATAGCAAAGAAGAACGAATAGAGAACGAGAATCCGAGTGAATAAAGTATTTGAATACAAGAAAAGATAGACATCACTAGTGTTTTATATTATTGGCAGCTGAGGGCATTGATCATAAATGTACATGTCCCGCATTTGTGAAGCCTTCCTGAGTCCTAGTAGACACCTGTTCTATTGTATTTGTGAACCGGACACAAATTGCATGCCATCAGCAAGGGAAAGCACACCATGTTTATGTACCTTGTTATTGCTGGGAGAGGACTGAAGGAGGGGTGCATCGTTCAGGCATAAAGAATTCCCGACATAGAAAGTTACGAGACAAGCACGATGGGAGGATTTGAAACCAAAGGCGAGTGGAGAAACAAATAAGGTCCAGGTTTGAGAGGTAAATAAGAAAATCCTCATTGACAATAGTCAAAGTACATACAAATGCAGGTGTGAGCAAGCAAGAAACAAGAAACATAGTGCAACTCTACTCACTTGCCTACTTTCCTGTGGCAGACACAGAGGCAGATAAAACATTCCAAGTTGCTAGAAACTCATATTTGTGTGCGGTGGTGCAAGATTCTTAAGGCAGAAATCACCTGGTCATACATGTTCAGAGTGGGGGCAGAATAAAGGTTGTTTTTTATTGGTAAAGCCATCAAGCTAAAATAATAATGCCCACTTTGTTGAACAGCATTGATTACTGAAACAACTATGGCCACAGTAAAGGGTAAAAGCTGTCTTATTTCTTTCCCCAATCGATCTGAGTAACAAAACTTATAAAGAATTGCATGCAAAAAATATAGTTTTATATTAAACTAACAAAAAAACCGTTCAGAGAACACGATCGAAACATTAACTTCATAAAAAAAAATCCAAATCAAAACTAGTAACATTTTTCAAGCTAAGAAAGACCATCCTTGAAGCCTCTGCCTCACTTCTCAGATGAGTTTGGTCCCCTCTTCTTGCCGAATCCCACCACTACAATTACACAAAGCAAAACCCCACATCAGATACCACAAATTTACATGTTCTACTTACATTACTAATGCAATAAAATAAAATAAAATAAAATAAAATAAAAAATAGTGAATCTAAAAAAGGGAAACGAAGTTGGAGGTGCAATTAGGAATCCGAAAAAGCAAGTAAACGCCTGAACAACAAAAAGGGAGGATTAGGGTTTTGAGGAATACCGGCGGTGACGAATCGGCGGTTGTACTGCATGCGCTTGTGGGCACGGCCACGGGGCTTCTTCTTCTTGTCCTGCTTTGCCACTTTGGGAGTTTGGCCCCTCACTTTCCCCGCACGAGCAAGTGATCCATGAACCTTACCTGCAATGCAAATTTGAATTATCATAGTATAATTAAAAAAGGGAAACACTACCATACCCTCCTTCAACCCGAAGCAACTTAACTTACCCATGGTTGTAACGATGAATTTCTCTGCTCAGCTGATTACTCTCCCTCTCTTCCTTTCGATCACTTGCTGCGGCTACAAAGGTAGAAACCCGATCACCATTGAATTATGCTATTAGTATTGCTAGGATTAGGGTTAGGGTTGTGGGCTGAAATATATCAAAACAGAAGTAGATGGGCCGTCAGGCCCTTCACTTAAAATCCTGAACCCGACCTTTTCCTGTTTACTAGCTGGGGAGCCTGCCCAAGGCCCGTCAGAAAAGTGATTATATTCCATTTTCTGTTTAATTTCGTGTTTCTTTACAAAAAGCAGAATTAAAAATTCTGAGACAAGAGTGTGTAAATTTTTTATAAGATAGTATAAGTTAGTAAGATTGAGTTAGTGGCAAGGGATTTGGTTAGTTTGCACGAAATTATAAATTTAAACTTAGGTGCTTTTATTGTACACATAAATAAGAAAAATAAGTACAATATTATTGTAATAACTTAACTGTTTCACTTCCTCTTAAAGAATTTATGGTTTCTTCTTAAATAGGTGACAATACCTAGTTAATTAATAGTATACAAATTTTTACACAATAAATCAAAATTCTATTCAATTATGTGTGAACTTTTTTGCATGACATTCCAAAGATAAAATGAATACACTCATTCTCATGATAACTATCCCATTGCTTATGCTTCAAAATGCATGGCATACTTTTACTAATATATATTGCTAAAGATAGGATAATTCATTACTTAAAATAAAAAGAAAAACGAAGTTCAAAGAGATATGAATGGACATATGCTCAAACTTTCAACAAACTTAAAATAATAACTTAAAAACGCCTTAAGCATAGACCAATTTGATCCTAAGTGATATCCATACATATTCTTTTCCCCTTACCAGTTTCCTCATTGTCGAGGCTTCTCTTACCAATATTTCAATTCCATTTTAGTGTCATAAATTATATTTGATTGTATTATTTAGTTTTGTTCCTTTTGTTGAGTTAATTTAAGGTGTAGATGAGCCAAACTATAAACGAGTCTATTTGAATTTTGGCTCATCTAAAGCTTAGCTAAATAAAGCTAAAAATAAATAAAACTTAAACATAGCTTGAATTTCGTTTACTAAATAAGTAAACAAGTCAAGCCTGTGAATTTCGGTATTCAATTTGACTTGCTAGCAAGTAGTTTGATTTTATGTGCTTATAGTTTTAAATTTTGTATTACATATGATAATTTATCTATATAAACATAATAAATTGATCAAAAAATATATTGGAGATATTGAACTGATTGGTGATTGGTCATACCATGATCGATGCCTGCGAGATTTTTTATTTTTTTGTGGTGATAAGTTTTTGCTTCAACTGTATCCCCAAGATCTTCCCATTAAATCATCAGTAGTTTGGATTCTTGCGATGGATAGCCCCACTCAAGTGATATGTACTGAGACACTGAAGATTTAATCCTCTTCAACAGCAATCTAAAATCATTACTGGCGAGCAAACTACCCTCCCAAAAAAAAAAAAACCCTTGCAGATTGCAGCATGACGTCAATATTTAAATGTATAATAATAAAACGCTTCCAATTAAAGACTGAAGGATATGATTCGAAAATTTAAGATCACTTAATAACTGAAATACAAAAGGCACAATTATATTTCTCAATTCCATAGACTATTCTTTTGTTCTTGATCTGTTGAGGCCATCTTTTTTCCTCAAGGGGGCATATTGTGTTTTCTTGTTTAATAAAATGAATAAATGAGTTGTACTACTCACCTAAGCAGGTGGTCTATCCCTTGCTTTTCAGACTCCAGTTCCATAAGCCAGAGATGGTGGCCAGTGTCAACTCCCTTGGATTTAAAATAAAACACTTACTATCAAGTGAGCCGACCACATTTAATCATACATCTCACCAGGTCGGGAGTTGGGAACTTAAAAAATACTGAACAGAGAATGGGGAGGGGGATAGACATCTTTTGTTTCTGTATGAACTCCATCTGATGTGTACCACTATTCCGTACTTCCAGAGAAATGCAGAAGCAGGGACGTCCCAACTACTCTGATGATCAAAAACAAAATGTGATATTTACAGCTTGAGTATCTGCTCAAAGTTCAACCTCATGAAGATCTTCTCCAAAACTGCTACTTTTCATAGGTGTACGCATTAAAGAAGACTCATCAGGCATAAATGTTGATGGTGGCATGCCCAAAGCTTCCCCTAAAGGCTTGATTTCACCCATTTTTGGAGGGCTAAATGAATCACTAAAACTCCCACTCCATGAAGCTGCTCGACGTGCATGAGCAGAATGAAAGTTACTGCCATTTGTCGCTGCACCCTGTTTTGAGATGTTACCCATACTTGGAAATCTTTGCATGGCCGTTGACGATGCATGTTTGGGAGATTGGTATGACCAATCATTCGTGGCAGATGTTGAAGGATCTTCATTAGCTGCACTATCTTCTTGATTGCTTTCTGCTATAGCCTCCATTGTCTGCTCATTTGATGATGGCGCAGGAGCAGGAATAAAAAACTTCGCATTGGCAGCAAGAACAGGTTTCACAGACGGAACAGAAGGGGACTGAAACAAGTTTGCAGAGCTTCCACCACCTTGGTTGAAGGTATCAACATACCTGTATAGTCCATAAACAATTTCATCAATTTTATCCGCCTTTCAAATTCTGTTGATGACTAAGAAACTGAACCATCAATGAGAAAATCTTCCTCTTGTTTCTGGAAACTGAGCTGGCTGCACAGAAGAGCCAGAACCCATAGGTTCTTCCTAATTTCCTTTCTTTTCATATTTGGTATTTATAATATACATTTTAGTTAGGCCTAGAAACAAGACATTCCTCCATATTATAACTCTTCTCAGTCCTAATAAAGATAAATTACATCTTAAGATTCAGCTACTATGCTAGCTCAGCCGTTTAGGTGCTACAATTCTTAATAGTTCTTTAAGGGTATTCAATTTCAAATTTTATAATCTAATAGAGAAAGCAAGAGGAAGTATAACTCAAAACAAAGTTGACCTCTGCTTGCAACTATAACACGGTCTAAATAAGATTAAAAAAAAGCTGTTACCTTGACCGAACACCCAAGCGGCCGCGGGCAGCGAATTGATTTGAGCTAGGTGGTATCGGTGGCATCCCTGGAGTATGTTCAGGACTTAAAGTTCTTATGTTCGATCCCTCATTATAAGGTGATCCTTCTGTCTTCAATGCAGATTTCAAGTAGTATTCAGATGAACCATTCTGAAAAGCAGCAGTTGTTGGAGGTGGTGGCAGTGCAGTTTCTTCAGCTGGAGGTTCAGCACCTTCCTCTACCCACCTCTTCAGCTTTTCATCATAATAGAACTTGTTTTTCTCACCCAATTTAGCCTACATATAGAGCAGAATAAGAACCATTTGAATAGGCACAGTCAGAAATGATGGTGAGAAGAAAAGGAAGAGAAAACAGAATATAAAACTAATGATACCTGTCGACCAGGGCGAGGTCTCAAGACTAGTCCCACTGTCTTTTGCAAAAGTTGTGAGCCAAAACCAAAACGAGAAAAGCGAGATGTACCCCCTGATACTTGTGATTTTCCTTGTGCATCGGGTGAGCTCGTTTCCTGTGATAAATCAAGAACATTTTTTTCATCAAGTTCCTATAAGTCAACCAAACACATCTAGAGGAAGCTGAAAATCTTCACAGTACACCTTCCATAATAACCACACACCTGTCTTGGGCTTCTACCAAAATCTGGCTCTGAAACACTTCTATTAGGTTTTGCCATTCTATTATTGTCAGCGGTCCACTCACTTATAGGTTCCATTGAAGCAGATGGAACTAACGATGACATGGCCATTGTTGATTGGCTATTGGATACTCTGGATGACATATGCTGGTAATGCTGTTCACTTCCATGAACAGTTCCTTGCGACAATGATGGAGCAGGTGGTGGTAAACCACCAACAACTCGATGTGCAGTGCTATCAAAAAAATTGAGCAATTTGCCAACTAATTTTGCAGGAGCAGAATTTGCAGCATATCCACCCTGAATATATATTATTAAACAAGAGGATAAGTAACAAGACTATGAAAATAATGAAGATTTAATAAAGGACAAGAAAGTACCTGTTGGTGAGTTCTAATCCTCTCCTCCAGAGATAATACCAATTGTTTCCACGTTTCTACTTCTGGAGCACGGCCAGTTTTCAAGGATTTCAGTACTGCTTGGCAGTACCTGAAGTCAAATAATAACGATAAGATGGATCATATAAAGAATAATATCACAAATAATGTTCCATGAACTTACTTCAATGAGTCTGAAACCTTTCCCACTTCAGCTAGCATATATGCATATATAAGCTTATATGGTTGAAATGGAAGCAAAATAAACTGAGAGTTTCCAAGCACCTTCGAGTATTCGTATAACTCGGTCCTCTGTCCAAGTACCCATCAGGTAAAGTAAGTCTGAGTGCTTCAAGAAACACATCTTACAAAATATTTGATCATATTGAACATGTTCTTTTTAGGCCTGTCTGAGGACATGATTTATGACAATACACACTAGCGTCATTTGATCCATGTAGTCGACTCCACCTAGTGGGAAAAGGCTTTAATTGTTGTTGTATTGAACATGTTCTTTTTAGAAAGCAAGGGATAATGAGGTGGCACAAGTATGTCACACAGAGATAGGTTTTTTAAAATGCTTACAAAACACAATGTTGATAATATATATATATATATTTGAAGATAAACCTAGGACAGGAGGGGTAATTAAGAGAGTAAATGCCATCTTCTTAAACATGTAGACAGATATAGTAGAGAATACGAAACAGCCTAATTTGAACCTTGCAAAATCCCAGAAACTTGAGCAATTGGCAACCAGAAAAACTCCACAGAAAGAGAGAGAGTTATTGGCAGACAGACACAGTGTACAAGATATTTGTGAGAAAAGGACTCAAATCATGCACGAGCAACAGAGCAGCCAAATTTTGAGGAAGAAGCAACTTAAGAACTAAAGAGATTTCAAAGTACCTGGATAGCCTCTGGACTAGCATAAGTTCGAGGAAATTTCCAGTGATCTGCTCCTATTAGACAGAGTCTAGCACTATCTGAGTATGACTCGAAGTTTGCTTCAGCAACTAAATAGCAGATGTGTGCAGCAGTAATCTAAAATATGAGTCTCAAATCAGAAAATGGAAAACTACAGAATCATTAAACAGAAGAGAAGATAGATTGAGAACTATACCTCACTTCTTTCCTTCAACAAGCAATCACCAAGGTGAATGATTACAAGTTCATCACCTTTGGTTCTGTTTGCAGTTATTACAGCCAGATTCTCCTCCCAATCATCAAGCATGCCATTAGATCCAACCTGAAATTGCAAAGTTTGAGCTTCCAAGTCAAATAAGAACAAATAACCTTCAACTATGAAACCAATGAAGTAAGAAAACATTTGGATTGCATAGCTCTCGCATGGCTTCTAAGTTTATCCTATTAGGATCACCTGTGCAGAGTGCTGAGGCATATTAGAAGCACCAGGTTGCCCACTAACTGAGGTTCCAGTAGAGAAAACTTCAGCCGGTTGCCCAGCAATTAGAAGGCATAACGTGCGCAGAGGTGAACCTGCAACCAGCTGGCGAAGTGCCATTTGCTTCACTGTATCAACATAGAACTGCATTGCAAATATGCACCAAATTTATTCCCCCAACAAAGGCAGTACGAGAAAAGACTATGAGACCCATAGGGGACTGTCTAGCTCAGGTATTAAGTATCAGACTATCAGTACAGTATTTAACATTTTAAAAATTTGGCATCTGACCTGATCACCAAGTTGTGAAGCAAGAACAAGTGCAGGTCCCCACAATTGTCCTTCTTGTGCACATTGTAAGGCTTCCTTCTTTTTTCCACTAACAAGAAGATTTTGTACCTCAGAAGCCATTGCCTAGATCAAAATCAAAATCAGTAAACGGTACAGAACAATGTGAGAGGGGATTGGGTCAGGAGTTAACTTAATACACACCCTCATTTGTCCTTCAGAAGGCAAATTTTGCAAGCAATAGCTCATCATCCCATACTGAGTGAACTCTGTGGCACTCATCTTGGCAGATGCAAAAAGCTTTGCAACCGCTGACTCAGGACTATCATTTTCCTGTATAAAATACAAACCCAAAATGTTAGCAAATTTGGAAGTGATCCAATCCCATGAGGAATAGTATCAGGAAGTAATTTGACTCAGTATCACAGACTACCTACGGGCATGATAAGTAAAGTTAACCATGATTTTTTAGCCAATGAAAAATAATAGGGCAGAACAGTCATTTGCAGATCAATTATAATTATAAATTTATAAACCGCTTATAAAGGTACAGATATCATCTACATCAACATAATATAATAGAAGTACTGCAGGATAGCAAACATAGAAGGTCTCCAAGATATGCATTGATGAAAAATTAATGTAAAATTTAACACAATAATGTTGCAATTAGTGCATATTTGGTAAAGCTTAATTATTTTGAATAACAGCATTTTTACCAATTAAGCTGTTTTGAGTTAAATGAAACATATTTGGGTATCACAATTAAAAGCTTCTATAATTTATAATACACATAAAACAGCTTTTTCTTTTAAGCTGGTAGTTGAGCATTTTGCTTTTCACATTTGTGATTATTTCACAAGCTCTAAGAGAAATTAGTAATTTGCCCTCATTTTATTAACCATTTACATTCTATATATTATTATTTTGGTATTTTAAGATGGTAGAATATTGCCTTAGGTGGTTTGGCCATGTAAGGAGAAGACTTTTAGAAGCTTCAGTAAGAAGAGTAGATTAGATGAAAGATAACCCAATAGTTAGAGCTAGAGGAAGACCAAGAAAAACTATAGAAAAAACCATTAAAAAGGACTTAAGAGCTAAATGGCCTTACTGAAGATGGTCCATGACAGAACACCATAACGTCGTTTGATCCATGTAGCCAACCCCACCTAGTGGGAAAAGGCTTTGATTGTTGTTGTTGTTGTTGTTGTTTATTTTTATACAATCCAAACAAAACTCTGCCTTAAAATTGTTTATTTATTAACATATCCAAACATAAATTAATTTTCTTGAAAATTGAATATACATAATCAACTTTTTAACATAAATCTTTTTTTTTTCACACGTAATCCAAACACACAATCTTGTGCACAGTGCAGCTCTTAATAGAATGTTGATCAATCTTGAAAAGTATGGCAAATTCAATTAAGGGTGATACAGAAAGGAAAGAAAAAAGTATTTGAACGACTATAGACGTAACTTACTTTTAGTATGGTGTCCGTACCAAAAGGAGAACGTAGTTTTCCATAATGTTGACAAGCTATTTTAAGCAAGGAGAGAAGGAGTCTCAACCTTTCACCTTTCTTATAATCCGTGTCAGGTGATTCGCAGCGAGCAATCCTCTCATCTATCCATTTGTACAACTCTTTACTTCCAACACTCCCACCAACCAATGGACCTGGGAAAGATTGCTGGCTCAGAGCACGAAAATAATCACCTGAAGCATTTCCAATGCTTGAAGAATCAACACTTCCCATGACAACTTCCATCAAGTTCAGCACAGAAACAGAACCTTGTACAGTATCCTTCAGATAAAAATGAATATACAGTGTTAATCATTTTAAGAAATCTCCCATAGGAAAGTAGAGAAGAAAGAGGAAATAATATTTTCAAACACAAGTAATACAAAAGCAACCTCCAAGTCTTTCAGAAACCAGATGAAGCATACATCAAAACTTAACAGATGAATCAAGAATTAACCTCGCTTCCATATGATGAGCTCAAAAGACTAGGATCTTTCATTATGATGAGTTTTCCACCAAATCCAAAGGTTACCAGGGCATGAGGTGGACGTCCAGCAGATGATCTTCCAACATGAGGGGCATATGAATACTGATGTCCACCCTGGATTGATTGCTGGGAATAACTAAAGGGCTTCTGACTTTCAGCAAAATCATTTGAGAATTTTTTTTGTTCATCAGACTTTGTGTTTGAATAATTAAACTGTTGAACAATGTCTCCGTTAGGGACAAAGCTTTGTAGTTCAACAGTTCCATTAGCCAAACCATGATCATGGTTTACTTTATTGTACAGTGCAACTGATCCAAAGGAACTAGAAGCATTTTGTTGATCTTTGTTCAGAGAAATACTCGAACCATAAGAATGATTAAATTGCCGGTTACCACCAGAAGTTATATTATCCCCACTTTTACTAGCAGTCTCAGTTGTATACATGTCAAAACCCTGCTGATGGTTAACACCATAAGAACCACTCCAGCTGCCATCTACAGCCTGACTACCAACGCCCTGTGATCCATAATTGTCAGCTTGGCTATACCCTCTATACAAACTATTATCATTATGTGAGAAAGTACTGGCAGAAGCATGCCCATTTTCAAGTCCCTGAACAGGAGACTGAATGGATGAATTGTAAGTTTCCAATGAGCGCCATTCTTGGGCAACTGTGTCATAATACCAACCAGGATACTGAGGATCGAAAACCATATGTTCTGGATACCCATTATTCCCTTGAGAAACCTGACTCCAGCTAGATACAGCATCAGTCGTGCCAGTTTCAGCAGAAGTTCCAGTAACAGACTGAGCAATTTGCTGCATATAAGAGACCTCTGTTTTTCCATCAGAAGCACCAGTCCAATCTACAGCTGTATTGGCTTCAGAGCTTCCCTGAGTAGTGGCTGTTGCATTGTAGCCATCTATTCGATACCATTGCCCAGTGTTCTGGTCATACATCCAGCCCGGATAAAGATCCTCCCAATGCTGACTAATACTCAGATCTTGCCCATTTGTGTGTTTTTCTGAAGATGCATCATAAGCTTGACCCTCTTGATATTGCACATAATTAACTGAAGTATTTAAGCCATCACCTTGCCCGCTTGCGTGAGTCTCTAAAGATGCTTCATAACCTTGACCCTCTTGATATTGCAGGTAATTAACCAAAGTATTTAACCCATCATTTTGAACTTCATTACCAGGGTTCACCTCACTATTTAAATTATCAAATGCGCTCCCCAGAAAATCCCCAGATTGATCTCCCAACTCATTGAAAAAGTCAGAATATGATCCAAACCCAGTGCCTCCATTTGAATCAGCATGAAATGAATTCCAACCCACCTCCTTAACCCCTGGGCTAGTGATTCTATCGCTCTTGGTTACAGCTGAAGCGGACATGAATTCCGATCCCATCCTATTGTTACTGGTGGGATCTATCTTACTATCACACCCAACTGAACTAGAGGACAGCAACGAATTCCCTTCCTGTTCATGTCCACCAACCAAACCCTCATCCAATTTCACACTCCCTTTGTGTTCAATCCCACTTTCGCCAGCATCCGAATTCTCAAATGCAGCATCAACATCACTGATACCCAGATTCGCAAATGCTTTGGAGTCATCGGAATCATTCCCTTCATCATGGGCAGACTTAACAGGCCCCATATCATCCTCAACCAGTTTATCAAAAAAATCCTCATCCGTCTGATCCTCCACATGAAATGGAGGATTCGAAGCCATGGGCCAAAACCCTAAGCCTTCACCGATTCCTCTTGATCCCACCAAAGATTGAGACCAATTCGCCGGAAAACACGCTCAGATTTCACCTCTCACAATTCCTAACCTCGAAATCAGAGCTAAACGGCAACAAAACCTCGAGATCCAAAACGCAAAGCCTCAAAGTCACTGCTACCTTAAAGCTAACCTCAAGCAGAAGGTGCAATAACCAAAATCACAAACAAGATCTGGGAATTCTGAAACTCACGCAATCCAATAACCAGAAATCAAGGAAAACATACATACCCGGAAAACTGCAAAGCTTAGGGCCTCAATTCAACGCAGAAAAACCAAAACATAACTCAGAGATCCATCTTCAGAATTTTGCAGGCAATTAGAGAGAGAAAATAAGGAGCGAGTAGATAGAGAAAGCCCTCGATTTCGCACCGCCCCCACCCCCCAAGAACACAACACAACTACGTTTTTTTTTTTTTCAATTTTAGATTGTTTATTTAATTATTATTGCTTTATTTTATTCACCTCGTGCAATTTTCTTCTGTTGGTGCGTTTTCTTATTATTATTTTTTTCCACATAGATTTTTATAAATATATTAACGAACACCACCTTTTTTGGCAATTTGTAAGCAGTTGTCAAAATTTGTGTACCGTCGTTGAAAAAAAGATAATGACAAAACATTTAAGAAAATTACCAGAAAAATATGCTATGCTACTTCCAGATACGGTATTTGCCGCTTCACCTCAGACTTCGGCAAAATACAAGAATCAGAGGCCTCCTCCTATATACGAGTACAAGAAAATGACCAGAAAAATAAAATTTTAGAAAGACAAATACGTGAATTTCTTGTTTTATAATTTTTATAAGACAATTCTGTAACAAGTTCGACTTCGATATCTATTAATTAATTTGATAATTGAAGTGAAACTACTATTTATTAAATTAGTATAGATACTTAATTTCGAAAAGAAAACAGTTGACGAGTTTATTTATTCATAAATATATGGATTTGTAAAAAAAATCTTTTCTTTTTCAAACTGATTTTTTTTTAATGTGATCTTTTTATTACGAATTATGTTCAAGACCTGATTTAAAGGGAGAAACATAAACTAAAGTAAGGCAAAGCAATGTTTAATATTATTTGATCTCGAATTTAAACAATATCTACAAATATTTAGTATCACTTGAGTTAAGAATTTTAAAGTTTTAATGTGACATTTAATTTATAATCTTTTTACCAAATGCAGAAGAACATTTCTAATTATAATTGTTTAAATAACCTTAGGCCTCATTTATCACATGAAATTGAGCTTATTGTCATTAATGCTATTATAGTCACCATTTTCATCATTAAAATCATCACAACTATCATGTATTGTTACCATAATAAAATTGTTAGTCAAAAAAAGGTGGCCCATTATAAAAGATTGATATGTGTCTCATTACAAAGAAAAATTACACCTGCATCAAAAGGTGTATCCTTAATTTGTCCAGTAAATTACAAATTACAAATGTTTAGCAATTTACACCGAAAGCTCCTTCAATTTTGTCAGAGTAGATTAAGGAGATGTGGTTTCAGGTTCTATAAATAGAAGCCTCTGCAGAAGAAGAAAATCATCCTAAACAAGAGAGAAAAATCACAGAGAGAGAAACAGAAAAAGCTTAAAGAGAAAAGTTTTAGTTTTTGAGTGTAATTGAGTTGTGGGTTGTAAGAAGTTGTGAGTATTTTGTAAACACTTTTGATATTTATTTTTTAAGTAAAATATTTGCAGCAGCTTGGAGACATAGGCATAATTGGCCAAACTTCGTTATCAATGTTTGTGTACTATTATTCCGCATTTATTTCGCTTTTCACAAATCTAATGATAATGAAATTTTACGTAATTTCCCAACAACTGGCATCAGAGCTAGTTGGTTATTTCTGCTAATTTTGACGTGGGCACTATTCATATAAATAGTAAATTCATGAATAGTAAAAATTAGTTGGCATTACCAATTTTGTCCACGAATGTGTTATAAAGTACGGTGGTTCGCAGAAATTGAAATTGTCAGAAACGATCCTGAGGAAGTCAGATTTGAGTGGAAGCGATGGCTGCAGACGAAGTGAAGGTGAAAATTAAAAAGTTTGATGGTGCAGATTTTGGATTCTGGAAGATGCAGATAGAAGATTATCTGTACCAGAAAAAACTTTATCAAACTCTCTTAGAAAAGAAGTCAAATGGTATGAAGGATGAAAACTGGACTCTTCTAGACAGACAAACCCTCGGAGTTATCCGATTGACTCTATTCTGCAATGTTGTTTTCAATATAGCAAAGGAAAAGACTACGGCGGGTCTTATGGCAGCTCTCTCCAGTATGTATGAGAAGTCGTCGGCCTCTAACAAAGTTCACTTGATGAGACGATTATTCAATTTGTTGATGGCGGAAGGCGCATCGGTAGCTCAACATCTCAATGAACTCAATACAATCACAACCAGTTGAGTTTAGTTGGAATTGAATTTGATGAAGAAGTACGAGCATTGATACTTTTGTCTTCTCTACCAGAAAGTTGGAATGCTACTGTCACGGCTGTGAACAGCTCATCGGGAAGCAATAAGTTGAAATTTGATGATGTTCGTGACTTGGTTCTCAGCGAAAAGATCCGACGGAGAGAGTCAGGTGAATCGTCATCCTCTTCAGTTTTGCATACAGAGTCAAGAGGAAGAAATTCAACCAGAGGGAATGGACGTGACAGATTGAACTACCGAGGTAAATCAAAGGACAGGAGGTCCAAATCCAGGAATCCCAATAATTCTTATAGCTCAAAGACCATCGAGTGTTGGAATTGTGGGAAGATCGAACACTACAAAAATCAGTGCAAGAGTGCACCGAAGAATCAGGAGGGGAAGGACGAGGCAAATGTTACATCCACCTCGGGAGGAAATGATGCGTTGATATGCTTTTTGGAGAGCAAGGAAAAGTTTTGGGTGTTAGACTCTGGAGCATCGTTCCATGCTACTTCGCAGAAAGAATTCTTCAAGAGGTATGTCCCCGAAAACCTTAGAAAAGTATACCTTGATGATCAACCTTGTGCTATTATTGGTAAAGGTGTAGTGAAGATTAAGTTGAACAGGTCTATTTGGGAGCTGAAGGACATCAGGCATATTCCTGACTTGAGAAAGAACTTAATCTCAGTAGGGTAGCTGGCTAGCGAAGGCTACACTACGATCTTTCACGGTAATGATTGAAAGATTTTAAAGGGTGCAATGATGGTTGCTCGGGGCAAAAAGAGTGGTACTCTTTACAAGATAGCAGGGGCACGCTGCTCAATTGCAGTTGTGACTGGAAACGAAAATCCCAATCTGTGGCACCAGAGACTTGGCCATATGAGTGTGAAAGGGATGAAGATCATGCACTTGAAGGGCAAATTACCATGTCTTCAGTCAATGGAAATTGACATGTGTGAAGACTGCATACATGAAAAGCATAAAATAGTCAGCTTTCAGACAAGTGGAAGAATCCCAAAGAAGGAAAGACTCGAGCTTGTTCACTCTGATGTTTGGGGTCCAACGACTGTCTCATCAATTGGTGGGAAACGCTACTTCATGACCTTCATCGATGATCACTCTCGGAAGGTATGAGTTTACTTTCTAAAGCATAAGTCTAAAGTGTCTGAGGCTTTCAGGAGATGGAAAGCCATGGTTGAAAATGAGACAGGGTTGAAGATCAAAAAGCTCAGAACCGACAATGGTGGTGAATATGAAGACACCAGATTCAAGAAGTTTTGTTATACGCAAGGGATCAAAATGGAGAAGATCGTGTTGGGTATGCCTCAACACAATGGTGTAGCTGAGCGTATGAACCAAACGTTGACTGAAAGAACCAAAAGCTTGCGTGTGCAGTCAGGCCTACTGAAGCAGTTCTGGGCAGAAGCAATCAACACAACAGCTTATTTGATCAACTGAGGTCCATCGGTACCATTGGAGCACAGAATATCAGAAGAGGTATGGAGCGGAAAAAAGGCAAAACTCTCACATATTAGAGTTTTTGACTGTGTAGCATATGTGCACATCAATGATCAAGGTAGGAATAAACTTGATCTCAAGTCGAAGAAGTGCATGTTCATCGGTTGTGGTGAAGATGAGTTTGGCTACAGCATTTGGGATGATGAAAACAAAAAGATGATCCGCAATAGAGATGTGATCTTTAATGAAATAATGATGTACAATGACAGAAATAACACAGACACCAATGACTCAGAACAGAGTAGGTCAATGTATGCAGAGGTGGATGATGTCCCAGAAGGTCCTATAGTTGAGAGTCCTCAGTTAGAGGAATCAACTCGAACGAGCAAAGGTGCACGATGTCCAACACACACGAGACTTCTACTTCTCTTCTTCCTGTATTGAGAAGGTCTTCTCGGCCTTATGTGCCTAATAGGAAATACATGAACTATTTATTGATTACTGATGGAGGGGAGCCTGAATGCTATGATGAAGCTTGTCAGACTAGAGATGCTAGCAAGTGGGAGCTTGCCATGAAAGATGAGATGAAGTCTCTGATCTCCAACCAGACATAGGAACTAGCTGAGTTACCTGCGGGGAAGAAGGCACTTCACAACAAATGGGTGTATCGGGTGAATGAGGAGCATGGTGGCTTCAAGAGATACAAAGCCCAACTAGTTGTCAAAGGATTCCAACAAAAGGAAGGAGTTGACTACACCGAGATCTTTGCTCCAGTTGTGAAGCTCAATACTATCAAGTCTGTGTTAAGTATTGTTACTAGTGAAAAGCTCTACCTTGAGTAGTTAGACGTGAATATCGCAATTCTTCACGGAGACCTAGATAAGGAGATATACATGCACCAGCCAGAAGGCTTCTCATAAAAAAGGAAAGAGAATATGGTGTGCAAATAAAAGAAGAGCTTGTATGGCTTGAAACAAGCTCCAAGACAGTGGTACAGGAAGTTTGATGGCTTCATGCACAAGGAAGGTTTCCAGAAGTGCAATGCCGACCACTGTTGCTTCTTCAAGAGATATAAGTTCAATTATATCATTTTACTACTTTATGTCGATGATATGTTAGTAGCAGATTCAAATATGAATGAGACCAAAAACTTAAAGATGCAGTTGTCAAATGAATTTGACATGAAAGACTTAGGTCCAGCAAGGAAGATCCTTGGAATGCAAATCACGAGAGATAAGCAAAGAGAGATTTTGCAGTTATCTCAGGCAGAGTACATCAACTGTGTTTTGCAAAGATTCAACATAGGTAACGCCAAACCGGTTAGCACACCTTTGGCCAGTCATTTTCGCTTATCTAAGGATCAGTCCCCTCAGACGGAGGAAGAAAGAGAATTCATGACTAAAATCCCATATGCTTCAGCCATTGGAAGTTTGATGTACGCAATGGTCTGTACGAGACCACCATGCAATAGGAGTTGTAAGCAGGTTTATGTCAAATCCAGGTAAAGCTCATTGGAAAGCTGTTAAGTGGATTTTGAGGTATCTACGAGGCATTACAGAGAAGTGTTTGTACATTGGTAAAGGAGAATTAATAGTGCAAGGCTATGTAGATGCAGACTTTGGAGGTGAAGTCGATCACCAAAGAAGTACTACCGGTTACATATTCACCGTTGGAACAACAGCTGTTAGTTGGATGTCGCAGATACAAAAGATTGTTGTTTTATCCAATACAGAAGCTGAGTATGTAGCTGTAATAGAAGCCAGCAATGAATTGATATGGCTTCAAAGGTTGTTGACGGAGTTGGGATTCGTTAAGAAAAAGAGTGTTTTGTATAGTGATAGTCAGAGTGCAATACATTTGGCAAAGAATTTTGCATCCCATTCCAAAACAAAGCACATTGATCTTCGTTATCACTTCATCAGAACTCTGCTTGAGGATGAGGTGCTAACATTGAAGAAAATCCAATGAAGTAAGAACCCAACAGATATGTTAACAAAAGTGGTGACTATTGACAAACTAAAGTTGTGCTCAACTTCAGTTGGTCTGCTAGAGTAACAGACCAAAGAAGGCTACTGCATTGATCGAGGTGTGAAGACAGATTGAAATCAGTTTTCAAGTGAGAGATTATTAGTCAAAAAAAGGTGGCCCCACTACAAAAGATTGATATGTGCCCTACTACAAAGAAAAATTGCATCTGCACCGAAAGGTGCATCTTTAATTTGTCCAGCAAATTGTAAATTGCAAATGTCCAGCAATTTGCACCGAAAGCTCCTTCAAATTTGTCGGAGCAGATTGAGGAGACGCGATTTCAACTTCTATAAATAGAAACCTTTGCAGAATAAGAAAATCATCCCAAACAAGAGATAAAAATCACAGAGAGAGAAACAGAAAAAACTTAAAGAGAAAAGCTTTAATTTCTGAGTGTAATTGAGTTGTGGGTTGTGAGAAGTTATGAGTGTTTTGTAAACACTTTTTATATTTTTTTTTCAGTAAAATATCTGCAGCAGTCCGAGAGACGTAAGTATAATTGGCCGAACTCCATTATCAATTTTTGTATACTATTATTCTCCATTTATTTCACTTTTCACAAATCTGATAATAGATGAATTTTACGTAATTTTTTAACTAAAATTAATTTAGTCATTTATATAATTTAAAATATTATAAATATTTGTGCTCGGTCAATAAATTTAAAATAAATTAACAATAAAAAATAAAATAAATTCTTTTTTACTACAAGTCTCATTATTTTAGTCTTTTTAAAAATTTTGACAACAATTTAATTGTTCAATCTATACACCAAAAGCATCAAAATATCACTTGTATTTTATATGGACCTAAAAATGATTTTACTCAAAAAAGTTGTTTTTAACTTTTTCTTTCAATTCCAACGAAATTTAACCCCAATGAGGCCTTAAAATTGGTGAATAACTAGTTGTATTACATGTATTTTTCACGAGTTACTTGTGCATAAAATGTGAAATTTTTAGTATTATCTTATAACAACAAACTTTACTTTTAAAGTTGTTTTATATAAGAAAAATTTTTATTTTATTAAAAATGACTCTGTAGTTCTTATGAATAGATAAAAAATAAATAATAATAAATATCAGCTCCTATTTTATTACTTTTCGTGTTCACTTATTTAATATAATTTTTTAATTGAAAATCTAATTGAATAACATGAATTTATGGCACATAATCTAAAACAAAAATACCCAATACTTAAGAAGAGAAAAAAACACAAACACCAATATTATTCTTCTTTAGAACACTCACTTTAGATTTTCAAAGAACTTACACAAAAACTGAATGGCTTAAAATGATTACACCAAAGTGGTGGTGGTGAGATCAATTGGAATTGGAAGTTTGTCAGCTGGATCACCAATCTTTGTCTTTGACAACAAAATATGAAAAAAGAAAAAGAAAAATATGTAATATAAAATCCAACACTCACACAAAAATCAATAAAATGAACAAACTTAAAAACTTATCTAACAAAAATGGAGCCACAATTGTGTAAAAGAAGAACAAAAGAGAGATAAAGAGAGCCAATAAAATGAGTGATCTTCTCTCACCTACAAAAGAAAGATAATTTTCATTCAAATTTTAAAATTCAAATTAACAAAATTGTTATAATACTTTAATAGTATTCATAATGGGTTGTCAAACAAATTAAAAAAATTTATAATAAATATTTAAAATCCTATTAAAAATTACTAACAACCAATGAAATGATTAATTGGTATCGTACCCGAGAAAAAAATACCATAACATTACTTACAAAAGTCAAATTAATAAAAAAAAATAAATAAAAAACTGAAAGAAGCAATTACAATCCTTGAATACAAATCAAATTCAAAAACGATTAAGAAATTATGAAATAATATAATAATATTATTTTATATTATATTATTATAATAAAATAATATTATAATATTGTACAATAAATTTGAGCAGAAAAAGTTAATAGATTAAGTTGATTAACATTTGTAATGGGTAGACTGGTAGGCATCCCCTTATTACTTGCACCGACAGCCTCGTTGGAAAATTTCAGTTTGTATGGTACCAGACTAGGGGCATCCCATTTATTGATTGTCGCAATGTAATAGGGACTTCTGTCTTTATTTGTGACATTTTTTTTTTCATTTGTGACAATTTTTTTTATTTCATTATTTGTGACAAAATTAGGGATTCGGATTGTCTCCAGTCGTTGGAGAGTGCGCACAACATTTCAACCATTGATGCTTTATCTAACGGTCGACATTTTTATTTTATATTTTAATATTTAAAATATTTATTAATTTTAAATTAATATTAATCGTTAGATGATAGAGATAATCCAGTAGATTTCTTCAAAGTAGCTGCTGGAGGTGCAGCTTGCTGGAGACAAACCGGATCTGCAAAATTAGGTGGGCATGCATTATTTACAAAATTTGGTTAGGTATGCATATCTATCCATATTTTCAATCACAGGATGTTAAAGTCCGAATAAATGTATCAAGATCTAAAATGCTTTTATATTATCAAACCAGGCGGAGATCCTGATTGTTGTTTTAGGAAATGTTATTTAAAATGAATTTATTTTTAAAATAAGTAAGTAATGATGTATTTTTTTTTAGATTATTTAATAAATTAAGATATTTATATACTTTATAAAATATAAAATAAATATATATTTATTTGTTTATTTTAAAAATAAAATTATTTTAAAATTTTTACATAAATGAAAATCCATGTTAAGTATTATAAAAAAAATTAAAGTTACGTTTAGTATTTTGCTAGTTTTTAAGGGATAAACTGTTAGAAGAATGATAATCTAATGAATAAAATGAGTTTTATTAATATGTACTGTTAATGTAAAGATATTTTATTTCACAATTAGTATTTATTAATTCAAATAAAATTTGGGATAATAAATTTGATCTTCCTAAAAAAATAATTATATTTGGTGCTAAAAAATTGCCTATGTGAAATGTTATTCTCTTGAGACTTCCATCAAACATGTGGTGTGCCACGCAATGGTATTAGGGTTAAGAGTCTTGGCAATTTAGTTATAGAAATTGTTAGGCGCTAACTGTTCCAAAACTTCGAGTGAAGTTTGCCTCATGCTCAATCACTTGTAGGCCTACCGAGCTATACCCAAATGCTTAACAATTATAGTAGTATGATAAGGTATATCTTTTATTTTATTTTTATTTTTGTAGTTTTTTAGAGTGTCCTTTTATCTGAAGGTGATAGTATGATAAGGTATATTTTTTATTTTATTTTATTTTTTTTTAATTTTTCAGAGTGTTCTTTTATCTGAAAGTAAGAGACTAATATTCTGAGTCAGACAAGACTTCGTAGGACAGCAAAATTCTTCCAACCAAGTTTTAACATAGTTATATACCTAAAGCTCAAACTTGAGATCATTGATTAAGCTAAAACAACTCCCTACCAATTGATCTACACACTCAGTAGTTATATCTTTAATTAAATCTTTGGATAAAAAAAATATGGTTTTTATAAGAAGTTAGGCTAATTTTACTTTGTACCTCATAAGTTAGAATGTATGATGCACCTTATATCATAGTCATTAAGGCTAGTTTGGCACACATAATAGTATAAAACATAATAGTATAAGACAGTAGGATAAATATTGATAATATAAAAGATCTGATTAACTTTTATACAATCAGATATTTGATACTCAATAGTATAAGAATGCAGATAGTATAATAATTATTTAATATGACTATAATACCATTTATTATATTTCAGATATCTTCATAACACCCATATGCAACTCTGCTCACCGGTACACAACACCCATTTGTTCATCTTCTTTCTTCCTCACCCTCGTTTCATCTTGTTTCTTCCTCACCCTAACCCGTTCTTCCTCCTCCTCTGCAGGCTCTGTTCATTATCTATTCTTATACCCATTTCACAACATTGTTACAAAGAATTCTTATAGCGGAGGATTTGGAAGATTTCACACTAGTCGCGGTGGTCGACTTATCGGTGATATAGGCGTCGATCATGGTGAGGAGGAGCTCCGAAGCAACAAAGGTTGGTTCATACTTGCGGCCCTGGATCGCTAAGGTGCTTGCTCATGGTGTAGAGCCACTGTTTCGCCTCAACTATGTTGTCCCCATCGTTTCACTTCGCCACTGTCTCTAATGGTTTTTAGTGAGAATCAATGAAAAGGAACATGGGTGATGGGGAATTTACGAGAGGGTCATTTTTTTTCCTGGTCTGTATGTCGAATCTTGAAGGAAAATCAAAGATTCCTCCTTGACTCTTTGCTAGATGTCGACCATCCAGACTCCAGAGTTTGGATGTGCTCCTTTTCATACATCACTAACATGGCAGTGTCGTTGCCAGAAATTTGAATACTTGAATGTGACATTGACGATACCCAATCATCGATGGCAGTACCCACGCGTGTGCATCCCTTGCAGATTCGGCGTGGTTGCAGAGAAGGAGATGGTTGCAGAGTCAGGACGTGGTCCGGTGGTTGCAGATTCGGCATGGTTGCAAATAAGGAGATGGTTGCAGAGTCAAGACGTGGTCCGGTGGTTGCAAATCCAGCGCAGATGGTGCAGATCCGGTGGTTTCCTAGTTCGCGTGGTTGCAGAAAAGGAGATGGTGCTTCACGGTGGTCATGGATGGTTCCTGGCCACGAATGGTGCTTCACGGCAGTGGAATGATGGTTGTTTCAGGTGGTGGGGATGAAGTTCTTGGCAAAAAAAGAGAGGCTTGGACTGAGAGGATGAACTTAAGGGGTAGGGTAGGAAGAAATATATTATCTGGTCTTATCATAGGGTGAGAGAGAATATATTGTTATCATGTTAAAGTAAGATAAAAATGTCTGACCTGATTTCATTGTATTATCAGGTTAAATCACCAAACATTTGATAAGATATGATAATATTAGCTAATACTATCAGGTTCTCCTTATCTTGTCCACCAAACGAAGCCTAAAGGGAAAATAAAATGTAAGATTGTTCACATCCTTTTTGAAGGATTGTGATTAAGTGAGAGAAAGTTAATGTAAAAAATATGAATAATTAATGATATAGAGAATGATGTAAAAGTGATTTGAGAAAAAAATATAAGAAAATCAGAATTGGTCGTTAATTTATGTGTAAAATACACCAAAAGTTGAATTTAATGACTTGTAACTTATAAAATCGATTACTCTAATTTCAGCTTCACCCTCTAGCGTTCATCTCCATCCATAGCCGCAACACCTTATTCGGCGATGGTGTGGCGACCCCACTTCTCTACCTCCTCCCCCTCCACCAACCTTTCCTCTGTCGCTGTCACCAAGCCTCCGCCTTTCAAATTCCACCAGATCTAGACAGAGCTCGACGAAATCTGATTCCTGCAAGGCCTCTAGATTCTGCATCCGACGACCTTGTCTTCCTCAGAGACTTGCATATCTTTTATGACCGCTTCTCCACTGTCACGTCCTATCCCTACACCTCCCCTCCACCACCTCCTCGCCCTCCGCCTCCCCCACCACCGCCATCCACCCCATTGTTGTCTCTCTGTCTCTGTCGGATCCAGGTCGAGTTGAAGGTTCAGGAGCGTCAACCACCTTGAGCCGTTATTCTCCACCACCGTCGTGGACTGCCATCAGCTCCGTCTTCGTCGAAAAATGAGTCTCAACCAGCGACCATCGCCTCCGCCTCCATGGTTGCACTGCCTAAAATCACCACCAGTGACCACGCCCAGATCTATGACCCATGGCCATGGTGCTAGCAGAACATGAAGCCGCCGACTACATTTCCAGCAACAGAACCAAGAAGATAGGCTCGTTGTCTTTCATCTTCGGCACCACCAGATGGGTCAAAAATCATGCTTGATGTGTTTTATAAGTGTGTAAAAAAGGCCAAAATGGGTGTTTTGTGGCAAGAGGTTCTCTGTTCTCCTTATCATAAGTATTCTCAAAATGTGAAGAATTTAGGGAGGCGGTGGCAGCTTCCAATGGCAGGGTGGAGAGGAGGGTGGGTAATGGAGGTCAAAGAAAAAAAAAATTAAAACAAAAAAAATTAACTATTACAAATAAAGTCAAGGAAAATGATTCTGTCTACTCAAAATGTAATATATTTATGTGAAATAAATATCAAATTAAATTATATATAATTATAGTATTTTTATAATATATAAAATAAATTTATGAATAGATTAAAAATTAAAATATAAAAATTAAATAATAATAGGACTGTAAAATTAATGGGTACATCATATTGTCTATCATAAAAAGATGCATGATCGAGTTGACCAAAAGTAACATTTTTTCAAAACATTAACAGGTTAAGTTGAGGTTTATGAATAATTTTATATATATTAGTCCTAAATCGATTTAATGAAGTCTTCTTCTTCTTCTTTTCGAATTTAAATAAAATGCTTACATATAGATTTAATCATGGGCTAAGTTAGGACTTTGTCCATGACCGGACCCCTCACCACGGGCTAAAACTATCAAGCATAGGTTTTGGCCCAATCCTAACGTTACCGAATCCATTAACAACTAAATCCACTTAATATCATTCAGCAACTACATCACACCATTCCCAAAATAGATTGTATTATGTACCAAGCCCAAATAAATAATATGAATCAGGAAAAAAAAAAATCACAAAGCGATCAATGAGGAGGATATTCGAAACAATCTATTCAGTATTGGTTAGTACTTTCTCTCGATAATATATGTTAGTTACTGGTCTTTTTAATCACGATAGTATTTGAAAATTAATCTCATTGTAATATTTATAAAGATACCTGTTATAAAGACTAAAAAATATATATTAGTTAGTATTTCGTTTAATATACTTGAATAAATGCAAATGATAATGAACATTGAATTCAAAGGGCCAAAGAAGATATTTTTTTTTTAAGAAAAACCCGAAGAAACTCATCTATTTGTACTATGATAAAGAAAGTAGCGTTTACTACTTCATAGGGTTATAAAATACCTTTCTAATTATTAACTTATTACCATAACAACTAGCAGTTTCTAACTTTCTATTGGTTTACTAGCACATAACTTAGATAATGAATGCCTTAATTTCCATACTCCATGAGCACAAATCATACTCAAGATCAGGGGCAGATTTAAGGGAGGACAAGCATGGGTCTCAGTCTCCCTTTCTCATATTTTTCTTAAATACTAATAATTTAATTTAATTTATTAAAAATAAAAAGATAATTATATTTATTTTTTATAAAAATAATATTTATTATATTAATACTCTTATTTAAAAATTATACTTACATCTTTAATTTTATATATTGTTATTATATTCTAACACTCTTTTATATTTACAAAATTACATATATCTCTCCTACTTTATATATAAGTATTACACAAAGTTCTATTAAAAATATAAAATAAGGGAGGTATGAATAATTTCTCAAAAAAAAAAAGTATCAATATTATAAACATTAACTTTAAAGAGGTCAATATAATTATACCAAAGATAAAATTAGAGAAGTTAAAAAAGTTTATACTTTATATGTATTTAACATATAATTCATGATTATTTTATATATATTGATATTACAATTTCAACTCATTTTTATTAATTTTTAATTTTTACATAATAAATCAATTAACTTTTCTCACTTTTAGCTTCACTTTATTCTCTTTTTCAAAATCTATATATCTAAAAATTTTATTTTACCTATAAATCAAGATGTAAATAACAACTACTATTGTGATACATTTAATATATAACATAAATAATTTTTTTTTTACTTTCTTTACTTTTTTTCATAAATTTTCCTATATAATAAAAGGAAAATACTCTTTTAAAGTGAGTAAATAAGAGTATATTTATCATTAATTTAAAATAATATATTTTAATCTTAATCTATTAAATAATTTAAGAATAAATAAATCTTTATTTGTTAACTTTAAATTTTTTTATATTTAATAATATGATTCATGATTTTTAACTTTTTCACTAAATATTTTTTGCATCCGTCACTACTCAAAACTATGAACAATCTAATTAGACTGATTATTTACAAGTCTGCTCATGCTTATCTCTGCTTATAAAATGCATTCATCAACGAAAATTAATTAAAAATAAGATTGAATTCTTGAAGGGAGTGAAAGTAATAGAAATAAAACAACAGTGTAAACAAGGGATATACTTAAACATATATTGTGTTTGAATGTTTTATATATATTTTTTCAATAGATGTAATTTTTATCAATTTTCTTTTTTTAAATTACGCCCATTTACCATTTTTTTTTAATTACACTCATTTTTCACTCATGCCATGCATACTCTGAATAAAAAGAAGAGAGGAGGATTGACCCCAAAAATATTAAGTCTCATGGAATCTAAAGTTATTATTGATTATGTAGTCCTTAATTTGATTATTCTTTGTTAATGTAAGATGGGGATCTCAGGTATATATTCGCCAATTATCGACCAATTTTAATATCACTTATTAGGTTAAAGAAGTCCAAAACAAGTGACAGATATGTTTTAATGAGCTAAGCAATGAAATATACAAATGAGTTAGACACCACATATTTATTCAAAATTTTAAGTCATTAATTCTATGAATTTTTTTACATATATAATCTTCTCTTTATCTATTATCACACACACGTAAATTCTAAAATAAAAAAAATAAATAAAGATGATAATTACAATTAGACGCACTCACTATATTAATTATTGTCTAAGAAACTATATTACCTAATAGATTTGTACCCGATTGGACTTGAAAGGTTAATTTTATGTTTCAACGTTTGTTTATTAATGAAACGGAATAGAATAAGTGAGGATGGATTAGAAAAGAAAGAAAAAGAATGAAATATAGTTACAATTCTCTTTGTTTAAAAGTTTTATTAACGGAACAGAACGGAACTTCATTACTGATGTGTTCTCCCCATTCCACCTTAATTTTGAGGGGAATAAAAGTTAGACATTTAAGAAGAAGAGAGGAGAAATAATTCCTCATGTGTTCTGTTTCATTTCTGTGTATTTTAACACTCTCAAATAAGAGAAATTATTTTCTTTCCTCTCATTTCTTTTCTCTTCTCCTCATTACCTATCATCAAAATATAATGTTAAACTAAAAGTAGTACATGCACATTATTATAGTTTACCTGAGGCTGAAGTATTGTCGCAACCGTCCCGAAGGGCGCCGCGAAAATGAAAAGAACAAGGAGGATAGGACCTCGGGGTGTTGGGGAGTCGCCACCAATCGCTTTATTCATTAAATGGAATGGCGCAATTGGACACCTAAAAGATGGTCTACGTTTCAGAGTATGAGGTTCGGGGGTTGATTACGGGTAGGGAAGGTGTTAGCACTTACACCGTCCGTTCTAAACGATTCTGCTTAATTTAAATGTTATTTGCAAGATTAATTTAATTGGTCCTTTATTAATTAAAAGAAAAGAAATTTTTATTTTTTTTATTTTGACATGTCCCATTTTGTCAAGCATAATATCAAATATGATAAATGACTAAGACATGGAATGGATGGCTAAATAGCCATTATTTTAGAACAAATTCTAAGTCTATAACATATTGTATAAAAGTGGTGAATTAAAATTTTATCTTTTGAAGAGAAGTAATTTTTAAAATAAATGGCCAAATAAAAAAAAATTTCAATGAATAATTTTAATTCAAAGAAATTTGTTTGAAGTAAGAGAAAGTTTTTTTTTAAGTAAATGGCCAAATAAAATCTCTTTTGTAATCAAGGAGAAAAATATTTTTAGGCACAATGAGATTTTTGCATTAATTTCTAAAAAATATCTTCATGAAAAATAAAGTTTTAATTCACCACAATCATAATGCTAAAACTATATGAATTTGTTCACTTTTTTTGAATACTTTATTTTACAAAAAAAAGTTTATTTTGGTTTATTTAAAAAAATATTTTAATTTACATAATTATTTTAATTTTTATGTGGAGATTAGACTTAACATGGTTCTTTCCTGCAAAAATCCAATATAAAGCCTCAAGATTATCGGGAAGAGTGTAATCGATCAATGCTATTTCCGATCCTCTCCCATTTTTTCCGTCATAGGCTAGTTTTAAAATATTTGATTAATACATTAATTCAAAAAAATAAATAAATTAAATTAAAGCACAAGTACAAATGCATAATGATATTATTACAAGGGAAGTGATATGAAATAAGATTATTTTATACAAATATGAATGACAACAATGAAAATATAATAAACATGTAAAATTCAAGACATCAATAGAAAGTTAAAGCCTAAATGAAAGGTAAAAATAAAATTAAAAAAGGTAAAATAAAAATAAAAATAAAAATAGAAACAAACAACAAAAAAAAAAAAAGAAAGAAAGAAGCGAGACTTACCTTCAAGGCGTATAAAAGTTTTATTCTACACAGAATTTCTTTCAAATCGAACCTTGAAAAGCAACCCACTTGCATGGAGAAAATTTTTTAAAAGTCTCGAATTATCTTTATTTAGTATTAAGCCCAAGTTATTTTTTTTTTTTGGATGTGTAAACCATTGAGAAACACCTCTTTATATAGGAGGAGGAGGGAGAAAGAGCACTTCTCGAATGTGATTAGACACTTTATTTTTTTTAACTTTTTTCCTTTTTTTTCATTTTTTTCATTTTTATTTTTTTAGATTTTCATTCACTTTTCAAGGTTTAGAAATAAACTTTATGGACAAAATTGAGTGTTCATACCTTGATTAAGTAACAAAAATAAAAAAAATATGGACAAAATTGGGTATCAACAAGTATCATATATTTTATGAACAAAATTTGGTTATAACTCTAGGAAGAGGGAACTACCTTTAGTTTTATTTAATTTGTTATTATCTGTTATTTTTAATTTTATTTAATTGAGTTAATAGACATATAACAATGGATTAAATGGGGTTGGAGGAGTTTTCTCCTTTTAAGATTGAAATCAAGTTTTGTTCATATTTTATTAGTATGATTTTGACCGAAAGGTGAAAGAACCACATGTTTTCGTACTAGTAAGTATTTTGTATATTGTATAATTTTTTAAAATTTAGATAAAATTTAAATAAATATAAATTAAAAGAAGAAAAATTTTAAATTATAAAAAATATGCATAATTAATTTATTTTTAAAATATATATATAAATTAAAAGAAAATATATTTAAAATTATAAGTAAAATATACATAATTAATTAAATTTTTTTTAAAGTAAAAAATAACATGTGTTATTTAAAAAAATAACTCAAAAGATTAAATTACTCTTAATAAAATATACTCTAATTTATTATATATGGATGAATTGTGACAAGGTGGGTAACGGGCAAATGGTTAGTTGCCAAGCTTTGTATGTATGTTTTTTATCATGAAAACTTAAAGGGGAAAGGGCAGGTTGTATCAAAAGAAACGAATTAAAGAAGAGTAGGATGGGCGAAAGGAGAGGAGAAAGTAAAGGAAGAAAAATAGCACATAAACAAAAGGAAGCTATTATCATGTCAAGCGTATGAAAATCAGAACTAGTAAAAAAGTGGAAGTGAGGTACATGTCGGAAGGTAGAAATAGCTCAAAACAATAATTTATACAAAAAGGGCAGTAAAGAAGGTTCAAAAACTAGGAAAGAAGTTAGAAAAAATAGAATTAATGTCATATATTCATATGATGATTTTGCCGCAATAACTTCAATTTTTTAAATCACATTTGAGGTATAAGCACGAAAGAGAGTGAGGTGATATAGTGAAGAATCAAATCTTCGACATTAACATCGTACTCAAATCTTATTTAGACAGGTGCCAATTAAGTTACAAAATCATTTGCAATAACTTTAAATTTGATTCATCATTCAAGCTAGCAATGACTAACTTACGGGAAAATTTACATAAATATTATAAATTTAAGTAACGATTATAAATATTATAATAACTGAATATATTTATGTACTAACGTTGGGTGTTGACACTAAAGAGTGTAACTCAGGCAAGGCTAGGTGCCTCTCACATGGATGGCTTTATATATTTATTTGTTGAATTACGTGGATGGGGTTATTTTGCACAACAAACTAATGTCGATGTTGAAGACCCTTCCACCAAAATTAGTGGAGTGACTTCGGCCGTTAACGATCAATAATGAACAGATGAGATATAAAGTTAATTACTGCATGCGTAATATTTATTTACTCAAGCGGTATTTAGGGATAAAAATAAGTCAAGTAATTCATCGAGAGCCTATAACTTTAACAAGGTTGGTTTGACATACTTTGTTTAACCAAAAAGTTAAGTCAAAATTTTTTAAAAAAATTATTTAGTTATATGAGTCAAGTTTAAGGTCATTGAAAAAGTGTTTTAAACTTAACAGATCAACTTATTTAATTATATACATTATTACTTTAAATATATTATAATACTTTAATATTTATATAATATAATTAATTTTATAAATAATATATATTTTTTAAAGTCTAAGTTCATTAGTCTATATAAAGACCTAAGTTCATTAGTTTATTCTGTTGATCTAGCCTAACTCATTTTCACTTCTATCCGTACTCTAATTTTTTTAAGGAGCCTAATATAAATAGCTAATGAATGTCAACAGAACGGATCTGAGAAAATATTTAGAAAAAATATTAAAAATCATAAATTATATTATTAAATATAAAAAAATTAAAGTTAGTAAATGAATATATATTCACTCTTAAATTATTTAGTGAGTGAAGATCAAAATGCACTATTTTAAATTAAGGATAAATACATTCTTATTTACTTACTTTAGAAGAGTATTTTCCTTTCATTATATAGGAAGATTTATGAATAAAGTGAAAAAAGTAAAAAAAATAATATTTATATTAGATATTAAATGCATCACAATAGTAGTTGTCATTTACATTATGATTCATTGGTAAAATAATATATATATATATAGATTTTAAAAAAAGAAAGAGAATGAAACTAAAAGTGAGAAGTGCTAGTAGGTTTATTATATGAAGATTAAAAATTAATAGAAAGATGAGATGAAATTGTAAAATCAATATATATAAAATAATCATGAATCACATGTCAAATACATATAAAATATAAATTTTTTTAACTTCACTATTTTTATCTTTTGTATAATTATACTTGATATCTCCTGATATTAGTGCTTATAATATTAATATTTTTTTGTTTGAGAAATTACTCATATCTCTTGTTTTGTATTTTCAAAGGACTTTATGTAATGTTTGTATATAAAGTAAAGAAAGTATATGTAATTTCGTAAATAAATAAGGGTGTTGGAGTATAATAACAATATATAAAATCAGGGATGTCGATAAAACTTTTAAATAAGAGTGTCATTGTGATAAGTACTAATTTTATAAAAGATCAATGTAATTATCCCTTTATATTTTAGTAAATTAAATTAAATTATTAGTATTTAAAAAATATTAGTGAGAAAAGGGGACCAAGACCCTGCTTGTCCCCCTTAAATTAGTCCCTAAATGTCAATTATATCAATTTTGTTTTTTTAGGTGGTTTACAATATTGATAATTAGATTTCTGTGATTTGAACACTCATAATACGACACTTATGCGATACTCCATTCATATCAGGAGATGGTATAAACTAGTGAATCATTTATATTAGGGATGACAATTTCTGAAACATGGTAATACCGTGGAGTAATAATACGTTAAATTTTCTCCGCGGATATAAATATCCGTTTAGTGTAATCCCCGTTTAATAAACGGGGCGGGGGCGGGGGTGGTTCCCCCAGTACCCGCGGGTACCCGCAAAATATTTACACAAATATTTTAAATAAAATTATTTTAAAAAAAAGTTGATTGTTTATACTTTGTACCTCGAGTCTCCATTATTATCACAAATTACACATTCAAATACTCCCCCAGCATGTTGACCATAGGCAGCAGTATAATTTATCGTAAATAAATTTGAAATTTTGATTGATGAGATGACTGGCAAATTGGAATGATCCTTCCTTGAGGGAAGGGAAGTAAGGAACGCAATGTTTGAGCATGACGTCGCAAGCAAATTCTCTCATCTCATTGAACCGATTTTGCTGTCATTGGCAAAGACTTCAAACCCCATAACCCTCAGACAATGCAACCAAATCCATGCAAAGCTCATAGTCTCCTAGTACACTTCACAACTCCACGTAACCAACACCCTTTTGAGCCTCTACTCCAAATCTGGCCAATTCCGCCATGCCCATCTCCTGTTCGACCAAATGCCTCACAAGAATGTTGTCACCTGGACAACCTTGATTTCTTGTTTGACATTATTTTTAGATTAAATTGTGTTAGACAAATTTTAAAAAATTATAGTATTATACTTTTTTTTCATTTTTTATTTTATTTTTTTTATTTTTTTGAATTTTTTTTACAATTTATTGGGTACCCACGGATATCAGCGTGTATCATTTACCGCAGAGAAAAGATAAACGGGTATCGCATAGATATGGAGACGGGGCGGGGTGAATATTATTCGCGGGGGGGGACGGGGGCTACTACCCGTCTCGCCAGCCCGTCCCTAATTTATACAAGATATAAGAATCGTGAGTCACACTGATATGTAGCACGATGTCCCAAGTGGGTGCCATATTCTTAAAAAAAAAAACATGTTTGTTATCATTATACATTGTTTGATCCCTTGATAGTGTACCATTACATAAATGAGTGTGCTTTGAGTTATGCCCTATATTTTTTTAAAAAAATATTTATTTAAAGTTTTAATTTAGATGCATTGTCAATGTAAAATTTTTTACACCATCAACTAATTATACATTATTAAATTTATCAACCAATTATACAATATATGTAACTTTTGAAATAATTTTTTTTGTGGTACTAGACCCTATTAAGGCTTAGGGGAGGTCTCACCGCTTACGTAATGCATAAGAGATTTTCACTAGGGGCTAGAGAGGGGGTAAAGGGAATGGGAAGAGGAAGTTCCATTTTTAAGATATTGAATCACCTACTAAGAACTTGTAAGTAAATGTTTCAATCATGTGACTTAAAATCACCGAATTACTTTTGAGGTAGTTATGAGCATCAAATATTTCTATTAATATAATAATATATGATTAAATGATGGTGTAAAAAACTTTTACACTGCATTCAAATTTAAATCCATAAAATAAATATATGGCCAAGTAAAAGTGTAACTAACATAATAGACCTCTTGAAATATTGTGAGACTTCCTATCAAATGGGTGGAAAGTTAAAAAAAGCCAGAGAAAGGGAAATTATAATTTAATAACTAAATAAATGAGTGTTTTTTTTACTCGTAAAATAAATATGCTTGATTGTAGCCAAAAGGTTTGGATATTTTTTTTGTTTCATTTACCAGTTCTCAATTGCTTTGCTGTTATTCTAGTTGTTCTCCATTCATTTGTTAAAGATTCTTTAGACTAACAACTCAACCATTTTGTCAGTATCTTGATGTATATCCTAGTAGGAACTCTCCTCCAACGTTTTCTACAACAAATCTGGTAATTCTTGTATTCAAAACGACCTTGAAACTTAATTAAAGGCCGGCCAAATTATTAAGATTAAAAAGATGTAAAATTGATATTTTGCACCAAATTGTAAAATGACTTCCAAAACGTGGAAACTGGAAAGTGTAGATTAGATAAGCACATTGTAACAGAGAGGCTGGGAATAGATGACAATTTTCTAACTTATATGTTGTCGTTTCCCTTTTGATCTTTTCTAATGGGCAAATTGCACCCTCCAATCTTTACTCCGATGCACCATGGATTAGCAAGCTACATAGGATCAAGGCTGTCTTAAAGGGTCGAAAACAATAAGCCATAACTCAGTTTCTTGTTCGGGCTCACGTTACTTCCGCTGATTAAGAAGGTTTCCAACTTTATAAAAATTACAAGATGCTCTAATGAATCACTATCGCTATTCAAGTAAAGTTATTGTGAAGCAAGACATCACATGCACGAAAAAAGGTCCCAGCTTTTTTTAATTCTATTTCAAGAGTTATTACTATCATTAAAAAACAAAAGTCCTCGTTGTTAGACACATTTATTTTATGAAATTAATCCTTTATTAAGCATTTGATCTACACATACTTTATCATATCATAAATCTGACTGATTCTTCGATAGGAATAGTATGGAACCTCCCCCTTCTACCCGGATTCTTCGTTATTTTCAACGAAGATAAGTCTTCTATAACAAAACAAAAATATACTTATCTCTTACCAAAAAAAAAAACACATTCAGAAATTGAAGGGTTTTTCTAATATTCTCCCGGTCATCTCTGAACTCCAAGGGTATCCCAATTCCCAACACAGAAAACAAAGTGAAGAATTGCATAGTTTGTATTGACTTCTTTCATCATTTTACAGTTTCTGACGCTGTCTACGGAATCATTGATTTCATACTTCACGCTAAAACAACAGAAACTCAACTAGAAAACAACAGAAGCAGAAAAAACAGGCAATGATGAATGGAAAAAGAAACCGATTTAAAATATTTTATCAAAAGTGGAAAGACAGATGAGAGACCGGCAGGAACAGAAACGGAATTGGAGCACTTTAGTACTTTTAAAGCTGAAAGCTGCTGGTCCACAGCAAAATCCCAAAAAACACAACTGGGTTTGCATTTCAAGTATGATATGAGAGGAGCCAAGTTGAGTACAATGAAGAAAATTCAATTGTTAGCTAGCTAGCAATTTAACATGTAACTCTAAACATAGCAGACAGTTGGTGAAACCATAAATTATAAGCTATGATTGTACCATCAAAAGCATTTGATCTAACAATAAAGATAATAAAATGTTCTTACCTACTTTGAAAGGAAAAAAAAAAAAACTTTACCCAATAGCAGTGATAGCCAGATGAATGAAGCCAAATTACGCATCAGAAACAACACTAAGGTCGTCATCTTCTGGTGGAGCTGGCACGTTGAGATCTATGAAGCACTCTTTCAATCTAGTAGAATGGTTAGCAGTTGAGGATGAAGATGGGATGAGGTGAGATCTCTTGTGGCCACCAAGTGCTTGACCTGACCCAAATACCTTAGAACAAAACGGGCATTCAAAGATTTTATCATTACCTGCACCTCTGGCCTCTGCTTCATCAGGAAAGCATATACTTTTGTGGCTGCCCAATGCTCGAGAAGATCGAAACGTCTTCCCACAGTTGTGACACTGGTGCTTCCCGCGCACTCTCTTGAACTTGATCTCTTCAAATCCCTTTGGTTTCTCCACTGATCTCTGAACTTCTTCTTCCGCAACATTCCTGCTCCATCTGTCCCTCGAAAGCATCATGAGGCACATAGCAACATCTTCTTCCGGGGAAGTGTCAGAAACTGAACTCACCGGTTCTGGCTCGGTCGGTGACTCCATGAAACTCAGCTTAGGCTTCTTCAGTTCCAAATTCTGGTTCTGGTTCCCTCCAACGCTGGACTTTCGGTTTCGCTTGGATCGTCTGCGAGTTGGGTTCTTTGACTCGGTCTCGCTCTCTCTGTCTTGAACGATAGACCCAGTATCAGTTGGTAAAGAGAACTCAGGATCTGCAAGCCTAAAACTTTTCTTTGGGTTCTCTCTCAACCCATAAATCAGAGCCTTTTCCTCTGATTCTCTGAGTGCTAGTGCTGTTTCTTCTGAAGAGGAATATGACAAGGAAACAGAGTCACTGTGGTCAAAGAGTGGTTCGGGCTTGGGAGGAAGGGGGAGGGTGGCCAAGTGAGCCTTCATGTGCCCACCAAGTGCTCTGCCATTGGCGAATGTCCTGGAGCAAAGCTTGCATTTGTGCCTCTCCATTTTGCACTACACAGCAAACCACAACAACCAAAGTTGAATTGTAGAAATGCTTTTATTCTGGGATGTTTAGGGGAATTAGGAACTTAAAAGGAGTAGGTAACAAGCATTCCTCCACCAATAAGACACACAACCAAAAGTTATGGTTATATATATATATATATATTTTATGAGATGATAAAATAAATAAATTTTAATCATATAATTACATATAAATAATTAAAATTAAAAATTATTTAAAAATTATATAATTATTTAAAAAATTATATATATTTATATTCTAATTTTAATTATTTATTTAAAATCTAATAATTAAAATTTATTCTTCTTACTTTTTATAATAAATACTTATTTATATATGTATACGTGAGTTGTGAAATGCCAAAACAACAAATTATACGTCATTAAGTATTCAGCGGCAAACGGCAAAAGTTAAATGTGAACTTGTACGGGAAAATAGCTATAAGTAACATGGGAACCTTGCTCAGATGGAATAACTTTTTCTATTTACTGCTTTCTGTTTCTGAGCCTCTAAAAGTACCCAAAAAAAAAACAAATGTATACATTTTTTAAAATTTGTGTGTGAAGGCGTATTTAGAAGATTGCTTTAGAGGATATTACTCAACTAACTTCCGGAAGATTATCTCTCTGCTTTGAAAATAAATTATCATCAAGTTAGAGACTGTTAGTAGAAGAGGATTTGAACCTATGCACAATTTTTATATATTTTTTTTTTGACTATGTACAATTACTTAAGAAACAAACTGTGGATCCCCGGAAAATATTCATTATATAGAAATTCAAAATTGTTAAGTATTTGGTCCTGATATGCAACTCTCTAATTGAGAATGGCTGATATTCTTTTTTCTTTTTTGACTATGTGAACGGTTGATATTCTGATTGCAAAATATAACGAAGATGACTATAATTGGACTTTGGATACAATATCACCATCACGGTAAATCGGTAATGGAGACAACTTCAAATAAATTGTTGGTATTTATGATTTTTTTTTTCTGGGTATCCTTTCATAAATATTTTTCGTGCAAACACAACATTATGCTCTTTACTGTTATAGAACCAAAAAATCTCAACACAAAATCAAAATTAAATTGCCTGTTTAGTTCCGAATCCAATATTGATTAATTAATGAAATATATCGTTCCAACTTCCAAGCCAATATTTTAGCGCGTTAAAGGATAACTTTTTTTAATTGAATAATTTTAAATTCTCCTACACAATTCATTTATTAATTCTTCTAATTATTAAATAAAAAAATATTAAATATTTTTTATATTTTAAAGATATTAAAAATATTTATTTTTTTATTAAATATTTTTTTATGTAATATTAAAAGAATTATTAAAAGCATTTATTAAGCGGATATAACAAAACTCTTTTTAATTTGATGACTATGTTAAAACATAACTTATAAATTATAAAAAAAAAAAAAAAAAAACCTTAAATTGGAAAATCATGTTTATCACTGTGTCATTTTCAAGTTTTATGCATTTTATTATGGACTTAATTTGAAAGGCAGTGTAAAAAATTTATATTTGTTACTACATCATTAAAAATATTTGATTTTCTTAATAATTATTTCAAAAGTTATACTTATGTAGAGGTGACAAAACGGATTCAACTTGTTGGGTTAATCTGCCAACTTGTCATTTTTTGACCGATGAGTTCAAGTTTTCAACCTACTTTTATTTTCTAACCCTCAAAACCCGCCCCGCATAACCTCGAGATTAAGCGAGACGGGAGCGGATTGGTCCGTTGGGTTGAGTTTTTTTAAATATTATAAATAAATTTTTTATTTGTGTTTATAATATTTTTATGTATATGATACTAATTTTATTTTATTTTTTTTATTTTTTAGTCTCTATAAATTATAATTTTTTTATTTTTTAAATTTTATATATATTTTTTATTTTTTATACATTTTTTTTATTTTTTAGGTGAGTTAAAGCTTTATTGACCCGCTAATCCGCCTATATTTTTCCCATTTTCTCTTTTATGCGAGTCAACCCGCCAACTTATCTTAAAACGGGTAAGTTGACTCTTTCAACTCATTTTTCAAAATGGGCCAACCCACCCCACCTCACATTTTGGCGGGTTGAAGGCAGAGCGGGGCGGGACAAGGCGGATTGGCCATTTTGCCACCTCTATACCTATGATAATATATAATTAATTAATGATATAAAAATTGTATACTATGAGTGTGTTTGGAATGAATAAAAATGAGAAATAAATTGATTGATTTGATTTGAATTGATTTGATTTGATTTAGAAATCAAATTTTGTGTTTAGAACTTAAAAAAATAGATTTGAATTGATTTAAAAATCAAATTTTGTATTTAGAATTCATTAAAATGAGAATTGATTTGATTTAATTTTATTATTTTACATTTTAACCCTTATGAGAAGTTGTTAGAAATAATTATTAAGGGTAAAATAGTATATTTATTTCAAATCAAATCAAATCAAACAAATCCTATCAAATTTGATAGAATTTAAAAAATAAAAGGAATGAAATTTATAAGATTTTAAAAATCAAATCATTTCTTATTTTTTAACATTTTAAACACCAAATTTAATTAAATTTAATTTACAAATAAAATCATTTCCTATTTTTTTGCATTCCAAACACATGAGTCCATAAAAATTAAACTCTTCTATTATACTACGTGAGTGCCAACATATAAAAATTATGAGAATCTGCATTATGCACACACAAAATATCTGTGAATATTTTTTTATTTTATTTATAATATTTTTTGAAATTAATATATAAATAAAAAAATATTAAATTTTAGAAGTCTAAATCTCCCAATTTATGAAAATAATTTCTCTCGATATATATTTACTTATACTTTAACCATTTTAAGTAATCTCCAAATATTTATTTAAATAATTTAAAATGTTTAAAAACCCTTTTTTGTTGTGTTTCACTTTTTTTTTTACAGGATCACATGCATTTCTTTTTTTTTTTTAAATTGTGATTAATATGAAAGAAATGGCATGTTACAAGTCTAAGCAATGACTTTAATTCGTATTATTTATAGATTACCTTTTAAGGGAAATTGAATCTAAGCTTTCAAGTTATTTCATGTCTCATTTTATAGAATTAATAATTATAATTTCATATTTTAGAGACCAGATTAGTATATTTATATGCTATGAAATAAGATTTAATTTCTTTTTTTTAACAAATCATGTAAAATTAAATTTAAATATTATATATGAAAAATTTAAAGATTTTAATTATAATAAAGATATTTATATAATTTAGTTCAATTTTGGTTTTATATATTAGATAATAAATAATTAAAAAATTATTTCGAAAATCACCAAAACATTGAACTTTAATTATCTCTTAAATAATAACAACGCAGCAATTAATGAGAAGTGGTATTATCCTCATTGACAGCAAGATTAATTAATTAATTAACTATCATGAAAATTCTGTTAGTTTTCGCAGTGGTATCAATGCCATCTGTCCTCTAATGGCAAGACTCGGCATGCTGATTTGCTGATTGACAACCTGTCGTGCGCAACGTGATCACACTCACAACAGGCGTTGATCGTAACCTTGCACGATATGACATATCATGGTTTTTTTTTCCATTTTTTCCTTTTTCCTCTTCTCTGTCTCTTTCTTTTTTTTTTCCCCTAAAAAAAATACTAATATAATTAAGTAATGACTTTAGAGTCTTTTAAAAAAAAAACATTTTAGTCATTTTAAAGCCTTATTGTAGTACCAAAACATGTGTTTTATTCACTTGGGTAACACAGCAAATGACCATACATAATTACACATGCATGCTTTCAAAATAAAAAAAGGTGTTAAAATGTCAAATATGAGATAAAAAAATCAAATATATATGTAAAAAGAGTTAGATAATGCTATTTAATAACTTTTTTTTTGTGATGTGAGGCATTATTTGATGATAGTGTTAATAGTGTATCATATTTAAACTCTTCATCAAAACTGTACTTTAATTTAAGTATAATCATGAATTATGTACCAAGTAAATGTTTGAAGTAGAAACTCGCATGTATAATCACCCACTTTGTGATTATGCACGGAATTGCAAACTCTAATTTAACCAATAAGAATCCTGAAATCAGTTTTTTTTTTGGTGCGCATAATCACTTTTGTAAAATACAAAAACATAATTTGGATGGTCAGGAAAAATCAAGGGTCACAATAGGTGAACCTCTTCCTCGTCTCCATATGAGAAATTTTTGTATAGATTTATCCATTCATTTATATTTATTAAATGAATAAAAATATAGTTAAATATTTAGTGGGGCTTACAGAAATTTTCTCTTGTTTTTCTTTACTTTCCATCTAAAAGTAAGAGAATTATAAGAAAATGATGGGATTAAAGAAATTTCATCCCTCCAAATCATTTTTTTATTGATAAAATGCTACTAAACAAAGAATAAACTTTATCCAAGAATGTCTATTGCCTATCATTTGTATCTATTGTCATTCTTATTTCATTAGTTTTTTATTAAGTAAGTTATTTTGAACTATTAAATCAAATAAAATTAAAAGTCTTTTGATAAAAGGTTAATGAAAAAGAAGTGGTAATTGCCACTCCCACTTCATCCCTCCAACTCTTTCCTTTTCTTTTACACTCTTTTTAACATACCAAACAAAGCCTAAATTATCATTTGTTTTAAATTGCAAATTGATCCTTATGATGTCATTCAAAATTCTAAGCAACAATTTTGGTCTGGATCTTCAAATCGAGAAGACAAGAAGGTACATAAGATGAATTGGAACTCATGGATAATATGCCAATTGCCAAAAGGCAGCAAGAAAATGGATTTTGAAGACATGACAACTACTTTTAACTAATGTCAGTTAAGCAGGCATGCTAATTCAAATGAATATGGGCGCATGCTTCACAGAATTTTGAAAGGAAAATATTTCTTGAGTCATAAATTTTTTGAAGTTAGTTTGGCCGCTTGGGTCATAAATAGGACCAGGTCGATGGGTCGGTCATTGTTTACCATCAGTTGCATCTTTTTTTTTTAAATAAGAATTTTTTGTTTCTGGACCGTACTTACCCAACAAGTTCGACCAACCTTATTCTAGTTGCTCAAGTTGAGGGGTTGTAGACAATGTTTACCTAAACTCGACCAACTATACTTTAATTGCCTAAGCTGAGGGACTGTGAATCATTCAGACCCAACAAGACCAGTTGGCCACATCCACACTAACTAACCTACATTAAGTTTTGGGACATACTAAGTCCAAGCTCGATTAAAAAATCCAACCAGATTTGCTTGAGAACTCAAGTTAACCTAGGAGCATGCCCATAACAATCTCATACTTCACTAAGGTAAGAAATTCGACCAAGATCAATGATAATCACTGCTAAGTTAGATTTAGGTAAATGATCAAGAATTTCACTTGACATATAATCTCATGATTTCTTCCTGACAAGCAAGTGCCTATGGATCAACCCTAGGCACCCTTTTAAAACTAGTCTAGTTGCCTGAGTAAAGCATGTTCCACTTTTTACTCTAAACTCAATCCTAGTATCACCTAGCAGACTAACCTAACTTTTACCTTGCCTGCCTAGGTCCTTGGTAGTTCTCGCCATTGCCTCCTTCACTCGCCTTCAATGAGCCTTCCTTAGTCCCTGGACTTAGGTCTTGAAGTCCGAACGGAACAATTCCTAATTGAAAATCAAAACTTAACATATCCACTATCAACTTATCCAACATGAGACAAACTGTTGCATAGTGCAATAATGGTTTGACGCCAAGCATCTAATTTATAATGAGAATCTTTACATATTTCTTTTTATTTACTGATTGTAAGATTAATATATAATGAAAATATTTATCTTTTTATTTATTTATTTGATGTGGGACTAGCGTAAGATTTAAAAAATATATTATATTTTTAATTTAATTCTTATTATATGTGATAAATCAATTTAATCATGTTAAAAAATATATTATAAATAACGTTTTTCATGATTTTGCTTATATCCTTAACATATATATATAATCGTCACACATATTCTCATATATTTATATAATTATATATTTTTTGTATGTACAAAACTCAGATTCATTCTTGGTTTGGCTGATTAGATATAAAAGCTCTTAATTTTTTCTTTGATCAGTTTAAGGACCGGTCCAATTTTAATAGTATTAGGTATTTTTTTTTCCTTGTTGATTTTGTTTTTGGCAAGCTGTGTGCTACTGCTAAATACTGAGCACAAAGTACTGATGGCGACGGAAAAAAGCAGGTAGAGACCATGCTTTTCTTGCAATTCTGTTCTTCCAGTGCCTCATCCTTGAGGGCTTTGACTAAAGGGAGGACACCCAACAAATGCTAGTCGAAGACATGCTTGGAAAAATCTGCTATTCCGATACTTTTTAGCTTGCTCCAAACAAGGCCTACCCTAATTAAATCTTGGTATCGGATTTTATATATTTTTTAAATATCAGTATGAGATGGTTGTTTTTGGCGTCCAAGTCAAGTATATTATGAGAGGCATTATGAGGCATTGCATTTGCATGCGAAGCGAAGGAGAGATGAATGATGAGGGACCACGATTCGGTGCAATCGACCAAACTTTAACAGACATATATCAAGATTATAGAGTGGCCTACACCACAGGACGAGTGAAGGTCCTTCACTATTGCGCTCCTGTCTGCTGGAACTACAACCTTGCTATAACCAGATAAGCTGCTATCTAGGCGCTGCTCGCTAGTAGTGGCTCTCATGTCTCAACTATTATTACAGTATAAAAAAGTTATAATATTCTTTGGATAATTTTAATTAGAGAAATTCTCTTTTTTGTATTTTTTTACATTACATCAATTTAAATTATATAATTTTGTAAGTCCTATTATTTATATAAACATAACAAGAGCCAAAAAAGAAAAAAGAAATTGAGAGAAAAATGTGAACTGGAAATTTGAAATTGACAGAATGAATAAATGTGTGTACATCAAGCCATTCTGTGACTTATATAAACTAGAGAATGTAACCAATCGATAACTAAATGTCAAGTCATCAAATTAACTTAACTAATTTCTAACTAACCCAATTAATCTCTTTAACCTATCCTGTAATAGATAAAAAATCAAATAAAGATAACTCTATCAATATATAAAAAGATTAATATATGTTTTGGTCTTCCAAAATTATGTGTCATTAAATTGGTCATTCAATTCATTTATAAATATATTAAAATGGTCCTTCAATATTTATTTATTTTAATCAATTTTGCCCTACTAAGAACTAATTTAATGTCGCTTTAGTGATTAATTTGATATAAAATTATTAAATGACCATTGATATATTTATAAATGAAAAACTAACATGATGACAATTACATGTTTAGAGAGAATTGTCTCTCTGTACTTTTAATGGGGTGTTGTTTGCTTTGATCCTTCATATGCTAGAAAGCTTTCGGACATGGCGGTGGTAAGTACTGTAAAAGCACTCCAACAAAGTCAATGAGTGACAGAGCTTGAACTATAAACTATAGGTAGAAAATAAACATACATGGAATGTTTACCTAAATGTGCTTAAATAGGAGGAGTGAGACTCCTAAGATTTGTGAAGGTGAGTTGAACATGAGACGTTGGACTTGGGCACAACAGAGACCTATAGGTCTAAGAACCAAATGAATATTTACTCTAAAAAAACTTAGAAAGAGAATTTCTCCTAAAATTAACTACTCAGAAGAATAATATCTCAAAAGCAAGAAGCAAGCATAAAAATCCATCAGTGAGTTTATTTTTATCTTTTTCTTTTCTGTTATGAAATGTCAGCGTTTCATTTGCCTTTACATTTACATATCGCGCTTAGATAAGAATATCCAGTAATATTATATAAACAGAAAGCGATGGAAAGTTGGCGGGTCAAGTGGTCAACTAGACAATGGATGTTGCATATAAAATACATCTTCTGGACTGTCGTGTACCAAATCCCAGTAAATGTTTGATGAGTGATGGAGAATGCCAAGAAATTACAGCACTTCTCTGGTTATCACTTTATAGCTATGACGTTTGTGCAATCGTATAAAGGAGAACAAAATGCAACTTTTACCAAACTATTGTTTTTTCTAAAGACGGTAAATGAATGGGTGGTGTCCTTGGCAAAGATAAGAAGGTGGTGTTGGAAAGTCATCCAGCAGCCCATGCGGAAGTTCTACAATTAATTAACACAAGAATATTCCAAAATGATAGCTGCCATCGTCAATTTGCAGTTTTTTTGGGGGAGGTTGAGAAGTCAATTTGCAATTTTAGATGGAATCAGCAGTATTGACATTTCATCCATTTGAAATTAGACTTTGAAGAAACTTCTGAAAGAACTTTGAAGACAATAATCAAAAGATATATAATTATAGTTGAAAAAATGTAAAAGATTAATTCACTTATCTGGTTCATTCTTAGATACTGCTTTCAAAATTTGGGGTACATGTTTAATTACAGGATTATTATTTTAGTTCAACACAACCTATTAACTGGACTTATCCAAAAAATTAAATCATGAGTTTGTACTTTGTACAATGCCAAATTACATCCAAATTAAGGATAATAAATCCATGCAATCTAAAACAATCAGGACCAAGACCAAAAAAAAGTTGGCAACAACTACACGTACACATATGGCCGCACCAACCAGTTTATATTCCTCTGGGTCTCACCAGAAAGTCACCATAAGCAAGATCAACACACGCCAAGGGTGAACCAGAGCAGAGCAGAGGACATCTTGTAAGGCAGTGAGATTTGTTTAACGAAATATGAAACCAAACGACCAAGCAATCTCTTCACACTAACATGCTTTTTCGATATACTATTCAATCAACCAATAGCAAAGCAGCGTCGCAAGATCTTTTGCTCGTACTTATGGGGTGGTTTTGCTTCAGTTGCATCTTATAAAGAACAAAAAAAAGTCCATATATTGTGTCATGTTTCATTCTCAGGGTACTCTTAGAAATGCTCTTTGTCACGAATACGTCAAGGGAGCAGCTGTTTCAAGGTTCTGCAAAAAAAGTTAAAAATGCATGTGGGTACTTAATTTTACACTCTCCATTAACCATTACATTCTAAAGCACATTGTTCAGCACATATAGAGATTGCTTTGCCATGTCCTCTCTATATATACATGCTGGTTGGGATTGCCTATTTGTCATCAAACTTATTTAAATGCATTACTTGTTTAATTGGGACTTAAATTGACCATATATAAACACTTTCTTAACTCAAAACCCACTTAACTATAAACTTCTCCTATCTTATTTACTCTGTTTCTAGCGCAATGAAATAAGTACATACTACTTGTTGACATTTGAAAAAGAAATCAACTTAAAAGAGGCTTTGCTGCATCAGATGACTCACTCTCTAAGCCATCTCCATCTGCGTAGCCTTCTTTCCCTTTGGCCCAAAGAACTAAGTAGAGCCCAGTGAACATGAGGAACATACCTGCAAGGCTGCAATGCAATATTGTACGGACGAATAAGATGCTACAATTGGGAATATAGTTTGCAAATTAAAGTCAATAGATAGGAATCTTAATAAGGCACCTTCCAAAATTAATAGTGTCTCCTAGGGTAACAACCGAGAAAATGACGGAGCAGAGTGTACCAATGGGGCTAAACATGGAGACCAAGACTGGCCCTCTCTTCTTAAGTGCCCACCCGTTGAAGCTTAGGCATATTCCACTCACTGCACCTGCCTGTGCATTTAGAATTTGATGCCTTTAATACTCATGATCATGACAGTAAGAATATAAAAAGTTGCATACATGGGTGGCAGAAATGACCATACTCCCTATAATCTTATCCCTGCAAATGTTTCACTAGCTATCATGCTTTGCTAAATAATAATGAAATTTTAAAGCTAGGTTGCCCTACGTCCCTACCCAATTCTCTGGCCCATGTTACCATTCTACTGTTTCAACCTTCTACATGCTAAACAAATAAATAAGCACATAATCACCAAGAAAATAATGAGACGGGTGGAAATTACCAGAATAGAATAGCCAATCAGGTCTCCTAGGCTCACAAGTGGCCAACCAGTTTTCAGTACGTGATCTTCAAGTAACTGAACAATTGCAGTCATGAACGCCCCAAACAAGGACGTTATTGCGGACAAGGACATCGGGGCAGGCAAATCTCCAAGAGCAAAAGCCTGCAAGAACAACAATTTTCGTTGAGTTAAGAAATTAAGTAGACATGTGTCTTCTTTTCTTATTTGATTACAAGTTACCTGAACGACAACGTTGCTTGACAATATGAAGACTGCAGCCATGAGATAGAGGCAACCAATTATCTTCTGCTTGTCAAAGATAAAATCTGATGTAGTTGATAATTGAAGTGTAGGTTCTTTCTCGGTTGCAGGAGCAGAAATGCTTTGCATTATGCTCATTGTGAAAGCACCCAACACACAAAGCAATGTTCCTAAGATTTTTACTTTACTATGCATGTTCCATAAATTGACTTTCTCTAACCTGCCCAACATAAGAATTTCCATTCATTATCAAAGGGATAACTAGTGGAAGGCATCTATTGGCATTGCTGATAGCATTTAAGCATATTCCTTACTTTTGGCTCAAATGTGAATTATAACATCTTTTTTTTTTTTCCATACTTTCCCCTAAATCCAAATCCCTTGAATTATTTTGGGCCAAATAGTAAGTACATCATCCTCTGCAAATGCAATAAATCCTTTTTTATTTCCTAATATTATCACATTCACCATTTGGGGATGAGTTAGAGCAATATTAAAATTATCAACAACCCATATAAAATAAGTTAGATTACCCAAAAGTCCATGCGATGATGAAGATAAGACCTGGGGCAAGGTTTGGCATGGCAGTTCCCATTGCTGGCGACGTTAGATTGATTCCTTTGAGGAATAAAGACTGGAATATTACTCTGCATAACAAAGGCCAAGAGAAAGAAAATATAGCATAGTATTTTATTTTAGAAATTTGAAGAACCAAAACACACAGGAAAATATAAAACTAAAGCGTAACCAGTGAAGGTGTAAGGTTTTGGTGACAAAATAGTAAGGGGAGAAAAAAACCCAGCAAATATCAGAACCACTAATACAGAGGATCATTAATTAATACTATAAATTGGATAAATGTTAAAATTATGGATTGTTGTGTGATTTGACAAGTTTTCTTTCTTTTCTATAAATAACGATTAGGGATACATTATTGCAACCAAATGATTTCATTTAGGTCAAACGTAACCAACAATTCAACTAATTAAGCATTCTCATTGACTGCTGAATCACTAAGGAAAGGAGGACAAATGAAAAGCAAAAGAATCAAAACCAGTATAGGCCGTTTAGGCGTAACTCAGATGGTGGGAGGTAGGGTGAGAATTTAATTAGGAACTTTTGCAGGCAATATTTTCCTTCAATAATTTTTTTTAAACCTTTCTTCTATTTCTTTACTTGTTATTTTCAAATTCTCATGTAACTTGATATAATTTTTATTCTTAAAGTCCTTAAAATACTTTTACCAAAAAAGTCCTTACAATACTACCTTTCATTATAAAGGGATAAGCTAGGATAAGCATTCTCTGGAAAATGTGGATTAGCACAAAGTAAGGGTGATTTCTCTTTAGGGGTTGGAAATAGCAGATAATTTATACATGAAACTCTCATAAGGTTTTGAAATATGTCACATAATATTGTAAAAAGCAAAATAGGTTAAGAATACAATTTGATACTTGAAAGTATGAACCCAAAACATGGGATTTTGAAGGCAGAAACTAAGATTATCTAATTTCATCATCACTCGCTTATCATCTTTTTTTTAGCCCCTAACTGGAACGTTTATGAAATAAATAAATAAATCAATCAATGATAAAGGAAATTAAGAATAAGTTGTAAGATTTCCTTACCCTCCAAATGAAAGAAGCGACAGCTGTGTAATCAACTTTAAACTGCATTTCTTAGGCCACCTAGTCCTGCAACAGATACATTACATTACATCATGGAATTCATCTTCAAATAATTCACATCCCAACAGAAGAGAGAAAGTAAAAATCGCATTTCTACAATTCATTTAGAGGGGCAGAGGGACCTTTCAAAACAAAAGGCAATGGGGAAGAGAATAAGGAATGTAGCCAGGGAAGTGAAAATGACAATGGTAAGAGAGCTGAGGCCCAATGACATAGCATAACTCATCAGCACAGCGTTCCCTGCGTATATAAATTGAACTCCTATCAATCCTCCGATTATTGCTACATCTTCTATCACTCTCCTCATCTTTCCTTCTAAACAAATTCAACTGATTATATCAAAATGGCTCGTGTTTTCTTTTATTAAGAGAGGATATATTGCATCCTATCCTCTCTTCATTCTCTTTTGCGTTTTTTTGTCTCAACGCCACAGCCTTTATTTCAAATTCCCTTCAATTGTGTTAGGAAACTCATATTGCATTTGTTTGTTTCAGAAAATGGTAGTAATAATATATATGCTAGCTGCTTTGCTCCTGCATATGCCTCTTATACGAAATCTTTGTTTCCCTGTTGTAGCCGAGCTAACCTCCATGATGTTGGTGTTTCTACCAACCCTTTCTCTCTCTGGTCTGACTTTGTTTTATTCTTCACTTTTCCGGTTTTCCTAGATATAAATAGTGGTAATTGGTTAACGTTGAAATGATTCTTTTGTCTAAATCTAGATTTTTTCTTAAAAATAGAGAAGGATTATCCTTCCTGGCCGTTGTCTATTTTACAGATGACAGAAATTTTAATAGGTATTTCGTTTAGTATGAATTGTTTTAATTCCAACAATGGAAAGATGTCCATGCAATGTAAGCGAAGTGAATTTGAATAATGTATAAGATGCAGGCATGCATTATGCTTCTTAATAGTCCTAGTGCCACTGCTACATGAACTCATCCAGCATCTAAGGGTTGAATCTGAAAAAACAAAAAACTAAATAGAACACACCTTATAGTCTTCAAATTAATAAATTACAGTGAAATAATTAACAATTATATAACTGTTTTTCCGTAATAAAAACAGAGCAAAAAGATATTAGAATAGATAGTTATAACTTTCTTCAATAACGTAGTGCTCAACTTAGAACTTGTTTTTTCAAGTATTTTTGTGGAGAAATATTTTTTGTATAATTTTTATATGCACATTATATTTATATCATATGTTAATATAAGAGAGATATTAAATTAGTCTGTATGTAATTATAACATTTTTCCGAGATTTCAAAATAAGTATGTGAGTAAGTTAAAAAAGTTAGATATATAAAAATTAAATGAATAACCAGACATAACTGTTATATTTTTATGCGTTATTTTTTCTAATATAATATATAAACTGATACACTTATACTCCTCCACACACATTTTGCAAGCCATAGGTTCTTATAGGATCTCATATAGAATCTCTTCCTGCTCTGATTAATTTCCTTGTCATTGGGAAAGCAATGCAAAGGTTCCTCTGCAATGAAGCACGAAAATTTAAGAAGCTTCATCGTTCTGTCGCATTTCCTTCAGCCTTAGCATATGGTACTAGTTTGGATCATATTCATAGTAGCATTGGAGGCGGTAATTTCAATTGGGTAAATCTCATCGAGGCCCTTGCGCAGGGGCAAGGTGGAACTAATGCTGAGTTGGCGTTGTTTGAGGCCTCTCGAATGTTAACTTGTGGTCATAAACCAAATGCCTTTGCTCTTGTTCACCTCGTTCGAGCTACCACCGACCTGGGTTGCCACTCATTCGGACAACAGCTCCACAGTTACGTTTTACGGTCTGGCTATTGTTCCCATACCTATGTCTCCGCCTCCCTCGTCAGATTTTATGTCAAAATGCACTCACTTACTGATGCCCACACATTGTTCGTTGAAACTCCTCAACCGAACGTTGTTTCTTGGAACACCTTGATTTCTGGGCTTGTCCACGCTGGCCAGTTTCGAAATGCGTTGTCTTTTTTCACACGCCTAGAAGGGTCCCACATTTATGCTGACGCATTTTCGTTTACGTCTGCTTTGGCAGCTTGTGGCCAACTGAGTCTGTTGACACTGGGCACTTCAATTCACTCCAAGATAGTGAAATTGGGCATGGTTGATGGTACTGTTGTTGCAAATTGCTTGATTGACATGTATGGGAAATGTGGGTCTGTTGAAGATGCTGTCAGGGTCTTCTCTCATATCATTGACAAGGACGTTATTTCTTGGAATTCAGTCATAGCAGCAAGTGCAAACAACGGAAACGTTGAACTTGCATACAAGTTTTTGCACCTTATGCCAAACCCTGATACCATTTCCTATAATGGGCTGATAAACGGCATTTCTCAGGTGGGGAATATAGAAGATGCTATTCAGATTTTGTCAACCATGCCAAGTCCAAATTCATCTTCTTGGAACTCAATAATTACAGGATTTGTTAATAGGAATAGAGCTCGAGAAGCTTTGGATATGTTCTGTAAAATGCACTCAAGAAACGTGCAGATGGATGAGTTCACATTTTCAATCATTTTAGATGGAGTTGCTGGTCTGTCAGCGTTAACGTGGGGAATGTTGATACATTGCTGCACAATAAAGGGCGGTGTAGATGCATATGTAGTTGTTGGGAGTGCCCTCATCGACATGTACTCAAAATGTGGGCAGGTGAAGAATGCCGAATCAATCTTCCATGCACTGCCTAACAGGAATCTGGTTAGCTGGAATGCAATGATATCTGGCTTTGCTCGCAGTGGTGATTATGCACAAGTTATCCACCTCTTTGAATTGCTGAAAATGGAAAGAGATATAAAACCTGACGGTATCACATTTCTTAACCTTTTATCTGTATGTTCCCATAACCAAATACCATTTGAGGTTGCTATGTATTACTTTGAATCTATGATCAATAAGTATGGAATTGCACCATCCATTGAGCATTGTTGTTCATTGATACGGCTTATGGGACAAAAAGGACAGTTGTGGAGAGCGGAGAGGATGATACATGAACTTGGTTTTGAGTCATATGGAGTGGTTTGGAGGGCTTTGCTTGGTGCTTGTGGAACTCAGAGAGATTTACAAGTAGCAGAGATTGCAGCTGCTAAGGTGATTGAATTGGAGAGGAATGAAGATTATGTTTATGTGATGTTGTCTAATATGTATGCATCTTTTGGAAGATGGGAAGATGTGAGTGTAATTAGGGGCCTCATGAATAAAGAACGAGTGAGGAAAGAAGTGGGTTCCAGTTGGATAGAAACAGTTTTGTACCATATGAATCCACATTACAGTAGCGTGTGTATCTCGAATTTTCTAAATATTGAGGCTGTATTGCCTGATCCTAAATACTGAGGCGTTTGTTTCGTAATAGAGAAGAAAACATTATATCAAGTGTTGATGAGTGTGTGGTCAAACGGGGCTCCCTAGTCCCTTGGGTGATTTCGTGGTAAAATTATTAGTTACACATAATTGTATCACGTTATTTTTATACACATTTACAAAAATTTAAAGAAAAAAAAAATAAAATTTTCTAAATTCACTCCTTATAAAAAATTATTATTTTTTATTTAATTTTTAATAGTATATATAAAAATAATATAATACAATTATGTATAACGAATAATTTCTTGATTTCGTGTTGTATGGTTTTAGCACTTCACCAAGCACAGACTTTAAAGTCACGAGAAATTTATGAATGAAAATAAATATGGAAAAAAAAGTATAGAATGAAAGAGATCATCTTCTTTGAAGATAGAAAAAGAAAAGATATCAGAATACGGTTCGTTTGAATTGGGCCCCCACCCTCTCCCACCTCCCAAAAAAAGAAAAAAGAGAAGAGTTTTCCTTGAGATCCGCTCAAATTGGCACGGCTGTGAATAAACAAGCATGTCATTTTTAATCATATGTCTGAAAATATTAATTACTCATTTTGATATAATTTAATTTATAAAATGCGAGTTGAATTGAATTCGTAACTTCAGTTGGTTAAAAAGTACTCTAATATGTAATATGAGTCATGTGACGTGTTTGAAAAGTATTAATTCACATAAATTTAATCCCACCAAAATAAATTTTCTTTTAAAAATAAATAGAAGTCGTTTAGTCTTTTTGTCATTTCAAGTTATTTTTTTATTAACTATTTTTAGTGCTAATTAAGTTTAGATATAAACATTATGGTCACATTGAGAGTATGACTAAGAAAATATTGATGAGAAACTCATAAAATATCTAATGGATCATTACAATGAAAATTTAGTGGACCACTTAGATAACAAAGAATATGTTGAGAAAATTAAAAATGAAATAAATGATTATATCATTTCATATATTATATATGATGACACCGACTTCGGTTGACTAAAGTGACTTATTCTTTATGACTTTTAGGCTTGCTAGTTTGTTTTAGTTTATTTCAAACTTATGTTAATTTTGTAAGACTTGTTATGTTCACTTATTTTTGTTTGAGACTTGTTATATTTGTATAAAACTGATTATGTGATTTTTTAATTTATTTGAGATGTATGTAGTTTTTAATTAAGATACATTATGTATAACAAGTTATTGATTTCGTATTTTGATAATTATTTTAACAAAACATTTTTTTAAATGTATGTTTCGTATTGGCAGCTGAATCAATAAGAGTTAAGAACATGCAAGTAGAATAACGAGATTTGATTTACACAAATGCTCTCTATTTTAATTTTTCTTCTCTTATTTTCCACTTTCTCCCTCGAGCCTCATTAGGGGCCATATAGGGCCTTACAAAAAAAGATATATGACGATTTAGGTCGGGTTGGATCGTAAAAAAAAAAAAATCAATCCAACCCATTAGTTTGATAAATGGGTTAGATTTAAAAATATTACAAAACTTACTCAATCCACCCATCGGATACCCTTAATATTAATCATAATATAAAATATTCTTATTTTATAAAAATGCTTACTCTATCAAAATTTATGCCATATTTTTTAACGAATAAAAATATTACATAAAATAATAATCATACATTTTTTGTGATTATTCTATTGTGAAAAGTTTTTTTTTATAATTTCTATTGTGAGAAGTTAATTATTCGAAAGTAATTTTATAAAATAGATAGATCTTACATTAAGATAAAATAGGATAACTACTACATTTTTCGATTTCCCTTTGTCAAACTAAAAAGATAAGAGTGTAAACTGTATACTAATGAAGTTTGATTAATAGTAGTCTCAACGATTGACTTATTGACTAAATAAAAAATAATAATATTCTAGAAACGTATTACATGTAAGTTTGACTACCAACCGTTAATTTTTGGCTTTTGCCCCCGTTTCCCCAAAAAAAAAAAAAATTGTCATTGTAATAGCATATTTTATTTATAAAATATTGATGGTAACATCTCTACTAGGAAAAATTCTTAGTCAGGGTAAGCATTTTACTGAGATTTCAACAATAAATATGATTTGTGGAGGTCTCTTGTACGATTCTACATATTACTAAAATTTGACCGGTATGCTTATTATAAATACTTCAACAATAAATATGATTTGTGGAGGTCTCATGTACGATTCTACATATTACTAAAATTTGACTGGTATACTTATTATAAATACGTCTCTACCAAAAAAATCACTTAAACCCACCTTAACTTACTAATAGATTCACACACACAAACCCTAGGCTCAAGCGGTTGAGTGTAATACACTTATATAATAAAATTTATTCTTTCACATTTTCTTAGATTATCTCTTATTAGGTGTGAAAATAGGGTATGCGGTCTGTCAGAGACTTATAGTCTGACCTGATTCATTTAATAAAATGGTTAGGTCAAAATTCTTTAAAAAGTCTATTTAGTTAAATAAATCATGTTTCATGTTTTTAAAAAAATCTTTTAGGCCTAGTAAGTTGACTTATTTAATTATATATATATATTATTTTTTATATGTTATAAAATTTTAATATTTATATAATATAATTAATTTAATAAATAACATAATTTTTTTTAATATCTAGGTCCGTTAACTTATATAAAAGTCTAAACTCATTAACTTATCTCATTGACTTATTTAAAAATAGACATGTTAGTCTATTTAAAAACCTTATTACAAAGTATATATCTAAATAAACTTTCAGGCCAAAAAATCAAGTTAGACTTTGAAAAATAGCTTATATTAGATAAATAAACTAGACTCAGACCTTATAATTGAAAAATAAACCAAACTTATTTAAGATAATACCTAACTTGTCTTAACCTATTTCGACCACTTTCTCTTACCATATTTTATTTGCATTCTCAGATTCCTCATGTAACGAGTTTTATATACCAAAATTAAATAAAACTTAACTGAAAATAAAAAATAATGATTGCTACATATGAAAATGACAACACTTTTTATACAAAAGATAGAAACATATGACAACACTTTTACAAGTAGCAGAGATTGCAGCTGCTAAGGTGATTGAATTGGAGAGGAATGAAGATTATGTTTATGTGATGTTGTCTAATATGTATGCATCTTTTGGAAGATGGGAAGATGTGAGTGCAATTACGGGCCTTGTGAGTAAAGAACGAGTGAGGAAAGAAATTTATGAATGAAAATAAATATAACAATAATTAAGCTTTTTTTTCATTAGGCAGGGTCAGTTACATGGATCAAATGACGCCATTGTGTTTTATCATAAATTAAGTTTTCAGAAATGTCATACAAATCTAAATCTTTTTTAATCGTTTCACTTATAATCTTTTTTTGTCTTCTTCTACCTTTAACTATTGGACTATCATTTACCTGCTCTATTATTCTTATAAGAGCTTTTAAGGGTCTTCTTCTTACATGTCCAAATCACCTAAGGCGAGATTCTATCATATTTTTCACAATAGGTGTTACCCCTACTTTCTCTCTAATGCATTCATTCATAATCATTTTTATCTTGTATGGCCACACATTCAGCGCAACATCCTCATCTCAACGACACTGATCTTATGCTCTTGGTAGCTTTTTACTGCTCAACATTTAGTATCATATAACATCGCGAGTCTTATAGTTATGCGGTAAAATTTACCCTTAAGCTTGAGAGATACTTTTCTCTCACAAATAACTCCTGAAGCACTCATCCATTTCATCTATTCAGCTTGAATCCTATAGTTTACATTTTCCTCTATCTCTCCATCATTTTGTTTGATAGATCCAAGATACCTAAACCGTGTGACTTGTGGTGTAATATGGTCTCTAATTTTCACCCCTAAGTTAGTATTAATACGCTTCTTACTGAACTTACATTTCATATACTCTGTCTTACTACTGCTTAGACGAAAGTCATGTTCTTCCAAATCTCGTCTTCATAGCTCTAACTTCTCATTTGTTTCCTTTTTCGACTCTCTAACTAAGACTATATCATCTATAAAAAAATATACATTGTGACACTGACTCTTGGATATGCACAATAAACACATCCAAGATCAAGGTAAAAAGATAAAGACTCAAAGTTGACTCTTGGTGCAGTTCTATAATTATAGAAAAATCTTTTGTGACTCTATCCTGTGTTCTCACACTAATTTTAACTTTAAAGATCTTTGAAATAGGAAAAGAAAGGATGTCAGAATACTGTTCGTTTGCCAGGGAAGAAAATGAACAAAAAATTGTGCCCCCCCCCCCCCCCCACCCCCAAAAACAGAAGGAAATAATAAAAAATGAGTTTTCCTTGAGATGGCTCAAATTGGAAGGGCTGTGAATAAACAAGCATCTCATTTAAATTTATTAACAATGCAAGAATAGAAAATATGATAAAACTTCATAATGTGTTGAAAACTTGATTTTCCACGGTCTCCACTCCCAAAAAGCATAGCCGCAAGAAACACTCATTTAGTTTTATATTTCCCATCCATCAAAATGCTTACTATTGTAGCTCTACATCCCATCCATTTCTCTTTGAGCCAGAGTCCATAACAAGCTAACCCAAGCATACATGTATGTATACATATGTTTATAACTCTTTAAATCACAGACAACCGTTTGATGTACTACGTTTTCCAGGTATCGTCAATAGGAATTTAATGGTATACACCTGGCCCTAGTAGTTGGGGATCGATAACGAAGTAACGAACCCACCGCATTTTATACTATATTGAAACGTGTTGTGAGGTATCACAAAACTATAGTGTTAGATTCTTATAAATCAAACGCAACCTCTAGTTTATGATTTGTTAGAAGACTCATTGCTTTCCAGAATGTAAGCAACAAGATAAGCCGCCTCTTACATCAGGTGCCGCAAACAAAGGAATGCTTAGGCACAGGGGCAAAGCCAGGGCACTTGCCCATGCTGGCCCCCCTTTACCCTTTGACCCACCATCATTCCCACAATCCCACCTCCAGACTCCTCTCCCCCTTCACGTCCCCTCCATTATACTTGACTATGATCTCTTGATGAAGCTTATATACAGCTCGAGGATGAGTAAACAGGCATTCAACTTGATAGAGAGAAGTACAACTAATTTTTATTCATCATAAAACTGTTTTCTTAGCCTAAAATACTCAGTTAATATAGCTGCTTGCGCAAATCCAATCATACAAAAGAAAAAAGCCTTCTTCAGTCTCTCTTCCAACAGGTCACCTTGGAACTGACAGACCAAGCTCTAAAAAAACATAAAAGCAAACGCTCAGTCAGTAACAAGCTGAGTATAAAGCACTTAATAAAGTAAGACTAAACAACAACGACTGTGAGCAACCTACATTATGTGCAGTAGTTACAAAACAATGCCACAGTACAAGGAAGAACTACAACGGTTAACGTGTACTATCAACTGTGTTATCATATAATACTTACTTACCATGAAGGATCATCAATATATCGTAATTTTTTAAGGGAAAAAATTATTTGCATCCAAGACTCTGGTTGGCTGTCCTAAGTCCTAACAGTCCATAATTATCAATTCAACTTTCATCACTCTGTAGTCTGTACACTCATAATTTCAATTTCCCTACGGATCACTGCAAGGCATTTTCTTTGTATTTCCTAATATATCCCACTTGTACAAACTACAAATCACAGGTGCCAGGTGGTAAATCTATACCAATGCATCATTGTTAACACAGTAATACATGTAAAGTAAACCCCTGGTTGCATACTTATTTTAAAAATTTGAATACTATAAACAACAATCAAAACTTTTTTCCACTAGGTGGAATTATTTTAAAAATTCGAATATTTGTATCAAATTACAGATAGTATTTGTTCAGGGATAAGAACTAAGAAGAGTACAATAGATAGAGTGCTGTAGCCGTACCAGACTGAACCCTCTAGAAAAAGCAATATATCATGTGGCCATACGAAAGGTTAAGTTAAGGGACTCCAAGCTCACTCACCATTCCAGAATATTATATATAATGGATGGACAAAACATAGTGATTAATGCGGTGATACAATCAAAACGGAAATAGATCACTCACAAAATGCTCATCCAAAACTTCAATAATAGTAATACATCACATTTGTTGCTCGTACAGAAGAAAAAGCAGCAAGGTCGGGAATTTTGTCTAAAGAAAATTCTCTAGAACCACAATGAACAATTGGTTACAGTGACAAGTAGAATATGACAAAGCCATTGTTTGGGAAGCATTAAGAGGAGGGAAAGCGAAAACAAAAATTATCAATAAATCTAGACATGACACATATATTAACAAGCTAATTTCATTCCTCTCACTTTCTTTCCCTCCTCTTTTTGTTTCCCAAATAAGAGAAAAGAGAAAGGCGTTATTTGATAGGAATTTCATTCAGACTTCACTTCCAGTTCCAAGTAACTGTTAGTAGAACTTGTAAGATAACAGAAAATGTAGCTCTAATATAATATTTCTGAAAAGAAGAGTTAAAAGAACTCCTATGTTTTCATACTTGATAATGAAGCAGTAGGCCATAAATGGTAGGTTAACTATGTCCCTGCAGGAACCATTTTTTACAGTTAGTTGACATCAAAACTCCCAGTTAAAGCACCTTAAATCAATGCATTGGCCGCTTAATTATACAATTTGAGCAGCAATTAGCAGAAATTGATAAAATCGATAGTGGGTCTCTTTGGATAGATTCTCTAGAGTCGTTCAGTTGAAACTTATTCAGCGCAATGAGGTAAACAAAAATTAATAATTGAGTAAACCCTCATTTTAGTCCTGAAATTGTATGCGTCACATTCATGCCTGACTTTAGATGCCTGACTTTAAGAATCAGTTATATTAGTGTCTAAAACTGTAATTTGTCAATCAAACTAGTCCTTAAATAAAGACTAATATGACTGATGATAAGCATCAATTTAACTGAGAAATTACAGTTTTAGGGACTAATATGACTGATTCCTAAAATTAAAAATTAATGTGAGCAGTGTATACAATTTCGGCGAGTAAAATGAAGGTTTACTCTTAATGATAAAATGGAAGAAGCAAGGAAGCTAATTACTCACAGTTGTTAAGAAATGTTGAAAGTGAAAGTATTAGGGGTCGGGAGAGGAGCAGCAGAGAATACCCTGAGAAAGTGCTCGGAAGCTCCTGGAAGTTGTGGTGAGGCACGACGTCAGTCTGGCTGACGCAACTGCACTGTGGAGCGGCAACATGGACTGAAGGCATCCCAGTTGCGGAAAAATAACATTCCTGTCGGTTAAGAAGGACCGGCGAAGAGTAGAGGTGGATTTGGTGAAGGCTGGTCTGGAGAAAGAAGAGGTAGCAACGTTGGTTTTAATGGCGGATTTAATAGACCCAAGGGATGTTCTTTGCGCGATTCTGCTGCAGGCTGAAGCCATTCACCACAATGCGATAACACGAGCAGCAGCGCAACCAAGGGTTTTACTTTAGGGCTTTAAACGGGTTGGATTAAGTTGGCTGCGACTTAAATGGGCAAGCAAAAAATAGACTGGTATCCGCACTGCTTTAACCTGCTGGTTCGCAGGCTGGCTCGAGGCCCGTGATCATTTTTTTTTTCTTCTTTATTTTTTATATTAAATGGCAAAAAAGAATCCATAATACTTATGACTTCTCATATTTTGGACCACATCATTTTGAACCATTTAACATTTGTTAGGTTAGAAGCTAACAAAACAAAATAAACAATAAGTTTTATATATATAAAAAAAAAGTTTTAAGCAGGTTGGTGAGCCAACCTGTATGTAGACTACAGCCGTCTAACTGATGAGTTAAACAGATTGAGCCTATAGACCCACATTTTAATGGGTCTATATTTTGTCCAATCTTAACCAGTGTATGTCGTTAGTTACGTGGATTGATCGGTGAACCATGGCCGATATACCCACATCTGACTTTGACGTAGTGTCGTATTACAATATGTGATATCATTATTATATTTATTTTAAAGAGTATGGAATAATACTTTAGATTTATATAAATTTTTTTTATCTGTAGATTAATATACAAGATTATATTATATTTTTTAAACATAAATCTGTATATTATTCCATAACTCTATGCAATTATTCTCCTTTTAATCTCTTTAATTTAATTATTTTTTATTTAAAAAGTACATGTTGGGTCTCTTAATGTGAATTATTAAGCCTTCTAATGTGTTCAAAATAATTTATAAAAAACTTTTAAAAAACAAGCGATTATTTTTCTTAAAATAATCTTTCCCACACGTGCCATTAGTGTAGCCACCCTTGCTATAATTGTGATTGACAAAATATGCTAAAATGTTTCATTTCTCCCCGACTTGGAAAGAAGGAGTATTGTGTGGGAATGTTAGTTAACATTGATACTTACAATATCCATGCGATAGGTACGTATATCTTAAATACAAAGAGATGCCTTAGTTCCTTCCATCAGTCGGGTTAGGCATATACTTACTGAACTTTATTCTATCCTCTTAGAACAAGTTCGTATTTTAGAACCCCCCCCCCTGTCACCCAAACCCAAACACACACACACAAAAGAATACATATTTTTTCCCTCCCCTCAAAAAACACACACACACACACACAAAGAATAAGTTCATATTTTTTTTCATGGGTTTCCCATTAGGCTCTTATTATTTATATTTATTTCCTCAACCTTTTCAATGTTCCCTTTTCATGGGGCTTGTTTTGTTACTCTTATAAAAGTCCAATCAAAAGTCCATTCATTTTCCAAAGATTAAAGTTAAAAAAATAATAATCATATCATCATTTTTTTTATATTATTTTTCACATTAATTAATGAAATATAAATTTATAGTTAATCACATGTATTAATTAATTAACAAGAATTATATATATTGATTGATTAATAAGATATTCATTAACTAACTTATATCATGATTAACTATAATTTATATTTCTTAACTAATATAAAAAATGATGTAAAAAATAATATAAAAAATTTAAGATAATAAAGTCATACCTTCTAAAAAAACAGCTTATAGATTAAAGAAATATAAAAAATATAATAAAAGATGAATCCTCAGGGCTTAGCCCATGTCATTGAACTTTTCTTTGTATCCTTTTTTTAACATAATCTATAGATCAAAGAATGAAAATACATGTGTGAATGAGGAATGTAAAAGAAGAGGGAAAGAAAAAAGAAAAAAAAATCAAACACATAAAAATGATATCAACAGGCCAAGAACCAAAGATAGGGTCCATTTAGATAAACCGGTTATGGACCCAACAGCAAGATTGGAGGAATTCTCAGACTGCAACAAAGAACTAAACGTGAAGTTGGGGTTGGAGCCATAAAGAGCTTGGACTCCCTCCACGTCATCAATCCTCAAGTCCACCTTCTTCCTCCTGGGGCTCAGGCTCGGGTACATCACCGCTTCCTTCACCGATGAGTGACCCAGCCCAAGCACGTGACCTATCTCGTGCGTAGCCACAGATTCCAAATCAACGGCCACCTTTGACTGATCGCGGTCAAGATCAACGGACCACGTTTCCGCCGCATCCAAATGGAACCTCCCATTCTCGGGGGAGAACGCGTGTGCCAAAACCCCTAAAACGCCATCAAACGGTTCTCCGTCACCGTGATCGCCCAGGTAAAACCCGATTCGGATATTCGCCGATTCGTATTCCTCCGTCTCTTTAAAACTCACCGGAATCACCGACGCCCACCGCTTAAACGCGCGCTCGAAAACCGTTCGGATTTCCGATACGCTCAGCCTGTCGATCATGTTGTAAGGGGAGAAGGCATACGTGAGAGTCATCGGAGAACCGCGAACCCACCGTGGCTTGCCGTCGAAGTAAGCGTAGTGACGCGTGGTGTGTATTCTGTGCGACGAGGTATCGGATACGCCGCATCTCGGAGCCACAATCGCTGATATGGTATTGGAGTCGAGTTTTCCGGTGACCGGTAAGCCGAGCCGTTTCTGGTAAAGGATGACGGCGGACTCGAACTGCGTATCGAAGGTGTCCGTGAAATTCGGCGTCGTTTCGGGCAGAGAGAGGTAACCGAAATGGTGGAAGTACTTCTTCAGCTCCGACATGCCGCTGACCTGGCTGCCTCTCTCGGCGTGTAGGAACCTCGAGAAGTCGTGCCACGTAGCGTTGTGCGTTTCGGTGGTTATTACGGTTACGGATTCGGGTACGATCCTCGCAGGATAGCAAGGGCGCCAAAGAAAGAGGGCCACATAGAAGAAGATGAAGTAACTGTAACTGAAAAACGGAAACATAACTGTTGGTTATGGTTAGTTTTGTCGGGATATGAGCCTCGTTGTTTCAGGGGAACGAACGAAGAGCTCAATTTTATGAACCTCGAGTAAAGGAGAAACTGAATATATAACAAATGGTATTATCATAACTCTGAATTTAGAATCATATATATATATGTGTATATGTATACGTATGGAGCTTGTCTTTGGTATGATCGAAGCCAAAGAAGTAAATTAGGATGATAAAGATAAGAAGATTCTGCCTTTTTTGATAGGAGATTCTGACTTTTGAAGTGTGATGGTGGGTAAACTACTGTTTCTGTTTCTATTTAAACCATATATTTTAGGTTTGGCCGTTTAATTTTGTTTGCATCAGCTTGATGTCTGATTTGTATAATGGAAATTGCAAAGAAAACGGGATGGGTTTCAACTCTGAATCAGATATGATTTGTTCAAGTTTAGTTCTGTTGGTTGACCGAATTTGGTGGTGATCAAGGGTTTTAACTTGTCAGATAAGACAAGGACTACATATTTATTTGAGAAATTGCTACGCATTGTGTGACAAATAATGCCTCCTCCGCTAAATTCCTCAACTAAAACTCCTTTTTATATGGTGCTCTGCAATCGATTGATTTTGCAATTAATTAATAATATTTGAATGTTGGATGACCAGTTATCGCTGATCTGTTCTCAATCATGGCATGAATCAGAACTTCGCTGAATGAAATTGCCTATTGGGTTTTCCATTTCGTAGTGCGTGTTAATCAAGTTCATATGTCAATGAAGCTAACGAGAAAGTGATGGGAGGAAGTCTGGTCAAAAATCACATTTCAATGTTCAAGCAAACACAAACGCATATCGACGAACATAACTAGTTTAGGTCTAGTCCTCCCGAAAGAGGTGGTTTCAATTCGATTTCCTGTCCTCATCATTTACTATTCCTCTATTTCTCCTTTTTAGCCCACACAATACCCGTATTTTAAGGGGGGGGGGGTCTTTTAAATTCTCAGTAAATAAGTTCAAATTTGCAAGATAAATAATAAAAAACACAATGAATAATTGTTGTATAGGGCAAAAATACAACAATCAAGGAATGCTTTGCTAGCGCAAATAGCAAGATATCTATGGAATCAAATGGATTTTGTTACAATAATAGTGACTACACTAAAACAGATAGATTATAGCACGGAAGAACTTTTTAAACCTGTCTAGATTTTTTAAATGTTTTTTCAAATTTGTGTTAGGTACATGCAAAATGAAGAAGTTGAGAAGATGACCAAATTAGAAGATTGGAGATGGTTTAGTATGTTGCTTCTTGTTCATGCTAGTTGAGTTCTTGTTGTTTTATTATAATAAGGACGGTTAAGGTCCAAGTCATCTCTGTATTCGCTTTCAATACGCCATTAGGTTATCTGGATGACGGAAGTACTACCAGCCCTTTATGAATAATTTCTCTCATTGTCATTGGTCATAAAGGGTCCTACATTTTCTCTCTTTCTCGCACTGGGGTTGGTGTTGCTTTCTGGGCCCAACTTTATAAATTGAATTTTTTACTCCAATATTCATGTATCAATGTTGTTGCTATTGTGACGAAAGCTTGAAACTCCGTAAGGCAAAGCCAGAAACATAGATCCAAAGATAAGCAGTGAAAAAACAAAAATGAATACAAATAAATAAATTAAAGAATTCGGAGTAGAGGAGGAAGAGCAAAGGATGAGCCGGCGAAAGATGGTGGAATTGGTCTTTCACTCTCTGATAAACGAATTGAGAATTGACTAAACTGATCTAAGGCCACATTCTTTACTCATTGTGCCTTCATTCAAAAACAGAGGCTCTAACTTTTTGAATCAAACACGCTTCTTCTTCTTCTTCTTCTTCTTTCTATGTATTCCCCCCCCCCCACTCTTTCCAAGTCTTTGGCTGAATCAAGTGACAAAAACATGCAAATATTAATTATGAGATTTGATACAACCTATAAAATGCGAGTTGAATTGAATTCGTAAGTTGAATTGGTTAAAAAAACACTCTAATTTATAATATACGAGTCTATTTGAAAAGTATCAATCCATACAAATTTAATTCCACCAAAGTAATTTTTCTTTTAAAAATAAATAAAAGTTGTTTAGCCATTTTGCCAAGTTATCTTTCTATTAATTATCTATAGTGCTAATTAAATTTAGATATAGAAATTGTGGTCACATTAAGAGTGTGACTAAGAAAATATTGATGAGAAACTCATAAAATATCTAATGGATCATTACAATGAAAATATAATGAACTGCTTGAATGACAAAGAGTATGTTGATAAAATTAAAAATGAAATAAATGATTATATCAAATCATACATTATATATGATGACATTGACTTCAGCTAGTTAAAGTGATTTGTTCTTTATAACTTTTGAATTTGTTAGTTTACTTTAGTTTATTTCAAAGTTATATTAACTTTGTAATGAAAATCTAGTGGACCATTGCATCTAATGAACCATTGCAATGAAAATCTAGTGGACCGCTTGAATGACAAAGAGTATGTTGAGAAAATTAAAAATAAAATAAATGATTATATCAATCCATATATTATATATAATGGTATTAACTTCAGTTGATTAAAGTGGTTTGTTCTTTACAGCTTTTGGTCTTATTAGTTTACTTTAATTTATTTCAGACTTATGTTAACTTTGTAAAATTTGTTATGTTCATTTATTCTTGTTTGAGATTTATTATATTTGTACAAGACTAATTATGTGATTTTTTAGTTTATTTAGGACATATTTTAATTAAGATGCATTATGTATAATGAATTTTTGATTTCGTATTTCGATAATTATTTTAACAAAACATTTTTCTAAATATATATCTCGTGTGTTGGTAGCTCAATCAATAAGAGCTAGGGACATGCAAGTAAAATAACGAGATTCGATTCATACAAATGCTCTCCATCTCAATTTCATTTCTCCTATTCTCGACCTCCTCCCCCTCGCCTCATTAGGGGGCCATTTAAGGCATTACAAAAAAAAAATATGTCAATTTAAGTCGAGTTGGATGAAAAAATCCAACCTATTAATTTGATGAATGAGTTATGTTTAAAAATGTCACAAAACCTATATAATCCACGCATCAGATACTTTTAATATTAATCATAATATAAAGTATTCATATTTTATGAAAATTGCTTACTCTTTCAAAATTTATGCCATATTTTTTTTAACGAATAAAAATATTACATAAAATAATAATCATACATTTTTTGTGATTATTCTATTGTGAAAAGTTTTTTTTTTGTTGATAATTTCTATTGTGAGAAGTTAATTATTCGAAAGTAATTTTATAAAATAAATAGATCTTACATTAAGATAACATAGGATAACTAATACATTTATCGATTTCCCTTTGTCAAACTAAAAAGATAAGAGTGTAAACTGTATACTAATGAAGTTTGATTAATAGAAATAGTTTCAACGATTGACTTATTGACTAAATAAAAGATAATAATATTCTAGAAAACGTATTGCATGTGCGTTTTACTACCAACCGTTAATTTTAGGCTTTTGGCCCCGTTTCCCCAAAAATAATGCCATGGTAATAGCATATTTTATTTATAAAATATTGATGGTAACATCTCTACTTGGAAAAATTCTTAGTCAGGGTAAGCATTTTACTGAGATTTCAATAATACATATGATTTGTGGAGGTTTTATGTAGGATTCTACATATTACTAAAATTTGAGTGGTATGCTTATTATAAATAATAATGATCATCTTACACTCTTAAAAAGAAGTGTAAATACTATTTATACTATTTTTAAGAGATATAATTGAATAAAAAAATAATAAAAAATATGTATAATAAATAATATTAAATAATATATAAAAAAAATATATATATATTTAATATAAAAATATAAATATTATATTATAAATACGTCTCTACCAAAAATCACTTAAGCCCCACCATAATTTACTAATAGATTCACATACACACACAAACCCCAGGCTCAAGCGGTTTTCAGTGTAATACACTTAAATAATAAAATTTATTCTTTCACTTTTTCTTACATTATCTCTTTTTTTTTTTTTTAGACATATCTTACATTATCACTTGTTAGGTAATGAAAATATGTTATGTGGTTCATGGGAGGCTTATCACCTGACTTGACTTGACTCATTTTATAAAAAGATTAAATTAATATTTAAAAAAAATTTATTTAGTTAAACAAATCACGCTTTAGGCTTTTGGAAACTTCATTTAAGTCTAGTAAGATGATCTATTTAATATATATATATTATGAAATTTTATTATTTATATAATATAATTAATTTAATAAATAATTAATATTTTTAATATCTAAATCTGTTAATTTATATAAAAGTCTAAACACATTAACTTATTTCATTGGCTTATTTAGAGATATACATATTGGTATATTTAAAGATCTTATTGTAAAGTATATTTTTAAATAAGCTTTTAGGTTAAATTAAACTTTTAAAAAAGTTTGGTCAGATCTTGAAAAATGACTTATATTAAGTAAATAGGTCAAATTCAAGCATTACATTTGAAAAACAAACAAAACTTATTTAAGGTAAGGCCTAACATGACTTGACCTATTTTTACCCTTATCTTTCACCGTATTTTATTTGCCTTCTCGAGCTCCACATGTAATGAGTTTTATATACCACAATTAAATAAAAACTTAGCTGAAAATAAAAAATAATGATTGTTACGTATGAAAATGACTAAACTTTTTATACAAAAGATAGAAACATATGATTAAAAACAATTGGGACATGGATAACCACCCGAACTGGGATTTGATTTATTTAATATTAATTAGATGATAATTTTCAATTCTTAATACATGATTACGTAGGGAAAACCACGGTCGATGTTGTGTAGTAGCCAAGCAGGAAAGAAAGATGAACTCCTGGGAAAACAAATAGAGAATAGAGAACATATAGATGGGGAAGATGAAAAGATGAGCTACTCCCAGCCAACACCAAATGGAAACTAAAATATAGTGTTTATAACAAAATCAAACTAATATAAATCAAATTGAAAATTTAAATAAAAACAAAATCGATTAATTTTGAATCTTTGATTTTGTTTAACTTTTTGTGTTATATATCGATGAGTTTGATCCATTTTTCGGTATAATTGTATAATTTGGATTAGAGGTTGACTTAATCAAAAGGTTGGGTCATTAGGTTAATGATTCGATCATAAGTCAAACGATTGAACTGAAAAATTTAAACAAACAAGAAAATATATTTTTTAAAAATATTATATAAAAAATTACTTGATATAAAAAATATTATGTTAAAAAAATATTAAACAAAAAATAATATATGAAAAAAGTAATAAAATTTGGCTCCAACTCTTATCTCCAACCTCATTTAATTTTCCTCTATGCGTCCATTAACTCAATTAAATGAGGTTAAAAGTAATAAATAAAAAGAGAATAAACGGGATTGGAGACAAGGGTTAAAACCAAAGGTTGGAGCTAAGTTTTGTTTATAAAAAAATACTTCCAAACAAGTGATGATAATAACCTATTAATTATAGAATAATATGCATTAAAAAATTAAACATAAACACTAAATAAGAACATATAGTAGAGTTGTCAACCCGGGTTAGCTCACCACGGGTTGCTCACAAAGTTTGGCTAACCCGACTCAACCCAAGTGAGTTGGTGAGTTAACCAGGTTGACTCACCTCAATTTTAATTTTTTAAAGTAAAAATACCAAAAAATTAGAAAAAATTTCCAAAAAAATAAAAAAAATACAAATCCACTATACCACCAACGCCAATCTTTAGCTTCTCAGTCTCCGTAAGCTTTGACGGCTTTTCCTCACAAACACACACACAAGTTGGAGGAAAGTCTTTCAACTCTCTATAATTTTATGTCATATGTTTATTTTATTAAGTTAATGGAATTGAAACAAGTGAGTTACAAACTTGGGTTAATAAAACAGACGATCTTCAGCTTCTCAATCTCCATAAGCTTTGTCGGCTTTTCCTCACACACACACACACAACTTGACTCCAATTCAAGTTGGAGGAAAGTCTTCAATCTCTCTATAATTTTATGTCATGTGTCATACACACACACAACTTGACTCCAATTCAAGTTGGAGGAAAGTCCTCAAACTTCCTATAATTTTATGTCATGTGTCTATTTTATTAAGTTAATGGAACTGAAATAAGTGAGTTACAAACTTGGGTTAATAAAATAAATACATGACATAAAATTAGAGAGAGTTGAAGACTTTCTCCAACTTAAATTGGAGTCAAGTTTTGTCTATGTCATATATATATATATATATATATATATATATTCTTTATATATGATTAGATTTTAATTTATTTTAATAAAATATTTTAGAATAATTTATTATTTGTATCTATTTGATGAATTTTTTATTAAGATTTTTAAGTTGATATATTTTGAATTAGGCTATAATAAGAAGAAAAAAACAGTTTAATACGAATTTATTTTAGAAAAAATGTGCTTGAACAAAGATCGATTGACGCAAAGTAAACCAAAACAAATTGATTAAGATTTTTTTGATTTATTCGATTCTCCAGTCAAAATAAAATCAAAATAAAATCAATCGGTTCTTATTATAGGACAACTAAGAGTCTGTTTAGTTTATTTTCTATTTTTATTTTTAACTAATTTTTTTTTCATTAATAATTATAAAAATATCATTTTATTTTTATTTTATCTTTTATTTTTAAATTTTTTTTGAAAAAAATGATGAAAATAAGAAAAAGTTGTTTTCACAATTTTCTTAATAAAAGTTTAAAAACAAGAAATAAAATAAAAATAATGTGATATTTTAATAATTATTAGTAAAAATATATCACTTAAAAATAAAAACCAAAAATAAACCAAATATCCCTAATTAATTCACTTCAAATAATTTTTTTCCTCAACACCAAATTAATTCAAACTGCGAATACCTCTACCAAACTGCAAAATTAACATAAACATGTGATGAATTGGTGGAACATATTGGAAGCACACGCGTGGGCGTGTCAAACTTGTCATGATTTAGAAAGCCACATTGTAATGTTCAACTGCATGATCATTAAATTTGAAGACTTATGCTCGTTTTATTGATTACCGATGGAAATTTTGGAACATCTTTTCATTCCTTTCTCCCTTTTTTATTAAAATATTTAAATTATTTTAAACGTTTAATTAGTATACATTGTTAGTATAAAAGAATTTTACATTTACATTTATTGATATTTTGATATATTAGTATTTATTATTATATCTTTCTTAGTATTTAAAATAAAAGCAGGTATATCAAAAAATATTAGTAGATGAAAGTGTAAAATTATTTACTTTTACACTGAAATACCACTTTAATTCTTATTTTAATATTAACCACTTTTTTTTTTATTAAAGGAGGTAAATACTAATTTTTATTAACATTTTAAATCAACATTCTTAACTTAGAATGGCAAACTATTTCCTAGCCTCCAGGCCAAAGCATGATGGAAAGGGCTAATTGGGCAGTGATTAATTAGCTGGTTGATAGACAAATCAGTTTTTTTTTAATTTATATTTTTGGTACAGTAAGATAAGAAAAGGAAAAAGAAATGGAGCAAAAATTTATCTAAAAAAGAACACTCCATTAGCATCTGCTAGCAGCACCATGTCCATCTCAGGAGGGGAGGAGTTCCACAAAGTAAGGTCTTTAGAGTCATAAGCTCCTTTCTTGCCCAAGATATCAGCTGGTGCATTTCCTTCTCGCAAAACATGAGTTATAATACATGCCCAGTTACTTGCTATCAGCCTCCTTATATCATGAATGACTGTCCCATAATGATGGAAAGCCGAGTTCTCTTCCACCACGAATTGAACAGGCTCGGAACATTCTGATTCACACAAAACACGCCTAAAACCAATAATAAATTTGTTTATTGATTAGTTGCAAAAGTCAACTAACTGTCATACATGAATGAATTTGTTTCCCTAATTATCTCTAATTTTCCTCTGATTAATTCTCGAACATTCATTTCTAATTACCTATAATAAATCAATAATTTCTCTATAGTTTAAAACAAATAGTAAACTTATTGTTACTTTTTTTTTTAGTCTACATGATCTAGTTTCTCTCTAATATTTATTGACTAAGTACAACCGTGCTTAATTTGTCTTGTGATTTTTTTAATTGCAAGGACATACTATTTTTTAAAATTATTATCTTATTTGATAGATAATAAGATTAATTTCTTAGAATACGATCAGACACTTAAGTAAAAATTATTCTTAACAATATCATTTATATATATATAAATATTGAGATTGAATTTAAGATTATATACTTACAAGACTTAAGTTCTTTCTACTTAGATCAATACACATTAGTATTGCGAGTATGTGATTAATGGATCGGTAACATTATTCGTCCAACTAAAATACTTTAATTTTCATTCAACTCACTCACAAACTCATTTTGTATCTCGTGAAAAAATTACAGTAATATACAGTCTGATTTGACATCTCTCACACATAAATTTACGATATAAATACGGTGTGCGTATTTTGATTGTACGAGAAACATTATCCATAATGGATTTATCCCAATCCTCTTCTCTCTCTCTATATATATGGATCATATTTTGATTTTTTCTCCAAGATTTAAGAAATCCAATGACGGGCATTGGATCAAATTAAAAGATATTAATTTAATTTATTTTTTTAATATTTAAAAAAATAAAAAAAGCCCAATTTTCATCCTCTTCTCTCTGGAGAGAATCCATATATATATATATTTCAAATCTTGAGAGGATCTCAATTTTCTTTGGCGCAAGATCACGATCCCAATCCTTCACAAGGGTCCTAGAAAAGGCCACGGTCCATATATTAAAAAAATTTGGTTATCAGGAATACTATGGCTTTTCTTGTTTATTTTCTCTCGTTTCCCCCCCCCCCCCCCCAACTCCCTCCCCAAAAACAAAATACAATGTCATGACAATGATCATTATGGTGGGTAATCGTTCCAATAGTCCTATTTTTGGTTTTCCGACTTTAGTAGTTGGATAGGCCCAACATATTTTACATGGGAATACACCAAAAACTAATTTTGTCATCAGGCCATTAGAAAAAGAGCCTTCGATTGAGAAGTACGGAAAGATGTCCTTTTTGGGCTATGAAAGCTCATGTTCTGCCATGCAATGGAAAATGCTTAATTGGAATCTGGCCCAAATTTAAGAACGGAAAAAGACCTGCTCTATTTAATTTAGTTCAATTAAAACTTTGATATCCTATTTGACAATTCCGTATCTACTATTTTTTATTTTTTTATAATTAACTAGTGTTTTGTACCCGATTAATATACTGAATAAATTAAAAAATATTACAATAAATAAGAAAAAAAATATTTAACTTAGATATTTGATATTTTAGATAATTTATATGAATTTAATTAAGTTATAATTAGTGATCACTCAAAATCATTTTTTTTATTTTCGTTAACTGATTCTTTTTATGCTATGATAATTGATAACTCCATAAAATATAGTCATTTGTGCCCTATCTCTATACTAAAATGAATGTTTAGTCATTGTTTATAATGCATATTTGGAGAGTTTTATGTTTATATTTGTCATATTCTGATTCTAATGCCTTTCGATATGTTATTGAGCAAATTGTATTTAAATGATTAGAGATTAAGTAGATTTATATTTGTTACTGATTTGGTATTTTTTTTATGTTAGGAATGGCTCCAAATAAGGTCAAATGTGGAGCATTTGAGTTAAAAGGTCAAGAAGAAGCCAAATTTGCATTTTAGCAGTCAACGCCGCGGCGCAAGGTTGTGAACGCCGCGGCGCAAAGAGACATCTCAGTTATTCTATACTTGAACTCGAGAGTTCAGCGCCGCGGCCTAGAAGATGGGTGCGCCGCTGCGTAAAGAGACCGACCCTATGGGTGCCGCGGCGAGCGTATGTGGGCGCTGCAGCGTGGTGCGGCAAGCTGAGCCTATAAATAGGATTTTTTATATTTTTCTCAATGTCTAGGTCGTTTTTCTCTGAGTCTTGGCCGTTTGAGCAATTTTCATTTTAGGTTTTTTTAGTTTTAGTTAGTTTTAGGTTAGAAAGCTTTGGCTAGATCTCCATTGATGGTGGATTAGAGGCTAGGAATAAGGATGAAGGAGGATTCAAGCTTCAGAGACAAATCAATGAGTTTCCTTTCTCTTTTTCCCTTTCTCTCTTCTCTTCCTTATCTTCCTTGGATATGATTTTCTTGTGTTTTCATGTTCATTGTATAACTGAGCTGTATTTAGGGATATTTTGGATCCTTTTTTATATATATTAATGATGTGTTCTTCTTTGAATTTGTGTGGATGTTTGGTTATTGTTCAATCATAATCTATGCTTAATGCTTGTTGTTAGTTGGTCATCAATTGCATGATTCTAATATTGCAAATGAACTAGATATAGGGATTTGTTAATATGGATATGGTATGGTTGATGCATGTTCGATGAATTCAATTGGCTTGGATGAGTTGATTCGTTAATGAGATAGAAATATACCTATTGGCTATGTATAGTGTGTGATTGAGAATAGACCATTCATGAGTAGAAGTTGTGTTAGCTCTCAAGAAAACTTAGTGAGTTGAAATCAGGGTTGATTGACCTAGACCTAGGCTTTTAGCCAATGAAGATTCTCAAGCTAACCTAATCAGTGCATTCATGTTAATGAGGAGGATTGCATGTTGTTGGTAGATGTAGGGGGTGAAGAAGGATTCTCTGAAACCTAACCGTTTATCTTTATTGTTTTTGTAGATTAGATTTAGTTTAGTTAATTACTTTTATCTATTTTTAGGTCATTGAATATAATTGATTAAGCTATTGGTTGGTACTTAACTCTATAAACAATTATCTTCATGGGAACGAACTTTTACTCTATATCTGTATTACTTGAGCGATCTGTGTACTTGCGGTTAGTAAATGGGGAACATGTTTTGATCCTGTCAATAATTAGGTTATGCAATTACTCTCAATAAATATTTCTATTATATAACCTCTCAATAAATAATTAGTTTATATAATTTCGATAATTTCACTTTTTGATTTTATAATTTTTTTATTTTAATATTAATTTTTATGTGTTTATTTATTTGGATATTTTATCAACTTATTACTAAGAGTATACCAAAAAAATTTATTATATTTTCTTAGTTTAAAAAATAATTAATAAATTCTTAGTTTCCTTATAATAAATTATATTTATTTAAATTTACTATTTTTTCATGTAAAATTTTCACTCTTATGTGATGTATATATTGAAGTATTATAAATAATATAGAATAATTATATATAAATAAATATGGTAATTTAAAAATATAATTAATTAATTTAGGATGATAGTACATACAGAGTTGAAATAATATTAGACACTTATAAAAATTTTGAGATTTTAAGATCAATCACAAATACAAACAATTAATAAGGTAGTCAACTAAAGATGAGTGAATTTTTTTGCATTTTTTTGAATATGAATTAATATACCAATGTATATATGTCAAGGTAATTAATATGTGATTATAAATTTTATATTTGTATGTGTCAACAATAAATTTAATTTAGACTTGACGACATATATATATCTTCTTTTTAAATTGCAACATGAGATGTTACATGATAATTATTGAGATCATGTATTTGTCTCATGATAGATTTTTAAACATATTGTTACTATGTCATAATGATACATGTCGAAATATGAATACATGTATATTATTATTATTATTATTATTATTATTATTATTATTAAGATCGATCACTAATAAAAATAATTAATAGCGTAGTCAACTAAAGATATGTGAGATTTTTTAAATTTTTGAATGTGAATTAATATGAAAAAATATATGTTAAAGTAATTAATATGTGATTGTAAATTTCTATATTTATATGTGTGAGTAATAAATTTAATTTAGACTGACGACACATATATATTTTTATTTTAAATTATAATATGAGATATCACATGATAGTTATTTGAATCATATATTTATTACATAATAAATTTTTAAACATATTATTTTATGTTAAAATGATACATATCAAAATGACACATATCAGAATATAAAAACACGTACTTTTTCTTTATATATTATATGATTTTTTCATGTTATTATATTTGGAAACAGGAGACATTTTAAGCTACATAGTACATACTAGTATACATAACATATATACATTACACTACACAACTAGAGGAATTCTTATATGCTTATATATATATGTTTGTGGACCATAATAAACTAGACCCATCCAACGAAGTATATGCTCTTGAACTTTGAGGAAGAAAAATTCTTCTGATAAGAAAACAAATGCATTTGAATTAATTAACTATGTATCCAGCCAGCAGTATGCATTTCTATCCCAATGAAAAAAAAAATCGTATCAACTATTAACTTTAGAAGTATGGCCGTCATTTGTCAATCAAACAAAGAGAAATCTGACAGCCTCTGAATAAAATACGAATGCATTTGAATTAATTAACTATATGTTCGGCCAGCAATACGTTAAAAGTATGGTAGGACTATTTTAAGGAGTGTGATGTTTACAATGCCAAAAAATAGATTGGGAGTATTAAGATTAATAATGTATATGAGGAAGAGAAGAAGAACAAGGGAGAAGAAAAAAGTAGTTAGGATTTTCTATTGTAAAAGTAAATTAATCAACCTTACAAGAATAAAAAAAAGTAAAAATATATATGCAACAAATAAAAGATTAAATTACCTTTAAAATAAATAAAATAAGTAAAACATAAATGCACCATATTATCTAACATCTCCCCTTAAACTCATGATGCATCAATAGGAAGCATCGAGAGTTTGTTAATCAAGAAACGAAAGCGTGGAGTGGAATGCGACTTTGTAAACAAGTCAATAATTTGCATAGAAGAAGATACGAAGGGTAAAGTGATGGTCCTATGCTGAAAGTGGTGTCGAGTGAAATGACAGTCAATCTCAATATGCTTGGTGCGTTCATAGAAGACTGAGTTGCGAGTGATTTGTATAGCACTCATATTATCGCAATACATAGAAGTAGGTTCAAGGGAAGTGACACCCATAGACTCAAGTAACCAACGCAACCAAACTATTTCGGCAGTAGTGGATGTCATGGCACGGTACTCATCTTCGGTAGAAGAGCGAGAGACAACAGCTTGCTTCTTACTCTTCCAAGAAATGAGAGAATCCCCCAAAAAGATGCAAAACCCTGTGGTAGACTTATGATCGGTGGAGTCACCACCCCAATCAGCATCTGAGTAAGCACGTAATTCCAAAGAAGATGATGAAGGAAAGAGAAGACTCTGAAATTGACTACCCCAAAGATAACGAAGAATGCGAAGAACAAATTTTTGAATGAACTGTAGTAGGAGAAGCAACAAACTAACTAACAACATGCACTGCATAAGCAATATCAAGTCTAGTGATGGTAAGATATACCAAACTGCCAACAAGAGTACGATACAAAGTGAGATCTGACAAAGGAACACCATCAGAAGAAGTATACCAAACATTATGCTCAAGAGGAGTATCCTTTGTTCTAGTGTCAGAGAGATGAGCTTGTTCAAGAATGGTGCCAATGTACTTAGATTGAGAAAGGAGGTAACCTCTAGGAGAGTAAGCAACTTCAATTCCCAAAAAGTAACGAAGAGTACCTAAGTCTTTCATCTCAAATTGATGGGCCAATTGGAGTTTCAACTCCATAATCCCGTCAACATCATCCCCAGTAATGATCATGTCATCAACGTATAAGGAGAGCAGGATACGACCATGAGAAGTGTACCTGAGAAACAAAGCAGAATCATGCGGGCTAGAGTGGAAGCCAAGAGATGTAATCACAATAGAAAACTTCTCAAACCAAGCGCAGGGAGCTTGTTTGAGCCCGTAGAGAGCTTTCTTCAATTTACAAACTTCACCTGGATTATAAGAAACACCTGGTGGAGGAACCATATAAACCTCTTCTTGAAGATCACCATTCAAGAAGGCATTTTTAACATCCATTTGGGAAATATGCCACTGGCGGATAGATGCGACTGCAATAAGAGTACGAATAGTAGTCATTTTGGCAACAGGAGCAAAAGTTTCTTCATAATCCATACCATATTGTTGAGAAAAGCCTTTAGCAACTAAGCGAGCTTTGTATCTCTCAACAGACCCATCAGACTTGGTTTTGATCTTATATACCCAACGAGAACCAATTGCAGTTTTTCCTGGCAGAAGAGAGACAAGGTCCCAAGTATCTGTCTTGTGCAAAGCAAAAATTTCCTCCTCTGCATAGCCTCTTTTGCCAAAGGGGATCAAGAACGGCCTCTTTATAGAAAGATGACTCAGACAAATTGTGAATAGAGGTTAAGAAGGAAGCAAAAGAAGTGGAATAACTAGAATAAACAAAATCTGGTAATTTAGTAGACTTACGATCACGATGAGGATAACGAGGAGGAGGAGGATCCACGATCACAGAAGGTTCTTGGGGAGGCGCGGGGACAGAGGAGGCATCTGGATCTGCAGAACTACTAGTGTCAACCCTGCAAAGCTCAACATCAGAATTATTTTGGTTATGGGTCACAGGAAGAGGAGCGGTGTCAGAATCTGTGTGAAAAGGATCAATGTGGGTGAGATCAGATTTGATAAGGACATGTTGACTAGAATGAATGGATAAAAGGGAATATGCTCAAGAAACACAACATGACATGAGATATAAAGTTTTTGATTTGCAGGATCATAACAACGATAACCCTTCTGACCATCACCATAACTAAGAAAAACACAAATAACTGATCGAGAAGACAATTTACTACGTTCTACATGAGGACGAAGAGCAAAGCAAGTAGAACCAAAGACTCTCAAGGCTGAATAATCAGGAATACAACCATATAATTTCTCAAAGGGAGACAAACCTGAAGTAGCAGAAGAATGAATTACATTAATGACATGTCTTGCGGTGAGGACGAAGAGTCTTCCCCCAAAACTCACTTGGGACAAAGCGCAGTGAAAAGAAGGAACGAAGCGGTTTCAATTTCAACAATGTGGCGATGTTTTCTTTCAAAGAACTCCATTTTGTTCAGGAGTGTCAACACGAAGTTTGGTGAAAAGTCCCATCAGAAGCAAGTAATTCAGAGAATTTATTAGAAGTATATTCACCACCTAGATCACATCGAAAGCACTTGATAACAGCATTATGTTGAGTTTTAACAAAAACACGAAACATATGATAAATGCTAAAAAATTCAGAACGATGTTTCATAAGATAAACCAAACAATAACGAGTGCAATCATCAATGAACGATACATAATATCTAGAACCACCTTTGGTAGCAACTGGTGATAGTCCCCATACATCAGAATGAACCAAGTCAAAAGGTGCAACAGAAACTGAAATACTTTTAGAAAAAGGCAAAGCAGTAAACTTAGCAAGTTTGCAACCATAACAGTCAGAAATATCATTAGATTGTAACTTTCCTAAAGCCCCTGTAGAAGCTAAGCATTTCAGACGGGAAGAGGAAACATGTCCAAGACAAGAATGCCATAAATAAAAACTAGAAGACGAGGAATTCAAACGAAAAGACGACAAGTCAACACTAGAAGCTGCAACATCTGGAACTCTCATTTCATCCAGAATATAAAGTCTCCCTGCCTACGGCCTGTCCCAATCAGCTTCCTAGATTGCAGATCCTGCACAAAACAAGAGGTGAAAGAAAATAAAACTGAGTAATTAGAATCACATAATTGACTAACAGAAACAAGACTCAAAGTGAGATTAGGAATGTAGTAAAAATCTGAAATGGACAAATGAGATGTGAAAATAGACTCAGTGCCTGCTAATGGCATAGGAGTGCCATCAGCTAGAATCATGACCGACACTGAAGGCGGGATGTAAAGACACAAATGATTTAAAATCGGATGACATATGATGAGAGGCTCCGAGTCAAGGATCCATATAGGTGAAGATATACCTGATGAGCTAGAGGAAGGCAAACCTATATTGGATTGGGCAGACATGGCATGTGGTTGTGTGGCAAGAAACCTCTGGAATTGCTCAGCAAGATCAGATATTGTAGGACTAGAAAATGATGTACTCTCAGCTGACGGAGGAACAACTGCAGCAACATTTGATGTTGGAGGCTTGAAGTTTCATTGGCTAAACTGACTAGGAGGTCTCCATTGAGATAGTTGTTGTGCTTGCTGCGACTTATTCAACAATTTTGGACATTGGGCTTTCCAATGGCCCTTCTGCTTGCAAAAACTACATTCATCGTAACCAACCTTTCCATGAGATTTACCTTTGTTAGAAGGAACAGCAAAAACAGATGGGTTAGGGAGGATTCCTTTGTCTACATTCCCTTTTTCTGATTGAGACTTCAGTCGAATCTCTTCAGCTAACAATTCATTAACAACCGAATCAATAGTTGGAAGAAGATTACGATGCAAAATTGTTCCACGAAGCCCTTCAAAATCATCTCGAAGAGCCATCAAAAACTGAACCAGACGCTGTTCTTCTCTACAGTCAATATACGGTTTAAAAGCTTGTAACTCGGCAAATTCAGTAAGAGCCAACTGGTCCCAAAGATTGCTCATAGCAGAGTAAAATTCCTGTATGCTCATGTTGTTTTGTTGAAGAGCTCGAATATCTATCTCCAACTGATATTGCTTTGCAAAATTAGATTGCATATATAACTTTTTCAAATGATCCCAAACCTCCTTGGCCGTTTCATATTTTGCTAGTTGAACCCCTATAGATCTTGAAACGAGTTGTTGATCCAAGTAATAATCTTGAATTATTTACCTCCCGGTTTCTAGCTCTATTGCATATTTCCCATCTTTTTCATCTTTTGGCTTAACAGAGGTTCCAGAAACATAACCCCACATTCTCTTGCCTTTCAAAAAATTCTTCAACACATAACTCCAATATGAATAATTCTACCCATTCAACTACACACTAATGAATTGAAGAGAATCATCCTTTTCTCCAGCTATTGCAAACAATCACAAAACAGAGAAAAGAAAATCTCAATTTCTGCAAATAGGTCTCTACAAAACCCTAACAAAGAGAACCGCAAAAGGAAGAACGAATTGCTAACAAAAAATCACCTAAGTTGTTGTCGAAATGAACGGAATGACGTCTGTGGCCAGAATCATCATTGCTCTTGATACCATATTAAGATTAACAATGCATATGAGGAAGAGAAGAAGAACAAGGGAGAAGAGAAAAGTGGCCAGGGTTCTCTATTGCAAAAGTAAATTAGTCAACCTTACAAGAATAGAAAAAAGGGTAAAAATATATATGCAACAAATAAAAGACTAAACTACCCTTAAGATAAATAAAATAAATAAAACATAAATGCACCATATTATCTAACAGGGAGCATGGATGCTGCATTTGTCACTATAGATTTTGTTAAAATATTGATCAGCGGCTAATACTTTAACTTGTAAACTTCCTAGCAGATAAGTTTGCTACATGGATAATTACTTTATTCCTTGCTCCATTTGTTCTCCTCCTCGACCATGCACCCAACCTGGAACGCTGCGATGACACGGAGTAAGACCTCTAGCGATGACCCTGTTGGGCTCTGGCATCGCCAGCACCCGAAAGCTTAAGCTTTGACATTTCTTGCTTGAAATGGATGTGACCCTCCTCCAACTACTCGATCTTCTTCAGAAGGAAGCTCTTCTATTGGTGGGGTTCCCATTTTCACCCAATTGAGCAATTACCCACAACATAAAATATTCTTTAGATATGATCACCACCACCACCAACAACATTCATCTACCTCTTTCACTTCCACACAGCCATAAAGTCTCGAGCTTTATTTCTTTTTTAATCTATTTTCAGCTTCTTTTTTTCTTTTTCCCAGTGCTTTGCTTATTCTTCAACTTTCTCTCTCTCTCTGGAGATTGCGTTGTGTAGTCTACAGTTCTATCTTATCATTAATATCTGAACCCTACTATTTGGACCAAAATGCTCTTTGTAAAGAAAAATCATACTCTTATACTCTTTTTTAAGAATATATTACCATTCACACTTTTTTTAAGAGATGTGATTGAGTAAAAAAAAGTGATAAAAAAAGTATGTATAATAAATGTTATTAAATAGGGTAAAAAATAGTATATATACTGTTTGATGTAAGAATATAAGAGTTGTTTTGTAAAAGATCAAGCTTCTCTCTCTCTTTCCTTTTTTTTATTATAGATTTTTTCTTGTTTATGCATTTTCTTGTGCTGCTATATGGATATCGGAACCATGAATCTTAACAATGGCAAGAGATCCAAGTGAACCATTAGTTCAAGTGTAACTATGAAATTCAGTGATACTATCTCCGACCAATTTCTGGTCGATCAACGGGCACACATAGTAGATGATGATCCCTCGTATGATACTTGAGAAATGCCGCACACTTGTGTTTATGAAGGAGCAAAATGAGAAAGATAAAAACGATAAGTGATTCAAAAAATAAACAACACTAGACTTTTTGACAAATATTAAAAATTGGTGCTAAATGTCTGTCGCAACCGGGATCGCGACGGGACGACCGAAAAAATATAAAAAATCAATGGAGTCGCCACCAATGTTTATTTAAATTGGGAAAACATCAGAAAAACCCTTTTATCAGGAAAATTGGTCTTTTGAAAATGAGTTTGAGTCCGGGAGTCGATTGGATAGGGAAGGTGTTAGCACCCTTATACTTGCCCAAGAAGAAGATACCTTGTGTTAGTGTGTGCAAAATTTAATAATCTCAAATATATTTATTTTTACCCCTTTAAACAAAAGACTTTGTAATTATTTTTATTTTTCTCATTTTTTTGGAAAGAAATAAAAGAAACAAACAAATCATGAAATTTTTTTTTTTTTTTTGGCTTGACAGAATAGAGATTCTGCTCCTACGTATCCTGGGTGCAATGAGTGAACTCAAAGTCACGTAGTTCTTTATAAAATAAGTGTGGGTTGGTTGATTTTATTTAAAAAGAGATTTTATTTGAAAGCGAATCCATTTTTTTTGCACGATTCAAGTTAAGCATTGTAAAATTTCTACTCAATAAACCCTTATGATCCAAAAGATAATGAAGATAGCATCCGTTATTCAATCATCATCATTGGTCATTGCATGGATTAAAAGATTTTTTTTATTTGCTATTTTTATATTCTTCTCTCTTTTTTTTTTACCAAAAAAAAGTGTATTATTATTGCATTCACATGGAATGGGCAGCAGCCTATGTGATTCAAACTCGAACCTCAATAGGCAGTCAACAATTCAATTTAAAGGAAAGAGAGCTTGAAAACTTGGGTAACAATATCAGAACATTATCTTTTATCTTTATTATAGATTTTTTCTTGTTTATGCATTTTCTTGTGCTGCTATATGGATATCGGAACCATGAATCTTAACAATGGCAAGAGATCCAAGTGAACCATTAGTTCAAGTGTAACTATGAAATTCAGTGATACTATCTCCGACCAATTTCTGGTCGATCAACGGGCACACATAGTAGATGATGATCCCTCGTATGATACTTGAGAAATGCCGCACACTTGTGTTTATGAAGGAGCAAAATGAGAAAGATAAAAGCGATAAGTGATTCAAAAAATAAACAACACTAGACTTTTTGACAAATATTAAAAATTGGTGCTAAATGTCAAAAAAGTTGATAATAGTAGGTAAAATCAATGTAACATACATTCTCAATTGTAGGAGCATTGTAAATGTCACGTTTAAGGAGATGATGACAAGTGCAGAAGCATAAATGCTTCAAGACTCAAACAGGGATTTATTGGCTTGTCAATTGCTTAGCGGACAGTGTATTTTACTTTAATCCATGCCAAGTACATTAATTGTTAAATTATATATCTAAAATGGCCATATCTACTATTGACAGTTTGAGTCTGAAAGATAATAGGCTCACTATATATTTTCCTTTTCATTTATTAGCTTTGTTTCTTTTGAGGATAATGGGGGTTGGAGATGTTGGAATAAATGGAATGGAATCATGGACAGAAAAAAAAAAAACTAGAAAGAATGAAAGAGCACTTTGTGGTGGGCCATGCAATGGAACCTGGGATCTCACATGATCTAGGCTAACCTCTTGAGAATTTTCAGATGGCGTATCATAAAGTCTAAGGTGGTACCCTAAAATAAATTGTTAAAAATAACTTATAATTCAAAGTTGAGGGAGCTTTTAAAAAAAACATTATTTTTTTAAATCTAATCAAAACCAAACATGCCTTTTGTGTTCATTTAGATGTATTTTTTTAATAACTATTTTGCTTTAATTATATTTTACTATGTTTAAATAATTTTTTTATAAAAAAATCACTATAAAAATACATTTTAGGTTCTTTCATTTTTTTAAGTTATAGATTTTTGTTCTTCTATTTTTTTCTAACAACATAAAAAACTTGTTCAAATATTAACAAAATATTTCTCAAATTTTACATCCAAACATTAAATCTGATCAAAAAACAACATCCAAACATTAAATAACTTTTTGTTTTTTAAAAAGTTCATTCAAACCAACCTTAATTCCTATACCATATATATAGTTCTATTTAAAAAAAAACACACACACAGTGCAATTATTATGAGGTCTAACTTTTTTAAAGGAAGATTTTTAGTGCAGCTTTCTTTTTAACAAATTATTCTTGTCAATATAATTGTTGAAATTATCAATTGTTTAATTAATAATTTAATAATTAAAATGATCAATCGCATTGATTTAACTAAATTATTCTTGTCTAATGGTTCGCTACTCTCATCCCAGTAGTAGGTAACATGTTCGACACTTTGGCACTCCATATTCCATCCAAAAAAATATGTATATATATGAGCTGAAAATTTTAGGCGGCTCGTAATTTAACCTCAAGAACCATGCTATTCTGGTTCCAACTCTGCCATGTCCACAATCTATGTTGTTAAATATATGAGGTGAGTTTTAGGGTGATGATAATTAATTAATTAATCAATCAATATAATAAATATAATAATTAAATATAATATAAAAAAGGTACATAATTTAAAATTTTGTCACGTGTTAATCTTAACTAGTAACACATGTCTTAGTTTTCTGCCATGTAGTAACTAGTCCTCCCATTTCCTTGTCATGTGTCCCATTTTTTTTTAATATCAATACACAACTAAAATATCTATACATGTGTATGCCACATTTAAAAACACTAAAAATCCAATAAAAGAAATAAAAATAATACTAAAAATACAAATGAAATAAAATAAAAAAGAATAAAGAAAAATAGAAAATAAAATTACAAAGAATTAGAACAAATAAAGAAAAAACATAATAATCATTCAATATTCATGAAATAAACACTACTACTATGGCTCTAGAGGCTACCAACTACCGCTAAATGATAATGCATCGACTATCACAGCTGTTGTGGTATGACTTTGGGTAAAGGAGATGTGGTGGTTGGCAACTTCAATAGCGGAGGAGATGACAGTTTAAAGGATGTGTCGCGACTGGGATCGCAGCGAGAAATATAGCAACTCAAGCGATTTTAAAATATGAAAATGGAAATGAAAAATAGAGTCGCCACCAATTTTATTTGAATTTGGAAAAATAGGAAAACCTCTCTTTGAAAATGGTCTTTGAAACCAGATTGGATTCGAGAGTCGGTTATGCTTAGGGAAGGGTGGAAACTTAATTCCGCTGCACCCCTAACACACCCGTCCTAAGACGGTACCTTAGGTTAATTGTGTAAATTTTTAACAATCTTTGAAAATATTTATTTTACCCCTTTTTGCAAAACATTGTAACTATTTATAAAAGGAAAAACCACAAAATTACGAAAATTTAAATTTGGCTTGACAGAAATGAAATTTTGCTCCTACGTATCTCCTGGTGCAATGGGAAACTCAAAGTTACGTAATTCTTTATAAAATAAGTGTGGGTTAATTGATTTTAATTAAAAAAAAATTTATTTGAAAGTGAATCCATTCTTGCACAGGATTCAAGTTAGCACTAGGCTACTCAATAAACCCTTATGATCCAAAAGATAATGAAGATAGCATTCACTATTCAATCATCATCATTGGTCATTGCGTAGATCAAAAGATTTTATTTTTATTTTATTTTTTTATTATTATTCTTTTACCCTTCTCTCTCTCTCTCTCTTTTTTTTTACTAAAAGTGTATCATTTTTGCCTTAATCTGAAATGGACAGCAGCCCACGTGAATCAAATTTAAACCCCAAAAGACAGTCAATAATTCAATTTACCAGAAAAAAGAGTTTGGAGACTTGGGTAGCAGTAACAGAGCACACCCCAGGGGACGTTTGGTGAGGGATTTGGACCCTGAGGTTCGACGGTCGGTTTGAGGAGATGGGGTGGTTCTGTTTTGGGATTCGACGGTCGGTTGGAGGGTATGGTGGGATGGTTCTGTTTTGGGGTTCGACGGTCGGTTGGAGGGTATGGTGGGATGGTTCTGTTTTGGGGTTCGACGGTCGGTTGGAGGATATGATGGTTTGTGAAGCTGGTCGGTGAAGGTCGCAATGGTATGGTTCGACGATCAGCAGAGGGGGGTATGATGGTGTTTGCGAAGTTGGTCAAAGGTCACAGTGGTGCGGTTCGACAGTCGATGGGGAGAATGTGATGGTTTGAGATTCGAGGGTTAAGTGAAGAGGGATTTGGTTCTATTTGGGAGTTCGACAATCGGTTGGAGGTGAAGATGAAATGGTTTGTCGGTAAAGGGAGTGGAACTCACGGTTCGACGGTCGATTCTGGTTGGGTTCGATAGTGTTTGGAGAGGTTATGACAGTTGCTTGGGTAATGGGGATTACAGAGGCTTTGAAGATAGTGACTGTTTTGGAGGTGAAAGGGAAGTGATCAGATTTGAGGTTCGATGGTCGGGTATAAGTTGGGGTTTTTGAGGTGATTTCGCGTAATGGATGGTTGAAGGATGGGGCGTGGGTTCACAATAATAGTGAGAGAGGATGGTGAAGGTTGATATATGAGGATTCGACGGTCGGTGGGGGTATAATGGTTGTTAGTTCGATGGTCGGTACGAGAGGATTCGGAGTCCGACGGTCGATTGGTTGAAGGGAAGGATCGGCTTCTTGGGTTTCGATGGTCGGAGAGGGTGTCGGTGAGAGGATGGTAACGGCGTCGGTGAGGTTCGACGGTCGGTTTAGGGAGATTTGGATGGTTCGACCGTCGGATATGATGGAGTTTTGTTGATGGTGTGAAGGTTTGGATGGGTTGTCGGTGAGGGATTTGGAGCTCACGGTTCGACGGTCGGTTGGTTAAGGGTCATGGTTGAGGGAAAGGTTAAGGAAGGTGTTATTCACGTGTGCATGGGTTGATGGAAAGCAGGTGTTTTTGGTCTGGAAAAGGTTGAATGTGGGTAGTTGAAGATGAAAGTAATAAAAGGGAGATGGGTTCACGGTTGGAGAGTGGATATTGAGTTTCAGTCAGGGAGGCTTGAGTGGATATGTAATATTCATTTCAGGTTGGGTGCAGAGGGATTCAGGGGTTGTGTGCAAGTGAGAATAGTTAGCAGAAATGAGCTACATGACATAAATGCAGAAGGTTACTTGTGGAGTTCAAGGTAAAGCAGTTGAAGTGAATGCTATTCCTCAGTAAGGCTTCTGTCTCCTTCTTGTTCCCTTCTCTTTGTCTCCCTTTGTGTTGGCTGTGTTTCTTGGGGGTTCGTGATGAAGGTGGTGAAATGGAAGGTGTTTGCTGGTTCAGTTTTGGGTGGTAGGAAGGTGAAAGAAGGTGGTCTTGTGCTCTGGGTGGTCAGAGGTTGATAGATATTATCAAAGGTGGAGTGACTCTTGAAGGTGAATAGAAGTGAAAATGTCGTCGTCCCCCATTCTTTCTGATGCTTCTCTCTTTTAAATATCCCCCATTCTCATCATTTCTCCCCTGACATCTTCCTCTCTTTTTTCTCTTTACGTTAACCTCCCTACGTTGAGCCCCCCATCTTTTCCTCTATCAGAACTTTTTCTTTTCTTTCCATCCTTTCAGCCTCCCTCTTTTTTTGCTTGCTGCCTTAATGCATTTAATGCATTCTTACTTTACGTGTGCAGGCATCAGGCATTAAATGCAATGCCCCCTTTCAATTTTTTTTTAAATGAGATCAGTGTTCCTTTTCTTTTTCTTATTTTTTAAAGGCTTACAAATGGGCCCATAAATATGGGCCTTTAATTATTTTAATCTCTCTTTTTTTGGTAACCTGGTCAAAATTGAGTGTTCACAGTTGCCCCTCTTTATTTGTTTCTTACTAGATAATAAGAAAACTACAGTCTTCATATTATCGTCGTAAGAAACGAGTAAAGATATGAATTTTAATTTTGTCCAGCGATGCATAAGATGTAAAACAAAATGCGAGGAACACATGGAGCCGATCGCTCAAAGGAATTTACAAAAAAAAACGGAGCCGAATGCGCTTATGCAATTAAAATGCATGGAGCCGATCGCTCAATGAAAGTAAAATGCATGGAGCCGATGCGCTCAATGTAATTAATGCATGGAGCCGATGCGCTCAAAGAATTGACAAAAATTAAAAGACAATGGAGCCGATGCGCTCAATGTAATTAAAAGCATGGGCAATTGAGTCCCTAATTTAAAAGACAATGGGCAACTGCGTCCCGAAATTTAAAAGACAATGGGCAACTGCGTCCCGAAATTTAAAAGACAATGGGCAACTGCGTCCCGAAATTTAAATGACAATGGGCAACTGCGTCCCGAAATTTAAAAGACAATGGGCAACTGCGTCCCGAAATTTAAAAGACAATGGGCAACTGCGGCCCGAAATTTAAATGACAATGGGCAACTGCGTCCCGAAATTTAAAAGACAATGGGCAACTGAGTCCCAGAATTTAAATGACAATGGGTAACTGCATTCCTAAATTTAAATGACAATGGGCAACTGTGTCCTGAAATTTGAAAGACAATGGGCAACTGAGTCCCGAAATTTAAAAGACAATGGGCAACTGCGTCCCGAAATTTAAAAGACAATGGGCAACTGCGTCCCGAAATTTAAAAGACAATGGGCAACTGAGTCCCGGAATTTAAATGACAATGGGCAACTGCGTCCCGAAATTTAAAAGACAATGGGCAACTGAGTCTCGAAATTTAAAAGGCAATGGAATAAGCATCTTGATCAAAAAGATTTTTTCTTCTTTTTTTTTCTTCATTTTTCTCATTTTCTTTTCTTTATTTTTCCTTTGCTTTTCTCTCTTTTTTTTTTTTTGTTTTCCTCTCCTTTTTTTTTTTTCTCTTTCCTTTTTTTTCTTTCTTTTTTATTTTTTACTTATTTTCTAAATTTTATTTGAAAAACATTTGAACCAAGGACGACTTTGGAAAGCTTTGACCAATCAAACCCTATTCACATGCTTTTCTTTCTTAGACCCTTCGGTTCTTTCCTTCTTCTTCTCCTTTCCTCCTTCTTCTCTTTTCTTTCTTTCTTTTTCTTTGTTTTTCTCTCTCAGCTCTCCTTTTGAGAAATGAGATGAACCATTGCTTGACTGATTCCTTGAGAGAAAATTTTACTCCAGCATTTCGCTTTATCCCTCATCTAGTTGATTCCCTGCAACTGTTTGAACTCAATCACTGTCTCTGTTGCTACTTCCTTCAACACTTATCTCTTTAATCCTTCAAAAATCTTGCCCCAGTATGGTCAACTGAATACAAACAAAATTGCCCCTGTGTAGCTGATCAAACGCAATTCAAAATTGCCCCAGTTTGGGTGCACCCTTCAAGGTGTTTCAGATCAACTTTCCTTGAGATTTTGCCTATTTATTTGCCCTAACTTTTGCTTAGACCGACCTTTCGGGTTTTCAGACTAACGGGCTCTTTTTCATTTTTTCTTTTTGCTCTAACTTTTGCTTAGGCACTTTCGGGTTTTTAACCTAACGGGCTTTTTCTCTCTTTTTTTTTTTCTCTCTCTCTTTTTTTGTTTTTTTTTTTTTTAGGTATCTCCTCTTCTATCAAATAGGATGTCCAAGATCTCTTCAATCTGAATTGTTCATCAGGAGATTATCATTAGATGGTCAAATCATAGTGTTGTACTCATATTCACCTTACCTGAAGCATTACGTAACAGACACTCATGAACTCAAAAAGTACAACAGAAAAGAAGCGAACAACTTCCAAATTATTTTTGGAAACTTGACTACGGAAAATGGTATTATTTACAAAGGGTAAAAACACAAGAAGTAGAATAGCAAGAAAGTCAAAAGATTCTTTTTTTTTGCCCCAGTTTGGACGTGATTGATCTAGACTCAACAACTGGACATCATGACTATTGTTTTATCAGGTATATACAAAAATCTGCCCTTATGTAGGGTATCAAATGAATTTGGCTCAAAGTATGTCATTTGTGAACAAAAATTGTCCCAGTGTAAGTCACGAAGCTACACCAATGTAGGTCAAATTGAACCGAGAGAAATTTGCCCCAGTCCAGGACTGAATAGGGCAGAAACTAGCCCTAGTGACCCAAAATATTTGTCCCAATGTAGGTCAAATTGAACTAAGGAGAAACATGCCCCAAAATAGGACCAGCTTAGACAGGGTAGCAACTTGCCCAGGTGTAAGTCTCTATTTTTCTTTTTCTCTCTTTTTTTATTATTTTATTATTATTTTATTATTTTTTTTTCAGAGCAATGAATTAGGTTCTTAGATGAGCATAACATTTGTCTCAAAATTAAAGTTAGTGAAAATGACAACAATCCTTCATTGATCAGAATGGACTTTTTGAGGCTTGTAACATGGCCAAGGGTATGGGTTATGAAAGGAAAGATATAAGGCTCCAAAAAGTGTTTAAGGGTTTGAATGGGACCAAGGATCCTTGTTCAACATTAAACTTTGTCAATTGCCTTTGTACTTTCAAGTACACTTTTCTCTTACTGCTCCTCATTTCTTCCTTTTTCTTTTCATTTTCTTTCATTCGCCCTTGTCATGACTTATTTCATGTCATTTTCTTTCTCTTATCTTTTTTTTTAAGTTTTTTTTTTCATTTTTTCATTACGCTTCAAAATAGCCACCATGACAATCAACTTTACTTTGTGTCACCCCCTAGTGTAGGGGTGATCCTTGTCCAGGGTTTATTGAAGAAATTTTCAAGCTCAAAAAGGACAACGAGAGATAATGAATTCTGATGAATGATAGAGAAACATGGCCAATCTTCATTTCAAATCTTGATTGCTCATTTTCAAAAACTTTAATTCAGAGACAAATGGATGATACACACCAAGTGATTATTTCTTTACTCCATTTTATTTTTTTATTTTTCTTCTTAGGCAAAGGATACTTACACACGTGAACTTTATTGACATCTACCAAACCGAGAATTACCAAGAATTGGAGTCCGATGGGCCCCCAAATACGAGGAAGACACTTTGAAGAAGTAAATATCAAGAAAGACACTGAAAATGAAAGGAAACAAGATATTCATGCGAATTTATTACATCAATGCTTCAAGAAAGTTAACATAAGTTCATCATCACTAATTTTTTTTTATGGCAACCACTTCAATCAAATCCTCAGATCTCCCATTGTTCAGAGGTTTCAAATTGCTGGAGGATGAGTGACTTCTTCAGAGATGATTATCTTGACTGGTGCGGGGAGTATTTCCCTCTGATGAGGAATGTGCTGCATCATTTTCTTTTCCCAGAGTTATGCTCCTCACCATTTCCTACAACTCCACATTGACCTCTTCATAGGAAGTTAAATCTTGCCCAGCTTGTATTACCCTTGAAGCGAGTAATTCTTGGCTTCGCACCTTAAAATCCCAATAACCCCCATCACAACTTGATTCTTCATTCTGCTTCTCCTCTTCTTCCATAGTTGCAGCTGGTGCAGTGATACTACAACCTACTTTCTTCAGCCCCTCGACTACTTCAGCCATTGGCGCACGCAAGCTTCTAACCTTTCCTATGGGTGATCCTTCCATCTCCCATGCATTTACCTCATCAAGAATTGGGTTGTTGACAACACTAGGCCTAACTATTTCTTGAATGTCAAATTTCCCATAAGCTATTAGCTTCCTTACTGCAACCTTGAAAGATTCACAATCTTCAATTGAGTGTCCTGGGATGTCCCTGTGATATTTGTAAGTTAAACTTGGGTTATACCATGCTGGGAATGGTGGTTCTAAAGGACGTACAGGATTTCCTGACATGAGGTGAGCATCGAATAGCCTTTGGAATAAGTTTGCGTTTGACATGGGTAATCTTGGGAAAAAGGGTAGGTTTTAAGGATGGAAGCGACCTCGATTTCGGCAGTTTGGTTGAGGCTGTTGGAGGTTTGGGTAATTTTGTGGAGGTACAAATGGATATTGAATATGAGATGGGCGAGTTGGCACATATGGTGATGGCATGGGGCCATTGTTGGTTTGGAATTGTGGAGTTGGGGTGCTATTTGTGGTTGGAACAAATTAGTGGGAGGGGTAATAAGGAAATGTAGGAGTAGGTGTTTGGTATGGAAAGTGAAGGTTAGGGTTATATGGTGGTTGCTCCCCCATGAATCCGATATTACCGTGGACCTCATTTCGAGTATCCTCTGAAAAATGACACCCTTCTCCGATAGGAAGCACTAACGGCGCAGTGTTCAAGGTTCTTCCCTCAACAGGAATCTCAGTGGTGATCCCAGGGTTTGTCCTTATGGAAGTGATAGTTGGCAAGTGCGAATATGCCCCAGTCACTACTGTACTTCCAGTAGGGGTGGAAACAGGTCAGGCCAGGTCAGGTTTTGCCTTAAACAGGCCTGGCCTGTATCTCAATTATAAGGCCTGAGCCTGACCTATGAGCCTGTAATAGGCCGATTTTTAGGGCTTGGCCTGACCTTTTTAAAAGCTTAACTTGGCCTGAAAGCCTATTTAAATGCCTACTTTGCAATGAGACCTTTGAATAGGCTAACAGGCCTACCTTTAAATAAGCCAACAAGCCTTTACATAGATTAACAGACCTACCTTTAAATAGGTCAATATGTCTTACATAGGCTAACAGACTTACCTTTAAATAAGTCAATATGCCTTTACATAAGCTAACAGACCTAAGCCTTGAAATAAGTCAATGGGCCTACTCAAAGTCAATAGGCCTTTGTTATAATTTAACACTCACCTTTTAATTTTATAGATGCTCACTACTTTCTTATTCTAGTCTTTGGTCGATGTGGGACTTGGAAATATACCAAATTGCTCACTTTCTTACTCTAATATTTCAAGTCCCACATCGATCAAAGATCATAGCAAGAAAGTAGTGAGCATCTATAAAAATAAGGAGTGAGTGTTAACTTATTATTTTCATTCTAATAAATATATTACGTTAAATATATTAATAAATATGTTATTTTTATTCTAACTTACTAACTTAAGTTTTAATTATTGACTTTTATTAAAATTAAATTAAAAAATATATTAATATATTATAATAAATTAATAATTTTAATTTTAATTTATAATTATTATAATATTATATATTATATTATATATAATTAAATAGATCAGTAGGCCTACCAAGTTTAAAAGGCCTATTAGATGGCCTAAGGCCTGACTTTTTTAATTAAACAGACTTTTAAAAAAGCCTTGGCCTAACTTGTTTAGTAAACAAGCTAGGCCAGGTCAGGCCTCAGGCAGGCCAGGCCATAGGTCCCTGACGGGCAGCCTGACCTATTTCCACCCCTAACTTCCAGTAGCCCCAATCAAGTTGATAGTCTCCCTCATGGCCAACAACATTTCCTCTATTCTTCTCTGAGATTTTGCCATTTCAATCATTATCTCTTTCATCTCATCTACTTGCATGCTCAAATTTCTTCCTTCATCCTTAGGGTTATCGGTAGCCATTCTAGTCCGAGATCTAGGCTTGTGAATTTGGATTGGATTGGTCTCTTCCTTCCTAGGCTCTCTCTGGTTCAAACCAATTTGATTTATTAAAACAAAACAACATTTAACAAAGAATGGGATGAAATGCATGAGATGCACAAAATGAATGAACTTTGAAAACACTTTTTCCATTTTTCTTTCCTCTTTTTTTTTTATGCTATGTCATGAAAATGCAAGATGTTTTTTTTTTCTTTTTTTTGAATGCTAGTGATGCTATGAAAATGCACAATGTTGTTTTTTTTTTTAGAATGCTATGAAAATGTAAGATGCTATTTTTTTTAATACTAGAAATGTCATGAAAATGTATGATTTTTTTTTATAATGCTAAGCATGTTTATGAAAATGCAAGCAATGAATACTTCTTTTTTTTATTCTTTTCTTTTTGAAATTTTTTTTTAGTGCAAGAATGAATGATATGAGAAATAAATGAATAAAAAAAGAAGTACGCTCCCTTTTGTGCCCTAGTCAGGTGGTACCTAAGATTTGACAGTCACTATGTTCAATCTATCAGTGCAAGATTTTTGAGACATGTCTAAACTTCTAAAAAGTCATGGTTCCTAGATTGTCATTATCTCGAAAGACAAAGACCCAAATCATGAATTAATCACAAGTAGGGATAAACCCCCTCAATATGATTAGTTCATGATATTAGTAACAATCTGAGTGGTGTCTCAACAAATGTCAAGTGAGCATAAAGCCTCTCAATAACAAAAGTCGAGACTCCTCCTATTCCTCGGCTTCGCACAGACTCGGGTATAGAGCCCAAAAAGTGTGTGAGGTAAGTGATAGTGATGTGTGTGAGGGAGCATACAAACCTGTACAAAAATTTAAAAAGATAAAACTACCCCCAACCTGCAAAAACATATATACAAAAGCCAGGCAGCAATCATCTATCCTAAGGTTTCAACAATTATGCACAATTAAGTACAAAATATATACAAGTATATCATTTCAAAACAAACACAGGAATAACGCTATTAGATATTTACATAGAACAAAATAAATAAAATCTATTTACAAATAAAAAGAAAACAAAAAAAGGATAAAAAAGGTAAAATAAATAAATAAAAATTATTAACAATTTGCACAACTAACAACAACAGGCTTGACTCTCCAAATGTCCCAAAGGTGAAGTCACCATCCGTCGCGACCGGGATCGCGGCGGGAAATATAGCAACTCAAGCGATTTTAAAATATGAAAATGGAAATGAAAAATAGAGTCGCTACCAATTTTATTTGAATTTGGAAAAATTGAAAAATCTCTCTTTGAAAATGGTCTTTGAAACCGGATTGGATTCGGGAGTCGGTTATGCTTAGGGAATGGTGGAAACTTAATCCCGCTGCACCCCTAACACACCCGTCCTAAGACGGTACCTTAGGTTAATTGTGCAAATTTTTAACAATCTTTGAAAATATTTATTTTACCCCTTTTTGCAAAACATTGTAACTATTTATGAAAGGAAAAACCACAAAATTATGAAAATTTAAATTTGGCTTGACAAAAATGAAATTCTGCTCCTACGTATCCCCTGGTGCAATGGGGAACTCAAAGTTACGTAGTTCTTTATAAAATAAGTGTGGGTTCATTGATTTTAATTAAAAAGATTTTTATATGAAAGCGAATCCATTCTTGCACAAGATTCAAGTTAGCACTAGGCTACTCAATAAACTCTTATGATCCAAAAGATAATGAAGATAGCATTCGCTATTCAATCATCATCATTGGTTATTGCGTGGATCAAAAGATTTTATTTTTATTTTATTTTATTTATTATTATTCTTTTACCCTTCTCTCTTTTTTTTTTTTACCAAAAGCGTATCATTTTTGCCTTAATCTGAAATGGACAAGAGACCACGTGAATCAAATTCAAACCCCAAAAGACAACAACAATTCAATTTACCGAAAAAAAGAGTTTGGAGACTTGGGTAGCACATATAATGAGCACACCCCGGGGACGTTTGGTGAGGATTTGGACCCTGAGGTTCGACGGTCGGTTTGAGGAGATGGGGTGGTTCTGTTTTGGGATTCGACGGTCGGTTGGAGGGTATGGTGGGATGGTTCTGTTTTGGGGTTCGACGGTCGGTTGGAGGGGTATGGTGGGATGGTTCTGTTTTGGGGTTCGACGGCCCAGGTAGGAGGATATGATGGTTTGTGAAGGGGTCGGTGAAGGTCGCAATGGTATGGTTCGACGGTCGGCAGAGGGGGTATGATGGTGTTTGCGAAGTTGGTCAAAGGTCACGTGGTGCGGTTCGACAATCGATGGGGAGGATGTGATGGTTTGAGATTCGAGGGTTAAGTGAAGAGGGATTTGGTTCTATTTGGGAGTTCGACAATTGGTTGGAGGTGAAGATGGGATGGTTTGTCGGTAAAGGGAGTGGAACTCACGGTTCGACGGTCGATCCTGGTTGGGTTCGGTAGTGTTTGGAGAGGTTATGAAAGTTGCTTGGGTGATGAGGATTATGGAGGCTTTGAAGATAGTGAGTGTTTTGGAGGTGAAAGGGAAGTGATCGGATTTGAGGTTCGACGGTCTAGGTATAAGTTGGGATTTTTGAGGTGATTTCGCGTAATGGATGGTTGAAGGATGGGGCCGTGGGTTCTGATAATAGTGAGAGGGGATGGTGAAGGTTGATATATGGGGATTCGACGGTCGATGGGGGTATAATGGTTGTTAGTTCGACGGTCGGTACGTGGATCGGAGTCCGACGGTCGGTTGGTTGAAGGGAAGAATTGGCTTCTTGGGTTTCGACGGTCGGAGAGGGTGTCGGTGAGGTTCGACGGTCGGTTTAGGCTTAGGGAGATTTGGATGGTTCGACCGTCGGATATGATGGAGTTTTGTTGATGGTGTGAAGGTTTGGATGGGTTGTCGGTGAGGGATTTGGAGCTCACGGTTCGACATCCGTTGGTTAAGGGTCATGGTTGAGGAAAAAGGTTAAGAAAGGTGTTATTCACGTGTGCATGGGTTGATGGAAAGCAGGTGTCTTTGGTCTGGAAAAGGTTAAATGTGGGTAGTTGAAGATGAAAGTAATAAAAGGGAGATGAGTTCACGGTTGGAGAGTGGATATTGAGTTTCAGTCAGGGAGGCTTGAGTGGATATGTAATATTCATTTCAGGTTGGGTGCAGAGGGATTCAATTGTTGTGTGCAAGTGAGAATAGTTAGCAGAAATGAGCTACATGACATAAATGCAGAAGGTTACCTGTGAAGTTCAAGGTAGAGCAGTTGAAGTGAATGCTATTCCTCAGTAAGGCTTCTGTCTCCTTCTTGTTCCCTTCTCTCTGTCTCCCTTTGTGTTAGCTGTGTTTCTTGGGGGTTCGTGATGAAGGTAGTGAAATGGAAGGTGTTTGCTGGTTCAGTTTTGGGTGGTAGGAAGGTGAAAGAAGGTGGCCTTGTGCTCTGGGTGGTCAGAGGTTGATAGATATTATCAAGGGTGGAGTGACTCTTGAAGGTGAATAGAAGTGAAAATGTCGTCGTCCCCCCTTCTTTCTGATGCTTCTCTATTTTAAATATCCCCCATTCTCATCATTTCTCCTCTGACATCTTCCTCTCTTTTTTCTCTTTACGTCAACCTCCCTACGTTGAGCCCCCCATCTTTTCCTCTATCAGAACCTTTTCTTTTCTTTCCATCCTTTCGCTCCTCTTTTTTTTTTGCTTAATACTTAATGCATTTAATGCATTCTTACTTTACGTGTGCGTACATCGTATTAAATGCAATGCCCCTTTCAATTTTTTTTTTAAACGAGATCAATGTTCTTTTTCTTTTTCTTTTTTTTTTAAAGGCTTACAAATGGGCCCATAAATATGGGCTTTTAATTATTTTAATCTCTCTTTTTTTGGCAGCTCGGTCAAAATTGAGTGTTCACAGAATGGATGAGCTAATGAAGCATTATGGTTGAATGGAGGCTTAAGGCTTTTGTTACATAATTGCTTAGGACATTTGTAATTGGTAAGTTTTTATATTTATTGTATAATTCATACAAATTATGTGATTGATATGTAATTTGTATTGATTAAATGATTTCCAATTCTGTCACATACACATTCTAACTATGTGATTAATTTTAATCTAACTATGTGATTATGTAATTGTCAATTCTATCACATGCCACCGAATTGGAATGGTATGGTATAATTGCTTCTCATGTATGATTGTTAATTATGTAATTTTCATTTATTGTACAATTCATTTCAATTATGTGATGTTTTAAATAATGACCACGGTATAATTTATTACTAATTATGTGATTTTCATTTATTTTACAATTCATTTCTATTTATTGTACAATTCATTTCAATTAGAATTGTACATTCATTCTAAATAATAAGTATCATGGTTTTATATATGCTTTATCCTATACAATCATTAGTTTTTCAAGCATTTCAATTTAATGACATAAAATTATAAAAGTAGTTTTGTCCTTTAATTTAAGAATTTTTTTGCTTCTAACTTTATATAAGGAGCAAGCAGGAAAGTGGTGTGTATATATATATAATTATTTTAATATATAAACATCTACAGATGAAAAACTTTAGAAACGAACATAATAAATTAGTTAATCATTATTATAATATAATTTTTAGAGCATGATTTGCATTTCGTTATTTTAGTTAAAATATTTTTTTAAATCTATATTATGCAATAGAGAAATTTTTTTCAGGAAAATATAATTAAATTAAAGTATTTTATATTGTTAATGAAATAAATTAATTTTTGTAGCAAAATTATTGGAGGAAAGTATATGCTTATAACAAAGTTTTTTAAAAATAATTATTTATTCACAAGATTTATAAAAATCATGAAAATCTGTTTAATTGTTTAATGAAATTAATTAATTAGTTAAATTTTTTGTAAAATTATAGAAGAAAATTATGCAATTATAACAATGTTTTTATTATGATATTTTAAGATAACTTTTTCTCTTATATACTGTTTATAATATTTGGAAAAAAGTTTATATTTCCACAGGGCTGGAACATTATTAGGATAGGGATTATGCTACTGATAATAACATAAAATTGAGTATAGACCTGTTTATATAAGTTAGAGTATAAGGTAACATGCTATAATTTTTTCTTTTGAATTTGACTCAGCTTTTTTTATTATTATTATTTTTGCATGTGATTTGTGCACCTATAGTTTGTTAGAATAATGAGCATTTGTTAACTTAAGTAACATAATATATATTTTTCTTTTAAATTTTAAAGATGTTGAAATTTGTTCCATGCAAATACAAAAACCAAATAATAAGACAAAATTTTCACTCTTTATTAATACGGATGTCCAAATTTAGATATTTTATCTAAATCTTGAATTGGTCTAATTTTGATCTGGTCATTAATAAAACTATGACCGAACAAATACTAAGTCCAAATAACTATCCCAAATCATGTCAAGTTATAAACCTTCCCATAAGCACTAATATTTAGCTAATTTTATAATTGTAATCAACCTTGATAAATTACTTTTTATTTGTATTAAAAGTATTTATCAGTTGTCTTTTATGTGAAACTATTAAACTATTTATTTTAAACTAATTTTTTATTTTATTTTGTATTATTTATATAATTTTTTATTTTTAATATTATTTTATGCACTACATGGTGCTTATGGTAGTATATATAAATATTAAATATAAGTTTTGTACCCTGCTTACAATGAAGCACACATCACTGTGCATTCTAGTTAATATTAAGGGTAAATAATGTAAACTACCCTTGAGGTTTGATAAAATGTCACTTAACCCCATTCTTAATCTAAAATTGCACCCCACCCCATTGTGATGGATGACTGTTAGTTGACTTAACCTGCACTAACCTTGATTAAGCTATACTCTCGCAAAAGTAACTACTTTCACCCATCTATGGTTATCCAAGCATCTCTCTCCACAGCCACAACTCCCTCCCCTTCAACGGCAATAGCCCCACCATCACAACCTCCTCAGCCTCCTCCCCAACCACTCCCTCACTGTCACAACCTCTCATTCTAACGGTCATACACTTCCAACCACCACCATCGTCCATAGCCCCACCATCGACCAATTCACTAGCAATCACCATTGTCCATGTTTCACTAGAAACCAACTCCCTGTACCAAAACTCAAAACTCAAATACAAACATTCAAACAAACAGCCTAAACACTCAGAAATTGGTGGAGAAGATCTATTGGGAGGTGAAGATGGTGGTTCTTGGGTTGAGGTGAAGGCATTGGGGGGCTTGTGATGTGTGGAGGATATCCATTGGGAAGCAAAAAAAAAAAAAAAAAATTCTAGGTTGCTTATGGGTTGGGATTTTGTGGTTGTGGATTGGAAAGTTTGGGATGGTTTCTATGATTGGGTATTTGCTCGTTGGTGTTTGTTATTTGTTCTTTGGATTGGGGACTTGGGGTGTGTTATTGTCTTGTTGGGGTTTTGGAAGGTTGAGGCAGGGGTTCATGATTTATTTGTTGGATATTTTACCATGTTGGGGTTTTGGGAGGTTGGGCTTTGAGGTAGGGGTTCTATGTTGTACTATATAAAAGCATGATTTGGCCAAGAATGTTTGTTCACCTTTGAAGCAAAAATTTCTCACCTTGGGCACCTTCACATTACAAGGAACAAGGCTTTGATTTGAAATTCTGGGTGGTTGGTGTTGCTCAAAGGAAAAGGCAAGTAGAGCTTATGTGTATTAACAAAACCCGAACACCTTCAACCTGACTCTTCCCCCACACTTTATTTTTAAATTTTTTAGTTAACCTTAGTTAGTTAAGATTATTCTGTTAGAATATTTTTACTTAACTATTAACACCATTACATTAATGGAGTGGGGTGTAATTTTGGGATAAGAATAGGGTTAGTACCATTTAGTCAAACCTCAAAAGTAGTTTATGTTATTTACCTTAATATTAATATATATCACTGAGAGACAGTTGAATGCAACTTAATATACATCAGTGTACATAAACAACTGTGAAAGACGCGAAGTTTGATCATATGACTGACTCACATCGAGTTTAGAGTTGGTAAAACGGATTTAATCCATTGGGTTAACTCATTAACTCGCTATTTTTTTGTGGGTTGAGTTCAAGAATTGAATTTATATTCTTTTTTTAATCAAGCATAACACATTGCCCGCTTAACTGCAGGTGTTAAGCGGAAAAAAACGGTTTAGCTTTGCAGTTGACTCTTTTCTTTTAAAAAAAAATGATAAGTAATACTATAAATGAATTTTTTTTTGATGTTATATAATTTATGTTTGAATATTTTATTAGACTATTTTAAAAATTATTTTTTAGATATGTGATTAGTAATTTTTTATCATTATTATTTATTATTTTTTATAGTATTTATTGATTTTTTATATAATTTTTTTTTTTTTAGGCGGGTTAAACCGATTGACCCGCCAACTCATCTACTTTTTTCTATTTTATATTTTATGCGGGCCAACCCGCCAACTCGCCTTAAAGCGGGGTGGGTTAACTCTTTTAACCCATTTCTTAAAACGGGCTAACCCACCCCGTCCCGCATTTTAACCGGTTGAGGCGGGTCGGGGCGAGTTAGCCCATTTTGTCAGCTCTAATCGAGTTATATAGAGAATTCGATGGAACATTGAATCATTAACTTACGCATAAAAACGTAGTTATTTAATTCTTTAACGATATCTCTTTATGCAAAAATAAGTCATACTAAACTCACTCATCACAAAAGAGACAAAAAGTTAGAAAAAAAAATGAGTCACACTAAACTTACTTATCATAAAAATCATCATCTCTCTTTAATTTTTTATGAGTGTATATAAAGATAATATTTTACATTTGTGTGCAATTATGACTTTCTCAATTTATTCATATATTTCACAGTGCTTTGACGTAAGAGTAAATTTTATGAACATCTATTGTATATATACAATATACAGCTTAGAAGTTAGATGTGTATCGTCGAGTATATAGTGTAATACACATCTTTGATTGTTTATTGTAGATACACAATATATGACAGCAGCCAGAAAATTTAAAAGAAAAAAATGTGAAATAAACTGAAATTTACTAAATAGTTAAAAGTGTGTGATACAAAGTTAATATATGACTTATATAAACAAGAAAAAATAACTAATTACTAACTTATCACAAATATTCAATTAATTATTAACTAATTAAATTAATCATTAACTAATCAATTAACCAACCACGTCTCGTGATACTATCATCATAAGCTGATTCTATTATGTTCCTTATTATGTAATGGTGCAGATGCAGATGCACAGTCTAAGTTACAAGTTATTAGAAGTAATCTTGACTTTTTATCAGTTTCATGCTATTTAAAATATTACCTCATAACTATTGTATATTTCATTTTAATCCCTCCTCAAAATTTTTCACCAAACGCAACACAACTATTCCATCCAATGAAGTCAGAAATATTACCATCAGAAACCTCAACTCCATCCATCATACCAACTCCACCGAGAAATCAGAAATCAGATCGAAGTGTAAGGAACCCAAACATGAACAAAGAAGGGACAACCGCCCCTTTCATTCTTTATTAAAATCTCTTCCACTTTGCCTCACCGATTCCAAGCCCCAACTTGAATCAACAACACTATTAACAGAGCATAATATTTTGCTGCATTTTTCATCTACATTTTAAATGGCTATAATCCTATAACAAAATTTATCTATCAAATGCACTTTATCGGATGCATTGGACAAGGGATTTGACCTTGGCTAACTATAAGCAATTTTGTTAGTGGAAAAATAAAGGGGAGGGGCAGAATTCAAGAATGAAGAAAAAAAATATTCAACTGATATATAAAGAGAGAGAGGAAATATAATAGGGTTGAAGTGAAATGTGTTAGCGTGATTAATTATGATTATTATTGATCACGATTGATTTTAGGGATGATTGTAATTGATTTAGTACAGAATTAAATTGATTCAGTACATAATTATATTTTATTATTTTCTTTTTCTGTATAACAATCTTTTTGTATAAATAAAGACTAGTTTTCCTATATTCATTCATTCAGAAATATATACAAATTTATCAATATTTTGTCTCCCTGTTTCTGTTTCTAACATGGTATCAACTTTGAGGAGAGTTTCTCCTTTTTTCGCTCTGTAGATTTCGTGGAACTCGTTAGAATCGTTACTGATCACCATCAAATTTAGATTTAGTTTTATTATTCTCCTCATCTTTGTCTACTTCGGTCCAATTCTTCCGCTCACCGTCACTGTTATTCCAGACTCCGTTTCAGATTCTGATTACCATCCTTGATTTTAGACTCCGTTTATGATTTCGTCATAGATTCAAGATTTCAGACTTCAGACTCAATCATCATCTTGGCTAATTCCGCACTTTGGTTTCCAAGCTCATGTTAGTTTCTTCTATATCCACTTGAGTTTGAGGTAGATGTTAGTGTGATTAATTATAATTGAGATTATGATTGATCACGATTGACTTTAGGGATGATTGTAATTAATTTAATATATAATTATATTTTATTATTTTCTTTTTCTGTATAGTAGTCTTCTTGTATAAATAGAAGTTAATCTTTCTGTATTCATTCATTCAGAAATATACATAAATTTATTAATATTTATTTCTTTATTTTTGTTTCTAACATGGTATTAGAATTAAAATTTTATCTCCGTCGTCTACTTCGTTAGGCTTCTCAGTCGCCTACTTCGCTAAACTTCTCTGTCATCTACTTAATTTGTTAAGCTTTTCTCGCCTACTTCGATAGGCTCGCCTGTTCTGTCCAAGTATCTGTGGAGGGGGTGTTAAGAGTCTTATATCGTTTGCCTCAATCTTTTGTGTACGATTTATATATTTGTTGAATCACTCCACTTAATGTCAATTGATTTTAAGTTAGAATCTCACAAAATACACTTTCAAGATATTAAATAATGAATCTTGGATCACAACTAAAAACACATTTAGAAAACTAGAACAAGGAAAAACCCAAAAATAAAATTGTTGATACAAATTTTCTCCTCTTTCCCATCTCACTAACCAAACCAACCAAAGAAAACTTACTGAGCTGTCAAAGGGTATGTTTGGTTTGCAGTTGGGGCTTGCAAACTTACGTTGGAGGATTTGTAACGGAGATGAAAACATGTTTGGTAGATTTTTTTTTCAGTTGAATTGAATGAAAAATGGTGTCAAATGTACGTTGAAGTGAAGAGATGAATTTCTTGCTTCTTCATTCACCAAAAGTACGTTAATAGCATTTTTCCTTTTAATTTTATTTTAAAAATAATTTTAATCTTTCATTAAATAATATTTATTTTATTAAACTCACTTTTGAAATAAAAGTTTTCAAACATAAATCAAGTTACTGCAAATTTACTTTTAACTAAACTTAAATTTATAAACACATTTTTAATCAAACTTAAGTTTACCAACTATAATCCAAACACACACAAAGGCGGTGTGGATTGTGAACGTTGGCGATCATTGGTGGTTGTTCAATGACTCAACTTAGTGGATTTGAGAAGGGAGTTGACAGTGAGCTGCTGCAAGTTTTTTATTATCAGGACTAACTTTTGTAATTTACATTTTTAGACCAATTACCAACTCTCCAAGTTATAGGTGATGGTTTGCTGCAGTTGATGTCTTCACACTCAAAATCAAAGGCTGATATTCAAGGGTGCATCAATACACCCTAATTTCGAAGGAGCATGTTAGACGTTGCCTATCATCATCATATCATGTATGCAAGAATTTATTTTGACGTAGAGGTAGAGGTTTGCTAAAAACAAAAAGCTAAAATAAAAGTAACGCAAGGCCGCTATATAGTGTGGGAAAGCGCCTCTTTATTTTGAATCTTTTTCTTTTCCATCTTGCTTTACATCACGTGTGCCCTTCCAGAGGTTAACGACACTAAATCATTATTAGTTTCCACTCTATTGTTTTTTTAAATATATTCCCCGCTTTAGGCAACTAACTAATCAAATGGGTTCTTAGTGACACCATCAACCGGGTCCATAAAAGCGCAAGAAGAATGGTGGTGAATCTAGAATATAGTACTTTAGTACGCACTAAACTTTAGTAGTTTAAAGTGATAGAAGAGGAGAACTTTCTCGATCGAACAGTTGTACATTTCGCTTTTCTTTTTTTGCCCTTTTAATCCCTTTAAGCAAAGGATCGAGTACATTTTACTTGTTAGATCATTACATTTTCCAGTTCCAAGGCTAGAAACCATAAATTTATGACCAACAAAAAGATAATGATATTAATGTTAAAGAGTACGCAATGCACGTGCGAGTCTATACGGATATATGACGATAAACATTATATAGAAATAAATATTGAATAGTCTTTAGAATTTTTATATTGAAGACCGAAGAGGTTGCAATTCACATAATCAGGCATCTGTGGTTTTTCTATCAGTTTGGAAGGGAGTTGTAAGTTATGAAATATAAATTACTAACAGCCTTTATTATTAGCTAATTCTTAATGTCTTGATGTAGATTTTTTTTAAGACATAAGAAAGTCAAATATACATTTATAAATATTTTCCTCTCTCTCTAATGTCTTCTACATATTCTTATATCAAACAATACATACACTCATTTTTATACTACATTTAATATTATTTATTATACATATTTTTTATTACTTTCTCTCACTCAATTATATCCTTTAAAAATAATTTAAATAATAATACACCCCTCATAAGGGGTGTAAGACTATCTTTTTCCCCCCACATAAATAAACACTATTAGCAAAATGAGAGAAAGAATTATTTTTAATACAACAAAATAAATTAATGTGGAGGTATATTGTTTCTCCAACTAAAGCCTAAAGGAGAGGAAGACAGAAAGAGATTGGCACTATGTTGAGTGGGTAAATCTAGGGGCACTATGATGGTCCTGGTTCTTCTGGAGACCAATGGTCCTAATCAAGGAATCTCATTCTCTATCTCAAAATTAAAGGAGACGACAAAGAAAGTCACCCCTTTAAATTGACCTGCAGCTTAGCTACCCTCAAGTCCAAGACATGTATCATAGCTGGTGGTGTGCTTTTGTTCGCCGTGAGTTGCAATATCTGTCTCCTTCGTTTTGCAATTGTTTGTAGCATTCTCCTATCAAATAAAATCGAATCACGTTGCTTCTCCAGCGACACAATAGCGACTGACCACAAAATTCTTCTTTCCTTTTCACACATTAATTAATGACTGGATTAAAGTAAGTTGCGATTGATGACAAAACACAAAACAAAGCATAGCTTAATTAATGAATATATAGCTCAAATAGTTACGTTACTCCTGCTTTCCCTTTTTTTTTTTCCATCACCTCCCTTGCCAACCAAAAAAATCTACCGCATGGTTCCATTATTATGCCTTTTTTTTAATCCTCATTAATAATTATAAAAGCATATCTTACTGGAAACCTACTCCTGAATACATATTTTTAAATAAAGTGTAATTGCGTAATTTCTTTTAGTAAAAAATGCCAGGAAAGACAACTACCTAATAGAAAACAAATTGTAACTTTTATGAATGTGTAATAATTCATAACAGAAGCAAACATAACTGCGAATCCGAAATTAGTACTTAGTTGTTATAATTGGTGATTTTCTTGGAATTACACGTCAAAATTTTTACATTATTCTTATATAACTTTATTTTTAGAAAATAAAATAAACAAAACACATACTTTAATATATTCTCTCTCTACTATTTTTTATCCAAATAAGTGAAGTATAAGAGTGATATAGAAGTTTTAATGTGTAAATATTATTACTCAAACTTAGATTAAATCCACTTTATATACACACTATATTTTTATAACTCTTGTTTATACTTACTCTTTAAAAAAAATTATTAAAAAATATTTTTTTATCTTATTATTAAAAATACAAAAAAAGTATATAAAAAAATAGTGTACACGTAACAACGCCATTAGAGGTGGTGGGGCATAAGGTGGTGGGGGATAAGCCACCATTAGAATTGAGTTATATGAACTATGAAAAATAAAAACAGTGAAATTAATATATATATATGAAAGCTTTCCTTTTCCATATTCCAATTTTCACCCTTGAAAATATACAATATTCCTTAACGGAGTCACTACTTGATTCGGCTTTGGGGTAGTTATTCTCGGCTCCTTTTAACCGGGAGAAATAAAAGTAGTTTCCACTTTCCATCATCGTTATTCCATTTTCTTTGGTTTTCTATTTTCCGCTCAAAATTACTACGAAATTATTATCCAAAAAACGTAGAATATGCATAATTTGTTTTTGTTTATCCACTTACGCTCAGATCTCAAATCAATTCCTTCCTAACCTGAATCTAAAAAGACTAGGGCTAAGATAAAACGTAAAGTAGAAATAATCACAAAAATAAAAATAAAAAAGCATTCTCATTTTGTTTTGAGGAAGGGGCAATTCTGTGTTGCCGCTTTTGCTGGTTCCTCCATACTAACCAACTCACAGACACTCCGGTCCAAAGACTTGTTTTCTTCATGTCCACAGTGATTATTACTGATAATAATAATAACTCACAAAAACCCTAAATTAGGGTTCCATTCCGTCTTCCTGCAGCTCCATTCCATAAAATATGGGTAGTTGAAGCCTTGGTTTCCCAACCGTCCATGCCCACATTACTTACTGACTTTTCATCTCAAAACTGCACCTTTAATTAGTAATTAGTAATTATTACTATCCTGCACTTGCACTGTACCGTCTCAGTTCCCTTCCCTTCCCTTCCCTTCCTTCCCCACACACACATTTTGGAAGGAAAGCACGCAATAGGGTTTTTTTTGAATTGAATGAAACTCGATGATGATGAGGAATTGGGGTTTGTTGTTGTAACCCAAACAAAACAAATGGGTGTGGGTGTGGCGAAGGCGTGTAGGTTGAGCTTGTTGTCGACGAACCTGGCTCTGTTACCGCAACCCAACAACAGTAACATTAAGCAGCATGTTTGTTGGAGACAGCAGAGGAAGCCGATCTCGTGGTCGGTGCTGTGCGGGTTGATGCTGTTCGGGTTGGGTCTGATTTCGCTTCTGACGGGTCACATGGCTTCTGATCTTGAATGGTACTCCCAACGATTGGTCCACCGCACTTTCTACTCCAGACTGGTATGCTATATATAATCTTTGTCTCTGCATTCCTGTTTTTCATGTTGCCAATGTGCCGCTACATTAGATTGGTTTATTCATGTTCTAGTTTTGCATGTGAATCTTTGTAGGACGGGAATTATCGTGCGCCAATTGATATTTGGAAATCACAATATTCTAAATACTACTATGGATGCTGTGAAAGGGGACGCCATTTTACTCGTAAGTTTATTCATCAACCTGTATCTCTGAAAATGGCTTTATTCTTTTACCCATCTTTTTTTTCCTGGTATGGTACCTGGGTGAGTTGTCAACTAGTTATATCTGGAATACTGCTTCTTACACATCACTTGGGAACACATCTCCTCACATCAAGGGTACGTGGCATAACAAGATGGACCCAATTGTAATCAAATAATGAAAACTGTGCAAACGTGAGGTGATGTGTGTTTAAGTATGTGAATGTAGCACCGTTGTTATATTTGATAAACTTTTAAACATTTATTGTGAAATCAGGTGTCAATAAATGTTTGATAACTCACCCTATTACCATACCCATAAGGTACCATAGCAACTCCACAATCGCCACAATAACATTCAAATGCATCTTCTTTCATGAATTACAATTCACTATTTCCTTGTACCTAAAATTTGATCCATTACCTAGCGCCATTGGTATTTTAGAAACTTTTAATTGCAGAATTTAGTAACTCTCTTCTGTTTCCATAAAATCATAGGTTTGTTGCATTGGCTAATAGTGGAAGCAATTCTACCTTCATAGTTATAGAAAAGCATTTTAGGCATGGTGTTTTACTTAATTGTGGCACTGCTAAAGAGTTAGCAGAAATTCATTGCTAGAATCATCTTCTTCCTGCTCTTTTAAACATGTATGTATTGAGTGCATGTGAAAGGGAATATTGTACTTGATAGTTTTTACTGTGTCTTGAACACTCTTGTTTCTTGGTAAGCTATGTATGTGTACAAAAGCTAGACTGATGCAATTTGGGTTGTGGGACATTAGTGAACAAATTGAAGGGCTCCATTTTATATTTTGAATTTTGATTTGTTTGTGCACAAATGATGTCCTTAAGATTGGGCTGAGAAATATACTAACTTTTCCATTCACTTTCTCTCTTATTTTGGTAACCGGATAATATAGCCGCCGTGCGTGAGCAGATGTCAAATGGCTACTTGCTTATTGCAACTAGTGGAGGACTGAACCAACAACGAACTGGGGTAAGTAGGAATAAGTTTTATAATATGCTACATCATGATCATAAGAATTCTGTAAAAGATCTGCAGTCTTAAAGATAAGAGCTTTATACAATTTTCTCTTAGCTAACTGGCTCTGATTCAATTGTTTTCAGAGAATATGAGGCTTGGTTAGGTTCTCTTTCCAAGTCATGCAGATAATTTTAAAATTTTTCAATAATAATGAATAAGTTCTTTCTGTGGAAATGACAATCATGTTCCTGCGTCCAGATAACAGATGCTGTTGTTGTTGCACGAATTCTTAATGCTACACTAGTTGTTCCTGAGTTGGATCATCGTTCTTTTTGGAAGGATGACAGGTAATCTGCAGATCCTATCTTACATTCACTATACTCAGATTATAGTTGATGAGAATCAAGTTCACAATGGTCCATTTAATAAAGACACTTTTGTTTTAATACAGTGACTTCATCAATATTTTCGATGTTGATTGGTTCATTTCTTATCTCTCAAAAGACGTTACTATTGTAAAAAGAGTTCCTGATAAGTTCATGAGGTCAATGGAGAAACCCCCATATACAATGCGTGTCCCAAGGAAATCAGACCCTGAATATTATCTTGATCAAGTTTTGCCAATACTGTTGAGACGACAGGTATGGCCACTTTACTCATTGCGATTGATACAATGTTAGAAATTTATTTCACTAGAAGATGTTTTGATTCAATAAATGACTTTTGTCAGTTTAGTAATTGGTTATTGTCAGTTTGCAGAATGTCTTTGTGAATTTGGCCATCGTAACTAACATTTGGGTGATTTTGCAGGTTGTGCAATTGACAAAGTTTGACTATAGACTTGCAAATAACCTTGATGATGAACTACAAAAACTACGTTGCCGTGTTAATTATCATGCTTTGAGATTTACAAAACCTATACAAGAACTTGGTCAAACACTTGTTATGAGAATGCAAAAGATGGCAGACCGTTTCATAGCAGTCCATTTGAGGTTTGTTTTATGTTTCCTTTTTGACATCTTTACAGTGCTCTGAAATTTGAAAGTCATTGTAATTGTTTGAACAATTTCAAAATGTTGGATTGGAAGTATTTTTTTACTTCTACTTTGGGGTGCTGAGAAAGGGGACCTCTCCAATAATTCTTCTTCTTCTTTTGGGTGCTGAGGAAAGGGACCTCTCAAATTCTTCTTCTTCTTCTTGTTTCTTTACAAAATAGGAAATATAATAAATGACTTAAAGTGTTTGTGAAGCTCGGGGTATCTATGGTAATTGCCACTATGAAATGTTTGGATTCTCATAACAGCATTCGTGATTGATTTATGACAGGTTTGAACCAGATATGCTAGCATTTTCAGGTTGTTATTTTGGTGGGGGAGAAAAAGAGAGACGTGAGCTTGGTGAAATCAGAAAAAGGTGGACAACATTGCCTGTAAGACTACAATCCTATGGGAAGCTAATGATAAAATCTTATTCATTCAGCTAGCAGGATTATGACATTTTGTCCTTTCTTAACTCATATCCTGAATTTCTGAAGGTGTTGAAAACCTACATTGTTTCCTGATCCATAGCCTAATATGCTTTCTATGTATAAATTATTTTGCCATATAAAACTTCTTAAAGTTGATTACTTGAAGCTTTTCATTTCTATGCTGATATAAAATGAAATGCATGATAATACAGGATTTGAGCCCTGATGGAGAGCGAAAGCGAGGAAAATGTCCTCTTACTCCTCATGAAGTGGGTTTGATGCTGCGGGCACTTGGTTTTACAAATGACACATACCTCTATGTTGCATCAGGAGAAATATATGGTGGGGATGAGACTATGCAGCCTCTCAAAGATCTTTTCCCTAACATCTATACAAAGGAGATGCTTGCTAATGAAGAGTTGAAACCTTTCCTTCCATTCTCTTCCCGCCTTGCTGCTATTGACTACATTGTTTGTGATGAAAGCGATGTATTTGTCACTAACAATAATGGTAACATGGCCAAGATTATTGCAGGTCGAAGGTAAGGATATATAAATTTACTCTGATGCCCTCCTTTTGTTCATTTAGTACATTACACGAACTTCCTTCTTGTTTCAGAAAATCATACAAAACACGATGAGGGAATATCCAGATCATGTAATAGAATAGCTAGAGTCATAGTTATGATTATTCTGTTATGAAATGTGGCTATTATGTTGTGTTATTTACTTGAGTCTTGAATTATATGGAAAATAGGTGGGAGAACCGTGTGATTTTGCATGAATTTGGGAAAGTTTGATTTACTCTATACTTATTAACCGGCAGTCATGTAGAAAAATAAGGGACAAATCATACAATTAAGGATCCTCTGGAGCAATGAACTTAAAAAATGTGGAAAGATGTGTTTACATTGGCTCTCTTAAACAGGAAATTTGAACTTGATGCAATAGCATACTGCATCAGGGTCTCTTTAGTTGTTATGCACATGTTCTTCTGTGCGTTATATTATAATTGCTTTTATTGGCTACAGCATTTTGTTTTTCAATATTTTATTTTTGATAATGTGCTTCTGTTAAACCTTTCATTTTGTTTATAATAGGAGATATATGGGTCACAAAAGAACCATCAGACCAAATGCAAAGAAGCTTAGCACGCTATTTATGGGAAGGCATGAGATGGAATGGGATACCTTCGCCAGAAAGGTCAAGGCATGCCAGAGAGGATTCATGGGAGAGCCAGATGAGATGAGACCTGGACGAGGAGAATTTCATGAATATCCCAGCGCTTGCGTGTGTGAGAGACCATTTGTGGATGAAGAACTCAACAAAGATGGATACCGTCCCCCTAAACACACTGCAATAAACCTGACAGCAAAAGCTGAATCCACAGTGAATGGAAGTAGAAGAAGCCGCACATGATAAAGCTGAGTAACTTCGGACCAAGGAGGTTATTGGGTGGATCAAAAAATACAAGAATTGTCACTCACTATGTTAGTGGCAGCAGAACGTCAATTGAAAATTGAAATGCTACGGCAATGCCTCCGTTTTTATACTCGATTTGCTTTTGTAAATCATGAGGTGGTCGGGTGGCTCAATTTAGATCCTAAAGAAAGCGTTGCAAATGTTAATATCATATATGTTTGGTGTAGATTGTAAGTAAGCTCTTTAGCCGCAGATTGTCGCAAATTGAGTTTACTTTTTCTCTCAATTTGTCTGACTAATCTATTCCCTCCAATTAACAGATTGTCAGTTACATGAAACTATCTTGTCGGGCTACTCCTCATGCACTTGCCCAATGCAGAATGAAAAATCATGAAGACTTAAACCAAGTTAATATGTTAAACCTAAAAATAATTGATAAATGCAGACAAAAAAAATGATAAATGAAAACCAATTACTAAGATCACATAAATGATTAATCAATTATACAACTTGTCTAGTTAATTCTAAATTCAATATCTTGACAGAATTTGTCTTTTCACGAAATCTTCCAAAAACACGAAATCTTCCAAAAAAATCTTTTTAAAAAAAAAATTGTCAACCCAAACAAATTCGATACAAAAAGGGGGAGAGGTGTGGAACTGGAGCCGTTAGCAGATGGTACAAGTCGATACCCAAAAGGGCGGTTGACGTGAAGAGCATCATGTTATCATTTGATAATCAAACCTCTACAAACAAGGCAACATCGACAAATTCCATATACAGCACAGCCTACAGTGCCAGAAGACTAGGGGATCAAATCATATTTAAATAATACTAAAATCAATGTGACCATCTACTAGACTAGTCTGCCTAAACCAAAGGAAGCAAGAATTTCCATTCTTAGGTTTTCCTATTTATAAATATACACATCTATGCTGGGTATGTCGGTCCTCTAATAACGGGCTGGTCTTTTAACTGAACAGCATCATCGCAAACTCCTTCCATTCAACCCTGGTTATTACCTGTTACAGTCAATCAATCAGTTAAAATGTGAAATAGACTCACCAAGCAACAAAAGCATTTGAAATAAAGAAGTCTAGGATATGGATTTCTCACCCTTAGAAGCATTACGATTATGTGAAACTGAAGGAATCTTTGAGATGATCAAAGAGCTCTGCAATCCTTCTAATAGCTGCCACCGAGTCAACCACCACCACATCAGGTTCAAAACAAAAGACCATATATAAAATACAATTTTTTAAAGACAATGAAAATGGCTTCATACTTAGGAAAAGATAGATAGAAATTACTTCATTAGATGCAACGAGAAACAACTACTTTCAGTTACAGAAACTTACTCTAGACGTTGGCTGGATCCTGCGATTGGATCTACGGGGCTCAATGACATCAGATGTTGATTTCATGGGATTGTCATTAAAAGCCTTTTCCACCTCACCCTTACCCAACTTGCCACCAGCAGGCGCAAGTTTACCTTTACTTGCTCTTGATGTGGATGTCTTTTTAGCGGGAAGAGCATCCGCTGAAGTTGCCAGTGATGAAAATAAGATTGGTCCCTCTGTTGCTCCATCAGTTGCAGAGTAGGGTGCTCTCTCCACCTGACTTTCATTCTGTGGTGCATTCTTGAAATGATTTGAAGAATCCTTGATCCTTTCTGTATGACCTGTCAGATCATTGGTAAGAGAAAATGCATTTGATAAAGAATTGTCTTTTGGTGGGATCACTCTACCCAAAACACTCTGCGGTTTTCCAGACTTATTAAAAGTCTTTGGCTTGGATTCAGCTCCTAGTTTCTCTTTGGTATCATTTTTGGAACTATTTTTCCATCCTCGGGATCCTGAACCTCGAGGCATCAAGAAATTTGCAAGTTTAACAGAATCATTTCTATCATTAATCTTACTGCTCCCATGTGCATCATAATGCTTGCTTACTTCCATAAATTTCCTTTTCTTCCCAGGTTTAGGAACACCAAAAATCACTTTTGATCCTTCCTTTTGAAGACCAGTCCTCACCATTCTGTGTGTATCGGGTTTATTTTCATTCTTGCTGCTCTTACCAATGTTAAACACTTTCTCATTTTCAGTCAAATTAAGTAATATCACCTCATCAGGGTTTGCTGACTCCACAGCATTAATACTTTTTGACATCTTGTCTTTCCCTTTTACCTCTACTGCAGGATTACCCAGTTTAGGTCGTTTTTCATGTGGTGTATCACCCTGTATGCAAAATGTACAACTCAGCACAGACAGGCATGAAGTTAGACAATCAGAAGAAGCTACGGACAAAATACCTCACGTGTAGAACTGTCATTTGCTCCCACCTTGGAAAATTCAATCCATTTCCCATCCTTCCAAATAAGGGATGGACGGAGATGCCAAGCTCTAACAACTGATGTTTCTCCACTAGCTGCAGAAAACCAATCAGATTATATAATTCTAAGAATCATGTGCTAGTTTGCTAAACATTGGTAAGAAACTTAGCACAATACAAATTAATGTTTAATCGAACAACTCCGATAATCTTACCCATTTTCAACAACACTTTTTACGCCACATAAAGTTGGTTAATGAAGTACAAATTCGTGGTTAATGACGTATAGAAGTTAGTTAATGAGTATGTAAAAAGTTGGTTGATGAAGAACAAAAAAGTGATTAATGACGTATATAAGTTGGTTAACAAGATCAGGCTAGAAGGGTTACATATTTGTACATACCCATTAACCAATAATTTATACTTTATTAACTAATTTTCATGTGGTGTTAGAAAAGGTGTATCTACTATTTGAAGTAAGATGATCATTATTCTTAATCGAAAGATATACATACCTGGAAAGTGGACAGTTAATGTTGTTTCATCTTTCTTATTCTTCTCTGTGATTACTCCTTCCTGCCAGCTGATAACAAAAACTATCATATGTGAGAGAACTTTGACAGGCATATTTATCTTATTCAGTTTTTTTAATAGAAAAATAAATTTTATTAGAAGAGAAGAGAAGAATAACAAGATAGAGGATAAAATATCCTCACAAAAGAACCAAAAATAAACAAGAAAACCTATGAGATTGAGTCAAGCAACAAAGCATGCCAATTTCTTAGCATGACTAACAAAGAAACACCCTTAAAGAGACCATGAGCAGAACACCAAATGGAGGCCAAATGAGTATCCCTATCCCATATGAAGTCTAGGGTTGAAAAAGAGTCCTTGAAAATTCTAACATTCCTTTCCAGCAATAGACACCATAGAACAGCATAAACCGAGCATTGCCACAAGATCTTTGTTTCTTTATGAGAGCCAAAACCTCTAAACTTCGTAAGGAGAAATTGATGCAATCAATCGGTTTTTTGTTAGTCACTTCTTAGTTTTAAGTTCACAAAAAGTTTATGCTTACTGAAAAAAAAAGCAATAATAACTACTTCACTTTTAGTATTTATCTATTTAACGCCATCTTACTCTTTCTTATTACGTTTTTTCTTAAATAAATATACTCCTATCTCTTTTTACACTCAATATACTTCTATCAAAACAATGGGAAACAATATAATTAAATAAAATAAGGGAAGGAAGTAAAAACCCTAATTTCATAAGCCAACCAAACCCACCAACAATGGAAATCAACAGTGAGGATATTATATTGTATCACAACTTAATAGCATAGCTATATGGACCGGACGTCCAACTGGAAAATCCACGGCCTGGCCTCTGAGCTAGTCCGGTCCTTGGTCATAACGAGTTTTCTCAACGATCCGGCCAAACACAGGTGACCCGGCGACCTGCCCGGGACAGGTTGACTTTTTTTCTTTAAAAAAAAAGATATACTTTAAGCTTCAGAAAGACAACATCTAGGATTTGAACATGATATCTAAAGACACCCTTGTGATGAAATATATTTTGCCATTAGACTACTTGCTGCTATCGAGTAATGTTCTCAATTTTTTAATTTATATTATTATTTATTTATTTATTTAACCAATTCAATTTAAAAAAATTGGAGCTGGATAATTACTACTACTAGTTTGGCTACAGCATTAGTGCATTTTTTATATGATGTAATTTTTTCATATAGGATTTTTTTAAAAAATATATTTTTCTTTGTCCAGGTTTTCCGATTTAATTGCTTATCCCGCGGTCGGATCACTAATCCTAACCAAGTCAACCTACAGTCCAATTTATACAACTATGCTTAATAGTGTATAGCAGAACTGGCCAGTGATAAATAGATCATAAAACAGAAAACTGTAGATAACTATACCTTTCTTGCATCCACGCATCAACTTTATCCCCAACAGACCATGCATAATCTCCCATAGCTGCTCTACGTCTCTTTCTTGTTCCTTCATAATGCAAACTTGTTAGAGGACGAATAGTACGTATTTTGGGGGGTTTGTCTCCTTCACCTTCAAGTGAAACCCATTCCTTTAAGGGCCCCGCACCTAGAAAACAGCAACTTTATTTTTAATTCATAATGAATGACCACACACTAATATATGATTGAATAAGATATTAATGAGAAATGGCTGGCAATTCATTATACAGGCCATGGGAGACAATATGAACAGATTATAAACACCTAATTTTTTATGATTTATCCAAAATGCATAAAATCCACATTCAAAGCCCCAAGTACAAATTAATTTATTAACCCTATATGGTTTGGTCTAACATAGCATTTACATTCTGATGTTGCCTTTTAGAATAATCCTTCTGACTCTATACACAAATGAGCCCAAGTCCCTAGGCTTTTGCATGAATGGCTAAAGATTGGAAAGACAAAGTCATGTGATTTTTCTCACTGGTCAACTAACTAATAAGATACTTCAATTCTCATCAAAGTACAAGCATGTATAAGCATGACCAACCTTCAACAGCTACAAGCGAAGTGTAGCATACATAAGCTTTACCATCCTTCAAAGTCAAAATATTGGCTGGGAACCATGCTGCTTTAAACCCTTCCGCATCTTTGAAAACCTGTTACATATGATTACGTCGATTTACTAGGAAAAATTTAATTTAAACACAACACATTGCTTTTCAAAAATGTAAAGAATGCATGTAAATTTTAATTTAAAACTAGTACCTAATCATCACCAAAGTTGCTATCACAACAATGAAACAATGGGCATTAATCTGGCTACTTTAACTAGTTCAACTTAAAAAAGTAAAAAGTAAATAAATAAATAAATAAATAAAAATTAAAAAACCTCTACAAGTGAGCCCTCCTTGATGTTATTTTCCTCCAGATAGTCAGATCCATTACTAACAGTGAAAGAAGAAGCCTGTATTTCAGGCTCAGATTCAGGAACCACATCAACAGGCTTGACTAAATCAGAAACCTTGCGGGCCTTTGGTCCTCTAGAATTCTTTTCATTGATGTTAATAGAAGTGGAAATGCCAGCTAATGAAATGTCTCTGTTATGCACATGAGAAGTTTCGCGAATATCTCTAACATTGTCAATGTTCACCAGATCTCTGATCATGTTTTTCGATAATTCAACTTGCTGAGAAGACTCTTGGGTGGCTGCTTTCCAAAAACCCTCTGGGCCAGCTTCTACTAAGTCATTTAAAGGCAAAGGATCACCCATAGTTACAATCTTTCCTGCCTGCGATACAGCTTCTGCAGCCAGCTCAGCAGCCTTCACAATTGCATCCATATTTTCAGCTCTTTTTGTGGCAGCTGAAGCAGCTTCCACTCTCCTTCTAACAGCTTCCTTCGCAGCAACAATGATAGAACCAGGGCTATTGGTTCCATTAGCACCCTTCAAGATGGAACCAGGGGTAGCTTTTCCCAAGTTACTCGTACCCTCAGAATGGCTGGAATTCTCATAACCAGATGAAATCAATGCTTCATCAGCCATCAGTTTTGCTTGGAATGCAGCATTTGATGCAACATTGGCAGCCGCAGCCGCAGCCTTTGCAACAGCTGCAGCAGCCGCAACTGCAACTGCTGCAGAAGCTAATTTGGCCTCAATATCTGACGTCAATCCAGAACTTTTATGCTTATCCAACTGATTCCATATCTCTAGGCTATGATTCACAGCAGCAGCAGAAAGAGCAGAAGCTTCCTCTGCATGTACCCTAGCCTCCTTAACTTTCATAAGAGACTCATCTGACAGAATCCTCTTCTCAACATTCCGATTATTTTTGTGGTGATCAGCTAGAGGAGATACAGACACAACTGATTTTTCAACAGTAGTTATGGGCACATTCCCTACAGGGGTCACAATGGCAACAGAAGTAGACATGTGGCCACTAACAGCAGGAGTCAGTGATTGCAAAGCCTTCTGGCCAAGATCCTCAGATACCATAACCCTTTTCCTTTTTTTGGGCTTTGGATCTGAAGAATGCTGAGCAGGTGATACTGTCACATTGTTTGCATCAAGCAGAGAGGCAGTCCTTACAGAGATACTTTGCAAACATGCACTGGAAGCTGGAAGACCAGGAGTATCATTCTTTATGCCAGAGGAAGGAGGCAGAGAAGATCCTTTAACTGAACTTAACTTAATTGTATCTGAGACGACAGTTGATGCAGAAAGATGGGCACTGTTATCAGGCGCAGGAGTTGGAGAAGCAATCCATGGTCCACGAAGGGGGGCTTGGGATATCCAAGATGTGTTATGTCCAAGAAAGTTCCTCACAGGTGGAGTTTGATAAGGATGCAACGAAGTAAGTGCCTGTGGATAATCCACAACAGAACCTCTTGCAATGGCAGTAGATTGCAGGGAATCACAAGAGGGAGTTGGAAGACTCCAAAGGGGAGATGAAAGAGGTATTAAGGGGTTTACAATTGTTGGAGTAGCCTTGCTGCTGGCTCGACCAAGAGGTGAAGAGATAGCTTTTCCTTGAACTGCACTTTGCTTAACTGCCGAATCAGAGGCTCTAGCACCTGCAGATCTCAATTCTCAAGAGTTAAACAATCAAGTCAAACAATCAAATTAGACAATATATATATCAGAAGGGATACCAGATCGTGATTGCAGAGGTGTTTCTGGGTTAACGGGGTGAGATTTTTGACTATGCTGCCTTTCCATGCAGGCACGCCAGGCATTCTCCCAAATGCTCCTTCCACCATCTAAAAACACAATGTCTAGGAACTCAATATTTTGTTATGAACAAATAACAGAAAAGGGCATGCAAGGGGATCATGACAGACAAAAAATTAACCTGGCCCCCCAAAAGCTGATATCATATGCGCCTCATCTGGTGCTGAGCCTTGACTGCAGCAACATCAATAACAGAAATAATTGCCACAATTGATTATCATGCTGGAATGTCTACAACATTCTGTTGCTAACAAGAAGTTGCCTAAACAAAATAACTATCTCATGCAGATAGAAATGTCTCCCATGCAGCTTGGCTTCAAATAACATTGTGATTGAACAAGCATGAAATAAGTCTAAAGGTCAACACACCAATTAAAACAGAATGGCAAAGAATACAACCAGCCAAGATTTTCCCACTTTTCAATTAACCACCAGGAAGTGGGGGTGTCAGGTCAGTTCTCGTATGGGGAATGGATGTAAAAATACATGATTGATGATTCATAAGCACACGTGCACATCACATCTATGTAGCATCCATAACAATTAAATAACATACAAAAATACAATATAACCAGCATTTGAACTCACATCAAAGCTCCATAGACAAAGATCTGTGCACGCAATTGTACTTGCTGTAGATCCGTGAAAGGCTGATGAAACAAAACAGGTGGAGAAGCAGAAGTGTTCAAATCTGGTAGGCTGGATGTTGAAGCATTTACAAGAGCAAATGGCCTTGTACTATTGGAATCAATATGCCCATACTGCTGCACTTCATTTGATTGCATCAGCTGGAAACCAGGAGATGGGCTCAGGGACACAGTTGATTTATCCCCCCTTTCAGACTGTCTAGCCGAAGTTGTGTCTTTCACACGACTTCCTTTTCTAGATGATTCCTTTCCAGCTGTCTTATTAGATGCTCGCCTAGTTTTGCGCTCAGGTGTAGCTTTAGAAACACTACGTGTTACCTCTCCGTCCGATATTTGTGGACTTCCATGGGAGATATTTCCTGCAATTTTGGTTTTTGGAGGACCTAGCCCAAAAGTTGAAGGAGATCCCTCCACAGCCTTCAATAATGAAGAAGCAGAGGGTTAAAATAAATAAAAGTAGTTCAGAAGATCATTTGACTTTCATAATGAAAACAACTGAATATATCATCCATGCATTTGACATAATGAATCTTTCAAGAAGCCCCCTTGCACATTCAGGAAGAAATTCAATCAGCAAAAATAAGCAATAGGGTGAATAAATTCAGACAACAATTCCATAGCTTGGATTATAAACTGCAACAAGACTTACTGTTGATGCTTTGTTGGCTGCAGCAACAGGAACTGATTGCCTCTTGCTGACATCTTCAGTGTTCACGTCTGCAACGTCTTTTTTGGACAAATCAGCCACTGGATTTACCTCTGGAGTCAAGCTTCTCTCATCTTTAGATGCATTATTCCCCTCTAGATCTTGAGCATTAGACAACATATTTTTTGCACCACCGTTTATGAACTCAGAAACTGGGGGGTTCTGATTAGTAGAAGCCTTAACTTTATTCTCATCCTTTTCAGTTTGAGAAGGGCTTCCAAATGTACTAGAGGGACTGCAAGCATTATTGGCAGGAAAGCTTCCAGTCTCATGCAACTCAATGCAAGAGTCAGGTAAAGGAGCAGAAGATATGGAACCTTTGTTTCCAAGTAAAATGTCATCACCTACAAAGTTAATCTTGTAATAGGTATGGAAACATTTGAATGAATGTTATGATAGAAAGAACATGCAATGCACATCACAAACAAAAACCACACAGCATCAGACATTATATCCAACAAATCTACCATCATGACATGGAGTAATTCAAAACCAAACTGCTGCAAAATCTTTACCACCCATAAGTTCACTACAGCTTTTACTGTGAAAGGACTGAACATGAAGAAAACAAGAATAAACAGGGCGGATCCAATGTTAACTAAAACAGTAGACAAATAACCAGGAAGAAGATCCACAATCATAAGAAGGGGCCATTGGTAAGGGTGGCATGCTTATAAAAAGGACAACCATAAATAACATGGGCATAGGGCTATGAAGAGTAAATATGATGGTCATCAGAATGGTTGGGATGCTAAAACTGACACAAACACTACTCATGTGAGTCCCAGAAGACTCATCTCTCAGATTCAACCCCATTCCACCCCCCCCCCCCATGCTTCTTCATGAGTGAGGGTATGCTCCTTATTTTCCTTGTAGAAGGATTTGTGGTCAAGGGAGTCTTCTTTCGCGTTTCCCTGTCTTTATCACCTTTCTACTTGCATAGGGCTCCATTTTCTCTACTCTTTTCTGTCCACGGTTCCCTCCCTTCGTACAAATTTCACTTCTCCAGGAACCTCAGTGACCGACAGACATCTGATTTAATTTCCATGTCAGGAGTTCTCAATTCTTTCTGCAGTTCTAACACTCTTGCCCAACTTTAGACCTTGGCCTTTGTTGAATATCTTTTAATATTGTATCATATCATAGTGTATCTTGTCATATCAGCTATAATTAGAATATAGGAAGTAGAATATTTAGTTACCGTAAATAGAGATATCAATCCAAATCTTAGGGATTGAGGGTTTTCTCTCAAGCAATTCAGTCACAATAGTCTCTCCTCTAATTTCAATTTGGTATTAGAGCGGGTTTCGACCTGGCTCTATTTGTTCTTCGTCTTTTCGGCTGAAAAATAGCCGCGCAACAATCTCAGTCACTGTCTCGAGTTCGACCCACGTCAAACCGACCTCAGATCCATGTTCAGAGAGGGCCAGCTGTCCAGACCATGAAGCACTGTCACCGTCCGCCATCCAACGTGCCGCGACACACAGCAACCACCGCTAGCACGTGTAAACCACGTGCCGATTTCCAAAGTCCGTTTGACACACCACCGCCGCTGTTCTGTTTGCCGGCATCCTCTGGTCCTGTTTTAGGGGTCAAACAGCCGTTTCGAGGACTGCTCAGATAGTGGGAACTTGTCACCCATTGTCTCTACTGTTTCAGGTTCCATTTTTGCCCATATTTTACGTCCTCTATCGTCTGAATCATCTCTTCCGGCACGGATTCTTCCTCTACTAACAAGGTTTCCCACAATGACAATTCTGAACCTGTGAAGAAGAGTCTCATCTTCTTTGCTTTTCCGGACACTCCCGCAATTGCATATGAGAAACTAAACGGTAAGAATTATTTGGATTGGTAAGCTGTTGTTGATATGTGGCTTTTAGGTCAAGGGCTCTTAGATCATTTAACCAAGAAGGCTGAAAAAATTGATGCCAATATAAGGGAGGAATGGCAGAGAGTCGATTATTAGCTGGTGTCCTTATTGTGGCAGTTCATTGACCCCAAGCTGTTGGTGCACTATCGCTCTTGTAAATCATGCTATGCTGTAAGGAAGAAAGCTCAAAGTGTCTATGCTAATGATATACAACGTCTGTATGACTCAGTTCATAACTTGGCAATGCTCCAGATGACAGATCATGACCTACCTTCATATCTCAACAAAGCACATACCACCATAGCACAAATCAAGTTGATCCTAACTAGTGATAACCTTGAGACGATGTTGGATAAGCTTGATAACATGTACATGGTCTTTGCTCTCCATGATCTTCATAAGGATTTTGAATCTGTTCGGAACCAAGTCCTGGTAAATCCAAATATCCCTTCAGTGGACAATCTCATTGATTGTCTGCTACGAGTTTTGCCGCCGGAGGCTTCAACTAGGATTGGTTCTCAAATAGATTCAGAATCCTCAGCTTTCATCTCTAATATAGCTGACCGTGGAGGACGAGGTCGTGGTCGTGGTGGTAATTGCCCTTGTTGTTCTCATTGCAAACGCTCTAGACATACTCAAGATTGGTGTTAATCTCTACATGATTTTCCATAAAAGTCTGCAAATGTAACACAGTCTCAAGGGCCAGATATTGAGAAAAAGAATGAGTCTAGAGGTGACAATCAAAATATTCTATCAGATAATGAATATAAGGAATACCTTCAACTTAAGGCAACCCAACAAGCCTCATCGCCAGCCACTGTAGTCCATATTGGTAATTCTACGGTTTGTCTCTCTCATTCTTCGTCTATTGGATCCTAGATTTTGGATTCTGGTGCTTCCGATCACAGCTGGTAATCCTACCCTTTTCTCAAAATTATCCTGTCCTAAGACACCATATCACATTACTCTCACTGATGGCTCTAAAGCTAAGGCCACTGGCAATGGTCAAGCCACACCTCTCCCATCTTTATCCTTAAATTTTGTTCGTTTTGTACCTGATTGTCCTTTTAATTTAATATCTATTAGCCAACTTACTTGCATTCTTAACTGTTCCATAACATTTACAGTTGAATCCTTTCTTATACAAGACCGGAGTACTGGGCAAACGATTGGGGCAAAATTTGAATCACATCGACTCTATTATCTTCAACCCTCTTCCTATACCATATGTGCTGTCACAGAATCTCCTAATCTCCTTCATCGTCATATGGGTCATCCGAGTCTCACTAAGCTGAAGAAGATGGTCCCTCGTCTCTCCCATTTGAAGTCTTTAGTGTGTGAGTCGTGTTAGCTTGGAAAACACATTTAGGCATCATTTCCAAGCAAGGTCAATAATCATGCAACGTCTCCTTTTGATATTGTTCTTTCTGATGTCTGGGGTCCTAGTCGTATCAGTACTGTTCTAGGATATAGATACTTTGTTACTTTCATTGATGATTTTTCTAGACGTACTTGGATATTTTTAATGAAAGATCATTGAAAGTTTAGGGTTTTTCAAAACTTTTGCAAAGAAATTCATATTCAGTTTCGGCACCCTATTTGTACTTTACGTAGTTATAATGCAAAAGAATATTTTTCTGCACCTTTTACTTCTTTGATGGCATCACATGGCATGATTCATCAATCAACCTGTCCACACACCCCACAACAAAATGGGATAGCAGAAAGAAAACATCGTCATATTATCAAGACAGCTCGTACACTTTTGTTACATGTTAATGCACCTTTAAAGTTTTGGAGAGATGTTCTCACTACAGGTTACTTGATAAATCGAATGCCATCCTCTGTTTTGAATAACCAAGTGCCTCATTCTCTTTTGTTCCCTAATGATTCTCTTTATACTGTTCCCCTTCAATTTTTTGGTTCTACTTGTTTTGTGCATGATCTTTCTCCAGGTCTCAATAAACTATCTGCTCGTGCTATTAAGTACATTTTCCTTGGCTACTCTCGGTTTCAGAAAGGGTATCGGTGTTATTCTCCTTCCACACATCGCACTTACATCTCTGCCGATGTCACCTATGAGGAAACTCCTTACTTATCCTCACCAACTAAACTAGCTTCTATTTCTTAGGTCTTACCAATTCTTCACCTTGACCTACCTACCTCTGTTCTTCCGATCCCACAGGTGACAGTACCTTCCTCCCAACCAGTGCATACCTCTCCACGCCCACTTGTCACTTTTCAGCGTTGACCACGACCTATGCTTCCAGAAGTTGGTGTTCCTCCAAATTCCAAATTCCGATGATTCGTATCCTACTCTATCGTCTCCACCTACTCCGGGCCTACCTGAACCTTCTGCTTACCTACCCATTGCTCTTCATCCCATTTACAATTTCCTAAGTTATCATCCTTTGTTTTCATCCCATTATGCCTTCGTATCTACTTTGTCGTCCATTTATATTCCTAAAACTATCCAGGATGCACTTTCCCATCTAGGATGGCGACAAACTATGATTGATGAGATGGCGGCCTTGGATTCCAATCATACATGGACTCTTGTTCAATCCCCTCCTAGGAAATATACAGTTGGTTGTCGATGGGTCTTTACAATCAAGGTTGGCCCTGGTGGACAAGTAGACCGGTTGAAAGCTCGTCTTGTGACTAAAGGCTAAACCTAGATCTTTGGCCTTGATTATGGTGACACATTCTCTCTTGTTGCTAAAATGGCGTCTGTTCGTCTTTTCTTATCCATTGCAGCCATGCACCGCTGGCCATTGTATCAGTTAGACATTAAAAATGCCTTTTTACATGGTGACTTAGAAAAGGAGGTTTACACGGAGCAACCACCTGGGTTTTTTGCTCAAGGGGAGTCTGGTTTAGTTTGCCGATTGTACAAGTTTTTATATAGTTTTAAACAATATCCTCGAGCATAGTTTGGAAGATTTAGTAAGGTCATACATACATTGTTACTTATATAGATGCTGATTGGGTAAGATCTCCCAGTGATACGAGATCGACTTCAGGTTATTGTGTCTTATTGGTGGTAATCTGATCTCATGGAAGAGCAAAAAGTAGAATGTAGTAGCGAGATCAAGTGCAAAAGTGGAATATCGAGCTATGGGTCTTATTGTGTGTGAACTTACAAGGTTGAAACAACTACTCTAAGAGTTGAAATTTTGCAAAATAGGGTCCATGGAGCTCATTTGTGATAATCAAGTAGCCTTACATATCGCCTACAATTCAGTATTTCATGAGCGAACCAAACATATACAGATCGACTACCATTTCATTCAAGAAAAGGTTCTCTCCGAAGAAATCACTACCTCATTTGTGAACTTTAATGATCAACTAGTAGATATCTTCACTAAGTCTCTCCAAGGTCCAAAGGTAACATACATATGTAACAAGCTTGGTGCATATGATATATATGCATCAACTTGAGAGAGTGTTGAATATCTTTTAATATTGTATTATATCATAGTGTATCTTATCATATCAACTGTAATTAGAATATAGGAAGTAGAATATTTAGTTACTGTAAATAGAGATATCAATCCAAATCTTAGGAATTTAATTTAGGATTAAGTGTATATCTTGTAATTATAAATATACAATGCTGAGAGGGTTTTTTCTCAACAATTCAATCACAATAGTCTCTCCTCTAATTTCCAGTGCCTCCTCAGGTTTTTTCACTAGTAAATCTTATTTTGTACATAAGATCCTTGTGTTATTGTTTTTATGGAAGAGCTACCCTGCAAATTTAGATACTTTCTCTCTTTTTGAGTTTTTAGAAGAGGAAGGAGTGAATGATACCATGGTGTTGCACTCCTTTTGCCATGGTATGGTGCATTTGGCTTGAAGGTAGTGCAAGAATTTGTTTTTAGGCCATAGATATTCACCTCCTGAACTTTTATAGGATAGGCCTGTTTTCTTATCCTCTTTGTGGATTTCAGCTCATGGCGGAAGGTTTCTTTATCTCATATCCAAAGAGATTGGTCCTCATTGTTTTTCTTTACCTACTATTTTTCTCTTCTTTTTAAGAGGACTCCTTATCCCCCAACTACACACTCCTCTACTATCTTAATAAATTCTTTTATTTTCAAAAGTAACAGCATCATAATGCAAAGGGCTTTCTAGTATAAATCATGCATTGTCTTAGGCTTGAGAAAAACAATTGAAATTTCAATAGCGAGAAAGTCATCTATGAAAGAATTAAAAAGCACATTTGGATTACTCATATAACCAGTATCTTGTTCATTGTCCCTGGCTCATATAGTTCGCTGTAATATTCTAAATTGCATGAGCTTTAGAACTTTAATTATAATTTTTCCTTCTCCTTAGCTGATGCAATTGATTGTACATAATATGGGTAGAGGTTGATTAGGCAGAATTAGCTTGACATCTATGAAACCACTTAATGGTTCATGCAAAGCCACAATTTTTACAAACAAATAAATAAATAACCAAGCATTCCTCCACAAGAGAACACCATGATAATTTCTTTTTGTTGAAACTTCCCTAAGATAACCCAACTGCACAAAAGGAAGGACAAAATACAGAAACAACAATTCTTACTATACATAGCAATAAGACACTTTAGTCATTTGCCAGTAACTATATCTACAAAAATTCAATAATAAAATCATTCAATTAGAGAAAACTTCAGAAATTTGCGTAGTTGGCACCATGTATTATGTAATTTTTCCCCATGTTCTAGAAGTGACACATCAACTTCATACAACAAGATGCAGAATTTGAAAGGAATTTCATAAGTGGACAACAAGATTGGATTAGAGATTACCTAATATTTTTGAGGATGCCTTGTCATGATTCTCCTGTACAGTCTCCTTGTCATCATTAATAAAAGAAACTGTGATGCCATCACCCTGTTTCTCTGTTAATTCACATGGAACTGGAGGCATACCTATCTCTTTTGTGCATTCCTGAATAACCTTATCATCTAGTGTTCCTTGAGGTTCACCAATCTTTACAATACCACTAGTCCCTACATTATGCAGACAATTGCTTACTGTCTCACATAACAGTTGTCCAGAAGTATCAGAAGAATGATGGTTTTCTGTTCCCATAAGAGGACAAGGAGCAGTTTCCTGCTCAGAAGACCCAACAGGGGTAGATATGCCTGCTTTCTCAGCTATCTTGGCTGCTTCCTTTTCATCAACGGAAGAAGACCCAAGAGGAGTTATCCTTTGAAAATCATCATGACCGGTAACTTCATGTGTGGAAACAACTTTGCTAGAAGGAGGTGGAATGTCTATTATCTCACAGGATGTCGAACTAATATTTTCTGAAATAACTTGTGAAGCTGCAAAATAAGATGAAACAGATACCTTAAAGTTTGGGGTTATTATGAATTAGATCCAACCATATATTAAGCCAACTTTCTTTTCTGAAGCAGTTGTAGTAATTTAAATTTGATCCACAATCAGTGTAAAACTTTTTACTCTATCAGTAAACAAGAAAGTGACACATCATTGTGGTAACTAAGGTTTTTCACTTGTAGAGGAAGTTTTAAACAATCTTTTAAACAGGTGGCATCATATGATTCACTAATAGCATTAAACTTTTTAGACTCTGCATCAAAATTAAATCCATTATAATATACCTGAATTATTGACAGGCATGACATCGTTTGATACTGTGGAAGTTGTCAACTCAATTTCCACGCTACTTGCACTAACAGATGATGAACCTGCTCCCTTATCAACAAGATGGGATTGGTCAACATCACAATGCAGTTGGCTAGAATCAGAAGGAATCCTTTTACTCTCTTGGTCATTGACAGAAACATCTTGATCTAAGTTTTCATGGTCACTCTGCCTGTCAGGTCCATTGTTTTCACATATTTGAGTTGACTCATCCAAAACGGGAGATTTTGTTGAACAAGCTGCCACACTGAAATTGGAAAAACCTCCTACCCTGTTGTCACTATTTCCTTCACTAACAGTAGAAATGTTATTTTCCTCTGCAGTAAATATAGATGTCTCTGACTTGCTTGATAAAATCTCTGTATCTATGCGGTCACCAGTGTTCAATAACTCATTTTCCTTACTGACACTGCTCTCACCGTATGTCTTCTTCTCCACGACATCCACATTCTGTTGCAGATTAGGACAAATCCCACAACTGGAATTACTAACCTCAACCACCTGCCCCTCAGAAATAGAATCATCTTTAATTGAAACCTTTGGCGAGTCACATGTATTTAGTGCAGACTGATCATCAATCACTGCATCTTTAAGCAAGATTACATCTTCACTTGCACCGTCCCGTGACAGGTCACTGAAACACATATCTTCACTGCATCTTTCTGCTTTCTGCAAATCAGAAACAGCAACAGATTCCATGCCCAAGGAGCCCTCTAAATTACTTACCCCAGTCTTAAGGCCTTCAACTACGCTCCCACCTTCCAAAGCATTTTCAGCGGGGATTGAACAAATAGATTTATCACGATGATGTGCATCACCCCCAACTGCATTTCCATCCAGAGTTTGAGTTTCTACAACATCTTTGTTCATCGTAGAAGAGTCCAGATCTTGCTTATTAATTTCTGTTTGTAAAGGAGATTGCTGCTCATCACCCATATTTTGCATAGATGCTTCAGTAATATTAGTTTGCATCCCAGACGCAAATGAATCATCTTGAGTTTTGTCACCATGTGAGTCATCAGCCACAGTCTCAACTTCTCTTTGGTTTGTATTGTTACTTTTGTCATCACTGAAGAGACTCGGATTCCCCTCAGACACAGGCAAGTCAATATTTCTGCAGGTATCATTTAGTTCCAGATTACCTGAACTTCCATCAATGGATAATTCAACTTCATGACCTTGGGAAACTCCAGCCTTAGACTGCTCCATTCCTACATCTTCCTTCAATCCAGACAAATTTTCACGAATACCATCAGGTGGCTGTAAATCTGTAACATTATCTTTAAATTCATTTTTATCATCAGGTTTTGGATTGGGGTCCATTTGCTTAGCTAGGCAGGGCAGTTCATCACAGGCATCTGATTCCTGAATAACAGTTTGTCTAGGAATATACTCCTCCTGTCCAACAGATTTTAATAGCATTTCAACAGATTCCGAGGAAGTGGCCTCGGACCAAACATTGTCATGCCTTGATATAGAGCAAGATTCAGTCGCAGTTGAACTGAACTCTATGCCACTACCCCCCCTGGAGTATGCGTCAATCCACTGGTTATCTTCGTTACTTTCAATGCCAAGGAAAACTTCAGTTTCAACCAAACTATCAAATCTTAAATTCCCTTGAAGGCTTTCATCAAAATCAAACTTGGGGAGAGCATATGGCCTTAATACTGGAGGAAATTTGGTGCTCCCTTCACCAGCTAAATGGAGATTCTGGCTTTGAAAATCATTGTCATCATAATCCATGGGTATATCCCTAAAACAAAAAAATCATATTAGAACAAGAGAAACAACGAGAATAGTGAGCTTAAACTTGATATGAATATATGCATGCATACTGCACAGACAGAAACGCATCCATAAAGACAAATACAGAAGGAGACAGAGGTGTACACAATATCCCCCACAAGGACGTATGCATCCATCATCCAAGTATCAGCATGCACATGGTACACAGACACACGGATGCACAAATACACAGAAATTCAAAAGTTTAAATTAAAAAGTTGTTGGCTTGTTGCATAACAAACAAATTACCAGCCCATACAAAGGAGGGAAACTTAGAGCCTCAATTTAACAAAGCAGAAAAAAAATTGTACTTTTAAATATTTGGCGGTTACCCCATAATTCAATATTTCCAAGGCCACTTGCAAATATGTACCTATTACCTAACATAATTGAATAAATGAAAAACCAAATATCATATCACAAATAACTTAGGTTCGCCTATGGTAACATATCTATCTAATCTACGACTGATACAATTTGAAAGAGGAGGGCAGAACAGCACAATGCCTCGAGCTGGTAGGCTGCCTAGTGATCTGGGATATTGTTTCAAGAATATTACGTGGGAAAAGACGGTGCATACAATAAACCTAAAAAATCGAAAGAGTCCAAGTTATTTTGATTTCATAAATTGTTCAAATGGGTTAATCCTCAACCTGTTATACAGTGAGAAAGCTTCTTTTGCACAGTGCCAATAGTAGAACTCAGCGGCTTCTTTATTAGCCTTATCATATTAAAAAATGACGGGTCTAAAAATGGATAAAAACCATTGAAAAACAATTTTTTATTTTATAAAATTGAAAAAAAAAATTAAATCCGGAACTAACTGAACTATGTTGTCGTTCTGTCTCAAGTAAGAAATCTACTTAACCGGCAGCACGATTGGAATATACTCTACACAGCACCAATCTTCCGAAAGGACCCTTTACAAGACATACATAAAAACCAAGTAATAGAAAACAACTGAAACAATTTACACACTGAGATTAACCACCTTGTTAAATTAAAAGCAGCCCCTGAACTATTCTTCTCTGCGTGAATTAGCCAGTCGGAGTGGTTAGGAATAAAGGAAACATTTTTAAAACAAAACTCACCATTTCAAAGCAAAGGAAGCAAAATTTTTGCCCTAATCACACAAAAAAAATTAAGAACCCAAAGTCGGACATGAACAGTACCAGAACAAGTAAGTCTAAAGACGCTACCTCCCTCCATCCGGCGAGGAAATCCAACCCTTTTGATCTCACCTTTTCCCCAATCGTACACTCATCTACTGCTTCAACCAACAAAAACCTCTTCGTCAGCGAAATTTCAGTTACAGAAACAAAGTATCAAACCCAACAAGGTGAATTGAACCTCACCGGTGGATTTGACTTCCGGCGGATCGAATTAGGGTTCCGGCGAGAGTAGCAGGAGAAAGCGGAAACAACACGAAGAAGAAGAAGAAGAAGAAGAAGAAGAGTGTGATACTGATAGTTTTCTCAAGTGGATTTGTTTTTTTTTTCTTTTTCTGTTTTTCTTTCTTTCTTTCTTTCTTCCTTTCCTTGGCTGCGGAAAAAGCACTTGGGAATTTTGTTTTTTTCCCAATGAAGAGAAAATAGGTGTCAGCGATGGGAATCAAAATTGAAAAAGTGAGTTTGTTCGTAAATAGTCAAGATCCAACGGGTATAAAGGGTGAAGTGGATCACAGCGTGACACGTGGATGGTCTTGATTCGCGCATAGAAAGTCTCTATCTACCATCTAGGATTAAGCAGAAAACCGCTATCCGTGGAAAACAGGAACACGTATGCACTGATGATTGGTTATTTGAGTATAGAAGGGCAACTAGGTCAAATAGGTGTGTCATCAGAATCACATGGTGTGATCCAACGGTGAGAGGGCGCTTAGATAAATCAGGACTCAGGAGCGTGTGGTAGTAGCGAGACTGGCTTATCATTTTTGTTCGAGTAATTAAATTATTTTTGGCTTTTGCACCCAAAAAAAAATTTAATAAATGATTTTAAATTAAATCCATAATAAAAATATAGAGAATTTTTTAGGAAAAAATTATTCTAAAGTAAATTTGTATTAAATTTGCTTGAATTAATGATAAGGAATAAAATAAAGTTGAATAAAATAGAATGAATATAATTCTATTATTTAATTTTTTAAAATTATGATAAAAATGAATGACATAAAATAACATTCATTTTATCGCATTCTATCTTTAACTCGACTTTTTTTCTTTTCAAATTAGGCAGAATATGATAAAATAAAATAACATAAAAATAAAAATATTATAATTTTTATTATTTTATTCTATTTTACTCATTATATAATAAAATAAAATTTTTTCTCTATTCTACTTTTGAATATCAAAATAATAATATGAAAATTTTATAATATTTTATTTTATTTCATCTCATCATATTCTATTTCACTCATTATAACTTATCAAAACATAGCTAGGTTATGTTTAAATAAGAGGATTTTAGAAGGAAATGGATTCTTTATTTGAATTAAATATTCTCTTTATTTAAAAAAATTTAGAATAGAAGAATAAAATAAAATACTATTATATTACTTTTTAATAATTCTTTAAATCCTTCAATTTAAAATAAAAAATAAATATTTTCTTTACTTTTCTTTCCAAACCCTTCATCTATATATGTCTTAAAGTAAAAAAAAAAAAAAAATTAAATGCTTTTAAAATACAAAAAAAAAATTGTTATTCTATAATATATAATATTTAAATATATGTATTTGGATTAATTTATTTTACGTCAAAGTAGTTTATAATAGAAAGTTTTAAATTTTTTAAAAGTGATTATTATGAAAAAAAATAAATGCTACCAAACTTACACTTAATTAAATATCCTATCATTCTTTATTAATAGTATAGTTGAAGTAGTATACTTTAAATATTTAAGCAATAGCAATTTTTTCTTGTTCACGGAAAGCCAATGTTTTTCTCAATTCACAATGGACATCAACGTGGCGAAATTGTTAGATCGGGTCGGAGTAATATGTGGGCCATCTCTGGAAAAAAAAATTACGTGGGCCATCTCTGGAACGAGAAGTTATCTGTTAGAATTGTTTCCAACCGTAGGATACTAGGATAGCCGTATCTTTATGCTTCCGACATATTTGGATATAGATAAAATTTATGTCTATTTTTTTTGTTATTATATGTATTTTATTAATTAAATTATGATATGTGTTTATTTATTTATTTTTATTTTTTATTTATAAATACATATATTATAATTTAATTAATAAAATTGATATAATAAATATAAAAAAATTAAATTAAATTTTATTAATTTAATATTTATTTATTTTTATTTTTATTTTTAATTATGATATTTTTATTATTAATAGTATATATATTTTTTTATTTTTTTAATATTATTTATTATACTTATTTTTTATTTTTTATTAAATTTGACACTTTTAAAAAAGATATTAATAATATATACTCTTTTAAAAAATATGTATGATAATTTTTTTTAAAAGTATATAATAATCTTTTTTCTTTTGTTTTGGTCATATACACAGTTGATGTGTTAAAAATATAAAATTCTTTGCTTGTAAAAAGAAACTTAAAAATTCGTTTGAAAAAAAAATCCTAGAATTACGATGAGCCATGTTGTACTATTACATTACAAAAATAAAATAAATGATACAAGATTATATTATTATTATATAGATTACTAATTATTAATACGGGTTAAATTAAATAATAAAGGTAAAAATTACAAGTTTCATCACTAAAAGCAGAATAGTGATAAACAAATATATAATATATGAATAGATAAACAGTAACATATTCAAATTTTAATTATATAAATTTATTATGATCAAGTTATAGATAATATTCTTATAATTTTTTTAATTTTAACGTGAATAACTTATTTTTAATTAGAATAAAGAGGTTAATTAATTGAAATGTACATAAATTAAATCTGACACGAATTGCAATTAAAAAAAAGGCAAAATATGGCCGGAAAAAAAAATCATTCAACATAAAGAAGGAGACTTACCAATGGCAGGTACCTCATTATTAGATAATATATTTCATGTTTCCTATTCTTCTTATGAGCGTTTGGCACATGGTCATTTACGATATTTTCACATTCTTTTATTTTTTTATCTGCAATATTTATTCATAAGATATCAATTTATTCTTTTATTCACAAAATATAAAAATATCCAGATTATATATGAACGTTATTAATATTTATTCATTTATGAAAAGTTATTATTTCATTAAAACTCTTCAAGTATGTATTTATTCATAAGTTTTTATTTTAATAAAAAAGAGATATATAATCTGATCTAAAAAAAGGATAAAATTAAATGAAATGATTTGGACTAAAATTTAATTATGAAATTGAGTAATTCTTAAAAGAATTTGATTTCAACTAATAGTAAATGATCATATAATGTATAAGTTAATATATAATCATAAATTTAAATTTTATTTATATTAATTTTTTGAAACTAGTACATTTGATCGAATCAAAGAAGAAAAGGTGAATAAGCCAAGGTTCAAATAATACTTAAATAACAACAATAACAAAACATTTTTTTCATTAAATAAGATTAACTACATAAATCACACAACTTGATTACAATATTTTTATTAAAAAAATGAATTTGACTTATTTAAGCTAAGACTCTTGAAAATGACTTTTCGAGAAAGTCAAATTCAGACTTTTTATTAAAAGTTTTAAATTATATATGTTCTAAATGGAAAAGTAAATTTATATCCCCAAATTAACTTTATGATAATGACTCATACCATGACTCATGCATACCAATGTTTCTGTACCTCTGCTCACCTATTCGACATGATAATACCGCATAGGAAATGTGTCCCATACTCTTACTAATACTTCACAATTATAAAATATAGATATTTATATATTAAATTTAAAAATTTATAATATATATATATATATTTATTAATATTATTTTTATAAATATAAAAATATATAATATTTTAATATATATCATATATATCAATATTTATTATTTAATAATTTTTTTTAAAAAAATATTAAACATAATTTTTATTTATATATTTTTTAAAAATATATTAAATTAACTTCTCTTAATAAAATTAATTATGTATAAATACATATACATAAAAAAAATTAGTTAGAAGAAATATTGGTGTAAAGTAAGCTTAATGACAATTAAGTAGATGATTTAGTATGAGTAGAGGTAAAAGGAACAGATAAAAATAATAATTTGTGAAAAGATAAAATTTAAAAGTCTAATAATGAAGTATGAAAAATAAAACTTAAAATACTTGATATGTAAAAATAATGATTTGAACGTCAGTCATGTGATTGAATTTAACTAAATTACAAACTTAATAATTGAATATTAGTCATAAAAATTAAATTTTTTTAAAAAAATATTAATCAATTGTGTCTAAAATATGTCTTAAACTTATTTAAATATGTGTCAAACGTATCTAAATTAAAAATAATAATAATATTTTTAATTAGACACATTCAAACACGTAAGACACATAGACACAGCTCAAAATCAGTATATCCATGCCTTGTAGCTCCACACTGTGATAGCCATTGATTAATATTAAAAAAAAAAAAGAATGGTTGAGATCTTTCAAGGGCTACTTATTCATCAGGTCACCATCATCCCCCTGAAACCACTGCACGACCGGAAAACTCGATGGCCAAACCAGTCATCCTCCACCTTTAGGACCCAACCCCCGCCGCTCATCCTCCACCTTCACCAGCCATCATCCTCCACCGCACCACTGGAAACCTCCATGGCCAAACATGCCGATCTGGATAGATCGACGACGGGGGGGCAAGAAGCGGTGGCTCAGGCAGGTTGAGGCCGGGTTTTGACCTAGACGGCGCGGTGGAGCTAGCGGGACTGCTGATCTAGGTAGATCGACGATGAGGGTTGACGGCATGGCTGTGAGCGGCGGGTTGCGAGGTGATGGTGATGGCGGTGGTTCGATGGAGGTATGGGACGGTGCTGGGAAGCGACGGCGGCGAGGTGGTTTCGAGGTGCTAAATGGGTCCTCGTTGAGACGGCGACGGTGACGGCGGCGGAGCTCAATTTGGTTGCAGATCCGGCCATGAGGAGCACGGTGGAGCTCGCGGGTTGGGATTTGGGTTTGGCCAGCAGTGGTGTTTGAGAGGTTCTGGGCATCGTCTGTGGCGGGTCCCGGTTCAAGTGGACGGCGTGGTGGAGAATCGGTCGTCCTGGGTGGTGATGCCGCGGGGTTGGGTTGGTTTCTGGGGAGGAGGGATGCCATGGAGACGATGAGAAAGGTGGCTGAGTGATTTTCTGGGGTGGGTGGTTTTCCGGGAATGAGAGAAGAAAGCGGTTTTCCGAGAAAGTGAGATGGGTGGTTTTCTGAGGTGGATGGAACTGGATATCACCGGTAAAAAGGTGTGGAGTACCATACTCCACATGTTTTCGCTTCCATACTGCATATTATTCTATGCTACAACTTCTAAGTTAAAAGAGAGTTAATCGGTACAACTTGTTAGGTGTGCGACTAGATTTGTCAAAGTACTTAACAATGATTTTAGATAGTAAGAGTATGTTATCTAAGGCAAGCAAAGATCACATTATGTTAAAATGTACATAAAATTTCTCTGAGCACCTATAATTAACTTCCTTGCATCCTCAAACCAGCAATGCTTCATAGCTTATAAGAATCTCTTCAGAGCAGTAAGATGTCATACTCACCATGGCTTGTCTATTAGATCCTTCGAGAACGTGTACCTGAATCTGGAACTGTAAGGCAGCCATTCTATGATCTGAGATGACTTTTTGTTGGATTTGCGATCAAGGCACTTCTGTATTGAATCATGCAGCTTCCTGTCAACACTTTCCATGACCCATCCAAGGAGATCATCTAAGCTGATTGATGCTTCTCTAGAAAATCGTTCCACTAATTTTGGGAGAAAAACTTTACTTGACTTCTTCACAACTACAGTTGCTTGAAGAAACTCTCTCTTGGCAACATTCAGTTCTTCTCTTATATTTGATGCTGAATAAACTTTTAGCTGCAGCATTGTAATAACAAAATTCTTGATCAACTCTTTAAAATCTGGGTATCAGAGAGCAGAGAGAACCATAGATGCATGCAAAATCTGGGTATTAGAGAACAGGAAGTATTATGGATGCAAATGTAAATATTGTAACCCTACATTTTTTAGAATTTCTCATATTTATTTCATATCTGTGCTTCATCTATGCATCAGCAATAGATGTAGACTCAATAAGAGTAAAGCTCTACATAACAAACATCACATTTTCCCAGTGATATTCAAACTGCAATGTCATGGAAAAAAAGTAAATGAGAAAAATTACCACAGGATCTGACAATGCTCCGGTACAAAGGGCAAAGCAGACAAGCGGTTGGGAATCAGTAATACCCAATTTTGAGCTGATAAGCTGTCTTTCTTCACCACTTTTCTTCCTCAGGGCAGCAGACACAATGCTTTCAAGCCACTGTGTTTGATGAAACAAAAGATAGAAATAATAATTAGATGAAAGTATTAAACACGGGATACTATCCTAGTCCTAGCATCAAAATTCCGTGTTAGAAATTTTTACTTCAAATTCTGTCCAAAAAAAAAAAGAAATTACAGTATAACATCATTAAAAAAAAGTTAAATTACTCTTTTGATCCTTGCAGTTACAATGAATTTTTAAATAAGTGTATGTAATTTAAAAGTTTTTAATAGGATCATTATACTTTTAAAAAAATTTAAATTGGTCCCAATATTTTAAAAAAGTTTTCAATTAAATTCTCACTAATTATAAATTTTTGTAATTAAATTCATGAAACTTATAACAACAACACAAATAGCTTGCAGATGACTATAAATATCTATTAACAGAATCTAACAATCATAAGTTAGTAAAGACCTATTTAAAAATTTTTAGAAATAGGGACTTCATTAAAAGTTTTTAAACTATACGGACCTATTTAAAAATTCAATGAAACTGTGGGGACTAAGAGTAATTTAACCAAAAATAAATAAAGATACTAACGAAGGCCTTGGCATCTCACTCACAGAAAAGAATTATTTTAAAACTGTCTTGTAGAGTTGTAGTCTTCTCATTCCACTATTTCAGTGGAGAAGCAAACTCTATAAATTTACAAGATCTTGGGTGATTATTAAATCATAGCTGTGCCATACCAATTTAATGGTGCCACACATTCAAATGGTTACACTAATGTCTTTCTACAACAATATAGGATTGCACGCAGCAGATGCAAATCATGGGAAGAATCAATTATTCATTTATTTGTAAGTTGTAACCCTCAGCTGGCCAAAACAGGAAAAAATATTTAGAGTTGGACTATTTGGACCGATCATTATATTCCACAACTTGACAGAATGAATCCATAAACCTGACAACACTTCGTATATATTTAGAGTTGTCCATGTTTTTACATGAGATTAAGGTGAGTACCCGTCCAATGCGGGGTGTTCGGAAGCAAAATATTGCTTGTTCTATGGCATTTGCACTTATGATATGACCACCAATGTTGTAAGCAGCCTGCACTACACAATTGTACTCATCAATTCATATTGTGCATGATGTATCCATATAAAAGCAAAAAAAAAAAAAAAACGGATGTTATCAAGAATAAAATTGTACCAATGAGAAAAATGGAAGCGCAAAAAGTATATGACTATGACATCACATGTTAAAATTAGTTACTTCTTAACATCGTCTAAACGTCCTACAAATGGCATGGCAATTTTACATCACATGCCTTTCGATGATTTAAGTCATGCAAATGCTAATAAGTAATTAAGAGAAGGTGCAAGAAAGAAGTTGGTTTTTTTCTGGTACAATTTACAAAGGAAGATTTTAGTTGTTGTTCCCTGTAAATGTGGCAGTTTCTTTATAATTTGATGGATTCCAAAAAGTCAATACTAATGAAAAATAAACAAGTTATTTGGTTATGGTTCCTGGTCTGGGCATCACAGTAAACATAGATTGGCTTGTGGAGAGGACTTTGGAGAAAGTATAACCCTTCCAAAGGTTCAATAACATTCTTAACGTGTCAGATATTCTCTGCATCGAAAATTTCCCAGAACGTTTAAAACCTTAGAGAATTCGCTTCTGAATGATGATAAATTGACAATATACAATCGAATAAAGAAGTAAACTACCTTGTGAAACAAGGCTAACCTCCTGAGAGAGCCCTGTGGAATTCCATATGCTAAATATGCCTGTCAACAGCAGAAGGGAGTTATATGTGCTGAAAATTATTAAAGCAAAATCATAGCTGGTCATGTGAGTGCGAATATTACATGCATCACAAGAGCATTATGCACATTGATCCAGAACGCAATTTGTCCATCACATTCCATTTGACTGACATTCACCCTTTCCAGTTGTTCAACTAGAACTCTGAAGGTAAAGAGATACAGAACGTGAAGTCAACAATTCAATCATAAGAAATCTAGCGCAAGCTTGAACACAAAATAACAAGTACGTATAAAACTAGAACTGAAATATCCTCCCCACCTAGGGATTGAATTAAATGACACCATTGTGTTATGTCAAAAACCAAAATTTCAAAAATGCCAATTAGATTAAGGTTTTTTTAATGGCTTCTCAAAGTTTTCCTTAGTTTTCCTTTACCTTTGTTTATGGGGTTATCCTCCATATGATCAACTTTCTTTTTGTGGCCTCTATTAATCTTTTCCTCACACTACCAAATCATATTAGGCGAGATTCTGTCTTCCTTTCCCTAAGAAACGCTACTCCAATTTTCTCTAAAATACATTCATTCGTGATTTTTTCTTTTCTTGTATGTCTACTCATCTACCCCAATATTCTCATCTCCACAACACTTAGCTTATGCTCTTGCTTAAAATTTTACCACCCAACATTCAGTACCACAAATCATTTATGCTCTTATGGCTCTTCGGTAAAATTGAATAGTATGGAGAAAGTAATATTAAAAGTGAGCACACCAAATAAAATAAACTGCATTATGACCCAATGAAGTCATTGGACTTGCCATAAATATTAAGTTGGTGTCCATTGCATCATTATCTATACTACGACCCCCCCCCCAAAAAAAAAAAGAAGATTCCCCTTTATGGTATCCATATTTTGTTTTTCCTAAAATCCCACTAATCTGTACTTATTATAATTGGAAAGGGAGGTTTAAAATGTCACTCCAACCTCCACTACTCACACTTACTCCCATAAAATAGGTAGATACATTTTCAAGTTTTAAAAATTAAAATTTATAAAAAAAAAAAGGGGGGATTGACAAGAACATTTGTGCGTGTCAAGAACCTAGTTTCCAAATAATGACTTCCAGAAATGCTAGAACATTCAATGGCAGTCAAACTTGAGTCAAAATATGACAAGGTCCGAATTTGTGAAAACGGATCTCCTCGAGGAGGAGTGAAATTAAGTGGTGTAGGATAAAAGGTCTACGATTAAATTGTGGAACTTAAGATATTGGGGGTAAAAAAGAGAGGCGAAGACATTTGGCAACCAATAAAGGAAAGGTCTTCTGGTTAACAATCAGGAAAAATGGAAAATAGAAGAGCTTCTGTTAATAAGTAAATCTGAACTATCCCCTGACAGTCTTCAAAACCCTTTGTACAGTATAGAGATCCTAATTTAAAACAAATCCTATTAACACATGCTAAGATTGCCAAAGAACTACTAGTTGTTAAATTTACAATTTTCCAAACAAGGAAATAATTTGAAGGTTCGACACTGCCTTAAGATTCCGTATAGAAGCACCTCAATAATAATTGAATTATGATACTCATATTTTTAACATCTTATTTGAAATTATCAAAATCAAAGAACCAACCTGTAGTTGTTGATGGCATAAGAAGCATGAGAAGAATGACGTTTGCGAGTAGATATCCAAGATACTTCCACTGCTGATTTGCAAGACCAGTCTCGATCCTCTCCGACACCATGTCGAGGCTGTATAGCATTAGTGGATGACCTTGACAATAAAGGTGACCTACTGTTTTCAGCATTTACAGAGGTTGCACTACGAAGCCAGCAATATACAGTGGCCATACACCTCACCATCTCCTCAGAAAGCCTGCTTGGACACTGGTATAGATGGTCTTTTAAAGTTCGCAATACTGAAGTTTTCTCCATCGTAGAAAACTTCTCATGAATCTGACAAATAATTGAGGTGAGAATGTCATGACAAACATCAGAAGAGCATCTTTACTATACTATTATGCATAACCGTTGTTTCCATTCATAGCAAAAGCAAAGGAAACAAGCAAATACAACTATATAAATAAATAAAAGAAGAACAGTAGCAATATATCCTACCTTGGTGGAATCAGGACAAGTCTTTCCAAAATAAATTTTGCCTTTGCCACTTGATAAAGGAGCATGACTTGACCCAAAGATTCTATTCCTCAAGTCATTATTAGAAATCAGAGCTTGCAGGGGTCGCAGGGGGAACTTTTTTGATGAACAGAAAGCACTTGAAATTATACTTGGATGCTTCCTGGATTCATGCCTTGTATGAGCAGGTGAAGCCACCCCAGAATTTTGTTCAGAAGGTGGCCGGCTAACACACTGTTCAAAGATACTTCTGTACATAGCAAGCACATGCTGCTCACGGCTTGTAACCTCTTCTTCAAGTAATTCAATTTCAGCAATTAAGTCTTTTGTCTAAGAACGGGGGAAAAAGAAAAAATAGTTAATTTCCACAAAACAAGTACTTATGGCCATAGCTTAAATGAGAAATATTACATTATGCATTACGCATGCCAATCAAAATTTACAATCCAAGTGAAGAGTCCCTTTATGGATATCATCAAGCTAGATCCTTTACATGAGAATCAGCTCTTCAGGTCCTAACAATTCATAGTTGTGAACATCTTATTCTATGTTAGGTCCAAGTTTATGCAAACTTAACACATTAGTAAGTGATTCTATGTAATCAGACTTCTGTCACAAGACTATACATACAAAAGAACTGCATAAGATAGTAGTCAAGAACCATATTAACCTGAAAGCTTAAGCTGTTTAGTGGATGCCTAAGAATGGTTTATATCTCTAACACGCCTATTCATATCTTAACAGCTTAAAGTGTGAACAGAGCACATGCCCATTGCCTGAGCAGCAAGCCAGCAAATGTCAAATTACCTGAGCAGCAAAGTGCCTGTGTCCAGGAGATAAGGCACTCGAGGCTCGGCCCATTGCCCTCTCGAGCAGGATACGCATAGATTTCTCCTGCTGCAGGTGTAACTGTAGCTGCTCAACCTGCAAATCGGTATATGACTCAGGGCATCAATGAAATACTAAGCTACAGCCATTGTGCATGAAAATAAGAACCTACATCTGGAGCTGTCTTTTCAGAATTTAAAGCCCTGCTGCATGTTTCTTCCCATGTGTTTTCATGGAAGAGATAAAATACAGAAGATGCATTCTCCCATAAGACAAACAATATGATTTCTTAAGCTTTGCTTATTTTCATATGATTATTTTCTATTTTTTTCCATTGTGATTTCTTGAGCTGAAGATGCTTCTAAAAAAATGCAATATGACAAAGGTTATTTCAGAAATTGCTTCTCTGATCCCACAATAAAGTAACTTCAAAGTTTTTTTTTTCCTGTGAAGAGAGTATGCCAAATTGATTCTATAAAACACATAACTATATATCAATAAGTTCCAAGATGATATAATCAATTCCTTTCCCTTTTAAAAGAGGACTCTTCAAGTTATACTTGCAGTGTAATTGGAAACCCTTTTTTGTTTTTCCTCACTTCTCAATTAAACTTCTTTTATGCATCAAAACTTAAAAAAACAATAACTCAAATTTCACAACCAATGTTATTGGGGGGAAATGCAAGATGAGAAAACCAAGAAGAAGCACAGCCTCATTCAAAGTCATCTCGGCATATGGAAAGTCAAACAGAAGTGTCCACAAGAAATGTTAAAGTTCCAATAGTATTTAGCACACCAAACCAAAATTCTCGATAAGAGCCATTACATACAAATATAGCTTACATCTTTTTGCAAGGATGCTCTATGACTTGAAACAGTGTTCTCGTTTACACAAGTGAGATTGTCATGCAAAGGACTTTGTAACCTAGAAGCCCTCACTGAAGGTGGTGATACCTGTTCAAGTGATGGCAAAACCAGTGAATTATCTTTAGTTACATTCAAAATTACAAGTTTACAACACAAGGCCTACACATTGCATGTGTAATACAATGATTATTTTTAAGAAGAATTATGAGATATGACTTGAATAGTGAAAGATAAAATTTAAATTGTAGTCTCACGACTCACAAGAGATTCATCCTGATCTTTCTCTATGGGATGCAAAACTCCACCTCTTGAGATTTTCAGGTTCCTGTCAGAAGCACTGAAAAGTGTACAAAAATGCATATGCTATGTCACAAAACCTAGCAGGTACTGCATCTTGTCTAAAGAAACAAGATAAATATTTACAATAAACCCCCCTTAACCTAATCTAGAAAGTATCACAGACCAAGTTTTCCAATTGTCTGGAAAACTGTTATTTTCATATTTCATAATGTTCATGAATTGGAAAGAACGAGAATTTTAAATTTTCACCGAAGAAGTAGCACAAGAGCAAATAAATTTCGCAGCAATGGAAAGAAATTCATTAACCAATTAAAAAATTAAAAAAAATGAGTGAATTTTAATAAATACTTAGCTTACAGAACGTTATTATGTTATCTCAGTGTAAGAAACCGACAACAACAACCAACGCGAGCCATGATTGAGTTTCAGTTTAAAAAAAAAACAAAAACAAGACCTCTTAGAACGCCTGTGTCGAGCTTGGACCCGAGAATCTCCACTCTCACCATATCTACTTGCTTCTGCCTCACTGCCTTTTTCAAATACATGATGAAACTCACCCATCATTAATTCTTAACTATTAGCATTCTTCTTCTTCTATTAAGACTATTATATTTACTACACAGTATCAGGGGCCGAGTTTGAACTTTACATAAATGACAATCCCAACCAAAAAAAAAAAGAGAGATCTATCGTGCAAATGGAAGGGAGAGAGTGGGCCTCAAATAATTGAATATAAGCAAGCTTTCACTCCAAGAATTGAACTGATTTCGTTGTTTCAGGAAAAAAAAATTGAAAAACGAAATTGTTTTTTACCCAAAGAAGAGAATAATGTGAATTGAAATAAATAGCAGTAGTTACCGAAAGACTGCGACAATCAGAGAAGGTAGCTGCTGTGCCCGCAATTCAATTCGATGAGCATTGAGTGGTTGAGCGCATTCAATGTTGGGATTTAATTCATGTACTGATATCAACACTCTCTCTCTCGCGCGCGCTCTTTCTTGCTCTCTCTCTCTCTCTCTCTCTCTCTCTCTCTCTCTCTCTCTCTCAAACACACACACACAGTAAGTCGTTGCAGGAACGCAGACCGAGTGATTCGTTAAGACTTTGATTTTGAAACGGAATATCAGTTTTGGTCCATTCTGGTCCGTTTGATTCACCCGCCAATGTGTTGGCGATTCCAATTCTGTTTTCCTACTTTTTACTTTCTGAACCCGCTAGCTTAAAATGTTAATTTTGAATTTTGATTTACTTAAATTTTATTAGGATTTTTTTACGAGTGGTATAAGATATTTATTAAGAAATTTAAAATAAAAAATTTTATATTAAAAATATATTTTTTAAATTTTTAATTAATTAAATGTTTATTTTTTTATAAAAAATATTTTAAATTTTTAACAAAATAAACACTTTTTAGTGAAACTCATTTTATTAATGGTAAAACTTTTTAAAGTTTTTAACATTGCACGCGACATGCTATTCACATTTTTTTGGTGAAGCATCAGTGTCCTCATGGACCCAATAGGCAAAGAAAACTACACTGTGACTATTCTATGAAAGAAAATTATAAAAGGGGTTTAACTCCTAGTCATTTTTTTAAAGGTTATGGACCCAATCCATGGCAAAAAAAAAAATGATAAATACTATAAATAAAAAATTTTGACGTTATATAATTTATGTTTGAATATTTAATTAGATTATTTTAAAATTATATTTTAAATATGTGATTTGTAATTTTTTATTATTATTATTTATTATTTTTTATAGATTTATTAATTTTTTATATAATTTTTTTTTATATTTTAAAGTAGAAATATTGAATCTACAACTTATCTATTTTTTTCTTATTTTTTTTTTATCTTTGAATACTCTTCCAATCCATTTTTTAAAACGAATGCATCCCATCCCACCTGTTTTTAAGTTGAAGAGACGAGATGGTGACCTGAACGGGTTAATTTCATTTTACCACCTCTAGATCTGAGAAATAAAGGAATACTCAAAAACGCTATTCACAATTTAATTTATTGGTGTTTAAATAATTTGAAAACTAAGAGTGCAGGAATTTACTTATTTGTTGTAAGACTAGCGGGAGACCAGTGCGATCTACGAGTGTATTTAATTTAATGTGTGTATTTTGTTTTTTTAATAATTATGATTATTTTAATTATAACTATTATGAATTATTTTTAATTATAATAATTAGATTACTTAAATTAATAAATTTAGAATATATCAAATGATAGTTAACCTTTTTTTAATAAAATATATTTGAGAAATAAATATAAAAAATTCATACATTACATAAATATAGAAATTAATTTTAACTTTATTTCATCAACCACAAAAAAATTATTATTAGAAAGAAATGGAATGATACTGAGCAAGACATAAATAAATAATATCATGTTGGAAGTGGTATGTTGGTGAGAAATTTTCTTAATCGTGACTCAGCTCAGGATATTATGCTTTTTAGCCTATCAAAAATATAAATTAAAAATAATGTTTGTAATTACTAATTAAGTCAAAACATAAATAAAGTATAAAAAAATAAAAACAATTAATCCAATCACAAAACACTCTCTCAAATAACCATTATATATGAGATTCTTGTACAAAACTCATAATTCAAGAAGAAAATAATAACTGGACACAGAAGTTATAAGTATAAAAATATCAAAGATTGTAGAACCATCATATATGAGATCTTTGTACAAAACTCATAATTCAAGAAGAAAATAATAACTAGACACAAAAGTTATAAGTATAAAAATATCAAAGATTGTATAACTAGTTGCATAACTCTATCTGATTCGTTACTCTTTACAAAATTATGCACACGTGTAATTGGTAAAACAAAGTAATTTGAGAAATAACATGACTAATAATCAGTTCCCCTCTTGGCACGTTAAAATGAATTCATAAGACCCACTAAGGAGGGAAGAGGTTGAGGAGTAGGTACATTCATTGACCGGTACATCTTTCTGACAAGTAGTTTTCTAAGTTTCATTTAGAGTTAGTCTTCTTCAAATCACTCCCTCCCTTGTTTGAACTCCAACCCATGAAATTTGAGTTCGTTATTAAGGTTGGTGTCTTTGTAGGATGCAAGCTATCCATCTCTTCCCTAGCGTTTGCTGACCTCTACTCTACAACTAGTAACGAATCCATTTTGAAAATCTGATGCTGCATACTGTGATGATGGGTTTTTTGTAAATGACTTAGCATATAAGGCATCCTCAATCATTGACAAAACTTTGAAAACCAAGCTTTATATTACTTTATATTACTCTTGTTTTGCAAAGTGTGTAGATATGTAACATAATTAGTTAGAATGTTGTTTTCACCTTGTTATATTGGATTTCGTTAATGCAAAATGCAGATTGTGGAAGTCTTGGGAACTGTTGTTTGAGCATCAGCAATATTGTTTGTGCTTTCTCCTTAGAGAGGTCCCTGTTCTCCATGCTCAATGCTGAACCCCAATAAGACTTTCCATCCTTGTTTTTCACCATCCTGTTCCATATCATTATGGAAGCTTAAATCCTACGCTTGGGTGAAGCACCTAGCAAATAATTAATAACTAACATTGTTTTGCCAATCATGTAAATCGCCATAGATTAACCTATCCTATGAAATTTACATGATCACACGACATGATATACTACCTCAGAATTTATAGATCAACATCCAAGCCATATCAACGGAACTCTGTCCCTAGGCATCCATGTAACTTGACATCTCTAAAAAACTATAGTTCCCAAATTAACAATAGCAAGAAGTTTATTGACTGTAGCAAAACAATTTCATCTATGAATGCAACTCATTAATCCCTTGGTCAAATTATAGGCAGTTCAAAGTCCAACACACTGACAAGATAGCCCCCACGCACCCCCAAACCACAAATTATATCAACGGAAACTGGACATTAGTCGTCTGACTCGCATAAGTTTTAGACTTATACCAAAAATACTAAAATTCTTAACACAGTGATTCTACGAAGACCATGTGCAGCAACATCAGTGGCAGTAATTATTGGGCTTCTTCCACTCTTAAATTCATACAAGACCCAGTCTTTTTCAACCTGGTTTTTATCACCATGCATGGATAATGCTAGCCATCCATCCATTCTCCCTTGTCTTGTAACTTGGTCACATCCCTTTTTTGTATTGCATACGGAGCAAAAATTATAAATTAATTATGCGCCCTATCTCATGGTTTTCAATCTCCATCCCTTATTCTATACTGTTAAAATGGAATTATTAAATGCATACATGCATTTTACAATATTAAGTGTATAACACAGATTCTGTCAGAACTAGGTTTGGTTATAAAAAAAAACACGCAGAAGCAAAAATCAGACTTATATCGTTTGTATCTTCCTGCCAAAAGAGAACTACTTGACCACTTCGTTCACTCCCAAGATGATCACCACATCAAGCTCAAGAGCAGAAATTATGCTCACTATAGACAGAAATTGCAACCAAAATCAGTGAGAGAAATTGTGGAAGTGTATGAAACCACAAAGGATCAAATCTAACTATAGCAGGCCTTCCAAAATACTATCTATATCTATTTGACAACTCAAGCAGATTTCAATTAATTCACTTTCAAAAATAGTGTCTTAGTAAACACTTCATGATAAAGCCATCTACTCCCCCTTCTTTATATGTATTGAATGTTTAGAACTGAAAGACTGTCACACCTTTAGCTCTTGCTCACTGAGGTGTTGTGATGTATGATAGAACAAAATCCAAATGAATAGACGAAACTAAATTCTAAAGCAAATGAACAGAAGCTTAACCAAGCCATTACAAGACACGAAAAGCATGATAAATCAGTCCATGATCATCCTTTCAAACAGTGTCAATTCACAAGTCTTAAGCAATTGCAATAGTATCAAAGGCACCAAATGCAGGACAAGGGCAGCTAACCCTCTGGAAAATCTCATAGGACTTAAAGGTAGAAGCAAAGAGGTGAGTTTCTATTTTTACATACCTAAAAATTACACCCTGTAACCATATGTTTGCATTCTTTCTTTTTAAAAAACAAAGTCCAAAGTCAATCACAAAATGCTAATAAGTCACTATAAATGATACAATTTCATGCCACAAAAATGAAGCAATGAACACAACATTTGATATGGATTCAACTCAGAATAACAATCACAGCCTTCAATAACCATGACCATTAGTAAAGATAAATTATCAGCTATACTTATTTTTCAAAAAAGGAAAGGATATTTTGTTCACAGTACAGATGAATTTAAATAAAAAAAACAAAGCTACTATATGAAGAAATTATTAAAGGCAAGGAAAACAAACCTAAATGTTTGAGAGGATGCATCAAGTAATTTCTGAAAACACATATGAGGAACGGTCAAGATTAGAAATAAAATAATAAGCTATTTCTTGGTCCATAACACACAGGAATATGGAGCAAGCATAGGAATTTCACAAGACACAGGAAAATACACATTAAGATAACTAACCAAGTAGCAAAGAAAGTTTTAATTTCAAATAAGGACGAGAAAAGGGAAATTTCAGTTGTAAAAAAAAAAATTACGTGCAATTCTTTTGTTAGCAAGGACATCAATTAGCACCTTAGTTAAGTGAACAATATGAACAAATTTAAATAATTTTATTATATGTGTCCAATTCCAGTTTAGATGAATCCCAAGTGCAGTCATGAGTGTAGGTGAGTAAATGGTGTGCATAAAATGGTGCAGGAATGGCATAACTCTTGGACAAAGAGAGTATTGGTCATTCCAAATGAGAAAGAAAAGGGACATTATTTATAGAAATAAACAGGTTCTCAAAGAACATACCATTCTCAGTGCTAAAAATTCAGCAGGAAATACATCCTCCCACTGTTTCAATGGCAACAGATGCTCAAGACACTTAGCAATATTAGGAATCCTGGGCATGTTAGCACTTTGCTCCTTGCGCCTTGTTAAGATAACTTAACCAAATGGTCAATTGGGAATTTTCTCAATCCTAACTTGACCAAATGTTCAGAGTATCAGTATGTATAGAACCCATTTTTTCCCTAGGACTTATTTCCATTATTTTCTTACTAATCTTTGAAAGACAAATAACACAGCAAGGAATGGTCCTAGCATAAATGTGTCAGCTTTCAATCCAAAGAGCACCATCAATAAATATAGTGTTGTATTTGAAGGTCAAATCTGGTTCACAGGGTCTTACACACAATATACATGATTAGCATTCAAGAATGAAAAGGACTCGCAATGAGTTATTACCTATGTGATAAGTTACTACCCATGTTTATGCCATTGATTACCTACTAAAATGTGTTTATTTATCTAGTATGGTATAGTCAAATAGGTCCTAAATGCGAGGAATTTATTGGTCGAAAAGAATCTACAAAACAAAATAATTAAAGTCAAAGACTAGAAATAGTGCAAATGCGAGACAAATCCATATACCCTAGAATATTTACAAACAAACACCTTTCAAAGATTGTGTAAAAAATAAACCAAAAATATATATAAAAAAAACACTTGCAATCATGTAATAAGGAAAAATAGCCAAGATGACAACAGATTAAGGGGAAAAAGTACACTCATAGTAATGCAATAACTTAGAAGGTAAAAATAAAAACTCAAATGGCAGAGGTACTAGATCAACTATTGTAGGAAAGAGTGCTTTGGAAATTCCCTGAGAAGTACAATCAGCTGGAGTCCCTCTAAATAATTTGCACGTGGACATTCTGTAAGATAAAAGAATATGTGTACCTGAATATAATTTAAAAGCATTTCCAAAATTGACAAAGTACAACACCCAAAATTAATTGAAAAGCAGCAATGAAAGAAATGATGATTTCATTTTTCTCAGAATTGAAAAAGTACAGCGCCCAAAATTCACAGTCAGTCCCAGCAGTCTTACAATGACTTACTAAATTCTATTTCCTTCAAATGGTACAAACTTACAATACTTTCAAACTAAATTGACTCATGTCATACAATACTCTCAATTGTCTAGCAACTGTAGAGACATATGGTTCTAAATCTAGATATTTAATTTTATTCGAAAGATTATCGATAACACAAATAAGTTAGAGGTGAGCTCATCAATAGTTTGTAAAAGAATTCAATGAGCTCATCAACACCTTCATCTATGCACATGGTGCTATCCACATCACAACCCATAGCATTAGCATCTCTCAAAAGCTCAAGAAACTCCAAAGCAACCATTTATACAATTATTTTAGAAACATGAAGTAAATAAGTTGATAGTGATATACAATAGATTGAAAGTTAGAAAAGAGTTTATTGAAGATATAGCAACACACCAAGTAAACACGAAGATTGTTTTGACTGATTCTCTTATTAATATCTTAATATTGCATTAAGGAAGACATCCATATTATATGGTTTCTAGTTTATAAACTAACAATATGCTATACCATTAAAATTATTGCCCATTTTACAAAAATGAAAATGTGAAACACTAATATTAAGGTAGATATAAATCTATGTAAAATATACTTCCATCAAAGGAGATCATTTGTTAAATTGTAAATCATGAACTAAAACTGGAGGGAATTGTTGATATCAAAAGACATCATAAAAAGAATAACTCATTTTTATTAGTTTTGTTTAGGGAGGTGTCATAAATAATAGAATACCAATTCACATTTGATGGTGTTGCACATAAAACTGAGAGGACAAGACATCCTCTGATCATGTTATTGGATCCTACATCTTCACACCTACACAGTTTACTATTTAAAAAAGAGCATAGAAGAGAACACAAGATAGTTATAGTCTTTGGTTTAACAGAAGAACAAAATAGACCTATAGGCTAGTAGAGATGGAGAAGTCTTTACTCTCAAAGTTAAAATTGCATGAAACAAATCAAAGAGAAACTGAATCAGAAATAGATGTGTATACATATAGGAGCATCATTCTAAGACACCAAACACAAAACTTAAATGCATGACTTGTGCGTTTCAATTTAAGCAATCACTTATTGTAGCCTGAGTTTTTAGAAAATAGAACAGGACATCCTTTAAATCAAATATAGAATATAAGAGTCAAAGAACTCAATAAACTAACTCTGCATGCATTCTTTCTGAATATCAAATATAGAAACAACTCATATTACTGTCATTTGTTGAGTATCGCCCTTCATTCATCACAAATACAGCAGTAAAAAAACAAATAACTCATGCTAATTTTTTTAATGAAATAATAACTCCCATCTAAATATCAAATATGAATAACTCTTGTGCAATTTTTTTATGAAATAGGAGAAGTACAAATAAGATAAGAAATCCACCTGCAACAATAGAAAGCCAAAAAAAAGAGAAAGAGAGAGAGAGAGAGTGAGAGTGAGCAGAGCATAGCATAGCATAGAAAAATACATTGTCTACAGTGCCATGAGGTGGAATCCACATAAAATAAAATAAGCTATGATAAGATGGAAGCCACATAAAAATACATCATCTGCAATGTCGTGAGGTAGAATCCACATAAAAATACATTGTTTGCAACCTATATTGTCTACTCACTTGCCGGCTTAAACATGTAGAGAACTATACACACAAAAGATAAAATAAGCAATTTGCTACTTGTCAGTGTCTCCCTCATAGACTTCATAATCAAATCCTTCAAAATTCCATGAATCTGAAACATTATAAAAGTAAGATATTAAGTGAATAACTCATAAGACAAAAGAGAAATTCATATCAATATAATTTTCCAAAATTGACTTCATATTTGCCTTATAATAAAGTAGTCCAAACTAGAATTTCAGATATGTAAACTTTGCTAGGCAAAGAAATGCAAATTTTCCTTAAGCCTAAGTAATGTCAGTGTCAATTTGATTTTTCAGTTACTCACTTCAAAAACAAAAAAAAAACATGGAGGAAGGAGTTAGCAACAAATTTCTCAAACATAATTTCTTTAAAAGAACATGTTGCACATTGCAACTCATGGAAAAGTATTTACTATTTTTGTATATAAATATATACTGCATCAGCAGTTGCTTTAGCAAGGCCTGTAATTGATACTAAGCACGATTCAATAAGATGGCAATATCCTTGCTCAAGAGCAATGAGATGAGGTTGATATCCATCTACTTTAGTTATTAGCTTTCACATGGTGATCATTGATAGATGTTTGTCAAACTACAACTTTTTTAGAGCTACAAGAAATTGATTATCAAATACTTGGTAAATTTTCTCACCACCAGGCCGTTTGTAGACATTCAATCATTTCCAACGTCAAATTGGATGTCTTAGATGAAAGAATGACATATTAACTCATTATATAGACTAAATAACAGGGGGAAAAGGACATACATGCCATCAAGATGATCATTAAATATCTAATCAAAAGTTCAACAGATTTCTATTATCATGTACAACTTCCCCTACAAATGAAGAAAGAACATAATTTTTCATGCATTTATAAATGCAAACAAATGGGAAGGGGGACAACCCAATGAAAAAGAGATAGCTTAACTATGCAGAGCAATTAGTACTTGTAAACAAATTACAAATTAGAAATCCTTTATTTCTTTGATTGTTAGAGGGGGTGTTGGAGGAAGTGGCTTACTCTAGCATCAGCAGCAATAGGTTTCCCAATACGGCTCAGCTCTTACTCCAAGTCAATAATAGTCTTACTAATAAGTGACTAAAGGCCTAGGATCCGAGGCTTGATGAAAGTTTCAAAATGCTGAAAATTTAAATGCATATTTTACAAAAAAATATATATATATATATATATATATAAAAGGACAATAATCAAATCAACAATTTTGAAAACAATCAAGTGTACCTCCAAAATTAATTTGTCGCAATTTCAAGTATTACATCATGAATAGGATCACAATTCAACATTACCTTAGCACCTTTCTTAGATGCACAAAGTCCATTCTGTTAGCAAGATGTCTATACTCTATATTCCCGGGTTTAAGCAAAATGCTCATTCTCTTTACGCCAAGCAGCAATCATATTAACATTTTTGTTGATATCAGCTTGGGAGAGATTAACAACATCAATCCAAGGGTAATTTAGCTTATACGCTCTCCCTTCAAGAATCTAGAAAAGGGAACAAAAAAAAAGAAATAATAATAGGAAGCCACTTTATGAACTTGACAAATTTGATTTTACTAATTTAAGCCTATAAAAAAAAGAGTAAAATAAGGAAGTCTTAACTATAAGGAATCAATTGTTTGTGTGATACTAAAATTTCATCACTATTAATGACTGAATTCAATTACATTGTTGCAATAAGGGACACATTCAAAAAAGCAGAATGTAATGAAATTAAAAAATATATGTTACTAACACAAGAAAACATCTCACACATTCTAAATTCAAATATTCTATCCAAGTACTCGATAGACAACATGGCATATGGTCACATCTAATAAAAGGAGGGACAAAAACAGTTTCAAATTGGTATATGCCTTAAACTTCTATTTTTACCTATTACCAAACAATATAAGCAATTAATTTGATTATCGTTATCGCTTTTGTTGGTTGCCTCAAGTTCTTTACCAGATAAACCTTGTCATTAACAACAACCTTTTTGTTAGATAAGTGAAGAAAACAATTTCTGGGCCACTAACTAATATTCTTGTGCCTACATTATAATGTTAAGTTCCTTCCTTAATGGGGTATCAGATCCATTTTGACCAAGTGGTTGAGAGTTCAATCCTCAGTGTCCTTTTATTCTTATTTTAAATCAAATTTTAGTAGAAAGTATAGGTTGCCAAATGTTTTCTCCATGCTTTAGGCTCAAAGGGCTTACACATGAGACAGCATGTTAGAGATACAAATAACACCAGTTCTAGGCTTGTAACTAAAAGCCTAAGATTTTAGGATGACCAGTTCCTTAATACTTCCCATTTCTTTTTACACTTTCTTAATAGTGAGACTATACACTCCAGCCCAACAACCATGGCGCAACACCACTAATCAGACAAAGAAATTTGGGTATTGATGAATCTACAAAAATTCATATTTTTACGGTTCAAAATCTTGGGTTTTCATCCTCTTTTAATTTTTTTGATTTAATTTTATTCTCAAATTTTATTATGTTTTTATTATTTTAATTGTATTCTTATTACGTGTTTTTATGTATTTTTTTTAGGTAATTGCATATGGAAAAAGATTGGGCATTTGAGGAGTAGAAAAGAATAAGAAAAATAATTCAGAAGCCCAGCACTTGAGCGCTGGGCCCTCACCGCTTGAGCGCGCAATGTGCGCTGGAGCATTCATGTTTTAGTGGGTCAGCGCCTAAGCGCTAAACAATGAGCGCTTGAGCGCTGATTGCGTATGCTACACCGTGACTTTAGTGGGCCAGCGCCTAAGCGCTGAAAGATGAGCGCTGAAGTACGCCGAATGCGTAATGCAAGATGACGAATTTCTTATAAAAAAGAAAGTCTTGCCAAATTCAATGATATTTTTTATACTTATTACACTCTTAAACACTTGGAGAGAACACAGCAGCCGTTAAGAGGCATAAACCCTAATGTGGTGTGGGCGTAATTAGACTTAAAGATTAGGAATTTTCTTCAACCTTTCCATTTTTCTACAATGAAATTTGTCATATTCTTCCCTTTGTGTTCTTCTTTTTCCATGTATAACTAATTTCTCATTGTTAGGGGGATGATGGATCTTGTTCTTGGATGATGTAACTTTCTTTTATGAGTTTAATTTATGTTTCTATTTCATGATTTACGTGTTTATCTCTATTCTTAATGTTTTTCTAAATCTAGCCAATTTGGGAATGATCTTTTGGGTTTATGTATGATTTGGAAAAATTTGCATGAACCTAGAACTTGTGATAAACACCATAACTTCTGCAATCGCTAGGAATAGACGTTGTGGGTTATGTGGTCTTTCTTTTAATTCTCTCGTTCTTGATAATGTCTTTCTAATTGGAGTTAGACTAAGGGATTGGTTAATTCCAATCATTGTAAGAGGATTAATATACCAAGGGATTAAGTATTAATTAATTTTGAGAATTGGCTATAAATCATTAAAATAGAACATAATTAAACTAATATTTGAGTGTGCATCTAAAGAGTTCAAGTGAAATCTGACTCCTAACTTTTTCATATCATTGTTTTCCAACTCAACTCAATTAATTAAATTTGACTTTTGTTATTTTTGTTTATTCTTTCTTTTTATTATTTTTACCAACTCTCTTTTTGTTAGCTTAAGTAGTGTTATTTTCAGTGAATTTAGTCATTAATAACTTAATCCTCGTGGGACGATACTCGACTCACTCTTTATTACTTTTGTCGATTCGATGCACTTGCCGATATCCGCATCAAGTTTTTGGCACCGTTGCTAGGGGATTATTGTTATTAATATTAAATAGTAATTGAAAAGACACTAATTTGAATTTTTTTAATTGTTTAATTTTATTTTTAATTGTTTAAATTTTTTTTATTTTTAGATAATTGTTTTTCTTATTTAATTTCATTTTTCTTCATTTAATTTTCTTTTTTAATTTGTTTCTTTTATTTTTTTGTTTTCTTTGTTTATTTTTATTAGTTATTTATTTTTATTTTTAATTTCCTTCTTTACTTCACTCTGATTTATTTGTTTGTTTGTTTATGTAAGATTCTCTAGAGTCAGAAGAATTACTTTTTGATCCAGAGATAGAGAGAACTGTTAGAGCAAACAGGAAAGCAGTTAGAGAGAGGAAGAGACTTGAAGAAGTAGAGCAAAAGATGGCAGAAATTGTTGTAACTGTAGAGTGAAGGCGTACATTGGTTGACTATGCTACCTCATTTGCTGAGAATATTTCTACCAGTATTGTGCGTCCTGCTATTCAGGCCAATAATTTTGAAATTAAACCAGCACTTCTATAGCTGGTGCAGCAGAATTAGTTTGGGGGAGACTATGCAGAAGATCCAAACTTGCATATTGCGAATTTCTTGCAGCTTTGTGATACTTTTAAGTATAATGGTGTTACTGATGATGCCATTAGATTACGACTGTTCCCATTTTCTCTCAGAGATAAAGCAAAGAGCTGGCTACAAGCCCAGCCACAAGGAAGCATCTCTACTTGGGAGGATTTGGTTAACAAATTTTTGACTCGATACTTTCCTCCATCAGTGTTTGTGAAGATGAGGGGTGAGATTGCTTGTTTCACTCAAAATCAAGGAGAATCTCTTTATGAAGCATGGGAGAAATTCAATGAGCTATTAAGGAGATGTCTTCATCATGCATTTGAAGTTTGGCAGCAGATGCAGATTTTTTATAATGGTTTGAATCATCCTACCAGGGCTATAGTAGATGCATCTGCAGGCGGATCTTTGAATACTAAGACTCCTGAAGAAGTTCAAGAATTGTTTAAAACTATGGCCACCAATGAATATCAGTTGCCTAGTGGGAGAGCAGTTGTCAGACAAAGAGTGATGAAACTTGGTACTCTTGATGCCTTACTTTCTCAAAACAAAAGTATTTCTCAGTAGTTGGCTAACCTGACTAAGCAAGTTGAGAGTATACAGGTAAATTTTGTGAACCATCAAAGGTTAATTTGTGACTTCTGTGGAGGAAACCATGCAAATGGTGGGTGTGAGGCAAGTAATTTTGGTTTCAGTTCTCAAGAACAGGTCAATTATATGGGTAATCCTTCCAGACCTCAAAGTACTTCATTTTCAAATACATATAATTCAGGGTGGAGGAATCATCCCAATTTTTCTTGGAGCTATCAAACAGTGCCATTGAATCCTTAATCAGAGAAGAAGTCTTCTCTTGAGATTGCACTTGAGAAACTCTCTATACAGACTTCTGCTTTTGTGCAACAGACTTATGCTTTTATGGAGGAAACAATGGTAAATTTTTAGAATCAAGGAGTAGCGATTAAAAATTTAGAGAATCAAGTGGGACAGATAGCAAAACAGCTTCAAGAGAGACCTCCAGGCACCTTCCCAAGTGATATCGTTGTCAATCCAAATGAGCAATGTCATGCAATTACACTGAGAAGCGGTAAGACTTTGGATGGACCAGTTAAGGAAATTGATGTTCCTGTTATAGATGTCCAATTTCAAAAGTGCTATAATGAAGAAGTTAAATAGGAGCAATCAAAGTGGCAGAGGAAGAAGAAGGAATGTGAAAAGAAAATAGTTGATCCTTCACTTTATGCTAAACTTCCTTATCCTGAAAGATTCAAGAAAGAGATTCAAGAAAAGCAGTTTTTCAAATTCTTAGAAGTTTTCAAAAAGCTGCAGAAGAACATTCCTTTTGCTGAGGCACTTGAGCAGATGCCCTCTTATGCAAGGTTCATGAAAGATTTGCTCTTGAAGAAAATAAAGTTGAAAGAAGATGAGACTGTGGCACTTTCTGAGGAGTGCAGTGCTATAATTCAGAGGAAATTGCCACCTAAATTGAAAGATCCGGATAGTTTCACTATTTCTTGCACCATTGGCAAATTGACTATTGAGAAAGCTCTATGTGATTTAGGAGCTAGCATCAATTAAATGCCATTGTCAATTCTCCGCAAGCTTGGGATTGATAAAGTGAAGCCAACTACAATATCTCTTCAATTAGCTGATTAGTCAATTAAACATTCATATGGTATAGTGGAAGATTTGCTAATGAAGGTTGACAAGTTTATTTTCCCAGCTGATTTTATGATTTTGGATATGGATGAGGATGCTGATATTCCTCTGATTCTTGGAAGACCATTCTTGGCTACTTTAGGAGCGTTGATTGATGTACCTAGATGAGAGCTTATTTTGAGGGTGGATGGAGATCATGTGACTATTAATGTTTTTGATAAATCTGCATCAACATCAGATCTTTATGCCTCTGTTAAATGCATTCAAGACAAACCTCTACAGGCTTTGGCTAGTAAGAGCTCTTCGTCATCAATCAATGCTGATTTTCCTACTCCCAAGATGGTTGATGAAAAGGAGAAAGGACCTTCTTTTTCTAAAAGTGCTGCAATTGAAAAAGATCCTCCAGCTTCCATTGGTTTATTGCAGATTGATTCCAGAGGTAGTGACAGAGTATGGAGGCAAAGAGCTGATAAGAGAAAAATGTTATCCTACTTCTCTTACTTCAAGCCACCATGATTAATTGAGAAAAGGCAATGTCGAGCTAATGACGTTAAACAAGCGCTTTTTGGGAGGCAACCCAAATTTTCTCTCTTTTTCTCTTTTATTTTTGTTTTTATTTTGTTATTTCTTATTTTGTTGATTAACATTTTTTTTTTTTTATTCTTGTTTTATAGTTAGCTAGTGTTGAGTCGGCTTAAGTGTCTCCCTGAGTTCGGAGCCTTTGTAGGGGATGTATATAGTTGTCGGCCGCCAAAAAGAGTTTTTCTTTTCCTTTCTTGCATTTAATTCATTTTTTTATTTATTCTTTTTGTTTTTATTTTGTCATCATCACCCTTTTTTGTGTTTTGAGTTTTTGTGTTATTTTTGTGCATGCCAATGTGTTGAATTGAATATCCAATGATTGCTTGAATTGTAGATTGATTTGATTTCTTGGGATAGCACATGAGAATTTATAAGTTACATTTATCTCTATTGTTTCAATTGTGTATGGATGTTCTTCCCATCTTTATGATTGATAGACCTTGGATTATACATGCATGTCAAGCTTAGAGAAAGTTTATGAGATTGTATGTGTGTGAATGATTTGCATCTAGAAGTTGTTTGATTCTCTCTTGAGGTGAAATCTTAGGCAGTGCATGATTAAGGAAATGATAAGGGCCTTCTTTGGACCGTTTGAGCCTTTCAAGCCAACCTGTGACACAGTTTATCTTTAGGTCCATTTTGCAGCCTTGCTAATGTTTGGTCTCTGTTTCTTTTCTTTACCCACATTTTTCCTTTCTCATACTCATAAAAAAAATTTCCTCTCTTACATAACCTTTGTTGAGTGCATATCTTGTATTATTATTTTATTCAAGTCTTTGTAATTTTTATGCATGAAGTTTTGTGAAGTTGAAAAATTTCAAAGAAAAAAAAAATTTGAAAAAGAAGAGAAGTCTACATAAAGTATTGCAAAGAAATAAGTTTGGGAGTGGAGGTTGCTGAAAAAGAAAAGAAAAGAAAGAAAGAAAAAAAAAGTGAATGTTGTGTTGATTCTTTTGCTCTTTTTTGCACTTGTTCAGTATTTTGAGGTTTGAATTGTGAAATTTACATGATTTTATATCTCAACTTTTGTTTTCATTTTCCTACCACTTCTTTCTTAACCCATACCCTTGGCTTTACATTACAAGCTTATAAAGTCCCTTTTGATCCTTGATTGTGTGTTGTTTACATTAGTGGAGAGAGAGATGAAAAATAACCCTATGGATGTGGGTTTGATGTGCATTTACAGTTTTATGAACCTATCTAGATTTGTACTTTATGAAGAGATTGTGTCTTTCATTCATGTTTTTGGGAAGTCCTTTGTGCATAAGAGTTGCATGTGAGAGACGATGTGATAATTGGATTGTTCATGTGTGACACTTTGAAATTAGATTGTGAAGCAGTTTCTGAGGATATGAATGATAATACCCGGTGTTGCCATGTTTGAGTCTGTTTTGAGTTTTAGTTTATTTTATTTTGTTTTGTTTTTCTTTTACTTGAGGACAAACAAAAGCTTAAGTTTGGGGAAGTGATGAATCTGCAAAAATTCATATTTTTACAGTTCAAAATCTTGGGTTTTTAATCCTCTTTTAATCTTTTTGATTTAATTTTGTTCTCAAATTTTATTATATTTTTTATTTTAATTGTGTTCTTATTACGTATTTTTATGTATTTTTTTTAGGTAATTGCATATAAAAAAAGACTAGACATTTAAGGAGCAGAAAATAATAAGAAAAATAATTCAAAAGTCCAGCGCTCCCTCACCACTTGAGCGCGCAACGTGCGCTGGAGGATTCCTGTTTTAGTGGGCCAGCGCCTGAGCGCTGAACAAGGAGCGCTTGAGCGCTGATTGCGTATGCTGCACCGTGACTTTAGTGGGCCAGCGCCTAAGCGCTGAAAGATGAGCGCCTGAGCGCTGAACGCGTAACAGCAGCGTGAATTTCTTATAAAAAAGAAAGTTTTGCCAAATTGAAGGGACTTTGATACTTTTTACACTCTTAGACACTTGGTGAGAACACAGCAGCCGTCAAGAAGCATAAACCCTAATGTGGTGTGGGCGCAATTAGGTTTAAAGATTAGGAATTTTCTTCAACCTTTCTATTTTTCTACAATGGAGTTTGTCATATTCTTTCCTTTGTGTTCTTCTTTTTCCATGTATAACTAATTTCCCATTGTTAGGGGGATGATGAATCTTGTTCTTGGATGATGTAACTTTCTTTTATGGGTTTAATTTATACTTCTATTTCATAATTTACGTGTTTATCTCTATTCTTAATGCTTTTCTAAATCTAACCAATTTGGGAATGATCTTTTGGGTTTATGTATGATTTTGAAAAATTTGTATGAACTTAGAACTTGTGATAAATGTCATAACTTCTGCAATCGCTAGGAATAGACGTTGTGGGTTATGTGGTTTTTCTTTTAATTCCCTCGTTCTTGATAATGCCTTTCTAATTGGGGTTAGACTAAGGGATTAGTTAATTCCAATCAGTGTAAGAGGATTAATATACCAAGAGATTGAGTATTAATTAATTTTGAGAATTGGCCATAAATCATTAAAATAGAACATAATTAAACTAATATTTAAGTGTGCATCTAAAGAGTTTAAGTGAAATCTGACTCCTAACCTTTTCATATTATTATTTTTTAACTCAACCCAATTAATTAAATTTGGCTTTTGTTATTTTTGTTCATTATTTCTTTTTATTATTTTTACCAACTCTCTTTTTGTTAGCTTAAGTAGTGTTATTTTCAGTGAATTTAGTAATTAATAACTTAATTATCGTGGGACGATACTCGACTCACTCTTTATTACTTTTGTCGATTTGGTGCACTTGTCGATATCCACATCAGGTCTAATAAATCGTATTTCCTTGACATGGGAAAAACTGCCACTTCTCTAGAATCGTACTATTCAATATTAAGTAACATGTTTATGGAAAGTAGTCAAGGTATGAGAACTAAACATAGTTTGTTGAAACAAAATATGTAATGATTACCAATATTTCAAATGGAAATAAAAAAGTGAAACCAGAGAAGATGAAAGACCATTATAATCATCCACTACTACTAGATTGGAATATGTTAGTAATAATAATTGTTAAATGAAATTTTATATTTGGGCTATTTGGATGTATGTGACTACTTTTCAAATGTTTCATGGGTACACATGGACCATGGGGTTAGAGACAGAAAGACGTGTTTAATGTTATTTTAAAAATTTAATCAAACACTAATTTACCATTCATACTTGTATTTAGGGACTTCGAACAACTGGTCTAGAATCTGACCGCTAAGATCATTTGAATCTAGCAAACTGCAAAAAAGAAGTTTGAATAACCAATCAGATACTAAAATAATGAAATATATATAGAAGTAACTTGCAAACTTCCAGAAACCATTACTTCACATACACATTGATCAAGCTTGGGAGACTAGCAAGTGATTCAGGAATAGTCCCAGTGAGATTGTTTTGACTCAGTGTCCTAGTTGCAGGACAAAAACAAAAACATTACATTCTAAAGAAAGAAAGAAACTAATGATTTTTCTTGATGACTGGGGAAAGTTCAAAGAACATGATGACTTGATCACACAAATTCTTATTTTTTTATTTTTGGCACTAATAATATTAATAGAGGAATTTTCTACAGCACAGTAGCCAATCAAAAGCTTAACAATATGCCTTAATATGAATGGGAATTTTAATTTTGGAGGAATAGTCTCACCAAAAAAGAATGATGATTCAAGGATACAAACTCCACTTTAGTTGGTTTACTTTATGTTTGAGAGACATAAACTATTCTTCCATGAACTCATCATAGGTAACTCACTATCCATCACACTCTAATAGTAAACTTTTTTTTTCCTTATCTGCGATATTATATGGTATTAAATTCTATGATGATCTTATCAGTCTAATTTATACAAAACTGTTCATGTGCCTTTTCTACCATGAAAATGAATAATAAAAGGGGGAAAAGTTTTCTATTTTACTCATTTCCAAAAACACATTGGGTACAAAATAAAATAAAATAAAATAATCACGATTTAACACATAGCAAATAAAAGTAAGAAAATTGAAGAAGAAGAAGAAAAACGAAAGAAGGGGAAAAAAACATACCTGGATGATGGGGTTCAATGCCATCGTTCAACCACTTCTGAAGCGACCTTGACCCCACCCACTTCGGGTTCTAATCTAGTTCCACCAAGGGCAGGGGGCACAAAATACAAAAAAAATAAAAGAAGCTCTAAAGTAGAAAAAAAGAGAGAGCCATAAGAAATACGATAAAAGCACCTAATCAGAAATCAAAAATCATAAAAACAATACAAAATCAGAGCAACAAAATGAAATCAGTAAGTGAAGAAATTTCAGGATCAACAACGAACAATTGAAGAATGCAAAAGCAACCTTATAAATAAGAACCAGAGGATCACAATTCAAATTTCAAATTCGTAAAAATGGGAGGGAAAATGAAGGAAAAATACAACCAAATCAATTACCAAAACCTTAATCATACACACCACCCATACATATACCAATCAAAGAATGGGAGAATAGAAAGTAGAATGACCTGGTGGAGTAGGCATAAGCTACTGATTTATAGACCCACTCCTGCTATAGTTAGGCAGATCGATGCTACTGGCCTTCATACGGACACGTCATCTTCACGACAGCACCAGCTCTTATGCATGGTATCAGCTTTGGTCTTCCCTCCGCTGATGACACGATAGGATATAGGTTGTATCCGAGAAGTCCACCTGTATGCGCTAGTTTGAGGATTTGACGATACCCACTCACCTGCACCATATGCAGCTCTTTCTGAACCAACAACAGAGAGAAGAAGGAGAGCATGAGAGAAAAAGTTGTGAGGAGCACTCTGTCTCGGCAGAGAGTAGAATGAGAGACGGAGAGAGAAAATGAGGTGTGCATAAAATGACCAATGCACCCCTAAACTTAAGGACAACATATGATCAGCCAACAAAAAGCAAGGACAAAAGTGTAAATGATATAAAATATAAATGTAAAATAAATTAGTAATAATGGAAAGATAAATTTATCCTCCATCCAACTTACCACATTTCATCAGAATTAAAAGCTTTGGACAAAATGGTAATTTAACATGTAAGAATTGCTTAGAACTCGACATGTGTAAATGAACAGGGATTGCACAGTAGAATTTACGAGTCTGCTATTGTGTTGTTTATAGATGTGGCTGGTAATAATTCCAATGTGAGATTAGTTAAATTCATTTTTGATGTGTGCATAAAACTCATATATTTTATATTTGTCTAAACATGGATTTGAATATTTTAATATAAAAATTATGTTATTTATTTATGACATTGAGTGAATTATTGACCACTGAATTAAATGTATTTTTATTATGTTTTGTAGGAATTCAAGGGCTTTTGTAGTATTTTAGGCATTATTATTAAAATCTTGATAAAGAGCATAAGGACATTGTTACAATATTTTGAGCATAACTTTTGTTACAGAACTCAGATTAAGCTAATCTTAATGTCGATGGAAAGATGAGAAAATGTCCTACAACTTTCATGCAAATATTGAAACTTAATTCATGCATTAATAAGGTGAAAAATTATGTACAAATTATATGACAAAGTTTGACTAAGTCAACTAGTATTCATAAATTTTAAGGATCAAGTTAGATTCTTAATTGGAGTACAAATAATCTCTACTTGATGACCAGGTATCTCTGTGTTTAATGTAAGGATCTCAAGGAGTTTCTTAATTTGAGTGAGATATTTCCTAATTTACATGGATTCAACAAAAAGAAATAGGAAACAAGAGATTTGGTCAAAGATTAATTAGGGAAAATATCACTATCAAACATATCTCAGTAAATTAGGGACAAGTTTCTCTATAAGTATGTGATTTACTTGATTCTGGTGGTGTTTGAAAGCTAAGAAAAAAATCTACAAATCTCATGTTGACAACTTACTATAATTAACCTGCGATTAATATTAAAAATTGGATAAAGATTTTTAAGGAGATTTGATTCAGATTCCGGTACTATTATGATCATTCCTCATTAATTGAGTCATATCTTGAGTTACTGATATCAGATCAAGTTGTTTGCGGCATTAAAAAGCTAATAAAAAATCCTAAAAATTATCTGTTGAGATCGATGGCAGATTTGGCTATCTGAAGAGTGAGAAAAATCGTGCGAGTTAGATACGAAAAACTGTCAGTTTTTATATAAAAACAGGAAAATGAGTTTAGCAAAATAGGTCTCTTTTGGTTCAAAAAATACACGAAAAATTCAGAGAGATAAGTAGAGGCACAAACCCTAATTTAGTGTGGGCGCATTCAGGCTTGAATATTATGGATCTTCTTCAACCTTTCAACCTATCTTTCACGGAGTTTGTTGAATTCTCTTCTTTGTTTTCTTCTTTCTCCATGTGTAGCTAAACTTCTCTAGTTAGGGTGATGATGTATCTTGTTCTTGGATGATGTAAACTCGTTATTGTGTTTAATCTATGTTTCTATTTCATGATTTATGTGTTTATCTCTTCTCTTGATGTTTTTCTTAATCTGATCAATTTTGAAATGATTTTAGGGTTTATGTATGATTTGAAAAAATTATGCACGAACCTAAAACTTGTAATAAACACCTCAATTTCTACAAGCTAGGAACAAATGTTGTAGTTTGTGTGATCTTACTTTTTATTCTCTCCTTTTTTATAAAGTCTTCTCTATTTAGGATTATACTATAAGAGATTAGTTAACTCAAAGTAGTGTGAAGATGACTAATATATCAAGAGATTATATATTGATTAATTTTGGGAATTTAATCATGAATTATGGAATAGAATTTAATTAAACTAATCTTTGAATTTACATAAAAATAGTTCAAGTGAAATATGACCTCTAACACTTTGATATCATTGTTTTTACCCTTTGTCTAATTGATTATTTTTACTCTTCTTAATTTTGTATGTTTTCTTGTTAGTTTTTTTTTTTTTTGATAACTTAAATAGTGTTGATTTAACGAATTTAGTAATTTACAATATAATCATCTTGGGAATGATAATTTTCTCATCATTTTATTACTTTTGTAATTTGGTGCACTTGCCAATATCATAACAATTCTTAACAAAAAAATTATTAGGTTGTATGTATTGTATGTCAATTTTAACACCAATATCAACTTAGGTGTCGGAGTTCAAATGAGAGAAAAATTAGCTTATTTGCGATGCAAATACTTTGACAAGGTGGAAAATAGGTGGTCCAGTATAGAATTGAATGCCCAATATCATTATCATGCTCAACTTTTAAATATTTTGGCTTGAGATAATTGAGTTACAAGCTCATTAACTCAACATTACTTTATGTACGTGTGAATGTGTGTGCACATATATAAGTGTGTTGATATCCTAAAACACATGTATTTTTTTCCCCTCTGACGAGGTGTCAATATATTCAGACGGCATACCATATGTGTCAATATATTCGGTCGAGTACTTAATTAGTGAAACTCATATCCCTGCTACATTGTTCGTAAAGTTATCTCACATAAGTGCGCTTACTCTTGTGCGTATAGGTTGTGAACAAACTCATTCAGCCTTCACTTTAATTTCTCAAATGAGAAACCTTCTTGGTCATGAGTGGACAGTGCATATGACTCATGTTTTCAAAGATTCCGACAGGCCTGCATATGCTTTTGCTCACCTTGGCCATTCGATAGAGTTTGGGGTGACTCATTTCAACCATCCTCCACCTTGTGCGCATGACATTCTCAACCAGGACGTTGCTGGAATTGCGGTCCAACAGGATCCCCTTTAGCTTTTGGTTTTTTTCTGTGTTTGGGTGGTTTTCCACCCCAATGTATACCAAAAAAAAAAAAACCTTAGTTTATCATGTGTTTAATTTTGATTATATATTAATGTAAATTATTTTAAGAATATTATTCAATTATGTGCTATCACATCATTAAAAAAAATTAACTAATTAAATAATTATTTTTATTGTTAAAATTCGTTATTGATATAATAACACATAATTAGATGAGTATAGATAAGTTTTACGTTGACACATAGTAAATAATATATATACATATGTGTGAAGGAAAGGATCAAATTATACAACATGCAATTCTTTGATACTTATGCTGTTTAGAATAATGCTTGGTGTATATTATTTCACATTTGTGTGAGGTGTTAAGTCCAGGTCTAATTTAGCCTGGCATGGTTCGGCACGATCTAGCTTGGTAAAGAATGGTACCACGAGAAACACTTAGTTTCTTGAAATTGTACACACTAATATATGTGGATCCTTTGATGTCAATTTTTTCGATTAAAAAAGTACTTGATTACTTTTATTGACAATTATTCACGTTATGGATATGTTTATATATTGTATAAAAAATCACAAGCAGTGAATGTCTTCGAAATTTATGTAAATGAAGTTGAAAGGTAATTGGACAGAAAAGTGAAAATTGTAAGGTCATATAGAGGTGGTGAATATTATGAAAGATTTGATAAAACTGGAAATACTTAGTTCATTGAAAATGGTAAAATCAGTGGGAGTGAAGTTTCACGAAATGTGGAGATTAAGGAAGTTAGAGTACAAATTCCTTTGACTTGTATTCCTACTTATGAAATTGTTGTTCCTCATGTTGTTGAACTGAATAACAATCAAGAATAATAATAAATTAATGATCCCGATTTTAACAATGAACCTATAGTAGAACAACCATAAGAAATAATATTAGGAAGATCTCAAAGAGAAATGAGATATGCTATTCTGAATGACTATGTGGTATATCTACAAGAGTCAGAGAACGACTTAAGAATTAATGATAATAATCTAGTTTTGTTTTCACAAGCCATTAATAATGATAATGCTGATTAATGATTAGATGTCATGAAAAATGAGATTAAATTAATGGAACGTAATGGTGTACAGGACCTTGTAGAATTACCTGAATGGTGCAAGAAAGTTAGGTATAAATGAATCTTTAAGATTAAGCTTAACTCTCGTGGCAACCTTGAACGCTACAAGACTCGTCTTGTTGCCAAATGTTTTACTCAAAATGATGACATTGACTATAAGGAAACATTTTCACCAATTTTCAAGAAAGATTCTTTCAAAATTATCATGACATTAGTAGCTCATTATGATCTAAAGTTGCATCAAATGGATGTGAAAACTGTCTTTCTAAATGGAAATTTAGAGGGAAATGTTTATATGAATCAACCAATGAATTTTTCAGTTGAGGGGAAAGAACACATGGTGTGTAAACTTAAGAAATCAATATACAGACTTAAGTAAGCTTCTCTGCAATGGTATCTCCAGTTCAATGATATTATTGTATCCTTCAAATTTAAGGGAAACACTGTTGATTAGTGTATATATATGAAGGTCAGTTGGAGCAAGTTTATCTTTTTGATTCTGTATGTTGATGACATTTTGCTTGCAACTAATGATCTTAATCTATTAAGTGAGACTAAGAAGTTTCTCTAATAACTTTGAAATGAAAGATATGAGATAGGCAAGTTATGTGATTGGAATAGAAATATTTTATGGCAGATCACAAAAATTGTTGGGTTTGTCTTAGAAAACCTATATCAATAAAGTTATAGAAAATTAATAAATAGCCAGTATGTATGGTTCCAATTCAGAATGGAGACAAATTTAATGTTATGACATGCTTTGAGACCATTATTAATGAATTATGGTTACATAATTTTATTTTAGACTTGGAATTGTCGACAGTATTACCAAGTCGCTAAAGTTTATTATCTGCAACAATATTCTTTTCTAAAAATGACAAGTATTTTAAAGGTGTTAAACATATGAAATTGAAATACTCTGTCATTAAAAAAGAAGTTTAGAAACATAGAGTGTCAATAGAGCACGTTAGCATCGACTTTATGATTGCTAACCCTTTGATGAAAGGGTTACCACCCAAAACATTTAGTGAACTTGTTGAAAGTATGAGCATTATCATATATTATGTTAATGATTATGTTTTATGTACTTTGACGCTCTGAGCTTATGAATGAATATGTTTTTGTTTTACCTATTTTTCGAGTTTGTATACATGATTGAATATGAATGATGATAACATATTCTGTCTTTAATAAAGACATTATTGTCAGATCAAATATGTGCTTCCCATTTATAGGTCATGTCAAGTAGAGAACTAATTTTGTGGTACATGGAAGGGACTATGCAGATTAGATAATATATGACCGTCATGACTCATGTTAGTTTTATTATTGGTCATGAATGATGTATCCAATGTAAAAAAGAGTTTGACTATATATATGAATTCATATTATATTTTGACAGACTTATCAAATTATAAAGAATGTAATGTCACATGAGTCAAATGGAAGAATGTTAGATTAAATGTCTCATATGAATGACTTGTGACTTATTTTATTAGTTTAACAAGTAATTAAATTAAGGCTAAACTCTTATTGGGTAAAAGAAAAATGACAGTTTTGTAATTATAATAACTGTCAACTTGATAAAAGTTAGCAGTATTTAAGGAATAATTTCTGCGTAAAACTCAAGGTTTGTTCATAGCCGTTGAGGTTTTTTCTTCTCTCACCATCACTAAAGTAGAATAAGCATAAAAAAAAGGTAAAAGAATAGAAAGTGAGTTTTAAAATATCTCTAACGTTCTTGAAATACAGTCTATTAATTATTCATAAATAAATGTTAGTGTCTTATTATATATATATTTTTGTGAATCATGAATTCTAAGATCCTTATATTTTAATGATAGTTTTTTATATTAAGATTCTTAGAAAACTTAGAAACTAACAATAGTTAGATTGAAAGTTTGCATTGTGCACATCACGTTTATAAAAATTTGCATTAATCTAACACTAATCTAAACCTGTTTTCTGTTCTATTGGGATGCCTTAGAATTAAAATTATTTGTAAACTTTTAAGAAACAAATATCAACCATTAAATTATATATAAGAAATACGGATATATACATGAGACATGGATACGGTAAAATATCAATATATGGATATAACAAAATTAAAAAATTACAAAATATTATACGGCTAGGATACAAATTAACAAATATTAATTTACATAAAACATAAATTTTAAATTTAAATAAAGGCATATCAATGATTTATATGTTAGCTTCAATCCTTATAAATACAATAAAATATTATTATTTATCAACTCATTATATTATCTCATTTTAATTGGTATAAAAATTCTAAATATAATGAAAAAAATATAAGTTAGAAGTATTAAAAAATATCAAAAAAAATATTTGATATAATATGTATCAAATATTGATACAACAATTATTTTAAAATCGGCTTCATATATATATATATATAGAGAGAGAAGGGATCAGCTTATACTAGTGTAAATCTTTTTTTTCTTACACTCATTTTCAATCGTTAGTTCCACTTTCATCTAATGGTTGAGATTATTTCATTAAAGGCAACCATTAGATGAAAGTGAAACTAACGGTTAAAAATGAGTGTAAGAAAAAAGACTTACACTGTAGACTATATATATATATATATATATATGAAGGGGATCCATTTACACCTTGTGTAAGTAAAAGACTTACACTCAATCTCTTACCATTAAATTCATTTTAATCTAATGATTCTAAATCATCTAATTAAATGATGAAAGAAAATAATAAATACTCACATTAAAAAGAAAGAGAATAATAAAATATGATTTTAATGAAAAAATAAATTTTAGTTATTAAGTCTTATTTATTAACTTAAAAAATAATATAATATTAAATATAATTTATAATATTTTTGTTTTAACTTCTTCAACAAGTTAAAAGTTGATTTGTTAAAAACTCAGATTTCACTTAAATCATCTTAAAATTTCATTTGATTAGAAAATGATAGTGCCTTTTAAAGTGTTTTGTTTCTATCACATATCTAGCATTGCTTGAGCTATTCATCATATCATGTAGAGTGAATACTTATAAGAAAAGGCCTTACAACAGTCAACCATGATATTTTGTTTAACAGGTTGATCTATTGATGTATGTGTTACATATTTTTCTTCAAATCTGATGCGGATTCTTATATTTTTTTGTAATTTGTAGGATATACTCTCACGTGGTACTCAACTGATTTGTTTCAAAGTTTTTGGTTCAATACGCGGTAAGTCCTCGTTGGACTTATCATATTTCATCAGGTACTATTCAAAATTATGGTTGCTTTGAATAGTAGTATCCTAATTTATTTCCATATAAACAAAAGAAACAAATAGTTGTTAACTTGATTTCTATTTGGATATACTTTTTAATTTTTTATATGAACAGGAAATGCAATTTTTCTTAAATGTATGAACATAGTGATCAATTTATTAACTTAAAAAATAATATAATATTAAATATAATAATATACTTCTTCATTTTTTAATTTTTTAAAATAAATATACTTTCAAATAATATGTTATACTTTCAATTCTAATTAAAAGACTTGAGTTGAACATATCGCCGTTGAAAATATCAAGTAATTCGTCATGCATCCCTTCATGATCAACTAAGAAAAAGATCATCAGACTCTTTTCAAACTTTTAAATAGTCTCCAGATAATCATAAACCGTACATTATCTGTCTTATTTAATCTAATCTTTTCAAATCATTTTGATAATTTTCATTTAAACATATCGTATGCAGTGTTTACTAAATATTTTTATTTAATATAAAAGTTTATAGTTAATTTTTATTAACTAATTTTAAAATATAATAAATTAATGCATTATATAAAAACAAAAATATTATAAATTATATTCAATATTATATTATTTTTTAAGTTAATAAATAAACTTAATAACTAAAATTTATTTCTTCATTAAAATCACATTTCATTATTCTCTCTCCTTTTTAATGTGAGTGTTCATTATTCTCTCTTATCATTTAATTAAATGATTTAGAACCATTAGATTAAAATGAATTTAATAGTAAAAAATTAGGTGTAAGTCTTTTTATTTATATTAGGTGTAAATAGATCTCCTTCCATATATATATATATATATATATATATATATTCTTAAAGAGCTTTGTTATATCTTTCTAAAGCATCCTCTTAATAATTTTCTTACTACTTAATAAAAAAGTATTAAATGAAAAATTAAATGTAATTAATATCTTAAAAATATAAAAAATATTCAATACTTTTTTTCATTTAATAATTAAGAAGAATATTAGAGGATAAGTTAGTAGGATTAATCATTTTCCATTCTTAAACTGGACATGTAATATCTACATAACAATTAATTATTATAATTAAATAATTAAATAAATCAAAGATATTTTTTATTCAATTATTGAATAACATAATTATATTATATCTTGTACCGGCGGTATTCATTGATGTCACCAGGGGTTGTATCGATAAGTGAAGGTAATATATTGACTTCAGTAGTGGCCATCCGCCGTCTAGACTCATTTTTTTTTTGTTTGTTTGTTTGTGATAAAGCCGTGTTTAGGTCAATTTGCCTGTACTTCAAGTATTTGATCTATTTAGTCTAATTAAAGACAAGTTAGTCATGTAAGGATTGAAGGTCGCAAGAAAATTTCTTGCATATTACTTCTAAAATGAGAAATTTTTACATAAACATGAAATACTTAAATTAAATGCATTAAGCTAATTACAATATTAATTAATCAAGTTAATTAGATTTATTTAGTAATTAATTATATTAATTAATATTATAATTAATTAAGTATACTCAACTTAAATGCACATAATTTATGGAAGAATTTTTTTTTTCAAAATATTAACATACCGAGAATTTAAACATGTGACCATATACTTATTCATATTGTATGTTCATTACTGCTTAAAGAATCCATTTGAGTTGTCTAGAATTCTCAGCATTCATAAAATTGTTTACAAAAGTAAGGGGAATGCAGTAATTAAGAAGAGACAACATTTAGAGAAGCTATTCCTATTCCACTAAGCCGTCCAACTGCTCTTGTGGATCAGTTTCAATAATCATGGTATTAAACAATTCGAAATGTCAAAAGGAATGAGGCGTTGAGTCTGACAACATTCTATTTTAATGTTGGCCTTAGCATTCATCTGGAAAAAATACTGGCCTTATTAATAGCCAATTAATAAACGAGAGCATATAATAATCGATGGACAATTATTAGAGTTTATGAACTATAAAGAAGAGTAGGAGAATTATTCATCTCTCTTTGTCAAAGTGGAATTATAATGCCCGGTAAACATATTTTTTGCCACCCTTGTTATCATCATCATTAATTTAAGGCCTCCTTTTGTTCATTTGGCTACCTGGAATGACGACTCACGTGTTTTTTTTTAATGTAAATGGAGTTTATTTTGATAATATTCGATAGCAATATGCTTATCCATCCAATATTTTTTAAGAATAATGTTATATCCCATGAATTTATTTTGTGGAATACATCACGAATAAACGCAAGTTGTTTCTTAACAAATCATGTTAAGTAAAAAAAAATGATATATAGTTATAAATTAAAAAAAATAAATACTTAACAAAACACAAATTACTTCTTTCACTTCATAAATTATTTCAAGAAGTGACGTTTATGGGAAACATCATTTCCCATTTTTTAAAGCTCTTCGTTTGTTTTTTTTCCCATTATTACTAGTTAGCTTAGTTGTCATTATGCTCATGATGAATAAAATATCAAACACTAATCCTGAAACTTCACAAAGAAAGAAAAGGGGAAGGGTGGTTAGATCCCCTCTAATTTATCAAGCTTTATCGAACCACTCATGTGGGCCATGGTCGGTGCCAGTGGCCCCCGCTTCACAATCACAGCCAATATATTGATGTAAAACTCTTCTTCTATATAAACCTTGGCAAAGGTTTCTGATGCAAGACACCCACTAATAACTAAGGATCGAAACGCTTTGGTCTTCGGCTAGCTCCTCTGTTTTGAAATTTGAAGTGACGTGCCAAAATGGTGAAAATAACTGTTGGTACCTTTGATGACTCTGTTAGCGTTGCCTCCCTCAAGGCTTATCTAGCAGAATTCATTGCTACTCTGCTTTTCGTGTTCGCTGGCGTTGGATCAGCCATCGCTTACAGTAAGTGCTCGAGTGTGGCTCGTTGATAATAACATGAAATTTGAATGAATTATATCACATTTGCTGTTGTGCCCTTGATGATAATATATATATATATATATATATATATATATATATATATATATATATATATATATATGTTAAGCGTGTCAACCAGAAAATTAAAGTATATACATGCATGCATGTATCTGTTAGTCTGCACGAATAATCTTCACTTCAACTAACTACGTAACACAGGCACATGCATCATCACATGCATGTTTTAACCCATGTATGGACATTAAAAATATGATAATTTTGAGAATTTGATCAGTTCGTTTAAGGAAATAGAAGAGAGGAAGAAAGACAGCGGGGCAGACACAATTTGTAGTCCTTGTGTTATTTGAATTATAAAATGAAATGCCCATTTATCAATGTTTTGGAGATTTTGATTACACGAGTCAACAAGAATGAAGGCATAAGCATGTGAAATTGCATATATTATAGAAAAACCCATACATACTCTTTGAATTTTACAACCAATGCTATGATGGATTTGATTAACTTGATAAACCCAAAAATCGAAACTAAACCAATTAGGTAATCAAGTTATATTGAATTAAATTTGATAAAAACAAATTTCTATTAGTTCAATTATTTGATTTGTAAACACGATGACTCGAATCAATGACTTGATGATTTTTTTTTATTTATAAATATCTATTACTTATATTATATGTTTTAGTTAAGTTACAAATTAAATTTCTCATTTAAACTTTTTTAGAAGATCAGTTGACATATTAATCTACTCATCAGCTTGATATATTAATCTACTCATCTAACTTATAAATCATTGTGTCTTAACTTCTATATATCTTGTAAGTCATAATTGTATCTTACCTTTTAAAAAATTTTCTTTGTATATATGCAATTTATTATTTTCTATAACTTCTATTTTAATAAAAATTATTTTGTTATTATATTTGTTATATTTATTTATTTTATTATATTTAATTTATTTTGTTCTTTATCTTTATCATATTAACAATTTTTTTAAATTGAACAACATAATGACTTACGCCAAATCAATCCATTTTAAATTAAGTTAGTTTTAATTTGAGTTGACAAAAAAATATAAAATTAAATTAAATTAAATCAATTAAATTTAATCGATTTGAGTTTATTTATCCATCAAATTTGAACTAAATTGACCCGTAAACAATGCTAACCATTACAAGTATCACTATAAATTTAAAAATTTACAATTACCATATGCTAAAACTGAGAGCATATATATTCTTTCGTATCTTAATGTCTATCTCATAATAGTCGTAATATTGGTACAAAGAATGATGAAGTGGTTATTTTGGATTATGTAGATGAGCTTACATCAGATGCAGCCTTGGATCCGCCAGGCCTGGTGGCAGTAGCGTTGGCCCACGCATTTGCACTATTTGTGGGCGTGTCCATCGCAGCCAACATCTCGGGTGGCCATTTGAACCCAGCTGTCACTTTCGGATTGGCTATTGGAGGCAACATCACCCTCCTCACTGGTCTCTTGTACTGGATTGCCCAATTGCTCGGCTCCATCGTGGCCTCTCTCCTCCTCTATTTTGTCACGTCTAAGGTATTTCTTCGAACAGTTATGCTGATCATTCACCAATTTTTACAAACTATTAATAATAGGTGATTAGGTTATTATGCGGTGATAGATGATGTTAGCAGTGTGGAGTCAGACACCAGAAATTAGAGAAACATTAATAATTAGTAATTAGTAATGATATACAAATAGAAAGAAAGAACAATAAAAAAAAAAGAATATAATAACAATAACTAGAACTAGTAGCAGTGAGGGAATATAAAGAGAACAATTAGAGATTTTTAAATGAGAAATGCTGTTTTTTACAAATAAAAATTCATGAATTACTCTCAAACAATTTTTATTGGACATATTTTTTCATTTCTCTTATTTTAAGTTATTACTTACCTATAATTTTCGTTTGTCTTCCAATTTTATTGGTTATAACTTCATTCGTGAAAAAATAAATTCGTAGGAAATAACATTGCTCTTTTTAAATATTAACTTCATGAAACCAATCATGAAGGAAAATTTATATAATAAAAAAATATGAAATATGTTAGTTAAAATGAAGAAATAAAACAATAGATACAAACAAAAAGATCATCAACTACATAATAAATCAAAAGTTTCAATACAAAAATATTAAGTACCTATAGTCAAGGAAAAGGAAAGTTGGGATGTTGTTAAGGGAGATTGAGAAATGAGGATTTTTTAGTCTTGCAGTCATGCCTAATACCAATATGTGCCAGTAGAGAATTAAAGAAAACTTTATCAGTCTAATACATTTAAATAGCAAGACAGACAGGGGTGGTAATATTATTTTTTTATTGGCACTATAGTTTTTTAGTTTTTTAACTATACTTTTTTTTAAGATTTTAGGGAGAACCTGTGCTCACTCTCACTTACATGTAACTCCATCCATAGTTATTAGTAAATTACTAATATTCGTAATCTTAATATTCTCAATCATTATATAATATAAGTTGATCATTAATTATTTGCACGTTAATAACTAGTATATAAATTATGTATAAATATCTTTTTCATTATTCAAATATGTCACACATTAACAAAATCTTTTGGGCTTTAACAAAACTGCAAACAAGTCCAATTACACATGTTAATAAATCATAAAATACGATTAGTTAATGAATTGTAACAAGGAGTGAGGAATTCATAGATGAAAATTTTCTGATACGACTGACAACATCCTTTCCTTTGGGATATTGGCAGAGCATTCCAACACACGGACTGGCTTCTGGGGTGAACGCTTTTGAAGGAGTAGTGTTCGAGATTATTGTTACTTTTGCATTGGTCTACACTGTGTATGCCACCGCAGCTGACCCCAAAAAGGGCTCACTGGGGGTCATTGCACCTATTGCTATTGGGTTCATTGTGGGTGCAAATATCCTAGCTGCCGGTCCATTCAGTGGCGGTTCAATGAACCCGGCTCGCTCATTCGGCCCAGCTGTGGTTAGTGGAAACTTCGCTGATAACTGGATCTACTGGGTTGGCCCATTGATTGGTGGAGGCTTGGCTGGGTTGATTTATGGTGACGTCTTCATTGGTTCCTATACCCCTGCCCCTGCCTCTGAAACCTACCCTTAACTGAACTCTTGTTCTTGTGTGTACTTTCAAACTTCACCTTTGTTCACCGTCTGCTGTCTTGGGCCTCTTGTTTTTTTTTCTTTTAATTGTACCTTTAATTATCTATCCACTGCTTGTAATAACATTGTAAATAATAAATCAAACTTTATGTATGAAGATGGAATTGGAAGGTCCTTTCGTTTTTTTTTGGACCCAATAGTAATGGCCGCGAACTGATGATCTCAATAGAATATAGTTAAGTCAAACGATTGTAATCTCAAACATAACTACAAACTAACAATGTTTTCCGCGGATCAGTAATCAGTAGTCTCAGCAAAATCAAGTTAAAAAAAAACTTAAGGGAGTATTATAGCAATAGTTTTCTCCTTTTTGACATGGATATAATCAATTAAATCCTCACTCTTCACCTGGTATACTACCACTATGTCTTTTCTTCCCGATATGTAGAATTCTGTCATGTAAACTCCACATCAATATATTCATCTATAGACTTGAACTATATTTGTTTAAGTATCAGAAAATGTTTTATCTAATCTATTTTGCAGAGTTTACTTACATTTGTACCAAACAAGTTAATTTGAACTTTTTTTTTTGGTAGAAAGTTAATTTGAGATTTTTTTTACCTAATTTGAACTTGAACTTTATTGCTGATAGAATTAAACACACACAAAAAAAAGTGCATTTTATACCAATATAATATAGCAAACCTTGAGCTTGATTGCTTAGTCTCTACAAAATACAAAACTTGAATAATAAAAAATCTCGATTAGTATGTAATAATAATTATAAGTTTTAGATTCTATTATAGCTCCACTCTCTATATAAAATTAAAAACGCATTTTAGGCTTTTAGCTATAAATATTGGCCCACGGCTTTCAATTAAGTTGCATGTAAGGGCTCGTTTGGTGGTCAGGATAGGATAAGAACGAATAGGATAAGAGAGCAGGATAGGAGTAGGATAGGATATGAGCAGGATAAGCTGTTATCCTATCTGATGTTTGATGTCCACAAGATAACCAACAGGATAACATTATGTTATCATGTCTTGTATTTGATGTAAATCAGATATTATCAGGATATAATATAAATTATATGCAAATGACAAATGTACCGTTATATCAGAATTACATATTTTTTTAAAAAAATTAACTCTTTTTTTTTTACATTTTGTACAATTAAATTATAAAAAATTATATAAAAAAACTGCACAAAATAGATAGAATAAAAACGAAAGCAAAAAATAGAGAGGTAAAGGAGATAGGGCTATCTGTGTGTGACTAAAGACTTGGAGGGAGGCATGGTGCTTGGGTTGCTACGGCTGCTGCGTGAAGAGGTGGCTGATTCGCAGTGAAGGAGCGGTCTCAGGTGGCACGAATGGCGCATGGATAACGATGGTGACCTCGGATCTGCAACGTGGAGGCGCGACCCGACGGCGGCTCGCGGTGTTGGTGCGCGACGTGGACGGATCTGCGACAGCGGCAGCGGGAACAACAGTGGCGGTTGGTGATTCCGGGCTTGGTGGCTGAGATGTAGAGGTTTGTTTGGGTGGAGGTTGAACGTTGGTTATGGAAGTGAGGAGTTGGACCGTGGTGGTCTTAGTTGGGACGGTGGATGAGTGGTGTTTGTGATGGTTTGGATGAGGTTTCACGTGGAAGATGGTTAAAGGGTGAATGATGAAGGTGATGAAGGTTGGTTAATAGGTGTGGGTTAATGGAGGGTTGGAGTGGAAAAGAAAAATGATATCCTATCCTACTTGCTTCTAACCCAGCCTCACCCCTAGGATAAAATTTTAACTAGTGAGTAGGATAGGATAAGCTGACAGGATAACCATATCCTATCCTATTGGTTCATCAAACTATAGATTAAAGTAGGATATGATAGCTTATCCTATTCTACCTCCCCTATTCTGGCCACCAAACGGGCCCTAAGAGTCAGGAAATAAACTCAGGAATCCTTGCCGAGTATGAAAACAATTATAATTTGATCAACATTTAAATGTGCCGTAATGACCGTTCTCTCAACTAATAAAATAACAACTTATCACTATAAGAACACTTTGGAACAAAATGCAATTTTCCCACTAGTCAGAAAACCGACAACTAGGCCATGAAGAAGTTTTAGAGCCAACAATAAAGGAAACTAAAGGAGTATAATCAAATTAAAAGCTGAGAAGAGATATCTTTCAGGCACAGGAAAGCACGACGTCAGCCAAATAAGTTTAAAAAAATTATCAATATAATATAAAAAATAAGATATATAACTTAAAAATTTGTCATGTATTTTCATAATTTTCAACTTAATACTTTAAAATTTTGACATATAACATTTATGATAATTATTTTTATGTCACATGTCATTAATGTAGCAAATTTTTTCATATATTATATGATGTGGCAACTCATATATAAAATAAATAAATAATAAAATTTAAAAATATATCAATCATTATATTACAAAATAGAGAATGAAAATGAAAAATAAAACTCAAACACCCAAATAAGTTTAAATAGATAAATAAAAAACGATTAACATCAAAATGAAAACACACACACACACATACACACACTCAAATAAGTTGGATTGGTCAACCGTGCGAAAATGAATAAAACTCAAAAATTCAAACATCAATTGCAAAATAAATTTCAATTAGAGTGATTGTCTGAAAAACGTAGTCTCAACTAATTAACCTTAAAAAATAATACATAATTCTTTTGTAGGTTTTTGGATTTTAGTATCTTCATTCATTTTACTTCTCGCAACATTATTTTATTGCTCTTCACCATAACCAAATTCAGATCTCACAATGACTTGAACTTCATTTTTCCTTTTATGGTAGAATTTTCTACAATTTTCTCCCAATCTCCTAATCGGTAACTATACACAAGAGCAAAGTACAATATAAGACAACACCACATGAAGGGTCAAACAGTGTGTGGGCTATCGGTGGGTGATTTGCAAGTTGGGGGTATGGAAACATGGGTGGCGATGTGCGATGGTGCATCAAAATTTGGCTACGGTGGTGGCATGGGTTTGATTTGTGGATAGGGAAAGGAGCCTATGGCGGCTATTTGGAGTTTTAGTGGTGGGAAGGAGTTGACGGTTGTGCCTTAACACGAATGGGTGGTTGGCTACCTGTTGTCAGATAAAAATTCATATTCATAGTCTTTTGGTTGCATTTTTTTAAAAGGATTCAAAAAATTTAATTGCTTTTAAAAAAATTTAAATTTTGAGATTTAATTTGGTTACTGGTCAAACACAAATGTTAATTGATTTGACAAAAAAAATTAAGATTTAATTCAGTTATTAATTCTTAAAAGATGTCCCTAATCACCTATTAATGATATTTAATTAATCAATCAATTAGCTAGTTTAATTGATTCAATGAAATTTGAAAAAAAAATTCTTATTTTGAATTGTGGTTATCAAGTGATAATTACATGTTTTATGGGTTCAAAGACTTTAGAATCAATATAATATAGAAAAGGATTGCGGCTTAATTGGTGCTATTTGTCGCGACCGAATTAATCGCGGTGAAATAGCAACTTAAACTAAAATTATATTTAATTAGGAGTCGCCACCAATTTTATTTTTTTTTATTTAGGAAAAATTAGAAAACCCAAGAAAAATAGTCTTTGAAACCAGATTGAATTCGGGAGTCGGTTATGTGTAGAGAATGGTAGAAATTTAATCCCACAAAGACTTAACACACTGGCCCCAAGACGGTCATTTTAAATTAATTATGCAAATTCTTAACAATCCCTGAAAATATTTGTTTTATCCTTTTTTGTAAAAAATATGAAATAAACAAATAAATTATGAAAATTTAATTTTTGACTTGACAGAATAGAAATTCTGCTCCAATGTATCCTCAGGTGCAATGAGGAATTCAAAGTTACGTAGTTCTTTAGAAAATATTTGTGAGTTAGTTGATTTTATTAAAAAAACTTTAAAAATTTGAATCAACAGTTCGTCATGGCCGCTTATTCAAATTAAGGATTAAATAGGTGAAACTCAAGCGCCACGCTGTAGAACGTCACCCATTGATTATCAAGTTTGTTACAAAAATTTTATTTAAAATTATCAATTAGCGATTTAACTTAAAAAATTGAAAACATGATAATAATTTAAATATAATTTAAATAATAATAATAATAATAATAATAATAATAATAATAATAATAATAATAATAATAATAATAATAATAATGTAAACCATCAAGTCATGTCAACTTAGATGTTTACAAAATATAAGGGTTAGCAAGCTGTCGCAACTCGGTAACCCATTTTTATTATTACTATTATTATTATTATTACTATTTTTTTAAAAAAAATTATTCTTATATTTTATTTTTATCCTTTCCTTCTTTCCTTTTTTTTTTACCCTTTAATTGGTTTTTTTTATTTTTTCGGCCCAATTTTTTTTGCTACCTTAAGCCCACTTCCTTTAAACAACCCAAAATAACCCAAAAAAAAAAAAAACTACAATGAAAACCCAAAAACAACTCACGGTTCAACAAAGGGGAAGGAGGGGTTATTTTGTTTTCTCTTGGGAGACTTGCAGAAGCAGGAAAACAAGGCAGAGGAGAGACTGCACAAGCTGGCCTGGCCCGGCGTGGTAACGGGAACGGAGAGGCGCGGTGGAGAGGGTGGCGCAAGCGGTGGCGCACGGAGCTGCGTTAACGGCGCCGAGGTGATGCAGCTAGGAGTTCTGGTTCGGGTCGATGGTGGACGCCGGAGGCGGCTAAGTGCAGCCGGATCTGGCTCGGTGGAGGACGGCGAAGTCGCGTAGTGCCGGTGACCGTCCACCACGATTCGCGGAAGAACGAAACCAAGGAAGGACCATGTGCAGGAGCAGCAGCACGGCTAGACCCGGATCACGACGTGACTCGCACAGGGCGGAGCTAGTGGATTTGGGCGGTGTCGTGTGGCTTGGGTGGGATCTGTTCGGTGGCTGCGAGATACAGTGGAGTGAGTGGATGGAGTTCCTTGGTTCGTCTAGCTATGGCGATTTTGGGTTTGCAGGGGCCGCTAGGTTGAGGTAAGATTGTTTGGTTGATGATTGGGGTTCAATGGCTATGGGTGATTCTGGTTGAAGGTGAAGAAGAAGAGGTTGTAGTTATGGTGTAATGAGGTGAGGGTATGGCTACTGAAAGTTGGAATAGTGAGGGAGGTGAGTTGACTCACAATGGGTGGTTGCTCACTGAGTTGACTCAGTTATGGGGTAGAAGATGAAGAATGCTGTTATCAGGTGGAATGCTACGTGGGTGAAAAAAAAGGCAAAAAGTGTGTTTAAGGCTGAGGAGTCAGTGATCTGAGTCTAGGTTCTGTGTGGGTTAGGTGTTTTATAGGAGAGGATTAGGTCGAGGTGTTTGAGTTAGAATGTGATTAGGAGTTTGTTTAGGATAAGTGATGTGAGGTTTAAGATAAGTTTGTTTAGGATGAGTTTGAGTTAGGATGGGTTTATATTAGGATAAGTTTGTGTTTTGATGATAACCGACAAGGTTGGTTTAGGATAAGTTTGTGGTAGGATGAGTTATAGTTAGTTTAGGATAGGTTTGTTTGAGATAGTTAGGATAAGTGTTTGGGGATTAGGATAATTGATGGATTCCGTTTTAGGATAAGTGATGAGTTTAAGTGTGAGGATAACTGATGGGTTGTGGGTTAATGGGTGATGGGTTAACGAGTTGGTTTATGGGTTACGGGTTAATGAGTTGAAAGATTATTTTTTTTCTTTTTTCTTTTTTTTATTCACAAAATGCCCCGAAAAAAATTGAGTGTTCACAGTTGTCCCTCTTTACTTGTTTCTTACTAGATAAAAAGAATAACCGTAGTTTTTTCATTTTATCATGGTAAGGAACGAGTAAAGACATGAACTCGAATTTTGTTCGAGAGCGAAGAGAAACAATGCAAAAAGTGATGCGCTCAATGACATAAACTTAAAAGACAGGAGCCGATGCACTCAAAAGCAAAATACAGGAGCCGATGCGCTCGAAAGTAAAGGACAAGAGCTGATGCACTCGAAAACAAAAGACAGAAAGTCGATGCACTCGAAAGTAAAAGACGGGAATTAAAAGACAGGGAGCCGATGCGCTTGAAAGTAAAGACAGGAAATAAAAGACAGGGATTAAAAGACAAGGAGCCGATGCGCTCAAAAGTAAAAGACAAGAATTAAAAGACAGGGAGCCGATGCGCTCAAAAGTAAAAGACAGGAATTAAAGGACAGGGAGCCGATGCGCTCGAAAATAAAAGACAGGAAATAAAAGACAGGGAGCCGATGCACTCAAAAAGTAAAAGACGGGAAATAAAAGACAGGAATTAAAAGACAGGGAGCCGATGCCCTCAAAAGTAAAAGACAGGAATTAAAAGACAGGGAGCCGATGCGCTCAAAAGTAAGGAGCTGATGCACTCAAAAACTTAAAATGCAAATGCATGGAGCCGATGTGTTCAAAAAAACTTAAAATGCAAATGCATGGAGCCGATGCGCTCAAAAAACTTAAAATGCAAATGCATGGAGCCGATGCGCTGCAATAGAAACATTCACGACAGTTAGACCATGCCTTAAAATCTCTTTTTCTTCTCTCTCTTTTTCTCTTTTTTTCTTTTATATTTATTCTCTCTTTCTTTCTTTCTTTTTTTTTTCTTTCTTTTAATCATTCGAACCAAATGGTGACTTGAAAGCTTTGACCAATCAAACCCTTGTTCACCGCTTTTCTTCATCGACCCTTTGGCTATCTCAGAATCCTTTTAACCTTTTTTCTTCTTCATTCTTTTTTTTTTCAACTTTTCTTTTCCTTCTTGGCAACAAATCACTTCGACCAAATGTCACATTGCAAACTATACTTTGAGCTACTGAGATCTTTCAATCTAGCTCAATCATTGAAGGATTGCTGTAGAAATGTCAGAATCAAGCTGTTGATCTTGAATTTATGTCATTTGAGACTTAACTTAATGAGTTAAACATGCATTCATGTATGGATAGAAATTCATTGAATGAACAAACTTCTTTTCATTACTTTGATAATATGATGAATATCTGGTAAGACACATACTTAAAAGACGAAAACATAGAAACAAAAGAAAATTGCAAGGGAAAGAAAATTTGCCCCAGTTTTGGTTCCTTATTTCTCATTCAATTGATTCCCTGCAATCGTTTGATAATCTAACTGTTGTCTCTGTTGCTACTTTCTTCAACACATCTTTCCTTTAATCTTTCAGACATTTTCCCCCAGTATGGCCAATTGAATGCAGAATAAAAATTACCCCAGTTTGGAGTTTTAAACCTCCTTCCTTTGAGATTTTGCCTATTTATTTGTCCTAACTTTTGCTTAAACCGCCCTTTCGAGTTTTCGATCTAACGGACCCCCCCTTTTTTCTTTCTCTTTTTTTTTATACTCTAACTTTTGCTTAGGCCGCCCTTTCGGGTTTTCAACCTAACGAGCTTCCTATTTTTTTTCTTTTTTTTTAGGCATAGAATCTCTTGACAACATCAGTATTTACTGGCTTTGGCAATTCTTCTCCATCCATATTCTGCAAAATTAAAGCTCCTCCAGAAAATGCTTGCTTAACGATGTAAGGACCCTCATAACTCGGAGCCCATTTTCCCCTAGCATCCTCTTGATTAGGGAGAATCTTCTTCAGTACTAAATCTCCTAAACAGAATTTTCTAGGACAGACTTTTTTATTAAAGGCTCTGACCATTCTGCTTTGATACAACTGTCTATGACAAATAGCTGCCAGTCTATTCTTTTCTATCATATTCAATTGCTCATATCGAGTCTTCACCCATTTAGATTCTTCCAACTCTGCTTCCATCAATACTCTTAAAGAAAGAATTTCAATTTCTATGGGAGAGACGGCTTCCATCCCACACACCAAGGAGAAAGGTGTTGCCCCAATGCTTGATCGTATATTGGTACGATACGCGTGCAAAGCATAGGGTAACATTTCGTGGCAGTCCTTGTAGTTCACAACCATCTTGACCACAATTTTCTTGACATTTTTATTTGCAGCTTCAACTGCACCATTTATCTGAGGCCTGTAGGGGGCTGAATTATGATGCTTGATTTTGAAATTTTCACAGAACTTCTTAATCTTGGCACCATTGAGATTAGCAGCATTATCTGTAATTATCCTCTCTGGGATCCCGTATCTGCAGACAATATCCCTCTTGAGGAATTTCAAAAATACCTTTTGAGTAATATTGGCATACGAGCAAGCTTCTACCCACTTGGTGAAATAGTCGATTGCTACTAAAATGAAACGATGACCGTTGGAAGCTTTGGGGTTAATCGGCCCAATGACATCTATTTCCCACATCGAGAAAAGCCATGGAGATACCATATTGTGCAAGGGGAATGGAGGTGCATTGACTCGATCTGCATATATCTGGCATTTATGGCACTTTCGAACATATTCTATGCAGTCTGTTTCCATGGTGGACCAATAATAACCGCTCCTTAAAATTTTTCGTGTCATCATATGATCATTAGTATGAGTCCCACAAATTCCTTCATGGACTTCAGTCATGATTAAACGAGCTTCCCGAGCATCCACACATCTGAGTAAGGTGCCATCATGGCTTCTCTTGTATAGAACTTCCCCATTCAAGAAAAAGGCCATTGCCAACAGGCGAATAGTCTTCTTATTCACTTCATTTGTCCCAGTTGGGTATTCTCTATGTTGGATATACTGCTTGATATCATGATACCAAGGTTTACCATCTGGCTCACCCTCCACATTGGCACAATACGCGGGCTCACTATGTACTTTTACTTGGATGGGTTGGACATTATTGTGGATATCCAACTTAGTCATTACAGCTAAAGTGGCCAAAGCATCTGCAAACTGATTCATGTCTCGAGCCATATGGGAAAAGGTCACCTCTTCAAACTTCTCAGTCAACTTGGTCAAATACTTTTGATAGGGCACTAACTTTGGGTCTTTAGTTTGCCATTCACCATTCACTTGATAAATGATAAGTGTCGAATCTCCAAATACTTTTAATTGCTTGATCCCCAAGTCAATTGTCACTTGTAAACCACAAGCACAGGCCTCGTATTTCGCAACATTATTAGTGCATTCGAAATCCAACTTAATAGCAACTGGATATTGTTTTCTGTCTGGCGAAACAACAACAGCTCCTATGCCACTACCATACATATTGACTGCTCCATCAAAATACATCTTCCACGCAGACTTCTCTTTTCCTTCCTCTCCTTCTGCCATCAATATTTCTCCATCAGGGAACTCGGATGTCATTAGTTGTCCACCCTCAAGAGGATTTTCAGCTAAATGATTCGTAATTGCACTCCCTTTGACGGATTTCTGAGTCATGTACTTGATGTCGAACTCTGATAATATCACTTGCCATTTTGAAACCCTTAATGAGACATGAGGGTTTTCAAATATGTACTTCAGAGGGTCCAATCGGGAGATCAGCCAAGTGGTGTAATAGAGCATGTACTGCCTTAGCCATTTTGAGGTCCATACTAATGCACAACATGTCTTTTCCATTGCCATGTATCGGGCTTCACAATCATTAAACTTCTTACTCAGGTAATAAATCGCCTGTTCCTTTTTCCCTGATTCATCGTGCTGCCTCAGCATTGCCCCCATTGTGGTTGACAGTACAATTAGGTATAATATCAGAGGGCGACCCGGTGTAGGGGGTACCAACACAGGAGGGTTCATCAAATAAGCCTTTATCTTATCAAAAGTTTCTTGACATTCTTCATCCCATTTTCCTGGCTGATGCTTCTTCAACAACTTGAATATAGGCTCACAGGTGCTGGTCAGGTTAGCAATGAATCTAGCGATGTAATTAAGTCTCCCAAGAAAACTTCTCACTTCTCGCTCTGTCTTAGGAGGAGGCATTTCTTGTATTGCCTTTGCCTTATCCGGATCCACCTTTATCCATTCTCTGCTAACGATGAATCCGAGTAATTTTCCAGTGGATGCTCCGAAAACGTATTTATTAGGATTGAGCCTCAACTTATACTTCCTGAGTCTTTCAAATAATCTCCGTAAGACTGCTACATGACTTTCCTTTTTTTTGGATTTTGCTACCATATCATTTATATAAACCTCAATTTCTTTATGCATCATATCATGAAATAATGAAACCATAGCACGTTGATAGGTAGCCCCAGCATTCTTCAATCTAAAGGACATTAATATGTAACAAAAGGTTCCCCAAGGTGTAATAAAAGTCATCTTTTCTTTGTCATCAACATCCATGGGGATCTGATTATACCCAGAATACCCGTCCATAAATGAGAACCTATGATTTCCTGCTGTATTGTCAATAAGAACATCAATATGAGGGAGCGGGAAATCATCTTTTGGACTGGCCTTATTTAGATCTCTATAATCCACGCACATCCTGACCTTCCCATCCTTCTTTGGTACTGGCACAATATTTGCTACCCATTGCGGGTGTCTTGACACCTCTATAAATCCAGCTTCTAATTGCTTAGTCACTTCTTCTTTGATCTTTAGTGACATATCAGGGTGCATTCTTCTCAACTTCTGCCTTTTTGGTTCTACATCTGGATATAATGGAATTTTATGTGACGCTATTCCAGGGTCTAATCCAGGCATATCTCTGTAGGACCATGCGAACACATCAAGGAACTCCCTCAATAGTGCCACCATTTCTATACGCTCAGGATTATCTACTATTCTTAACTCTTTCTTATCTTCTTTTGTTCCCATGTTAATTACTTCTATTACCTCATTGCTCACATCAAACTTCCTCTCTGAGTATTCCAACATTTTTTCAAATTCTTCAACAATCTCTTTCTCTTCACCAAAACCTGGATCCTCTTCATCAAACATTGCAGGAGAATCAATTGACAAGTTTTTAAGGTCCCTCTCATGAGACGAACTCTCTACAAGACTCACATCCTTGGAAAGTAATTTATGGGGAGTTGGAAAAATAAAATAGAGTAGAAATGATAAAGCAAGAGAATGAAGTCTTTTTTTTAAGAGAAACACAAGAAAAGGAAACTAATAAATGTAAAAAGAAGATAAGCAAAGAGAGTGACACAGAGGAATGCTGAATAAACATGCAACTTTATTTAGTTAATTGTCTCAAATAACATAAATATAAGATAAAAACATAGCTAGACATAAATATCTGCTTGTTACAGCATGACTAAACAATTACTTGGAAGCAATAACATCAATCATTGATTTAGATTGCCAGTTCTTCAATGGCTCCTCTTCAATGAAAGGCCGGATTACTTTGTACTCTTCTGGGCCTTCTTCATGCAATGCATTGATAGTAAGATGGCATTGGGGACGAATGACTTCTTCAGGCATGATTACTTTGGTTGGTGCCGGGAATGTTTCCCTCAGGTGAAGAATATGCTTCATTTCGCCCTTATCACCCCTTTTCCCCAAAGTCATGTTCTCTATTCTCTTTTCCAGAGCCGCTTCGTACCCCAATCCGAACTTGTCTAATTTTTCTGGAAGTGAAATCGATGTCCGAGTTCCTTGTAATTTTAAGCCCAGGCCTTTTCCTTTCTGGTACCCATTATTAGTCATAATTCGGGCCACCACCTGATTCACAGTTTGCATCGAGGGTTCACCCCTACTGAGTTCAGTTTCAACTACCTCAAAGCTGTACCACAAATTCTCCTCATATTTCTCTGCACTTTCCACATACAGCACTGAGACCGGTTTTGACACCATGATTTCTTCTTCTCCGTGTATAGTAATAACCGACCCATTCTAGATGTATTTAACACTCTGGTGTAGTGTAGAAGGAACAACACCAGCAGTATGAATCCATGGTCTCCCCAGGAGCATAGTGTAACCAGGCTCAATGTTTATAACTTGAAACAATACCTGAAAATTACTTGGACCGATCTCTAATGGCAACATCACCTCTCCTAAAATGCCTCTTCTATTTCCATCAAAGGCTCGCACTACCATTTCTCGAGGTGATGGTTCATCCTTACTTATTGACAATGAGGTTAAAGTCGACTTCGGTAGGATATTTAATGCAGACCCCCCATCAATCAAAACCTTTGCAACTATATACATTTTGCATTTAAGGGTTATGTGTAAGGCCCGTGGGTTTTTCTCAGACCGATAGGTGATCTCTTCCTCCATAAAAGTGATCATGTTGACGTGCTTTACCTGGTCCACCATGCTGACAACATTCTCAAGGGTAACATCAGGTTTGACATAAGCCTCATTCAGTACTCTTAGCAACGTTTTTTGATGTAACTCAGATGTCAAAACGAGTGACAAAAGGGATATCCTTGCTGGAGTCTTCTTCAGCTGTTCCATCACATCGTATTCACTCTGTTTCATGATCTTCAAAAATTCTTCCTCCTCTTTTTTCCCTCTCTCCTCTTCTCTTGCACTTTCCTCCTTACCCTATTCTTTAATATTCTTCTTCATCTCTACTTCTACTAGGCCATAACATCGCCCACTCCTTGTAACTATATTAGTCACATACCTTTCACCCTGGAGTATTTCAGCAACTCGGGGCTTTGAAGTCTCTTCCCTGACTCCTTTCGTTTCCACCTTAGCTTCATAATTCCATGGTACTGAGTGAGTATCATCATAAGCAAATGGCATTGGCTTCTTGACCATAACAACTACTTTCCCTGGCGTCGGGGCTTGGTTGAGAGGTGGCACCTTCAGCACAAAGCGTTCTACCACACTGACTTCTTCAGAGGAAGCTACCCCTTGTCCAGCTTGTATTATTCCCAAAGTGAGTAAATCCTGGACTCGAACCTTAAAGTCCCAACAGTTCTCGATATCGTGTCTTGTTCCCCCACAATGGTAAACACATCTTGATTCTTCATCGTACTTTTCCTCTTCTTTTACTGATGAAGCTGGTGCCATGACATCATAACCTGCTTTCTTCAACCCCTCAAATATTTGAGTCATTGGCGTACGCAGGTTCATGGCATTCCTTATTGGAGGTCATTCCATCTCTAAAGCATTTATCACATTCCTTTCACCATGATTAGGAATTGGATTGCTGACAATACTAGGTCCAGCCTTTTCTTGAATGTCCAGTTTTCCATAAGCAATAAGTTTTCTTACTGCCATCTTGAAAAACTCACAGTCTTCGATTGAATGCCCTGAAATATCCATATGGTACTTACAAGTTAAATTCGGGTTGTACCATACTGGAAATGGTGGTTGTAGGGGACGTACAGGGTTCCCTGAGATGAGGTAAGCATCAAACAGCCTTTGAAATAGTTCTGCATTTGAGATGGACAATTTTGGGAAGGGGTAGGTTTTGGGTACGGAAACGGCCTTGATTTTGGAAGTTTGGTCAAGGTTGTGGATAGTTTTGGAGATTTTGCAGAGGCTGAGGTGGGTACTGAGTATAGATTGGGCGAGTTGGTGCATATGGTTAGGGTACTGGGATATTGTTGATTTGGAATAGCTGGGTTTGAGGTATATTTATGAGAGGAACGGTTGGGCCAGGTAGATGGGACGGTGCAGGTGTCTGATAAGAAGGGTAAGTGTTTGGGTTGTATGGGGGTGGTCGATATGTAGGGTAGGATGGCGAATATCGGGATCGTGAAGGCTGCAGATTCTGCACGTAACTCACTTTCGGCTCCTTTTTCTTAGGGGGGAACCCCTTCTTGAAACTACTTTCATTATTGCCAGCTGGCAATTTTCCAGCCTTTACCAAAATTTCAATTCTTTCTCCAAAGAAGAATTAAATCAGCAAAGTCTCTATAAGCGGCGCCCGCCATTGTCCCAATATAAGGAGCTCCTAAAGTTCCCAAGAAGTATGAGCACATCTCAGTCAGAGTTAACGGCGGTTGCACTTGGGCTGCAAGAGTTTTCTACCTCTGGGCATCTTGTTTGACTGTCTCCTCACTTTTCTTCTGTAATGTTCCCAACTGCTCCCGGGTTGGGGCTGTATCCAAATTAAACCGATACTGACCCATAAATAAATTCGCCCAGTCATCCCAAGAGGAGATTTTTGAGAGGTCCTGTTGGATACACCACTCCAAAGCAGGACCAGTTAAACTTTCATGAAAGAAATTGACGAGGAACTTCCAATCCCTTGACCAAATGGACATTTTGGTAATGTAAGTTTTTAGGTGGAAAAAGGGATTGGTGCTCCCATCATACTTGACAAATTCTGGGACTTTGAAATCCTTGGGGATGACGATGTTAGCAGTAGGGTACAATTCTTCTATCCCAAGGGGACCGTAGGTGCTAGGACCCTTGATCGCCTTGATTTGCTCTTCCATCTTTTCCATCCACTCTTCTTTCATCTTGTCATTTTGAACAGTTGCATGTCCAGTACCGGTAGGAAATTCAGTTGTCGTCATATGTGGCGGTTCCCACGTGAACTCAGTATTACCATGGACCTCATTGCGAGTACCTTCTAATGAATGATATCCTTCTCCAATAGGAATCACTACTGATGCAGTGTTTGAGGTTCCTCCCACATAAGGTACCTCAAAAGTGACTCCAGGATTTGTCCTCATAGAAGTGGTATTCAGTGGGTGCGAGTGCGCCCCGGTTACTTCTGTACCTCCAATTGCCCCTATCAAGGTGAGGGTCTCCCTCATGGCTGACAACATTTCCTCAATTCTTCTTTAAGATTCTGTCACCTCATTCACCCTTCCTTTCACTTCATCTACTTCCAAACTTAGGTTCCTACCTTCGTTCTCAGCTGCCATTGCTGCAAGCAACCTTGTTCGAGCCCTTGTGTTATGAACACGGGTTTGATTGGTGTCTTCTTTCCTTGGTCGTGCAATGATTTTAAATTTCCTGTGAACAATCAAAGTAAAATTTATTAAAACAACCCTGATTATTATTGATTTGTTAAAGGACCATTGTTAATTTGTGCCGGGCGGATTTGAGTGAGTATCTTTAATCTTTGCTCGTCATGACTGTTTCTTAGAACGTCTCGTTCAAAAGTTTGTCATGACCATTACTTAGAACGTCTCGTTCAAAAGTAGTGGATCTTCAGTGCAACATAGGATCAGAAGAACAAAAAGGCATACTTTATTCAATTGAAAAAGAATCATCAACATCATTTAAGAGGAATACATCATTTCCACTCTACTTGAAATACATCATTGTCTAGTCTAATTCCTCCTTCTCAAATGACTGCACCCTGATCATCTGCTTTATTTGTCCAATAAGATTCTTGCAATATTCAATAAAGTCATTGATCTCTGCCGGAGTCTTAAGAGGATCAACCATTTTATCCGCCACCTTTAAGTAATATGGAATGTCTGCGATTGCCGTGTTGGCTAGGCATGCCAGCTTCGAGAATTGGTCTCTCCAAAAATGGACTTCTTATTTCCATCCATTAATGTCCTCGTCTTGTTGTCTTGCATGATCTATCATTTTCTGCAAGTCCTCCTGTCCCTGTCGCAATGTTGCTTCATACCCTGCAATCTCCTCGACAGTGTGCAACCTCTCAATTATGATCATGTCTTCATATCTGGTTGACACTGTCTCCACTTGTTGCCTCATACTATCTGCTTGCTGAAGAGCCTTATTCTGTGCTGCTTTGGCAATTACGAGCAGCTCCTTGAATTGTTGATTTTCTGTCAGAGCCTTATCTCTTTCCTGCCCTCAGAGCCTTAGTTCCTTATTTGCAGCTTCCAAACATTTTCTGATTTTTGACATACTATCTTGCTCGTCCTTTGCCTTTTGTTTGCTTTTTTCGAGAGCATCGTTTTTCTCAAGATTTTCACGCCTTAAAACGCACATGCCGACGAACCTTTTCCAACTCGCCTCTAATTTTCTTTTTTTCTTTGTTGGCTTCACTAACTTTTCTCTTATTTCTTCATCTTCTATCGAAGTCGGAGGCAGAGACTTACTTGACCGTAGAGGTTACTTGGGATTTTAAAGGGTAACTTAACTTCCTGTGCCTGTTTCTTGACCCACTGCCCGTAACTTTCTTTAACTCCGCAGCTTCTGACTCCCAGCTCTTTACTCTTTCTAATAACTTTCTTCCAAGTGTCTCGCACTCTCCTAAGTGTCTCAGTACACTCCATTTGCATATCACGGACAAAAGAAACGGTTTCCAATTCTGATGGTGGCCCCATCATGGGATAGCCTAGTTGTCGCAATGCCAGGGCAGGGTTGTAGTTAATGCATCCCCGAGTACCCATGAGAGGAACATTAGGAAAGCCTTCACACTGATAGACCACTGTTTGCCCTTCTTTACGCTGTGGGTACCATACAATTTTCTTTTCCTCAAGTTTGGCCAATTCTTCGGCCCATTCGCGGCCGTTCCTGGTTTTCAACTGGAGCATCTTGAGACTTGTAATGGGACATGGATCCTCGTAGCCCCTCTTGAACATGTGACTTGTGAGCCATACGAATAACATCGGTAGACAACATAAGATCTGCTTACCCTTCTTTTCATGGCAGAAATTCAGGGTATAATAAACATCAGCAAGAAGGGCTGGGACAGGATTAACGGCATTATTCCTTCGAGCGAGAAACACATCTATTACTGCAAAATCTATCAAGTCTTCATTACTCGGGAATAGGATACTACCATAAATAGTGAGGGCTAACACATCCATAAAGGTATTCCAGTCTTCAACCTTGGCTAGGTGGCGCATGTGCTCTTCTAAGTATTTCCTTGGGAATCCCTCTGTTCCTTTCCTATTTTGCTTTACTTTTTGCGGATCCTTCACATGAATCTTCAAGATGTCTGCTATGGTTGGCATGGATGCATGGTGGCCTATATAGAGGTATGGCTCTTCCTTTTCTAACGGTAAACCCAAGATCTGCTCAAACTCTTCTAAGGTGGGGGCCAACTGACAATCTTGAAACGTGAAACAACGCAACGATGGGTCGTAGAATTGGGCTAGCGTGGTAATAGCTTCTACCTGTACATCAACCTCTAACAGATTCAGAATCTTCCCATATCTAGCAGTGAAGGTCAGGCGTTGTGTCTTCTTCAACATTCGGCCCAAACTCAACAGGCTTTCTGTGTCAACTTCATTGGCCTTAAGTCGCAAAGTCTTTTTCAAAATGACCTCATTGTGATCTGATCCCATGACACGTTCCATTATTAATCAAAGATACTCACTGTTAATCCTTAGGCACTTAGTTTCAACAAATCCTCAACAAACCTGGATTTAACACATAAGAATCGTCAATGCATGGTTTTTGGAGAAAACATGATGCGAAGAATGATGACTTGTGATGCAATAATGAGTGAGTGAGTTGTTGGTCCTTTAATAATGACTCATCTCCTCTTTTTGAAAAAAAAGATTTTTAAGAAGGATGCAAGTATGGTTTGTCACATTAAAAGACTGAACAACTCACAAGATATGGATAAATCTAAAGGTAATGAAAGGTGTGCTCCCTTTGTGTCCTAATGAGGTTGCCTTAAACTTGGGAATTCTATCCTAAGGATCTAAGAGTCTTTCTGGTTCGTGAGAACTTCCATGGGGTGGCTTTTCTATTTTAGAGGTCTCTAGAGTCAAGTCCTATTTCAGAATGTTGACCACGAAATAGTGGGTAAACCACTAGGTGTGGGACATTCATGAAAAAGGCACACTCTAGATGAGGTTTTCGCGATAACCAAACAGGAAGTACATCCAAAATGGTTACCACTATGCAACATCTACTTAACTTAGGCTTCACTCAGACCCGGGTATAGGGCCCCACTCGAATGTGTGTGCTTCATGTGTAGGTGCAGTGGGTGCTGGGAGCGTACAAACCTTCACAATCCTAAAGACTACCCACATCCTGCAAAACAAAACAAATACAAAATAAATTCTAAAAGTTTTCTACCCTAAGGTTCATATAGTACAACAATTAACACTAAAATAATATATATAAAAAAATCATCAAATAATAAAAAGAAAAAGAAAAAAAAAAAGGTAAAACAAACACATAAAGATCACCAAAAATTTTACATAACTAACTTTTACAGGCTTGACTCTCAAGTATCCCCACTGGAGTCGCCATCTGTCGCGATCGAATTAATCGCGGCGAAATAGCAACTTAAACTAAAATTATATTTAATTAGGAGTCGCCACCAATTTTAATTTTTTTTAATTTAGGAAAAATTAGAAAACCCAAGAAAAATAATCTTTGAAACCAGATTGAATTCGGGAGTCGGTTATGTGTAGAAAATGGCAGAAATTTAATCTCACAGCACCCCTAACACACCCGTCCTAAGACGATACCTTAAATTAATTATGCAAATTCTTAACAATCCCTGAAAATATTTGTTTTATCCTTTTTTGTAAAAAATATGAAATAAACAAATAAATTATGAAAATTTAATTTTTGGCTTGACAGAATAGAAATTCTGCTCCTACGTATCCTCAGGTGCAATGAATAATTCAAAGTCACGTAGTTCTTTAGAAAATATTTGTGGGTTGGTTGATTTTATTAAAAAAAACTTTAAAAATTTGAATCAATAAGCCGTCGCGGCTCAGTTATTCAAATTAAGGATTAAATAGGTGAAGCTCGCGTCACGCTAGAGACGTCACCTATTGATTATCAAGTTTGTTACAAAACTTTTATTTAAAATTATCAATTAGTGATTTAACTTAAAAAATTGAAAACATGATAATAATTTAAATATAAATTAATAATAATAATAATAATAATAATAATAATAATAATGTAAACCATCAAACTGTCAACTCGATGTTTACAAAATATAAGGATTAGCAAGTTGTCGCAACTCGTGGTAACCCATTTTTATTAATACTATTATTATTATTATTACTATTTTTTTAAAAAATTTATTCTTATATTTTATTTTTATCCTTTCCTTCTTTCCTTTTTTTTTTTACCTTTTAATTGGTTTTTTTTTAATTTTTTTGGCCCAATTTTTTTTTGCTACCTTAAGCCCACTTCCTTTAAACAACCCAAAATAACCCAAAAAAAGAAAACTACAATGAAAACCAAAAAACAACTCACGGTTCAGCAAAGGGGAGGGAGGGGTTATTTTGTTTTCTCTTGGGAGACTTGCAGAAGCAGGAAAACAAGGCAGAGGAGAGACTGCACAAGCTGGCCTGGCCCGACATGGTAACGGGAACGGAGAGGCGCGGTGGAGAGGGTGGCGCAAGCGGTGGCGCGCGGAGCTGCGTTAACGGCACCGAGGTGATGCGGCTAGGAGTTCCGGTTCGGGTCGATGGTGGACACCGGAGGCGGCTAAGTGCAGCCGGATCTGGCTCGGTGGAGGACGGCGAAGTCGCGTAGCGCCGGTGACCGTCCACCACGATTCGCGGAAGAACGAAACCGAGGAAGGACCGTGTGCAGGAGCAGCAGCACAGCTAGACCCGGATCACGACGTAACTCGCACAGGGCGGAGCTAGTGGATTTGGGCGGCGTCGTGTGGCTTGGGTGGGATCTGTTCGGTGGCTGCGAGATATGGTGGAGTGAGTGGATGGAGTTTCTTGGTTCGTCTGGCTATGGCGATTTTGGGTTTGCAGGGGCCGCTGGGTTGAGGTAAGATTGTTTGGTTGATGATGGGGGTTCAATGGTCAGGTGATTCTGGTTGAAGGTGAAGAAGAAGAGGTTGTAGTTATGGTGTGATAAGGTGAGGGTATGGCTACCGAAAGTTGGAATAGTGAGGAGGTGAGTTGACTCACAATGGGTGGTTGCTCACCGAGTTGACTCGATTATGGGGTAGAAGATGAAGAATGTTGTTGTCGGGTGGAATGCTACGTGGGTGAAAAAAAGGCGAGAAAGTGTGTTTAAGGTGAGGAGTCGGTGATCCGAGTCTAGGTTCTGTGTGTGGGTTAGGTGTTTTATAGGAGAGGATTAGGTGAGGTGTTTGAGTTAAAATATGATTAGGAGTTTGTTTAGGATAAGTGATGGGAGGTTTAAGATAAGTTTGTTTAGGATGAGTTTGAGTTAGGATAGGTTTGTGTTATGATAAGTTTGTGTTTTGATGATAACCGACAAGGTTGGTTTAGGATAAGTTTGTGGTAGGATGAGTTATAGTTAGTTTAGGATAGGTTTGTTTGGGATAGTTAGGATAAGTGTTTGGGGATTAGGATAATTGATGGAGTCCGTTTTAGGATAAGTGATGAGTTTAAGTGTGAGGATAAGCGATGGGTTGTGGGTTAATGAGTGATGGGTTAACGGGTTAGTTTATGGGTTACGGGTTAATGGGTTGAAAGATTATTTTTTTCTTTTTTCTTTTTCTTTATTCACAAAACGCCCTGGACAAAATTGAGTGTTCACACTATTTAATTGGTCAATCAATTAGTTAGCTTAATTGATTCGATGAAATTTGAAAAAAAAAATCTTATTTTGAATTGCTTCTATCAAGTGATAATTGCATGTTTTATGAGTTCAAAAAATTTTAGAATCAATATATATATATATATATAGAGAGAGAGAGAGACAGACAGACAGACAGACAGAGAGAGAGAGAAAGAGAGAGAGAGAGAGAGAGAGAGAGAGAGAAAAATGAAGATACATGGCCTGAAAAAGTTGTCATGTGTCTTCTAAGTGAACAACTAAATATTTTTGGCTTGTTGACGTGTGGTAAGTAGAATAACTAAAATTTTAACAAGTGTCATCTGATGCGGTATTTTTTTCACGTGTAAACTAATGTGGCAACTGTCACATGTACAAATTTTTTTTTTAATAAAATAATAATAAATCAAACAGCTCCAAAAAAATAAAATATAATAAAAAATTTCAAAGAAAATAAACCACTCTAATGAAAATCTTAGAGAAAAAGTCCTGACCTTTACACTGCATAATTGAGTATACATTCTTTTTTTTTCTTCTTCAAATTGCCATGAATGGTGAAGGGAAGTGTAGGAGATGATGTTGCAGCATCATTGCAAGGGCTCAGCAACGAGTTACTCTACGTGTGTAGTGCTGCAGAGGACATTGCTCTTGACGCCAATTGTCATAAGGTTTTTGATAGCTGATTACTCATTGAAGGATGTTTGCAATGGTGGTTGTGTTTCATTGCATTCATAATCATTCTTAACCCACCAAATTTCATGCTTATGTTTATTATTACTTTTATTTCCTATAAAAGTGGAAGATATATTTGGTCCATGGAAGATTGAAGTCAGCAAGTTGTCCACAATGTGTTGTTTATTTTTGCTACACAAAATTTTAGATAGGCTCATTATTACCACATATGATTTTATTTATGACTCCACAGGTATGGGTTTACTGATACACACTCCAAGTGCTTGACAAAATGCTTCTAAGAGTTGATATTGTTTTTAATTCATATTATATAATTTTTGTGACTATAATTAGCATCTATTGTCATCAACTTGCCTAACAATAATGACCATTATTGTTCTTTATTATTTCTTTTGTTTAGAGCTAATTATTTCCTTTTTTATTTCATTTATTCTTGGGTTATGGGTTAGCATATAATAGTTATTCTCTTATACTTATTGTAATCTTTTCATTGGGGATGTGATGGGTGTGGAATATTTTTTAGAGAATCTTATAATATTTTATTTTGGATATAATTTCATGATAGTATACCTTAAGGCACCCATTCTAGTTGACCAAATCATTACAATACAATTATTTCACCAATCAATTACTAAATGTTGTAGCAAATATATGATGGGTTGCTGGTGTGGTGTTGTTTCTTGAAATTGATGTTAATGGCCAGACACAAAGATGAAATGTTATTAATTACACATTTATAATGATTAGGATTGACTTATGCATGTTTAATGGTTTCAAAAATATTTGATTGATTTGTTAAAGGCCAAATAATTCAGGTGTAATAATGTTGTTGTCAATGAAAATACTTACTGAAAGTTTAAATTTGGACTCCTAATATTTGAATTTTTATTTGCCATTAATAATCAATAATTGATACACATTCTTGATGTGTTGGTGTCTTAATTCCACCAACCGCAATATCCATAATTTTCTCCGTTATTTCCCTACATTAGTTTCCCTATTCTCTTATAATTCCTTCTATTACAATGTCATGTGACAAATATATGCTCATAATATCTACCAGCATCCAATGTGGCGATTTAAAAAGAACATATACATGTGTCACCAAGTGTTAAAAATCTTGCTACATAGTTTATAAAATACAAAAATAAAAAATAAATAAAATTTAAAAATACAAATCAATAATAAAAAATAACAAAAATGTAAAATAAAAAAAGAAAAAGAAAAGTAGATCCAAGCACTGTCACCATTGCATTTGGATGAATAGGTTCTTAACTTTCATATCAAAAATAAAAGAAAAAGAAAAAGAAAAAGCAGTTCCAATTGGTGTCACCATCACATTTGGAAGAATGTGTTCTTAACTTTTAAATTATGCCTTATGGTGGTTGCGACGGCAAGCATATATTTTCTGAAAGCCTGGTCTGTGATGGTCGCGGCAGATTGAAGTAGTGGCAAGCATATTTTCTTGAAAGCCTGACCTGTTGTGTTTGCGACAGATCAAAGCAGTGATAAGCATAAATAGATCGAAGTAGTAGCAAGCATATTTTTTTGAATGAAATATCTTCTAGCAAGAATTTGTACTGGTGATTCTCAATTAAGCATAAGCAAAACAAAGAAAATATTATTGAGCAACTATCAGATATTCTCATGAAAATCTTGGTAATAGAAGGTAATATACTTTTCATTCTTACCACATGAGATTTTTGCTTCAAGAAAATTTGAATTGATTTCCATAATTGATGCAGCAAGAAGAATGCCATAAACATTGATGAAATTCAAAAAAACATGAATAATGCACTTAATGTGATACATTTTGAAATTTTAAATTACATCGATAGGATTAAGTGCGTGTTTGGGATAATTGTGAAAAGTAGATTATTTCAATAATCAATTATTGTATAAAAACTTTTTGTTATAATCGATTATAAAAAAAAATTATGTTTGGATATGTTATCTGAAAAGTGAATTTAAGCTAATCTGTTTTGTTTAGATTATACCAAAAAGAATTATTTTTATACATTAAATTACTAAAATAGATATAAAATAAGAATATGTTTTGTATGGCTTTTTTATGCCATCCAACAACTTTTTTTTAACAAAAAAGTTGTTGCTCATTCCCAGAATGTGTTTGGCAACCAATATAGAAAAAAGCAACAACTTTTACTGGCCGAAAAAATATGTTGGTAATCCATTTGAAATTTGAGCTATTTTAGAAAAAAAATTGTTGATATTATTTTCAACATGAGATGTAAATATTATGTTGTCCTCAATTAAATAATTTTTTAATCATTATATACCTATTTTGATAATTTAATACATAAAAATAAATTTTTATATCATCCAAACAAAACATATTAGTTTAAAATCACTTTCTAACTAACATATCCAAATATAAAACTTTTTTTTTATAATCAATTATAAGAAAAAAATTTATACAATAATCGATTATTAAAATAATCAAATTTTTATAACTATCCCAAATACACACTAATTAAAAAACTTATTTAATTGATTAAAAAATTTATTTAATTAAAGATAAAATGATATTTACATATCATCATTAAAAATAATCTCAATAACTTTTTTATAAATAGTTCAAATGTTTGCTTGATGTTCAACAACTTTTTTCTCCTCATTTAAGTTGTTTTTTTCCTTCATGGTTGTCAAACATGTTGGTTTGATGTCCAACAACTTTTTTGTTGAAAAAAAAAGCTGATGGATGGTTCAGTTATCCGAACCAAACATATCCTAAGATTGTTTTGCTTGATTGTAGCAAAATTTGTATTATCTTTTCTTTTTTTTAACCCTTTATTTAATCCTTAAATTAACTCATCCATCCTAAATTCTCTGATTCTCGAATTGCACTGTGTCAATAAATTAATGCCATGAATTATAATTACTTAGAGGCAAGAAAGCAAAACATTTTTATTAAAAAAGGAAAATAATAATAAACAAATTCAACTTCTACTTTTTGACAAATCCATTAAGATTTATTGCTTGTGCTTATCATAATTGCTTAAAGAAAATCTTGCAATAGCTAATAGTTATATATATATTGAGAGGTCATTACGTATTATTATTTTGAGATATTTTGATAATATTTTGTTATCTTTTGTTGGTTGAGTTTTAATGTATCAGATTGTTCATATTTTTTATTACTAAATCATGTAGTTTGTTAATATACTAGATACTTACATGACATTATTTTCTATTATTTATTTTTTGATTGATTTTTTCAAGATAGAGCTACTATCAAAAATTGATTTACCCTTTTCTTGAATGAACATAAAATTATTAATGAGCAGAATATTTTATTCATCCTAACTCTTTTAGTTGAAAGTGAGAATTGTATTAAAAGAGTGACAATTTTTATGATGATTCACAATGCTTGAGTAATCCCCACGCTAGGTCTCAAGAGTCACTTATTTTGATCATCAAATCTTCTGTTAAGAATTAGAAGGAAATTTAAGATAATTGTTATGTAAGCCAAGGACTCCTACTGCATAAGACAAATTTGATGAATTTAACTCATACATTAAATTGCAATAAGGTGAGTGACACTAGTTGTCTATCAAGGTGACTTAAAGTAGTTGGGGGCTAAAACTAAATAATGAAATGAGGTTTTTTTTTTTACTTATTAAATGTAATAATAATTTTAATTTTTTATATAGTTTTTTAACTTTTTGTCCATGTGTAGAGATGATCATTTGACGTTCAATGAAAGACAATTTGTAAGGATAATGATAAATAATAGAAATATCAAATTTGAGGAAAAATAACAATTATAAGAAACAAATATTGAATAGTAATTAATTATTAAGAAAGGGGAAAGTAGATAATAATAAAAAATTAATTATGAGTCAAAATAGTGTAAGAATATGTTTTTAAATTAGGCTTTATCATTAAAAAATATATAATTTTATTTTCTAAAATATACAATATAATATAAATTAATATAACATTAAAAAAATTATGGGACCTAAAATAAGTTAAGGTGAAAGGCAAGTGCTTCATCAGCCATGCCCTCTAGCCAGCCGTGTTGTCTATGTGACTCTGACTGCTGTATTATTATTTGATAAATTGATGTCTCTGTCACATTTACTACAAGGTAATAAATGTAATATAAGTTTATAATATTCATAATAACACTTTATCATATTCTGTTGATAATCTTTTTGGGTTGTTTGGAGAATGAAGATTGCTTATACTCCAAATCTTATTTGAAATAATTCATTTGAATTTGATGAGGATGGTGGTGATAAATAGTATTCAATACCTACATGTAAAATGTTTTAATGAAGAAATTTTTGAACATGAAAACATTGGTAGTTAAGGATGGAAATGACACAATTGATGCAATTAGTTGGTGTGAATTGTATTCTTCGAGATCCACATCTAATACCTCTGTTTTGAATTTTTTCTCAAAAAAAGTCTTGATTTCTTCATATAATTTGTTTTTGCATAAATATGTTAGTAATGTCCAAAAGATATTAATATGTACTCAATTAATGTATTTTTAAACTAAACTTATAAATATTTTTTTCTTAATGAATTATTACATATATTTTTTAATAAATTTATTTTTATTTATAATTATTTTTATTTTTATCATTTAATTCTTAATTTATCCTATGCATCGTACATGTACAAAATCTAGTTAACGTAAGAGGCAAAATAAATTCTATTAAATAATTTTTGTTTAAATATAAATACAATCTAAAATTTAATTAAGAATCATATAATTTGAAATTAAATATGTCATCAATAATTAGTTAATTGTCAATCTCCATAAGTATAAAATATAATTTACTTTAATATGTAAAAGCTAATAACATATCTGATCTTGCATATAAAACATTACGAAAACTTAAATAATAGATTGACTCTTCTAATTTTACATAAAATTAAGTATTATCTTACAAATGACACAAATATTAAATGAAGATGACAAACAAACATTATATTAATTTTATAAACGTGGACAACTTATTTAAAAGATCCTTGAATCACATGTTACTATTTTTACATTAGTAAGTTCCTCTATAATCAAATTTTTTCTTGCAAATATTGTTATTGTCTTGGTGAATAAAGTTAAAATATAATATTTTATCATTTTATTCAGTTATTTGATAAAACATCTATTCCTTGCTATATTTATTAATGATAAATTTAGATAATATTTTTCTTTACATTTCTATAAAAAATTACTTATCAATTTTTCCTAAATTAATGTCACATTATTTTTAAATTAAAATCATGTACTTCTAAATCGAGTATTGCATATAAATTTTTTCCTTTTAGTTATTATTTTATATATTTATTTATTTATTTTCATTTAAAATTAAATTTAATAAATGCTTTCACACATAATAAACCTATCTTTTATTTTCATTTAATCTATCATTATTAAAAAATATTTTAATGGAATTAAATTAAATTTTATTATATTTATATTATCTCATAATTTTTTACCTTTATTATCCTCGGTGCAGATTCTAGTTTTCCAAATAGTGAGAAAACCGACATCTAAGCCACGAAGAAGTTGTAGAGCCAACAATAAAGAAAATTAACATTATGTTTGGATATTTAATAATTAAAAAAATAAAATAAAATAAGATAAAATAAGATAAAAATATTATTTTATTATTTAAATATTTAAAGATAAAATAAAATAAAATTATCATCCTATTATTTAAAAAATAAATAATTTTTAATAAAATGAGATAAAAATTTTTAATTATAATAATAATAAAAAATAATTCTATTTCATATCTCTCAAATTAAAAAAAAAAAATTGATAATTTTTAATAAAATAAAATCTATATCAACCACTTTCATATCATTTAATCCTTTTTAATATACCCAACTAATAAAATATATCTCCATTTTATTTCTTTTCCTCCATACTACCCAATCCAAACATACTCAGGAGTGAAGTATAATCAAATTAAAAGCTAAGAAGGGATATCTTTCAGGCACAGGAAAGTACGATGTCAGCAAATCTCAATTCTACATCAGCAATTTCCAACAAAATCTTGTTACCCACAAAAAAAAAAAACTCAACCTCTCACAACCACCATCAAAGCTCGCCAGATCAGGAAAATCACAATACATGTTCCTGGGTGGAGTATTCTTGCAACCTATAAATGATGATCACATAAATGAGCCAGTTTTCATAAAATGAATGCTCCTGTTAACCATATGCAAAATAGAACGAAACTAAGGGCCTACACAATATTACGCTTGCATTTTTATATCACCTAAATTTTCTCAAATTAGCAGCTAGTGCAAAATCAGTGAAACAATTTTTATATTCAGACAGGCAAAATAAAAAAAAATCAATTTTCTAAATTGCTGATAAATTTTCTCTAGCACCTACACTTACAGTAATGAAGTAAAGGATGTAACCACCAGACAAAGTTAGACAACATGAACAAATTGTTTGCAGGAAGCTTGTCCTTCAAACTGCAGTCATACTCTTATGTGCATCTTCTCATAAACACCCATCCAAATTCCAAACAACTAAAAAAATCAACTACTGGGAAAGGGGCTGAATGAGTGTACCTTTTATTGGCACCGGCCCTTAGACTCTTACAAATATAGGATGTAAGAGGGAATGCACCAACAAAACAACGAATAGGACAAAATACGGAAAAAGTTAAACCTCAAACCAGATCAAGGCAAAAACTCTACAACACCAAGTGTCTATATATATATAAAAAAAAGATAAATTATGTCCGTATTTAGATGACTAAAAAAATAAAAAACAGTGGTACAAAATATGAACTATTTTAAGAAATGGGAAATTTCCCGAAACTCACCCAGTAACTACTGAGTTAAAAAGATGGCAGTTGGACTTCCAGGGGATGGAGGATTTTGACTTAGCAGAGAAGATAGAGGTCCAGCTCTAGCCAAAGAATCAGCATCTGCTGCAGACAAAATTTCCACATCTTCTAGACCTATCTGTCTCTTGATCAAGTCCAAGTTTTCCTGAAGAACCTCAATTTCACCAAATGGCAATGTCAAATCCAGGGCTTGAGCCCCAAGTGCAATTGCTTCCTCCTTCTTAAATCTCAAGAAAGGCATACAGAGCTTTTGGATTTGTTTAAAATTGGAAGATTGACCTACAGAACTCTGCTGTAAAGCCTCCAAGATCTCTGAGTCTGGAGTAAAAGTTCGAGTTTCTTTGTCAAATTTGCTCTGGAGAATACCCAGACATTCAGCTTTCCAACCATCAAACTGTTCATTTACATATATCAAGCCTGTCATCTTGCTTTCTGTCACTGATGCAACTGGGGCACCTTTCTTGTTTGCTTTCTTTGAGCCTGAAAGTTGCTTCTGAAGCAACTTCCTCATCAAAACAATAGAGTCCTGCAGATATTTATTGGCACTCTTCAGGGTAAGATCAGGAGCATCAGCAGTAGGCCAGCCTGCATTCACCACAAAACCATCCTTCTTCAAAAGCTCTCTCCAGATAAATTCTGCATAATGCGGACATATAGGTGCTATAAGACGTGTCTGCACATCCATAAATCGCCATACTAAGTCACGATTGTAACCTCCAACTCCACATGAGAATCTATATTCATCCCTAGCAGCCTGAAGATCATAAAAGCCAGTCTTAAGAGCTTCTCGAAACATGTAGTTGGAGTAATTTTGCTCAGTTGTTTTGACAGCAATGTTAATCTCATTGGCAAACACGCGATCAGCATAAGTAGATGGGGGACCAGTTCTCATAGAAGATTCTGCAGCCAGAACATCTTCATACCATGCAATCTCTTTGGTGAGCCGAAGAATTGCAGCATTTGCTGTCTCAAAGACAAAATTCGCGTCATCAACACCGTCGCCAGCATCAGCCAAAGAGAAGCGCGTAGCATCGGCAGAAAACTCCTCAATTGCCTGACGTAATGTCCTGAAATTTCCAGTGGACTTTGACATTTTCTCAGAATTGAGCATAATGTGGCCATTGCATCTAAACCCACGAGGCCAGTGACGTTTGGACATAATTGCAGTATGGTTGTAAATGCAGAAGGTCAGATGATTCTGTATGAGATCCTTACCAGAAACACGAAGATCGAAGGGATACCAATACTCAAACTCTAGCTTCATTCTCTCTAAAATGGATGATGGGATATCAGTTGACTTAGGGTATGGTCCACCACAAAAAATATAATCCCAGACATCATCAGTCAGTTGTTGAGGTTTGATGGCAGACTCCCTGGATCCATACATGTCTCCATTCTGCAAATGGTGCGCAACAGTGTAATAAGCCATATAAATAGTGGAATCTGATAGAGACTCGACTAGGTATTGCTCATCCCATGGGATGCGAGTCCCAAGACCAAATGAGCGTGAGCAGGCCCACTGGTTCAACCAGCTTAAAGTATGCTCAAATCCATGACGTGTCTCATCGGAATAAAGGTTCATGCTAGACAGGCATTCCTCAGCTAACTTCTTCCATTCTGGTTCCCCATATGTAATGTACCACTGATCTGTAAGAGCTACAACACACTCATCACCAGATCTTGACATCACCCGCCTCTCTGGCTCACTGTAGACAATAGCCTGACCTGCAGGGGCGTAACTAGAAAATTTAAGTAGTGGGGGCAAGATGAATAAGGACAATACAGACACACAAGTAAAAATTTATTAAATATTTTTTTACAAATAAAAATACAATAATATAAAGTAGCAAGTTTACTTTTGATTCATTAATAGTGCAAATTATTTTTATATTATCATCTAATCATATATTGCTATAACCTATAATAAAAGAATTTAGCCTCTAAGATAATTGTATTGATCAGGCAGTGGGAGCAAATCGTTATAAATTGTAAGATACATAAGAATAATAAAAAATATATATTAAAACAAAATTTAGTGTGGGGGCATTTGCTGACCTGTTTCCAAAAGCTTGCTCCTAATCAAGGGTTTGGCTTCCTGAACTTCCTTCCGAGCAAATTCTCCAACAATCATTGTTCCCTCATTGAATCCTTTCAAGTATGTTTGCTTCTTGGCATCTGCAAGCTTTTCTTTCTCATTCTGACTTTTGATTTTCATCTGCAAGCAAACTGTCTCTGCGCACTTATTTCCAAACTGCGGAACTTCAATAATAGGCACAATTTCAAAAGGCAATACCCATTCATCCTTAACACCATACTTTGCCCTAAATGCTGGTTTTGACTTCAAATCATGCAAGGCCATGTAGTCATCTGGAGCATCACTAGGCACACTGGTCACTATCCCAGTACCTTTATCCATTAAAATGGACAACATAGGAAGAGCATAAATGACCTCATTAAACGAAAGAGGCGATTTCAGAGGAAGACCAATCAAGTCATGACCAGTGAGCTCAAGCAAGCAAGAGGGTTTCTCAGGGACCCGTGAGTGGTTCTGGTAGGCAAGGTTAAGGGCTGCCCTGTGTGCAAGAATAAAAACCTCAGTTTCATTGATTTCAAAGGCTCCATACTTCCCATCAGGCAACACCCAGGCATTCGTTTGCCCATACATGGTCTCAGGTCTCAATGTTGCAGCAGCCAGGAACACCTTTCTCCCCTCCAGCACCCGAAATTTTTCAGGGAAAGGCTTTAGCAACTCCATCTTGATGATAGTGTACTCTTGGGGCAGAACCCCTTCACCAGATGCTCTATCATGATCAGCACATGGCTGGCCATCCAATGGCGAAAATATCGTATACCTAACATCTTTAACGACCTTGCCCATTGATTTCAACTTCCTCATCTGCCACCTCACAAAGGAGTCAAAATATGGGTTCATATCTGTTGTGATGAAGGACCTTCTCCAATCACAACCCAACCCAAAAGCCTTAAGGTCCTCCACAGCCAATGGAGGAAAATATGAAAGCCACTCATAAGGGTCCTGGAATTTGGATATGTCGCTATCAGATATGCCAACGCTACGCATAATTTCCCACTGGTAAACCTGTCCACCTGATTTAGCAGCAGCCTTAGATTTCTTCCCCTTGAATTTATCAGGAGGAGCACCTCCATTGGCATCATCCTCAGGTTTTGAATGCTCTTCTTGTTGTTCCTCCACTTCACCAGGGAAAACGGGTGGGTTTCCAAATTGTTGGATCTCTCTGGAGAGTTTATCAGCTGAGGCCTTGATGGGCATGCCAGTGCAATGGAAAGCAAAGGGGAGAAGCACGTTGGCACCTCTGAGTCTATGATAAGCAGCAGCAAACTCTAGTTTTGAAAGGGAAAACGCGTGTCCGAGATGCAAGTAGCCATTCATGTAAGGGAAGGGGAAGTTTCCGAAGAACTTTTCGCCGGGTTCGGGAGATTTGTCGCCAGGTTCGGCCCTGAAAACGTCTTTCTCTTCCCACCATTTTTGAACCTTGACCTCGATTTCCCTCAGACGATCCCTTCTCGCAAAACTCTTGCCACTCTCAGTCGCCATGTCTGAAAGCTGACGCCAACTGCAGCAAAACACAAATTTTCTCAGAAAAGTGGTTCATAACATGATAAAAAGCGTACAAAACTAACCATTTTCAGATCTGAAACCAAAGTAGTGAAAACCAAAACCAAATACCTAAACAAAAACACAGAATTGCAGCCACACACAAATAAAAAAAGAACTTAATTGGATAGAATCGGATGAAGTGTTATAGAATGGAGAGAGTTGAAGGTGGAGAGAGCATAAAAACATTTAAAAGTGGGGATTGGATTGGGAATAACCTAACCTGTGTAGTATCAGTGAAGTTTGAAAATAAGGAATGGAGTGAGGGAGGCTAGAACGGAGGCGACAAATCAACATACAGAGACCAAGGGAACCAAGAGCGGATAGAAAACGCAGAACAAGGGTTTTGCACCGCCTTTTTGGGTCGGATTCACTGGGTTGGTAAGCCCATTACATTGGGCTAATAAGGCCTGACCTACTATTTTTAGAACAAACCAACAAAATAAATAAATATGATGATAATCTCTTTAAGGAGATTCCTCAGAGTTTTTTTTTTAATTATTATTATTATTATTATTAATTTAATCATGATTTAAATAAAAATATAAAATAATATGAATATATTTAATTATTATTTAAACATTTAAAAATAAATATAAAAAATAAAATTATAAATATCTCTTATATTCTCAAATGACAATTGTTTATAAATATTTATTAACTTCTTAATATATAGTTATAATTATAATTTATTTAAAATTATTATTATTTTTTATTTTAATTAAAAAATAAGAATCTATATCTATATAATATATAATTAAAGTCTCATATTTAAAAAATTTATATCACGTGTCATCTTCTCAAGTATTCAAATTTCATCTATTTTTCAAGATTTTTTATTAATAGTAAAATTTTTGAAATTTTATATTTGAAAAAAAAAATATTTTAAAAAAAATAATTAAACAATAAATTGATTAGTTATTATTAATTCTAAAAAATACGAATTGTGAGATACATAAGACATGTTAATACGCTAATTTTAATAATTTTGAGACATAAATGTGTGTAATTTTATTTTAAAATGAATAATGGTCCATTTTCTAGTTTTCAACAATTAGTCAATTATCAGCCTCCCTCTATTAAAAAATAAAATAAAAAGTAGAATTATCAGCTCTAAAATAATCATAAAATATATCATGAAAGGAAATAAATAAACTCAATTATATATATATATATTCCCATTTGTTTTAGACCACGCGTATTTTATTTTAGGAAAATCTTTTTTCCATTGTTTTAGACCACGTATATTTCAGGAAAATTTTTGAACGTTGATACACAAAAAAAAAAAACGACTAGAGACAGAGTTCAACATGTTGGAGTGTGGACACAAGCCCACCAAATAGATTGATTAATTCTGAGATAGGCAAATGAAATGGGCATCGTAAGGAGACTGTGTTCCAGTTGCAGTCTCCTCAAAGTTGTTGGATCGGCCAGCAGGAACAGTTACAGTTCCTTCAATAAATCTGTTGATCCCACAATCCCATCGTGTTCCAGTTCCTTCCTCACCCATGGAATCCATTTCTTTCAATGCCCTGTAACCAACCCACTTTCTCCATCTGTTTCTACGTTATTATTATTTTTAAAATTATTACTTACAACCATACAATGCCAAGTGAATTGAATATGTTTTGTGATAGGATGCGGTTGGAATTGTAGCCAAGCTATCGGATTGTATTGCCTCTAGGGGTGGCAACATTCTCGCTGCTGATGTTTTTGTACCTCAAAATAAACAAGTCTTCTACTCTAGAACGTAGTCTCAATCTCATTGTCTTTTTTATATATGCATCCAGTGTACACAGGTCACACACAATCCAATTTATCTTGTTTTCATCATTGCAGTGATTTTGTTTTTGAACCTGTTAAATGGCCACGACTCCAAATGGAGGAGGATTTCCTAAAGCTCTCTAAAACATTCAGTGCCATGAGATCTGTTATTAGGGTCCCAGCTCTGGATCCTAAATATAAGATTGCTGTTCTCGCATCAAAGCAGGTATACATTATTAATGTTCTCCTTCTGTTATTATTATAATATATATGTATGTATGTTGAAGCTTTCTTTATATTGTTGCAGGACCACTGCCTGGTTGATACGTTACATGGATGGCAGGATGGAAGACTCCCGGTGGATATCACTTGTGTAATTAGGTGAAATTTCAGAAATTACATAGCTAAATTGATTTATATATGTCTCTTTTATTTTTATATCTTTTTTGTCTTCTATGATACATTCAACAGTAACCACGATAGAGGCTCAAAAACCCATGTGATTCGTTTCCTTGAAAGGCACGGTATTCCTTATCATTATTTAAGCACAACCGCGGAGAATAAAAGAGAAGGGGAGATCTTGGAGCTGGTTCAGAATACTGATTTTTTAGTACTTGCGAGGTATATGCAGGTAAATAACTTACTGGGTTCATGCTCTCTGTATCTTTATTATTTTTCTAGTATCTAAGGGAAAGAGATTCTGATAATTGGTTTTACTCTTGAATCTGGAAGAACTGGCTCTTCTATGCCTCTTCAAGTTATGGAAATCTGAGTTTTATTTATATATATCTTCTATTGTATATTTTAAATAATAATTGATAGTATTGATACTCAGTCTTAAATTGAAGAGGAACATCAGTTTTTTTCCCGTCCTTTTCAAGAAGTCTGCACTTTGCAGTATTGATTTATTTCTGCAGATATTATCCAGTACCTTTTTAAGGAGTTATGGGAAGGATATAATTAACATTCACCATGGCCTCTTGCCATCATTCAGGGGTGGCAATCCAGCTAAACAGGTGGTCTTCCTGCATTTCGTGGGTTAGACTATTGCCACTTTTAACAATTTATTATGTGCTCTTCGTGCTTCCTTCCTGTGTATACGTGTTTAATATGATAGATTATGTTGGCAGGCCTTTGATGCAGGTGTGAAATTAATTGGTGCAACAAGTCACTTTGTGACCGAAGGACTTGATGCTGGACCTATTATTGAACAAATGGTGAGCATAAACTTTTAATACTTGTTTATCTTTTACTTGCAGTTAGTCAATTAGTTGCTTCCTTTATAACGAAACATTTATTGTGCTAGCTAAATCTCAAAGCTGATTTCAATTTTAATCTCATGCAAGATTTATGTTTTTTAAGGTAAATTTCCTCTCAGATGTTCTTACTCAGAATTTTGGTGTTTTCTTGCTCTAAAATAAAGGTCATTTACATTATTTTGTGTTAAGATTCATTAGTTATCATCCACCCCATTGACAATAGAAGTAGATACTTCTGCTTGACAATAGAAATAGATACTGCTGCAGAAGAATCTGTATAGCATATTAATTTTTGGGCTTCTATTTCAGTTCCTAGTAATCCAAGTTTCCAAGGTATACTGAGTGTTAATATTTTCCACTGTAACTTTTTGCTGAGTCATTGGCAAGATTGTAGATTCGTAGTTTCTACCTATATCACAATATATTTGATTATTAGATGTAGTAAAATAAGCATTCATAAATTGTGCAGACGCATGATTTATCCTATACTAATCGGGCAGCCTTCAGTATGTCTTGGTCCTTTTTTTTTTCTGGGGTAAAAAATGGCTGAATCTCAATTGCAGGTTGAGAGAGTTTCCCATAGAGATAACTTGCAGAGCTTTGTGCAGAAATCAGAGAACCTTGAGAAACAATGCCTTTCAAAGGCTATCAGATCTTACTGCGAGCTTCGAGTATTACCATATGAAGAAAAGAATACTGTTGTATTTTGAGGGCAAACAGCAAATATAATGCACCAAAATGGGTGCATCTGTATATGCATACAATTATTTACTTTTGGAAAACACACATTATATTCTACTTCAGTTGCAAGAATGAGCATAAAAAATGAAGAGTTCTTGATTCATTCGCGATAATTATAATTGAGATTTTGACTGATTACGAATGATTTTAGAGATGATTATAATTCATTTAGTATAGAATTATATTTTATTATTTTCTTTTTCTGTATAGAAGCATTTTTGTATGAATAGAAGCTAACCCTTATATATCCATTCATTTATAAATATACACAAATTACCAATATTTGTTTTCTTATTTCTATTTTTAACATAATATTAGAGCCATGGTATCCACCTTAAAGAGAGTTTCTCCTTTTCGCTATGTAGAGTTCATGGAACTCGTTAGATCGTTAGTAATCACTATCAAATTTAGATTTAGTTTTGTTGTTCTTCTCATCTTTGTCCACTCCAGTTCAATTCTTTTACTCACTGTCACTGTTTTTCTGTCACTTCTTTTCAGACTCTGTTTTGATGGTAGACTCTAGACTTCGTCTTAGATTCCAGATTTCAGACTCAAGATTCTGTCTCATATTTCATACTTCATTCTTCATACTTCAAACTTCAAACTTCGTCCTAGATTTTAGACTTCAAACTCTAGATTCCAGACTCTAAACTCAATTATTATCTTGGCGGATTTCATACTCTAGTTTTCAAATTCAAGATGGTTTTTTCTATACCCACTTAAGTTTAGAAAAATGTTAGCTGATAATTATAATTGAGATTATGATTGATCACGATTGATTTTAGAAATTATTATAATTGATTTAGTATATAATTATATTTTATTATTTTTTTTTTTTTGTATAAATAAAAGCTAACTTTCTGTATTTATTTATTTAAAAATATACATAAATTATCAATATTTATTTCTCAATTTCTGTTTTTAATACCGACAAATTTGTGAAACTAACTCCGCAACTTCTGAAGTTCATGACTCTGATTATTAGTGGTCGAGATCTCCGTATAAAAATCAGGGCACTGTGACACACTAAACTCTGAGAAAACAAATACCTTTAAAAAAATGGTTAATATTCCTTGTCTCATCCTATTAGAGTAAATATATGCCAATAAAGAAAGAGTTGTGATTATTTCACATTTTTTAAGAACAGTTAGAGATCACGCTTATTACATTTTTCTGTTTGTCATTTAGTAACAGTTAGGTCATGCTTATCTGTCTCAAATTATTTACAATTACATCCTCTCACTTTTTCCAAAGAAAATATTCATTGCCTTTTCCTTTCAACATAAAAAAGGCCGATGAAAAAGACTTAAAAGATACTTGATTCGTAGAAAGGATAAATGAAGAAATAGAAGATACTGGTATATCTATTCAAGAGACTTTGTTCAAGTAGCATCAAATTCATTTCTGACTACCTTTAATTTTCCTAGCTATATCATAGACTTCAATGCACATGCCTAATTATATTGATATTGTGCAGAGGTGAAAGGAGGGCTAGCAGTTTTTTTGTCAATTGTTTTCCCAACAGCATGAAGGCAGCTTCAGCCAAGTTGGCATTCTCGATAATCTTCTTTATCCTTGCATCTTGTTCGTCTCTATCTCCCTCTCTGAACACTCGACAGTTTAAAATTAAGAATGCTAATTAGAAGGTTGATAATGATATAGTTTTGGCTGCAGGGGTACAATTGAGAAGGATGATAGGAGCACAAGCACAAAAGTATGGATGTAAAACTGATGCAGATTGCGAAAGCCAATGTGATGCAGGAGGCTGCAAAAAGAACTGCCTTGGGTTGCCTAGTTTTTGCGTCGATGACCAATGTGCATGCCCCTTTGGCCCTGGACATTCTGCTTACAAAACCCTGACAAATTCAACTTGCGCCCTTGATGACGATTGCTCAAACCTTTGTCCTTCTGACTGCAACATTAGAAGCTGCCTTAAGGCCAAGTGTCAATGCGGGTGTCAAGGATGAGGAAGCATCCTCCTTTTGTTTCTACTCTATCTGGCAGGCTCATTTCTTTGCAAACATATGATATGATGTCTTTGAACTAATCTGCATATATATCAAACTCCATTACATGAATTTCTTTACTAATTACTGAGCACAACAATCCTAGAAGCCTTTTTAAAAACGTACATTATTTTTGGCAAATTTTCGTGGGAAAGTAAACTTTGATATTTCTATTTAAAAAAAAATGAACGATGAGTTTACACTGTTACAGAGAGGAGTTATAATATAAGATTTTCATGTTTGATAAAACTCAACTTTTTTTGGTTTGTGGGTCCAAAGCTTAACTTTTACATTGAACATTCAATATTAAATTTTTAGTGCTGATTTATTTATTTTTGGTAAACAAAAGTCCAGGAAGAAGGGACGTTACTCCATTTAGCACTTAATTTGTAATATTTGAAAGAATTTATCATTTAAGACATAAATCTGTATTAACAGAAACTATTATTATATAATAATATAATAATAATTAAGGGATTTTATTTTCCATAGAGTTACGCTGTGTAGTTTTGGACTTTGTTGCTCCTTTGCAAAAAAAAAAAAAACTGCAATAAAAGAAGCTATTCTCATTGAAGATGATTTAAAATAAAAAAAAAAGGTTGATGTTGAATGCATTGATTTTTATATATTAAACGTTTTTAGCACTATCCTACCCCAAAAAAAAAAACGTTTTTAGCACTTTATTAATAGGTATTAACAAACATGGTTATAAGCAACCCCTGTAATGAAATATACAATCCAGAGATAGAGCATTCCTAAGACTTTAGTCGTCTGGCAAAATTTTGTGTGTCCTACTCTTCTAGGCATATACAATCCAAACAAATCATGTGCTGGTACTAATATTTAAAAATTCCAGAGAACGCTCTGTTGCTTCAACAGAGTTGACTCTTCCAAGTAGAAACTCTATCCCATCAACCCATTTCTGCTTGTGGAGTTTGCTCTTGCACTTGAACTCTAGAAGACCTTGTGCAGTTTTGAGTCCAAAATAGAGCTCTTCCGAGTCTGACGCTTCCCTTTCTTTTCTATATGGCCATGCAGCATCATTATCACAGACTCCATAAACCACACCTAGCACAATATAGAGTTACACGGAATTAGAGAATACCTAACTGCAAGAATTTAAAGCCACAAGAAAGGTATAGAAACTTAACTTCTCGATGCCGAAATCAAGGATAAGAAACGGTTTTCATTAATGGCAAGAGATAGTTGGAGAAAGATGGGTTCATGGTTGTTAAGACTAAAGAGTTTTTAATGTTAAAAACGCTTACATTTATTCTTTTTGGAGAATGCTCCTCCAACATGCTTGCTTTTGATCTTAATTTTGACCTGAAAAATAAGATAAATCTCTCTAAATCTAATTTCATACCTCCGTCAAAGAACCCGCCACCACATGAATATTTTGTTAGGCCCGGTTTAGTGTACCTGACATTTCTTGTTGATGTAAACAGAGACATGTTTCCATCGTAACGCACCTGAAAAAAAAGTACAGCAACTTTAGAAATAATGATAGGCAAATCCAATGCTGTGAATTCCCATTAATGGAGAAAGCTGAGTCAATTAAGCATGATCTTTAGATAGCAATTACCTTTTTCTGTGAGCTGCAACAAATCTCCCACACAAGGAGGATGACTTTCCCACATGTGACCTTCAAAAGCAGCAAGCCAATGCGTTTCTGTTATTCCCCTATCATAGGGACTTATAGATGCACTCGTCTTTGCTTCTTTTGGCAATCTTGCTCTCAGAGCTGCTTCTCCTCTCAAAGCTTATTTTGCAGGAAGAAAAAGAAAACAAAGTAGCAGTGAATGATCAATACTCAATAAACAACTATTCCAAATAAATTTCAAGTAGACAAATTGAGCAAGTACCTGTTGCAGCTGCAGCAGTAAGAGTCATTAGATCACCTGGGGTTTGAATATCAACAGCAGACCTGACAGTAGAAACCACACGGTCATGATCAGCTCCAGCTAACTCTGCCATTTCAATGCAATATGATGCTAAGAGTTGTGTGGCTGAAGCCAAAGCAACGTCCAATTTTGGATGAGAGCCACCACCACCACCAGGGTCCTCTGCCGCAGCCACAGCAGCCAAGGCGGATGCTAGCCCAGCAATGGACACAGCAGAATGCACACATGCATTTTCTAGACGTGCCCGATCTTTCTTTTTTACAGTAGTGATGTTTGTATTACCATGCTGCTTCTGATGTAACCATTTTCCAATGGTCCCCATCCTTCGACAATTAGCAGAAGGTATGATCTTGCCTGGCTGCAAAAGAGGAGCACAACACTTAGAGCTTGCAGAGAATATAATAAACACAACATAAATACATCAATACATGTTTTATGCATCTTCGAATTTCAATTTTATTAGACTTTTTTTTTGTTAGATATATAAAACTATTCATAAGCCTTGACCTAATAGTTTAAATTTTTGGAAAAGTTAGTTCATCACATAGTATCATAGCTTCTGTGACCACCACCAATAATTCTGGTAACATAAAATTATTGTTAATCAATACTCATTCAAATGTGACGGGAAGGAGAAAGTTGAAGGAAGATGGCTTACTACCAATTGAGATGCCAAAATAGCTTCTGGAAATGTGTCCGGATTCTTATCAAGCAAAGTTTGTTTTTGACTTTGTTTCTCTGAAAGAGCCTTTGAAATTTCTGAAGCCGAGAGACTCCATGACCTAGATAAGAACTCCATAGGTTCATGTGGGGTGGGTGGCTCAGGTATGGCTGGCAAGGTTGAGACCAGTCTGAGTTGGTCATTTTCCTGCACATCATCTAACTCTAACCCATGCCTGGAGTTATTTTTCCAAGGTGGAAACAAACCAGCAACACCTTCCATTTTTTGCTCCTATCAATATCTGTCCGCTGACAAATTCTGAATGCTCGGAGCACTTTAAATCTTTATATATATGCTTTTGCTCAATAACTGTTCCATTATAGGCACGCAACACAGGACCCCAAGAAACAGAAAAAAATAAAAAGGGGTTAGTATTTAACAAAAAATCTGATAGATTCGGGTAGACAAGAAGCAAAAGTGAAGGCAACAGTTTGGTGCGATATGAAGTTGCTTATGGACTTGGAATACTGTTCGTAAAGAGCAGCAGCACCAGATAAGTACTATCAATATCCTTAACAAACCGTGCCTAAACTTTCCAAAATCTCCACTCAATTGGTTATATAAAAGAAGAAATGAGAAAACCCAGTTAAGACACCAACAAAATCTCTAAGCAAACTTCAAAGGCAGATTATTCAATAAACCGACCTCCAAAAAATAAAATCACTGAATTGATAATATAAAAGAAAAAATGAGTAAACCCAATTAGGACTTGAACAAACTCCCAAAGTAGATTTTTGTCAAACCAATTTCTACACAAAGAACAAGAAGAAGAAAAAGATGGGGAGAAAGAAACCTGCTTTACAGAGCTTGTAAACCTCGATGAAGAGAAAAGCTTATGACCAAGTCTCCTGCTTTGCGACTAGCTTCAGTCTCAACTCAAATATATAAGAAAGAGCTTGGAAGTAGTGAGGCAGAATAGATTACAGGAACACTGATCGAAATTCGAAGCCTTGTGCTCTGAACCACCACGAATTCAGGTGGACGTTAATTAAACAATCGAAGACAGTTTGGTATTAACTAAGCTTAAAAAACTAAGTATGCTGTAAATTTAAGAAAACATAATCCTGGAGAACCGGGTATCGGTTCATGCAGAGCACTGTTGTCGATGACAGGAACATTTGATAAATATTTTAAAATTATGGTGATAGAGTCAGAACTAATGCTAGAAGAATTTTTTTATTTTTTATTTTTTGGTAATGCTAGAAGAATATTTAGATGTGTCATTTTATTTATTTAACAATGTGGGTTTAGCGCGCTGTGTACGTACTACATTGGGTTGTTCGAAATTGGAATAAAGTGTGTGCGGTACTGCAGGACCAGCCAATCGCTGTGCATTAGTCTGGACGGTGGGGGCCGGTTTTGTTTGTTATCTTCCTTTCCTAATTCCCCCCCCACCACCCCACCCCCCCCCCCCGCGTAATATCTTTGGCTAATGAGTTTCAGTCCAAGATTAAGTTGCAAACTTGCAATTATTTGGGGAAGAGGGAGAATCAAATTAATCAATAGTTGTTTATTGCCAGAGAAAATCACAAGGGAAAATTCTTTCCTCGTGTCGTGTTGAGATAAAATTGATACATTTTTTAACACACAAGAAGGACCTCTAATAGTGTGTATATTTTAAGGATAAATTACACATTATTCTCGTGAAGTTTTTGTTCATTTTCACTATTTGACACATAATTTTTATTTTATAACGCATAATTATTGAGATTTTGACTCATATATATATATATTATTAATGAGATAAGTATTAATTTTATTTATTTATTATCATTAACAAGTGTATTATTGGAGATTTAAAAAATCTAAATTAAGAATATAAAAAATCTGTTAAGATTTTGAAAACTGAAGAGTATAGGAGACAAATGAAGTTTTTTTGAAAATCAAGAAAGTTTTGCTATAAATAAACTCAATGGCCTAAATGTGTAGTAAGACAAAGAAAAAACAAATGACATAAAGATTCTTCAGGTTATAAAAGAAGGTGTACAATGAACTTTAAGTCGGGTATGAGTTAAGTGTTTTAAGTGCATGATTACTCTTGTATTGTTTTGCTTTTATAGTGAAGAGTGATTTATCTTTTAGGTGAATGTAGACATATGATTTGTTAAATTACGTTAAATTCTTGTGTTTATGATAGAGATTACATGTGAGAAGTACATAATCTCTTTTAACGTAAGTCTTAAATATTACTCGTAAATACGTGCAAATTGTCATTATTAAATTTAATAAAAAATACAAGTTTACACTTTTTATCACAATTTAAGAAAATTATGTATTATAAAATAAAATTTACGTATAAAAATAAAAATGGATTAACTCTTTTAGAGGATAATGCAAAATTTATTATTTTTTAAATGATCTTTTACAATGTTATGAAAATTGAGTCCGACCGATCTGGTCAGTCCACTGTATACTAACCGGTTCGATCTAATATGTATAACCCGGTATTTTTCGGTTGGGTTGCATAGTGCATGCTCTACCACCCAAGCCAACAATGCTTGTGGTTATATAATTTAAACATTTGATAGTCCTCAAATTAATAAAATAAGTTTACATTCATTATTCATTTTATATTTAATTTATTAAAATGTTACTTATCAACAATTTTTATGTTAGTAAAACAAGATCTTTAGTTTGAATAAATTTAGAAGGTATTTAAAATATCAAATTCTTGATATATATATATATATATATATATATATATATATATATATAAAATTAATAAATTATTATTATTATACTCCAATTTAACAATAGTAAATCATGAATCAATCCCTTTATGGATTCAATCATTGATTCCGTTTTAAGAACCTAGCAAGTTTCACCACTGCTTAAAACATATGTTTGCTACTTTGGCACATGGATTAGTTAGGAAAGACCATGCAAAACAAGCAATTACCCAACAATTATTTGGCTTCGAGGTATCTCCCTTATAAAGGATTGGCCACTAGCTAGTTTGAACAACTATCGATAGGGATAAAATTTCAATCCAAATTATCCAATGAACACTAATTGGACGTACTGATAAAGGTAAGGTTTCCAAACTAAACACAGATAACTAAACACAAGTGCCTCTTAGAGTTTAACCAATCTAGCAACATTGATACATTTGCGCGTCCAATATGATTTATTGATTTAGATAAAAAAACAACACTTGTTTGCTTCGATCTGTTGCCATCATTCAATTGAGTAATGGTACTTAAAACCAAGGATTCCACACGAATCCAACGCAGAAACAAAAGCAGCCTTTATATAGAAGTGTAGTTGCAGGTCCGTCCCGATAAAATGAAATAATAATGAGTTTTGTTATATCTTTTAAAAGTTTTTTTAATAATTTTTTAATATTAAATAAAAAATATTTAATAAAAAAGTAAATATATTTAATATCTTAAAAATATAAAAAATATACAATACTTTATTTATTTAATAATATTTAATCTTTCTAATACTAAATAAAAAATATTTAATAAAAAATAAATACATTTAATGTCTTAAAATATAAAAAAATTTAACATTTTCTTCATTTAATAATTAGAAAAATTGTGTAAAAAGATTTAAAATTATTCAAATAATTATTCATCTTACTTACATTTGCTGTCACATATGTTATTTATAAGCTTAGATTTTTGTTACAGTCAAATGCAGTGTGTAATTAATTAACCTCTAATTGTAATATTAATATCATAAAAATCAAGAGGAAAAGGATATATTAACCTTTTTTTTCATAAATAATATATAGTTATATACTATATAGCAGCGTGAAATATTTACAAGTCTCAATTAAAGAATTACAACATCAAGGAATAAATTCAAAGTAATATATATTACATTTTTTTTATAACGCTTATGAGGTTTTATTTTTATAAAATTACTTGATTATATAATTCATACATTATGTAACCCAAATTGTTCATGTGATTTGAGCTATGCATACTTCATGCATGCGTGTTGTTAAAGTTGAGAGGAAAAAGTGTATATTAATTTTTTAGCTGTCTAGTATTTTTCACAATCTTATCTGAATATTACCTGCACCATGAAACAAAAATATCAATATTAATTCAAGTGATGTAACAAGTATACTTTAAAACTCTCTTTTTTTTTTTTTAAAAAATGTATTACTTCAAGCTACTTTTCATTTCATTTTTTCCTTTTATAAAGCTAAATTATGTAAATGTCACTTTGAATTATTTGTTTTCGTGACAACAACAGGCATTAGCTTTCAATGAGCCATCTAACAACTAGCAAGTAGTCATGTTAGGCTGTGGTTGAGCCATTTGTAGAACAAGAATGTGTCAAGATTATTATAGAGGTTATACCATGCAAGTTAGGCGCATAATTCATGTGACAATGTCATTGTATTAAGCACAATTGGATGTACGACATACATCTTGAACCTAAAAAACTGAAAATTACTTCTTACCTACCATATGTTCGCATCCGTCCAGAAATTTCTAGGTCATATTTAAGGCATATACAGCATAAATCATCTCACTTTCATTTCCTGATAGAATAAAAATGCTTTAAGTGGCCCCAAAATTTTTATGGCACGACTATGATGCATTCCATTATTTCCATCACAATAAAGGAAGTGGCCACAGCTTGACGCATATATCTAAAATTGAAAAGTAAATATTGTGTGTCAGATTGAATCTGCAATATGACAACGTGCAAACCAAAATCAGGTGCAATAATTAGAAGAGGAAATGCTATTTGTATAAATTGGCATTCACAATTTATTTTTTTTAATCTGAAGCATTCACGAATATTTTATAAGCTCGAATTATCAATTTATCAAACTTACGTTTTTACACTCAACATTTGTAAAATTATTATTAATATTGTGCATTTTTTTGAAATTTTATTTGGCATAATTTATTTTTCATAAAGTTTAAAACTTTTAATTTGTGTAATTCAGTTCATCAACTATCAAATATTATTATCAATTTTAGTATCATAATAGAAAAAGATAAATTTCACACACAGATATATAATAAAAATTAATTACACTAATAAAATTTTTAAAATTTAATTACACATAGAATAAAATAAAGTTTTTTAAGTCTTTGTAAAAAAAATAAATACAGGATTTCCTATAAATGAATTAAACTAACGGGTGATATAGAATTTACGGGGGGAAAAAAGAAAAGAAAAAGGCATGATGATTACCGATTTGATTTTATTAAAGAAAAAATAAGCTAAAAGTGATTGATTGATATGGAAGTAGATTACGTGCATGTTTTGTAGAGATTTTGATTAATTTTTTTTTGAGAAAAAAGTTGTTGTAATAGTATTTAATTATGTTTGTTAAAATTAGTTTAGGCTTTTACAATGAAATTTAATGTAAAATAAAAAATTTTTAAAATTGATTTTTATAATCTTTAAAAATCGAAGTTTATGATTTTAAATATGATTATTCCTATTTTGATATGTAAATACCATTTTCATCCTCAATCAAATAATTTTTTAATCATTTTATACTTATTTTAATAATTTAATGCATAAAAGTGATCTTTTTTATATCATCTAAACGAATCGATTAACTTAAAATCACTTTACAGCTAATGCATCTAAACATAAAAATGAATCAATTATAATCGATTATAACAAAAAGCTTTTATACAATAATCAATTACTAAGCATAATCAAATTTTTACAACTATCCTAAACACACCCTACAATTTTAAATAAATTTTATTTATAATATTAAAATTCAAATCTTAAAATCATCCTTTTGGAAAGAATTTTATCTAATCATTAATCCTAACATGTAGGATGGCCTCACGAAAGTGAGATACTTGATCAAGGACAACAAAAGAAGAAGAAAGAAGCAAAATATTTCTGGTGAATTAGGTACCTATGGTCCACGTCTGATAATTGGTAAACATAATCAGCGAAGCGACGTGCCACTGCCTCTAATACTCCAAACGCCGCGTTTCTACGATAGCGGAGCACAGTACAGCACAATCACTGGGAACGTTTTCTTTCTGTTTCCGACTCTCCTCCTCGATAGATAATGCGTGTAAGTCCCTTTTTATGGTCTGATCCCTATCTCGTTCCATTCCAAGTAAATCAAATAAAGATCAATGTTTTTAGGGTTTTTCAATTCATCATCATGTCACCTATTTTGCTTCGAACATTTTATTTTATGATTATGATCAACATTTCGGTTGATGCAGATTAGAAACTTCATAGAAGTGGGCCCACCAAGCTCAGTCAGATACTTAGTCGGAGCGGCCATAATGAGATCGGAGTGGTATTACCGTCGGTTACATGATGTTCCGAAACAAACGAGTCCCCTCCTCTACCTCCTATTCCTACTCGGCTACTCCAAACACACGTACTTCTCAGACGCCTGCCTTTATGTTTCTAGATTTTCCTTGGAAACATGCCCAAACTAACCTAGATGTGCTGTGCTGCCTCTGTTGCTATTCCAGGAACAAGGTTTTGATATAGAAACAAAGACAAGATGATGAACTGAGGGGGCTCATTTGGTGGATTTGGATTTGTCACAACTCAGAAGTTTCGTTGGGAAGTGATTGATAACAGATCTACAATTAGTGCAATTGTAAATGCCAATCCCAAATCTCTTAAGTGGTTTGTTCACCAGATTCTTAACTCACTTTCATTACATTTTACTCTTCGAATTCACTATTGTGCATCTTATTCTTATTACTTGTTTATGAAATTTTTCAACATTCACTTTTTGGAATTTTTTAACGCATATTAAAGAATCAATATTAAAAAATATTAAATGAAAAGTGCAACATTTAATATATTAGAAATTTAAAAAGTTATGCACTCATTTCTGACAAATTTTTTCGTGGACACGATTTATAATGTTTTTTTTTAAATACTTAAATTATTATTTGATATATATAAAAATATTATTAAAAATTTGTATAATTTATAATGATTTTTATCATATTATACATGTCAAATAATAATTTGAGTGTCTACAATAAATCGTATCTATTTAATAATTACTCATTCATTTAATATTTTTCACTTTTAATTCATTAACAAATGTTTTTGGGCTACTCATTAGAAAAAAAAATTAATTTATTTTCCTAAATGGAATAAGAAAGATCTGGCTCTTGCTGACATTCACTAATGAGGGTATTTTAAATCTTATGGTTTCCTCTGGTAGGGAATAAGAACTTGGCGCTGCGTCTTTAGTAATTAGGATATGTAATATCAATATATTGCGTATATATATATTTGCCAAACATTTTTGCATACAAAGTATGTTCATATAAAGTAAAGTAATAATACTTACATAGACTTTATTTTTACAAATCTTTTACATGCTCCTATGCAAGTCATTGAATAATTTATTAGTTCTATTCTAACTTTTATGTAATGGTGCAGAGTTGTCAAAGGCTCTGCAAGATTTACAAAGATAAATAATAATACTGTTTGGATATTTTGGGGTATTGTTCAGATCTTCAGATACGAGCATGGCATTGGATTGCAAATTTATATATACTACCGCAGAAATCCTAAACCATGGAAAAGTATCCCAATTTCTTCCTACATATTTGTCTCAATTCTGTGTTGCAGGCAGTTTGCTATAAATTTGTTTGGTAATACAACTTGTGCTTGAATTAATTACGGAGGATCTACACAAAGGCTCGATGCTTTCTGGATGTATCAATAATATAGCAACTCCCTCAAAATTTCCATTTACCATTAATATCAACTGCTAATCATTGTTTCGGGTATGAGGTAAAGATTCTCCAAGGAAAATCTCGAAAATACTTCTACAAGTTTAAACATCAAACAGCCTGTAGCAGCGTACATTGCCGTTCAGTATTAAGCCCATCACAGAATCGCACACTTTTCTGTATAGAAACCACACATTTTGATTCTCACACATTGGACCTCTCAATTTCTTCTAATAGGGAGTGTTGAGATTATCAATACCACAAATTGATACAGGAGAGGAAATTATCCAACCGAGGCACGATTCCCCTCCTTTTCTAATGAAGTAGTTGATCTACCTGGTGCATTACGACAGTGTCTACTAGATTCGGAAATATAATGAACTGCAGACAAAATTAACTTGTCACGAACTATGCCACCTCCCTAGAGCCTCACCAACACGAATTCTATCCCCACGTCTGACACAGAACTTGAACTCTTGTGATGAATCGTCCTCATGGAGCTGTTTTGAAATTGGAGCTTGGAAAACAAGCACAACTGTTGATCCCATGTTGAAAGCAGCCAACTAGGGATCAGAAAAACAAAAAACTATATTATGCCAAATCTATTTGATAGCTCACAATTAGTTTCAGTACCATAAACAAAAAGGAACCGAAATTCATCAGCACCTCTACAATCTCTCTAGTTATTTTAAAACAAACCAATTTATACAGTTTTCCAAGTATCCTAATTCAATTATGATCCTCTTTGGTAGTTATATACATTTTGTAGTATGTGTTTAATTTAATTTGTAACAGTGAATCAAAGCACAGAAGTTCTAAAAGACAATTAAATCACACTTCTAACCTCATCCCCTTTCTTGAGCATCCTACCAACACCTTCCCATTCATAAACCCGTTCTTCAGGAGGCTCTGAATGTAGCAACTTCTTCCTTGGCTTGTTGGTTTGAAGTTCGGGCTCAATGAAAAGCTGCCATGTTAGAGTTTAAACTGAAGTCATTAATGAAAAAGCCAGTCAATGACAGGATATTAGCAATTGTAAATACAAACAAGTTATCCCTACCATTGGGTTAAAAGTCTGCTGGCTTTTATTTTTAAATTCTCATATCATTATCTTTATAAAGGAAACATAGTGTTGATCCATGCAAGCTGATATAGACATGCATAAATGCATGTTATAGCATGTTTAGTGAACTTATTGGGAAAGTAGGATTTGCAAAACTAACTACTATTTTAGCCTTTTCCCAGAGTTGCTTAACCCTTCCCAATATATCCCAGGTAATGGACTTATGGGAAGTTGCTCACTAGAATGTTAGAGTAGTATTATTACATGGTTAAGGAACTACGGACAAACCTCAATTGACCCAATATTTGTGGCGCCAATTGCAGCAAGAGCCATAAACCCTTCCTGCCATAGACCTTCAAGAACAACCTGAACAATTTATAGTGTGTGTCAATAAGACAGCAGGTGATCATAAATTGAAGAGTGAAAGAAGTTAATCAGGGTGTCATGAATCAAATCAATTGAGAATTGCATAAGTAAATAACATCCAAGGCAAAATAAAGGCTTTAATTATAGAAGACCAGCATGATGAACTTATTTATAAAGAAGGACCCATTAACTACTTGAGTGGTTAATCCTGTCATCAAGTGGTGAATGATTAACCATTTTATGACAGGATTCACCACTTTGTTAATGGGATCTTCTTCATAAATAACTTCATCTACTGGTATTTAATAGTAATTCTCCCCAAAATAAAAGCAAGACAAGGGCAAAAGACAAAATTAGGAAAATTCCCAGAGTTTATATGGAGTACTGAGTACACACCTAGAGAGAATGCCACTCCTACCTAGAACTAAAAGTCATAATAATTTGATTATTTCTCAAGGAAGATATTCAAATGAGAACAATAGGGAAATTCAGAGAAAGTGTGCCTTTTACTTACACAACAGGTGGAACAGCTTCTAGTTTATTTTTCAGGAAATAGATTCATTATTTCAAGAGCAAAAGTTTTCTTTGTAGAGTTATAGATCAATGTGCCATTTTGGCATAACTTAAGTGGTGCAAGTAGGGTGGAATTAAGGTAGAAGTCTTAAGTTCAATTTCTATTTAAATCGCAAAAAATAAGGAGATAGGCACAATACGCTGACATTGCCCATGGTTATCAGATATAAATTACCCTCTCGTTCTCAATATAGAGGTTTCTAATTGTTCTTGTAGCACGTTCATTCATGGGATAAAGACGGCCTGCAAAGTAATAATAAACCAAACAGATAATAAGAATATAATAAAACTAATTAGAAATTAACTAGTGTGCTGCATGATAACCAAGAAATGCAAAACTTGAAAATCTACAGTTCTACTTCACTATTTTCTCCTACTGCTTCCAATAATTATTTTTAAAATAATATACATAATAAACAGGTAGTTTTGATTTACCGAGCTTAAGTTAACATTTATCCACCCTCAATCCAAAAACTGCAACAGTACACATCAGTAATCAAACATAAAAGGTGCCCTGGGGGAAAAAAAGAAGGGAAAACAATTTGAAATGAAGAAGCCATATAAGCAAGTTATGATGAAGCTTTTCATTATTTCCTAGCAGAGTACATTCCTAATGATCACTGGTAGAAATTACTAGGCAGCTTACAATAAACAGAAGAGTTCATGACTAAGCAATGAATTAGTTTTTCTTCAACTCAAGGACTAAACAAAGATAGGGAATATCATATATCATCACTAATATGAAAAGGAATTTTCACCCCACATTCATTCTTGAAAGCGTTTCTGTTATCATCTCAAGCCCATGAGGAGAGCCCATCCCAAAAAACTAGCCAATTGGGTGGGAAAGCCTCATGGCTTAAGTACCACATTAAGCCTATTTCTTTGCTCGATGTGGGACATAACATTGCATACCCTTTCGAAAGCCAGTGTTTGCGATGGCCCCATTTGTGCCGGCCAGCTCTCAATGAAAGCACCAAATTGTTATAACTCAAGCTCATAAGGAGAGTCCATCCAAAAAGACTTGCCTATTGGGGGCTTAAGCACCACATTGAGCCTCTATCTCACTATGGGACATAACAGTTTCTATTTACTCATAACAATAAGTCCCAGGGGTTAAGTGATATACTTATGCACACACCAAGGGAAAACAAATTAACACAAGGTGTTATTCTCAATTTGTTAGACTGTTAAGGTTTGCATGAGATGGTTTACCAGAAAAATGCCTGCGGACAAGAATGTTCCAGTCAGCTGGGGAATGTATCCGATGGTAATCTCCAGGCTTTAAGTAAACCACACAATAGAAAAGGCCTCTCTTTGGGCTGCAATATAAAATTTTTATGATGTATGGATTGTCATGCATTACATTCAGTTTCGGTAGCAATAAAAATATATAGCAGATACATTGGTTTTGGTGGGCCAGAGATCAATGCAAAACAATCATATACATTTGATGTGAAAAAGTTACATTTTTAGCACTACGAAATGCTGGCTTCTGAACTATATGCAAGCAATACAAGTGTTGAAATACAAAATTTGAATGTTATTTAGTTCAAACTACTCTAAAGTTTCCTTTATAATTGTAAAATGATAATAAGAACCATACAGAAAGAGAAGTAGGGCTCATTTCTTGAAAAGATATGACAGAAAAAGAATTGTTATTTTCAATTAAAAAAGAAAAAGAAAAAGAAAAGGAATTTTCTAATTAAAAAGGTTTTACAGCACCCTCAGGCCCCTTATCCCATTTAGTCAAACGGTCCTGATTTCTATTACAGCTACGCAGCAAGCTTGGCAAATCATAAGTTTCTATCAGTTGAAGCCATTGTATGGTGGAAACTGGAACCAGTTTAAAACCTACCAGAAATACTCAAATGATTGTTACAAATATCGATTATCATGTGTCATGATATAAAAAATTAACAGAAGATACATGACGAAGATCAGAGTTAATCTGAGTGAATTAACAGATAAATATATAGATCTGTGATTTTCTTCAAAACCAGATCCTATTTAATTACAAATGCTTACAACTAGATGAAGTTAGACATTAGCAGAAGAAGGCAATTAGAAATACAACATCAAATTACCATGATGTAGGGTCCCAAACTTTTGGGGAAGCTAATGAAACTCTCCACCATGATTTCTTGCTCTTCTCAGTAGTTATTGATTCACTATGCTCCTCTTGCACATTACCATCAGCTGTTGTTGGAAGGAAAGGGCTTGCACCAAGAAGCGAAAAAACGGAATATGAAAACCCTTTAACTTGTTCAATCATTGCCCCTGCTCCCCTTAACTCCCCAAATCTTAAAACTGTACCATCCACAGGACTAATCTGCGAAAATTAAAGATGATCAAACATGTTACGTATCAACTGAAAATGGTACAAACGAAGACGTTTGAGATTTCCAAATAACTGGTACCAGTTACCAGACATTGTGGATCAGCATCGATAGGCCTGGAGCCTTCTTTCAAAGTGCGAACAAAAAAATCCCTTAAAGAGGCATACTTGTCTAGAGGTAAAGCAGCTTCTTCTAAATCTGAGATGTCAACAGGAATTAGGATCATATTTACACAAATCCTAGATCATAGTTTAACATGATCAAATTCTGCCAGTTTCACGACATGATGGCTATAGCAGCATATTATAATGAAATGAAGAAAATATTAACATAAAAATGGAAAGGAAAAACAATCATACTTGAATGGAATGCCCTAGCCCAAGCTCTATAGACATGTGGCCTCACCCACACTGGAATTTCCTGAAAATTTTTCCCGAATAGGTAAAATCATATAATAATATAACATGCAAAAAAAGCAAGACTATAGACAATATGGGGACCATAAATCATTTTCAAATTTAAATGGAGATAGAAAATTATTATAGTAAAAGTATACTTAAAAGTCTTCAAAAATATGCTGTTTTTATATCTTTTTGTACTTTCATGTTTTCTGAATAGGAGCTCTGCTCTGCTTGTCCTCCTTTATTATGTACTTTCCCTCCTATCCTTCTAATAATATTTCTTTGTTTTCCATATATAAAAGAGTCAACAATTTATTTCTTCATCAGATTTATTGTACTTATCATTACTCAGAATATTGTTTATCCGTATTCTTACTACCAGTAGCAATAGGAGGGGAACAAAATTGCAAATATAAAAAATAAAATTACAGCTCAATAAATATAAATTTAAAAAAGGATATTCAAAGCTCAAGTTGACTTCTTACCATGCTTGTCAAGTATCCCCAACATCTAGAAATTGAACGCAGAGGCAGTAATCTCAAAAACGTAGCCTAGTGTTGACAAGGCCATAGCACACATGTCTCAGAATTAAAACTGAATAAGTGCACTGATACACACACACACAAAAACAACAATTTAACTGTTTTTTTTTTTTCCTTTTAGGGATGGGGAATAATAGGGGGTAAAAGTATAAATCATACCTTTACATCAGGTTGGAACTCCAACTCAATTCCTTTCTCCCGCATCTTTTCAGTCTGCCACAAGGGTAAACAAATTTTTTTATAGATGAGTATCAAAACTACAACTAATATAAGGCTTCAATTGAGTAAACAGATAAAATAAACAGTAAATCCAATAAATGAAGCAAAACACTTGAAAAAAATTCCAGTATCATGGCTGAAAACACAGTTTAACATGTAGCACAAACAGAAGGTCTCACACAGGTCCAGTAGTAATCTCTACTAGCAATAAAGACGCAAATTCTCATCTGTCTTGAGTGTTAAAGAACATTCTGTTTTTCTTTATTTGCTCTGCTTTTGTAGTGTCCTCAAATAACTATTGATGAATAACAAAAAGGAGGGATCAGACAGAAATAACCTAATGTCAATGATCAATCACTCACAAGTCACAATGGCATAGATGATGCAATTGGACTCTACAACTTGATAATCCAGCAAATAAACCTCAAGCAGCACGTGAGGCTTAGGTAAGGGGGAGAAAAACAAAGTGGACACTGATGTTGCAAGAAGAATCAGTGGGGCAAGTGGCAACCAAACCAAAACTTGCCCTAGCCAGCTAGCCTAAAGTAGTATGCATTATGAGTTATAAAAAATGTGCACCTTCTTGTCATCATACATTCGACGAGCATGGAGAACACCAAGCATAAGTATGGTAGCTATTGTTGCGCCAGGTAAAAGAAAAGAATCCCCTGCACACTCTCATAGCAGCAATAAGCTCAAAGCTTGTGAACATGGCACATCATACCATCCATAATACATAAAATAAAATATGACAATTACAAGATATTCAGACGAGGTTCAGTATTTTGAAATTTACGAATAACGTTTAGCCTTGCTTCCACAAGAAGATTATGGCTATTACACTATTTTCAAAAAAATTACTCATGATAGAGGTTGTAAATGGAGAAGCAACTGACCTTGAGAATTTCCACTACCGCCATTGACAGAAGCTCGAGCTGGAGCGGTTTGAAACTTTTTGTTGAAGGAAGTGAAGGAGCGAGTCTGGTTAAGGAAGCGAGTAGGCTGAGGGAGTACAGGGAACCTGTGCGAAACCCTATATTTCATTTTTAAAAATTATGAAGACAGCGCTGAGCTGCTAATTGCCATGGTCTGTTTTGATTTAACGACGGAAAACACACCCGGGCGGCCGGGGTGGGGGGCGGCGCTCTGCTTCGACAGTTCACTTATGCTGTCGATACCAGAGATATCATCATATCGCTGCAGCAAGTAGTAATCAGTTTGGGTACTCTGTTCTCAGGGGTTTAATTCTTGATTCGTGTGTATGAAAATAAAAATAAAAATGGATCTGTCTCTCTCTTCGGAGTTAAATAGTACCGCATAAAATTAGTTTTTTATCTTCTAGACGGAGGAATACTATGGAGAAAACCTAAAAAAAGACTTAGGCTTTATGAATTTGTGGTAAATGATGGAATATAATGGAATTCTATATAACTAGTTTGTTAACCCGTGCGATGTAATAATTATAATTGGATCAGCTAATTAGTTATTTAATTAACTGAGAAGATGCTGAAGGTATTGCAATAACTGGACATAGAATCGGCTATCAAGTTATTAGTTATTATTTCAATTAAATCCTGAATCATACTTCCCCTTTTCTTCTTGCTAGTGATATTTGTTGAGTAAGTGAAATAATTTTTTTTTACATCTTTTTAGGATATTATGTATTATATGTGCACAAATTTTACTTGCTCCTGAACTGTTAGTGCTGCCATCTTTTAGATACACTCACTCGTTGGTGTAATAGATTTGTTCTAAACTTCTCTCTTTCAAATGTTTCTTTCATTTGCATGTTTTCTTTGAAATTGTGACCTATCTTAAATGACACTTAAATAAATAATCTTTCATAAATGAAAGTAAATGATGATCTTAATATCTTTAACTTACATAATGATACTTTAAAATTAGTGTGATAGTAATTTGAGCCTATATCCTCACAGAATAACATTGTCTTCCCTTAAAGTAACATGTAGATAAACTAAACATTCATATTTGCGACCAAGCTAACTTAGTAGAGATCGATATTGCTCAACCACAAAAATTTTGAATGTCATAACACAAGAATAAGAGTAATGACTAAGAAGTGAAGGCTTCTTCAAATTTTTCTAGGTAACTCCCAAGTATGATAGACTCATAAAGTAAAACCACAAAAAAAAAATGTCAACTTATAATATGCTTTAACTTGTACGTGTAATGATGAATATTTACATCCATGTTCATACATGTTTTCTTAAATGGATTAAAGACTGAAATAAGACTACATGTGTACCCATACTTTTACAAAAAATAGAATGATTAAAACAAAGTTCATGAGAATTTACGAAGCTTTGTTGCAATCTTGGCCAAATAGTGAGAATACTCCATGTATATGTTTCTCGTAACATCCTAATACAAATTATCGTAAAATAAATAAAATATTTTAAAATAAATCACATTAAGCATGTTACTTCTAAAAATGCATAAAATAAAAACTCATAATAACTTATATAGTCATCATAAAGAGCTACGAATGATAAAAATGTCATATATTCATACATCACTGGCTAACAAATCATATTGTATACATAAGTTTTTACAAATAACTAGAAAAATATAAATATACAATCTGATTCAGAAACAAAATAAAGCTTCTAAATTAAGCCTTCTGCTTCTTCTTTTTCTTGTCTTTTTCCTTTGAAAGAACTTCACCTGAATTTACATGGAACACACAAGAGTGAGAAATCACAATTTCTCAATATATACATATTAAGATCAACAGTTAATCATTTACAACAAATAAATCAACTGAACACAAAATTACATTTTATGTAATAGAATATTCGATAAACAACAATATTAAAGAATCACTCATACAATCTTAAGATACTATCGAATGAGTAACCAAACAATCAATCAGTCTAGCAAGGACAACTGCTCATACAATTGTTAACCATGCAATGCTTTATGATATGAGGTATGATTATGCTCAAACAAGATCCTAATATTATGAATATGCAATGCAAATGCAGGTTTTAAATATTGAAAACACAAGCTACTTATTTCTCAGAAACCTCTGTTTCTTATATATATAGAGCAAGATAAGCCAAAAAAAGTATAAATCCGCTTGAAAATAGGTAGACATTTTCCTCTCACTGCGTAGGAGTACTATTGCCACCCTCATACTGGTAACCCTGACCATACAAGCATAAATGCAATGATAATTTAGATCCAATACATCATTCTTAGGTCATATGATTGTGCACACCATCTAAGGTCACAATACATAGGAAACAAGCAAATACCCAATTTGAAAACCAAATATATAGGCTACATTTTAAACACTAGATATAGGAATCCTAGCCTCACTTATCCAACAAAGGTAGCAAGATTCATATCTCTAGCTAAACAGTATCTAGAACATCCCACAATCACTCACAAGTGATTTAGAAATCAACCTCATGTTGACCAAAGTTCTAAACACTAACCTAGGCATTCTGTCACACTTGAATGTCTAAGAATTTTTCAAACTTTCCATATATGCAAGTTGATAATTCTATCAAAGAAATATCCCTAAAAGTGTTTCTTTACACCCTAAAAGACTTGCACAATTGATTCCATAGCGTGTTCTTCTAAGCAACAGGCGCTTGGGCATGCATGGACAGAGCAGTTGAGCGCCGAGTGCCTAGCAGCAAAACTTGCATAATTTTGCAGCAAAGAGCAATGTTACATTAGCATCACTATGCTAAAATCATGTTTTTGCCCTGTCTCAGCACTTGAGCACATAAGGACGGCACGCTTGAGCGCGCGAGCACCATAGCGTGTTCTTCTAGGCAACAGGCACTTGGGCGTGCATGGACAGAAAGGTTGAGCGTCGAGCGCCCAACAGCAAAACTTGCATAATTTTGCAGCAAAGAGCAATGTTCCATTGGCATAATTACGAAATTTGATCACTTCAAATTTGTTCCTCGGTGATTTTAAGTCTCAAACAAGTTCATAAACATGAGAGAAATATAAAATACTAATTGATTTCATAAAAAATGAATCATTACATCAAATCACTCATCCAAATCCCTAAAATAAACACTTAGAGCATTTTAGATCCAAATGAAGAATTTCCAATTTCTAATCCAAACTCTTAGTATGAATAAGTCATAAAACACATTTAAAACGTATCCAAGTAAGAAATTCACTTAAAACACCACAAGAACTCATTTTGGCATATTAAACCTCAAATAGCTTAAACATGAAAAAATGAGAAAAGATGAAGTTCAAGCTCAAAAACCCTTACCTCAAGAACTCCCTCTCTTGCTGCTGTTTTTGTCCAGCCATGAAGAAAAGAGAAAAAGTGAGAAATGTGAGCAACAAAGTCTCTTAAAGAAGTCCAATAAGAAGGTTGTAACCGTGGACAGTTTTAAGCCTTTAGTTATAACATCGGTACTTCCCGATATGTTAAAAACACTCAGATTTAGCTAAATCAAGTTTTTCAAGTTCCAACAACTTTAAAATAAGTACTAAGATTCATTAAAAAAAGTCATTTCACCAGTATCATAATTTTTCATCTATGTGACTAGTCAATCTAGCATTAAAACACACAACCAGTATGCCTAAAAATACTAAACGAACTTTGATTATTCTCAAACTTTAACCACATCACAGAATATATATTCGTGACTTAGAAATAAATTATCCACATCTATTTTCATTAGCTAAGTCATTTAAGCTAATATCTGAGTCATTTTAAGCTATTTTTCACCTCTTGGCTTTCAGTAAAGTGTCTAAACTAACTCAGATTATCACAAAATTAAACAGACATGTTAAGCAATTATTAAACTACTTCTGTAACTAATTACAAGTCTAACATGTTGAAAATGATGTTACATTTCTCCTAAAATACTTGCATATTATGTGCAGGTAGTAATTAAGTATAAGATTTTTGTTGAAGTCCTTATAGTATACAAAGAAACTATGACTACTCTTTGGTAATAAAAGTTATGGATAGTCTGCTCCAATTAAAAGTGGCACCTATTATTGACATTTTTTTACACATGAGAAAAACAAAAGAGGTAAATTATCATATATTATAAATTATAAATTATAGATAAGCATTACATAACTAAGCCATCTAAATACGGTCCACTAACTTATAATGATCCACCCAAAAGAAATAGACAATTACCATAAAGAAAAAGAAAATAAATCACTAACCTTGTTACAACCTTGAGATTTGTTTCCATTATCAACAATGGCCTTTTCTTCTGACTTCCCATCAGTTACAACTTCAAAAATAGTTGAAAGATCATTGATCAAGCTAAAGAAGCACCTCTTGGCCTAAAGAATCAATGGAACCATCAATTAAAAGTGGGATCCATATGTCATTTCACAGCAGACGTTAAGCAAAAATGCTACAACAAAGAAACTTGAGAATGAGAAGCTATAAGGGAAAATTGCAAGTAACAAATGATAAATTAAACTCAGTGGCATATGTTTCCCTTAAGTATCTTTGGGGTCTATAATCTCCTTTGCACTACACTAAATCAAAAAGGGGAAAAACATGAATGGGGAGAGTTAAAGCAATAAGGGAGAATAATTTGTAATACATTGAGTACATATTACTTAGAGTTCTTAAATTATAGAACAAATGTAGATTTACCATTTTACATCAAAGATGATAAAGACAATTTAAATGAAAAAGATTTACAACAAACTTCCAAGACTACATACTGTTAGAAATATATGTAATTAGGTGTAAATTGTTAGTACAGTTGTTAGTCCCACATCATGTATATTGTGTAATTATTTATTACTTATTGAATATATATTCAGTCTAGTTGTGTAGTTGAAACACACGGTTCAAGATATGTCTTTCTTTTTCTTTCTCTCTCAACATGGTATCTAGAGCCTAGAAAAGGCAAATCCTAGAATCAGTCCTACCCGGAGGACCCACTCGTCCCCCTGCCAAAATTTTTCCAACATCACTCCGGTGCCGGATCTCCTATGTGCTCCTTTCATGGGCCGGTCTCTACGTCTACCACCGCCGACGTCCTTTCCGGCCATCTCGGAGCGCCTCCCTCTCCGGCCGATCCTCGAATACAGCCCGGCCGCCCATCCACGCGCCCACACGCGCGAGTACAGTGGGCTGCGTTTCGCACCCTCGCGCATCACTCCGGCCGCGCATGACGGCGCGTCAGGCCTTCTTTCCGGCCGCCGTTCGTCCCACCGTGGTCGTCGGCCTCTCCTCTGTTGAGCCCAGTCCTCCACTTCCCCAACCGCACTCATAAGACGTGTCGTACACCTTCCGTATACGTTTCAGGTACTGATTCATTGTGTTTTTTGAGTTATTTGTCATCTGATCCATGGCTTCCTTGAGTCCTACAGATGCTCCGAAGGTAGAACATGGTGTTTTCAGTAATTATATCAGTGTCTCTCTTTCCACTGACAAATTAGATGGCACTAATTATGATTCTTGGGCCTCCGACGTCAAACTTTGGCTTACCGGTCAAGGGTACGAGAATCATCTCACTACCACGGTTGATTCTGTGCCTGAAGCCGACCGTCCCAGGTGGAAAAAGATTGATGCTCAATTGTGTAGTGTGCTTAAGTCCACCATCCACTCTCTTTGAAGCGATTTTTCTGCTCATTTGACCAGTGAATCGTGTGGGCGCAGCCAAGGTCCTCTACACCAATGATACTCGCGATTGTATGGGGTTTGTCATGATCTTATGAATCTTATTGCCCCAAGGAGGTTTGATGGCTCTATGTCTACCTACTTGAGCAAACTTCATGGTGCTCTCCACGATTTCAATGAATTTGCCTCCAGCAGATACCCCAAGAAAGGAACTTGAACAACGGAACACATTCTTCATGCTTTTGGGCCTTTATGGTTTACCCGCGGATTACTCCACCATCCGTGATCGATTTTTGGGATCTCCTACTATTCCCACTCTTTACGCAACGTGTTCTACCTTGCTTCGGGTTCCAGGCCTAAGCACGATCGATTCTCTTGTTGCTCCCATCACCGCACATCTCTTTGCCTCTCAAACCAACAATCGTGGCCGTTCTCGTTGGGGTCACTCGGTTCCAAACCTCGTCCGAAATGTGATCATTGTCATCGTTTGGGTCACACCATTGATAAATGTTGGACTTTACATGGCCGTCCTCCCCGTCATGCTAATGTTGCACGCCTACTCCACCGGACACTCTTGAGCCTTCTCCGAACCACCTAGAGCCTCTCCGGTGATTATGCAAATTTACATGGTTTGAGCAAATCCCCTCTGTTCCACTGTTTACATTGCGCACACCCCAGTACTTCATGCTATCTCTCTCATCACCTTCCTTGGCCCTTGGGTTCTTGATTCTGGTGCATCCGACCATATTTCTGGTAATAAGGCTTTGTTTTCTCAACTCTCTACTTCTGGTTATTTGCCTATGGTTACTTTAGCTAATGGTTCTCAGACACAATCTCAAGGGATTGGCACTGCTAATCCCCTACCTTCCCTCACTGTTGATTCGGTTCTCTATATTCCTGGGTGTCCTTTTAATTTACTTTCTATTAGTCATTTAACCCGTTCTCTTGATTGTTCCATTACTTTCACTAAAAATTATGTTTCTCTACAGGACCGGAGTTCGGGACGGATGATTGGCACCGGATATAAGTCCCATGGCCTCTACCAGCTCTCTAACCCTTCTCATGTTTGCTCTGCCACAGATTCCCCTCTTACCATCCATGCTCAGTTGGGTCATCCTAGCCTTGCCAAACTACAGAGAATGGTGCCGAGCCTCTCCAAGTTATCGAGTCTTCCTTGTGAGTCATGTCTTAGGGAAACACACCCGTAGTCCGTTTCTTTTGGTACTCGAGCTCGTCTCCTTTTACCTCGAATTCGATGTATGGGGTCCTAGTCGTACTATTTCTACTTTAGGGTTTAAGTATTTTGTTACCTTTATTGATGATTATTCTCGATGTACTTGGTTATTTTTAATGCAAAACAGTCCGAAATTCTCCATATTTCAAAAGTTTTACCAAGAAATTAAAACTCAATTTGGTGTTCCTATTCGTACTCTGCGTAGTGATAATGTTAGTGAATACTTATCTAATCAATTTCAGACTTTTATGGCTTCTCATGGCATTCTTCACCAAACATCTTGTGCCCATACACTTCAACAAAATGGGGTAGCTGAACGTAAAAATAGACACCTTATTGAAACAACTCGGACCCTCTTACTCCATAGTCAGGTTCCTTTTCGTTTTTGGGGTGATGCTGTCCTTACTGCATGCTACCTTATTAATCGCATGCCATCCTCTATGCTTGATAACCAGGTCCCTCATTCTGTCTTGTTTCCACATCAGCCTCTTCATTCTCTTCCGCCTCATGTCTTCGGGTCCACTTGTTTTGTCCATAATCTCTCTCCTGGTCTAGACAAACTTACAGCCCGATCCTCAAATGTGTCTTCCTTGGTTACACTCGGTCCCAAAAAGGTTATCGTTGTTATTCTCCTACTCTACGACGTTACCTTATCTCGGGCCGATGTTACTTTCTTCGAGTCTATACCCTTCTTTGAGTCGTCTCCTTCGCCTCCCGAGCCAATCTCTACGTTCCTTCCGGTTCCTCTTGTCCCCGTCACCTTTGTCGAGTCCGAGCCGCCCCACCCTCTACCCATACAGTCCCCAAAGACCACACCGTTTCTTCCACACTTATCACCGCCGACCACAACCTCCTGTACCCCGTGTCCCTCCTCTCGGATCTTCCAAAGGTCATTGCGACTTTTCTCCGAACCAACTCATTTACCATCCGACTAACTCGATCTCCTCATTGCCATGCAAAAAGGTATCCTGGTCCTACTCGTAATCTTTCTCCTCATTATATTGCTTTAAGTTATCACCGCCTCTCTTCTTTGCACTTTGCTTATCTTTCTTCCTTGTCTTCTTTTCCATCCCTAAATCTCCGGTGACGCCTTGTCCCATCCCTGGATGGAGACAAGCAATGATTGATGAAATGAGTGCGCTTCACAATAATAGTGGTACTTAACTGTCGTTGCTCTTCCTCCCGGGAAATTGTTGTTGGTTGTCGGTGGCTTTATACCAATAACTCCCGATGGTAAAATTGATCGTCTCAAAGCCCGTCTTGTGGCGAAAGGGTATACACAATTTTTGGCTTAGATTATGGGGATACCTTCTCTCCGTGGCTAAAATGGCTTCGTCCTAATTGCTCCATTCGACACCGGCCTCTTCATCAACTTGATATTAAAAATGCATTCTTGCATGGTGATCTAAAAGAAGAGGTATATATGGAGCAACCTCCTGGATTTGTTGCTCAGGGGGAGTCTTCTAGCCTGGTATGTCGTCTCCATAGGTCTCTTTATGGTCTCAAACAGTCTCCTAAAGCCTGGTTCGGACGATTCAAAGACTTGTGATTCATAATTTGGTATGATTCAAGTGAAGCAGATCACTCGTTTTTATCGCCACACGTGAAAGTTTATTTATCTAGTTGTGTATGTTGACGACATTGTTATCACCTGGAAGTGACCACCATGGCATATGTAAGTTAAAACAACATCTCTTTTTCACTTTCGGACCAAAGACTTGGGCGGGGGCGATACAATTTTAACTCTAGGGGAGAGACTAAAGATTAAATATATGTTTCTAAATATTTAAGTTTAAAAAAATTAACTATCATATAATGTAAACATAAAAATAAATTCAATTCAATTTATAATCAACATGCTTTAAATTAGAAATATTTATAATAAACACAATTGAATATAAGACAATCTTAAATTTATATCTTTAATTTTTAAGTTGTCAAAGTTGTTTCATAAAATAAAAGTCATCTATTATTGTATTTATGGTGAATTTTTTAGTAATTTTTTTAATGTAAAAAATCATGTAATATGTGAGAAAATCATCTTCTATCTTATTTTGTAACTTTATTTTAATAATTTTCATAATTAAAAAGACATACTTAATAATTATTATTGATCTGAAAAAATCAAAACAAATTGAAATAATCTATCATTCAAAGGATAAATAATTATTTTTTATTAGAGATAACAAAAAAAAAATATCATGTATATATAAGAAAAAAGCCAATTATCCAAAGTCACTGGCTCATACACGTCCCCCCATTTCCCCCACTTGGGTAAACTTCGATATTTCTTGTTGAGGTAGCTCAATCAAGGATGGTATAGTGGTGTCTCAAAGAAAGTATGCTATGGATATCCTTGAAGAAACAGGATTGTTGAATGCCAAGCCGCTTGATACTCCCATAGATCCAAATGTCAAACTCCTACCAAATCGGGGGAGCCTCTATCGGATCCTAAAGTATAGGAGATTAGTTGGGAAGTTAAACTACCTCATCAATTAAACATTTCTTTTGCGGTCGGGTGGTCCATATTCCTAAACTCTCCTTGTGAGGACCAGTTGCGTGATACTGATTCTCAAATACATTAAGGGAGCTCCAAGAGGTCTCATCTATGAAGATAAGACATACTCAGCATTGCATACTCGGATAAGGGCAAGTTCTCCTCTTCGGCAATCCACTGCGGGTATTGTACTCATTGGAGGCAACTTAGTTTCCTGAAAAAAGAAGCAAAATTTGTTGCAAATCTAGTGCCGAAGCAGAATATCGAGCTATGGCCTCACCATAACTCACTTGGTTGAAACAACTCCTCAAAGAACTTCAATTTGGTGAGGTTATAAAATGACACTCATATGTGACAATCAAGTCACTTTGCATATAGCTTAAATCAAAAATGAAAAGACCAAACATATCGAGGTCGAGTCATTTCATCGGCAAAAGATTCTATCGGAGACATCATCATTTGTCAACTCAAATGATCAGTACATGTCTTACCAAGTCCCTAGAGTTCCACGAATAAGTTATTTATGAACAAATGTATGATTTATATGCTCATTTTTGGAAATATATGTAATTAGGTGTAAATTATTAGACAATTTTAGTCCCAAATGTATATTGTGTAATTATTTATTACTTATTGAATATATATTCTTCCAGTTGAAACACACGGTTCAGTATATGTCTTTCTTTTTCTTTCTCTCTCTCAACACATACTATATCCAATAGAGCCATCATTGAGAATATCATAAAGTGAAACACTTCTTATGTCATCTCAAATAAGTGGTTGGGAATAACGTACTTGTTATGATTCTTCAAAGATAGTGGTGCTGGGTAAAAGTAGTATGCAATGTAAATCAAATAGAGAATCGTAGGTTCTCTTTCTCCTTGAAGATCGGATGAACTTGATCAGCCCCAACTTGTAAGTTTGGTTCCTTACCCTATTGTGGTCGCCAAGTTGTCCTTAAAGATCAATATCTCTAAACAGATTTGTTTCTTCCCTAAGGCATTGTAGGCTTTAACATGCTTCACCGCTCATGCAACCAGTTCAACTCTAGTTGAACCTCAAAACCTTTCCTTATCCATTTAACCGAAACCCAATAACCACAAAGTCCCAAAATACTGCAAAATAGAAACAATAATCTTCAAAATTAAAAAGCCCATTCAACATAACTCCCAAGACATAGCTCATCCTCTCTGCAGTCACCATCAATGAACCAACCGACAACTCCTTCAGCCATTGACCACTATAACCCTCTGCTTGTAACACGTTGAACCACCAGCTAAGGGAATTACGCGAACCACACTCCTACCCAACCATTTAAACTTGCCAACACAAGAAAACCTTATAATAAGAAAATAGCACTTATACCTCATATTACAAACACCTTAAGCCAAATACACCTCCACTTTCAACCAAAGTAAACCAAGAATATCACAGCACCACCAAATCAACATTATCTTCAAATTTCAAAATTTAAAAATAATTAACAGCATGCAAAAATATCTCAAGGAATTGGTAAAATATATTAGACCATAAATAGTTAAAAAATAATGTTAAATTATTTTTAACCTATGTATAATACAAAACATAAACATAAGCATAAAACCACAAATAGCCAAAAATAATAATAATAAATGACTAACAAAGGGCCATTCAACATACAAATGTACTAATCATACCAACTACATGTGCTAATCAAAGACATGTCAAAATACTAATCAAAGGCATAAAAATAACTATCATTACCAGGTTTCCTCGTTTAAAGTTGCATACTTGGTGTCAATTCAAAATTGTGCATTTTTTTATCTAATTAAAATGAGTACCACCACATAAAAAATTCAAAGAAATGAAACCTATCAAAGCAAATACCTCAGTAATTGATACAGTGACGCTCAAACCAATCAATTCTTACAATTGTAGGTGCACAAAAACACAAATTTTAACTTGAAGTATATCATGATAAAATGTAATAAAAAAATAGAATGTAACCTATATTTTCTTTTTAATATGAATAAACACCGTCAAACATTGTAGAGATCAATGGAGAGTGTCTAAAAATTAGTAACAGAACTACCATTTTCATTGAAATAATCTTGGACCATTGAAAAGATAGGTGTGGTTGGGAACTTGGGTGTTTTTATAATTTCTTTTCTCTCTTGGCCAACTATATCAAATGATTTCTTATGAGGAAAATGTTTAAGCAGAGTCTCTTCTTTCCATTTTTTATGTGATGATACTATATGATATATACAATAGACCCTAAGCTAAAGGCAAAAAAATAAATTATAAAAACATCTAAATGTAAATTCTAGTTGCAAAATACAGGTTTTAATATCCCCAACAACCACATCATAGGAGCATTTGATCTTCCCAAATTTACCAAGTAAAAGAAGGAACACATTGACCTCATAAAACGCAATTCAAATCTAAAAATTAACCAAGCTAAATTCACAGATAAATCCACATTGATTGGAATTTTAATTTTGAGAGAGTAAAATGAAAAATTCACTTGTCAAAATCACACAATATAGCTGGTGGTGTTGATGAGAAACCCAAAGGGCTAGATATTTTCATTTGCCTCCATTTTAGCTTCTAGCAAGCTTGATAATAAGGAGAGAGAACAAACCATAGAAACCAATAAGCTAGCAAAAAAATTGGCAAAAGAGATAGTGTGTGTTTACAAATTCAAGTTCAAACTTAAAGGAAAATAATCATAATAATTTTACCACTCGTAGAAATGGTCGAAAACTTTCAATCATCTACAATCATCACAAATGTGACATAAAGAAATAGAGAATGATCTTTCTGATGTGTGTAAAGAACTAAAACACAAAAGAAAACATATTTTGAGGGAAGATGCACAAAGTATGGTAGAAAGGTTCACTAGCTACAAAAATTAAAACTAATTCGCAAAAAAAAAGTTGAATATCCATACAATAGTGATAGTGATAATATTATTCTCATCATAGGTGTTATTTTCATGGCTTTCTACCTTGAAGTTTTATTGGTTACCTCGTATCCCTTCACATATATCACATTCAAATTCCACCATTTCTTTAATTTTTACCATCTTAACAAACAAAATGGTATATTTTTTAGTCTTTTTTGATCAATTTGTACATGTAAAATAATGTTATACTTGTTCACATTAAAAAAAAAAGAAGAAGTTGAGTTTGAGATTGACACATAGGCACATACCTCATATGGTTAAATATATAAAGTCAAATAGAAGTCTAACATCATGATGGTGTTTACAATTTGCAATCATTAACCACAACCAAACATTTTGGAGCATTGATTATTTAACATTTACATACTAAAGCATTTTATCATGGAGTTCCTTCATAACCTATGTATTCAATAACACAAACTAAGCATCACAAAATAAACTTGAAATAAAACTTGAAAAGGAAGTAATGTGAAGTAAATGAATGAAGAATTTGGTACAATCCCTTCAACAATATCCATTCCAGAAGTGTAAAAAGCATTTAACATCATGAAATGCATTGGTAAAAGCAATTGACATAACGAACTGCATTGGTTATGTTCTTTTTTACCAATAATTCCATTGTGTTATCCATGTCTAATTCAACAATTTTATGGCTCATAAGATAATAATCATTGCCTTACTTAAACAATAATACAATTTTGTTTCCACAAAAACCCATTACGATTAAACATCAAATTTCTAAACTTTCTTTTAGAATACATGAAATTTCAAAGTTTGAACTACAAAACATTTCGATTTAACTCCCTCCCAAAAAAATTTAAATTAACATTTTTTTTCCTTTCCGAGTAAGCAAACAGAATGATGTGAGAGCAGAAAGTAAACAAAGCATAGAGTAGAATGTTGTAAAATCCCATTAGTCCTAAACATAAACACAGAATCTCAAGAACTGGAAGGAAGGGTCAGAGGAGAACCACGAGGCAACGTCTGACGGTGACATTGTGGTGGCTGGCGACAGCATTGAGGACGCTACCTGAAAATTCCGTGTGCTTGTCCTTCATGGATGCCGCCCTCGTCGGCACCGACACCGACACTGGCACTGGAGCCACCAGGACAGTGAAGGCTTATTGTTAGCCGGTGGCCTTCCGACGAAACCTTGGGCTCAGCCATTAGTCTTGGACAGAGCAGACATGCAGAGAGCATACACGCTACACTTGCGCTCTTCTGTTTCTAAACTTGGGGTTTTCAAAATCCCTAATTTTCAATTATGTTTTCTTAGCTTGTTTAATGCTTGAATCAATTGTTGAATGATTTACACCATTAAGTCGAACAAAAAAAACCTATTTTTTTATCTGAAACTCGTCGCACATGGAGACCCGGTTTTGTGTTTTATTTCTCGATCAACAACACATGAATCCATGTGATTGATCTTTGGTTTTGCTCGTCGTGAGTTGGCATTGTTTCTGGGTAGAAATCGCGTTGAAAAATGCTTAAAAGAGCGAAATCCAAGCTCTTCAGCCGCCAACAATGGGGACTCGCTTGGGTGGAGAAGACTTGACTCGTTTAGGAAGAAGACCTGATCTGTTGGGTTTAAAAAAATGAAAAAGGAAAAAGATAAACTCATTTCATTTTCAATTACTCAATGTAACTGGTTGGGTTACCGTCCCATTAGTGCGCCGCTTACCAAAGTGGTACGGTAAAAGTATATTCCATTTCATATCATTTCATCTTATTGAATTGTAGGTGGTGTTTAATATACATTTTTTTATGTTATATCACTAAATTTAAGTTATTAATTTATTTATAAAATAATAAATAAATTAATAACTTAAATCAATTACAAAAAATTTGTTAAGCAATTTTTTTTAGATTTTTTTTATTTTTATTTTTATATTTTTTTTTATACTATCACTATCACTATAATCAATTTACAAGCTATTATACATTAATTATTGGCCACCATCAATTATTTTTAATTTTTTTCAAACTATAATTATATAAATATTATTAATTAAAATTTATAAGATTTTTAATAATTATAATTTTAAGAAAAAATTTTAGTATGCATAATTATTTATGAAAAGATATAAAAATTAATATAATTTTAATTGATATTATTTATACAATTATATAATTTTAAAAAGTAAATAATAATTAATTGGAAGCGACTAAATGTTGGCTAGTGACGACGACTGGTGGTGGTTGAAGGTAGCAAGAGGTGATCGGTGGTCGATGATGACCGATAACAATGACTTAGAAAAAATTACCATTAATTGTAAAAATTAAAACAACCTATAAAAAGATATTATTATTATAAGTAAAAGTTTAGATGGATAATAAACTCAAACTTGATAAGGTGCACAAGAACACTTGCCTACGTTGCATTCATAAATATCTAAACAAATCTTTGGTGATTCTATATTTTTATTCAATACAAGGTTGCTTGTCGTTCTCTCAACATAAAGCACAGGAAAGTTGAGAAAAGTATATCATATAGCCCTAAACACTCTTATGGATAAAAGAAAATTTAAAAAAATAATTATTTGAATAAAATTTAGTAAATAAGTTTTATATGTAAAACTAGATGGAGTAACCGTGATTGCAAAGCACGGATTACTTGTAAGCAAAATTATATACAGTAATAATAATAAAGAGTGACAACATGAGAAGAAACAAGAAGGACGACATCTGAACAAAAAAAATATTGTGTAAAGTGTTGATAAATTTTATAGATTAAATAGATTATAATTTAAAATTAATTGAAAGAAGCGGTGGAATTAGACTTAGAGGGAACCTTAGTAATTAAAAAAACGCTTGTGTTATAAATCTATTAAGAACATTATGACATATATAAAAGATATAAATAATAATTAATTATTATTAGTTAAATTAAAAACTACGATCTTCTACAATTATTGGCTTAATTTCGAAGTAATCTTGATGTTCATATTAAAAAAGGATTTTTAAAAAAACCTTGTTTATACTGCTATACCTTATTAAAAATTGGTCATTAGAGTTAGTATTATATTATTTTATCAATTTATATAAATAATTTTCGTCATAGCATGTAAAGTTTTTAATAAACTTTATTACTCAAACTAAAATTTTAAATATCAATAAACTCAAATTATAAAAGTAATAAATAGAAACACTAGAGACATGCAAAGAGAATAATAAATAGTCAGTACGAGAGATAATATTTTTTCTTCGAAAAGCACTACAGTTTTTTAAATTTTTAATGTTCGTTAAATTTTTTTAATAAATTTTAGGATAACTCACTGATCGAGAGACACTTCAAAAATCACTCGTAAAAAATATGATACTTTACAATGTTGATAATTCATTAAAATTAATATAATAATAAAATGTTAAAAACACAAGCATCAGTAAGAAGGGTTAAATTCAATTTATCTTCTTATTAGTTTGAGCAATATCTCATTTTGTCATCTTATAATTTTGATTTTTACTTTTCCCCTGGTGATTAGTTTTAATAGCATTTGCCTTCACTCAGGTAACTTACATTATAAATTAATAACTTTAACTAAAAGGTTTAATATATCTATCTGTTAAATTTATTATCTTGAAAACAATTTTTTCTTTGTTAGAAGTTAAGAACCTTAAACAAAAAGTGAGTAAATTAGCATGTCTCGATGTGTACAAATTGAACATGTGTTGATGTGTTGGTTTAACGAATTATATAACATTAACGAGCATTTTTTTAGTTGATATAGCTGAAGAAAGACCCAATGAATAAACAAATACATTGGGAAGCAACCACCAAAATGTTTTTGGAACTAACCACAACAAATGTATTGCAGTGGAGTAAAATGACAAAACCAGAGACAAATGTACTTCAGTTTTAAAAAATTTATCATTTCATCTTGTATTTATTTTACATCGAACTTATAATAGTAAAATGATTTTATTTTAAAATATCTTTTGCTTGAATTTGTAATTTATTTTCACTGTAACCAATCATGATTGGATTAACATTAAAATGTATTTAACAAATTATACTTGAATAAAAACATTTTAATTATTTATAGTGTTCTTTTAATCTTGTTTTAAACTTTTTATAAATATTTTAAAAATGTTTCAATGAAATTAATAATTAATTTTTTTGAGTTGTAATAATATAAATAATTATCTAATTCTTTTTGTACAATTTTTTTTTTGTTACCAAATCAAGTAGTAGTTGTAACTTTTTTATACAATACTACATGTGTTACTAAGTCAAACATTATTAATAATGTGTTAACATATAATTAAATGATAGCATAAAATTTTTTTTCACAGTGCATTCAGAATAAATCTAATGAAATAATAGTGAAAATATATTATCAATTAAAGCTTAAATTTCATAAGGAAACCGAAAAAAAATAATAACTTCTACTTTTCCCATCCTTAAAAAAAGTAAAAAAGGAAAGAAAATCTTCTGCCTCATGGATCATAGTCTTCTTAAAACGTCCAATAAGTATTTTGAAGTTAAACTTCCCGCTAATTAAACCTGCTGCCAAATCCCCGTTCGCATCGTAAGCCAACTAACTATAGAGCCCGCCCAACGTGGCATCACAAACCGACGCTCCTACAAGTATCACTCGGGTGGCGCGGAAAGCAAATTTTGCTGAAAATTGAAACCAGGCAATGGAAGACGACGCTAGAGAGAGTTCGAGCTTCGTGATCGGTATCATCGAAAATAGAGCCAAAGAGGTTCCGATCTTCTATCCTTTGATAAACATTCATTCCATTTTCCATGTAGTAAAGGAAAATTCATCTTCATGTTCTCTTTTTTCTCTTCAATTTTGTTTTCCATTTTACTTTTGCTTCAAGTTTTCTAATCGATCTAGCAAACTTTGAAGATCTCTCTCCTGATCGTTTATTGTTTGGATTTCAAATCTCTATATCTCTAATGGTTGATTGTTCAAAATTGCTATAACTTCCAGGATTATACTGCGGTTTTAAATGTTCTTATTCATCTAGATCTATACGTGGTAGGAATTTCAATCAAGCAATAGTTAGAAACACAAATCTAGATTTGATTTTCAATTTGCAATGTCACTGAGTGCAGTATAGCTGTTTAATATACGATTTGTGTTATATGAGCAGCTGGAATTTAGTTTCAAATCCACGTGTTTAGTTATTTTGTGAAGGACTGGTGTATATGGAGGTTCGTTTTAATTGTATCAGAATGTGTAAAATGCGTTTTAAGTTTATATATTCCGTTATTGTTTTAATCTTCTCTCCCTAATTCTTACTGGTTGTTGTGGACTATCTGTAACCAGCCAAGATCTCATGCACCTTTTGGTGTTCAAAGGTTTCTAACTAAAGCTGAACGCCACTTTAGTTATTCTATTGTGTAGTTCACTCAATGAATCACCACTTTTGCTGCTAATGGTACATACTTAATGTTTTCCCCATTTTTTTGGTCTTCATGCCTAACTAAGAATTACTCTTTTTCTTGATACTTAAATCTAGTCGTTATTACCAGGTTTGTAGTACTCTGCCAATCTCAACTAGTTATTTCATGCAGTTCTTTCCCCTTTCCCCCCTTATAATCTTCTATTATTTTCAACATCATAAAGAAATTTGAATTGAACATAGGATTTGATTTCGAAGAAGATACCTAATGCATCGTTTATTACCAAAATGACCCTAAACCTGAAACAAGTCAGATTGTAAACTGTACTGTCAAGAGTAAAAACATGTCTTCCCCTAATTTATCGCTATTACAAAGGAACTTTTGGTTGTAAGGATTTCTGTAGTGTACTGAGGACGATCATAGATGCTCAAAAAGAATCAGACAAAGCCTATGTTGGTTATCATAACAAAGAATGAGAACGCACCAGTTGAAATTCCCATGTTTTATGTTTTTGTAACTTGATAAAGAATGGATTTTTAAAATTTTTGAAAGAGTTTGAAAGCATTTCTTTTTTACTTTTCTGACAGATTTAAGGAAAATGGTTTCAGATAAATGAAATTTATAATGCCTAACTGGAATCAATCATCTGGGACAGGTTGGACTAGCTGCTTTTGATTTAAGGTCTGCTTCACTTCATCTTTCTCAATATATTGAAACTAGCAGTTCGTATCAAAACACAAGGACGTTGCTGCATTTCTATGATCCCATTGTGATCATTATTCCTCCGAACAAGTTAGCATCCAATTCTACAGCAGCAGTTACAGAATTGGTTGATAGATTTTATGGTTCAGTCAAGAAAGTAATGTCTCTATCCCTACATGCTTTCCCATACTTGTGCTTTCAATGCAAAACTTGGGTGCATGATGTCTGTCCACGAAGTTCATTTTATTTGGAGTCCTTATTTATGCAGGTAGTGTTGGCCCGTGGTTGTTTTGATGACACAAAGGTTTCATTACATACTTTTTGTCTTTCAGTGGATTTCAAGATTTAGGATGTTATAACATATTTTTTTTCTTATAAATGCCACTGAAGTTTTGTGCTTTAGGGTGCTATCTTAATAAAAAACCTAGCTGCTAAGGAGCCTTCAGCACTTGGTTTGGACACTTATTACAAGCAGTATTATCTCTGCTTGGCTGCTGCTGCCGCCACTATAAAGTGGTATTTCCAATACTTAGTTATTCTTGTAGTTAGATACGTAGAGATTATCTTGAATGTTGAAGTTTGATTTATTCCTATACAGTATTCGATACAATTAATAGTAGATTCTATCACTTTGATTATCACTCAACAACAAGGAGACATAAATTCTTCTCTAAGGCTTGCTATGGTATTGTTATGATAGAAACCTGTCTCTATTTTTGTGTGAACGGGAAGTAATTCTCAACTCTTCCTATTATAGGATGCATCCAGCAAATGTAAAGCTTTTATTATGAAAATACTCTTTAACTGGTACCTCTAGTGTTGAAAAAACAGAATAGTGTTGTTGTCTGAAGAAGGAAAGTTCACATTAGCTTTATGGAACCATAAACTGAATATATCATCTACATATAAAGAAGTGTTTATAATTTGAACTTTATCCAGGACAATGTGTAACAAATTATCATAAATCTTAAGTTCACTTGAGGAATTAAGTGAAAAAACACATTTATGCAAATCCCTTGCTAGATATTAACTTGACATGATAACCTTGCATTCACCTATATCTAATAGCAAATGTGTATCATTGATGATTCAAAATTTAGTCACTGCATTCTTTTTTTTTTCTTGCATTCATCTTACTGTGCTACAGGAAGAAATTTTAGCACCTGAATGTTTGTGCTGTGTGCATTCTCACCTTCTAAGTTTTTACTGCACCAGTCACCTTTTTGATTTATTTATTTATTTTTGGGTTATGAAAACTAACATGTATATATTAATCCTCATTTTCTTACTGTTCGATTGCCTGCAATTAAGTCTTGACTGTACTTGCACAGGACGGAAGCAGAAAAAGGGGTTGTTGTTACCAATCACTCATTGTCGGTATGTGTTCTGTAGGCACGATTGTTCCTTAGTTGATTTTTTTGTTAAATTAATTGAATTTTTTATTTTCAGTCAATATTGCTTTTCTTATCACTGGCATTTCCTGTATCTTGATGAAAATAAGGTTGTATACTTGTATACAAAAATGCTACCTATACATAGTCCCAAAAAAAAAAAAGTTTTACCTGCACAACTTTTGTATTTACAGCTCTGCGCAACTATACATGTTGCTCCATTTGAGCTTAAGTGGGGCAACCATTTTGTACAGTTGTGCAAATTTGTGAATAGAAGAATCGTGCAAGTAGCATTACTAGGTTGTATACAGTCGCATCATACACATCTGCCCACATATGCATATCCACTAAGAGGTCCTATGGATACAAATTCAATTTAAGAATAGTAAATCGAGTCATCTCTTTCTTGGGTATTTGAGTTTACTTATGGCACAAACATATTGACATATTAGAAAAATCCAAGATGCATTATATCTTTTTCGAATGGGCAAAACCCATATGCAAAGTATAAAAGAAGCTCCATTTTTTTTCTTGGGTAAATAAATTTCAAATTGAAAAAGGGTGTTAAGGATCTACTTTTTATTTAATTCATTATGCAAATTAATAAGCTTTAGGTGCTAAGTAGTTTACAAACAACAGTCACATGGCAGTATCCTCATTCGGCCCTTTTTCATATCTTTCAAAATTTCCATTACAATGCTTCAAATATATTTAATTTTCATGCACACTCATTCCTTATGATATTTTTACACACTTGAAGTATTTCCACAAGTGTTTACATTGTAAACTTCCAACCATTGTCTGCCATTCATTGGGTTATTAATGTTCCTTAGGATAGTAACGTCCGAACTCTAATACTTTAACCACAGAAATCCCATATCTATTTTTATATAAATTTTAATCTGCACTTACTGCAAGGAGGACTGAATTCTCCATTTTTTTTCGTGTGCATTTCACTATCTCAGGTCACCTTTAACGGATCATTTGATCACATGAATATTGATGCAACCAGGTAAGCTTGCCTGCTTTTCTGAGCAGATAGCTGCTTTTTACTGGTGATACATTACAGAAGTCAAAACCACTAGGGGAGAAGAGAAAAAAAAAAGGGGCGGGGGGATACAAACTGTATTAGCTTTCCCTTAAAAGGGACCAACTTAAAACTTTAAGAGGCCTATGACGACTTTTCTTGGTCTTGTATATGTTATATTCAAAGTATTTGCACTTCCCGGCGTTCCCGTATCATCATTTTTCTTCCTTTCTTTTCTTTTCTCAAGGAACCTACTTTCCTGTTGAAGACACAGCCAGTTCTTTGCACTCTTCCTTTATTGTTATTTTAATTTCATTGAAATTTTCGACAATATTATGAAGCATGTTTCAATCATTAATAATGATTTTAAAGTGTTAATTTTTTCACTTTCTGATACAGTAAGAACACAATCTTATTAACTAATAGAAATCGTTTTTTATAGGATGACATTGAACAAGGAAATTTATATAGGTAATGCTTCTGAAAATAATATAAACTCTTCTATTCTAAAAGAAACTCTAGCTACAAGGTAAGTGCCACGGAAACTTATCAGCAGTAGCACCGTAAACATTAATTATATTTTGATCTATAAATATATCGCCAAATCATTATGACTTTCTACATTTTTGGAAAACCAATGTTTACAGCTTGTACTGGTAGTTGAAAATTGATATTAAAATCAGTCTTCAATTGATTGATTAGGGTTAATGTTCACATAAAATATTTTCTTTTAAATAGATGAGCATATTTAAAAATTAAAAAGCAAGACTTTATGGTAACTGATAGGACTGATTGCCCCTTTTGATGGAAAAATAGGATTTATTTTTGTAAGATATTCTTTCAGTAATAAAATTTGGGTATGAAGTCCAATTTACATTTCATATCTGTTTAGTCTATGCTAATGGATTTTGTGGTTAAAATTTAATGGCAGTGTCCAAAATTTGGAAATTATTGAGCCATTTCATTCTACCCTACTGGGAACTTGCAACAAGAAGAGAAGTCTGTTTCACATGCTCAAGACAACTAAAACTATTGGAGGGTATGTGATGATTAAGACAAGTTTCCTGATGCAGCTTTTAGCTGTTTGACATTGTATTTGTTTCCTCCAGGACTAGGCTCCTTCGTGCCAATCTGTTGCAGCCTCTAAAAGACATTGAAACAATCAATGCTCGCCTTGATTGCCTGGTCAGGTCACTCACATTGATTCAACTTTCTCTTTTGAGCTATGCCATATGCTCCTTATTTAGTTACATGTGATCCTTTATTTCCTAGCCTTTCAATTCTCTTTACCATTTCCACCTTTTCTACAAGTCCACCCTTATTATAGATTTCAGTTCAGATGTTTTTCTTCCTTATCCTTCAGTGCTCTAGTCTGAAACTTAGAACTCAGGTGTTTATATAAACTATTTCGTAACTCATAATTGTGTTCTGATTTTAATTTTTAAGCTCGAGAACTACCTGACAGAGATTTTAGCAGTATTCCTTTATATTTATTATTTATAACCTGTCCTCTAATATTTCATTTTAGGATGAATTGATGAGCAATGAACAACTATTTTTTGGCCTGTGTCAGGTTTTACGTAAATTTCCAAAAGAGACTGGTAAGTAGTTGAAGAGACATTAGTCTTTAAGACGTTTATACAGCTTTGGTAGTAATATAGAACTGTATGGTTCTCATAATTCAGATAGAGTATTATGCCACTTCTGCTTTAAGCCAAAGAAAGTTACAAATGAGGCCTTGGCAGTTGATCATGCTAAAAAGAGTCAAGTGCTAGTATCAAGTGTTATTCTCCTTAAAACTGCTTTGGATGCCCTTCCTTTACTGTCTATGGTACCTCTCTCTTTCTCTCTCTCTCTCTCTCTCTCTCTCTCTCACACACACACACACACACACACTAGAGTAAGGTATTCCCGAAGGTCATAAAAAAAAATGTAGTTACAGATGATCCTTTCCTCTGATAAACATATCAGGTGCTTAAGGATGCGAAAAGTTTCCTTCTTTCAAATATCTACAAGTCAGTTTGTGAAAATGAGAAATATGATCTTATTAAGAAAAGGTATGCTACGGTTTTCTTCTGCCTATGAGCATATGCAACTGTTATATGTTCCAAGTTGATCAGGACATTGTATGTAAATCCATTTATTACTTGAGTTAGTATAGTCCTCAAGCTATAATGGGGAAAAAAAACTGACTAGAATAGTTCAGAATTATATTGACCTATATTTGCTTCCTCTGTGATATAGTTCCTGATTAATACGAATTGCTCCATCCTAATTCACTGTACGTACACAATACAGTAGGTGAATTCTTATCGATGGGATAAAAAAAATCTGTTTTCTCTACCCATTGCTTTTGAGACTAAAACATTTGATAGAAAGCTTCATACTCTATCCGGTCACATCCCATTGGCAATGTAAAATATTTGCTGAGTAATATACTAACTGAAAAAAAGAAAAAAACTTTATATGTTGTAATTACATTTAATCCAACTTAGACAATATGAACGATCAACTCATGTCTTTAGGAGTTATTTTTGTGTCAGGATAGGGGAGGTTATTGATGAAGATGTGCTTCATGCACGGGTTCCTTTTGTTGCCTGCACTCAGCAATGCTTTGCTGTTAAGGCTGGGATTGATGGTCTATTGGATATTTCACGAAGATCATTTTGTGACACTAGTGAAGGTTTTATAAATCTGCTTGCTTCAGTTTTCTTTCTTATCAACGGTGTAATCTTTCTTGGAATGCAGCATACCATATGAGGCTTTCCTAAAGCATTTGGTGTTACATTCACAGCTATCCACAATCTTGCAAACAAATATCGAGAGGATTTCAAGTTGCCCAATCTAAAGCTTACCTTTAAAAACAGACAAGGATTCCACTTTGTTATACCTCAGAAGAATATTCAAGGAAAGCTTCCAAGCAAGTTCATTCAGGTTAGGCATTGGATTTTTGTTGCTATATTTTAAGAATACCCTTTTAAAGGGTCTGTTTTCCCTGAACCTAGTTTCTTGTGGCTTATATTAGGTCGTAAAACATGGGAGCAACATTCATTGCTCAACTTTGGAACTGGCATCTGTGAGTAATTTGATAATTTGGATTTCTTAAACATATGAATTCTATTCAACTTACAATAATGGCCAACAGGTAAAAAAGACAATTTTATATATATATATACATGAACAGAAATTGTACTTGTTTAACAACATATTTGGTTAGAATTCTGCTTACGTAAAGTATTTAATTTGCGTGTATTGAAAGTTTGATGGGATCATGGTCAGGCCAACTCCATTGTTCCCAAATCCCAATAATCACGTTTGATGGACAAATACCAGAGAGGAAAATGATCCCTCTGTTCGATCTGCCTCCTGTCAGTTTATGGAAATGCTTTATTATATAAGACGGTTAATATGCTATTGACGCTTATAAGTTATCACGTTGATTAGGGCTTTCCAACGGTGAAATTATATGTGAGAACTGGTACTGTATTGAGAAAGAAACAATGTACTGAATAGTTCTTTATTGAAGTGTATCTCAATTAGGAATAGAAAATACCCAATTGAGGAAGAATGAATTACAAGAATACAGGATTTTGAAAGCCTGTCCTCTCCCTACAGAATTCCAACTGAATAACCGAATGTCTTTTCCTCTCTTTTTCCTATTATTAATAGCTAATCAGTTATGGCAAGTAACAGATAGCCTAACTGTCATCTAGTCTACTGGGCCTTGGCCCATTACTCTTTTTATTTTTTCTTACATACACTTTCCTAATCGGGGGACTGTTCCTAGCAATACTCCCCCCCCCAAAGTTTCACCTTGTCCTCAAGGTGAAAGTGAGGGAACTGCTGCTGGATGACATCAAAAGATTCCCATGTGGCTTCAAATTCAGGGAGGTCCTTCCATTTGATGAGGACTTCAGCATTTCCTGTTGGACTGGCGCGGCTTGATAGCACTTCAGCTGGTTCAACTTGCATTTCTAAGTTCTTAGAGAGCATTGGGGGTAGTGGTTGGGGTGTGAGTGTAGGTCCAACAGCTTTCTTAAGGAGAGAGACGTGAAAAACTGGATGGATTCGACTATCCTCTGGTAGTTGCAGTTGGTAAGCCACCTGTCCAATCTTCTTGACCACTTTATAGGGCCTATAAAACCTTGGGCTTAGTTTTTCATTCCTCCTTTTTGCTAAAGATTTCAACCGATATGGTTGTAATTTGAGATAAACCAAGTCTCCAATCTCAAAATGGAGGTCTCTCCTATGCTTATTAGCAAATCTCTTCATCTGGTCTTGAGCCTTTAAGAGATTACCTTTTAAATCATGTAGGATCAGATCTCTTTCCTCTGTCAACTTGTTCACTTCTTCTACAACTGAAGGTACTGTGGTACCTTTAAGGAGGAGAGGTGGGTCACATCCATATAAGGCCTTGAATGGGGTCAGCTTGGTAGAGCTGTTGTAATTTGTATTGAACCAGAATTCAGCCCAGCTCAACCACTTAGGCCACTGCTTAGGTTTGCCTCCAGTTAGACACCTTAGATAAGTCTCTAAACACTTATTCACAATCTTTGTTTGGCCATCCGATTGAGGGTGATATGCTGAACTGAACTTGAGTTTGGTACCCGCCAAGCGAAACAATTCAGTCCAGAAGTGATTGAGGAAGATTTTATCACGGTCTGACACAATTGAGTCGGGAAATCCATGTAATCGGACTATTTCCTGGAGAAAAAGTGCTGCTACCTCCTTAGCTGTGTAAGGGTGGCTCAGTGGTAAGAAGTGAGCATATTTAGTAAGTCTATCAACCACTACTAAAATGCTATCTTTACCATGCGCCTTATGGAGTCCTTCCACGAAGTCCATGGATATGTCTGACCAAACCTAAGTAGGAACCGGTAGGGGCTGCAATAGACCTGTCGGTGAGAGGGTTTGATACTTATTCTGTTGACACACCTCACAAGCAGCTACATACTGTTGTATATCACCTCTCATGCCTTCCCAAAACACAAAGATTGAAATTCTCTTATAGGTTCTAAAAAAACCTGAATGTCCTCCTATTGCTGAATTGTGAAACTCAGAAAGTAACAAAGGAATTTGGGGAGAGCCTCTAAGGAGAACCAATTTACCTCGATACATCAGCTTATTATTTTGCAATGAAAACCCAGTATGTGCATCTGGGTTTTGCAATAAATCCTGAACAATCCCTCTCAGTTTGGGGTCATTTTGCACCTCTTCTACCCAGTCTTGTAAGTCTTGAAACTAAACCTTTGAAATGGCTGCAAAAGTCATTTTTCTAGATAGAGCATCTGCTACCCCATTCTCACACCCCGGTTTATACTTGATGTCAAAATCAAACCCAATCAGTTTAGAAGTCCATTTCAGCTGCTCCTCACCCCATAAACGCTGATCATTCAAAAAACGAAGGCTTCTTTGATCAGTATGTATAGTGAAATGTCTGCCTATCAAATAGTGCCTCCACTTCTGCACAGCCATGACTATAGCCATTAGTTCTCTTTCATAAACTGACTTCATTCGAGCCCTGTCTGACAACGCTTGGCTGAGAAAAGCCACGGGCCTCCCCTCTTGAAGCAAAACTGCCCCCAAACCTTTGCTAGAAGCATCTGTTTCAACTATAAAAGCCTTCGAAAAAATCAGGGACTATTAGTACAGGCAAATCTGCCATGGCTTTCTTTAAAGCTTCAAAAGCTTCTTGGGCCTCCATATTCCACTGAAAACTATTTTTTTTAGTAGTTGTGTTAGAGGCTTTGCAATTCTGCCGTACCCCAACACAAATCTTCTATAATACCCAGTGAGCCCCAAAAACCCCCTTAACGCCTTGACATCTTTAGGAACTGGCCATGAGTTCATCACTTCCAACTTCCTCGGATTAGCTGCCACCCCTTGAGCTGAGATTATATGACCCAAATACTCAATTTGTCTTTGACCAAAATTGCATTTTTTATAGTTGGCAAACAGCCTCTTCTCCTTCAAAAGTTGCAAGACTGCTTGAAGATGTCTCTCATGATCCACCTCACTTCTACTGTAAACCAATATGTCATCAAAAAAGACTATCACAAATTTCCGCATATATGGCCTCAACACCTCATTCATAAGTGATTGAAAGGTTGAAGGAGCGTTTGTTAACCCGAAACCGAAAGGCATTACCACAAACTCATAGTGCCCTTCATGTGTTAGAAATGCAGTTTTTGGGATGTCCTCCTCCTTCATTCTAATTTGGTGATACCCGGATTTAAGGTCCAATTTAGAGAAAATGACAGCTCCTCCCAACTCATCTAACAATTCATTAATTATGGGAATAGGGAATTTATTTGGAACTGTGATCTTATTTAGAGCCCTATAGTCCACACAAAATCTCCATCCTCCATCTTTTTTTCTAACAAGAATAATAGGGCTAGAGTATGGGCTCACACTAGGTCTTATTATACCCGAAAGCAACATGTCATCTACTAATTTCTCTATTTCAGTTTTCTGGTAATGGGGATACTTGTAGGGCCTCAAATTTGGAATTTCAGCTCCTTCCTTCAATACAATAGCATGGTCTTGCCCCCTAGGGGGTGGTAGGCCTTGAGGTTCTGAGAACACCTCTTCAAATCCTGCTAAAACAACCTGAATGCTCATTGGAATGCTGTTCCCGACATCGGGTTCTTTCACCAACTCCTTGCATTCTAAGTAAAACCCTTGGCCTTCATCGTATAGGGCTTTAACCACTGCTTTAAAAGAAGCTGCAGTTCGGGATAGGGCTGGTTCTCCCTTTAGCACTAAAATTCCTCCATTGTTGGGCACCTTCAATTAAGATCCCTGAAATTGGCTCTAATCTCTCCCAATCCGGCTAGCCACTCCATTCCCAACACTACATCCACTCCTCCTAGATCGAAAATAAAGAAGTCTTGTTGAATTTTCAGCCCTTGAATCTGCAACAATAAATGGCCACAAACCCCTGCTCCTTTGATCTTTCTGCCATCTCCAACCTCTACTGTGTAGATTGCTGTTTCAGTCACAGGCCACTGTTTCTCCATCACTAAAGAAGAGGAAATAAAATTGTGGGAGGCACCACAATCTACCAACACTACCACCCTTTTCCCTTCAATTTCACTCCACATCTTGATAGAATTCTTGGAAGTTAATCCAGTTATGCTATTCATCGATAGCCGTAATGATTTATGTTCCAATTCCTCCCAATCTTGGCATCCCCCTTCGACCTCTTCATCAGTATCTTCACTTAAAATCAGCACATATAACTGTTTATTTTTACAAATATGCCCAGGCCCAAACTTTTCATCACACCTATAGCATAATCCCTTTCGTTTTTTTTCTTCTAACTCAACCTCTGTTAGTTTCTTGAATCCCCTTCCCCTCAACGACCCAGTGGTTTTGAGACTATTGGATTCATTTACAGAATGGATACTTGTGTTACCTGTTGGGCCTTGATTCCTTCTTCCCCCTTCCCATGTTACTGTTCTTGATGAAGGATGACTTTGAAATGGACCTCCTCCCTTATTACTCCAAGAAGCCCTTTTATTCAACAGCATGTTCTTCTCATCTATCCTTTGGGCATAGTCCATCATTTCAGGCAGAGTGCCCAATTGATGCAACTTCAATTCAGCCCTAATTACATCTTTCAACCCATTCAAGAAAATTCCCTTCAAGAATTCAGGATCAGTCCCCTTCAATGGTCCTGCATATAACTCGAATTGCTCTCTAAATTCCTCCACTGATGCTATTTGTTTCAGACCCATCAACACTTCATATGGGTTTTGCATCATGGACGGTTGAAATCTCCTTATTATGGCTGCCCGAAAATCTTCCCAACTAGGAGATGGTGTACAGAACTCCCACCATTGGAACCAAGTCAAGGCTTTCCCTTCCATAGCCACCATCGCAGCTTGTATCTTTTCTTGTTCAGTAACTCCCTTCAACCCAAAATACCTCTCAACTCTATTGACCCACCCATACGCATCCTCACCCGCAAACAGGGGAATCTCGAGTTTCCGCCATTTATTACCCCTCCTCTCTGATCGCGATTCATCTCTCTCTCCTATATTGCTTTCTTCTTCATCGCTGGATCCAGAAAATCGTCTATGGTGACCATTTCTTCGGTGGTTGCGATCTAGATTTTCCATCACCTCGTCAAACCTCCTTCGATTCTCTTGCCTATCCTCTTCCATGCTTCGTAAGAGATTCCCAAACCCATGCTCCAACGCGTCCAATCGAGCTTCCATTCTTGTTCTTGTATGAACCATCAACGAAATTCACCCGAGGATCGAGTGCTTTGATACCAGTTGTGAGAACTGGTACTGTATTGAGAAAGAAACAATGTACTGAATAGTTCTTTTGAAGTGTATCTCAATTAGGAATAGAAAATACCTAATTAAGAAAGAAAGAATTACAAGAATATAGAACTTTGAGAGCCTGTCCTCTCCTTACCGAATTCTAACTGAATAATTGAATATTTTTTCCTCTCTTTTTTCTATTATTAATAGCTAATCAGTTATGGCAAGTAACAGATACCGTAACTGTCATCTAGTCTATTGGACCTTGGCCCATTACTCTTTTTATTTTTTCTTACATATACTTTCCTAATCGGGAACTGTTCCTAACATTATCTTATTTTTTGGATAGCCCAAAAATATTTTTCAACTTTCAAACTGAAACATAATCCAAACTTTTGATTAAAAATATGACACATAAAATGCAGCCGCCTTTGTTTGATATGCTACCACACTAAGATGTTATTTTCTTTCTTCAGAAGCTTGTCTGGGCTCTTGAAAACTCTTCATTTTTCTTTTATTGTAATGAAATTTGCAGTTGAATGTTAGGAATAAAACTGCAGCTGCAGAATGCTATACAAGAACAGAGGTCTGCCTAGAAGGTAGTACTTAATGTGCTGCCACCTGCCAATACAAACTTTCATAGGCTTGGCATGTTTTACTCTTGGTTTATTTGTGCATAAATTACGCAACTCACTTTGACTTTGGCAAATGCCAAGGAAGGAAACTATTGAAAGATCATTTTTACGATTGGGAAAATTCTGGTTATTGCATGTGAACAACAAACTCCTCCTAAAAGAATCTATATTTATTTATGGAATTTAGACAGGAAATGTGAGTTAGCATGTAGTAAAGAATTTCAGGGAAGTGTTGCATTACTGTTGACCTCTCAAGAGGTATATATACAGCTGCTGATGCTAATTACAAGGATAGAAATTAAATTAATTCCTTAACAGTTGGAGCACATGTTTAAACGTGTTCTCATGTTATTGACCCCTGACTCTTGCCACAATTTGAGGAATTTATTTCCTCATTTGCTGCAATCTTCATATCAGTCTCTCAATCAGCATCATCATAGGGATTTGAATTTTGTCCCTTATCATGTAGGTCTTTGTGAGAAGTAATGACTAATGAGAGATTCAACTTATCAAAATCAGAGTCCTATCTCATAACTGAACTTAGTATGCTTTTTAATGCATATTACCTTTGTTAACATGATCTAAACAGTCTCTTAATCTGTTTGTTTAACTAGTTATTTTCCTGGAAAGGATTATATTATGGATTTAGCTCTAATATTTGCTGTAAGTGTTCTTAAGGGAATTGACAAATTTTAAAGGAATATTGGTTATGTGAACTGGTAGTTTTTCCAATAAAAAACGTTTGGAGGAGAAAAAAGTAAAACTCAATCCATTTTTTACCTTTTCTTCTCTCCATTCCCTTTTTCTTGCCTTTTTTTTTTTTGTTTCATCCTCTGTGAATTAAATATTTTTCAACATCTATGTATTTATTTGGTAAAATTACTTTGAGATAGGTTATGACGATATTTTATTAGCGTTATCTGAAAATAACTTTCGATGGCACTACTTAATGCAAGTTTACAAGATTAAATTTGTCACGACCCATCCTAGGCCATGACCGGCGCACAAATTAGTGATACTCAGTACTCAACTAGCTTGGCGAGCCTAATCATACAACCTCAATTAAAGAAAAATAATTTATAATGTAAATTAGGGCCATTAAAAATTCTCTCTAAAAATTGAAGAAACCACATAGTTCATTAAGACTTGGTCAGCAATATATATCCATATCCATCACTAACATAAGTATCTAGTATCAATCCTAAGAACAAGATGAGCCAGGTTATATAGAAGGAATATATCAAGACTGTTCGTTTACATATATATACATCAAAAGAAGGAAATAAACATTATCTCCTATAGTGCAAAATATTGGAGTCATCAGGTAACACTAGCCAGCAACGACAATGAAGGCCTACCAAAATACAAATACTCCTGGGCAGAATAGTAAATCCCAAGAATCCCCTACTCAACAGCCTGCAAATCTGAAGGGGAAAAAGAAAGAAAGGGGTGAGTCACATAGACTCAGTGAGAGCATAAAAATGAACAAGAAAGGGAAGCAAATAAGAGTCAAAAATATTTAAACTTTGCAAGATAACTCAATACACAAAAATCAAATAAATGAGACCGATAAATAAAATCTTACCACATGTTTTCCTCTCCAGTAATAAATTTACAATCGTAAAGGAATTCAACTATACTTATCAAATCTCCTTTCAGATCTTAAAACAAAATCTCTACATTCATTTTATACACAATAGCCGTTACATCTCTTCGCCACTACAGCTAAACATTTGCCGTTATATCTCTTCGCCACACAAGAAGCGGATCACACACCGATTATATCTCTTCGCCATTGCAGTGAATTCGCCGTTATATCTCTTCGCCACTATGAACACATGCGTTATATCTTTTCGCCACGGCAGGCGGAACACTCGCCGTTATATCTCTTCGCCACGGCAGGCGGAATTTTAACACTCAACATTTATAGCTCAATCCTTATAACCAAGATTCACAATCATCCAAGATTAACTGAAAGATTTTGTTTCCCCATAATATAAAGTTTGAGGCTATAACCAAAACTATTAGAATAAATATAAATACATGCCGAGAAGTCTAAATTTCAACATATATCACAGTGTAAATTATCCACTCACAGTATGAAGAACTAACTCAATTGGTTCCTACGACACTCGAAGGAGCAAGCTGTGTAGTGCCCACTGAATCTGACCATAAACAAGCATTTTGACAAGTCAAGATAAATATAAAGTTAACCACTAGCTATTAGGAATTTAGAACACAATTATCATGAATAAATAAAATAACTACACTATAATTACAAATTTACAATTGATAAAACTCTAGAAATTTCATTTAAAGTTGAACTAACAAAGGGGTAAAGAGATTAGTTAAAATCCCTAATTTTAGGGTTTAGGGTTTTTCAGGAATCTTATGAGAGAAGAAAAAAAAAATCAATATATGACTTTCCCATTACCACTTATTAAAACCAACCTTCCACACTCTTAGATTTCTATTTCAAAGCCCCAAAATATGCTCATCTACTATTTTATTTGAGATAACAAAACTTGAGAAAAATGAAATTTGGTACAAAGCAAACAAAAAAAATAAAATGGTAGAAACTTACCTCAAACTCTTGGTACAAGTGGATGCAAGGATTTAGTGCTAAAATAGGAAAAAGATGAAAATTTGGTGGAGAAAGGGGAAGAGACGAGAAACAGACGACGAGACGTTCTTCCTCCGGTTTAAATCTTTGATTTGTTTTTTTTTTTTTACTCATATAGGCCAAATAACCAAAATACCCCCTATAAAAAAATTTATTTCCAATCTTATCCCTCCTCTAACATCAACGTCGTCACAAAATTGATCTTGTTTAACTTTTAATTATTGTTATTTAATTGGATTTTGTCTTTAATAAATATTAAAAATTGTAAAATTAATTATAACAAATTGATATCTAGATACAGATCTTATCTATTTAGTTCCTTGAACTTGCACTATCTCATATTTTCAGGTATCGCTTTTCTTCTGTTATAAAGTATACCTATTTTAATAGAAAAAATTTACAGAACTTATGGATGCCATTCGTGAGAATGTCTCTGTGTTGACACTGCTTGCTGAGGTCTTGTGCTTGTTGGATATGATTGTGAATTCATTTGCTATTATGATATCCACTAAGCCTGTTGATCGATATACAAGACCAGAATTTACAGGTAAGAAAATTGGTAAAATCTGTAACATTTTTATAGTTTGATGGACAAAATTCTTTATATATATATATATATATATTGGTTACAAATTCTTGATTGATATTTTATTTTATTTGCTAGAGAATGGGCCAATGGCAATTGATTCTGGCAGACACCCAATCCTGGAGAGCATACACAATGACTTCGTTGTATGTAATGAGTATATCCAATAATCATTTTAGGTCTATCCCCTCCCCACAACACGGCCACTTCTCTTTTTTTTTTTCATGAAGAAGGATTTTCTGCACTATCTTTTTGAGTAAATTAATATTTTGCTTTGCAGGCCAATAATATATTTCTGTCTGAAGCTTCAAATATGGTGATTATAACGGGCCCCAATATGTAAGAAAATTTCTGTTTCATACTGCTAAGGTATACTGTTTTATAAAGGAGGATTGACGACAGAAATAGTAAAATTCCAGATGAGTTTTAACTGGTCTTGAAAATAACTATTCATGTGCTTTTAGTAAGAATAAAGAACCGTGTATGGGCTTATTAGTGATGTGTAAATATCACAATAATGGGCAAACGAAGCACAAAGGATACAAAACGATTTTACTTAGAAATGCCTCAGATATGAGTTTGTCACTTAGAAAAGTCCGATGAACTATTAGAGCTGAAACCAGACTTGATTATCTGACAAGAACATGTCTGGTGCATTTTCCTTCAAACAATACGTTAAATACCTGGCATCAGTCATTAAAATTATGTGTGTTTCTTACATGCAGTTAAGAGCTGAAGTATTCGTGAGCTGCAGCAAAGTTTACTTTTTTTTCCTTTTTTCTTTGGGTGGATATTTGTTTACATCAAGAGTATAAGTTTGGATATTTATTTATTATATCCCTTACCCCCAGGAGTGGAAAGAGTACTTATCTTCAACAAGTGTGTCTCATAGTTATTCTTGCGCAAGTTGGGTGTTATGTTCCTGCTCGCTTCTCAACTCTGAGGGTAGTTGATCGTATGTTTACAAGGATGGGTGCAGTTGATAATCTTGAATCAAACTCTAGCACGGTACGATTTCTAGACACCTGCTTTCAGGCTACTTAATTATATCCTGATCATGTGGTTTAGAATTATATATAAAGTTATCTGGATGTGTAGTTCATGACAGAGATGAAAGAGACAGCTTTTATCATGCAGAATGTCTCACAAAGGTAATGCATCTTTTGATCTTCTTCACTCTAGGTTCACATGACAGTCTTTTTGTACATATTTTGTTGGATGCAGGAGTCTGATTGTTATGGATGAACTTGGGAGGGCTACTTCGTCCTCTGATGGATTTGCAATTGCATGGAGTTGCTGCGAGCATCTTTTGTCACTTAAAGCGTAATTGTTTCTTGATTTTCAATTATCATTACGCATTTGTAGTAACTTTAGTGGCATGGATTTTTTATAACTAATAAATTGAAGGTCTTAGGTCACTCTTCAAACTCCTATAAATTTAATGGAAATAAATTGAAAAAAACAAAGAGAAAAAATGACTGAAACACTCGGAGAATAAAAATTCCTTTACTATGAATTGGTCTTGAATTGTATATAGTAAGACAACTGGTATAGAGCTTTCATCAACCATCAAAGGAACATACTGATGTACATTGATCTTTCTCTTGTGAGCTATATTTTTTATCCTCCTTCAGGTATACCATATTTGCCACTCATATGGAGAACATATCGGAATTAGCAACAATCTATCCCAACGTGAAAATTCTTCACTTTCATGTTGACTTAACAAACAACCATTTAGATTTCAAGGTGGTATTTCTACGTATTTTATTCTTGCGTCGGGAAGATTATCTGCGAACTGAAATTCTGCTTTACACAGTTTCAACTTAAGGAAGGACCAAGACATGTACCGCATTACGGCCTTCTCTTAGCAGATGTGGCAGGATTACCAAGTTCGGTTATTGAGACAGCCAGAATGGTCACATCCAGGATTACAGAAAAGGTGATTATAACCACACAACTTGTCAAAAATAGGATGTTAATTAAAATTTTGTACGTTTTAATTCTCCATTCTCTTAATTATTGACAAAAGGGAAGATAATCAAGCCTGAGTCCTTAATTTAGAAATACTCCAGGTGGAAATTTCAAATCTCACTACTTTGATATACAGCAGTTAGCAGAGAATCAAAGTGCTTAAAATTTTTGAGCTTTTAAGTAGTTTAGTGCATTTATATGAAAATTTATACTTGAATGCATATAAAGTATATAGTCAAACATTGGAAAACAGCCACTTCTAAGTAGCGCGTTCTACTAGTTCATACAAAGTGTTGCCTGAACTGGGTAACTGGCTCTTTGAATTTTTATGAAGCTCTCAACATTATGATTGTGCCATCTATGCATGTATATCTAAATTGCCCGAAATTGAAAAATTCGTCATCACTTAGGACGTTAGTGTTGGTTTGTTGCGTGTAGTTGATATCCATTGACATAGTTTGAGTTTGTAGTAGACAAAAGAGCAAGTGTCAAACCAGTTCTAACATCTGATATTGACTTGCTGTTGTCATTAGGAAGTGAAGAGGATGGAAGTCAACTGCTTGCAGTATCATTCAGTACAGAGGGCTTACCATGTTGCGCAACGCTTGTTATGCCTGAAATATTCCAATCAAGATGAGGATACGATTCGGCAAGCGTTGCAGAATCTTAAGGAATGGTGCATCAAGGAGAAGCTATAGAGTTGGCTTCGACTGGGTGGATAGTTCTTTCTTCATTCTTCCCTCTGCTTATGCGTACATTATTAGATGAGAAAAAGTAAGAAAAAAGATAGTGGAACAAAGCGTACCCCTATTAGAAAGATCACAAAATTTAAGTATTGTGGTATTCATATAAAAAAGATGGATCTATACCGCTTGAATTGCATGGAAAAAATCCGGATTGAACTAAACGAGAAAAAAAAATCAAATGATTATTTTTAATTAAATAATCAATTAATTATAATTAAGAAAGCATTTGTTAATAATAGCTTTATACCGACAGTAGATGTCAATCCGTGATGAGAAATTTTACAAACTGACCTAGAGTTAAACTTGAAAGAGGGTAAACATCCTTCAGCCTTAAAAAAAATTAAATCGTCAAGGTACTTATCGCATTATGCCATTACATTGGCCAAGAATTGGCAGACCTAGCTCAATTATAATCTAAAGTGAACAATCAAAACATCGGTGGTGCAGGTAACTAATATCAGTTATACTGTGTTTTGAATTAGTTATAAAAAAAGGTTATGTTAAATTTTTTTAGTTTTTTAACGATATTATCATGTTAAAAATTGAGTGTGTATAATTAATTTTAAAAAATTAATTATAAATGACTTAATTTATGTTTGAATATATTAATTCATAATCGATCCATTATAATATAGAGTTTTGTATAAATTATATAAAAAATCACTTTTATATATATTAAAATACCAAAAGTGATATGGAATAATAATTAAAATAGTTACTTGAGGACCAAATAATATTCATGGCAGGAATTTATCAACAGATTCAAAGGTGTTCTGATGCTCATCGAGGTAAATTACTTGCCGCAAGAGATGGTTTGCAATTTGCCTGGAATATGGGCTTCCAAACATTCAATTGGAGGGTAGTGCTAAGAATGTTCATGATTTCGTTATAGAGGGGAGAGAAGCCTTCTCCTCTAATGACAATATCTTGAGAGACATTTTCTCTTCTGCTTCATGATTTGATCCTTTTAATTGTAATTCTATTCTTGGATCATGTAATATGATGGCAATCTCCTTAGCTCACTTAGCTTGGAACCATGAATCTTGTGTTTAAATAGAGGAACCGCCATCTTTTATTATTCCTTTGCTTTGAAGTGATGCTTCTAATCTATAAGACGCATCTTAATATATATATATATATATATATATAAAAGATATATCTAACGTTTTTATTATGAATGTGAAAAAATAAATTTTAATCATAAAATTATACATAAATAATTAAAATTAAAAATTACTTAAAGATCACATGACTACTTATAAAAATCATACATTTATCTTTTAATCTTAACCATTCATAAAAAATTCATGATCAATATTCACTCCTCACCCTCTCTCACATAAACGTTTCTCTTCCCATATACACACTCTCTCTATATATATATAGACTATAAGATATTTACAATAACTCACAAGCAAATTCTTGTGTTTGTATTTGAATTAATTTATTTTGTTTTTAAGAAAATTTATAATAAAAAACTTTATAAAAGATTATTTTCCATAATTTAAGCTAGGGGTGGGCAAAGTTAAGTTTAGTTCAAAAAACCGAATTGAACCATAATGAACTGCTAAAACAGTTCGGATTTGACACCTAATGTAATCCAAACCGTATCCAATTCATAAGAAAAAAATGAATCACAAGAAACTCAATTAACTCCATAATGGGTTTTGGTTTGCTGTTTGTCACCAGAATCTCGATGGTGACTTCTATTTTGGATGCCTTGTCAGTGACCGGAGTAGGAGCATGCAAGCTGAGAAGAGTGAGCCATCGCAGAGCACCGTCTTCACCGCCATGAGCTACTCTAATGGCTTGTGTTGTCGTTTGCCTATGGAGCCCCGACGGTGACTTTTGCTTCTGATGCCTCGCCAGTGGCTAGAGTAGAAGCGTCTAGGTCGAGAAGAGTGAGCTGCCACAGAGCATCGTCTCCACCACTATGAGCTACTCCGATGGCTTGCGTTGCCATTTGCCTCCGAAGCCTCGACGGTGACTTCCGCTTCTGATGCCTCGTCAGTGGCCAGAGCAGGAGCGTTCAGGCCGAGAAGAGTGAGCAACCGCGGAGCACCGTCTCCACCACCATGAGCTACTGTGATGGCTTGCGCTGCCTTTTGCCACCAGAACCTCGTAAGCAAGTTCTGTTTCTAATGCCTCATCATGGCCGGAGCACCATCTGCATCGCCGCCTAGAACACTTGCCAGTTTCTGGTCCATGGAATCCCCGTGGCATCGTTGAGTTCTTTTGCATATTTAATGAAGTATCAATTTGGTTTGGTGAACTAATATAAACCAAACCTTATTTCACAACCATGTAACCGAACCACTTTGAGAAAAATAAAACTAAATTGTTTTGGAACTGGTTCAAGCAGTTCAGTTTTTTTTAGTTTAGTTCAGTGTGGTTTAAAGTCCAATTCGGGTTTAATGCCCACCCCTAATTTAAGCTAACATGATAGTAGCTTTTGAAAAAAAAATGTTTAGTGTAAAAAATTATCAATAGCATTTAATTTAGCAACCCAAACATGTCCAACGGTGAAAACGGCTTTTGAGAGAAAAATCTGTTTTTTCAAATAATTAAGCAAAACCAAACATGCTCATAATCTAAAAGTGAACCAAAAACTCAACGATTTATGGAGAAAGATATTCAGGCGTTCAAAACTCAACGATTTCAAGTCAAAACATTAAATGCTATGTCCTCAAAATAGTATTTCAGAAAATGTAGCAAAATATAATAACTGCAGTAAAATCAGCGGTAGCGGCGAAGGGAAAGGGTATTGTTTCTCTTCCAGGTTGCCCTGCGGGATGGACGTGCCTTGTGGTACAGATGTCCTCTACCCCGTAAACCCCTGTTATGTTTCCCAGCAGAGGTGAGCCCACGCAGCTCCCTGTGTTTGTGCACTGGATTGCAGAGCCAATTGATTCTTGGATCATTTCTGATAGCAGCATGGGCAACATCCACCAGAATTATCTCATAATATTTATAAGTCGAATCCTGAAACATAACAGTAGGGTCTAAACAACCAGCAAGCAGTTCACAACCAGGTTTCAATTTCAAGTAATATAATAACAAACCTCGTTCAACCAGTACGAATTGAGGACCCTAAGGCCACCCAGCTTCCGTCCAGCTCGCTCCTCAGCAACTGACCTCTTGCTCCGCTGAAATTTCAGTTGAGTAACACCTTGATTTGTGGGCTTCCCATAAACAATACCTTTGGGAACTGGTCTCTTCCGGCCACCCCTCCGAACACGAACACGATAAATCACATATCCCTACAATGTCATAATCACAATCAACACAATACCATAACAAATAAGGCAAGGTGCAGCAGCTCTACAAGGACAGAATTAATCCATGACACTATGAGATTATACAATTTATGCATTTACCAAAAGACATCTTTACGAAGACAAAGAAAATTCATTCAAAAACCATGTAAATGAAAACCTAACAACATAAAACGAAAATGGTGAAAGATATTTGTCAAATTTAGACAAAAGCAAAATTGGTAAGAAAGACAATTCGCTCAGTCAGTGATCGACTACTCAGTTTATTATGGTTGGCCTCAGGAAGCATCCAATCATTGTACATATGCAACTCACGAAAGAGAAAATGCATAAGTATCATAAAGCTGCTTAACCAGCACTATTGCCATAAAGTTCATATAAATAAGCTCAGTCAATTATTCATTCTTCACAAGGATTCATAACAATTCTGATAGTGCACCAAGCAGCTGTCGCTTTTTCATAAAAACTAAAATTAAAAAGGAATCAGAAAGTATTCTCACTGCTTGGCAATTGGAAGGATGCCACTTCAGGCTAAAATGCACGAACAAAAAGAAGAAAAACAGTAAAACCACTAACTAAATGGTACAACCCTCACAAAGCACAGTGAACGAACCAAAAATGCATACAAGTATATTAGTTGGCAACAAAAATAAAATTAAGAGAAAAAAACACATGAAAAATTTATTACCTGCTTAGCCTTATAGCCCAAGCGACGAGCCTTGTCAGGGCGAGTAGGCCTTGTCACACGAACAATGGAAGGTTGCTGCCTATACTCCCAGCACCTCACCCGCTGCAAGAATCTCATGACATCAGACTGCTTCTTGCGCCAAAGCTCCGAAACATACTTGTAGGCACCTATTGCCAATCAAACCAACAAAAGAAAATCAAATATTTCATCAACTATACACTTCCAACAAAAGTACCACTTAATGTTATCAAACTTGGCAGAAGCTACGATAGCAAATTGCCTGGCCTAATGATTAAGTATTAGTCTTTCAATAACTAAGTGGAAATAAATAACAAAATGACTCTTAAAAAGATATGAATGCTACATTTCTAATCAATCATTCAATTTTATTTGAGACTAGGGAAGTTAGCGCTAAGCTTGACGATATGCACCAGAAAACTGTACAATATTTAATATCAGGTTGGAGATCAAACAATCGGATTACATTTCCAAAATCAAACATGAAAAAGAAAGCACGTTATTCACCAAAACCCCACTCTCATTCCAAAGACCAACTTTCCACTGTCTACAATTCCTCGTCTGAATATCAAATTCGAAAATCTTACAAAATAGAAGTAAATAGGTTATCCAATCCTACAAAGCTGACTAAACAAGTACAAATTAGATATTTTGTGAAGAGCAATAACATTTTCAACCACCAAAATCATACGAGATGGTAAACGAGAAAATAGATATAAAAATAGATAAGAAACAAAGGCCAATTAAAAAAAACAAAAATCAAAAATAAAAAAGAAAAGTCACAACAATGGAGCAGATAAAATGTCCATTTCCGAAGTAAAGCCTTAACTAGGACCTATAATACCAGAGAGAAAAAAGATTCAAAACAAACAAATCTCCGTGCTCGTTCATGTTAGCAAAGAGAGAAATGTTCTTTCTCTTATTTGGGCTTTTGCACTAAAACCATTATCCCTCTTACGGAAGCTCAAGCAAAACAATGGAGCAAAAGTTAGCTAATAATTCATGTCCTTTGACCATAAACCAAAATGAATTTTCAGCCGAATCGACGGTCTTCATCCCTTCGATTTGATCAAAGTTTCAGCTGAAGAAGAAAAATCTACGAAGGAAGAAGTAAGAAAACCAAACAATCCTTCGCATTCGACCAGCAGAACGAACACATTGATCGATGAAATGACAAATCTAAAACCGAATAGCATATCAAAGGAGATAATACAAGATAGGGAGAAAAACAGTACCCATCGCGCAGTCACCTCAGGGAAGAGGGTTCTAGCTCACCTCCTACACCAACTCAGAGCTAGGGTTTGTGGAGCCGTAACCATTTTATAGAAGCACCACTACTTGGATGGGCCGTGCGGTTTGTTTGGTTGCTGGTCACAATTGGGCTTCTCACTTTCTTAAAGCTTTGGGCTAGGCCTAAGGCTTATCATGCTGGTTTTCTTTAATGACTTCTTGAGAAATTTAGATCATAGCCCATAAAGGATTTAAGCTTGTTATTTTTATTTTTTTTACTGAAAATAAATCAGATTAATATTTTTTTTCCCTTTTTGCTAATCAAGAAAACTAATATTTCAAAGAGCAGTGTCATCCCTACAAACATTGTCATCCCTCACAATACTACAGTTTAGGAAGTTATGTGTTACACAATGAAATTTGTGTATGAAAAATTTAAAAAAAAATCTCATGGAGGTAATATATAATTTATCCTATTATTTACTATTAAATCTATTAATGAAACATTTTGATAGGCACATAGTGAAGTGTCAAGACTTGAAAGGCCATTATAATCATAAAAATTTACTTAAAAAAATAGTAATTACAAAATAAGAAGTTAATAAGTATTTGAAAAAAGATAATACTAGAAAAATCGAATATAGAAATTTCGAACTGTCTAAGTCATGCATAAAAACAATATTTTTATATTTTAAACAAAATAAAAATAAGAAAAAAAAAACTTGTTATAACTAAGAAAACTAATTTGAGCTACACCCTCGATTGAGTCATATAATATTTCTCATTTGAAAATAGATAAAGTGGTTTCATAAAAAAAAATAGTTAAAATGATAAAGTAAAACAATTTTATATTTTTTATATTTACGTGCATAGAAAAAATTGTTATATGCTTGGGGACTTGAAGCAAGAAATTTCTTACTTGTATTATTGAACATATATTACTTTAACTATATTATTAAAAATGTAATTAAAGTTGTAAAGACTTTTTTACTCTGTATTATCAAATGTATATCATTTTAATTATATTATTAAAAATAAAATTTAAATAAAAGATAATGATGACTCACATAATTAAAATAAAAAAAATAACTCACATAATTGAAGTAATACATATTTAATGATACCAAACAAAAAAATTATTTCTTTTAAAGGAAACAAAAAATTTCTTCTTAAAATGATCTTAACTTTTTAGTTTGTCAATTACATTGAGTGATTTTTTTTTGTTTGAGCACTTTATATTATATTTCATTAATAAAAAAGATTAAATACCTTATTAAATCTTTATTTTGTGTTAATTATGAAACTTAAATGAATAATTGAAGTGATGACAAAAATTAATTAAAGAAAGAGACATAAAATTAATAAAAGAAGAGACACAAAATTTGAAGCAAACCTATAAACAGATTCATTGATTGAAATAGACTTTGACTTTACATGGAAAAATTATTTGGGTCACATAGTTAGTTACACTTGAATTCCAATATTATATTTTAAAGTTGCTAACAATACAATTGTTCAGTCGGCAATTAGGCATAAGAGAAGTTGAGTCCCCTTATCGGTTGCGTCATATCTGATATGAACCGAAATGGTCATCGGTGCTTGTGCTCCCTCGAACTCGAATGCCTTCCCTCCAACTCCTCCTCCTTTTGAAATTCTGCTCATCCTCATCGCTGCTAGATTCATAATTAGAATCGGAAACCTTAGTGACTTTACCATTCAGTTCAGAGGAAAGCCTTGATGACCGATGATGGTGATCTCTATCATCATTGGACTTTCTTTTGGCCGGACGCGAAAGTTCCACCTCGCGCGGTGACAATAACCGCTCTGAACGGTGATGCTGGTAATCGCTACTTGATGACGGAGGAATCAATTTCTACATCAAAAGAGAAACGACCAACAGTTAGGAGTGCTAGTTCTTATTTTACTTTTTCTTTTGACACCATTTGATGACCCATGCAAATTAAAAATTAAACGAATGCTATTGTATCTCTAAATAAATATTTATCTTTACTTTTACATAGGAAAATAAAATGAAATGGCCCAAATTGAAAGGCAGTTTAAAAAAACAGCTTTGAAGGCCTAAAGGACAATCTTAAAAGGTTTGTTTAAAGTTTTAAACATTTGAAGGAACAATATGCAGTCTTAACGTTTTTGCCCTACTTGTGTTGGCCCCTTGCCTACTAATTTCTTTCCATTTACCCGAGTATTCATTTTTTGAGCTTCTATAATGATAGAATTATTGCTTTTTATCAAGTAACAAGTACTCTACTTAGAAGCCACTCAAAATAAGAATCCTGACCAGCATGCCCACTTTACCGCACACTACTTGTTCATTTTCAGAGTTAAAAATAAAAAGCAGCACAACAGTAGTCGTTTGGAGATTTATTTTTGCATTAGTGGAAGTGGCCAAATCATTTTTTCACCGAAGTTAACCAAAGAGCCTGTTCATCTAAGATTCCAGCTGCTGCAAATGGAACATCTGTTTCCAAAGGCACAGTCAGCACAAGGAAGAGTAGAGTTCCTTTCTTCAAATGTCCGGTGGCTTTGAAATCAATCTCAAACAAACAAACTACAAATCTCTTTGGACCGTAGAATTATCCCTTCTCTTGGGACAAGAATTATCGCCTTTTATCCAACTTCCAAACCCCATGTCCTTCTCGAAAACAAGAATGATAAATTGAAAAAACAAAACAAAACAAAGCAAGATTCTTCAATCATAGATTACTGGCAGGTCTCAATACCCCGCAATGATTAGTGTCACGAATATCTCATAAGATTAAAATTTAAAAAAAAAAGCCATTTATTAACCATCAAAAGATGGATGTCAAAATCATGCACGCATTTAACAAAAAAAATTCTTCAAATCGCAAAGATTAATCAAATTGGTGTTAAATGATTAAAATCCGTTTAACGGTAAACTATATGGTTCAAAGCATATCAATGATCCATAAGTCTGAATAAGTGATCACCGAAAAGGGGCTCTGACCGTGGGACGTGAAAATGTAATAATGCACTAATGCAGCTCTATCTAAAACGTGGTTATCACCATTTTCTTTTAATCCACTTTAAACCAATCGACAGCTATTGATCACGCAAAATTGCGAGTAAATTATGCGCGAATTGCTCCCTCAATCATTTCATGATCTACCAGAGTATCACTTGATAAACGGATCTTATCAATAAATGAAGCCAAAACAATTAACCAAATATTATTATAATTTAAGAAACCAAAACAAAAAGAAGGATTATCGAGCGCAACCAGTGTTCTTTTGCAAGCTTAGAGGTTGAGGTTTCGGGCCACTCTTTGGTAGAAAAACCCAAAAATGTAAATGGAACATAAAAATCCACGGAAAAAGAGACGGAAATTAAGATAATAAAAAGCACATACAGTTTTTGATTTCATTGAAGAAACATCGCCGCCATTGCTTACTTCCCTACCAAACTTCCGATCTTTGGTGAAGTCCCTGTTCCATGAAGGAAATAAACCCAATTAACATATAACCAAATCTGGAGATAAGCCAAGACAACTATATAAAATTACGAGAAAAAAGAACCACGACAAAATTAGGTATCCATCCAAACTTTCATAACATGTTTTCTCTGTCCAGTATCCAAAAATTTGGCAACTAAATCCATGAGACAATGACAATGACAATCAAACTCCTCAGCACCAACAAGACATGATGCCCCATAAAAGTTAGTGTTTGTCATGTGTGCGAATGTGTGTGTGTGTGTGTGTGTGTGTGTGTGTGTGTGTGTGTGTGTGTGAGAGAGAGAGAGAGAGAGAGAGAGAGAGAAGAGTAAGTGTCAAATTTCCATTTTTGAAAGCATACTACTACATACCTATGAGTATGAGGTGGCACTACAGGCAACATGTAACCCTGCATGTCAAAGGGGTTTTGAGGCAGAAGACTCACAAACGGCATATCAAAGGGTCCAATACCATAACCCATCATTTGCATTGGACCAGCATATGGTGCCATAAATCCTTCCATACCAGGTTGCATGCCATTCCAGTACGAATTATTGCCAGGACGTGGGCCCATTGGAATCATATAATTCTCAGCTCCAAGGTCATGTGAGGTTTTCCAGTGCAAATCTGCAAGACACCCAGAAATTTGAAAGGATTTTACTAACAGTATAAATGAGGAAAAAGCCTTTGTAATCTGTATTGTCCGCTAAATATTACAGCGTTACACAAAACCAGACCTAGAAGAAAAATTACAGATACTTAAAATAGACACAAGCAAAGTTATAGGGGAGAAGACAGAGCAGCAGAGTTACCATTTGCAGGCAAACGGACTTTCTTCTTTTTACTTTTCTTGCCTGCAAAATAAAAAATCTAATGAGATTGGCCTTGATAGAAAATCAACAAATAAAATAGACTTTTTCAGGTCCAAGCATAGGTGCATAATTATCTTTTATCTATCACCAAATCACATTCAATAAACACACAAACAACTATCTGGTAAAAAAAAGGATGACATAGCACCAATCTACATTACCTGCTTCAGTAGGAACCAATTTTTGCTGCACAGCTTCCTCAACCAGCTGAGCACTCCCTTGTGAGACAGGTTCCTTTAAACTCATTGACTCGTGAGTAGTTTCAGATACATCAGCAGCTATGGCAGCTGTTACTTTCTCTGATGTCTGCTGTGGAGCAGAAACAGCCTTTCTATCATCAGTTGTTTCCAGTATATTTGTTGTTCCTTCATTAGCAGGTGACACCTTTGGTTCGCCCTTAGAAGCAGCAGATGAGGTTGGAGAGGGAATCTTAGGCTGTGGACACTGAGCAGACTCCACATCTGAAAAATTAAAATCATGGTAACAAATAATGTACATAATGAACAACTTGATAAACAATAATAGTCCAAGTAAGAGTTACATCACAACAGTTTCAGTTACCTTGAATTTGAAAAGTACTCCCAGCATTTTCAGTACTGCTATTGCCTGACATCAATATGCGATTAATAGTATCTCTTAGCGTCTTATTTGGCAAAAGATCATCTGCAAGAATATTTGTTGCACCACAGATGCACATGGACTTGGAGATAATATAGTCCCTAATACCTGAAAAGAACATTGAGAATGTATTACAGGACCTGGTATAAGATTTAAAAAAGTTCAAGGCAAGAAATAGCAGAGAAGACAATAAAATATCTAAAATGTCCTGTGCTCGAATGGTTAGAAAGTATAAACAAGAGAAACATAAGTAGGCTTTTGCTATAATGCAGATTCTGCATCAATCCAGAAGATTTTGTTTTGTGCCATGTAACTATGCAAGCCTTTAAAAAAAACTAAATTTAAGATTTCATCCAAGGGTCACAACGTGCTCTTAAAATCCAATGGCTGGAAGCAATCTGTATGGGTGCATAATCTACATCATAGTCTTTCCCACATAAGTATTGGACTCAAATTCTAAATCATGAATATTGCAGGTGCATGAAAACATACATTTGTCACAGAAGCTTTTGAAACAACACTTGCTTGTTAGTGCAGCATCTTTCATCACATCACTGCATAAGGGGCAGTGGAGCTCAGGCGGTAGATCACCAATAGAACGTGTTGATGTTGATGGCAACCCTTCTATTTCTTTCTCAAAAGCAGCCCTATTTGTAAAGAAAGAGTGAAAATTAATTTCATGCTTGCACATGACAGAATGAACAAGCAAAATGAAGATGTACTCACTCGTTTGGCTTCAAGACAGCTACTGTGCCATTTGGTAAAACATAGGAACCATGTGGGTTTCCCATCAGCATGGATCGTGGAATACCAGTAGGTTGTTTGATTCTTTTAATATCATAATTTGGATCACCATTTGTAGGGCAATGCTGAATAAAATGTCCTAAACAACAGGAAGGGAAAAAAAGGTAAGCTAAGCACACTGACATTGCTATCCAGCAATTTGCAAGCAAATGGGGATTTAAAAAGTTCAGAAACATTAACATACCAGGCACCTTGCATCTGCGACATACATAGCCTTGTGGAGGTGTTATCCGCTCCAACCCTGTCAGACCTCAGCATGTAAATCAGTATCAGTTCATCAACATATAAACATTAGTATTCAAAGTGGCAAGTCACTAAAAAATGTATAGAATAGGCAAAGAGAATCACCAAAACCACGTCCGCCTCCTGTCCGTCCGCCCTTACCCCTTCCAAAACCTCTAGCAGTGCTAAACTCAGAACCTGGACTGCATGTCAAAATTTAAAAAATAAATAAGTAAATCAACATAAAATATCATAAGGCAAAAATACAGGTATTTTTTGACAGAACTATAAACATGTTTGGCATGCGGAATGGTGATTCCGTTCTTGCCTCTATTCCTAAAGAAGGTGGTTACTCACTGTTGCCAATCCAAGGCTGGAGGAGTATCACTCAAGGCTTCAATCTTACTGTCTTCATCAGCTTTGTTTGCTGGAGTAGCCTCCGGAATTAAGTTGCTTGTTTGAACAGGGAGGATATCTCGAATTGTATACAAATCATTGCCAAATTCATCCCAATCCGAATCTTCAGGCTGTCAAGTGGTATTAAGCGCTTAATTTCCCAGGGAATGCAACTGAAAATTGTTTATACCTTAAAAAAATGGAAACAAAAAAAGAAACTTACATATTTCATGGCAGATGTATCATCAGCTGGTAAGCTAATCTTCTCAGGTTCAGTTTCCACCACCCTATTCTCCACCTTTTGCCTGGAAAAAGTAAAAACAGATTGCAACTCAATATAACACAAATTTATCCCACAATGAACAATGCAGTTTATCATGCAGCTTGTGCCACTATGACACGGAATATATAGACAAGACAATGTAATGACTAGTGAGATTAAAGGTTCGAGATAATACGCTTGTTCAACCACAGTCGGTAAACGGGGTAATCCTGGAACCCGACGAATTAACACTGAGGTACTTCTAGGAATCAACATTGCTTCATCACGATATTCTGAAATTCCAAAGAGACACAGCGATTATAAAACACTAATGAATACTATTCATGAAGCCATACTAGAAATCTCGCAAAGTTTGAGGCGCCTGTAATTCCTTCAACTAGATTGCACCCTAACTACATCTCATTATCCTAACCAACACTTTTATACCTTTCAATTTGAAGTATATCCCCTTTTTTTTTTATGGAGGTGGAGATAAAATTCGAATCAAATCTATTTCAGTTTAATGCAAAAAAGATTTTTTTCTTGAGAGGGACAAGATAAATAACCCCTTCTGAAAGCCAAATACAAATATATGGAAGTTGAGAATTAAATTTTCAATAACAATTAAGCATTGACTTGAAAACCCTAAAAGCACGCTGATATTGTCGCCCCAAACTAGTAATTTTTTTTCAAGAGAATAGCTTAATTAATAAATCAAAATAAGGACCAACCTTCATTGGTCTGGGCGTTGGTGACCAGGAGGTCGAAATCAGTACCCCTGTAACGAAGCTTGGATTGAAATATTTTAAGTTTCAATGTACCAACAGAGATGAAAGGAACGTCCATGGGAATTGAATTATAATTTTTTTCACTCTTAAATTTATAATACACCGCCATGGAATAGTATATTTCTCTTTCTATCTAAAAGAGATAACACCGAAACAATAACAAAACGATAAATCAACGGCCTTTTAAGATACAAGCCAATCAAACAGTACAATATCAAACAGTTTCTCTTTCTCTCTCTCTCTCTCTCTCTTTTTCTACTCTCGCGAACTACAAAGGTTTAGATCGAATAAATCGAACCACCACGAGAAATCAACAGGAGGCTGAGTCTTCCTCTTCGTCAAAAACCCTATCGAATTCAGAAGCCTTCAAGAACGCGAATCAGAGCGTCAAGGTCGACGAATCTGAGAGTGGCGAAGCCCTATCCGCAAGAAGGCACAGCAAGAATTATGGCTGAATTGCACCAAGATTTGTTCCTTTGGTAATCATATCAACCCAATGGAGAGAGAACCTCTGATCGGCGGCGATCGAACCTTGAATTGAAATTGAAATAAGAATCACGAACTCAATTCTGAAGCCTTGGAGAGAAAGCCGAAGCAATCGAAAGATTGATTTGGGATAAAATAGACAAAATCTTGAGAGATGACTACGCAGTAGAGGGTTTGGAATGTGCGCTCAGGTTGGGAGATATTTATAGATATATTCAAAGAGAGTTCATAAAGCTTTTGCTTTTCGGATTTCGTATAAGTGGACGTCACTTCTACGCGTTGTTAGGGAGAGAATATTCTCTCCGCACTTAAGTATAGAGTTTTCTTAATAATATTATTTATATATATATAAATAAGGGTGACAATTTTATTCATCCTGTGTGTAATACCTACCGGGTATCGCATGATGGGAGTGGATAATACCACAAAATTTTTTTCGCGAATATAAATACTTGCATTTTAGTATTATCTCTGTTTAATAAACGAGATAGGGCGAAATGTGGTTCTCCCAAATGCATCATGGATATCGATAAAAAAATTATATAAATATTTTATATAAAATTATTAAAAAACTTAATTATATAAATTTAAATATTATAAAATTATATAAATTAAAAGTATTTTAGGTGTTTGACATTATTTTTAGATTAAGTTATATTAGAAAAATTTTAAAAAATTATAGTATTATACTTTTTTTATTTTTTATTTTTTATTTTATTTTTTATTTTTTTGAATTTTTTTACAATTTATTGGAGTGCTTCATGGATATCCGTTTATCCGCGGGGGAAAGATAAACGGATACTTCCTGACGATATTATATGGAGGCGGGGCGGAGGTGGATATTATTCGCAAGGGCGGGGGACGGGAGGCTACTACCCGTCCCCGCCCCGCCCCGCCCCGTTGCCATCCCTATATATAAATTTTGATATCATGTTTAAAAAATTCAAACATCTTTCTATTCTTTCACTCTTACGCTATATTTAGATGATAGGTAACAATGATGATAATTTTACTCGTCTCCGCGAGTACCTATGGGTAATACCCGTGACGGAGGCGGGTAATACCCGTTTAATTTTTCCTGTGGGTATAAATATCCGTTTTGTGTTATCCCCGTTTAATAAACGGGGCGGAGACTGGGGTGGTTCCTCTCGTACCGGATATCCGCAAAAAAATAACACAAATATTTTATATAAAATTATTAAAAAACTTAATTATATAAATTAAAATATGGTAGAGTTATATAAATCAAAAGTATTTTAGGTGTTTGACATTATTTTTGAATTAAGTTGTGTTGAATAAATTTTGAGAAATTATGATATACTTTTTTTCATTTTTTTTTTTTTTTATTTTAGTTTTTTTAATTTTGTTGATTATTTTTTTACAATTTATTAAATATCTGTGGATATCCGTTTATCCGCGAAAAAATGATAAACGAGTACCCGCACGGATATGGAGACGAGGGCGGGAGTGGATATTATTCGCGGAGGCGGGAGGTGGGGGTTACTACCTATCCCCGCCCCGCCCGTTGTCATCCCTAATAGGTAATAAGAGGAATGAAAAGAAAATAAGAAGAACGAAAATAACTTTTTTTATTTGAGAGTTTTAAAATACATAAAAACGAAATAAAACACATGAAAAATCATTTTCTCTATCTTCCCCTCAAATGCCTAACTTTTGTTCTCTCCCAAAATTAAGGTAAAATAAGAAAAACACATGAGTAATGAAATTTCATTCAGTTCTATTAATAAAATTTTTAAAATAAAAATAAAAATTATATTCTATTTTATTTATTTCCTTTTCGCTTCATCCCTACCTATTCCATTTTGTTCATTTAATAAAAAAAATCTAAACATAATGTTATTAACAAACGTTTATTTTTATATTGAATTCTTCAAATAGTTGTACTAACTACCACTGCCTCTCTTTTAAAAAATTAAAAAAAAAAACAAGTTTTTAAAAAACAGGATATGTATTTATCAATTTTTTTTGATTTGATGAGATTTAAGATAAAAACAAAAAAATTAAAAATAAAAAGGAACGAAATTATAGTGGAAGACAAACTGACTCACTTGGAGGCCGAAAGTGTCGGGGCGGAAGTCGTGGAAGGAACGGACGCGAAGGCAGGCGACGGCCCCGAGCCCATCCTCATAGAAAGACTGGATTTGTTGAATTTGAGTGGAAGCAAAAGACTGGATTTGGATCTTGAGGTTGGAGAAAGCATAATTATGCCGAGCTAATCATTATCAGCGCGTCGTCTATTCTTTTAAAAGATATATTTATCTTCATAAAATAAATGATAAATTACACTTTATTTATCTATGTTTTGATTTAAAATTACTTTATCCCTTATAATTCAAAGTTTTTAAGATGATAATAATTTTAATTTTTGACAATAAAATAAAAGCCCAATGGTTATTATATTTCAGTAAAAAACAATAAATTTATCAAGAGAAAAATAAAATAAATGCATTTTTTATTTAAAATTAACCTATGATCTATACTTTTACTCTTCCATATATGATACACCATTAAATATAGAGACTGACACATAATATACTGTCATTTAAAAAGAATATAATATCTCTTGTCTTGATAAATTTAAAATTCTTACTACTCTTTAAAGCCATGACATACTATTCATGTGGGATATAATTTATTCAAAAGATTTAAATAAAATTAATAAAAAAATAAGAAAAGCAAGAGAAAACGGAGAGGATAACTACCGAATAATACAACGACCCCAAAAAAAAAAAACTTAAAGTAGGAGACCAAGCACCACAAATAAAAAATAAAAAAAATCACAAAGAAGAGAAAATACTAAGACCGGCTTAAATGATCTACTATTATTATAAAATTTGTACACTATCATCTTAAGTCTTAACAATAGTTTTTGCTTAAAAGTCAAGAAAATGTTCTTCAAATTTTTATATTCTATTATCATATTTTTCAATTTTCACTACAATCGTAAACGTCTGTGTTATGATATTTTAATTAGTTTACAAATATACTTTAGTAATTTGACCCGTCAAGCCATTTTGTCTACCAATTTCTAATTATTCTAAAAATCAAATACAAAAAATCTAATTACTAACAAGCACTTAACAAAAGAAATTGAAAGCACTTAATCTTAAAAAATTTAACTATATTACGTCATGCAGTTAACCAGTAAATAAACAAATAAAATAGAGCTCTGCTAGATCTTAAGTGATCCAAAAAAAAAAAAAAATCTGATAAGATCTTGTCATATTTGATAAAGGCAACAAGTTCATTACATTATCAACAACCATTATGACCAGGTAACAAGTTAACACAAACTACACACAAATTAAGAGAAACTCGTAGTAGTATTTAGAAATAGAGAACATGGAACAACAACAAAGATACGCGATTAAAAAAGAACAATTTTTTCACACAGAATGTGTCACTCACTTCATTACTACTACCCAATGCTCAGCTCTATTCTGTGCTCTCTGGAATCTGATCGAGTTCTAGATACTTGTTCACCCAATCCAACGCATAGGGTCCTTCAGTTGAGAAGTCGAAGAATTCGTTCACATCAAAGTTAAATTCCAAGTCCCCACTTCCATCAATGGCCTCCTCATTCTCTACCACTGCTCTATCCCCAGTATTCTGAGTCGTATGAATTTCTTGTGCCGTTGAAGTTTCTGGTTTTTCCTCTTTGTGATTCACTTTTTTGCACAAACAAGAATTCCAGTAGTTCTTGATTTCATTGTCTGTTCGTCCTGGAAGCCTCCTAGCTATCAAAGACCACCTAGACCCAAAAATGTGAATGATCATCTGTAGTATTTTTCTTCTCGTATTTGTATATATATATAAGACGAACCTGTTTCCCAGCAGTTTATGAAGCCTAATAATCAAATCCTCTTCTTCATCTGATATGTTGCCCCTCTTGATATTGGGTCTCAGATAGTTTAACCATCTCAGCCTGCAACTTTTTCCACATCTGTTTAGACCTGCCAAACAAAGCATATAGAACAAACAGGTCAAGAAGAGTTCGGTACTTGCTTTCGGTTCATGTTACAATTTTTCCTTTTCTTTGGTTATCTTGAAATTAGTATTGGTTTGGACTTTGGAGCTCACTAACCTGATTTGACCGCAACAATCTTCCACCTCTTTGCGCCGTGAATTTCAATGCATTGGGCTAGCTTTTGATCTTCCTCCGGGCTCCATGCTCCTCTGTTCTTTGTTTTCTTAGTTGATCCATCATTCTTGGTTGCCATGAGAGTGGGAGAGACACTTCAATTCTGCTGTTGAGAGTAGAGACTATAAGGCATAGTTTGGTTATGGCCTTATTTATTATGGAAGAGTTAGTACAGGAGAGTGTAAAACATGGTGGATTGGCGGGAATGGTCTTTCGTTCTAGGGATTAAAAGGTCACTGAGTTCAAGGTCTGCCCTTCCTATGGAGGGTTACAAAAAATGAACGCACCACCAACTACCAGCTACCGTGGTTGGTTCAAGAACGGGAAGTACAATAATGAATAATGTCTCTTGATTCTTCATTTGAAACTAGTCTTCCCAGCAGGCCAACAGCCAATAATGTCTTTTTTTCTTTCCCTTTTTTTTATTTTATTTTATACGTTTTCAAAAAAAAAAATTTCACAGGGTTGAGACTTGAGAATGATTAATTTGTAATCATCCCTCTTTTGATTTTCTCCTCTGTTTCTGGGCTATGTTGTCAGTATATAGAGACTGCCAGATTCCTTCATCCCACAAAACTGAGAATCGTGATTTTCGTCCATATTGATGTACTGGGGAATCCAGCAACATAACACCAGCATCAAACAAACTTATTTAATTGTAAAACACATGAGTTTTTACCAAAAAACAAAGTACAAAAAAATTATAATTAGATTTTTCCTTTTTTTTTTACAGATTTTGTTGGGCTCAGATGCCCTGTTTAGTTCTCATGTAGGTTTTTTTTTTGGTCTTTTCTTCCTCTTAGTTTTAAGACCTATATTTTTTTAATAAAAACTCGTGTGTAAGTTAATATGCAGTTTACCAGGTAAAAAAAAAAGTTAATATTCATTTTATAATATTCTTTAAAAAAATTTGACAATTTTTCTTTCGATAGATTTATCCTGAAACTAATATTAGGTAAAACCTTGCCATAGCTCTGTTAGGACAATAGGAGAGTTTATCAGTTGTACTAGGAATTTAAAAAAAAAAAGCACTCTGGATTTCATCGAAATGCTTTTTCTTTTTTCTTTTTTGAGAAAAAAGCTTCAAAAGCCTTGTAAGAGGGGCGCGAGTAAATTGAACAACTATTTGTAATGGCCCAAACTAAAATTAACAATTATCTATGGGTTTTCCCAGAAGTGAAGCCCAAACTGCCTCAACCTAAAACACCTTTGGGGTTTGCCAAAGAATAGATGTGCCAACTCCTCCGTGGCGGGGCCGGGGGCTGTCAGTCCAGTGGGGAGCGTGATCATGACCAATAAAAATTAAAATTAGAGAACTGGTGAAACCGAGAAATATATATATATATATATATATCCAATAAATGAATCTTGATATTGTCTAGAATCACATAAGTGAAAAATTGATCACTGATTAACTCTTAACTTTTAAATTATCTCTTCATTCGATAAATAAAAAATTAATTTTTAAAATACGATTTAACGTTTAAGTAAAATTTTTTCATAATAATATTATTTTTATACACACAGATCTTGATATAACCTAAGATCACATACTTCAAAGATTAAAATTTCTTTCACTCGAATCAATACATATTAATTAAAAATATATTATGTTATCATTTTTTTTTAATTTACATGTAACTAAAGGGACGTAATAGCATTACATAATTATGACATTTGATATGGTTTGAAAATTGAATGCTGACACTTGCACAAACTCATATTTATATTCTTTTTATATACTTCTAGGTAAGTTGTTGGATAATATTATGATCTCCCTATAACTTTTTCTAAATGTTTTAGATTATTATAAACATATCTCACATAATTTGTATAAGTATATTTTCTCTTGGAAATTATATAAAGAATGATGTCACTAGATACTTGAGTTAATAATAAATTTTAGAATTTTGATATGGCACGTATTAAAGATTTCAAAATAAAAATTTCAAATAAAAAAGTAGAGTCTTTTTAATTTACAATGTATTAAATGTTTTATTTTTATTTAAAACATTTTATTTTGACTTCTTTAACTGAAAAAACCCTAAATTTTACATACAGAAACATGTCTTTTTATTTTAAATAATTTAAAAGTAATAAAAAATCATAAATCTTTACATTTTATAAAATTTAAGTAATTATAATATGTTGACACATAAAAAAATTATGATAGTGCAGGAACTTGTAGCTCAGTAATTAACACACCTCAATATCATACAGAATTTACGATGAATTCTATTTTGACAAAACTCTTACAAAATTTGTTTTATTGCTTTTAAATTATGAGTTAAGTTAAATCTTTAAAATATAAAGAATGAGAAAAAAAGTAAAAGGAAAGAAAAATGTTTATGTAATGTGATTTGAGTGATCAGAAATTTTCAAGTATTCTTGAAGTAAAATAAGAAAAATATATTGTTTTGTATTATTTAATGTATATTACTTTAATTATATCAATTACATTATTATTATTATTATTATCTTTTATTGAATTATCAAAACGGATCAATTCATTCCAATCTCAACTCGTTTTTCTTGACGGGGTAAACAAATTCACTCATCAACTCATTTTAATAATATTTGTTATACTATATTTGAGTTTGTAACTTATATATATTTAATAATATAGAGTAAAAGATTTTCGAAAACACTCTTAAGAATTTTCCGTGACAGCGAATGCAAAGTCACACGTGGGCAATACGACAATTACGTGGTTTACTCTTCATTCATCAAAGTCACCTTCATGGAAAGAGATGCGACAACCACTGAACAATAATGATTGACGGTCCATTCTTGTGTTGGCCAATAGGGTCATTTTAACATTATCATCGTTACTTTAAATGGGGATCATGGATGTTTTATGTAGTTTAGTATGTTGAATATGAGTTGAAAGAAATCAATGGTATAGAATTGTCACATGTTTTTTACTTGTTAAATAAGTAAGTAATTTAAAGGTTATAATTGTAAAATGATCCTCGAATAAAAATAAAATTGTGTGAAAAGATTTTTATCATGAAGTCCATACAAACAGCAGCATTGTAAAATTGAAAAATGCACCTACTCCTTCTCCTCCACCCAAATCGTCGTCGTAACGAAAACTAGGTCGATGACGACGCTGCAATAACGAAAACCGATATTGGTGACTTGGGCTGATTTTTGAAGAGAATACGTCACCATGATTCTAGCGAGAAGAAGTAGGTGGCGATGCCAGCTGCCCTTGTTCATGTGCCTGTCCTTGTTCCTCCATATTTCCGCCCTTAAACTCATTTATAAGATGATGGCCACAGCTGTATGGATGAATAATTATTATTGTACGTAAAATATTTATTTTTATTTGGTACGTAAAGTAATTGTTGATACATATCAATCTGTTTATTTAATTTTTTTTTATATACTATGTGTTTATATAATAACGAGCTTCGCTTATGTGTTACCTGAGAAGATAAATATTAAGTAACTAACATTATTATATACGTAAAGTTTTTTTTATTGATATTATATACGTAAAGTTATTCCACCAGAATATATATATATATTGTTATAGAACGTATCTTGAGCTCTCAATATGTAATTCAGCCCAATATACATACAGGCAGAAGTTTAAGACTTTACGTCTCCAGCTGAGTCAACTTAACATGATCTTTTAATTTTGAATGGTAACAGTATTACCACAAAATCAACGCAATGGATAAATATTTTAATTGTCAATCATGATCTTATGAGATAATTGTATTATAACTGTCATACAAGTGTTACGATAACATAGGAATTTTCTATAACTAAATAAGGAACAAATCTTCTCTTACAATTATAATGGTAATGTATTTCTTCATCAAGAGAAGATATCAATCCAACCTCTATAAATGTCAGGCAAAGTCACCCAAATCAGGTATAAGTTCTCCCGTGGTATTGACCCAATTGGTGCACATCCTGACTTGAGCGTTAGAATCCCTTTGTAGGTACCCATCTCCCTAGTTCAACACGCATGGTAACATACGTGCATCGAAGGAGTTAACCACTTATGTGTCTATCTCAGGTACTCCTCTGAATTTACTTCAGAACATTGACGCCATCTGTGAGAAACGAGAAACTTACAATCCTACTCTAATCATGGTGAACACGATACAAAATTCAAGAAGAGACACTGAGCAAGCCTCCACCAACCAAAGGCAGGACCAAGCCACTCAGCGCCTTCCTCTCCCTGCCCCTTCGCTTGCTGCTGAAGCTTCTGCTGTGAGAAACTAGGCACTCAATGTACAGAACCAACAAGATAGGCATACCACCTCGGTTTCTGATGAAAGCCCAAACCCACTGTGTAGGATTCCTGTAACAGATAGACTTGGAATCCCAACACAAGGAGGCAACCTCGATGCCCAACAACGCAGAATCACGGTTCATCAGCGTTTGGAAATGCCTAATAATGAAACTGGCGATCATGCGTCCCGCTCTCAACGCACAAATCAGTTTTAGGCATCCCAACGTCAATTTCAGGACATGTTGCAACAACATATGGCTATGCTGAATGAGCACTATTAAAGGTTGGAAGACATGCAACGGGCCATGCATGAAAACTGACCTAGACCTCACTGTAATGATGGCAATCTTAGCATGGGAAACAATCAAAGAATGGTACATGCCGACGCTTCTGTGATCAATATCCATAATAATAATCCGAACCGTGGGTTTGAAGAGCACCATTTTCTGATCAACTCATGGAATACCGCGTTCTTAGGAATTTTAAATTTCTAGCAAACTTGGAGAATTATGATGGAACTACGGATCCCCAAGAGTATATCAACGCTTATGAGCAATCCCTCTATTTTCACGGAGGATCTATGGAGTTGTTATGTCGTGCTTTTCCTCTCTCCTTAAAGAATGGAGCCCTTAAATGGTTCTCAGGCTCACTACGGAGGTTCGTGGTTGACTGATCAGATCTTAAACAACGCTTTCTGCTCCAATACACCACCAGCAAGGAATAATCCAGATCTATTGAATCCTTGGCAAAGCTCCGCCAAGGGAGAGATGAGCCCCTCCGCGATTATGTAAAGCATTTCATGACAGCTTGCATTAACGTGAAAAATTTTGATGACAGAATAACCTTTCACTATGCCATAAGTGGTCTCCAGGTTGGTTTTGAGTTCTTCGTTTCTTTGGTAAAAAAGAAACTAGAAAACCTGAGTGAGTTTCAGAGACAATCCCAAAAGTACGTGGACCTTAAGGAGGCAACGGTGGACCAGAGGAGGTGGGACAAAGATGAATCTTATCACCATAAGCCTAACCGTAATTCCTCACGGCCCCGATCTTCCAAAGATAGTCCACCTCGGGCTGGATACTCCGTTTATACTCCACTAAATACCCCACGAGAAATAATCCTGAGGGAAGTGATGCAGATCGAGTTTCAAAATATACGGAGACTGCCCCCATTAAGAAACACAAGCAGAAAAACCATTTTAAGCATTGCACATGACATAAAGGTTATGGATATGATACGAAAGACTACTATCAACTCCGTGATGCCACTCCGTGATGCCATCAAATTTCTAATCAAGGTCGGATGACTACAATAGTATATCCTCCAGGTCCAAAATGATGAGCATCATGGCAAGCTCAGAGATGACAAATGCAGTCTACGGTGAAGCTCATCCCCTCATCGTAGAAGAATGACTCGAAGTCCCAGGAGAAGATCTCACGGAGATAACAATGACCGGCAGGATAGGAATAGGGATGCTATCGCCGATGACAATGGTGACCAACGTTCTGAACCAAATAGAATGATTAACACTATTGCAGGTGGCTTCGCTGGTAGAAGGTCATCAAATGGAGCCCGAAAAAAAGCCTTGACGATGGCGGTGTTTAATGTATCCCATTACAAACCTAGAATGTAGACCGCTGAAAGAAAAATGCCTTCCATCATTTTTTTAGATGAGGACTACGGTGGACTTATCCAGGAATATGATGATCTACTCATTATCTCGGGAATAATATCCAATGTTGAGGTCCGACGAATTTTCGTAGATCAAGGAAGCTCAGCAGATATTATGTTCTTAGATTTATCAAAGCTAGAACTACCACCATCGGATTTGGCTCCTCATGATGGGGAACTGACAAGTTTCACGGGTGAAAAGATCACCCTGGTAGGTTACTTCGAAACCCAACTGACCTTAGGATCTTCTAAACTCTTCAAAACGATCAAAGTAAGGTTTTTGGTCGTGGACTGCCCTTCGACTTACAATATTATCTTCGGTCGTCCTTATTTAAATGCTCTCAATACCGTGGTCTCCACTACTCACCTCGTGATGAAATTTTTGAACAAGAACAATGACGTTGTCACTGTTAAAGGAGATCAAGTAGTCGCCAGGAAATGTTACAATGAGAGCCTGAAGATTTGTAGAGTTCCCAAAAATAGAAAATCTACCACCCCCGGCCTAGTCCTGGATCAGGTCAACATACTTATGACCGAACTGGATGTTAGAGAAGAAATCTGTGGTACCAGGCCTCAGCCAGAGGGTGAGTTGCAACCTCTCTAACTTGGAGCCAAGCCGGATCAGGTCACCAAGATTGGAGCGCATTTAGAAGATAAAGTAAAATAACAATTGACAGAACTCTTGTTGAAGAATAAAGACTTTTTCGCTTGGATGTCCTTTGACATGTCAGGACTCGACCCCAGCTTCATCTGTCACCGCCTGTCCATCAGAGAAGGTGTGAAGTCAGTTACACAGAAGAAAAAAAAGGTCGGCCCAGAAATACAATAGGTTATTGACGAACATATTAAGGAGTTACTAAGCGGCGACTTCAGTAGGGAAATCTCCTATACCACATGGCTATCCAACGTGGTCCTGGTCAAGAAATTCAATGGGAAGTGGGGAATGTGTATGGACTATATAGATCTGAACAAGGCCTGTCCCAAGAATCTATACCCACTTCCCAATGTGGATAAATTAGTGGATAATTCCTCAGGTTTCAAGTGATTGTTGTTCATGGATGCGTCTTCCAGGTACAACCAAATCCTCATGTATCCCAGAGATGAGGATAAAATCGTCTTCATTACTGACAGGACGAGCTAATGCTATAGGGTTATGCCCTTCGATCTGAAAAACGCAGGAGTCACCTATCAGAAAATGATAAACATAGTTTTTGAGAACCAAGTTGGGAAGATGCTAGAGGTCTATATAGACAACATGATAGTGAAAACCCCACAAGGCAGATCGCATGCAACAGACCTTGAAGAAGTATTTGCCCAGGTCAGAAAGTATAACATAAGGCTAAACCTAGAGAAATGTGCCTTCGGGGTCTATACGGGGAAATTCCTGGGCTTTATGCTAACCCACCGCGGGATTGAAGCTAACCCTGATAAATGTCAGGCGGTACTTGACATGAGAAGTCCTCAAAGTGTTAAGGAGACATAACAGCTTACAGGCCACATTGCAACTCTTACGAGATTCCTTGCCAAGGCAGCCCACAAGTCCCTTCCCTTATTTAAGCTGCTAAAGAAGGGGAAGAATTTTGAATGGATCCAGGAATGTGAGGATGCCTTTTTATCCTTGAAGAACTTGCTATCCTCCCCTCTTATTTTGACAAGACCGGAGTCCGGTGAGTGCTCTACTTATACCTCTCAGTTCATCAGGAAGCAGTGAACTCTGTGTTAATTCGGGAGACAAGCAAATGGCAGAAATCGGTCTACTTTGTAAGCAAGGTTTTGCAGGGATTTAGGCTTCGCTACCTAAATATTGAAAAGGTTACTTTCGCACTAATCATCGTGGCTAGGAGATTGCGACAATACTTCCAATGTCACCTAGTGGTAGTAAGAACGGATCAACCCATCCGCCAAGTATTACACAAACCAGATTTAGCCGAAAGGATGATTGCCTGGTCAATTGAACTCTCTGAGTTTGGGATCACTTATCAACTACGGCTAGCAATAAAAGCCTAAGCGTTATCTGATTTCATAGCAAAACTCACATCGAACCCCAGTAACCCAAAAAGAATCTCTTGGACCATTTTTGTTGACGGATTCTCTAACCCCAAAGAAAGTGGTGCCGGGGTAATCTTGGAAAACTCAAAGGGACTAACATTAGAGGATTTCTTGAAGTTCAACTTTTCCACCTTGAATAACCAAGCTGAATATGAGGCGTGTATTGTTGGGCTAGTAATGGCCAAAGATATGGGGGCAGTCAGGATCACACTCTGTAGTGATTCCCAACTTGTAACCTCCCAGATCTGAGGTGAATATCAAGCCAAGGAGCCTCTCCTGCAGAGATACTTGATTAAAGTATAAGAGCTCCTTAAGAACTTTGAAGAAACAAAGGTTGAGCACATTCTGAGATAACAGAACTCTAGGGCAGACCTTTTGTCTAAGCTAGCCAGTACTAAGGGCCTCAGAAATAAGCGGTCAATAATCCAAGAAATCCTTTCTCAGCCTTCTATCACAGATCATGCTATATTTCAAGTAGAAGAGAATGAGTAATCTTGGATCACCCCTATCATGGAATACTTGCAGTCTGGGGTTGTACCTTCCGATCCCAAAGAAGCTTCTAAGTTGATCAAGACAGTTGTAAGGTACACCGTCTACAAGGGGCGGTTATATCGCTGTGGTTTCTCATCACCCCTTCTTAAATGCCTCACTCTGAAAGAAGTTGAATATGTCCTAGCCGAGATTTATGAGGGAAGTTGCAAACATCATTTAGGAGGCAAAGCCTTAGCTCTAAAAGCTCTAAGAGTAGGATATTATTGGCTAACGATGGAAGCTGACTCTCATATGCATATCTGAATCTGTGATAAGTGTCAGCATCACTCGGATCATTACCAGGCTCCCTTGGAAGAGTTATCTACAATTTTGGTACCTTGACCATTTTTATAGATTGGGTATGGACATCCTGGGCCCATTTCACCAGGCCCCAGGTCAATTAAAATGCTTGGCGGTAGCAGTGAATTATTTTACGAAGTGGATTGATGCAGAACCTTTGGCCGCGATCACTTCGTCACAAATTCAAAAATTTATTTGGTGCCACATTATCACCAAGTTTGGAATTCCAAAATTCATTGTAACGGACAATGGAACCCAGTTCTAAGGATAAAGGCTTTGAAGAGTACCTAGCAGGCTTAAAAATAAAGCATTATTGTAGTTTCGTGGAGAACCCCAAAACTAATGGACAAGCTGAAGCAGCTAACAAGATTGTTGTACGTGGAATTAAAAGGAGATTAGACGAAGCTAAGAAAAATTAGGCCGAACAACTTGATCATGTTCTCTGGGCCTACTGAACCACACCATACTCTACTATGAGTGAAACTCCCTTCAAGCTTATATATGGGTGCGAGGTCATGATTCTGGTAGAGATAGGCGAGCCAAGCTTGTGCAACCAGCAATTCTCAGAGGACGATAACCCCGATTTAATCAAGGAAAACCTAGATTTGATAGAAGAAAGAAGATGTGTGACCCATATATACGATGTTGCCCTCAAACAAAGAACAGGGGCTAGATACAACTAAAAAGTAGTCCCTAGAAGGTTCCAACCAAGAGATTTAGTGCTTAGAAGAGTGGATATCAAGGGAAAAGATGCCTCCCAAGAGAAACTAACCCCTAACTGGGAAGACCCCTACTGTATTGTTGTCAGCACTAGTAAAGGAGCTTACACATTAGAGAGTCTAACAGGCACCCCAATCAAGAATTACTGGAATGCATATACACTTAGAAAATACTATAACTAGATGCCCTTGACGGTCTAGTCTTTTAGTAAAGCTAATGTTTAATCTGCACATCATGTTGAATCCTACACTCTGTACGGACTTTTATCCCCCAAAATCATTAATAAAATAGAGTTATTCAAACTTTATTTTACATATGTGACACATTAGTAAATCTAGGTCATGAGGTAAGGTCAATACCCATCCTCGATACTTGGCATTGACTATCAAAAGGTCAAGCAATCCAGAGGCAGTGTAGATTCAACATCTATGGTCCTTACCGATATCTAAGCCAAGTGGGATCCCAAAAAGATCTCGGATAAGGTCTATTAGTAATTATACCTAAGGCAGAAGGGATAATATGCACCAAATTTTCTTGGGCAATAAACCCTTAGCTAAGGTGTTATGTTTGCCTAAATCTTAAGATTCTAAATGTTTGTTAATATGAACCTTGGATTATAGATTAAGGTGTTATGTTTGCCTAAATCTTAAGATTCCAAATGTCCATTATTATGAACCTTGAATTATAGATTAAGATGTTATATTTGCCTAAATCTTAAGATTCCAAATGTTCATTATTATGAGCCTTGGATTATGGATTAAGGTGTTATTTTTGCCTAAGTCTTAAATTCCAAAACATTTGGTTCTGATAGGCGTTAGACTATAGACTAAGGCGTCATTTTTACCTAAGTCAAATGGAACGCCATGCACTTATTGTTATAGGTGTGGGACCTCGAACCATGGTTTCCCCAATGAGTAAATAATTTCCTAAGTTCGCATAAGGGAATTGTTACATTCCATATTGGGCGTTGAACCCAAAATGGACCATGGAAATAAATTAAATTAGTAAGGGAAAGCATTCACTGAAAGTAAAAAGTTAATTTAAAACCTCGAATTCTAGGTAATTGTCCTTACAAAAAACCCACCACACAGGGGGCAAGAAAGAAGAAAAAGAAGAAAAAGGAAAAGATCTAAGTATCAGGTTTCCCTTCTACCGGAGCCGGAGCAGCATCTTGGTTGGCAGCAGAATCGACATTCTGGGGTTGAAATGTTGGATTTGAGCCACGACATTCTGAAATTGCTCTCCACCAATGTTTCCCGAAATGGTGTCTAGCTCCTCCACATCTTTTTCCAATTGCGTAATTCGAGCCTAGAGGGTGCTGATGGTATTACTGGCTTGAAGACTCTTTGCCTCAAGCACCTTCTTGGCCTGGTCGGAGGAAGCCAATGCCGCCTCCAGCTCAGTAATCCGTGCTTGCGCATCCTCATTCAGCTTAAGAGCCCCAGTCAACTTTCGGGCAGCCTCTTCATCTTTCTTTTTGTTTTCTTCTGCCATCTTCCTAATGGTTGCCTTGATGAATTTTTCAATATAGCAGACCTCGACAGTGGTCTGAAGTGCAAAAGTTTGAAGCTTGGCCAGGGTCTGGGCCATATTCTATTTCAAAATATGTCTCATCACTTCATCGCTCAATAATCGCCCATCTATGAACGGCCCGGTATCAGACTACCTTAAAATAATAGGCAAAGGGTCTATCTTCTCTTCATTGTCGCTCTCCAAAGCTCCTTCCCTACCCCGGTCAGCAGAGCTCTTGATAGCTCTCCTTTTCCTCCCTTGAAGGCTCTAGGTTAAGGAGTCTTGTTCTTTCGGGGTCTTTTCAATAACAACACCCCAGTTTGAGGATGCTGGGACGGCGGCAGTAGGACTACTAGAGGATTGCTCTTTTCTCCTTGATCTCGAGGCTTGCAGAGCTACAAGAGAAGGTCTTGACACCACGTTACTTACTGAAATAAGACAACAAAATAAGGTGGAAGTCAGACAAACAAAATTGTGAAGTATAGAAATTTAAAGTGCAAAAACTCCAGGGTAAGCTACAGGTAATAATATCCTAATTGCTACCTAACAAAACAAAGAGAATATCATTACCAGGGGTATGAACGACGTCCTTGATTTTGATAAACTCGTGTTTTTCAGAATATCAGATTATAAATTTAATACAGTCGACCTTATCCAGAGTAAGGTCTTTCTCTTCTTTCTCAAGCAGTATAGTGGGAAAACATCAAGCATCTTCAGTCCAATATAATGGGAACTTTGGCTCCCTGTCGTCTTTTAGAAAAAAATGGGTGAAACCCCTCTACTACCATCAGCTTAAAGAATCTAGTCTTAAATCCTTTGAAACTATCTTGGAAAACATCAAAGGATTTGTAACCGGATCTTAACTGAATTGTGAGCTAACCCTTCTGTTTTGTTGACCATTGGGGGTTTATCCGAGTATAGAAATAGAAAAAGACATTGGTTGAATACCACAGCCCCATTATCCGATAAAATCTCTCAAAAGCAATGATATAACCCCATCCATTAGGATGAATCTGGGTAGGAGCCGCACGCAGAGTTTGGAGTATTACAATCTGGAATTCAGTAAAGGATAACCGAAGCCCCAATTTGATGAAGAGGGATTCGTAAAAAAACATGAAATGCGAACCCACCTCCAGAGAAGAGCAAACCCTCTCGTTCCATTCCGGGCATAGAACCTGGAATTCTTTATCACGGTTTCTCCCTTTGGTCAACTCTAGATATTGTACTACTTGTCTGAGCTCATTTTCATAACAAAGCTCAGACAAACGCTCCCAGACATCGTCCCCTACCCACGGGTATACCAGTCCTAGACCACGTTGGATTCAGATTTGGTCCTCCTCAGTCAATTCACGAGCCTCGGCAATAGGTACTTGGACTCTGGCTCCCCTTCTACCTCTAACTATGAAGATCTTGAGAACACCTAAAGAGACTAGTAAGTAATTATCAAAATCAATCAAATTAGATATTCAGACACGGTGAAGGGTGAATGGAACGGTCCACACCTACACGCTGACCTCATTTCCCTCCAAAGCCTGAAACTTCAGAAGGATACCTCTGCCATGTTTACAATGGCGAAAATGGTGTTCCAAGAGGATATAGTCATGTGAAGAGGGTTGAAAGTCCTAAATCTACTTAGTGAAATTGAAATACAGAAACGCACTCCAGCAAGGAGCGCATAACTACTCAGTTACTCAATTACAATAATGAAGAAAAAAAAGGGAAGTACCGTGTGAGAGAAGCTCAGAATTGCTGAATATGGAAATGGTTGAGAATCCTCTAGAGCTCCCGCTTCACCGATGCGCAAAATTCTCAGAAATATGTTTGGGAATAGTAAAATGGAAACAATACACCCCTAAACCCCTTATTTATAAAGGCTAAGCGGTTAGAGGGCATTGTTGTCCTTACAGCCCCATTTCCAAAAGAATGCTCATTATGGTGCGTGAAGTACTATGCACGTCTTTCCAGTGAAAACGTGTCATGTGGCCTGTATGGTTCTTAAAATAGTTGAAAAGACAGTGGTACAGCAACTCGAACATCACACAACTTCTGAGGTTTAAGTACGAATTATTATCGTGAACCCCGGCTTTGGCCGGGATATTTGCTCGGTGAAGAGTTATCCATTCAGATCACGGCTGTTAAAACAACAGAGTAATAGGACCCCGACCCACATTCTATAAATGGTAAATTACTTGAGTCCCGGACCAGAGACTTGAAGCTTGCTACTTACTTAAATCAGGCACTAAGTCGGAGGCAATACAATGTTGTGCTATAATAAGCATTGGACTTACCCTGACAAAAAGAAAAAAGTGTGAACAACGATAAAAAGTTAAAGGAAGGAAGTGGACGTCGTGCAAAGTTCATAATATACTAATTTTTATTAATTTGTTCTCATTCTATACATCATCTTACATCTGAAAAAGAGGAAAAAGAAAATATTGACACATTGAATGTATAAGGAAAGAGCATCAGCCTTTTCCTTTTTTTTGTTGGACGGGGTGTAGTCTTTCATGAAGAAGATCATTCCACCAGCTTCATGATCACACCAAGTTGCCTCAAATTGCGGAGCTGCTTAAATAACCCCCTGCTTATTTGAGAACTAGCAAGGCTCGAGACGAATCTCCTACTAAGTTCTTGGAAAAGAGGAGGAGAGTAGGCTCTGTTTCTTCAAGGAGGTCCGTCCAACACGACAGGTGTCACAGATTTTTCCAGCAGTAGAGCGTGTTTCAAATACTCCCTCGTACGCTGGGAAAGAAAAGTGTTTGTCATTGCTACGCTGAGAAAGAAAAGTCCCCATTGAAAAAGTTATTAGCGAGTAAAAGGGAGAATATCTTCACAGATTTTGGGAAAAGTAAGAAGATGATCTTCGCAGGGGGCAAAACCCTCTTTGAATATGAATAAAATGAGAAAAAAGCTATGGAAGATTATACTCTAGAACACATTGGCAAGAAGAGAAGAATGCAGCAAAAGGAATGCTAGTCCAAACGCAAACATTTCTTATTTTATAAACACAATGGGGAACTCTGATTGGTCCCTCGAAAGGTGAACTGATCGTACGAGATAAATTGCATCCTTAATGCTCCTTGTTTCTGATTGGTAGATGGGTAAATGGGCAGTTAGGAACAGCATAAATTTAATGCCCCATTAATGGATTTTTAATTCCCAATAAAGTTGAGGTAGCGGTTTCTCAAGAAAGCTTAGTACTGCCAAGGAACGTGGAAAAAGTCAGAAAATCCTGTGAAATTACATGTAGCGGCAAATGATATACCTCGGATGGCGGGATGGTGTCGTATGCCAACCCGAGAGGTACTCCATAACAATGGACCTCAGCCTAAATGGATTTCTATCTATTAAGCGCCACGAGTTCTCCTCAAATTTAGAATCTTGACACTTAATTGTTCTACTTAAGCGCCAAGCTGGGGACAACTGTTCTAGACCGTACCCTAGGCTCTCAATATGTAGTCCAACCTAGTACACATACAAACAGAGGTCCAAGGCTTCATGCCTCCAGCCGAGTCAGCTTAACATGAGATCCCAATTTTAGATGGTAACAGTATTACCGCAAGATCAACGCAATGGATAAATCTCTTAATTGCCAATCATGATCTTATGGGCTAATTGTACTGTAACTGTCATACCAGTGTTACGATAATATAGGGATTCTCTATAACTAAATAAGGAACAAATCTTCTCCTACAATTATAATGAGAATGTATATCTTCATCAAGAGAAGATATCAATCAAACTTCTATAAATGTCTGGCAAAGTCACCCAAATCAAGTATGAGTTCTCCTATAGTATTGACCCAATTGGTGCACATCCTGACTTGAGCATTGGAGTCCATTTGCAGGTACTCATCCCCTAGTTCAACATACTTGGTAGCATATGTGCATCGAAGGAGTCAATCACTTATGTACCTATTTCAGGTATCCTTCTAAATTTACTTCAGAACATATATATATATATATATATATATATATATATATATATATATATATATATATATATATATATATAAAAATTTTCTCATTAACTTGTTTTTAGGTTTCATTTTCACCGATAAAAAAAAAATGAGTTTCACTTTTATGATTCATTGAGATTGTTAAAATAAATTGATTGAGTCAAATAAAATAATAAGCCAACGGTAGAGATGAGTGAGAATTTTTTCTAACTTGAGATATAATTTAGATATTTAATAGTTTATTCATTTTTTTTTTGGAAAGATCTTTAATCGGTTTATGAAAATAGCAAATGAGTTATTTGTTTTTATAAAAAAAATTAAAATTAAATTAATCATTTTATGTTATCTTTTTTTGTTAAATGAAGCACTTCTCTCTTCATTAAAATGAGACCCTACCACTCTCTTTTTTATTAACTATTTAACTCATTAGTATTAGATTTTACTAATAAGTCCTTAAATTAAAGATGTTTAAAATAGAGAATGTGGGTTTTTTTATTTATTTATCTAAGGGTATGTTTGGTATGAATGATAGGATAAAATCTGATAATATTAAATCTAATAGTATAAGGTCTGATAGTATAAGGTCTAATACATAAGGATTTGAGATATCGAGATATTTAGAATTATAATGAAAAAGTCTTTATAAATGTTTATACATCAAAACTCAATCAGACCTAATCTCACCCCTAAGGCTTGATTAAGTTATCCATCATTTTAATGTATAGGAGAGTTTGATGGATAGATTTATACAATACAATATTTGTCCCAAATAACTGATAATGTCATAATATATTGTATTAGTTTATCCTATCAGACCTAATACAGCATGCCAAACAAGCCGTAACAGAAAAAGTAAATGTTGCTAACATTCTCCTTCTATAAAAGAAGTGAGAGGAAGTTAGTAATCCCTTATATACTTATATACTTATAGTTATAGTTAAAGTTCATGAAGCTAATGCTTTGAGGTAATTTTAAGTCTTGATGTGGTGTAAACAAATTTGACATGAATTCCTTAGTTTGGATGTGAGTGACTTGCCTTTAATTGAATTGAGAAAGTGAATTAATCGATATACATGTAAGTTGACTAAAACACCACTTGACCGCAATACAATTTTTTTTAAGTATATATATTTCTTGAAAGAAGAAATTGCTATAAGACTAATATTAGAGGCACGATCGCGTTTAGTTACTAATTATGAGACCATACCAAATCTCAACAAATGTCTATTCAAATGTTTAAACTTTAGTCATCTCTTTAGAAGTGTGACTCATTTATTACCACACTCAATTATTATTGGTATCACCTAACATTTGATTACAATAAAATATAAGTTTAATTTTAAAATGCTTACTACAAATATTATGCCGGTAGTAGCACAAAGCGCGGGTAAAAAGACTAGTCATAATTAATTATGTAATAATTCTATATCCTCTTAACTAATATTTTTAGTTTTATTTTTTTTCAAAAGTATAATTATAATTTCCATTTTAAATATTTAATTATAAATATAAAAAATTATAAATACACCTTATTTTTCATTTACATATTAATTTAAAGATAAAATATAAAATAATAAAGTTGTAAATAGTTCTTATTTTTCAATTATAATTAACTTCAAACACTTATCAACTTCATACTATATAGTTAAAATGTGTTTTTATCTGCACTATATAATTAAAATTTAATTCAAACATTATTTATTTTATTTATTTTTATCTTAACAAAAAATACAAATATGAATTGATAGACTATAATGTCAGTCAATACGCTAATATAAAAAAATAAATAATTAACCAAAAAAATATTAAGTCTTAAAATCACTTTCATGATTATGATTATCAATTAGCAACTTGAGTTCCACGTAAATGAACATTATCAGGTTATATGCAGTGTGAAAGTTCAAATCTTAACTATTAGAAGCATCCCACGTAATCAAACACCTAGTTACACGAGTCTTTCTTCCGCACTCCAGAAGGAGGAAATTCTTCTTCCATGGAAAATCACATTTATTAATTATTGTCATACTATTTTTTTCCCCTTTATTTTCTATAAATCAACGGTGCAGATCCACATGGAGGAAGAAATTATTTTTTCCCTCCTGATGGAGATAAGAAATTTTCTATTTCCACACCCTTTTATTGTGTGAAAGAAAAAAAATTCATGATTTATTTTTTCCATGCTTTTGTTTAAGTTGTCCTTAATCACAATTTTCTCACCTAATACATACATACGTAGTATAGGAATTAACTAATAGTTTAATTTGGATACACTTTAAGTGTAAAATTTTTTATACTATCAATTAAATATATATTACAACATATATGATTTTTAAAATAATTATTATAAAAAATTAATTAAATATTTTTAATAACCTGATATTACATAATTAAATGATAATATAAAAAAATTTATTCTGACAATATATTTAAATTAGATCATTTAAGAGTTTGGTATGGACAAAAACGATGGATATTACTTGTTAATTTACAAAGTTCAAATGGGCAAAGTATCGATTTTCAACTCACATGTTTTTTTTTAATCTGGATTTTTAAATCACGTGTTGATAAAATAAAACCAGGCCAAAATCATCAGAGGGTAAATTGCAGTAAATAATAATAATGATTTTATAAATGAATGAAAATGACAAAAGGAAAAGAGTGCCCGAAAATTTCAATTTATTTCTACATAGGATGCTTCCGTCGGGGTAACAAGGGTCAAATTCATTGTAGATATCGTGTTTCTACTTTTATTGCAAAATTTTCGCTTATCCTTTTGGAATTGTAGAATGAATCTAGTCCACGTCCCGCCATTCATGAAAGGAACTATCGAATCTTTCTAATAACGTCACAGAGACCCGGTCCCGGGGGTCATTGGTCAAATGGTCCAGTGCACACAATGAAGCCAAGCCAATAATTGGCAGTTTGTCACCCATTTTTAGTAATATTTTGCACCATTTTCTTTTCCCAAAAAGATAAATAATATTTTTTCACCATTTACCATGCCATTATTGGATACTAATTTATATGTCTTATTATGAGCTGTTTTGTCTTCTCGGACCATATCCGGAAAATGTCAAACCCCCCACGCCACGCTTCACATTTGTGTCACTGTTATGATTAAATATAACAATTCCCATAATACGACGATGAGATTAACATTGACATAATTTTTTGCACTCCAATTACACAGACACCATTGTTGATAGTTTTTTCTCCCTTCCACGTTCAACGCACATTACTTTCTCAATTACTCCCATTTGTATTGTTTTCTACAAAATTCATTTATACCAATTAGCATTTTTCAAAATTTAATTGACTTTTGGTAAACAGGGAGGATATTATATGTATATACAAGATGATGACAGGAAGGTGAGAAATTTCAGAACTGATATAGTTGCATATTTTTTGTATGTTTACACTAGTTAAAACTTTACATAAAAATTTATTCAAATATTACATGAAAAACTTACCATGTGTGTAAGTTGTATGCAAGAATCAATTTCTTTATTAAAAAACAGTATAAAAATGTTCAAATATCGGTACCAAGGTAAATACTATATACAGCACTACATCTTATCCTAGTAGCTAGAATACCCAAAAGTGGTAAAAAGAAAACGATAAAAGAAGGGAGGAAGAAGGGAAATAGGGTGTCTAATATGATAATTTAACAAACTAGTAAGAATGTTGAAAAAAATAAAAAATAAAAAAACTAGTAAGACTCCCATAGGAAAGGCTCTTCTAGCCGGAAACCTGAGTCCAGATGTTCAGCTCCGGCAACTAGCCAAGGCGTTGAGTAATGAAACTCACCTGCACTGTGATTTGAATCAATTAAGAGATCAGGGAGGTCGAAGAATGTGTCATCCTCACTCGTTAACGATGAATTTGATGATTCTTGGGTGTGGTGCGAGTGGGAGGAGGATATAGCTTGGCTCAGCTGGGCTTCCATTACTTGATGACTTGTTTGCCTTTGGTGGTGGTACTGGTAATCTATTGAGGCTGCTTTGGCGGCGGCGGCTTGGATGTCCTTAGGGGAAGTGGTGGATGGGCGTGGAAGGTGTGCGGCTAATTCGGGGAAATTGAGGAAAGCGGAGGTGCCTTTGATTGTGAGAGCCGCCACATCATGTGCTCGAGCCGCCATCTCTGGCGTAGGAAAAGTGCCAAGCCAGATTCTGGACTTCTTCTTTGGCTGTCTGATTTCTGATACCCATTTGCCCCATTGACGCATGCGTACTCCACGATATGTTGGGTGCTTCCCATCACTGCCTCTCTTCACCACCTTCTTCTTGTTATTCTCAGCACTGCCTTCTTCATCTTGAGTTTTCTGAATAATCTCTGAATTAATGGCTTCTACAGAACCTTCTTCAGTGGAGGAGGAGGAGGAAAAAGAGGTGGATGTGGAGGTAATAATGGTGAAAGGGAAGGAAGTGGCTGGTTGAACTTCGCTGTTTATAGTAACAGCTTCTTCTTCTTCTTCTTCAATTTCCATGGGGGATGGAAGAAGAGGAGAGATTAATGTAGTGGAGTGAAGGGAAAATAATGTGGTGAGTAGAGTTTGAAATAGGGGCCAGGGGTGGTTTGAACTGTGAGCTACTGCCTACTTGGAATTATTTCGCATAATAAAGAAATGGGTCCAATTGAAAAAGAGAACCAGTTGCAATGTTTGCTGTTCTTCTCGATCCCTCTCTTTCTCGTTTTGGCATTTTGCTAAAAAACAAATTTTTACAGATGACCATATTTTCATTATGTATGTTATTACAAAATTTTGAAAATTTCAAATTTCGTATATATATTGGTTTGCGTTTGGTAAAAAAATGGAAAATTATTTAATTTATAAATCAAATTCTATATTAAAATAATTTAATTTTAATATATTATTAATATATAATTTTGTAAACTATCAATCAATCATATAATATTATATATATGTAATATTTGAAATAGTTATTTTGAGAGTTAAATATTTTTTATAATTTGACAATATATAATTAGATGATAATGTAAAATTTTTTTACATTAATAGTATATTTAAATTAAATCCTATTTAAAATATTAAAAATTAAGAAATAATTTTATTTTTAAAATTTCATGTATTTTATTGGTTTTGATTTACAAATTCTATCAAATGTGGTCAGACTTGTTTGGAATCAATTTAATTTTAAATAAATAAATTATTTTACATTTATTAACTTTTTAATTTTATCTTTTACAAAAGTAAAAATATAAAATAATAAAATTAAATTAAAAATAATTCTATTTTTAATAAGTTTTAAATATAAAAATTTATTTTAAATATATTTTTATTTTTATTTTTATTTTTATAATAAATTATATATATATAAAATTTAATTTTTAAATCAAATTAAATTAATTCAAATCCATCAAATCAAATTATTTTTTATTTTAGTTGATTTCAAACTCAACCCGAGTGTACTTAGACTACTTTCTGTATGCACAGTTACTTGTTTCGTGAGCTAAAATTTTTAATTTTACAAAGGTTTCTAAACAAGCTTGCTTACATATATCCTTTATTTGTTAGTAGTTTTATAATATACGGCATTCAATCTTAAAAGTGAAATTTAGGGAACATATAACAATACAAGACTTCAATCAAATTTGAACTTATGAATATTATTGCTGATTTATTTTGATTAAAAATGATAATACAGATAATCCGCTTCTAGCTTTCCTTTTAATGCGATTTAGAGCATTTTTGGATAAGTTTAATCATTTGACAAAACAGCTTTATATTGAGAAAAAACTTTTTTATTTTTTTATTTTACTTTACATCATGTTTGGGTAATTCAAAAAAAAAGTTGCTGCACAAATCTTAAGATATTATAAAAACTTTTTTTCATAAGTCTAAATTTGAGCATTTTGATTTTAGATTATTTTAAAAATTTTAAGATGTAAATATTATTTTATTTTTAATTGAATAAATTTGTTGACAATTTTGTACCTCTTTAATAATTTAATACATATAAATAATTTTTTTATATCATCTAAACAAAATTATTTGACTTAAAATCATTTATTAGTTAACATATCTAAACATAAATTAATTCTCTTACAATTAATTTTTTTGATAATTAATTATATATATAACTAATTTCTAGTATAATCTTTTTTACTACTAATTCAAACATATACTTATATCTAAAATTAGATTTAGTTTTGATGTACTGCTTGAAAAAGTTTTATAATATCATTCAATAATATATATTTCAATATTAATTAATGAGTTTGACTATATTAACAATTATATAAGATATTAAATTTATTAAATGACATGATAATATATTATTATGAAATAATAATATAAAATTTTTTTACACTAATAATTTATCAAAATCAAATTCTTAAAATTATTATGAATATTTTTATGAAACTCTTAATCTTGATGTAGATGATTTGCTTTTGACTATATTAAAAAAGTAAATTAATTGAAATATGATAAATTGACTCAGACACTACCTGATCGTAATATTAAAAAAAACAAAAACTTTAAATCATTAATACGTATAATTTATTCACATGTGTATACTCCAATTTTAACTTTTCTATCTAGATTATTAGTGAAGAAAGGCAACGTGCTTTTCAGTAGAAAAAGTTCGTGCATTGCATATGTTGCTTAGTTATATGTTTAAATGAAAAATTGATAATTTTTTTTAACTAAATTGAAAAATTGATATTGAAGATGATTTGCACAGTTTAATAAATAACAAATATAAATAAGCTATTCGTTTTATAAATTAATTTACACAAAAATTTTTGAAGGGGACAACATATATTTTGCTCTTTATATAATTATCTCAAATCAAATGATGTACAATAATTGTAACTACAAGTAACATACTAATATTCTCTTTAATAAACTTTTACTTCATGAAAATTACAGGTATGGTATTTTTCTGTACTGATTTACATTCATGCCCATCCAACAGTAGTAGTCCCTAATGTGACTCTTGGATCATAAGTGGCATCTCTTTGTATCATAATTGATGTTTACGTGAAAGATTAGGTGTCACTCTGGCCGCATTCGTGTCTTTATCCTTTATCCCCAAAACTTTAAACTGGAGAAAGGAAATAATAAAAATAAAAGGAATACGGACCGCTAAGGTCATTTTATGTTCAGTTTTCAGTTGTCGTTTTGGTAACAAGCAAGGATATTTCTAACAGGAACAAAAATTGGTGGGCCTATACAAAATTGTATATGTATCCCCAAATCATAGCTTTAATGTCGTTTACTTGGAGTTGGAGGCAATAAATTTTCATATTAAATTTAGGAATTACGTGATATGAAAGTGTTGGTTGGTTCTTTAAGTAAACTGCAATGATATTTGCATATTAACATTTTTATATCATTTTTATAGTATTTTATTTTAAAAAATAAAATAAACAAAACATATATTCTAACACATTATCTCTCCACTCTTTTACTTAAACAAATAAAATGTAAAAATAATGTAAGAATTTTAATGTGTAAATATCATTATTTTTGAGTAAAATATTCTATAATAGATGTCTGGCCAATCAGGGAGAAGGAAGGTTTGGTTTCTTCAATTGCTGTTCAAGGAATCAAGGAGGATTCCAAAATCTGCTTCTAGACCTCATCATCTCTCATGCAGTTTCTCTTTCCAGTTCACATTTTATATTTGATTGTTATGATCAATTTGAATGAATGAGTGAACTGTGATGGCTCAGTCAGTGCCCACAATCGGTATCAGCATCAAAATATCACTGATCATTACTCAATTTCTTATTCTCCGATTCTGCCGAGTGCCAACCCATTAGAACATTCTTTTCTGTTCGAGTCCTTTTATTGTTAACAGTGTTTATGTGTCAAATTTTAAAGGAAAACGGTTTACGTCCAACGAAATACGTCCAACGTATATCCACCGTAGGTATATTTGCTGAGTCATCCGTATGCCTCCAACATTTTCCATTTCATTTCCCGCTTCTCATTTGGTTTTTTCTTTTCCATTTCACTCTCAATTCCTCTCAATCTGGTCTCTCCCTCTCAATCTCGTCTCCCTCCTCTCCCTTGTCTCCCCCTCTGAATCTCGTCCCCTCGTCTCCCCTTCTCAATCTCGGCTCCCCGTCTCTCCTCTCATCTCATTTCTTTATTTCTTTATCAGATTTTAAAGATTACAAAATATCTAGGTTCCAACCTCACTAACTGGAAGTAAGACTCTTCATTTCTTCATCAACCTTATTCTACTTTCTCACTCTAGTCGACCACGCCTTCTCAAGGTAAGAGGAGATAAAAGCCCTCTCATTTTCTTCTTATTTCATCTCTTATAACTCATGACTATGGTTTACTTCATCTTTTGATTCTTAAAAATATTTTCTTTTGAAAAATTAATGATGGATACTGAACCGAGTTTGAAAAATCTTTTCTTTTATGTTTTTGAGTTTTTGTTTCTCAAAATGTTGTACAAATCGAGTTTAGATCATCATCCGATGATTTTCTTTTTCGTATGTGATACTGAAATTTTTTGTTAAACTGACAAATGGATGGAGTTTTGTTCTCTGACATTTTCGGAACTTAGGATTTGAAGGAGGCTGTAAGGAGAAGCCTCCATTGCATTTTATTCTTTTTTATTTTTTTATTTTTAGAAGAACCTGAAATGTGGGTTTAAAGGGTGAACTGAGACTACCTAAATGTGTTGTATTGTGGACTATGGATTGTTCTTCTAATCCTTTTTGTTTCTATGGAGTCCGTAGCTTAAAGCTCGACTTTTACCGTGATTAGTTATCAAACTTATTCACTAGGGCACTTGCATGATTTATACTTCCTTTCATTTTTTGGTTTACACAAGGCAAAACCTTGAAACCGAGATTGATGCATCTTGGAAATTGTGTAGGATGGGAGTTTGGTTGAGATATGTGAATGAACTTTTTTCTTTCATTCTCGAAATGCATATTAAAGGACTACCTTTCAATTTGATTTTAAGGGCATGACCGAAAACTATGCTTTGAGATTGTTTTAAAATATAATTAATGGTTGAGTTGTGAGAAAGTTATACAATAAAAATGCAGATGCTTTGACTGTTTTGTTCAAATTTCATTGTATAGAACCTCATAAAGGATGCTTTCCTTTCTTCAGGGACCTTTCATATAATAATTTCACAGAGATCTACCAAGGTCATTTGGTTTGTTAGCAAACTGTGCTAGATTGTAAGTTTCTTCTTTCATATGCTTTTTTTTTCTACATAAACTTGATTTATGTTTTATGATATACTCAATGGCGTAACTTTTCTTTTCCTACCATACGATCCATATTATGATCTTCCAAGATACTCATATGATACCCACCGATTATATTTTCTAATTGCTATAACCCTTTGGTATTGATATTATAAAGTAGTGTTGATTGATTTAATAAGTGCGCTTGTTAATTTGATTTAGTGTCAAGTTAATTTGAGTATGACTTCCTCAATGATACTTTTGAATTTGGAATTCTTGGTACTACTCGAATCTTGAGTTAATTTCTAGCCTCGACAACATGATTATGAATGTTCAGAATATGGGCTCTGAGTTTAGTTTGTTCTTCTCTTGAGGTTTAATAACAAGATGCATGAGATTTATTGTTATTCCACGATTTATGTATCGTTATATTTGCCGTTATGTTTTATATATTGTTTTGATCAACTTTATAACCCATAAATTATGAAGCACATGCCTTTACTTTGTTATTTTGAGTTTGAAGGTTTCAACATGTTTTGGTATGTTTGCATATCTTCTCGCATTATATATTTTTTTTTTTTTATCTTTTGAATGGCTAATACACATTATTTTTGTGGGTGTTTGATTGCAAATGATGTAGGTTGAGTGCAATCTGATGAATCTAAATCTTTGATGTTTTGTGTTTAAGTTCTCGCTATGTCTCCATTTTTTTATTTTAAATATGAGGCACAATAATTTTGGTTCAAGATCCATGACAATATGATTTGCTTCTAAATGAATTTGATGGTCTTGTTTGTACTAGAATTGGAATAATTTGCTTGACAAAATGTCCGGGTTGAGTTTCATTGTCTTGCCACTCTTGGTTCTTGTATGCTCCTCTTCGTTAAGTGAACTAAATTTTTGAACTTGATTACAAATTGTCTTGTTTCTTGTTCGTAATATGAAAATGTATAAGTTGTGGTATGTTCTTTACAAGGGTCATTGGTGGTTTGTAAGTTGAGTCTAGATTATGTGCTTTTGAAGTAAGTGATGTCATTGATCAATATGCCTGCATAATTGTATTTTCTTTTTAGTAATGACTGTGAAGTTGATGGTATTTGTAGATGATGGTATTTTAGTAATGACTGTGAAGTTGATGTATAAGTTTTAGTAATGACTGTGAAAGTTGATGGTATTTTCTTTTCAAGTATGCAGATTTAAAAATGTGTTTCTAATGTATTGTTTGGCATAACCTTTAGCGGTATTTTTTATATATTAATGTTGTGACCTTTTTTATTTCATGGGTTGGAATTTGATGTGTGATTAATGGTAGATAGTATGCTTATTAGCTTTGAAATTGACAATAAATGGATGAGGAGTTGGGAATTTTTTTGGTTTGTGATTAATTTCATCATAAAGGAATGTTGGGGGATTTATTTGTTTGATTATTATTATTGATTAACTCGAATGTGCTGAGAAATAATCTTGTCCATAAGTGGTTAATACACTACAAATAAGAGGTTAATATGAACATGTTTCTAGTTAATCCAAAAAAAAGTTTCAAAGAGTGGAGGGGAATCTAGTTACAAACCAATTAATAGTGGAGTGGACGTGTGAAATATTGTTTTTACTAAGTAGAGTAGATTGCATAAAACTATGAAAAAAGGGGTGAATCTCATGGATTTGGTGAGTTCAAAATTAAGTGGTTAATACACTATGAATAACTGGTTAATATGAACAAGTTTCTGGTTAATCCCAAAAAATTTCAAATAGTGGGGGAAACTAGTTAGAAAAGAATCAAGAGTGAAGTGGACATTTGGAACATTGTTTTTACTAAGTTGGGAGTAGATTGGTAGAAAATCATGGAAAAAGTGGTGAATCTCATGAATTTGGTGAGTTCAAAATTAAGTGTTTAATACACTATGAATAACTCAAGTTAATATGAACAAGTTTCTGGTTAATCTAAAAAAATTCCAAATGGTAGGAGAAAACTAGTTAGAAACGAATCACTGTAATGTTGTTTTTAACAATATGTGAGCAGATTAGTAGAAAACCATACAAAAAGTGGTGTATCTCATGGATTTGTTGAGTTCAAAATTAGGTGGTTAATACATTATGAATAAGTGGTTAATATGAACAAGTTTCTGGTTAATCCAAAAAATTTCTAAAGGGTGGGCGGAAACTGTTAGAACTCGATCAATTAGACTAGAAACTACTAAAGAATTCTGATATTATTGTAGAAATCTAGCTTGGTGTTAGTTTGTAATAACCACTGTTGTTCTTAAATTTGAGACTTGTGAAATGCAAATAAGTGTGTGTGCTTATAATCGATTTGAGAAAATGTCTATTTGAATGGAGTGAATTGAACATAGAGATAATGATGTATGTGGTTTTTTTTGTTAGACTCGTTATTGATATACTATGGTAGTAGTGTGTATTTGGTTGAATGAAAAAGAGATATGATCCACAATATAACTGATAACCTCTTTCGTAACTTTCCTTTTTTCCTTGAAGTTCCATAGCTCATTAACAAGATACCCACCGCTTGAATTGTATTCATTTAATTCTTTCAAGGTCAGAACAACAGGTAAATGTATGACATCTCCCATTCCTGCCGAGACTTTGTAACTTCTCATCTTCCTCATCTATAATTTCCTATATCGATGCAAATAGTGTGTTCGCATTTAAATGATTTATATAAGTTTTTAATTTGTTGTTCCTTAGGCTTAAGGAATTTTAAATGACACAATTGGTTCAAAATGATGAAGTTGGTGCATGTCTATGAGTTGTGACCAATACGATTGATTATTCATTTGTGCTTTTAATCGTGCTGAACTGGTGAAAATTCATTCTTTGTCTTCTGTATATGCAGAATATTACATGGACAGCTCACGGGCAACACGGAGGCGTGATTTGTCCAAAGATCAATCAGGTAACCAACTTGGTTAAATCTGTTATACGTGTTTGGCTATGCGCATATGTTGACTAATATGTTCTCATAATGCAGAAGGTGCGAGTGAGGCATGTTTGCACACCACGGTTGTTGCTTGACGCGAATAGCACTTTGACGGATGTGCAGAAGTCCCGCGTCGAGTCTACCCCATTCAAATCACTACTATGTATGCCTAAAAATTTAGAAATCAATTGTGTCTTGTTGTGGGAGTTAGCGTCAGATGGATTGAAAGAGATGGGGATTTCGAGTCGAGGTGGGTTATCCCTTTCAAATTGTTAGACGTGTGCTTGACACTTGGATTGCGATTGCTTGGGGAAAGAACAACCCCACGTGACGATGGAGTGGGCCGAACTTTGTCCTTATTTAAGGGGGGGCGATATAACCATTGGCACAATTTGGGCCGAGTTGTATCACCATGTAGGGGTCAATGAAGTCGATAATTTTTGTCGACTTTACATCCCGCTTTGCTTTCGCGGAGTTCTACTTTCCCGTTACAGTGTCAACGTGCATTCCGTCTTCGCACACCCGTTAGATGATTTGGACTCCTCGATAAGTATAGCCGGGGTTGGCAAGGTTAAAGTACGATTTTTTTTTGGTGGATGACTTGACACGAGTAGCACGTGCAAGGCACGAGGGTAAAAATATCTGCCAAGTCCATTTAACGGGATGTGTTGCACTTCTTCAGGTACATGTTTTATTATTTCCTGGTTGTTATAATTGTTTCATGCAATGTGGTAGTTTTGTTTTTGTTATTTTCCTGTTGCATCATTCTGATACCGTACATCTGATTTTCTTCAAGGTTTGGGCTTTTGAACACCTGTCGTTATGCCCCACATCAACTGTGATAAGTGCTCAATGCTTCCCACGTTTCTTGAACTCGGCGCGTGTTTAGGCGAGGAGGAGAAAAGTGCGAACAACGTTCGAAAAAAATAAGGTAGCCTGTAACTTTTAAACAATGTTTGTATTGCTGCGACATTTGTATCAAAATGATTTTGTATTTCAAAAATTTATGTTATTTAACCATAGTAGTCCATTTTCACCATACTACTTAACTACGTATCTGGTGGTTACTGACATGTAGGTAATGAAGATTTGGTTGCATCGAGCGAAGAGAACCAGATTGACATAGTTAGGGAAGCAATAGCACTGTGCAGCTTGTTAAGTGTTGGGCATCGGCGGCCGAGGCTATTTGATATGGAGGACGTTTCTCGTGGTTGCCGATAATGTGCGTGAAGAAACGGATTGCTCGGAAACTAAATGAGCACACCAAACAACAATTGTTACATCAATCGCTGCCTCCACCTTCACGTTGTCTTATAGGCAAAAATGTAACCCGACCAAGGTACTCAATCATTGGATGTAGCGAGCACTCCTTTCTACGGATTCAGTGAAGGTGGTAAGCCGAGTGATCGACATCCGCCTGCACATGCCATCCCTCCAGGAGCACCTGTTGGCTACCCTGGTACACACATGAACCCAATCAAAAAGAACCCCGACTCCAACATTTGCACTCGTTAAGGCTCACCAGAACCGTGTGCTTGGGAAAAGCACCCGAACTCCTTACACTAAACCGTAAGAATAAGCGTGAAAAAACGAATCAAGCACTAACTTTTTACTTATTGCACTAGAGTGCTTAAAAAAGAGGACCACAATTCCACGTAAATTTTTGAATTACCATCATGACATGCTTGATACGTTTAAGACTGATTTTACTTGGTCTAACATTTGTCATTTGCATCTTATGTAATTTTAGCATCAGGCAATTTGTTTTGTGATTGTATTTAAACATTTTGTTTTGGGTTGCGGTGTAAGGCGGGGTCAAACTATACGATCAGTTCTTACCATTGCAGACGCCTCTTGCATGAAACCAAGGGGATGGGTCAGCAATATGGTAAGATCGAATGACATTCAACTCATAATTAAGATTATATATATCACACGTACTTAATTGTGCGGTTCACATATAAGGACCTTTCTTAATTCACTCTTTCAGGTTATTATGTTGGCTACAAGGGTTTTTGTGGGAGATGAAATTGATCGATCACGAACAGTGACTCGTCACATGTTTTGTCCCACGTTCATGGTAACAACAACATGCTCAATTAACTTAGCACTATATGCATATTGACAATGTCAACCTTAACTTATTGTTGGTTATTTAAAAAAATTTAGGATTTGGTGAAAAGTGGACTGGAGCGTTTCAAATCAGTTCGCCACAGGCCCTGGCGAAGTATCAACGACTTCATGCCTCACGCTGAAGTGGGATATGACATCACTCAGTGCAACTTGGTAACTTTTAATCATTATGTGTCAAAAATTACATGTGTTTGACTGCATACACTTTATTGGGCAACATCTGGGTTAAACCCATCATTTATCTAGTATCATTGTGTCTAGTGATTTAATTTCTTAATACCACGTAAGACTTTATGTTCTAACTATAATGCACATCACTATCATATGTCTACATTATCAAATAACTATGTAACATAAAAAAGCCATTTGAGGAATAGAAATACTTTATGTAAGCATATTATGTAATACCCTAGAAAATCATGTTAGGGTTGTATATGGTTCTTAAGTTAGTGATTAATGTTTCTTAAGTGTTAATGAACTAGTTAGGAACTTAAAATCACATAGAAAATGATCTTGAATGTTTGAAATTGAGAATTGTTTCAAAGGAACCATTTTCGGATTCTGCAGAATTCTGCAGAATCCAGTGAGCAGTCAGCGATGTTTGCTGCATAACTCGAGCTACCGATATCGGAATGACCTGATTCTAGATCCATTTGAAAGCTAAGACATAAGGCTTCATGTGGTAAAAATTTCAGAATTTTGGAGCAAGCCAATCAATACCAGTTTCTGTTTGAATCCACGGCAGATTCTGCAGAAAAATGTATTCTGGCAGTCAGTAAACCAGATTGCATAATTTCTTGCTCCGATGTCGTATGGACATGAAACCAGTGCCATTTGAAAACTAAGACATGAGGCTTCATGTGGTAAAAATTTCAGAATTTTCCCACATGTAGTTTGTTCCCAGATTTAATTTAAAGTTAGGTCAAAATGAGTAAAACAGAGAATGCTCTGTTTTGGCCTCTCGCAAAATGTTGCATAACTTTGGCTACATTTATCCAAATGAGGCAAGGTTTGTGGAATTGGAAAGATATGAGAAAGATCTAGGTACTCATAAAATTTTAGAGTTTTATCACTTAAAATGGATTTCCATTACTTTGTTCAAGTTTCATGCATTCATGACATATTACAAGGAACACATTTAATGAACTTGTACGCATTTTTTTCATGTAGATATTCGCTCCAGTCGTGTTTGACGGCCATTGGTGGTGTTATGTGTTGCAGCCGAAATTTAAAAGGTTGTATGTGTTGGATTCAATGGGCAAATCATATTGACACCGAAAAAAGCTAGGTTTCGACGTTCTCGACTTTATCACACTCCTCTAATGTCATTGTATTGATAGTGTATTAGTTGTGCCATATGATTTGACTTTGAATTGTACTTTGAATTTGTAGAAGCGCCGGTTTGAAGAATTGTTGCAGATACTTAGTCCAACCTGGACGAATGATAATCATTTAGACCTAGTGGAGGTTGACTTGCTCGACAATGCAACTCGTGAGTACGGTTGCATTTCTCAACAAATATTAATTGTTATGTTGAGGCATATATGTTTAATTTATTCCCTTGTACTTGTATGTCATTGAAATAGGGATGATTGTGGCATTTACGTTATCAAGTACATGAGTCAGGGATGGACACAAGATGTTTGGGGACAAGACTATGCCCGAATGGGAAGTGGTGAGCAAATTAATTATTTTGTTTTTTGATTCAACAATTACATTATGTTAGAATTTTTATTTATTCGTACTATACTGGTGTAGGGAGAAGTCACACAAATGCGACGTGACTTATTATGTGGCTGGGTCTTGCATCCAAAGAACGAGTGCGAGAGAAGAAGTTTTGAGAGCTGCAAATGCCATGGAGTTGTTGTCTTGATTTGTAAATTTTATTCTACACTATTTAGCTTGCCCTATGTACGCTTATCCACCGATTTGGAATTGTATCTTATATAAGCCACTTTTTGTATAGATAGCGCTTTGATGATAATTGGATAGATGCCTTTGAGATTTGTGCTTTGTCCATGGTTTTTTGATAATATACACCCAATGTGTTCAAAACAACATTACAAGTGTAAACTTTTGCTAGTACTTCATTCCTAAATAGTCTGCCCCCATTATTGGGAACTAATCCAATGATTAACCAGAAACTCGCTCATATTAACCACTTATTCATATTGTATTAACCACTTATTTTTGTAACTCACCAAATACATGAGATTCACCCTTTTTTTTCAATGATTTTCTGCAAATCTAACTCCAACATGGCAAAAACAACATTACACTAGTCCACCGCACTAAGTGATTCGTGTCTAACCGCTTCCCACCTTCAGTTGGACATTTGTTCATATTAACCAGATACTTGTTCTTATTAACCACTTATTCATAGTGTATTAACCACTTATTTTTGAACTCACCAAATACATGAGTTTCACCCATTTTTCAATGGTTTTCTGCAGATCTACCTCCAACATGGCAAAAACAACATTGCACTAGTCCACTCCACCAGTGATTCGTGTCTAACCACTTTCCCACCTTCATTGGAATTTGTTCATATTAACCACAAACTTGTTCTTATTAACCACTTATTCATAGTGTATTAACCACTTATATTTGAACTCACCAAATACATGAATTTCACCCATTTTTCAATGGTTTTCTGCAAATCTACCTCCAACATGGCAAAAACAACATTACACTAGTCCACTCCACCAAAGATTCGTGTCTAACCGCTTTCCACCTTCACTGGGAATTTGTTCATATTAACCACAAACTTGTTCTTATTAACCACTTATTCATAAGTGTATAACCACTTATATTTGAACTCACCAAATACATGAATTTCACCCATTTTTCAATGGTTTTCTCGCAAATCTACCTCCAACATGGCAAAAACAACATTACACTAGTCCACTCCACCAAAGGATTCGTGTCTAACCGCTTTCTCACCTTCAGCTTGGGAATTTGTTCATATTAACCACAAACTTGTTCTTATTAACCACTTATTCATACAGTATTAACCACTTATATTTGAACTCACCAAATACATGAATTTCACCCATTTTTCAATGGTTTTCTCGCAAATCTACCTCCAACATGGCAAAAACAACATTACACTAGTCCACTCCACCAAGTGATTCGTGTCTAACCGCTTTCTCACCTTCATTGGGAATTTGTTCATATTAACCACAAACTTGTTCTTATTAACCACTTATTCATACAGATTAACCACTTATATTTGAACTCACCAAATACATGAATTTCACCCATTTTTCAATGGTTTTCTCGCAAATCTACCTCCAACATGGCAAAAACAACATTACACTAGTCCACTCCACCAAATGTTGATTCGTGTCTAACCGCTTCCCACCTTCAGCTTGGAAATTTGTTCATATTAACCACTTATGCGTAGTTTATTAACCACTTATATTTGAACTCGCCAAATACATGAGTTTCACCCATTTTTCCATGGTTTTCTCGCAAATCTACCCGCAACATGGTAAAAACAACATTACATATGTCCAAAATTCCCCCTCACCATTTGGATAATCCAAAAATTCAGTTCCTAATGGTGGGGGTAGATTTTATATTTCTTTTAACTTCAATTATTCTTAAAGTTGCAAGTAAAAATACACAAAAAATACACCTGAATTACAAAAGAGCCATTTAGTACATCACTAATATGGTGGCATTGCAATGATACATTCCTACCATTCACCCTAAGAAAATATATACATCCTCCCCTCTACGTGTAATTACATGTATTCTATACACATTACATGTGAATCATAAATAACTATAGCACGTAAAACAATCCACTTAAAAGAACAAAAAACTATCTAAGTGGGTTCCCGATGATCCACTAAGATCTATTTTCATGATTGCCACAAAAATTACCGTAGGCAAAATCATATATGCATCACAAGGTGAGCATGAGATTCACCAATTTGCTCCTAGGTATTTGTCAAGACACTTTGACCATGTAAATTATCCTATATACCAAAAAAAAGGAAATCAACTCCGCAAAATAATAGAGATGAGATTAGTGCTAATTTGAAGCATATACATGAAGTTACCCGATATAATTTATACAAATCTAGACTTGTACTATGTCACCGATTCTCACTGAGTACCTTCAAATTGGCCTCGCATTACCACTAACTGTAAAATTGGTGTATGACATTTGACAATGACAACCCGGAATAAAAACATATAAAAATGTCAATTTCAATAATTACAATGAACTTGTTCAAGATATGTTGGACATGCTTGTGGCCTTTGACCACATCATGATCAATTCCTTCTAATAATGATAAAAATCAGCCGATGAGTTGTGTGATAGTTAAAACCCAATAGCTACCGTCACACATATGACAATTAAGCAACAATATACCAAACATCCCTTCATTAAAACAGATGACAATTCAAATGTAAGTAGCTTAAAACTTAACAAACATTTCAACAATGATTACACATGACAAATAGTTTTGGTGTATAGACACACCACAATACAATCATCACTAAGATTCTCCACAAATGCTCACTTCTATAGATGACTCTATGCGCAACTTCTTTCCATCCATCCGACTCGAGCTTCCAACATTGCACTCCCTACATGTTCATAATAAAATAACTTAATGCACAAATAAAAGGGGACGCTAATCACCTAAATAAAACATATACACAACCAAAACATCCCATACAATTATAATTAGCAAAATCATATATGCATACATCAATTATCAAAGTTTGACGACGCTGGTGCTTCCTTTTTCTCAAATTAGAAAATACTCGATCAACTTTCGACATTTTTCTATTGCTTGGTGGCCGTCCTTTACGAGGTACATGTAATGGACTACGAATGCCAAGTTAGCGCTTCAATGCCCGCAGCTAACTTCCTTTGACGGCCATCACCATTGCATGTTGTTCTAATAGCTTGCTTAGATGCAGCCATCAATTGCATCTTGCTTTTATATTCACATAATCCCCGGTGGAGATCTTCTCGTGAGATCCTCAAACTCTGCAGCAACTTCACCACCTCATAGAAATGCTTGCATAATTTATCAAACCTTTGCATTTGTGGCTTCAACAAGGTCACATCAGTAATCGCTTTTATGTATGCATGTCTCCATCTAATGTTTTTGCTCCATCTACGTAGAATATACTTTGACGACACTTCTTGAACCATCTCATTACCAAGAACACAAAGTGAATGTCTACACATAATTCCCCTAAACTCAAACAACAAGCAATTGCAACTAACATCGTGATTGTCACGATAAAATACCACCTCAAAAATAGCATTCTTTGCTATCCCTCCAACTACCATATCCGCCTCACATGGTAAGTACAAACCATTCCCTCCACACACTTAATGGACGCAAAACAGTCCATTCTTCCTCCGAATTCACTTGACCTCAACGAACTTTGCATGGGTATACTCAAATTGAAACCGTCTTTCAATAGGTGAGTTTGACCCACATTGAATGATGGAGTCCATTGACTTGAAATCTGCCTCAAATTCCTTTTCTCGCCTTGCTTCTTAGAGCATTATCATACTTTCTTCACAAATTGTTGGAGGCTTGTTTTTGAGTTGATATATCCACAAAGAAAGCATGTATGCTTCTCACCGCAATTGTGTTGTTGACATCCCTGCCCAAAAATACTTCTTCAAGAAAATTGGCACCCATCTATGCCTCTCCATGTACAAACCACTCAACCAATTGTTATCTTCTAGCTCAAATTCTTTGATGAATGCAGACCATTTTTCTTCAAAATCTTCCACTGTTAGGGTATCGTAAATCACTACTTTAATTGCATTCTTTATATTGATATATTCAATGTAACCTTTCGCCTTCTCGTGAATTTTTTCATTATATGCCATAGACACCACCTATGTCGAGTAGTTGGAAAGACTATCTCAATAGCATTTTGCATGGCCCCGCACCGTCCGTGACAATATCATCAGTGCCTTACCCGACATGCAACGAAGCCATGATTTAAATAGCCACACAAATGACTCCGTGTCTTCGCTTGAAATTAGACCACATCCAAGCAAAACCGATTGGCCGTGATGATTCACACCGACAAAAGCAAAGAAATGGCATATCATATTTATTTGTCAAATATGTTGTGTCAAAAGTCACAACATCTCCAAATGACTCGTAGGTGGCTCTACTTTCTAGCATCACCCCAAAATACATTTTGCACATGAAAATCATCATCAACGCCTATATCGTAGAAAAAACTACTATTCTCCTCTTGCATTCTTGTAAAATAATTCTTCAAAGCCTTCCCATCACCTTCCTTGCCAATTGCACGTCTTTCCTTGTTGACATAATTTCTAGCATCTTGCTCATTAAATGATAAGTTCTCGTAACCTCCCACCTCATAAGCAAGAGACCGAATTGTCTTATGTATTCTCACCCCTACATCATCATTCACTTGGATTGTTCTCTTCACGTGCATGCTAAGATTTTTGTTAACTCTCAACATTCTCGCCTTTGTTGGGCTAAGTTCATGAGAGTGTTCAAGTATAGCTGTCTTGATAAACCATCGTCCATCTCCCATCTTCTTGACTGTAATTTTTGCTTCACAATTTGTCCGTCTAGTTGGAAGTGTCTTCAAAGTATTTGGTATTGTTGACACATGTTTTCCCTGTCTTGAACAAGCTAGCATAATGTAATTTACCTTACCATCATCTCCTTTTTTTGAAGTTCTATTTACAATACCAAACCCCTTTTGGTAAGCATATTTCCTATAAAATTCTTTAACATCATCTTCTGATGCAAACAACATCCCTCGTTTTGGTTCATAACTTTCAAACTCGCCATCCAACGTATCACTCATAATGAAGTCACTTTCACATGCTTCTTCTACATTATCAACCTTCGCTATATTGAGATTATTTGAACCCTCCATCAACTTCATTTTGGGTTGCACACACACCTTAGTAAGTTATCAAGTATCTACTTCATTCATGTTACAAGCATATTTTGTATTTCACCAACATCTAGATTTTATTATGAAAGTTAAGAAATGGCAAGTGAAAAGTAAACATACAAATGACAATAGATAATGAGGATGAGACCCATTCGAATGGGTCTCTTCTATAAAGGCCACACTTAACCTTTTGTGAGATGAAATAAAGCTTAAAAAGATAGCCTGAAATCATCTAGTTAATAAAATCGCGTACAATGGTAGTCATGTTAATCTTCTTTCACGTGTGCTCAAATAAGTCTCAAATGGCTAAGTGGCAATTTTAAAGTGTATAAAAACAAGATTCAAAACATGCCATTACTCTTTCTCTTCTAAAACAGATATGTTTTACCTCTATAGCAACGCTTAGGTAAGAAATTAAGGATGCTCAATGGACCAACTATTTCTTAGCAACCAAATCCATAACCCATCCCAACTCCACTCCACTAGTAGTTCATTTGTAAGTAATTACCCCACTGTTAGAAAGTCATTGTTGGACTCACCGAAACGTGTGAAGATTAACCACTTATTCTAAACATATTAACCAAGCTAATTTTAGATTCACCACAAACCACAAACCATGTCAATGGACTAACTATTTCTCGCTATATGAACCAAATTTCCATAACCCATCCCAACTCCACTCCACTAGTAGTTCATTTGTAAGTAATTACCCCCACTATTGGAAAGTCATTGTTGGATTCACCGAAACGTGTGAAGATTAACCACTTATTCCAAACATATTAACCAAGCTAATTTTAGATTCACCATAAACCACAAACCATGTCAATGGACCAACTATTTCTCGCTATATGAACCATTTTAAATCCTCCTAACAAAACAAAATATACCAAATAAACCAACGAATGAACCAACAAGCATTCTCCTATTTACCTATCTAATCAACACACATGCCAACAAAAATAGATTTCATGGATTTGTACCCAACAAAAATACAACTCACCAAACAGAGAGCATAATACGCAACATTTCACGTAAATTGCAAGTGTCCATCTCGAAAAGACGAAAAATATTATGGGAGAAAAGTAGAGGATACTTACCGAAATTGTAGAAAATCCACAAAACTCGAACCCACGTGTGCGTGTGAAAGTCGAGTGACGGAAGAGAGTGAGTGATGCCCGAAAATGGGGGAAAGAGAATGAGGACACGAGAACAAGAATTAAAATACTTGTGGGTGGGTGCCCTAAATGAGTGAGACAATATCAGAGGAGAGGGAGATGTAACAGAGATGAAAGAAAGAAAGAAATGAGAAATAGAGGGAAGAAAGGAGGGAAAACAAAATACAGATAAGCAGAAAATGAAAAGAGACAAATATACGTACGGAAGATACGGTGGATAAAAGTTGGATGTATATTTGGTGGACATATAGCGCGACCGAATTTTAAAGTGTGTGTACGTAACTGTCAAATCTATGACGATATCCATTTCCATACGTCAAGGGATAGTGGGCAAGGACACAAGACAAGTGTAGTATATCCCAATTTGCTAATCTTTGAGCATGTTTAGTTTAGCTTGATTATTTAGGAAAATAACTTTTTTTTCATAAAAATTGTTTTCACCATTTGGTAATATGTTTGGGCAGTTAAATTTAAAGCTGTTGATTAAATTTTTACACCAAAATCAGCTTTCTTTCAAAAGTTATAATTTGAGCATTTTGCTCATAAATACTTGTGATTATTTTACATCTATAAGAGATAAATACTATTTTTCTTTCAATCAAATAATTTTTTAATTTTTTAGTAATATAAAAACGATTTTTTATATAATTTAAATAAAATATTTTATCTTAAAATTATTTTTTAATTAACATATTTAAATAAAAAATTGATTTTATCACATATAATTGATTATAAATACACATAATTAATTATCAAAATATATTTTTTCACAGTTAATCTAAACACATTCTTTGTTGTTATTTTTCTCCTAAATTAAATATTTATATTAGGGTTTTGCTAAAAAGTATCATAAGAACACTTATTAAGAATTCAAAATAAATATTTTTCATAAAAAATAGAGTATTTAATGCATTAAAAATTGAAAAAAATCTACTTTTTTATGCAAAACTTCCTATTTCGAATTACTTAAAAGGTACTTGTTAAAAAAAAAATTCTATTTATTAAGGTAGGAAAATTGGAATTAACTTGACCATCTTGTATCAACATTTAGTTATACTAGTTTTATATAATATAAAAAATATAATGGTGAAAAATAAAAGAGTACCACAAAATTCATAGTTGATAACAAATATAGTATAGAGTAATGAGAACATTTTTATATTTAAATAAAATTCACATTTTTTTGTATGTTAATTAGTCTATAAGAATGTGTTTGGATAAGTTTCAGAAAAAAAATAATTTTAAGATAACACAAAAAATTGACTTTTTATAGAGATTTTTATGAAAAACAATAGTTATTTTGCGTTTGAATTCAATCACAAAAACGTACTTTTTACTTTCTCAATCTTTGCTATTACATTTCTCATAAAATTAATCTTTGTAAGAAACTACTTATTTCACCATCTGATTAAAAGCAGAAAAGTGATTTCTTTTAGATTTTTTCAAAATCTTATTCAAACAGGTGTGCATGTTTGCAAAGTGATTTTTTTTAATAAAAAAATACATTTCTTACAAATTAAGTACAAATAAATACACTCTAAATTTTTTTTTTCACTTAATGTATTGTTACCCATGTATCATTTTTGAGTAATATATCACTAAACCACATCACTCCAGTAAATACAGCGTGTTTCAAGTATTCAATGTCAAGAAAAGATTGAAATTAAGCATATATATAAAATCAATAAATATTTAGGACCAAATAAAATTAAAATTATTCAAACTTTAACACCAAATTATGGTTTTAATTATTGCTGAAATCATTTTAGCAAACTAAAACGTTATCATAAGTTGAAGATAGGGGAAAAAAATCAATTAATTTCTCTTTTCATTTCTACCTTTCGTATCAAGTTCACCTTTTTGTGAAAAATATTCTAACAATATATGATTTTAACTTGAATTCTGATATTGCCCAAATTTGTTGGCAAGGTGTATTATTTGTTTGGGGTGGCCCTATTTAGTGATTCCCTTATATCATATCATATCATCTAAACCCCAATCAATGTAATTAGCTGCCCTACATGCGTACATGCTTGGTCTTATTCAAATATTGCTTGTTTGGTTGACATGACGGACGACTAGTTATAGGGTATAATCAATTGTTAGGAAGCGGAGCCTCCATAACAACCGCCCTTATTGATTGTCTTTCATACCTTAAGGCTTAAACTAAAACTACTATATAAATGGAGTATGTGTCAGCTTTCTTCGCGCTATTTTCTTTTTTTAGTAAATATATAAATTGGTCCTTAAAAATATATATATTGCATGTATTTGACCTCTAAAATTGTTTGAGTGCACAATTTGGTCTCTAAATATATGAAATTACCAACATGTTCATATTTCTATCAATTGGAGTTAATGAGTACTAATAGAGATACTGATATGTCACGTTAAGTGTACATGTGTCATGTTAATAAATCATTAGTAAAACTTAGGTGAAATGTTAAAAGTGGTAGAAATATATGAGAATAAAACAACGTCATTTTGTCATTTGAATTTCTCAAGACATTATTATTTGAAGCTTTACCTCTAATGGTTATGTTTGAAATAGGGAATAAGAGGGTATTTGAACCCTAATTTACCAAATCTTCATAATTTGCTAAAACTCCCTAAAATGAAGACACATGGTATTAATGGTTTTTGCATCAGACTAACTGTAATGAGGGAGACACTGCTTGGAGGTGAAGCCCATCACATTTGGACCCTCATTACTGCAAATAAAACATCAATTGAACTCCCACCACGAGCCTCCTTAATTTCAGAGCCATCGTGCATGACTAACCTATGCTCCACCACCATAACCATCGCTCCTTTAACCGTCACTCCCAACAAGAGAAACGAAAGATCATCAAAACCACCACAATTACCGACCAAACCAACCTAGACTTGGCAATTGAGCCTCCACCACGCTATCATAACCAAACCCAACCACAACCACCCTTGAAGTCGTCACACCACAAGTCAAACTACCATCCTCGCAAACCAGTCGTCAAGCCTCCTCACTGCGCCACTATCGTCCACCTAATCACCGTCTCCATCGTTTCAGTCATCCACCCAACCACTGCCACATCGAGCTCACTGTCGACAGCCCCTCCTCTCCACAATCATCACTGGTGTCTTTATTTCAAGGAGCTTTGAGAAATTAGGGAGCTTAAAGAAACGAGGGAGATGTGGCAAATTAGGGTTCAAATATCCAATTTTTCTTATTTCAAACATAACTGCTAGAGAGGAAGCTTTGAACGAGTGTGTTTTGAGATATTTAGATGGCAAAACGATGTCGTTTTGGTCTCATATCACGCTACCATTATTAACATTCCATTTAGGCTTCACTAACATTAATGTGACACATCAGCATTTTTGTTAATGTTCATCAACCCCAACTAACAGAAAGATGAATCTGTTGACAATTTTACATATTCGGGAACTAAATTATGCAGTCAAACAATTTTAAGGACCAAATACACACAACATATATTTTTTAAGAACCAATTTATATATTTACTCTTCTTTTTTCTTTGATCAGTGTTGGCCCATTTGTAGTTATAACTAGGTAACTTTAGTTTAATGAACAAAATAATATGATCTTATGCTGTTTCATTAGCAATTCAAAAATGGTACATTATAATTTAGGGGTTTCAACATGCAATAAAATATTTTTGGAGAGAGGCAATCTAAATACCAGGTGAGAAAACTTTATATGACTAAAAAATGTTATATATTATTTAATATGAAACAAAAGCACATTTCATCCGATCTCAAATGAAAAGAAGCTAGATAAGTTTAACTTTTACATGTTTAAAGGTAAAAATTTATTATCAAGGTGGGTCGAATTGATAAGCAACATCGATTCTTTGAGATAATGAGGTGAGTTTAATTTTAAAAAAATAATTATTGTGAAGAGATCATATAACTCTCATATTCAAATAGTCAAATAGAAATTAATTTTATAAATGATTCAAATATATCAAACTTGTGAAGATATATCGTGATTTTAAAAAAAGATAAAAAGTTATTCACTCTTGAAAAGAGAAATATCATACATTTATAGAATATTGAAATAGCAAGAAAGTCATTAATTTTTTTTAAGTACTGAAATTAGGTGGCATATGAGTCTAGCTCTAATAATTAACAAAACTAACATTTAAATGTAAAATAGGACCTAATCGTACATCTTTATGAGAAATTATTATATGTTTCTAAAACATAATAAATGTATATTTTAAGATAAAATTTTACTATTAATTTTAAATATAATGAAGGAAAACAGAGCCACGTAGATATTTAAAGGATAGAAATCATTGGTGATCGTTTGTACTTTAGAGGATTAGTGTGTATAATTGTCCCAGATAATGAAAGATGTTTAGACCCTACAAAAATAATTATTCTTTTTGCCCAAGGTACTACTTGTGACAGCCAATATAAAACTGTTTCTTGTGGTTGCTTGATTGTCTTTAACCTTTTTTTTTTTGCTAAATTTATGGTCCTCCATTGCAATTTGCGCACGTGATTATTTTGGGAGATCAGCCATTAGGGCAGCTCCTCATGAAGCTCATAAAATCTACTGCATATATAAAGGCATGCATGCCTTTAGCCCTTTATCCACAAACTTTCAGCGGTGCCTAAAAGGCCACAAAGCCTTCTTCTGACCTTTCCCTTTCACAGTCATCTACAAAAATATTGCCACAGCCCATAAATCTTTCCACTTCACGGCTTGACAGCCATGGCCAAAAAAATTTTGCTTGGTAGTCCTTCTTACTTATATTCTCTAGTACCCTTAATAATGTAACATGTAATCTAGTACAAGCCGAGGCAGTAACCTTCCGGCTCAGCCTTAACGTCATATATCCTTATAAGTCTATTAACATTGAACAAGCACGGTGGTAACAAGCAGTTGATGCATTTATACTATTTGTAATAGTGAACAGTAGTTGCTATTGGTTCTAATTCAGCGGGGGATGTGTGTACCTGTGGACACGAGAGTTTATAAGCAATTCATCAGTGCATCAAAAGAAGAATGGCCATGGGTGATAACTGATGAGTCAGAAAATCACAACCGCTAGCCCCCCTGCCCCCTATTCTTACAGTCCATGAGTAGATTCGTGCAAAATCTTGCGTGCAATCTTGCAACTATAACTAGAGACCAGATGGGTTACTTGGGAATAGAAAGAGGTAATAGCCGAAAGCAATCCTTTTTTTTTTTGGTAAATTAAAGCAATCCTATTTTATTATGAACAATGATGATTAAAGTTAATTTTGTTATAGAAGCATATAAATTTCTTGTGATATGGTAAAATTCACAAATCTTTAAGTCAGATCATTCATTTCACAGAAACAATTTACTCCGAAGACATGAAAAATGTGTTTCAATATTCAAATTTAGTAGCATGGTACTTGTTACAACTTCATCACGACTTTGAGGAACTCAAGGATTCCTAGGCATTAGACCTTTGGTTATGTGTTTGCTTAAAGTTCGATGTAACATACTAGAATGGATTTTATTTATATTACCCTTATAACTGAATCATCTTTATTACTTTATTTAAGGGATACTATAATATATAAGGATTTATATGGGCCAATAGGGTCGGGATATTATAATTGAAAAACTATTAGAACAAATTCTATACACAAAGCGTGGTCTTACCTTAGGAGAGACGAAGTTAGCACCCCTAAACATTTTCTTGTTTTTTTCTTCTATAATCAACCAATATTATGACTTGGCCACTAGGATGCCCTCTCTATTATTCATCATCCTCAGTGTAGTTTTGTTCTCTAGTTTGTAGTTTTTTTTCCTCTTCTGATCTTACCAAATAAAATTGCAAATAATTAGTTAATCATAGTTATCAATGAAGTATGTTACTTTGATAAGTTCAAATGTTGTCCTTGTTCTGCCGAATAAAAACTGATAAAAATTATTAATACGCCAAAATCAACTTAACTATACAACTAAGTACCCGTTTTGACCTCCTTATGCTTTTCCCTTTTCTGAGAAATTCTTATTTTTTTAAAAAAGTAATATTAGAATAAATAATTTCATTCAAAAACACTTTTTTTTCTTAACTTCTGTTTTTGCTTCTTAAAATAAGCATCATTTTTTTAATTTATCTTTATTAACAGGTTTCTTTTGGCTTCTGATATACTTTCATCAAATACTTTAAAAAAATTATCGAACAACTTACATAAAGAACTTCACAAAACCAGTATCTTGAGAATAAAAATGATTGTGCAATCACACATTAAAAAGAATGTACTTAGTGACAACCATACATGTAAAAATGAACCATAAACCTGTGATGTTATTCCTAGAAAAGTACATGCGGGATGCCACATGAAATAGGACATAAAAAATTAGCCAAGTATAGATAATATATATTAATTGTTGTTCAAGTTCCATTTATCCCAAATTGCGACTTCCTCATGAATGTTCAACATGGAAATAAACTCGCTAACAAATGTACTCAAAAACTTTTATTCATCCTTCCATACAATTTCATTAACGATTTAAATCAGAAGTGTATAAATTTCTTTGGTATCAACAGCCCAGTTATAAAATCCTCTAGAGTCTAGCATTACGTAGTTGTTGCTTAAGCATTGGTTGAACATACTCATGAAAGCCATCAGGAACAACTGAATCATTCAAAGGATCCTTCCATGCCTCCTCGTACAACTTTGGATACACATTTCCATCATAGCGCCCAAGAACCGAACCAAGGAAATGATCAGTGTAATTAAATGCATCAACAAGCGCAATTGCATTAGGACGAACCTAAACACACATATAATCATCAGCCTTCATATAATAAAATTAAAGACACAAGAAACTGCCATTGAGTTGAAATCGTTTGGGACAAACCTGGGAATACAAGGACCTCAGCTGCTCATTGGCAAGTGATCCTTGTTTAGGATTAATGCAGCCAGTGGAAAGAAAATCACCCAGATGCTTATGAAGAAGAAACAAAGCATAAATGCTGCAAAGAACTTCTAATTGCTGTTTCACACCCTTTCCAGGTATATCTTGCTGCAATTTCTCAATGAATCTGAAAAACATAGGGTCTTATCAACTTAAACATAAAATATTCAAACAAATCCTAGTTTCACGCATACAACTCTAATCCCTTAAATTAACAATTGAGTTGCATATTTTTGTTTGGACTCCTTTCACTATGGTGATCTTCACCTGAAATACAATCCATCACACTATACATTCACTATAGACATCAAATGGAATATAAGAGAGGGGAAAGGGAGACTGCTATTATGAATTTCTTTAGGATTTATTAGACTCATTCTTTCCTGAGACATTTGACATGTAAATTTTGCAAGAAGCTTACTTGGAAACAACAATTAACTGGCAATGAGCAACTGCTGCCTCAACTAGATCAGCTGAGAGTTCTTGAAAACCTGCTATAGAAACAACCATTAGAATTTAACATAATAATATCTAATCATGTTACACAAATTACAACAATAACTCAACGCATGCACATAAAACAATTTTGAATATCTTAAGGTGATATTTTGTTTTCTTCTTTGGATAAGAATATCTCAAGGAGATAATGACTTCGCCTTTTTTTTTGGGCCTTTAAACCAACTTCGTAGTTAAAAATGTGCCATTTCACTACTTTTTACATTGTATGTCATCTATACAAAAATGATGTGCACAAGAGATGCAATTTTTAAACAGAACTGCAGATTCTATGATTCTATCTATTCTTCCAATATGTAAGAAACCAACATCATGTCTGTAGTTGGGTGATTTCTAAATCTAAAAGGCAGAACATCTTTGCTCTCCAATGACACAGATCAGTCAAGGTAAACCAGTGCCCATCCCCGCACAACCCCACCTTTCACCACCAGTCCACCACATTCCAAGAAAATAAATCAACCACAAAGGGAAGTGGATATCACTTGTAACTTAAACAAGATTGAATATTTACCTTCTTCAGGATTTGTGAACTTGCCAAGATTTTGAGCACAAGAAACAGACATCCTAGCAGCCCTAGCTTCAAACGCTTCCAGCACTACATTAGGCTTCAACCAATCCTCAGCTGCAAGGAATCAAAGTACAAAATTACAACTCATAAAGAACAGAGGCATAGTTATAAATTTTAACAGAAACCATATTTTTTTTGGATATCACGAGATTGATATGGCTAGAGTTTGTATACTCTCCAATTTAACCATACCTTTTTGAACATCAGAATGATATTGTATCAGTTGTTCCACTCGAGCCATATAAGCTGTAGTACCAACAGGTTTATTTCCAGCGCCCAGCTGAGAAATAGTCTTCATGAGATGCCTTGCCACCTACATTAGAAGTTCTAGAAGTTGTCAAACAACCCAAGATCATTCTTAATAAACCTCCAAAATCAGACAGCACCGGGAAGTAACACAAGGCACAGAAAGCATGAAGAGTTAAGACACAGCCACAAGGAAGTACGTAAAAAAAACTATGATGATTAATTTACTTATTTCAATCCTTTTAGAACTTTCATACTGTCCTAAAATACAATAGATTTGCCTATTCCGATTCCCGAAATCTTAAAAAAATCAGTGTAACTTAATTTTGTATTTTTTAGCATAAAAAACCAAAAATACAAAGGTTTTAATGTAGGTGTTTTCAATAATGGATGAAAACATGTCAAATATAAACAAAATGTAATTCCAAGCTCTCCACAAATGGGCCGGCTGTCATACTGCACTCTAAATCCTATTTACAGATGAGGAAGGACTTGATAAATAGTGTATAAAATATAGATAAACAATATGATAGTATAAGATATTTAAAATTTAACAAACCTGTAAAAGCAGCACAATATTGTCTCCTTCATATGTGCAGGCAGGAACATAGACAGCAAATAACTCAGGGAGACCACTGCTACAAAGGTAACCATGGCCACCACATAGTTTACGGCATTCTTCAATTCCATCCTGCAAATTGAAGTGAATTTAACTTTATTCGAACTTCAAAAAATTCAAAGTTACAAAGTGAAAACCATATATTAGGATACAGTAAAAGGATAATAGCACAATGATAAGATAAAGAAAATAATTGGACCATTTAAATGCGGATAACATTACTCATCCAGTCAGTTATCCCACATACAAATAGATGACATGAATGATAAATGGATGGTAACAGATTATAACTGTTGAATTAGAACATTTTAGGTAGGAAAGAGGAAAAGAGAGAAAATAAATACTCAAAATAAGAAGACTATATTGATATTGGTGTGATGATGTTGTGATACAAAAGACAAACCCAATAGTCTTATTTATACTAATACTAGGATATTAATTCTAATTAATAAGGAAACAAATCAGAAAATATAATAAATAAGAAATAAATCCTAAGAGATCCTATGAGATACCCTAAAATATTTCAAGATATAATAAAGATATTTTTCAGATATTCTAATACTCCCCCTCAAGCTAAAGCTTACTAAGCTTTAAGCTTGTTACAATTACATCTTAAAGAAAACAAACTAAAAACACAATGCGCCAAACAATGTGACAGTGGCAAGGAACTGAATCTGGGACTAAGACGGACAGGGCCAGTGCATCTGGGAAAAAGTTGGGGCCAGTGCATCTGGGACAAATTGGAGGCTGGTGTGAGTCAAAACCAATAAAAGTCACCATCAGAATGATCGTCCATAGGAAGAAAAATCACCACTAGTATGATTCATTAGTGGGAAAAGAACGGCATGACAAACACTGGCATCGAAGTATATGTTGAGATGAATTTATTCTCATTCTCCCCCTCAATGCTATGCTAAAAGTCTCAACGCAAGTGAATAAGGGGATAGAGATGTCAAATGAAGGATCTGAGGGCAGATCTGTGTAAAGGAGGCGGAGATGAGTCAGGCAAAAATAGCAAAACCATGGCCGAAGAGGCACTGTGTTTCAGAGGCATGAGATGGGAGATGAGATGTTGGAAAGATGTCGCGGTAAGGGAGAAAGGCCGACAAACCGAAATGGAAACACGGTTGGCCGAAAAAGATATAGAAAGAAGGTCTCAAAAGGAGAACTAGGCAACCAGAGGCGGCTAATCGGAGTTCCAGATCTTTGGAAACTCAACAACGAAAGTAACGAGACAGGTCATGGAGGATGGTACCGCTCTGATACCATGTTGAATTAGAACGTTTTAGGTAGGAAAGAGGAAAAGAGAGAAAATGAATACTCAAAATAAGAAGACTATATTGATATTGGTGTGATGATGTTGTGATACAAAAGACAAACCCAATAGTCCTATTTATACTAATACTAGGATATTAATTCTAATTAATAAGGAAACAAATCAGAAAATATAATAAATAAGAAATAAATCCTAAGAGATCCTATGAGATGCCTTAAAATATTTCAAGATACAATAAAGATATTTTTCAGATATTCTAATAATAACGTACTGCAATTCAGGGAAAAGAATGATTTCTTTTAGTTGGAAGGCAGGAAAAATTAAATAATTATGATGTACAATTGAGCTTGCAAAATGTATCAACCACAACATGCTATGCTCGTTACTATTAAATTTTAATTTAAACTGACATGTGGAATGCAGGATTATATGCGTGAAGAAACATGACCATAAATCTGCACACGATTAATTTAAAAGTTTTAGTATTGATGCTCTCAACCACTCCGAACAGTGCTTTCATTATATTAACATATTTCAGACAACAAAATGAAACAAATAAAGCACCCACTACAGTAATGGGAGAAAATGAGCTTCAAAATATAGAGAGGAGTAAATGGTGGAGGCCTTATAAGGATAATGAATTATTACAGAAGATCAGAGAAGATGACCTGTCAGTATCACTTGTGGAATCGCACTAAAGGACAGCACAACATATAAAGAAAGAAAAATTCCCCAAAATGAAACAATATTAAAACCATATTTTAAATGCTATCTAAAACAGCTAAATAATTAATTAAATTCAACAGGTAAGAGAAATTGGTAGAGTAATGAACAGAAGTAACGACATACAGCAGTTATTGAAGTAGTCAAGGATTTCAACCCTGCAGTGCATGCATGAGCCTCAGGCAATGTTGAAAAATCATTGGCTTGCAATCTTTGCGTCACATCCGTATAAAGCCATTTCAACCACTCGCCAACAAATCTGAAAGCATAAGCAGAAGCTAGCAAAGGGAAGAGCCTAGCCTGCTGTGTTTTGTAATCAATCACCTAAATGGAAACAGAGAGCAGAAAGTAAGACATCAATTAAACTTAAAACAACAATAATGTAAATCCAGTCAACCAATTTTTACTTTGACTGGTCAATGGATCAAAATACACATTTCAATATCATACAAATTGCATCATACAACTCATGCATAAGATGAGAAGGAATCCCTTGAACCTTCCCATTACAAATTATATAAAACAGATAGGTTAGTGAAAAGCAAAACTACCTGAATCAAGATAATCAGCAGCAACTTAAGATTAAAGTAAATTGGCCTATTTTTTAATTGTATCCTTTAATTTTGGGTTCAGCCTCCTTTTTTATGCTTTCCACAAATTTAATTATAAAAAAATTATTAAAAAAAGATTTTTAGTAGCATATCTCAATAAAATAAGAATTCTGCAACAAGCAACAACCATACATCGGTAGAGGATTTTAAAGCTTACCTGTGTTTCAGGACCTCCATTATGCGACCCAAACTGTCTTCGAACAACACTATATCTTGTAGCAATGCAAACTGCTCGCGACAAAGCAATCGATGCATCGGATACAATTGTTTGTCTCACAAATACCATAGTACCATAAACTAGTTGTCTTGGAACACTGGAGTGCACATATTTTCCTTCTCTTGTAACCTGTGAAACCCTGGTAAAAACACAGGAGTCATCCCTGAATCTTTTGACATAAGCAGACAAGCACACTGTGCAGTTTAAAATGATTAAAATAGTCAGGTTACTATGCTCGCCTTGTCACCGATACTCCTTTTCCCATCACCATTTATCTCAGCAAGAAGTGACGACTTCTACACAGGATGAACACAACCCTTTATTCCTATTTCTGTTTTGTGAATTCCAGTTGGCTATTTCTTAACCATCATTCCTATCCAGTTACCTATTCAAATAATCTAAAAGGAAACCTATTAACAATTACATTAAACAGTAAAAATCAGAAATAATGATGTAGCAGTATCAGGATTTAATTATTAAAATATAGTTAAGCAGTTTTTTTGTACTAGATCTGGAAGCTCTCTTAAATCAACTGCCTGCTTAAAAGAAAAAGTAGGTGCCAGAGCAATGCTCTCAATTCATAGACAAAATACCTTCAACAATCCACCTAACATTATTAACTGAAGAGAGTGACTAAAAGCTTTTGTCATTGTTGTTATTGTTATTAGAGTTAGATTCAATTTCCCACCCTGTGGTTGAACCCGATGTCAATGTGCTACTTTGTGGTTTATACTTTTGTCACTGTACCCCCACAGATTATTCAGGTATTATACATAATACACCATAAAACCCGGATTATTGGACTTTCCTCTGGTGATGCTAGAAAAGGAACAACTAGGTAAAATAGAACTACCTCATTAACATTTGATTCCTTGGAATTCGCACATGGTCAAATCTTAGAAGCCCATTATCCATAGTGTTATATGCTCCATTTCCAAATTTCATTCCAATATCACCAATAGTTATGTCTGGAAGAGGTAAGTGATCATCCAAGCTCCGCAGCTGGACAATGAAACCTTCAAATTGGACATTTAGTTAATTAATTTATGTCTCAATCAAACACCAAAAATTTGAATGATTAAATTTGGTAATTACCATGCACTCCATGGTCTTGACCATCAGTAATTAGACGGGCATAAACAACAGCATGTGTGGACATTTTACCCAATCCACCAGGCCACCACTGTTTAAAACAGCATCAAATGAGTGATACTAATATCCAGATACCCTTTATAACAAGTACACATGGTGAATGCATAAGAAAGGTATGACCACTTGTGCTTGCTAATGCATTCAGTAACATTGTACGATTCTAGAATATCACCCATTTTACTCACTTTGCTAGAAGTCAATGTGGGGCTATGAACAACAAACTCATCTGTTTTGGGATCAAATGTTGCAGTCGTTTCTAGCCCTTGAACATTGGATCCATGGCCAAGCTCAGTTTGAGCATAGCAACCAATTATTTGCATCTTATAAGCTAAAGACAGCCACTTTTGCTGCTGCTCGTCAGTGCCTTGTCCTTTGATAGCAGGCACAAACATTCCCTGCAAAAGAATTTAAATAACTCAAATTTAGTAGAAGCAGATAAAGCAACGTCTTATATATTTAATGTCAAGTGAAAATACTAGGTCAATATTTTATTCCTTCGATACATTCCACCACGCTCCACAGGCCCGGCGCCCACGTGAGTTGGCCGTGCACTAGCCCTTTGACTAGTCCCGGGCGAACACTGCAATGCCGGCGTCACCACCCGCGCCGCTCGTTTGCAACTGAGAGGCATGGTGGAAGGCTCTGATACCAATTGATACAAACCTTAGGAGAACCATACCACAAAAGCTAGCTATTGTGGTTGGAGAGCCCAATGCCATATAAACCCGACACTGAAATCCCATACTTTCGATGTGGGACTCAAGTCCCATACCTTGCAATTGGATCCTAACACACACACATTATGTTCCTTTGAAATCCTTAACCTAGTATTGCACACAACAAATATACTCCCATTCATCCATATATTCCTATATAGATAAGTAAGACATGGTAGATAAGAATGCAACCAGGACAAGAAATTGAATTATACCCAATGAAGATCGGTAAAAGCAGGTTCATCCACAAAGGCTCTAAGCTTAGAAGCTTCCTCTTCTGTAAGAATACAACTTACAAAATTATAAAGTATGATAAATATTAATGTAAAAGGAAACTATTGCTTCCTGATAGAAGAAAAAATATTTCAATAACATAGAAGATAAAACTGATAGACATTATATAAACTAGTTTAATGTTTTTAATGATGAAAAGTATAATGTTATTTTCTATGAGTTTGGTATTAGTTTATTAAAATATTAATAAATATCACTTATATTTTTGGGAATAATTTATATTATTCTAATTTTCAGAAAATAACAAAATAAGAAACCAAATGCGAACTACACTAAGAACAGAAGACTCACCATTAAGACGGAGCTCAATGATCCTTTTCCATGCATAAGCTGCTTTCCTCAAAGTGTTCTTAAATAACTCCTTTCTACCAAGCATGGTTCTATTATCCTTACTGAAGGCCTAGAAATGACAGACAGTCAATCAAGGTTTCAGATTTTTAAAGGAAGCCATAATCATCATTTATCACCAAACTACCATAAAAGGAAAAGTGCAGAAAACAGTAGCAAGCTACTTTACATGTTGAGGTTGTACAGTGTTTTTGTGAAACGTTAACTAACCGCTGACTTCTCATAATGCTTAACTAGATAAAAGTTCAATTTATTTTTTTACTTTTTTAGACAAATTCAGATCACTTTCACAAAGTCTTTTACACAATTCACAAAAAAAGGTTTGTTCAAAGAAAAAAGTAATGATTGAACGCAAAAAAGTAGGTAAAACCGTAAAAGTAACATTACGCGATAAATCCGACAGAAACAGAAGCAAATAAAGTTTATTTTGTAGTTTAAAATTTTGATTTTGAGCTAGTGAGGAAACTTAGGGAGCATTCACAAGCACGAACGAGATTTACAAACATGTTAAGCTAAAGCATTTGAAAGTCTAACAGGAAACAGGGTTGAACCAAATTGAATAAGGAAAGAGGGAATTCACCGGATCGCTGGCAACAAGACGAGAAATCCGGTCGGAAAGCTCGAAAGCATGACGAGAACCGGCCCAAACGATCTTCATGTCGTCGACATCGAACTGCGCCTTGTTCCTCTCGTGAGCCAAGTGATCTACGCCTTCCATTTTCGCAATATCAAACCCTAACAACAACAGCTTCTGATAGTGATTTCCAACTTCGATCACAAAAGAATGAACGAAGATTGTGTTCAGCTTCTGCGGCCTTAGGCCTTTTCTATGCTATGCCCAACAACAATAGTCAAAACTCAACACCCAATGGTAGTGCAGTCACCATAGAAATTACTTACTAGCGCGTATTCCCCATTTTATAAATTTGGTCTTATGTTTTCAACGTGAAAAATAGAAAAAACTTGAAAATGATAACGCTCTGACTCGTTTTCCAAAGCTTTCTTCCCTTGTATTGGCAGACACGACATTTTGGACCGTCATGTTAGATTCATTTAGAAGTGGATATTTCTTCTTTCTTTCTTTTTTTTCTTTTCATGTTTTTCACACGTGATTTGTTTGTCGCTACTTTTCCTTTCACATACATTTCCCAATCATCTATACTCTATCTTTTTTTTTTTTCATTTTTGCTTCAAGATGAATCTTTTCTCTCGTATGTTTCCATTTTTCACTTTATTAATCTTGCATGTGTTTCTAAGCTTGTTCATTTCCAGCTAAGTTCGTTGCAATTAAAAAATGGCATGCTATGACATCTTCAGTTGTTGATATATATATATATATGTTGAAGGGGAGAATTTGATTGATGAGGCAACAAGTAACACTGTGATAATAAGCTAATAAAATTTCTCTACATCAATATATGTGATATATATGAAAAATTTAATATGTGCTACTAATATTTCTCTTTTTTCAAAAATTTATTTCAATGTACATAATTTTTTTTTTAACTTGGCCCTTATAACAGTTTTTTGTCTGCTAAGCAAAATCCTTAAACTTTGCTCCTGGTTGAGGGAATGGTTGAAAAACATGCACGGCCATCGCCCATAGTATTTCGGTGAAAAAGGCAATCCAATCTCACCTACCACAGGTATATTCCATTCTAATTTCTAAATAAACTATACGATAAAGTTTTGTTCAGATGCATTTGTGCTTATATGCATGCGAATGATATGAGGTTTTTTTACTTAATTATATAAACTTTTTTTTATTAGATAAGCAGGGTCAAGGACCCAAGCCACAAACTTCCTGATGTTTGGTTTTTTTTTTTTATCTTTAACTTATATGTTTTTATTAATAATTATATTAATATTATCTTATTTTTATTTTATTTTTTATTTTCAATTTTTTAAAAATAATTAAAAAATATTATTTTTAGTATTTACTTTACGAAACTTTAAAAATAAAAAACTAAATAAAATAATAATTTTTATAAATATTAATAAAAATATACCAATTAAAAAAATAATAATAAACCAAACACCAGGAACGAAACATAACTGAAACCGGGAACTAGGTGAAACGCGCTCATACCCAAATCCATGATATGACCATTTTAGCCAGGCTGACGGTCAGCTTTTGACATAAATTCTTGCAGTAAATCCTTATTTTAATTCTTCAAAAATTCAGGTGAAATTAGTTTAATGTTTTTAATGATGAAAAGTGATAATGATTCGCCATTTTTTTAGACTAAATAGATGTTATTTTCTATGAGAAACTAAATTGGTATTTATTTTTATTAAAATATTAACAATATCACTTATATTTTTGGGAACAAAAATTGATAATTATTCTAATTTTTTGTATATGTCTACATAATTTATGTAGATTAAACTAATTATATGTATCATCATTTTATAATAAATAATTATATAAATATTCATGGCAGAAAACTATTTTATATTTAAAATAATAATAATAATAATAATAATATGTTAATTTATAACTAGATTAGTTTATACAATCATATATTATATAATAATATATAAAGAAAATGCATATATCTTTATATTTTGACATATGTCATTTTGACATAAACAACATATTTAAGAATCATTTATGTGACAAATACATAATTTTAATAATTGTTATGTGACATCTCATGTTACAATTTAAAAAGAAAGTATTTATGTGTCGTCAAGTTTAAATTAAATTTATTATTCACTCATACAAATGTAAAAATTTATAATTACATATTAATTATATTGACATATATACATTTGCATATTAATTCATATTCATATTTAAAAAATTAAAAATTCTCACTTATCTTTAGTTAACTATTTTATTAATTGTTTTCATTGATGATTGATTTTAAAATCTCAAAATTTTCATAGGTATCTGATACAATTTATACTATATATTACTATCACCCTAAATTAATTAATTATTCTATAAATATTTTTAAATAAAATAATTAACATTTATAAATTAAATAGATATATTTGTCACTAGAAATAATCATATATCATATAATATAACACGATAATCATATATCATATCATATAATAATATAAAGATAATGTATATGTTTTCATATTCTAACATATGTTATTTTGACAAGAAATAACATGTTTAAAAATTTGTCATGTGATAAATACATGATTTTAATAACCGTCATGTGACATCCTATGTTACAATTTAAAAAGAATGTGTACATGTGTGACTAGGTCTAAATTAAATTTATTGTCCACACATACAAATATCGAAAGAGTTTGTTATATCCTCCTAAAACATCTTCATAATAATTCTCTTAATACTTAATAGAAAAAGTATTAAATAAAAAAAATGTATTCAACGTCTTGGACACAAAAAAATATTTAATATTTTTTATTTAGTAAATAGGAAAATTATTAAGAAGATTATTTATGAGGATTTAAAATTATTTATATCAAAATTTATAATCACATATTAATTACCTTAACATATATACTTTTACATATTAATTTATATTCATATAAAAAAATTTAAAAAACTCTCACAAATCTTTAGTTAACCACGTTATTAATTGTTTTTATTAATGATTGATCTTAAAATTCTAAATGTTTTGTAAAAGTATCGATATCATCTCTCATTATATATATTGTCACCTTAAATTAATTAATTATATTTTTAAATTACTCTATTTATTCATATATATATATTATTATATTATTTAAAAAACTTCAATATATGCATGACACGAGACTAAAAATTTTTCTTGAAAATATAATAAAATTAATTAAATATAATTTATTAGGAGGAAACTAAGAAATTATTAAGTGTTTTTCTAATTTTTTCATTCATATACATAATATATAATATCTAAAAAAACTATATTTATATTTCCCGACATTAAAAGTTTTAAATGAAAATATATTAATATTTACATATATAAAATAAAAACTTTACAAGAAGATATGATAAAATCAATTAAAAAGTTTATATTTATAATAAAATTTATTTAGTAAGATCGTTTAAATGCAATTAAAAACTTGTATCATATAACATTGAGGTTTCATTGATGTTTTGAGTAAAATTGTTTGCAGAAATTGAGATAATTTTTTTGAGACAAATAATGAAAAAAATTAACCTCAACAGAAGCATTGATAGAACATATGTAATGAGTAAATTATAATTTTGTGTCATATTGAAATAAATTGTATTTATAAAAAAAATAAGATTAAAGAATTTAAGAATCATATGTCAATTGATTGATTTAATTAATATGTTATTTTATTTAGTCTACTTACATTGTGTAAACTAAATGTATAAGTTATAAAATACTAATATATTTAAATATATTGAGTATCATTTGATTATATTATTATCGATCATTTCAATTTTTAGTAAGTTTTATTATTATTTATTATTATAATATCTATTCATCTAATATTATTTTATTAGTATAATTTGACATTATGAGTTAACTTGGTATACTCTTAATAATAAGTTGATAAAAAATTTAAATAAATAAATACATAAAAATTAATATTAAAATAAAAAAATTATAAAATCAAAAATTAAAATTATCTGAAACTATATAAATTAATTATTTATTAGAAGGTCATATAAAAAAATTATTAAAAAAATTATATAATTTGATTATCATAGTACGAAAAAAGTCGATTAATAAAAATAAAAAATAAATCTAAATTATTCAGAATGTCATAATTCTAAGTTAAACATATATTATTTTATTTATTTTAATATTTTTAAATTTATTTCATACATTATACGTGTACAAAACACTAGAATATATAAACTAAGTGAAGTCTAAATAAAAATCTTTCCTTCCCTGAAGTAGGGATGGCAATGGGAGTGGGCGGATAGTAGCCCCGTCCCCCCGCCCGTGAATAATATTCGTCCTCGCCCCGCCTCCATATCCGCGGCATCTTTATCCTTCTCATCACCATGTATACCCAATAAATTATAAAAAAAATTTAAAAAATTAAAATAAAAAATGAAAAAAAAAAAAAATATAATACTATAATTTTTTAAAATTTGCCTAACACAATTTAATCAAAAAATAATGTTAAACACTTAAAATACTTTTGATTTATATAATTTTATAATATTTTAATTTATATAATTAAGTTTTTTAATAATTATATAAAATATTTATATAAATTTTTTATGCAGTATTCATGCGAGTATGAGGGGATCTACCCCGTCCCCGTCCCATTTATTAAATAGGAATAACACTAAATAAGTATTTATATCCGTAAAAAAAATTTGACAAGTATTACCCGTTTTCATCATAGGTATTACCTGCAGGTACCTGCATGAGTGAGTAAAATTGTCATCCCTACCCTGAAAGTGTGGGTCGACTTAAACAACCACCAAGGTTTGGAATCTATAGACTGACATCTAATAATAGGTGTTTATATTTGTTTATTTTTCTTTCGGTCGTGATAGCAAGAGAAGAAAATTTTCTATTATAGAGCGGCGTTGTTTAGGTTGATCACATTCACAAAGAAGAGACACCGCCATCCAACCAAAAGTTCCGGACTTAAAAAGCCATCCATTTTCAATAAGAAGATAGTATACTACCTACGAAATACGACCATTTATAATTTTGGGGTGTTTGGAAAAAATTATTTCTACTTCCAACATATGTTATTTAGTAAAAAAAATTATTGTAATAGTAATCGTATATGTTTGGTAATTTTAATTTTAATTTTTACATGAAATTTAATATATTTTAAAAGTTTCTTTTTATAATGTTAGAATTTTAGCTTATAATTTTAAATTTTAAATTATTCATTACATTTTGAAATGTAAATATCATTTTATTCACAATCAATTAATATTTTTAATTATTTTATATTTATTTTAGTAATTTAATACATAAAAATAATTCTTTTTTTATATCATCTAAATAAAACAAATTAACTTAAAATTTATTTTTAACTAACATATCTAAACATAAAATTAATTCAATTATAATCAATTATAATAAAAAAATTATACAATAATCGATTATTAAAATAATTAAATTATTACAACTATACTTTATAGGATAAATCAGATCAAAAAAAAATAATTTGATAGCATAAATAAATGCTCTAGTTTAAACTATCTTGACATAAAGAATCTAATAGGACTACAAAAGGACAACATGAAGAAAGAAATAGTAATCAAACACTACTTATCGAAGCTATTGGAAGCGGAATGATAGGCTTCACCCAAGTATGAATGTATTACTGAAAAGGTACCCAATGATACCTACAAGGTAGAATAGAGTAAGAGTGAAGCAAAATTTAATCCGAGTGTATGGAACCAAGCTTATAATGGATATTGCTGAACAAATTTACAATAAGCAGCAGCAATAGGCAAGGAGAAAAGAGACGTATAAAGAATATTGAAATAAAAAGGGAATTTCTCCATCGATATCCCTTGCACCACCCAAGTTGCAAGAGAACATAGATCAGAATATATAGTGGTCCTTGTTAAACCATGATGGATGAGGCCAAAGGAAGGCAATTTGTTCAGAGGGGTAAATCCAAGAAAGCTCTAAGTTAGCGTTAGAAATTTTTCACAACGCGTGCAAGGGTCTCGTGAGGCTTGACTTGAGATAGTGATTTGATTTCACTCTATTGCTGTGTCTAATCATAATAACTTTCTGGCTTGCCTTTCATAGTGTTTTCAATACTCAGACTAGGCCAATGTATTTTTTCCTTACAGTGTCGTACCCAATTTTGAGGTATGCAGCGTTATTGTTTAAGACTTGGGATCAATTATATATTTATCAACAATGATATTCTTACTACAAATAGTATATACATCTCTTTTTACACATTTTTCAATATTATTTATTATACTTACTTTTTCTTATCACTTTCTTTCACTTAATCATATTCACCCAAAAAAGTGTGAAAAATGGTGTTTCATATAAAATGATGTAAGACAATCATTTTTGTATATTTATAACAAACTCGTGCTTTCGATTTTCCTAGGCTCATGCACGGTTTTGTTTTGTCCCACTCAACTCAGGAGAGACTGAATATGAGCGGTTTAGTCCAGGTAGCTAGATAATTCAATGAGGCAAAAGACGAAAACCTCGTTTACCCAGCGGGGATTTGCTTGCTAGATTAGTATTTAAAGAGCTAGCGATTTGTTTGCTCGATTAAAGAGGAAACACAACTTAGTAGATTGTCATCCTGCACAATCAACTTTACATAACCCTGAGAAATGAAATAACTGAACAAACATCAAGTTCTAGTTTAGACCCAAGTAATTCCTAAACGCTACTGCTACTGCCTACCAGCACAGAAACAAACTAAATTAATCACTGTGAAAGGGAAAAGAAAAAATTATTAAGGTTATCCCACCAGATATATGATGAACACATGACCACATGTATGATCCCTATATTGATAGATATGCTTATAGGACAGTCCCCTACAAGGCAGAAGGGGCTCTTAAACTGCATGGATTGCACTGCAATTCATGCTTGAACTAGTGCATGCTGGAGTGGCATGAAAAGCTGACTGTCTAGAAGGTCCTTCAAGGAGTTTTAGGGACAGAGAGGAGGGGCCAGAGTCACCAATGGAGTCTCCTAAACTCAGTTTTGACATGCCAACCAGTTCATCAACATTAATTGGGCTTTTAGAATGTACCGCAGTTGGCTTTAGCACTTCATGTGTCTCCTTCTTAGTAGGCTCTGGACTGCATCCTGACCAATAGCGCAGAGGGAACGAGAAGAAAGGAGAATAGTACGTAGGACATAGAACTGGGTATGATGATTGCGAGCTATCTGGCTTTAATGAGGCAGAGTCTCCATCATTTGAGTTAGCGGAATCCATGGATTTACACTCTTCATCTAGGTCTGAAGGAGCAGGCAAGGGGTTATTGCCTTCTGTTTCAGCCTGTAGCTGATTGGCTGGCAAGAAGTCTTGCTGTACCATTGGCGTGTCAGCTGACTGCAAAATCACAATAAAATATAAGAAATCTAGGAAAATGAGAAGGTGCCATGGAAAAAAGGTGAGGACAGAAGTTACTTATTTCTAATAATGGATGCCAAAAAATCATAACATGAGAAAGTGTTATGTTTATCTCCAAACTACTCTGGAATCATGATTGTGTAAATAAAAAACCATCAAAATGTAAAGTGAGTCAGTCAAAATCCCAAATTGTCAAACCTTCTGCAGACAAAGAAAAAAGGAAATGGACAATTTTCACAAATTACAAATGACCATCAATGTATAGAGCATGAGATTGACTTCTTCATTGCAGAAGCTAGAACAGGTCACACAATATCTTTAAAGAAAGAAACACATTTAGATAATCTTATCCATGGCCTTGGAACAGATTATGTGGCATCAATTTCATTATATGCATCTTGATGCAAAAGAAACACATAAATTTCATGCATAGCATTTGCAAGTAAGGGTACAAACTTCATCTGCAACAATATCAAACAAACTGGAGCGTCTTTTCCGTCTAGGCACATTGATTTGCCTGATGAAATATTTTTGAGCATGACTGGCAACTTGAGTAGGTGTCCTTGATGTAACATAATTTCGTGCAATTCCACGCCAATCACCTTTGCCAAGCTTCTGCAATCCAAGTAAAAACATTCTATGTTCCTCCTCTGTCCACGGGACACCTGCATATAGAAATTATCAATTTAAACCCAAAAAATGAAATGCCAAATCAACGATTTTCTGTGCTTGGTCATAAATGGATAAAAAATTGAAGATCTTCAGCTAGTCATCATTTAAGATCTGTAAGCTTCATGGGAACAAAGCATAATGTGAAAACTAAGAAATCATCACTAGAAAATGCATATTCAGCAAATGCTAGCTCGCCATGTCAACCTCAACAATGAACCTGGATTTTACAAAATCTCTCATATGCTCCACCTTCCAAGAACAAAGCTGGAAAATGAAATTACAATTTAGGGTTTAGGGTTTACAAAATCAAAATTCACCGGGTTCGTCCTTAATTAAGCATACTACATACACCGCATACTCCCAACCCAACTAGAAGAAATTCAAAGTAACTAGATAGAAAATAAGCAGCATAACTATTATTTTCTGTTGGTAAAAATCCATTTGTTTCCCCAACTAGAAGGGACCTGTAATCTCCTTTCTTTTCAATAGATCACGACAGAGGAAACTTGCAGAAAGACTCCTTACTAATACAATATTATGATTGTAACCTTGCGTGAGCCATATGAGCAACTTCTTTTTAAAGTACATTGTTGAGAGACATGGCAAGAGCCAGAGAGACAATTGAGAGGATATTAGAAGTGAAAATATGAGATTTACTGAATGTGTAAAAGTGTGTACAACAAGCTAATCATGACTAATAAGTAATAACCAATCAGCAAACTAATCTAACTTCTAACTAAGCTAACCAATCTGTAAAACTATACTTTAACTAAGGTAATAGTAATACACAAGACTTGAGATAGCCAGATAGGTAAATATCTATCAATTTCATTGGCTTACAGACACCCAGCATCGTTCCAATTCAAAATTATGCAGCCAAGCATGTAGTACAAGCATTCACTCATAAAAACACAATCTCTAATAAAGTTGTTTACCCGCATCTTTCTGCTTTCCACAGTTATACCAGCAATAGCATAGCAAGACGAATTCACTTATCAATATACAATTTAAAAACATAGATTATTGTATCATTGATCATAAATAAATACAGATTAGTAAAAAACAAAGATCACATAATTAAGAGCAACGAATACTTCCAAATCAAAGTCCAAAACTTTGCATGCAATACAAATAATACTCAAGTAGAAGGAAATCTTTTTATTTATTTATTTTGGGATTTTTGGGATTGGATGAAGAATCGAACCCTTCTTTCGTTCACGGGAGGTTGAAGAGGAGCCAGGAACAAAGTCCTCGGAGGCGTAACCGTCGGCGTGATCAGGGGTGTCACCAGGAGAACCCGGATTGTTGGAACCGGCATGGTGGACCCCGGAACCAGACCCGGCATAGTGTGTGAGATTGCCCATGCTGGCACTCTTCCGGATCGACCCGTCGGTCAATCGGACCCCGAAGAGCTTGACTCCGCGGTTGGGGCAAGTCCTCGAGTTGTGGCCATTGTGGCTGCAATGCGAGCATCGCCGGGTCATGGTGTCGAACAGGATAACGCGAAGGTTCTCCAAACGGGGTCGAGGGGATCCGAATCACGTGATCCGATACATGAACGGGTCGAGGAGATTCTCCCTCGGCTTTTGGCTGATGGGAGAGAAAGAGAGGAGGCGAACAAGAAAACACTAACAAATTATTTTGTCGCAGACAACGGGGAATAATACCGTAGTTCACGCCAATTTCAGAGCCATGGTCCTTTCAAGTTCTGAACGCTAATCAGCCTCATCTTTCTTTTCTTATCCTTTTCCTTTTTGTCACCCTTATTAAATTCTAAAATGCTCTTTTGAAGTAATATTTTAAGTATATTTAAATTTTAGTATAATTTTATTGGAGTAATGTAATTATCGAATAATTCTCCTTATTTTGTTTGTTAACGGTTTTCTTTTTTTTCAGCAGGTTTGTATTTTCGGTATTTCATCAGCGAATCTTTCATTAATAGGTGAAAGCACGAAGCATTATCCATAATAATAACAAGAAAAGAAAACATTTTCCAGATAAATCATATTTGTTGAATATCAGCATTCAATACGATATTCTCCTCATAATTATCTGGGACAATTTGAGAACATACCTTGTTGCATGTCACCAGTGACATACGCACGGATATTATACACATGTTCGTAGTGAACATATAAGAACAGTCGTAAGATACGTATGTTTTGTGTATTTAAATATGTTTAATTAAAAAATTATTTTTTTAATTTAAATATATTTCAGATATATTTGAATATATTTAATACATATGACTTAAATTCGACCTATTAATATTTTTTTTTTTAAATTAATTTATATTATTAATGTTTAATTAGTAAATTAAGTATCTCACTTAAATCCAATCGCATAACTGATGTCCTCAATTACTATTTTTATATATAAATATTTTAAATTTTATCTTTTCACATGTCATTATTAGACTTTTAAATTTTATCTTTTCATATACTATTATTTTTATCTACTCTTTCTATCTTTGTTCGTACTAAGTCATCTATTTCATTGTCACTGAAACTTGTCTCACACCAATATTTCCTTTAATTAATTTTTTTATACACATGTACTTGTACATAATTAATTTTATTAGGAGAAATTGGTTTAAGAATTTTTTTTAGAATATATTAATAAAAATTATGCCCCATATTTTTTAGAAAGGACTTACTAGATAGTAAATATTGACAGATATGACATATTTTATGATATCATAAATCTTTAAATTTATAAAAATGATATTAATGAATTATGAATCTTTTTCTTAAATTTTGTAATTATATATATAAACTAAGTTTTTAATTTACTTTGATATTAATTTATATATATGTGTGTGTGTGTAAATTTTGCAATTATATATATAAACTGTTCTTTGATTTACTTTGATATTAATTTATGTGTGTGTGTTCTTTAATTTACTTTGATATTAATTTGTGTGTGTGTATCTTCATATATGTGTCTCGTGTCCGTGTCTATATTGTTTTATAGTATACTAGTTTTTTTTATCACCAGTCTGACAATATTATTATTATTATTATTATTATTATTGTTGTTGTTATGTTTGGATGTATTTAAATTAAGTAAGGAGAAAGGATGGAAAAGAAAGGGTAGTTAATGAAAGATATAGAGTGGTAATTAGTTTCTCTTGTTTGAATATTTAAGTAGGGAAAAGATGATCATGTAAAAAAAAAGTAAGGAAAGGAGGGTCATAAACAATAAATAATGATGAAGATTATTTGAATTTTATTTTTGTATTTATTTATAAATATTTAAATAAATAATAAGATGTATTTATAATCTTATCTTCTTTATATTATTGGACATCAAAGTAAGGAATCTCCTGTATATATAATATAGAAATATAAATATAGATAGATAATTTTAAATCTTTAAATGAGTAATAAAATAAAATTACAATTTTATCTTCTTTTATATTTATCTTTAACTTTTAAATAAGTAATTAATAAATAATAGTTTTGGAAGAAAAAATTAGGCACCAAAGTGAGAAATCTCATTTATATATGGTAAGTATAGATATAAAAGATTAGTTTAGAGGAACTAAACCTTCTTAGATTCAAACCCTTATGAAGTTAATCCTAAACATCTATGTGTACTTTATGTGCTTTTTTTTAAAAATGATGAGATAATAGTGTGAATTTAAATTTCTTAGCCGCCACAGGATTTGAATGATTAATCTTATACTAATACCTATAAAGGTATTTGATCTGAGACAAAAAAAAAATAATTTTTTTAAAAATTTTAAGATAATTTGTTCAACTAATAAAGATTGAAATAGTTTATCAAATAAACTTTCATGCATTATAAAAAAAAATAGTCATGAAATCAAAAAAGTCCAGTGGTAATAATTTAAAAGAAAAGCGAGAATAAATTTATGCTTAATACTTAATACATGCATAAGTTTTTTTTTTATATTTATAAAAATCGTAATAGAAGTTTATTAATTTATTTTGATGAAATCTGTCATCCATGTTACCAAAAAAATTGACAATGACAATGTTGAATAGGGCCGACAATGAGCCAACTTGGTTCGCGAGCTACCTAAGGCTCAGTTCATTAACAGTTTAATAAGTTACGTTCATGAGCTCATAAGCTGAGCTTGAGCTAGAAAATTTGGCTCATTTTATAAATAAGTCGAATTTGAGTTTTCATAAGTTTGGTTCATTAGCTCGTGAGCTAATTCGTTATATATCTTTTTATTTAATTGATTCTTTATTTATGTGCTTTTTATAATATGTTATATATCTTTTTGTAAGTAATGACATAGTGTTGTTATTGATAAATTAAACTTTGTTAGGAACCCAATTAATCGTTATTTTCTAAGATTGTGGTGATTGTTTTGTTTATGTTAGAAGTCATAATTGAATAATTGGTGATTGTCTACATGTTATGAGCTGGCTCGATGAGCTTTGGCTACTTGTAAACTTATAATGAGCTGAGTTTGAGCCAGCAAAATTATTTTGTTTGCTAAAATGAGTCAAGCTTAGGTCGAGAAAATTTCCAGTGAGCTAAGCTTGAGCTCAGCCTAGCTTGGCTCAGCTAAGCTAATTGCTAGTCTTAATGTTGAATAATACCTATGGCAAAAAAGGATAGAGTATTATAAATAATCTGACACTGTATTTGGAAGAGAAGAAATAAGGAGAAATGGAAAGAGTTTCTTTGTTTTGGAATTTATTAAAAGATAGGAATGAAAAGGAAACTATGAGGAACTATTCCCCTCTCTTCTTCGCAAATAAGAAGTTTTTGTTCCTTTAAAATTGAGATGAAACGGGAAAAAATAAATTTAATAGGTAAAAATAAACATGTTCCTTTATAAGTTAACTCCAAATAAGATAATGAAATTTTGTTTCATTCTCTTATTAATCTTTCAAACAATGAAAAAATTAATTTTGTTACATTCTTTCTATTCTCGTTCCAATTCATCCTCACCTGAACTATTTCGTTCTGTCAATAAGAAAACATCCAAACACATCATATAATTTGTTTGTTCTTTGACCCATATACTCCCACATTGTTGTGAGATAAATTTCTGGCTAAGGATAATAATTAAGTAAAATTTTTCTCAAAGTGATAATTCTATGATTCAAATTTTTAATATTGCAAATAAAATTCGTTTAGAGTCACATCTAAGATTTGTTTAGAATTCAGGTAACTTGATTTTACAACAACAACAACAACAACCAAGCCTTTTCCCACTAGGTGGGGTCGGCTACATGGATCAAACGACGCCATTGTGCCATATCATAAACCAAGTTTTCAGAGATGCTATTCAGATCTAAATCTTTTTTAATCGTTTCACCTATAGTCTTTCTTGGTCTTCCTCTACTTCTAGCTATTGGACTATTATCTACCCGATCTACTCTTCTTACGGGGGAATTCTCCTCTACATGTCCAAACCACCTAAGAGATTCTCCCATCTTTTCCACAAAAGGTGCTACCCTACTTTCTCTCTAATGCATTCATTCCTAATCCTATCTAATGGCCACACATCCAACGCAACATCCTCATCTCCGCGACAAATCTTATGCTTCTTGTTGACTTTTTATCGCCCAACATTCAAGTCTCATACAACATCGCAGCCTTATAACATGCGGTAAAATTTACCCTTAGCTTGAGAGGTACTTTTCTATCACAAATAACTCCCCGAAGCCCTCCTCCATTTCATCCATCCAAATTGAATCCTATGGTTTACATCTCCCTCTATCTCTCCATCATTTTGTATGATAGATCCAAGGTACCTAAATTGTGTGACTTGTGGTATTGTATGATCTCCAATTTTCACCGCTAGCTATCATTAACATCCAACTTACATTCCATATACTCCGTCTTATAAAACGAAGGCCATGTTTTTCCAAAGTTTGTTCTTAGCTGATTTGTTTCCCATGATTCAAATTTTTATCTCATATTGCAAATAAAATTCGTTTATAGAGTCACATCTAAGATATGTTTAGAATATCATTGGTATACTTGATTTTTCTTTTTGATTTTTTAAAAAAAAAAAACTTGATGTTAATTTTTTTTTAAAAAAAATGTTAATAATAAAAGAATTGATTTAACAAAATCAAATTTACAAAATTAAGCTTGGTAACGCTGGCTTGTGAACCAAGATATATGGCAGAGAATATAGGCATCGTCCACGTGGGAATGCTTCCAAGTAGCAGGCTTGGGTATATTCTAGCGTATAATAACAATAGCATATAGAAAAGGAAATCTTTTCGTTCAAAAGAGGATATATAGTAATTTGTAAGCTTTATCCACCTTATCCCATTCCAGAGGCTGTTTTTTATCGGCATCTCAATTATCCTGATCACTCCCTCCTCTTTATTCCCAAAGTCCCCACTAAAGGGTAAAAAGGAAAGGTTTCCACCATTGACCTGCAGCTTAGACCTGTTTTCTACTAACTAAATACAACAACACAAACATTAATAACACGGTCCATGTTACATGGTAAGAGCCACAATGCACAAACAAATGACTTAAAATTGAAGCAGGGTCTTCTAGTGAGTCTCTGCCCTTCACATACTCCTGTTTGCAACCCCATATACAGCCTTAAGTTATTTTAACTGGATGAGTGAATGGAGGATTTTAAATCCCTATCAGGCTGGTGTTAGCCTGGCCCGCTCATTCAGGTACTCTCCGCAGCGGATTGGAGGGAATCTGCAGTGACAATGGACAAAAGTTTATGTCAACTTGTGTGTAAAAAGTATAAAATTTAAGCAATGTATCCAATTGGGAACAGTAATCAATAATCTTTGTGGGCTGTATGTGTTTTAGTCTACCTAGATCAATTAAGTTAAAGGAATCATAATGAGAGAACAAATTTATTTCTACCTTGGGGGAGATAATTCGCTGCAGCAACTTTCAATGCATTCCACCACACAATCGGGATGCGGGTCTAAGAATAATGCCATCTGCAAAATTGCAATATCTAACACAATGTCATTCATATTTCACTGAAATACTCGTCAGAAATTCAAGCTAACTAACTAAAAGACCTCGTCAAAATGCCATTAAAAGAAAGACGAATTTGTAAAGTTTGGCCTTTTGGGTAGAACATTCTCACAATCTATGACATCAGACAAGTTCCTTGTTCCGTTTTAGAGGACAAACTTTAACCTGAAGCCTTTTCGAAAGATATCATCAACTTCTTATATAATATTACAGCGGATAATGCTTATCCTATCCTACTTCTAATTAGAGTCGTCCTAGTATCCATGCAAAATCATTTTTGACATCTTTCATATCCTTTGGAGAAAAGACATGTCGTAGCAGAGTGGCAGCTTTATCAGGCAATTGGGCAAGAGAGAAAGTGAGAGCGAAGATTGCCCTAGATGCGTTGTCATCCAAACACAATTCTATTTGTTGTTGTTATGCCATCCAACATTATAATTAAGATAGCCCACCACTCCACATAGTATGAACCTTTTTGTCATCTCATCAGAATTTGCTAGTGACATTTTTCACTCCTCCCCACTGCGTGTGTGGACAGCCTGCTCTTCCATCTATCATTGTCTTAATCAGAATAACCCACTCGACCAATAAAGTTTTTTGGATTAGCCTAGTATGTTTTCTTCAATTTCAATGTTCAATAATGAGTGTATTCTTACGTAGTCAATTACCCACATGTTACTAAGTGATGCATTATACTCCTTTTTGGTAGGAAGAAAAATAGAAAAATATAAACTTCTTTATATAAACCATATTCAAGAAAGATAATGGAACAAAAATAACAAAATAAAGCAACTGAGGAAGTAGCTAATAATTACAGAATAGCGTTCTTTTCCAGTTCGTTTAACCCGGTGCAGTGTTGACCTACAAAAATAATGACAGAAGTCGCGAATGGCTATACTATTTGTAAAAGAAACAAAAGAAATATCTGTTTAAGTTGATTCTTGATTGGATTATGAATTTTACCGGTATAAACAATTTGTCCACCTCTCCATCAGGTCCCCAATGTTTACAATAAAGGCCCTGCAGGTACAAACTAAAACACATAACACTAGGAAGGCAGAGAAGATAAAATCTACATTTTTAATGGAACTTGATAGTATAGATAACACAATTCAGTTGAGATTCAAATTGACTTCAATGTATCAATAAATTCTATACAAATTTATTAGTCATGAACTCACCCCTCTATCTGAGACACATCCTCCCAGACTCGTGGTTCCTTGAACTTGTCCCGGCAGATCTGTAAATATGAAATATTAAAACTTTTTAATACAAGAATTGTAAACTTGTAAAGAAATTATAGCTTAATACTAGGATCTGGTTTGGTATCCTAGGGATGGATTTTTCATATAAACCTCATCCCTGAAAATTTCACCCCAATTTTTAAAGGTACACCAAACAGACCCTAGAAAGGATTAACTAAAAGGAAGTGGGAACCTGCAGTCCTTGAACACCATCAGTCACTAGGAGAGTGAGCGTGCCAAAATCTGAATGCGCAGAGCATATCTCTTCATGAGGTCCCAATTCACCTAATGTCATTGGAAGGCATATTATCAAGAGGAAAAAGGTCTTATTGGATGATTGGTATGAAAGCCTTTGCCCTAGGCCCAAAAACAAAATCTTAATAAAACTGACAGAATGAACTTGGAAAATTCTATAATTGCCACCAGAATTGCAATTTATTTGAATCAGATCTAACTTTCAATAAACCGGCATGTTATACATATATATACCAGAAAATTCATTTAACCTTTTGCATTTCTGAACAAGGTTACGTCAGCATTACTGCCTATATTTACGTGCAGTACATTAAATCCAATACATTAAAATAAAGAACATAAGTTCCCTTTTCTACTACACAGACTGAACAGGAAGAAATAATAAATTCATAATAAACATGAAATTATAAAAATGAACAAGGAAGAAAATCTTTGAAGCACATTAACTAACATAGGCATACAGCTATGTTCTAAGTCTAACTAAGATGGTCCAGCAAAATCAATGCTACTAAACCTGGATAGTGTAAAAGGCGAAGAAAAGCTGCTGGTTTGTTTATGGCACCTATCTTCTCAAAGAAATCTTCATCCACATTCAAGGAAAGGGCAAATAGAGATAGCAGCTTTTTTCCAACTCCACTGTGGCAAGAAAATAAGAATAAATTCTAAATTCATGAGATGAGAAAGTCAATAGAAAACGTGTATATATATGAATGATCAGCCACCCTTCCCCCGGTAAATATAACCAACACACACACAGACAGCGAGAGAGAGAGAGAAAGAGAAGGCGCATGAATAAAGTTCTCATTAAATACACAGGAAAACCCTTCCTGTGAAACTTACAGAAAGTAAACAATATGCTAATTACATTGCACAGAACAAAAGTAAAAAACCTAAAAGAACAACAATAGATGTTGCTATTTTATTTTGCTGGTATGTGATGACAATTGGGTTAGGACGGTCCACAGCCTCCTAGCTTAGTTATCTGTGAAGATGGGTCGAGTTTATGAGTGACCATATGTCATTTGGGTCAGGATGGTCCACAGCCTCGCAACTTGGGCAATCAGTAATGATAGTCCGAGCTTATATTATTAATGTTTATTCTTATTAATTTTTAAGCTTCGTCCCTGGGTAACCTTCCGAGGTAATTAGTGAGGTCTTTTGTGCATGTATTTTCCCGACTTTAGCTACGTGCCTACGTATTTTCCTGACCTTAGTTATGAATTTTGTGTTGTCTGTGAGTGGAGTCGCCATCTGTCGCAACTGAGATCTACGATGGGAGCGGCGAACAAAATATGATAAAAATGAAAAAATAGGGTCGCCACCAATTTTATTTGAATTTAAAAACAATTAAAAAACCTTTCTTAAAAAATAGTTTTTGAAACTAGATTGGATTAGGGAGTCGAGTATGTATAAAGAAGGATGAAAACTTAATCTCACAACACCCCTAACACATCCGTCCTGAGACAATACCTTAAGTCAGTTGTACAAAACTTGTAATCTCAAAAATATTTATTTTACTCCTCTTAAAAACATTATAACTATATTTTTTTAAAGACAAAAAAAGAAACAACTAAATTGTTAAAATTTCATTTTTGGCTTGACAGAAATGAATTCCTGCTCCTACGTATCTCCGAGTGCAATAAAAAACTGAAAGTCACGTCATTCAATCATTATCATTGGTCATTGCATTGATTATAAAAATGATTTTCTTTTTTTTTTAATTATTTGATCATGGTTTACATAAAACAGATAATAAGCAAGACAATAACCAAACAAAGAAATAAACATCCTATTTCAATTTTTCCTTTTTCTTTTTAAATTTACCGATGTTTAATCATAATTTTTATTTTTTATTTTATTTTTTTATTTTATTTAAAAAAGAGACCCTTTCTTTCTTTTTTTTGGTCGTTTTTCAAGAAAAAAAAGTTTTAAACAAAAAAACGCAGAAAACAGAAAGAAAAAAATAAAAGGAACCTCTTCGCAAAGCAACAATGCAAGGATGGCTTGTGGTGTCTGGGCTCGATCTGGCCGGATCTGGTGGTCACATGGCCACGACGAGGGATGGTGGTCGGTTGCTGGCAGGCCTAAGTGGTCCCACAGACGGAGCCAGATGTTCCGTCCTCTACCCGAAGGGGGTCGCCAGAGAACCCCAGGTCGGTCGTCCAACAATTACCCAAGGAAGACGAGGTGGAATACCTGTCAAGGCACTCTAACCGATCAGTCTTTAAGTCAAGACCTTGATGAAGGCATAGGTAGAGAAAAATGAACATGCCTGACCTAGGCTGTCAGACCGATTTATATAGAGATTCGGAGGACTGACTCTCCGGATACCTTCCGTTCAGGCCATTTAGGATTCTGAACGTTATATCGGTCATTATGGCGCAAAAACGTTATGTATAGTTATTATGGCACAAGGCCGTTATGTCTAGTTATTATGACACAAGACTTTATGTATAGTCATTATGGCGCAAGACGTTATATCTGTTGGTGGGTCGTATTAAACACATGTTTGTCGAGCCGTTATCCATTTGGATATAGGCCGATCGGACCTTACAAAAATGGGCTTAACTTATGGTCGAATGTCAATTGGGCCAAGACGGTCCACAGCCCTCCAACTTGGTCATCTGTGGAGATGGGTCGAACTTATGAGTGACCAAATGTCAATTGGGACAGAACAGTCCAATAACAACTCATAATACATATTTGATAGCGTAGGGGAAAAAATTGAGGGTAATAAAACTTACAATAGTTTCCAATATAAGGATTCCATTGAAGGTCTCCAATTTGTTAGTAATTCTGAAGTGTCCTTGCAAGAAAAATATCTCAATAAAGCTCATGTACATATGTAGTGTATGCAGCCATAAATTGTTCATACTTAATGAAACGAATAAAAATTAGGATGGGCATAACAGTTGGGGAAAACCATACCTTCAGAAGGCCATTGATTCAGATTAGCATTTGTTGTATCTGCTAAAGAACCAATATAATAGCTCTCTTTTGAATCACCTGATTATTAGCAATGATCAGAAGTTTGCCTTCCTTATAGAAAATGAACCATTTCAAAAAGACATAAATAGCTTTCAGCATTGGCCATTATATCACTGACCTCAACCAGCAGAAACATAAAAATAGAAGCAGAAATTAACTTGAGGCAACAGTGGGTCCCCAACTACAGGGGTACTGCCTCTCTTCATTTATTAATATCTTAGTTTATTAAATGGCCAGGTAAGATCTAACCCAACAGTACCATCAGAAAGTTTAAAAAAAAAAAGAAGCCATCACTCCATAACAGCCCAAGTAGACTGCCTGAAATTAACAACAAAATAGAAACAATACCTTGGGAGCCTAAAGTAGGATCCAGAGGAGTATAACCTCTATGTTCCTTGCGGGCCAACTTCATTTTCTCTTCCAGTGGAAGAGAGTAGAACCTCCTACTCTCATCAAATGCTTTCACCAACTCTTTCTCCACCCCGTGGTTCACAAGGTAAAAGAAACCATCCTCAATGCATGCCTATTAACACAGTTTCAACAATGACAATCATAATGTGGTTTACCTAGTGTAAATGCTTTAAAAAAATTATTTATTTTACTAAATTCAATGTGTAACAATGTTAGGCATGCTCAATACTAACTTGTAACATTAAATCGATTTAGCGATTGTAAATTGTAATAGAGTAATACTATTTGTTTTTTTTTTCCCTAAAAAAACATAGTTAACTTAATTTACATAAAAGGTTATGGAAATAAAAACAAACATTCGTTACGAAATAGAAAGTTTGTGAGGATGGAAGAACCTGACGGATCGAAATGGCAGTGGAAAGACGATGAGGAGAGGACAGATCTATGATAGGGAGACTCAAGGTTGCTGACATCTCCTTTCCTCTGTTGGCTGAGCTAGGTCAACTTCCAAGTTCCCAATACCAGGCTGCTGATTCGTGCCAAGCGCCCAAGCCAGGTTTGTTTCGAAATAATCACGTCATTCACGTGGGATTGCTTCCAACTCAATATAATATTCTAACGTATAATATTTAATATGATCGCACCTATTAAATAACATAATATCATATTTGTTTAATATTATCATAACTAGATACCGAAATTTTTTTTATAAAAGATTATGAAAAAGAAAGAAATTCATATTGCTTATATTCAAACAATTCAAGATATATAATGATAGGATTAAAACTAATATGAGAATACAGGGTGAGATCAAAGATGAGAATATAATGTGAGATCACAGATGATTTCTCTATAATATATGATTGCACTAAAGGTTAACTTTAAGTCTATATCTTTTTATATTGATCTTGGATATGCTTATTGTGCATATCCAAGAGTTGGTGTCACAATACATATTTTTTAACAGATGATATAGTCTTAGTTGGATAGTCGAGAAAGGAAACAAATTAGAAACTTGAGTTATGAAAACGAGCTTTGGAAGAACATAACTTTCGTCTAAGTAGGAGTAAGACAGAGTATATGAAATATAAGTTCAGTAAGAAGCGTGCTAATACTAGCTTAACGATAAAAATTGAATACCATACTATACCACAAGTCACACGATTTAGGTATTTTGGATCTACCATACAAAATGATAGATAAATAAAAGGAGATAAAAACTATAGGATTCAAGCTGGCTGGATGAAATGAATGAGTGTTTCAGGAGTTATTTGTGATAGAAAAGTGGCTATCAAGCTTAAGAATAAATTTTATCGCACAGCTATAAGGTCCGCGATGTTGTATGGTATTGAATGTTAGGCTGTAAAAAGTCAGTAAGAGCATAAGATCAGTGTCGTTGAGATGAAAATACTACAATGGATGTGTGGACATACAAGACAAGATAGGATTAAAAATGAATGCATTACAGAGAAATTATGAGTAGCACATATTATGAAAAAAATGAAAAAATATTGTCTTAAGTGGTTTGAACATATAAGGAGAAAGTCTTTAAAAGTTTCTATAAAAATAATAGATTAGGTGGAGAATAACTCAATAGTTAAAGATAGAGAGTGATAAAAAAAATTATAGATAAAACGATTAAAAAAGATTTAAATTTGATTAACATTTCTGAATACTTGATTTATAACATGACACAATGATATCATTTTATTCATATAACTGAACTCACCTTATAGAAAAAAAACTTCGATTGTTATTATTGTATAATATTTAATATAATGCCATATAATATAGGGATTTGTTTTTCTTACAAAGGAGGATCATGAAAGCTCATCGGCCTTTATCCCATTCCAGAGGCCATTTTTATATCTAGCCACTTGGCCAGCTCCTCAATTATTCTCATTCCTCTTTATATATAATGCTTTTGTTTGTTTAGATCAGAGAAGGAGAAGGAAAAGGAAAATGGAGGGAATAGTCGTTCAATTCTTCAGAACTTTTTTCTTTAAATCTATTTTTATGAATATGTTAAAGTTGTTGATTTGTTTAAGGCGCCTATCTTCTCCAAGAAATCTTCATCCATATTCAAGGATAGGTCAATTAGTTAGAGAAAGCATCTCTTTTGCAGCTATACTATAAATTCTAAACTTTATTGCAAGAAGAGAGAGCCAAATTATAGGAACTGATTCTAGTCGTGTATGACTCAAAAAAAGAAAGAGCAAGAATCATAGATTATGTTTGGTGTACATGATAATATAGTATAAAATAAAATAATAAGATAATATAAAGTATGATAATATAATTAATATGATAAAACATAATTTTATTTTTTGTTTGATAACAAAAAGATAAATTAATTGATTATATAATATTTTTTTAAGATCAAAATATCTTTAATATAAAAATTAAAATAATTAAATAATAATAATAAAAAGTCTTATGATGGTGGTGGTGGTGGCGGCAATAGACGATAGTGGTGGGATGACGACGGTGATGGTGGTGGTGGTGGGAGTAGCGGGCGATGCGGCGGTGGCAGGTGGTGGGGGTGGTAGCACGGTGGTGGTGGTGGCGGTGGCGGTGGTGGTGGCGGTGTAGTGGCGGTGATAGTAATAGTAGCGGTGGTGGTGGTGGCGGTAGCGGTGGCGGTGTGTGGCGGTGGTGGTGGGGGTGGTGGTGGTGCAAGGAAAGGAGTGATAAAAATAAAATTGAAGATAAATTGGAATAAAAATCTACTATCATCATGTCTTATCATGTATTAGGGAGAAATAGAGTTATCAGCTTAGAATAGAATAAAATAACTTGACTTGATTTTATTATACTACCAGTTAAATATATTAAACATTGAATAAAACCTGATAATATTAACTTATACTATCATATCTTCTTTATACAATACAACAAACATAACTATAATTTAAGAGAAAGAGTCAATAGTTTTTAAGAGCCAAATAGTATAAGAATCCATTTTACTACACCATTATGGTTTTTAAGCACCATAAATTCATATTTGGACTGGGTCAAATTTGTTCATTCTCCAACTTTTAAATTGTATAATTACATTTTCCTCATTTATTTACCGCAATTTATTGAGTCATACACGATTATTATTTATATTAAAAGTGATATATAACTAAAAATAAAAAGCAAGAATGATTTTCCTTTTTAAATCTTCAACCCTAAATATTTCAATAAAAATAAAATAAGTAACAAGGCCGTAAGCCAAAAAAAATTAAAATACTCCTAAAATAATATATTCTAGGTAAGTTTATAATTGTCCAAAAATTATTAAAAAATTATTATATATTCCTGAAGTAATAATAAATGCATGTTCTATAACTATTTTTATCATTAATTTTAGGTATACTAACTTAAATTTTAAGTTTCTAACTTAAAATCAAAGATATAAATTATCATATAGCAATTAAAACCACTTATAGTACGTGTGGATTTCTAATTAGGTCTTTCATCAAATATTTGTACAATTTTATAATCACTAAAATATTAATAATGTATAAATCAATTAGATATTGTAAAATTTACCTAATTTATTTTCATAATCCTAAATAAATCTTAATTGACATTGCCTTAAATTCATTATCCAACTTATTTACAATAAAATTATACTAATAAAATTAATTATTAGAGTTTTTGAATTATGTATTTACTTTAAAGAGCCAAAAATAAATTTTAATGAGTGGATAATTATCATTCTTCTTAAAATGTAATTTCTAATCCAAAAAATCATCTAAAAATAAGTATAATAGAAAAAAAAATTAACATTTAAAAGTTTTAATATAATCTCAAAAGAATAAAAAATGAATTAAATAATACTCATAATTAGAATATTAAAAAAAAAAAAGGAGGATAAAGGACGAAGACAAAGAGAATTGGGGGAGAAGCGCCGACGAACAATAATGAGGTCGTAGACCTCCTGTTGACGTGAAAGGAGTTTTATAGTAAAAGACTTAAAACTTAATAGTCCAATTTCTTTCTTTTTTTTAAAAAAACGGTGCATCACATTATATTTGTCACATCGATTAGGCTTATTGTGTTGTTAATGACTTATTGATATAATGCACACATATTAAATACTACCTAATTCCTAATTTTTTACAAGCAGTGAGTAATTTAATTCAAATTTTAATTATTATAAATAAAAATATATATATATATATGTCGTTCAACGTAGGGATAGAAATATTAATATAAGTAAAAATAAAAAGTAAGAATAATTTTTCTTTTCACATCTTTAACCCAAAATATTTCAATAAAAAAAATAAGGAATAAGGCTGTAAGTTAAAAAATTCTAAAATACTTCTAAAGTAATACTTTAAATAAATTCATAATTATTCAGATCTGATTTAAAAATATTTAAATTTTAAATTTAACTCTTTATATAGTTATAAATGATTACTTGCTACAATTTTATTATTACAATATTATTACAGTATAATACTTTGAAGAATACGGAAGAACCTCTCTCATTAGCCCCATATGACATCCCATAAAAGCGTGAGCAATTCATTCATTTCTCCTTACCCAAAAAAACAAAAAAAAAGTAATAATAATACATATCACACACTTTTTATTTTTTACTCGGGATGATAACGAACTCAACTTTTAACGTTTTTAAACAGTCCAAACTACTTGTTACAATGGGTATCATGTAATCATTATCGTATTTTGGTGTGAAGACCAAACCTTTTAAATTTGTTGGATAATAAAAGAACAATCTTTCTAACATTCCACTCTGTAAATGGTATGAATTTGGCAGCTTATAATTAATATAGGGATGTACAATTAGTATAAGGATGTTTGTGAGACGAATTTAGATAAATTTACTTTAACTCAAATTCAACTTGATATTTTGTTTGAATCAATTTTTTATATTCTAACTTGGTTCCATTATGACCTGACAATTAACTAAGTCAAGTCTGAATTAATCAATAATAAAATAAAATATACAAATATAAATATTTATATAACTAAATTATAAAAATTTATAAATTAAAAATTAAAAAAAAATATGATATTTTAAATATATATTTTAAAATAATTCATATTAACATAAATATATTATATTATACAAAAAAATTAATTTAAATTTAAAATTTTTATTATTTATCACTAATTATTAAAAAAATAATACATTTTAAAATATTAGATAACACAAAATCAAATTAAGACAACTCAAAATATAATCCTAATTCAATTTAAACATACACCAAATTCAATTCATAAAACCCAAACTCGTCTAAATTAACTGTGGATAAGAGGAGCCATTGAGACGAGACGGGTTAGTTTTGAAGACCCTACTTAGTTGTTTGGCGGCACTGCAACATTTGAGATTAATTGTTTGGTGTAAACCCAATTGTATAAGTTAATTAAACCTCTCTTATACATTAAAATGTGGATAATTTAATCAAGCCTTGGGGGAGATTAAGCCTATTTTGATATATAAGGTGTTATAAAGACTTTTTCATTATAATTTTAAACATTTCGATATTCAATTACGTATTAGTGCTTATACTATCGGCCTATCATATTTAATACTATCGCGCCTTATCCTATTGTGGCACTGCAACTTTGAGAATGCAAGCAACCTCGTATTGGGTTTAAAATAGCCAATCTAATATCAAGCATTGCACACAAGGGAAGATTATTATTGTACCGCAAAAGACTGAAAAAGAATATGTCCACTTGGGATGAATTAGTTAAAAAGACACCGAGGAATATGAAAACGTGAGCATCCAAAACCAATAATTGACTACAATATTTTGTGAACTCAACCTTCCATTCATTCATAATAGAGAATATCAATACATCACCTACTTGTTCTGGGTATTTGGACGAGATGGTAAGCCACCCCATACCACACGGCCTTGAATTTGCTCAAAACATTAGTTTTAAATGAATCGTTCTCCAGGACTAGAAATATAACTCGAATTAAGATTGAAGGAAAAGGATAAGGAAATGTACCTTTAAAATTAACATTTCCTTCATTGAATATTAGCTGCACAACTAAGACCAGCGTAAATGCATAAGTAAAAACTCGAGGTTCCAAAATGGCACAGCTCTCATCCTAAAAACAAATTTGTTTCACTTGTGCACTTTCCCGTTTCTTCCCAGAAATTTTCCAGAATCCATTTTTCAAAGAAGTCAAGTATTCATCTCTTGGCAAATCTGCTTCGTCTAGTTGTCCTAGTTGGAGTTGCATAGTAAGCTATATCCATAGCTCTTTCCAGACCCTGCTCTTCTTCCTCATCACTAGTTTCATCAGATCTCCATCTAGGTCCACCATTGATGTTTTCTTCAAAATTTAATTTCTTCTCCATATGGCTAAATAAATGATGTACACACAGAAGGATTCAGTCTACACAAATATTAAAACCTTTTTCGGTGAATATTAAAAAGCATTAGAATATTGCAGAGGCATATATAGAAATTAATGCAATATCAATAAAAGAAAAGCAGTGAGCAAAAGGAGAAACAGGTAACTAGATTCTTACCTCCGAGAAACATCCATTGGATCATTAGACACAACATTCCAACTAGATATATTTGGGAGGTCATTTGCAAATTCTTTAGGATAGCTGAGCGTGAATCTAGTATCAGGATTAGCTGTAGCCTTCCAGGTGTACATAGGACTGGTAGTTTGATTATGACCAAAAAGCAAATTCCGGTCAACTCCTGGCGAGATTTTGTCTGGCATATTTTCTTGGGAATTGCTTGGAGATGTTCTGTTAACTCCCTTCAGAGGTGAACCATTCATGAAACGGATCCTATGACTCCTTGAAGTTGGAGTGTTATCATATCCAAGAATTTTGCCAATTTTACTTTGATGATTTGGAACCCTCTCGTTATTGGTAATTAACCCCTCATGAAATGATGGGGAGCTGAAATTACCAAGCTCGGGGCCAGTAGTGGGGAAAGGCATGCCTATTTTGGTTGAAGTTCCTATAGCCGATGAACTCAACAAACCAGTACGATCTCTATGCAGCATGAGGGAAGAATTTGCAGATGAGGGAATCAATAAACTGGTGGACCTGGAATCCTGAATGTGAGGAACATCAAATTTAGAACGAATTTCAACTTCTTCATGAGAAGTAACAGCACCCTCAGTCAAGTTTCCACTCCTCAGTTGTCGCTGCTCAACTTCTGGCAACAACTCCAAGCATCTATTCTGTTTTATTCAAACATATAATTATTTCACAAACTCATTCTAAGAATATGCCAAATCTACAAAAGTTTCTAAAGGTTATAGCTCCAACAATGACAAAATTAATTTGCAATATCATGCATATCACACAGTAAATTCTTGCTGCATCTTGACATCCTGCATGTTGGTAATTTCAGCAGATCTGGGAGTTCCCATTTAGGCTCACACATTGTTTATCATCTGGTAAATTGATGTGATCAAATATTGACAGCATTTGTTGTTTATTTTGTCTAATTATTTTCCTTTATGATTAAATTCTAATATAGGAAGAATCAAAAGGGACTAAACTCAGGTACAGATACCATCTACTAATACAACAACGCGGACTGCCCATAATATCTCATATGAAATTATATTTTTTTATTCATTTCCTCAGTTTTCCTTTCATGTATCTCTAAATATTTTTTTCTTCTTTTAAAAAAAGAAATTAGTCACTTGGATGTCCTGTGTATCAACAAAAACACTTCATTATATCTCAGAAAATAAATTCACTCCAGCTAAACATCTTTAAAGAGAGTTTTCTCCAAACATGCTAATAAAAATCAACATAAATTTTTATAGAATATATGAGCACAGGAAATGCAGCGACTCCTGGCCAGAAAAATAATTAATGCCATGCTATGATTCAAGGATAAAAATTCCATGGAAGAAATTATTAGCTTCAAATTAAAAAATTTAAATCACTTACAACCAAATTGGCTCTCCAGTGAATAGCCGTTTCTAATCTTGGTAGAAATTCTTGACCTATAGAACCTTTTGAAATAGAGTCTTGCTCTACCTTTTCAAGTTTAATATGAACTTGGTATGCTTCAGAGTATCTGTAGCGCTGAAACAGACAAATTTATAGGCCAGAAAAAGTTATGCTAAAATACCCTGACACATTTTAAGATGCTAAAAGAAGTTCATATTTATTTACACCAAGAATGGTAACCCAATAGGAAAGTGAGGTATATATAAAGTCCACGTCAATACTGTGGTTAACTGCACATATTATGACCCATTGATCAGGCTTTAGAAAACAGATATCATATCTATGCGAGAAAGAAGTAAAGATCAGGCTTTATCATTCATATCCACTTATTTTTGCTCCGCAAAAGATATGGGTGAGATGGCCTTGCATACAAGATTATAGAGGATCACATCAAGAAAATCCAGGAAGCAAGCTGCACAATACAGAATCAGAATTCAGGAAGGGAATTGCTGGCAATTTTGTTAGGATAAGCGTGGTTTCTCTTCCTACAGTGGATCTGGCAGGACAAGTCAGTAGGATCTACATTATGCCCTTGGAGGGGGTATCAGTATTGGGCAAGCAAAGATATGTTGATAGTAGATACTAAAGACGGATGCATGGGGAAGTGTTTTGTTACCAAGGATATGCTAAGCAAATTAGGTAGACAATAGTGGTATGCATGATATGGACTGGAACTTAACATTGGGTAGCAAAGTGACATTTACGAGATTCCAAAACTACAACTGAAAAGACCACAAGACTGATGGACTAACAAGATAAATAAACCAGTAGCATCAATGTTGGATGCGGAACCAGCTATTGAAGTAAATTACCTGAATATAAAACACAACAAGAAGACTTCCGGTAGTCCGCCGGGGGTCTTCAATAGCATAATCCAAAAGACACTTGTGTATATATTTCTCTTCATCAGAATTCCATGGCAATTCTAGCATTCGATCTGCCAAGTTCCTCCTAATACAGAGGCAACAAATCTCAGTCACCAGGACCTCCACCCACTCCACCCAATTACTACATTGGCCTTTAAGTTTGTCAGAAGTATCCCCAGGTGCTCCTTTATTAAAATTATTTTCATTCACTCTGGTGCAGAGAATTCTCTGATGCATAAATGCTTCAGTCAGAAGCCCACACTCAACCCTCACCCGCACTGCAGTGACAGCATCTCTAAGTGAAATCATGTGTGGTCCACCATCACGACCAGCCCACCTTAAAACCATAAGAGCTGTATCAGGGCTACCCCTTTCTAACAGTACTTCAGCAATTTTAGGATGTGATGCCGGGCCAGATATTTCAGGAAGAAGCCGACAAGCTTCCTAACAGAATAATAAATTATATTACTCTAAAAGGAAAAAGAACAGGTCCACATTAACATCTAATATTACAATTTGCAACAAAAAATTTACACGACTACTCCAAGCTGCATTTTAGCCCCTTTCTTCTATTGGGAAGGGGGGGGGGGGGAATTCTTGGTGCTATTATTAAATGCCATTGGTACACTTAACAAACATCCTGGATCTTTTACTTTCAGCAAAAACAAAATTACACGCCCTTTAATTAAAAGGAAAAATCACAAATAACCTGAGTAACATCTGCAAGTCAAGCCCAATTACATTCTTAGCACTTTATTTTCAGGATCAAATATAAGATTCCAATATAATTGATGCCTATCATTAGTCAGTAGCTAAAGAATGAGTAAATCAACCTTGATACAAATAGATTCAAGAATTTTCTAGAGGACTAGGGTAAACAAGCATTGAGACTCATTGAGCATAATATTATGTTGAAATTACCTGTAAAGCTTCCTCTGTGTGATCATCCAGAAGGTAAAAAGTCAAAGACTCAAGTAATGAGTGCCTACTAATACTAAATGTAGCTGCAAAGTCCTCTACTATGTCTCTCCATTCTTCATCAGGAATTGTCCAGTGGCGATCATACAAATAATACAGAAACTACAGAAGTTAAGGAAAGAAAGAAGCATTGCTCAAAATAATAACTATTACTGACAGAAACTTCTAGAGTTCCACAACCACAATAAAAAGGTAAGGCTAAAAGGATACAATTGCTTGTTTAGCAATCACCATATCAGAACTTCCATGTAAAAAGAGCAAGTCAGCAGCAGCATGAAGATTTTTGAAGGGATAGCAACCCAGCACATGATCAAGATTAGACCTGAAAATTGATGCTCTGTCCTTCTGCAAGGATGCAACTTCTAATCCCTCTCCAATTTCCTGTATTAACCCCTCCTCCAAATCAAGATTATTCAATGCATCTTCAATAAATAGAGATCCATCATGTCCTGTTGACTCCACAGATTGATTTATTGCATCAGGCCAAGCACGTCTAATTGCTTCTGATTTCCGTTTGCGGACAACTGAAGCCCATGATGAACTATCAGTAAAACGAGATCTCACATTCTCCAGAAATTGATGTCTTGTACACCAAATAATAATCTCCAGATGCTGGGTAGAACAATTAAAACAACAAATTAGTCACCCGAAAGAAGATTGCAATGAGCTACTATATATTCTTCAGCACTCCATACTTCTGGGACAGGGGTAGACAGATAGAGGAAGAGCATAACCACAACAGGCTATACAAACAATATTAATGAAAGAGTAAGGATAAATATCTGCCACTTCTACAGAAGGTCCTATTTTTTGCTGGTACAAAAGGTCCTCTTACACATAACATACAACATCAATGTGAACTTCTACAACAAAGGTTAACAATTGTCATCCACAATTTTCAAGATTAGGGTATAAATCTCATCCAGCAAAAAACACTCATCATTTGAACACAAAGCATAAACACAATAGCTAGAAATACCATTAAAAAAAATAGAAAATATCTACAAATTTATCATGATGATTTCATAGCTCATCAGCCCAGCAAGAAACATGTAAAAAAATGACAAAAATCAAATATCAACACAAAAATTGTAAACAGTTATACAATTACTCCATTGAACACAAAATCCAGTAAGACTAAACCTGCTTCGTCTTTAATATGCTCTCTTGGAGATGGTGCAAATCATGAAGTTGGGCTGAAAGAGTACCCTTAAAAGATGACTCCAAAATGTCTAGCACATTTGATATGCCCTTCGAGTATAATGAAAATTTCACAAGTAAACTCAATCTCTCTTTCACTAAAACGTCAAGATTATCTAGTAAAAATTGTTAGGGAGAACAAATATTAATGAGTGCGATAAAATAACATACTAATAACTAGCTTTAGATACAAACAATTAAACAAGGTTTGAGGATACAAATTCCCTGTAGTTCAGTTATGATGTTTTTGAATGTCCTCTTGCACCAATCCTTCACTACCACTTCATCCAACAAAAATGCTATGGCAGGATCGCTGGAAACAGCAGTTTCATCCATACATACATCTGTAATGTCTGTAAAATTTCTGTTAAAGAAAATACAAAGTGGAGATAAAAGGCGACATGACAGAACAATAGAACAAATGAGAATCATTGGGAAGCGGGGGAAGAAAAACAAGCTTTAAGTTTCTCTCAGGTGATAACACTAATAAGAAGACTAAATCTTATAATATACTTTTTCTTACTAATTAACAGGTATTTATGTTTTTAATTTTAATACTTAAAATTAAAAATTAAATATGCTGAAAAATGACAGACATAGAAAAGGATACAGTGGCAAATTAAAGAAACCAAGTTATTCTCAAGTGCGACATCAAACAAAGAATAAAGGCGTTGGACATCAACAGTTTGTTGTTTCTCCCCGTCTTCTATTTCTTGAAATCTCTCATCACACCTTTTCGAAATAAGGCCAGCCTCTATGCACTCATAATAAAGTCGGAGACGCAATCTAGCACCACTCTTTGGGATTGGGATTCTACAAATTGGGCAGATATCACACCGTTGACTACACTCTTCACATAAAGAGGCATGCCCGCATGAATTCAACACATGGTGGACATATCGACCACAGCTTCTCAAGTCTCTAGTTGCCCGGCAGCGCTCAACTTTGGCTTCTTTGCACAACTCAATTAGATCAATGGATGCCAAGTGTTCCAATGTTTCCTGAAATTAATCTCAATACAGTTATTATTTGACAAATATGAAATGCTAACCTCTGTTCTGCATCAGTAACATGAAAATCAACTCATTTACAGCACAAAAACAGTTTCTTTTTTCTGCACCAGAACAAGTATAATAAATAATAAAGATTCAGACCAAAATGCCAACCAAATGAAGCATTTGACAAGGAAACAAGGATGCTATGATTCATAAAAATTTAAAATTATGAATAGGTTCAGCATATGACAACTTACAAGTTCTCACTTTCTCAATAGATCCCATATAACACAATTAATTCACAGCTCATTATCTTAGCTTAACAAGCTCCCACGCCACAAGCCCCCAACAAACAATCCAGACATGTTAAGGACCAAGAAGTAAGAACTTTGTAAACTTACGAGTAGGTTATTGCTTAGTAGGTTTACTACACAATAACTACTCGCAGCGCTCAGAAATTACTAGAGTGATCTCCATTTGCAATATACAGTTCAAAACTGCCACCTGGGCGTAACTCAAAGGGTTGAAAGGTCAATAGGTTAAAGTTGTGGTATGCACTTGTTGATGTACCAATAAAAAACAATTCGAAACTACTAGAATCATCCATATAAAAGGTGAAAGGTGTTTCTATGCATCTCGGCTCACGGATTGAAGCAAACACTATGCAATAAGCAGCAGCAGCAGCAGCAGAAGCTTATCATCATTCAAATATTGACAAATGAGAAAAGGAAAAAGTAAGTATAGGAAATTTCAAACCAAACAGTGCCTTAATAATTGGCAGCTAGGGTTTACGAAGTAGCTGAACAACAAGAAGCGCAGCACTTAATAAAATTGAAAGGAAGAATACCTGAACTAATCGGCTATTGTAGTTTGGTTGAACCGTTAAGGCAGAAGATCTTGTGCTGGAGGTGCCAACAGTAGAGCTCGACGGAACGGTGGGTCCGTTCAGCCTCCTATCCATTTCTCAGAGTCAGAGACGGTGCGACACTGAACTCCGTCAGCGACTGAGGTTTGTCCAAAGACCCAAGTGAAGGAAACAATGAGGTGCAAAATAACCAATTGGTGCGGATTACAGTTCAGCCAAGGACCCAATAGATGCTCTAAATGACTCTCCTTCTCGGAGAGGGAAACCTCCACAGATTGGAATTGGAATTGGAGGGTTTTTGAAAGACTTCATTTTTTTCCCTCATTCTCCTCGTGATCGATTGGGTTGGTTCGGGTCGGTTCCATTTTATTTTAAAGCTCTTAGATTGCACATTATTGGTTATGTGTTAGAGCCCAATTTTGATTGATATTAGGCCCAAATTTCCATGGATTGCTTTTGCTTTTGAATTTTTTATTTTGGTTCGATGCTTTTCTTTCTTTTTAAGTGAAATTAGCCAATATAAGACATTGGGGTTATAGTAAGTAGTTTTACTTAAGGTTATGGGTAACAAAAAGGAAAATTATTTTTTTATTTTTTCTTTGGAGCCACAAATTTTGAAAAAGAGACGAGAAAAAGAAAAACCAATTCCTACCAAAATTACATCAAAGGCATTATCAATGAGCTGCTAAAATGTATATTAAAAGAAAAAACTAGAGGAGAATATAAATGACAGAAGACTATCCTTCTTAACTCCGTTGTCTTTTCACTAGAGAAACACTAAGCTCCCATTTAATTAAGACTTAATTAATGCTGGATATCCTATATAATTGCCCCCATGCAGGTCAGATCATGCTTATAAACAAGCCTCATATCATCTGCATAATCTGTCTCGTAGATTAACTTGCAAGCTAATCGAAGTCCACACCTGATAGCACTGAACTGCACGTGTAGGTTAGTTGTGTTGTGGCATGTACATACCCTGATGAGAAGCCTACAATCCAATTCCTGGGATCATCAAACAACGAATTAAACCTCCCATACCTACACTACTAGGGTTAATCAACATTTAATTTGAGAATCCCGTGTGGGATAGGTAACCAAGCTTACAGTGCCACCTAAAAGCTATTGTAACCCGTGCAGCCTTAATCGAAACCTGCAAATAAATGAGATAGCAAAATCATGAAACCATGCTCTCAATGATTATTTCGGTATAGACGAAAATCTCCTGAGTCTTGTAGGCTCTCCTTGTTTGGTTTCAAGCTATCTGAAGAGATTTTAAGTTACGTAACCCAGTAGAGAAAGAGAATAGAAGTGGAGAATAATGAAGAGGAAGTTCCCAACCACAAAACTTAATAAATGATAGTATTTATAGAAAACAGTTTTTGATCGTTGGAATATGACAGTTGGAATATGTCCGTTAGAATATGACCGTTAGAATATGACCGTTGGAATATGACAATTGGAATATGTCCGTTGGAATAGACCAAGTCAAAACTCGGATAAAACTAAATCATTTTTAAACATCTACAAAATCTTATTTCCAACTAATGTGGGATATTTATTCTTTTGAAATAAAGCATTTTTCACAACAAAAAGCATGCTCTAGTGATTGAGTTCTGGATGAAAGGGAACTAATAGAAATACATGAGATGCAGGGGGTAGGCCGGAAGGGGGTGATGATTCTACTATATGAATTTGACTGATTCTTATCCAAAATAGTTATGTACCCTATTGTAAAATTTTAAAGGTTAAATTGCTATATTTTAATTTTGATTCATATTTAAACTGTTTTTTATTATTATTTGATCATGTATTGTTGTACTATCAAAAAGTTTTGATTATAACAAATTATACATGTTGTGATAACATATATTTTGATAATAGCCTAAACTCTAAACAAGTTTTACAATGATGAAAAATATTAAATTCATTAATTTAATCATCACTAAAGTTAATAATAAATTTTCAAATTCGTCCTTGAGAATATAGATATTGGATACATTAGTTCCTAAAATTTAAGGAAGAAGATGAATTTGGTTAAGAAGATAATATGTTTATGCTAGGCTAAAATCCTGTTTAAGTCTCTTATGTTTCATGAAAATTTTGATTTTGTATCAAAACAGACATAGAGAATCTACATCAGGTGGAAAATGACCACATGAAATCCATGTTAGCCTTCACCGTTAGTAATTTTGACGACATCAGGTGGAAGGATGATATTAAAACCAAAAAAAGTAATATTTAATATATAAATAGGGCAAAATAAATTTTTTATGACTAAATTGAAACTTTTGTGAAACGTAAGAAGCGTAAATAGGGTTTTAACCTATTTCAAAATGATAAAACATATTAAAATTGTGTATAAATGCCATCTACCAAAAACTTTAAATAATATAAGTTTAAAAGGTGAGTATTGATTTTATAATGGTATGTTTAGATGAAGAGTTTCGATGGAAAAGGAAAGGAAGGACATATTATTCATAAATATATATTTTTATTTGAGAATTCTTAAAATAAATTGAATAAAATGAGATATTTTCATGTAACATTTTAATCATGTTTTATTCATTTATATAAACATTTTATAATTCTCATAATTTTTTTTTAAAATAACTTTCTCTTTCATTTTCCTTCAAATATGTTTGGAAAGATGGATTTAAAGGAAAAGAAAAGAGAAGGTTAATTTTTCATTTTTATATTGAGAGTGTTATAAAATGTTTATAAAAATTAATAAGAGGTGATTGAAATGTTACATGATACTTTATCATTTTATTCCTTCCATTTTAATTTTTTTTTTCAAATAAAGCTAATGTTTACTCAAAATGAAAACAAGTATTTCATTCCTTTTCCATCCAAAACACCCATTTGAATATATCCTAAGCGGTGTTTGTTTCAAGGTTTCTTAAGTTGTTCTTGGAAATTTTGATGTGGAAATGTAATATTCCCATATTTGTTTCAAGCTTTTTAAAAAATATTTCTAGGAACTAGTTATTCTTAGGAAAATAATATACCCTAGTTTTGTCCTCTTCTCATTCCTACGAGAGAGGTTGGGTATCTTCTACTCCTATGAGGCGTGTATCAAATTTATTTTGTAAAATTACAAAATTACCCACCAATTAATTACTAACTTTTCATTCTACGACACTCTTGTACGTTTGCCTCAAACTATTGCTTTTTACTAGTAGTAGTGTAGGCCATTGCTATGGTACACCCTATTGAGTTTGGGTGTACCGTGCACCTATGATTTTTACCTGTAAAAGTAAGTTTTTTTTTTGACGGATCATAGTGTTCACTCAAGAGCGACGTTTATTGTTTGTAAAAATGCATGCTTCATTACGAAAAATGCATCTTGTTTCGCCGAAAATCTCGTTCATTTGAAACGTAGTTTTCTCATCGTAAATGTTTTTTTGTCGAAATGTCTTGTTCGTCAAAAAAGTTTTGTTGTCTCGAAATGAAGCGTTACGTAAAATGTACTATTTTGTCGGAAAATATCATTTGTCGGGGAAAGTACTATTTCTTTTCGAAATGTCTTTTTAAAATAAAAAATGTCTTGTTACTAACCGAGAATTTTCTTGTTCTCACCGAAGCTAGGAAAAGATGGTACTTCTTTTTTATAAAATTACACTATGCTTAGATTGATCAATGGTTGATTATTTTTATGATTAAATCAATATTGATCACATTTACATGATACACCCTCCAAAGGAGGGTGTATATTAGAAATAGCCTAGTAGTGTATATATATGTGTAATACACGGGATAATTAATAAAACTTAAAAAATGTAAACAAAAAATAGTTTGAAATATTAAAATAAAAAAACATATGATGTATCTAAAATAATATATAATAATAAAACTAAACACAATTTTGTTTTCCTAGTGTATTGGCAATGTTGTAGTCGTGCAACACGGGATAGTTAAATATATATATATATATATATATATATATATATATATATATTGGAAAATATAAATAAAAAATATTTATTATTTTTGAGGTATCAATTTGAAAAAAAATGAATCAAACATAGAACAGAATAATTTAAATATAAAAATTACTAATTAAAATAAATGCTTCATATATTTTTGATAGATGTACAATACAAAAAATTATTTTGCAAGGGTATATGAAATATTATATATAACGTATTTTCATTAAATGTAACATTGACAGCTCTTATAAGGTGCAATTAAAATATTTTGTAACCTTCAACGAGAAAGAAAATAAACAATAACATAAGAAAGTTTTTATGTTGTACAAAAAATTATTTGGCAAGAAGAAAAAAGATTATATAAGGTATCTTCATTTCAAGCATGAACAAACCCTTAAAACTTGTAATTAAAAAAATTTGTAACCATCAATGAGAACGAAAATATATAATAATAGAAGATAATAAGAAAACCAATTGTTAATGTCAAAATTCTATCATTAATTATAGACACTTTAATTTCTTAAGTGAAAATTTCATAGATGAGATTTATAAAAAAAATATTATATTAAAATTCATCCTTGCATTTTCATTCCTATTTTTAAAGAGAATATTAAATTGATCCTTAATGTCAAGATTCCATCCTCATTTATAGTTACAATTGTATACCCTTAAAAATAAGGTGAAAAATTCATTAATCACATCTATATGTAAAATTATATTAAAAATAAATCCCTTAATTTTTAACCCGTTATCAAGTTATACCCTCAATGTCAAAAGTCAACCAAAAAATTAATCTTCGATTTGTTTTAGTAGAAAAAATAATCTTAAATTATTATATATTGTAATGACAAATAAAAAGTAAACTTGGCAAAAATAAAAAATTTAATTTTGATGCATTATCATAATGTAAACTTATGCCATTAACCAATTATACACAATCACATATGTAATTTTTAAAATAATTATTGTGAGAATCAAATAGTTTTTATAATATAATTATATATAATTGAATAATAGTATAAAAAAATTTAAACTGACAAGACATTCAAATTAAATCAAAAAATAAAATAGTCAATAAATATATTATCAAATAATACTAAATGCATTTAAATATCTTAACATTTTGCACCTATATATTTAGTTGACATAACTTAAGTAGAATAAATAAAAACAATATATTATTGATTAAATTAATCAATTAACATCTAGCATTTTGTGTTCTTCCCACTCCCTCACATATTCAACAAAAACTACTTTTGTTTGTATGACAAAACCATAGCATCAATCTCATTATTATTATTATTTTAAACAAAATCTGAGATACTAATCTCTTATTATTTGCATCAATCTCATTGTTGTTTTCATTTTGTTGCCTTACATATCCAGAGAGCTGACTTAACCCGAGAAAAATTATTATAAAAAAAATTTCACTCAAAATCAATAAAACTTTGATGTTGTTGATATAAGTTTCGTTTCTTAAAATAAAAGCTCAGTTAGAGTTGAGCAAACTTACTGAAAACATAGAAGTTTACAAAGTTTTACATCATATACTAAAAGGCTTGTGTTTTTTATATTTCTAAATATATTAATTTTTGTTTTGATTCTTCAAAAGTTTTGTTATGATTTTTTTTTTGTAATTTTAAAAGTGAGTAAATCGGTGCTCTCATTTCAAATGAATAAAATTGACTCAATTTAACTTATTTCACATTAAATCTTCTTTCATTTCAAGAGATCAAAAAAACTTAGTATTAGAATGTTGAATTGAACTAATTTAACTCATTTTGAAATTAGACAGAAACTTATTTTACTCATTTTTAAATTTACAAGAACACAAACTCAAATAAAAAAATTTGTAAAGACTAAAATAAAATAGTAATATATTTAGAGAAACTAAAAATATATTTAAACCTATCTAAAAAATATTTTGACATATAAATATGTTTAATTAAATTACTTAATAAATTTCATTATATTTTTATATATTTTTTTACTCATGTAAAATGTTAAAATTAAATATTATATAGGTAGCATCCACTCAAACTTTCAAAATATAAAAAAATTATTAAAATATAAAATCAAATAAAACATTAAGGTGAAACTCCTGTCGAACATATATGGGTTCTGGAAATGAATTTTCAATTATATAATTTATAGACCAGAAATAGTAATAATAATAATAATAATTATTATTATTATTATTATTGAAAATAGACCAAAAAATTTATTATAAATGCTAAAATTATATTTTCTTCACTTATTACAATCATTAAAATGACCACATTAAAAAAATACCAAAATGAAAATTGAATTTATTAAAAATATAAACTATTCTTTGGTACAATTAATATCAAATCAGTAGGCTCCAATAATTTCGGAATAAAAATATTATTAATTCATTTATTCTCTAGGAATATAAATTACAATGCTATTAATTTTTTGTTTCATATAAAGTTATCACTCCCATGTAATATAAATATATAAAATTAACAAAGTGATTTGAAATGTAACAGCTAATTCAAAATTTATAACTCCATTCTTAATTTGAATAGGTCACATATTTGACAAAAATTATACATGCTACAACATAATCAAAGCCATTTAAAAGCCACCCAAAGAATAAAAAGCCCCAGTGCATTGCTATGAAATTTTAATTAGAAACCCAAAGAATAATCCTTCATGGAAGTGATTAAGCAATCTTCCACCAAAGACTTGTATATCCACCTCTAAATCATCAAATCTTCCTAGTCACGAACGTTTTAGTAAATTCATGATGGTAGGCATAAGACTTATCTTCAACAAACTCATATCCTGAAGCAATGAAATTATAAGCCACAAATTTAGGAACGGATTTGAATCCATGACGTTAACTGTGTCCCCCACAAATTTCACACACTACTTTGTCGTACGTGGTAATAATAAGAAAAATGATTTAAAAGCTAGCGTCGACCCCAATAACCAAAAAGCAACAATCATAACCAAGTGGCAATTAAAATTTAATCAACATTTGACATCATGTGCTTCTAGGATTAATTGCTCAAATGAACAATAGTCTACATTATCTTAGTAGTGTTTGGAAAGAGAACATAACAATAGCTAAGTTTGAATGATCGTTATACCAAAGACAGCATAGAGACTATGCACTGTACTCACCCTTTAAACAGCCATGTGCAAACAAACAGGAGAGTAGAAAATAATCATTCAATAAAACACTATAAAATTAAAAGAACAACATGCCCCAACATGTTTTACTCACAGGAAATGTTGTACTCGAAGCTTTTGCACCACTAAATATAGATCAATTTGACATTTCAACTATTGCCCTATTTGATAAAAGCAAAACATTAACAATGCAATGAGCGTGTCAAGACAACAACAACAAAAAAAACCCAAGATAAAATATGAAACTTATAAAGCCACCATTGAACTTTATAACCTTTTTTCCAAATCCCCCATTTTGCTGCTAAAACAAATGCAACAAGTAAAAAAGTTTATTTAATTTATTCATATAGCTTGAAAAGCAAGTTTTAATATCAAACACAAACCTAGCATTGAAAACAAGCTTTATAATTTGATGTTTCATAATTTCCAAAAGTATATACTCGACACATTTTCCCATAAAACAAGCATTCCAATTTGTAGATGTCTATTTTCTTGATCAAATTAAATAAACAATATTGCTGGATTGGTGCATATTTTCAAAAGAGAAAACAATATCTGAAGTAGAAAGAAAAAAGATAGTAGCAGAAACTTCACACAAATAAAGAAAATAGATCTCTTAAATACCTCAATTAATGAAAGTGCATGTCACAGAAAGATATGGATCTGCTTGGCTTCTCGAGAGACCAGTTTGGCAGGCTAAAATTTGTTTATCAACATGGCTTGGGTGCCTACAAAATTTTACACCAAAAATTAGTTAAGAATCAAACATTGAGATTGGCAGAAAAACTGATAAATTAGTAGGTGAAATCCTTGAGCTTAGAGAAGGAGAATGGAGAAGAACATAACTAAAGACAGAATTGTGAGGGTAGATGAGAGCTTGCCTTCATTAGTATTATGGAAAGACATCTAAGTCCATTACATTTATATTAGTATAAAGGATATGATGGCTAAATATTATCAAACTATCCAAGACTGTGGGATGCTCTTCTGAAAGAACCAAATTGTGGTTACTAATTAGTAGTACTAATGAACAATTTGATTTATCATTGAGTTATACCTAAGAAAAGATTGAGTTTCAGCTAAACAAAAAGGGAAATTATGTAAAGACAGGCTCCAAAGCATGAAAGAGTGGAAAGACATAAAAATATGTATATCGAATATGTAGTATAATAATTGGAATTGGATTTATTATGCATATATTAAACACTACGCAGTATAATATGCATATAATGCGCAGTATAAGACCAACTCTTGGACTTAAAATTATAGTCATTGCACCAGGAGAATGCTTTTCAATGCATGTAGCATATACCACTCAAGTGCAAATGTACAGTGCTTAATATGTCCTGCTTAGTTTGTACTTGTAGAAAACACATACATGGAACAAAAATATGATTAGCTTTAATGTAGCATTAATCTCACATGATAAATATTTATACTTACAAATTTCCTATAAAAGTTTCACATCTTATTTAATATTATTAGAGAGAAATATGGATTCTAGAATCATTTTTTTAATAGAAAGAATCAATATCGCAAAGCAACCAATTGTATAACCAATAGTTCCTAAATGTCTATGCTTGCATATTAATCCTTGCTTATATATGATTTTAGTTTATCATATTTTACTCTAATAATATATTACACCCAAAGCTCATAGGTAAAATTAGGTACTGTTTTCATTTCAGATAAAAGAAAACATTAGGAAGGAAGAATTCTTTCACACAAAGAAAACAAGAAAGAATTATTTTCTAAACTAATTAATAATTCTTTTACTCTTTCACATAAAGAAAACAATCAAGAGTTCTTGACTATAGCACAACAATTATTTCATAAACTATTAGTGTAAAAGAAGTTTCAGTCAACTTTGAGGGAAACATTAGCAAGGAATTGAGTAGAGTTCAAGCTTAAGAGCTTTTAGTTGTAACTCAAAGCACAAGCTAGTAATTCTCAAAATCTGAATAGATTGGACATGAGTAATAAAAAATAAAATTTTCCTTACTCATCACAAAGACCTAATATCAATCTGTCCTTCTTTTATGAACACTAAAAAGTCATGAAGAGGCAATGCACCAGAACCATCAAAACATCAAGAAATAAACATTTTTTTAAACATCACCACTTTATGAATTTATCACTCATTAAATAACATAGCAAATTGCTTCATATACTTCCAAATCACATAGGGAAAGGCCTCATAACTTAATGTTCAAAGTTTTGACCCACATATTTAGTCTTAAATTACCATATTTTCACTTGGAAAATCATAAGTTAGACCTTAACAAAAACTTCATATCAACAAAGAAATGAAGACAAAATAAACTGGAACCTTTTCATTCTATATAAGTTAAGGGCTTTCAGGCCTTGATCATAGAATATTTACAGCACAAATTAAGAAAAAAAATAACTTCATACTCTATGAGTTAACCTAAGTCCAAGAGTACACAACAGAACACACCACAGATACCAAAAGCATTAACGCTGTGCTTAAATATTTTTTCATTAATGGAACAGAACAGAATAAGTGAGAATGGACCGAAAATGAAAGGGAAGGAATGGAACTTACTTACCATTCTCTTTATTTGGAAGTTTCATTAATGGAACATAATAGAACTTCATTACTCACGTGTTCCCTCCATTCCACCTCAATTTTGGGAAGAACCAAAGTTGAACATTTGAGGGAAAGAGAAAAAAAATGGTTCCCCAAGTGTTCCTTTCACTTCCCATGTATTTTAAAACTCCCAAATAAGGGAAGTTATTTCCCTTCCACTCATTCCCTTTCTCTTTCTTTCATTACTTATCATCCAAATATAGTGTAAAGTTTTACACCAATACAACTTATCCTAATTCAACCCTTTTTTGATGGGGATTCAAAACCTAACCAACAACTCCAAGAAATCCAAAATATATTCAATGAATGAAGGAATGCTAAAGACTGGGATAGTCCTACTACTATGTATGTATGAATCCAATAATGTTATAATGTTTCAGCTTATAATACAATTTGTAACATGACTTGGAAACACGAAGGATGAAGCATATAACATTACTCCTATCTCAGCAACACACATTAAAAATTTATTAAGATTAGATATAGGAAATTATGATTCAAAACTAAAGCAGTGAAAAAGCACATTACAATAAGCCCAATTAGTGAAAGATTTGACCTTTTCCTTGGCATCATGCACGACTGTTGGAAAGCCCCCATTGTCTTCCTTTGCTTTCTCTTTGGCATCTCGACCAGCATCGTTACCCTAAGGCCTACACATCCATATACAGTTATACGCTAAGAGAGAAAATAAGCAAAAAATGGAGAGAAAGAAAATAAATAAAATCAAAATACCAAAATTTCCAAATTTCCCAAGTCCAAAGGTCCCACTATCCCACTTCTTAAAAATTTGAAACAATGTAGAAATCATAAAATATTAATTCAAATGGGAGAACACATTTTAGAAGTGCTGGTGGAACTTGCTAGTAGTGAAAGCCCTGGCAACGACGATGATGGCGACATGAGCCAAAGTGGGGAAGCAAAAATCGATTTTTAACAAAGGTTAAAAGCTGGAAGCTATCAACCGATCTTTGAAATGGAAATAGAAAGATTAGAAGCAAAAACCATATGAGATCTTAGGCCACAGTAGAGGAGAGGGGTACTTGGCGAAACTTCTTGAGCTCATCAATGAAGGTGGCAACGGAGGGTTTGAAATGCAGGAGTTCCTCTTGATTAGTTTTCCTTCAGAAAACGAACGAAAATATGGAGCTTTTAGCAAAGCATAGAAGAAGAGAGAAAAGATTGAGATGCGATAAATCCTTTTCTCAATAAAGAGAGAAAACGTGAGGAAGACAAGATGCTTCTGAAATACGTTAACCAAAACGTAAAAGCAAATGAAAGGTAGCAAACGTGGGAACAAACCTGCTCAGCACACCTCCTTCTAAACACAACCCCATGTGCCAATCACATGAGTAGAAAAAAAACCCTATAAATGTATAGTTACCCCATAAATGTATAGTTTATAGATAGATAGATAAATATGGATACTCTCAATCCAGCATTACTTTTTGCCTTTATTTATTTATTTTTAACTCTAGTATAGAGCATTCACTACAAGAAAATTATGAATTAGCGACGGAAATTTGTGAGGAAATTATTCCCTCGCAATTTCCTAGCTAATTAGAGAGGGAATTGCGAGGGATTAGCGAGGCAAATACCATCCCTCGCTAAAATTCAAAACAAAATCCACAACTGGTAAATAGCGAAGCAATAGCGAGTAAATTAATTCCCTCTCTAATATTAGCGAGGGAAGTGAGAGGGATTATATTCCTCGCTAAATTTTGCGAGGAACTACGAGGAATATGTTATCCTCGCTAAAATCAGAGAGGATTTGCGAGGTATTATTTCCTCTCTAAAATCGCGAGAGATTTGCGAGGTATAAAATTCCTCGCTAAAATCAAAAAGGAATTATATGAGGAAATTGCGAGGATTAATGTCCTCGCTAAATTAGAAATCCCGCGGATTTACAAAACGTCTCCTTTAGGTTTAGTGTTCGCTCTCCTTCCCCAAATCAAATATCCTTCCCCAAATCAAATATCCTTCCCACCCACAAACCGTCACGATCTTCCCCTTCGCCACCCAAGCCCTTCCCGGAGCCGAGCACGGCGCCCACGGCGACGCGAGTGAGTTCCCTCCTTCTGCAGGTAAGCCTTCTTCCATTATTTCTTTCTTCTTTCTTCCATCATTCTGCCTCTTTCTTCGTTCCTTCTATTCTATCAGTTTTTATCAGTCCATTTGATCCATATTTCCTGCTGTGATGTGCTAGTGATCCCGGTATTCCTCATTTTTGCATCATATTTGTGGCCAAGATCCTATTGATGCTATTTATACTTGAAAAGTAAGAATCTACTAGGACTTGTTCCATCTGGAAAATTGTTAGAAGATCTTCTAAAATATGGGGAAAAATAAATTTGGACACTTTTCCAGACTGAATGTGCCCTTGTCATTTGAAGTTATCATATCTTACGAAGTTTGTTGGGATTTTTGTTTTGCTTTAATTTTACAACAAAATTGACTTGCGAGGTTTTTCCTGGTAAAGAAAGTTTGTACTGGTGAAGAGAGGAGAGAGAGAAAATTATCTTCACCGATTGCTAAGATTTGAGAGGTGAAGTTAAATTGAATATTACGTTTGTTTAACATGCTTGAAAGCCAATGGATTCTTTATCAACTTGTCGGTTCCCCCCCGCCTAAAAATAATGCATTCATCACGATTTGAAGGCATTTTTAATTGTATTTCCTCTATTATCTCATGAGAAGCAAGTTACTACATGATAAATTTATCCCATAAAACTACATTGTTAAAATTTTAAAAATGAGCAAAATAGATTTATTGTAATCGAGAAAAAAAAGAAGGAATGACAAAAGCATAGCCACCAGGATCTTTGAACTTGCTTTGTGGTCGGGCATCCTTGATCATTCTTATAACTCATCTGTAATAATTTACGCATATAAACCATGTATGACATAAGCCCAAACATATAGTTACTTGAAATAATTTGGAATGCTTGTAAGAGTAAATTTGGAGCTACTTGGGTACTTCATGTTTAGAATTTCTTTCTGACCATATTTTCTCCACAACCATGCCTCACCTGAAGAACAAGACTTTTTGTCCACGTTGGTGAATTATTGCTGTGATACAATAATTCAAATTAGAAAGTGCACTACAACTCTCTTTACATTTATTGTACAAAAGCTAGGGAGATAGATTTAGGCTATGCTTGACATATCGACTCAATTTCTTCGTGAATTTTGTTGTTTATTTGACCATTTTAGTTTCGTTTAGTTGGTTAAACAAGTAGATTTGAGTTGAGTACCTCTGGTTTTGGTTCTTTATGTTCATTTGCTGATTTAATGTTGTTATATGATGTTGTTTGCTATTTGTACAAGTTCAGAGGTAGAATATACTATCTGGCCTAAAAAAAATCTGAAACAGAGAAAAGAAAATGGAGAAAAAGAATTATATATATATATATATAGTTCTCAAGAAAAAGATGATTTTGCTTCAGTTATAATTTTCTAGATAAGGTACATTAAGAAAGAGTTTGGGTAAAATGTTTATTATAGTTTGATTGTCACACTTCCAAGTTCTAACTGTCATTTGCAGAAAACATAATGCCCTGAGTAAGATTCTCAAATATGTAAAATGTCAAGTTATGTAAACTACCTTTTGAATCATCCAACTCTAGGTATGCTTCTTCCGTGTTGGCATGCAAATCTTGATTAAGTGCACTTTGCCTAATGATAGATTCTAAATTCTAATAATCAGTTCCTAAAGAAAACGTACTGGGACAAATCCTGATTCTAAGTGCACTTTTCTTTATGTTATGCATCTCATTTCATATTCTTCTGTGTTCCCTCCTTTTATCAAATTAAAGGTGGACAAAGAAAAAGTAAATGAATCCTTACAAAGCTTTCTTCCAAAAAAGAAAATGTATTGGGATTTGTTAAACCAATCAAGAATAGCAACAATTATAAGGCGATCTCCAACCTTAAGAGGTAACTTTTTCAGGCCTTTTGGATTGCCTTTGAACTAACATCTCTTGATGCATCCTGGATCACCACCACAAAAATGTTTGAAAGGATTTTATGTGGAGCTTTACATATCCTAGTCTCTTCAAAACAATACTAAATGCATAGCAGTGCTTTTGCTCTACATTGTAACAATAATTATTGTTTGTATACTTATGTTAATTTGCCTACATATATATTTATATTTCTGATATATGATCTAACTATGATATGAAGAAAAGCAAAAGGTACTAAGGGCAAAAATCATATGCCTATTAACTTTGGCGGGCATAAGGGTTTGATATTTATCTTTTTTGGTCTTGGTTTCTGGTTTGCTTTATTTGATTTTGCTTTTGAAACATTATTTTCAAGATGAATAAGAATTATTTTTAGTAAACTCTTATACATGAATTAATCAAGATGTGCATCTAGTACACCTAGTAAATCTCATAGATAACCTTAATATGTTCGTAGTTCCTTGAGCCACTCGACATAGTTACTTGTGCGAGGCAAAGGGGCTTAATGCTATGATTTTTGTTCTCTTATTTATGTTTAGATTTGAGTTCCTTGCTGAAATGCTCTTATTTAGATCATAACTTTGAACTGATTTGAAAGAGGTGGATATGTAAAATGTTATTTGATTGTATGCTATGGGTGCGGGTTCTTGTTGCCTTTCTTGTTCTTTCGCTATCTAAGCTTGGTAAAGGCATTTTTGTTGCAAGTGCAACATTTGTTCCTGAGTCTTGATTCATCTGAGTCTTCTTGAGTCAAGGTTAGTTTCATCCTTATTCATTGCATTGCTTCATACGTTAATTATAAAAACACATATATACCTTTATGTTGCAATCAAGAGATGCACTGTGAAGGTGTTTGTGTCTTTAGGATTATATGTCACTTGCATGACATAATGAGAATGTCTCGCAAAACTTATTGAGAGAGTAAAATATTTACCACAAAACTTGCCTATCTAACTCAACTTTAACTATTAAAGGAGTTACTAGTATTTCTAGGATTGAAACCATCCCAAAATACCTCCAAAACTTGCCTAAAAATACTGATTTTCAAGATTGCACCAAATATGCATCTGAACTTAGAAAATTCTGAAATTTTATGTGAAGATAGATCTCTCTTATATCTTTCCAATGCCACAAACCTCACCTCATTTGGATAAGCGTATCTAAAGTTATGCGACATTTTACACAAGTAAAAATAGGGAATTCACTTGTTTACCCATTTCTGCCCTGACTTTAAACTGAAACTGGGAACAAAATACACCCAGGAAAATTATGAAATTTTGCAGGCAAAGCCTTACATGTTAGCTTTAAAATGCCTCTGGTTTCATGTGAAACGGACACCGGAGCAGGAAGTTATGCAATCTGGTTTACTGGCTGCCAGAATGCATTTTCTGCAGAATCTGCCTTGGATTCAAACCGAAACTGGTACTGTTTGGCTTGGTGTAAAATTCTGAAATTTTTACCACACGTAGCCCTATGTCTTAGCTTTAAAATGACATAAAAATCATGTCATTCCGATGCCTGTAGCTCAAGTTATGCGACAAACACCACAGGCTGTCGAGTGCTATTTTGATTCTACAAATTCGGGTATTGTATAATCTTGGTTTCTAACCTAGTTCTAATCCTCAAATCATGGATTCTAACTGTTTTCCAACCCTAATAATGGTCTCTAATCATGTTAGGATCATCCATTCACTAATTCAACTCATCGATGATGGATTTAAACTCAAACTTCCAACTAAAACCCTACTTTTTTTCAACTAACCATTAAAAAGGAAACTATGAATTGCAAGGGCTCCAATCCATCAACTAACTAGTATCTAACTCATTAAACTTAGATTATGATCAAAGTCAATCAATCACAACCTAATTCTCATTTTTCTCCAATCCATTTCCAAGATTCTCTATCATGAACCAAAATGGTTGGTTTGAGTTATAAATGACTATCTAATACTTATTAGACTAAAATTATCCTAACTTAATTATTGGAAGCAAGAATCAAGCTAAGAGCTAGGATTTTGCTCTCCAAATCCAGTTTTCCATTCCAAATCTCTAACCCCCATTCAAAAGAACAAAGAGAGAAAAAGAATAGAAATCTCCTACCTTTAGGTGATGACCAACCTTTGAGCCTTGCTCTTCTTCTTTTCCTCTTCCCTTCCTTTCTTCTCCTTTATCTCTTTCTCCCCTTCGTTTCTCTGTTTCTGTTCGGTTCTATTCTTTTCTTTTGTTTTCTGCTAGGGGTCACGGGTTAAGGGGAAAATCGAAATTTAAGTTCTAGTGTTAGAACTTTTATATGCTAAGAACACTTAAGTTATATTAATTCAAGTTTTTCAACTTCCCAACAACTATAAAATAAATATTAGGATTCATTTAAATTGCTGGTTCACTTTTATTCTTATTTTTCATATCTTTTACTAGTCAATCGGTATTAAAATACACAATCAGTATACTTAAAAATACCAAACTGACTCCGATTCTTCTCAAATTTTAACTGTATCTTACTTAACTCATTTGTGACCTAAAATCAATTTCTCTATACTTGTTTCTCTCAACTTAGCCTTTAAAGCTATTTCCTAAGTCATTTTAAGCTACTTTTCAACTTCTGTGTTGCAACTAAGTTCCTAAACTAATTCAGTTTGTCACAAAACACCACTGGCATGTTAAGCAAGTATTAGAATACCTTTATAACTCGCTTACAAGCCTAACATGATACTGTCTCTATCACACACTTGCTTCACCACATTCGAACAACTTGGTTTATTTCTTCATCGAAATCCGAAAATTCACGAATCGAATGATCATGACTTCCTTACTATAGCAATTTGCGTATAGGGCTTCCAATTCCTTACACACTACTTCACCTTCTCAATCTGTTGCACAATCTTAATCCCAATTGTGCCGAGCTTGCCATGATTTCTTACTCTTATAAACGACCTTCAAGAAGGGTAAGAATGCAGGTATACCAAGAGCAGAGGCAACAACACTGAAAGCTCTAGCAGTAGTGTTCCTAACATATTCATCAATGTTGTCTATGTCATTGTGGCCAGTGAAAACTTACATTTTATTTATGTTTTTCTCTCCTATGAGGTACATTTAGGACTATCTAAATATGACATCAAATCTTAGATGTTGAAAATAAAAGTTATGAATTTCTAACGAATTATGTGTTAAGAATATTGGTTTGATTTAACTTTTGATTGTGCTTTAACATATGCTTAAAGTTTTATTTTCTTATTCGAGTGAAGATTTGAGCAAAACCTTAGTTTCCCGTTTGAGATTCAATATGAATGAGCACATATACTTATTGTTCGTACTGCTCATTGTATTGAATCTTGAATTGTCCAAGTGGGACAATTTGGTAAGAAATTTTTCCTTCACTTAGTTAATAGTTATTATTTAAATCTCATATCTTATACTTGTTGAAATTTCGGTCTGCTACATTTCCTTTTGTTCTCTGGGTGTATACTTAAACGTGGTAGATCTCACTGCGTTATAGTCATGCACTTGGAGACCAATGGGAAATGCTGTCGAAATTTCGTCAAGTATAAAATATGAGATTTAAGGAATAACTATTAACTAAGTCTTCAAAAAAGTTTCTTAGCGAATGGGATAGGGCCATACCATGTTAAGAAGGACCAGTTGATATAAGGATTCGTATTAATGTGCTAAACCAATTTCAAAGAATCATGAGACCGATCGAAGTTGGATGTTACGAAGAAATGATCCTACCGGCTATGTAAGTGAAGAATTCAAGGATGAAGTTGATGATTTCATTAGGGTTGCTCAAGGAGACCCGACAGTTACTGATGCATTAAATCGTGTCCTTTGTCCATGTGCTAGATGTAAGAATCGTGCTTGGAGGGAGGTATTTGGGGTAGAACAACATCTGTATAAGTACGGATTTGTGGATGGTTATGTAAATTGGACCATTCATGGTGAGGACATATGGGGGGATAGCGGCTCAACATCCATTGTCCATGATGATGAAGTGGAGCCTATGAATCCATACGTGGATATGGTTATGGATGCCGCAGGTGATAGATTAAATCCAGAGGCTCAAGATTTAGAAGAGGATCCAAATCCGTTAGTGCGAAGTTTTATGACTTGCTAAGAGACGCTGACGAACCTTTATGGGATGGTTGCCATAAGCACACGAAATTGTCAGCTGTAACTCAACTTTTGAACTTGAAGTCAGAGTTTAACATGAGTGAGAGTTGTTATGATAGAATGATTGTCATCATTAAGAGCATGCTTCCAAAGCCTGAAAGGTTACCCGAAAATTTCTACAAATCGAAGAGAATGGTTCGTGAGTTGGGATTAGGATATGAGAAGATAGATGAGTGTCTTAATCAGTGCATGTTGTATTACAAAGAATACAGTGACAAGAGACTCTACTCAGTTTGCTTAGTATGTGGACACCCACGATTCAAACCGAAGGCGGGACGTTCATCGAATGAGAAGGATGTGCCGCACTCGCATGTGCGATATTTTCCCATTGTGCCAAGACTCGACGTCCGTTTATGTCCAAAAACACTTTGCACAAGTATATGACTTGACATGCGGATGGAGTGCGTCAAGATGAATCGGTGATCGGGCATCCACCGATCTTTGAGGCTTAGAAACGATTTGACGCTACCCATCCTACATTTGCCCTAGATGCTCGAAATGTTAGGCTTGGCATGTGTACGACGGTTTTAATCCATTCAGCGGTTCAACCACACCATATTCATGTTGGCCTGTTTTTGTCACACCGTATAATCTACCTCCAAGTATGTGTATGAGAAGGGAATACATATTTCTCACTCTTGTGATTCCTGGACCAAAGTCACCTGGTAAAAATTTAGATGTCTATCTTAGACCCCTAATTGATGATCTGAAGATATTGTGGGATGTTGGGGTACAAACTTATGATGCCTGGAAGAAGCAAAATTTCGATATGAAAGCGGCTTTGTTGTGGACAATAAGTGATTTTCCAGCCTATGGAATGCTATCGGGTGGAGCACTCATGGAAAACTTTCTTGTCCGCTTTGTCACGAATTACATGATAAGTCATTTGTGTTGAAACACGGTAGGAAATGTTGTTGGTTTGATTGTCATCGTCAATTTTTGCCTTTTGATCATCCATTTCGCCGTGATCGAAACTCTTTTAAGAGATCAACAAAGTGGAAAAATCTAATCCACCATGCACTGAGTGGGACGGATGTCTTGAATAGAGTGACTCAACTTAAGGAAATCATTTTCGGCTTGAATTCAGGTAAACAAAAACAAGATGGCTTTGGTATACACCACAATTGGGTGAAGAAGAGCATATTCTGGGAATTGCCTTATTGGTCCACTAATCTAATACGACATAATTTAGATGTTATGCATGTCGAGAAGAACGTGTTTGATAATATCTTCAACACTGTCATGGACATAAAGGGCAAGACAAAAGATAATGCAAATGCAAGAGAAGATTTGAAGATAATATGCAAACGTCCTACCTTGGAGCTAATAGTTGAGAATGACAAGTGTAAAAAACCAAAGGCGACGTATGTCTTGGATGCCAATCAAAGAAGGATGGTGTGTGAGTGGATAAAACAGTTGAAATTTCCTGATGGATATGCATCGAATATCGCACGTTGCATCAATGTAGACGGCGGGAAGATATATGGAATGAAAAGTCACGATTGTCATGTTTTTATGCAAAGGTTAATTCCCCTGACATTTCGTGATATCTTGCCAAAACCTATATGGGGACCGATTAACGAACTAAGCTTGTTCTTTAAAGAAGTTTGTGCAACTGAAATTATTGTGCTTCCACCATGGAGAATGCAGAGCTTTCTATCATTGAAACAATTTGCAAGTTAGAGAAGATTTTCCCTCCAGCATTCTTTGACGTGATGGAACATCTAGTCGTGCATCTCCCTTATGAAGCTAAGGTTGGAGGACCAAGAGTGCATTACGGTGGATGTACCCTTTGAGAGGTGTATCTTTGTACTTGAAAAGAAAGGTCCGAAATAAGGCGAAAGTTGAAGGATCTATTTGTGAAGCGTATATTTTAGAAGAAATTTCCAATTTTGCTTCCATGTATTTTGATCCCCACCTACGAGACCCGGCACTAGCGCACTCAAGTTCCTCGGAATGACGATGGTGGGGAAGAAACAATTAATGAACGATTTTCTTTTTTTAAACATCCATGTCGTCCTATCGGGAGAGGTCGAAATAGATTCTTGACGGATGTGGAACTTCAAATTGCTGAGACATATGTGCTTGTAAATTGTGGAGAAGTAGAACCTTATCTCCAGTAAGTTTACTCTCTATCTAATGAATTTGTTATTAATGTGCTAAATTTATGCTAAATATTAATTATTGTATTGATTAGAAAATTCGAGGATTCGTTAAGGAAACCAATCCCAATATCACCGATGATCAAATATTGGAAGCTCGAGATAAGGACTTGATAGGTGGCTAAAACATCTAGTGAGTCTTTTTATCCATAATAGTGATCTATCATATTAAATTTAATGTTCATTATGCTACATGTTACAACTATCTACCGTCTATGTAATGATACAGGTTAATATAGGCCAAGTCGAGGATCAAATGATACGAGAGATAAGTTATGGTCCATCCAAGTCCGTGACTTCTTACTATGGCTTAATAGTTAATGGGTACAGATTTCATACTAAGGTGTACGGATAAAATAAAGCTACCATGAATAGTGGCGTATGTGTTAGAGGTAGTATATATGGTGAGAATGACTTCGACTATTATGGCATCGTTGAAGATATATTGGAATTGTCATATGTAGGAAATCAGAATAGAGTATTTCTTTTACAATGTCATTGGTTTGACCCGATAAATGGAGTCAATGTTGATGAGAGATATGGATTAGTTGACATCAAGCATAAATCAAAACTTCACTCAAATGAGCCATTCGTTTTAGCCGAACAAGCACAACAAGTGTACTATACAAGATACCCACAAAGCGGGAACAGAGCTAATGGTGAATGGTGGGCGGCTTGCAAGGTCGAGCAAAACTCTTCATGGCTGAGACATTGAATGATGAAGGTGATGAATTGAATGACCTAATCGCACCATCGATTATTACCAAGATGATGGATCCCTTGGAACACACAATCTGTCATAGATGATGAAGCGATCTCCTTGTTTGATGCACATGCCCAAATGGAAGAAGTGAACATACGTGATATACATTATCCAATGGATGATGTGGTTGATGATGAGTTCATTGATGACAACGAAAATAATGAAATTAATGAATTCTCGGATGAAGATGAGGAATCTTTGGCTTCGAGACTCAAGTAGTTAAAATTGAAGCTTGTTCAATAAACTTTGTTAATGGTATTTATCTTGAAATATCATTATTATATTTTGAGGTTTTTATTGACATATAGTTTCTTAACTCGTCATGTTTCATTATGTTTCCTTATGCGAGATATTCATCATGACCATTCGAGGTAGAGTCTTTGGACGCGTCGTGGGAGAGGCCGTAATGTTTCATCTACCCATGATTCTCCACCACTACGGATTCTCGGTCCTCTCCGGTATACACAGTAGGATATATACTTCAATTATTGTTAACTTGTGGTTTATATAAATGTAATATATATGTATTTTTTGTTTATGTATAATTTCACTCATCGGCCCATCGACCAGGCGTAGGCTACCAAATCTAGTCCATTGACCATTGGAGGCGCATCGAACCTTCGTCCCACCTCTTACCGACCCGGCCGATTTCTATGCCACCCCTGTTGACCCACCCACTAGCGACCCGAATGTGGTGCCTTCATGTGGAGAATCCAATGTAAAATAGATAGCGAGGAACTTATATATGTGGCATCTGTCCCGAACAAGTAAGTAATAGTGATATATCACCTTTTTATTACATGTATTTACTCTTAAATTACTAACATTATCTTCTTATACTTATAGGAGGAGGTTTCTCCGTCGAAGGTGACACGTGACATTATGTACAATGTCATGACACGGATACCCTGTTCGGCTAGTACGTGGCGATGTTATCCAGTGAGATGAAGGAAATTCTATTTAACGACTTCATGGTAAGTAATTGTGTCTATAGAATTATATATTATACATTTATTGAAAAATAAATATACATACATATCATTTGTGTAGGCTAAGCATCGGTTCACATCGATGCTTGATCGCGGCATGGCGAGAACCGTACGGGAACGAACTATCTTGGACCGTTATCCGGACCATTTGAACAAAGCACGAGATAAGGCATTTGAGAGGGCAAATTCAAACAACTTGGTGATGTTAAGGGCCATGGGCCCAGGAGGAATGAGGACGGAAGTGTGGGATGGCACAGTCGACATTTGGTGACAGATAAATGGATGACGAGGTCTGCAAAAGAAGGAACAGGGCGACCATGCACTGCGATGCCTTGAAGCATACAAAGGGTCGATAAGCTTTGGTCAACACAAGAGCAAGATGGTAACATAACTTCATCATTTAAAATTTTAATGATAAGCATCGTGTATTAATATGTTGTAATTACTTGAGTTATTTGCCTATCTTGAGTATGACATAATATTTTAGAGGGAGTGCCTTACTTTTGATATGTGTTTATTATATAATATTCTTTCATATGGGATTACGGAGACGAGTTAAAGCATCCTAGTTTCTTACGAGAGATCTTTATGCAAAAGTTCATAAGATGAAAGACGGAAGCTATGTTTACGAGCGCTTGAGGAATTTTATTGTAAGTGTCTTGTTCTTATTCAAAAGTCATATATATTTTAGGTTATTTATTTTTTTGTTGATATTTTTCTTGTTTTTTATTTTTAGGAGTCATATGACACTTTGCAATGACGTAAAAATATGGAGAAAACTCTTCCTCTCACCCTATGGTTGACCCGTAGGTTTGGATGGATGCGGCGGGTCCCAACAAGAAGGAACGTGTGCATGGCATAGGTAACGGCTTGCATATTGGTAATAACACCATGCAAGCTTCATCCTCCTCGGTTGCGGGTCCTTCCCGCTCTACACCGTTGACACGGGACATATCTCAAGGCCGTAAATATAGCGGTGGGCAGCGATGATGACTTCATTTGTTCGAGTCAACTTGTCCCTATGTTGGCGCCTTTCCAATCATTCTTATCTACGTTCGGATCAACAAATGTTGCTCCACACCACCATCACAAGGTCTAGGTAGGGAGGGTCGAGAGGAAGAGGAAGAGGGAAGAAGAAGACGCAGATGACTTAGGCGATTGCCATTTTTTATTCTTATTGTCTACTTTGTATAACTTTCAACTATATCAATTGATTATTTGTATAGTAACTTTAAACTATATTATTGAATTATTTGTACAAGTTTTTTGTTAAAGCGCTTTACAATTATTAGATTGTTTGTTGTTGGATTTACATTTGTTGGATTTATGCTTGCTTTGTGGTTTGATATGCGAGGTTTTGGGGAAGTAATAATATAAATAGGTTATAAAAAAAAAAACTTACTTATTTACCGAAGCGGATTAGAGAGGGATTAGCGACGAGAATATGACATGTTAATTAGCGAGGGATTAGCGACGAAATAGCGAGGTATATTTTAGCGACTGGATTAGCGACGCCATAACGAGGAAAAATAGCGAAGGAATAGAGACCTAATAGCGACGGAATTTATAACGAGGAATAGCGATGAAAATTGACAAAATTAGTATATTAAGTTACGGACGGATCAATGAGGTATTAGCGAGGGAATTATTAGCGATGAAATAGTGAGGCAATAGCGAGTAAATTGTCAGAGGCGGAATAGCGACGGAAAGTCCCTCGCAAAATAGCGACGGAATACTGCGGGATATTAGCGAGGGATTAGAGAGCGATTAGCGAGGGAAATGAATTTTCTTGAGACGGATTAGTGAGGGAAAACTTTCCCTCGCTAATTAGCGATGAAAAAAAAGCGACTAACTAATCCCTCGCTATTCCCTCTCTAATCCCTCGCTAATTTTTTTAGCGAGGGATTAGCGAGGGAAATTTCCCTCTCTAATTTCTTGATTTCTTGTAGTGATTGCTTTTTACTATTCTACTAGTATGCTCCAACATTATTTTTACAACTGCTCTGGTAGTTCCGCTCTCACTCTAACAATGTTTTTTTACAGGTGATGGGTGATGCTTTCTCGCTTTCATAGTTCATTATGACATATATTACGGAGATATCACGGATTATTACATATATTTATGAGATTATGTATTGTGAATCAAACAAGTTTTTAAATTATTTTTAAAATTTTCACATATGATTCTCAGGAATTTTTAATATTAACCAAATAATTGTTTTAAAATGCCCAGGAATAGCAGTCCTGGCCATATCATTTCTAGGAATATAATTCCTAAGAATGTAATATGAAACCTTGAAACAAAAGGCTCCTAAGGATGCAATGTAAGAACTTCATGCATAAAAGACAACCTAGTTCCATTATACGTGATAAACTCTTTTTTTTTTTTTTTGTCTTTGTTCTAATGTTCCTCCCCTTCCTTCAATTACAGATAGTATGCATATTAAAGGGCAAAAAAGAAAAAAAAATACATCTTTGCTGCTTTGTTATATAACTTTTGGTCAAAAATTACTTTAATCAACTTTTAAATTTTCAGCTGCGCATGGAAAAATAGGTCCAACTATATAATCAGCCTGGGCCCGTTTTTCAGAGGCAAGGCCCAACATTCTCTTATTTTGCCAACCAATTTTCAAACGACTTTTCAACCAAATAAAAAAAACGACTTTTCAACCAAATAGGGAAAAAATTTAAGTCTATAAATTTTGGGTTGAAGCAGGTCCATCCGATGTAAGACGTACACAGCTTAATACTCATTCTAGTTTTAGGGCTGATATGAGCCTTTTTTTAGAAAAAAAATCTGTTTTATATGATATCTTTTTAAAAGGTATTGTGTAAAAAAATGTTATTTTTATGCTTTGATGTAAAATTTCGAAAAACCTTTATTTTTAATATGTTTAAACAGTTTTTTATATTAAAAAAATTTAAAACACACACACACACACATATATATATATATATATAACATATTTAGTGAGATGAGTTTTTATTGTGAGAGAATGAAAAAAAATAAATCTTGATCATATAATCATATATAGATGATCAAGATTAAAAATTACTTAAAAATTATGTGATTACTTAAAAAATCAAATAAATTTATGTTTTAATCTTAATAATTTATTTAAGATTCAATTATTAAAATTCACTCATCTCACATATTATAATAAATATTTTTCTCATCGATACGTTATATATATATATATATATATATATATTATTTATTTCAATTTTTTTAATAAGAGCACACCAAAATATAATAACAAAACATTTTTTTTTAAAGAAATTCATATTTTAATATATTCAAAAAACAACACACACACATAATTAACCTTGCTTTTCCTTTTGCGAGGGTTGAAAAATGAAAAGTTTATGGCTTGGGTATAGGTGTCTATACCTAAAAGCGGTGTATATTTGAGATCAATGCTTAAGTAAGTAATCAGAGCTATGGCAAGTCAAAAAGAAAAGTAAGCAAAGCTATGGGCTTATAATCGGCAAGCCTGCGGCCTCTATCTCAAATAGGTTTGCCCTTGGGCTTGCATTTGCATTTGTCGCACTTCAGGAAACTCAAGCTCTTGTCCATTTTCGTTGTTGTCACTGCTCTGAATCTGATCAAGCTACGGTGGTCAAACGCGTACAGTAGGAGGTGGTGGTCTGATTGGTTGTCTGCGACGGTTCTACAATACAAGAAAGGGTCAAACACACTCGGCGGAAGCTGAATACTTCCATATTCGATAGGGAGTTAGTAATAACAGTAAATATACTGTCAGCAAGATTCGGAAAATTAAGAGAACTCCATCTATGCATCAACCTTTTAATTTTCTTGGAAACATCAACTTTACGCATGAATTGTGAGAAATTCTTACTTAAACCATCAATACCATAGTTGAGTGTATCAAGCCAATTAAAATTTAATATTTTTATTGATTTTTGTGAAATTAATTATGTAGCACAATTATCTATAAAAATACTAAATCATAATTAGTTTGGTACACCTAACAAGATGCCCATAATTTAGGCAAAAATTTCTCATGCATTATAAGTAAAGTAGATGTTGATTTTGTTAAATGGTAACTGGACCATACTGGCTCATCACTTATTTTCACGCGTAGTCAGGTTTAGGAGCAGTGAACCTAATCGGACTGACTGAATATCGACTTATTTGGGCCTCTACCAAGCCCATCACTAGATCGATTCATGGAAATTAAGGTCAAACCATTCAGGTCACATGCGAGAACTTGACTGGCCTGATAGGCATTTCACACGTGACCAAAATACTTGAACTCGATTAACCATAACAGTCTAGTTGCTAATTGTTAAACTAAGAATAGTCATTAACAAGTTAGAGCCTTAATGATCAAGCATAACCAACACCCCAACGTTTGAATGCCTTAATTGTTTTATGGCAAGCAGATGCTAGAAGTCCAGCCTCCAAGATCCTTCTTAAGTTTGGTTGGCAATCTGAGCCAAGCATGTTCCGCTTTGCACACTAAACTCTTGAACCTACCATCTTAGTTTTCATTTGACCAATCTAGATCCACAGTTGTCCTCGTTGCTACCTTTCTCATAAGTCTCCAGTAAACCTCCCTAGTTCTCCTCCCTAAGTCCAGGTCAATGTCTGAAACAACTAACTTATTAGACATTTGATGGAATAATATTTGCTACATAATGTACACAATCTACACTAATGACATGTTTATTTTTTAGCCTAAATATTCTTGAAGTTCGCTTATTTACCTCTAGTTAACATCATATGTAGTTTTGCCATCAAGGCTTATGGTTTAGTGGTCACTCAAGTAAGTGTTTCTCCTCCTCTATTCAAACCCTAAATGTAACCTCCCCAAAAAAATATTGTGTAATTTTGGAGTCTATTCTATATACTAGTATTTATAAAATAGGATTCTACTTCTTTACTCATCAAATTCAATTTATCAGTTTCTAAAACTCTAATACTTTTTACTAATTATAAAAACAAGTTAATTAAAGTTGCTACAAATAGATTAGTAGTTAGGGGTTTAAGTAATTTATAATAGATCATAAATTTATACCTCTATTTACCATTTTAAAAAATAATTTATTAAAAAAGATCCATCAAAATAAAGGTAAAATAGAGTTTTTTCTTTTTTTAGGTACCCAAAATCTGGACAAAGTCCATTTATATACCATAGATTGTTTGGGCGACAGTCGTCCAACCAAGACAGCTAGGCCAAAATCCTTTTCGCTGTAGCTCCTTATGGGCTTTGCATATATTCAATTACCCTTCAGTGAGCTCCACAACTAGAGAAGTCTCGCCCACAGTTTGAAAGGGATTTTTTTCTTTTGGAGGGAGACAGAAGGTCTAAAATCAATAAGAGTATGATGACATTATTATGTGCTTGACTGTGAATTTAGGTGTGTAAATCATAGTAATATGAAAATACCTATATTTTTTTTCTGAAGTATAAATATCTATTTTTTTTTTTAAGATTATGAGGTGTTCACATCCAACGGTTTAGGTGAGGATTGTGGAATAATCTCTATTTGGGGTGTTTGCGGGCTCTTATCACAAGGTGCTTCTATTGCATTTTAAATTATTACACTGCAGGTAAAGTCTATTCACATCAAATTCAATTTGTAAGCTAATTAAGCTACATCTTTTGGTTAAAAACACCTTGGATCAATCACAAATAAGAGCATCCTAAAAGTCTAGAGATAAATAATATGTATGATTTTAATATTTAAAAAACAGTTAACCAGCGAAATTATATTTTTTTATGTTAATTATCATAACTAACGGGAAATTTCCCAATATATTATACAATATAATGGAAATATTGGCAAGTCTTTTGTGTTTTTTCTTTTTTATTTTAATGAATGGATATGGATACTTATTACTTATTATATTGCTACCATTTAGAGTATTGAAAAAAGAAGGTCATATCCATCCCCAACTCAGAATTACATGAGTAATTTGTTAAAAAACAAAAAAAAACAGTAAATTCATTATGAATTATGATATGAATTCGGCTGTCAATCATAGTCATCTTGAATAACCTTTACAAATGAATTTTAAAATTTTGTTGTTTATGCAGTTATTATATCTACCATAAATGAATACAATATGGTATAATTTTCACCTTTGTTTTTCATGATTTTTAAAATAATGTTATTATCAATAAATTGTTTAAAATACCAATTATTATTATTATTATTGGGTAAGCAATTATTAGGCGGTGATCAGAATCCTAGATCACAAATGAGCAGATGGTCCGAAACTTCGTGTGGTGCTTGCGAGCAAACCCATAAAAAACCCAACTCTCTCACTTTCAATCAAAAGTTATTCTAAAGCAAATAAGCAACTAAGCCCCAATCTATGATATATATAATATGGTAATGCAAGTAGACCACGTTTTACACCAATAAAAAGCTTCCTTAATTGGTCGCTAAATCTGGACAGTAGGGGACACACCTGCAAAGAGACTACCTGTTTATGCATTGTTTAAAGCAACAAGATGGCCCTGTGATGCTCACAACAAGGCACACTACCTAGCAAGTATTCTTTCTATTACACGGGTATTTTTAAATTCAAGTGAAATTTAAAAATATACATTAAAATAAAAAAATATTTAAAATTATAAATGAGATATGTTTAATTAATTTAAGTAAAATTTTAAAAATATATATTAAAAAACATTTAAAAATATAAAAGGATATATAAAATTATTTTTTAAAAAATGAATTTAAAATGTAAAAGAATATAGGTTAAGAATGGCATATGTCATTTTTTGAAAAATAATACACTAAAAAATTAAGTCATTTTCAAAAGAGGTAAGAATAGATTAATTTAATGTGAGCCTTCCCGGTATTTGAGGTCTATGAATAATCATTGAATTTGAATAAAGAGTTCAATGGAGAAAAGAAAGAATTGTTACAAGGGAAAAGAAAATTCGAACAAAATATGATAATCATTGTTTCATGCTCCAAATAATGACATAGAAACCTTTCATCATTTGAAGGATCAAGAAACGAAATGATTGGGTTAATGTAAGCCAACGTTGATGCTATAAATAAAGAAATCAGATACCCCCAGATCATGAAATTTATAAATAATCATTGCACCATCATGTGCCATAATACATATTCTCTGCCATTCCTCCATTTTTATATAAAACCTTTACCATCCCCATCCGAAGCATGCTTTTAAGCAAATATCATATCCCAAATCCATTCGACCGATCTTCCTGTTTCCGATTATAACCTCCAATCCATGCTCGGGTAAGGTTTTTTAGAATAATCAAGCATGGGCATTAATGTCCATTGGAGCACTTGTTCTGTTTATAATTTCAGTATTTCACTACACGAGAAAGAGCCCCTACATCCACCGCACGTGCAAACCACCAGGTACTGAACATCGATTAACGATATAACCCAACCAAGTAAACGATTCGTTTAACCGTTAATCACATGGTTACCAGCTCAGCCGGTCACATGGCCAGGTCTTTAAAATGCTCATCATATATCTTAAGCCAAGTTGGCTTTGCAATTGTTCCTTGAAGGTGGTTGCACGTGCACTTGTGGAGAATCTCACAAACTAAGAGACCCCAATTATTTAGTGTTTAATCTGACGGCTTGGAGAACCCGTTCTGTCAGGAGCATGACCGACTATGCCGGTTAAGAAAGTGGGAGGAATCTGAGAAGAGGGAGAAAAGCGAAGAAAAAACGAGGATCATGATTTAGGGGAATCATCTACTTACCATTATAAGAAAAGCAAGATATAACGAGGATCATGATTTAGGGGAAGTGAGGTTTGACCGTGGACCAGATCAAGCAAAAAACCAAAGCAGCTTTGACCAAAAGTGCACGTGGGATAGACATTCTACACGTGTGCTTCGCTGTCCGTCGGCACCAACTGGACATGGAGAATGGTGCGCCAAGTAGGATCCACGTGGGTTGCCCACAGCTCGAGGTGAGAAACAGAACACTGCCTTTGCAACCATGCAAACACTCTGCTTTCTTTCTATATATAATGCCTTTTGTTTTTGGCCTATCATTATTGATGCTTTTTATTAAATAAATAAATTTCAGTTTTAAGAGAAGAAAAGAAACTAAAAATAAACTTTGGATCAACATAGAAGAATTACTTTACTTGAATGTACCTGCAAGTTAAAGTGGATATGTGCATCTTGAGATCGTCCAGAAAAGAACTTATTTTTAGTTAATGCAAAAATAATTAGTTGATGATACCTTACCACGTAACCAAAATAAAAATAAATAAATAAAAGTTAAAGTGCAAATAAAGTGAGTGGGATTCAATTTCGAAATCAAGTAATATCCTATGAAACAAAGTACTACTTAAGTCATAACCCATGAGTAATTTTTTTACATATAAATAAACTTGTTATATCTCTGAGTATTAATAATAATTATTTTTAGTACTTTTTTTTCGTTTAAATAGGTAAAATTTTAAGTATATCAATTGGTTCAAGTGATAAACTCATTTGAATTTAATATCGGATATTATTTTTATTAAAGATCAGATGGATGAGAGTTTAAAAAAATTCGCTTATTATCTAACACGTATTCATAAACTAAGCAAATAAATTTTCGCATTAAGAAAAAACACTTCTTTCTCGATTTATTGCGAGTGTAATATTTACGATCTAATTGTGACTTAAATTATAAAAAAAAAACACATATATTTGAACCTCAATTTTTAAATTCTATCATGGACTCTTTTTATCCATTTTATCCACAACACTGCATTGTGGCACGAAAATGCGAGTATATGAATAGAGATAAGACAACTCTCCATGAAGACAGACAATTACCAAATAAGCAACATCATCTGTTTGCAAAAGGGTGGGGAAAAAACACCACCATCATTCCTCTACCTTACAACTTAATTAATGCACTCCAATAATTTTTTTTCCTGATTAAAAAGAAGAATGATGTGATAAGTTATATAATGATTAAGGGGGAGAAAGAGAGGAGGGTGGTGGTTGGTGTAATCTATTCAATATTCATTGTTGAAGCGTGATCAACTTTGACAACGAATATAACTATTAAATAATAAAGTCATATTTGTAAAAACATTGTAATTGGTGTTCACATGTAGTTGTTGAAGATGCTGACTAGATTGCGATATTTTTATGATATGAAAAACCACAAATTCTTGGCCCTTCGAGATAAACATTGATGATACTATATAATGTAAGTTGACACTCCCTATCGTGATTTGGTTGCCCTAAGTCAATTTGCATATTTCTTTGACAAATTTATGTTATTATTGAAATGCTATATATGAATTGTTTTCATAATATCTCTGCTTTGACTCTCTCTCTCTCTCTCTCTCTCTCTCTCGTCATGATAGGATTTACGATAAATAGTAGATACATACTTTAGAAAACAAAGCATGCACGAAAAGATTGCATATCACTGGATATTTGACAAATACTGATCGCTTACTTTAGTTTTTTTCCAAACTCATTTTTTATTGTCATAATTTGTAACTCATTTATTTAGTGTCATAATTTGAAAATCATTTTTTAGTGTCATATGATTTGCAACTAGATTTTAGCGTATAATTTCTAACCATGCACTAGAAGATCGATGATACCAAAGTTGATGTTAAGTGCACTTTTTCTCCATGATATCATAACATTAAGTGTTCGTTCGGATATGTATTTAAAAAAAAATTGGTTAAGTTAATTTTATTATATTTTAATGTCATTGGATGGTTTTTTTAAAGTACTATAAAACATTTTTAATCTTTTCAGCTAAATTTTTGTGCGTATGAAATAAATACTTTTTTAATAATATGGAGAAACTATTCAAGAATGAAATAATTATTTTTTAAATATTGAATTTGAACATAAAATACGTTTTACTTTTTAAAAGGTCTTTTTGAAAAATTCACATAAAAAGATATTGTTTTAAAAACTCATCCTAACTAACCTTAAATATAAAATAAATATATAATAAAACTGCCAAATTTCATTAGAAAACCATGAAGGTTATACTTTTTGGATACATCCAAGCATATATATATATATATATATATATATATATATATATATATATAGCTTTTAACATATAAATATTTATTGTTATTGTTTTTTATTGTTGAAGTTTTGGATACTGTTTGTTGCAAAATCTCTATGGTCCAAAACATATCATTGTTTATCAATGGCTTGTTTATTATAATGAAATTATAACAATAATAATCAATTTTTAAATAACAATTTCAAATTCAATCATAATACCTCTCATATTAAAAATACCATTATTTTTATTTTCTTATCATTTTATATTATTGTTGTTATGTACATATGTCTAAGGTTAGTCAGGGACAAGGTAGAAGAGGGTTTGCTTGGTTGCATGGTGATTGGTGTTGAGCTGATGTAATTCAAGTTATGTAGTCCTTGCCTTAAAAGCAGGTGATCAATAGTTTTCATGATGTCCAATTTTAAAAATAAATAAATAAATAAATAAGAAAATGGATTAGATTCCAACGCCAGATTCAGGAAATATTTGATGTAGAGATATATAAAGCTTAAAGAGAAGGTTGAAGAGAGAGAATTACATGTTATAGCCGGTTAAAATAACTTGTAGTGGATTGCTTATTCGGCAGAGCGTGGATTCCTCATTGAGAGTCCCATTATTATTTGAGTTTGAACTCTCTAATGGCTATGGTTATACTAATACAGTTGACAATATGGAGATTCTTTTTTTTTTTAGTACAGGATATGGAGATTCCTTTTTCGGCTAGGTACGAATGTGGAGATGAAAGAATGGACTTATATATAAAGACGTTGCTTGGTGAAGGATATTATAGAACTATTTTGTTTGAGTTTATGGATAAATTATTTTTTTATGTGATAATATTTATATATAATTTTAAGTATATATAAAAATTATTAATTAAAATGTATAAATTTTTTATATGTATAATTATTTAAAAAATAATAATTTAATTTTTATATAAATTTAAGTATTATTAATTAAATTTAATCTTTTAATTTTAGTTATTAATTTATTTTAATAATAAATTAATAATTAATTTTACTTAATTCATCCATGAATTATTCTAAAAGTAGTTCATATTAAAATTCTACACGTCGCCCATGGTAATGGAAAGATGGAATAGAAAAGAAGAATCAATAATTTACCATGGCTGTGACAGAAGTAAAAGTAAAAGAGAGATGTAAGTGTGATTGGTAGGACAGATGAAATCGAAACGAGATTCTTACGACGAAGACATGACTAAGTGAGTAATTGAGGTGTGAAGTCTAATCTGTTGTGTATGTGTGTGGTGGTCCCACCAGAGAGAGAAGTAAAGAACTGAAATTGTAGCACCAATTGCCCACAACCAATCATTGAAAAGCTGAAGCCATCCAAAACAGGGGCAACATGGCCATTTTCCCTATCTCCGCATATATCTCGAAACAGCAAAGCCAATGAATGAACACCAGGGTCCGGAATTCACGTGCGAATCACATGATGTACGGAGCCAACGAAGAAAGATTGGGCCCATATTTGGATTGTCGTTTAACCATGAGTTCCAATTATTGGGTGCCTGATGACAAGACATGCTATTTCAGCCAAAAGCCTTTTTTTTTCTTAAAAAGAAAATGATACTATAAATAAACATAAGAAGAATTTATTTTATTCATTTTGAAGTTCCTGTCTTCTTAAAGTCGTCTTCTTTTTTTTTTTTTATGAAAATGATTGAATATTATAATAAGTATTTGCTACCTCAAACATCAAACGATAACTTAGGCAAACAGATGTCATCTAAATTCAAATTGTAAAAACTTTTTGTTCAATAAGCATTTTATTTTGTATTTTTTAAAAATATTGAATTATTCTTTATATTTGATATTTGATTAGAGTTTATTTTATGAATAAGATGGTTCAAACAAAAAGGAAAAATGATGTCAAATAAAAAGAAGGAAAAAAGCGAGGAAACACAAGTGGGAGGGGACCTACTTCACGTGGAAATCACATGGAGAATGAGCCTCGTACGGGGAATAGTAAGAGGAGGAGGAGAGGATGTTTATAGGGTGGAAAAGGTTGGAGAGTGGGAAGAGGATTCATGATGCGTGGTTTTGTCGGGTAGTGGCGTTAGGTATGTGTGCACAGCCCCAGCCCCAAGCCCAATACGAGGGGACACGTGGGACAGCTAGCACGCACTCGTGGGGACACTCTTAATCATCACCCGACATCTTGTCTCTCACCACTGTGGTCCCCATCCCTTATTTTTTGCAATTATTAATCACTTTAATCTATGCAACACCTCTTCATTTATTGTCGGAGTGTTTTAATAAGTGTATTAATGATATTTATTAAAAAATTTAAAATAAAAAATCTTGCATGAATTTTTTTATATTTTAATATATTAAATTTTTTATAAAAAAATATTTTAAAATTTTAATAAATACCTTTAAGACACTTTTTAATAAAATTCTTTATTATTTATCAAATTAAAACCCCATCATTGCTCATGTAATTCGGGTTCAGAAACATCATTCCCCTCCTTGTTTATTAGTGCAGATGCGCAGGAGGAATGGAGTTGGGTCTAACCGCAAGATTTGCGAAATACACCCAAAAAATCGAAGAAAAAAACTAATCTGACTTCCTCAAAAAATTACAATTACCGTAGTCAATATAATGATGATATTATTAGTGTGTTTGAAATGTATAAAAATAGAAATAATTTAATTTGATATGATTTGAGTTAAAAATTAAATTTTGTATTTAAATTTTTTTAAGAAAATAAAATTTAAATTGATTTAATAATCAAATTTTATATTTAGAATTTATTAAAATAAAAATTAAATTAATTTAATTTTATTATTTTACATTGTAAATTTTATGAGAGGTAGTTAGAGATAATTTTTAAGAATAAAAATAATTTATTTATTTTAAATCAAATCAAATCTTAATAAATTCTATCAAATTTAATGAAATTTTTAAAATAAAAAAAATCATAAATTTTATAAATTATATTATTTCATATTTTTTACATTTTAAATATAAAATTTAATTAAATTATTTCTTAATTTTTTACATTTTAAACACATTATATATAATATTAATCAATGACCACTCAATCATGCATTTCAAGTTTTCAACCCATTTGGCCCAAGAATTTTGTTTGTCTTAATGATATGTTTGGTATTCCATTTTTGAAGATAAAGCAAACGAAAAAGAGAAGGATTAAGTTATGCTTTTATTTTGTATGACTTCAACAAATGAGAGCAAGAAATTTAGAAAGATTTTACATTTATGTGTCTTACTATTTTCTCACCATTTTCCTATTAAATGAATAGGAAGAAAAGGGAAAATTTTTATGAGCCCCATAAAAATTTACATATATTTTTCATTCACTTATATATATTTTTATTATTTCCTTATAAAATAAAATAAAAAGTTTAATTTCTTTTCTATTAGTTGATATCAAATAAGGAGAGTAATAATTTCTTCACATTGTTTTCCTTTCTTTTTCTTTTTTATTATGTTCCTTTTCTTGCTTTTTCTTTAATGATACCAATCAGTTCCTAACTATATTTTTTCATTTAATAGAAAAATGTATTTTTCTATTAATAAACATATTCCTTACACACCATATTTATGAATAATTTCTTTAATCAGAAGTAGTAGATTTAATAAATTTTAACCAATAATTAACTAACACATGCCAATACTCTAAAAATTTTAAGTAGTAATTAACTCACACACGTTAACATAATACAATCTACAAGCAACACATACATACCAATAAACCCTCATTACATCTCAGGATGGTAGAGGCCATTTGCTCAACTTTTTTGCTCAAATAACTTCAAAGAATTGAGGGCAAAATTAGATCACAAATCTTTGTATTCATCTGCAAAAAATTTTATAAATTGAGTTAACTTACACCTTTTGTGAAGAAATTTATATTATAAAATATGCGATTAAATAGCGATTGGTCAAGAATTCAAGATGGAAAACTTTGTGATAGGGAAAATTAATGGTAAGGACTATAAAAGAGTAAAATTTAATTTAAAATGACAAGAATTTCATGTAACAAATGATTACTCTTTAGTCATTTAGTAATAAAAAATGATCACTCACAAATTTTATCTTAATTTCATAAAGTTTTACATATAGAACTTCATGTAAAATTGTTAGACACTCAATAATAATAAATAATTATTTAATAAAAAATAATAGTTACTCATATATTCATTTTTAATTTTATAAAACTTCATATATAGAACTTTATTTAAAACTATTAACTACTTAATATTAACATATGACAATTCAATAAAAGGTAATGACTAATCACAAATTTTTTATTAATTTTATTTACAAGTATTTTTTTTATCAAAAGTAATAAATTTAAAAAAATTTAACCAATAATTAACTTACACATGTCAATACTTTAAATATTTTAACTAATAATTAACCCACACCCTTTAATATAGTACACTCACCAAGCATCACATATACATTAATAAGGATGGGAGAGGCCACTTGGTTAATTTTTTTGCTCAAAAGACTCTAAAGAAGTGAAGGTAAAATTAGATATTAAATCTTTATATTTATCTAGAAAAACTTTATAATTAAGTTAACTGAAACCTTTATAAAGAAATTTATATTACGAAATTTGCGGTTAAATACCGATTGGTCAAGAATTCAAGATGGAAAACTTTGTGATAGAAAATATAAGTTGTATGCAATTATGGTGTGATTGGGTCGGGAACCTTTTTGTCATTTTTGGAGGAAGGGTGTTGCTTGTAAATTCAATTGCTTTCATGGATAAAACCCAATGCGTAATGGATCAAATCGCAACTTGAGTACTCGTGGAAGATATGAATGGTAACCGAGGATACAGATGAACTTCACCTGAGAGTTGGGACTCATCTTTCAAAAGTGAAGTTCCCACATGCCACGGCTGGTGATCTGATCTCACGTGCATGCATTAGTGTCTATGTGGAGACATGAAAAATAATATTAAGGGTGTTTACGGATTCACTTGGTAGGGTTTTAAAGGGGAAAAGAAATTAATCTAATTCAATCAAATTTTTCATATTATAATTCAATTAATTTGATTTAAAATGTAAAATAGATTAAATGAAATTCAATTCAATCTAAATAAATTAATTTGAATTAGATTGATATTTTCATTTTTTATTATTTTTAAAATACAAATTCATCAAAATGCAGAAAATTTGATTTATTAAAATACAATAAATACAAGTTTAGATTTCTTTAATAAAATTTAATTTAAGATCTAAATGTAAGTCTAAAATAGTTATTAATATTATAACACATGTTCAAATTTAATGTCGATATTTTGATTACAAAAAATTAGGTAAAGAAACCTAATTTTTCGGGTCGGGTCACGGAAAGTAGTCACAAAAATGATCGCTCCAGCTGAATTAAAGGAAACTTTTGAAACTAAATAAGAAATTAGGTTTTATTTGGGGGTATAATGATAAAGTTTATAAATAAGTCATAATTTTAATTTTTTAAGTGAAAATTATTTTAATAACGTATATAACAAATTTTATTCTACTTATATAGAATTAATTTCCAAAATTAGTGTTATAAATCAACCAAGTTACTTAACTTTTTTATTTTTAGTTTATTTAGTTTTTTATTTTTATTTAATTTTAACTTTGGTCGGATTAATTTGATTTTGAACATTCACAGAAATTGTGGCGGGTGAAAGTTACGCGCTTCAAGAGAAGGGTGGGATAATGATGGGGAAGTAGTAGTACTGTTTAGTGAAGATGAAGAAGGGAGTTCAAATGATTGTGATGAGGAAGATGTCGGTGCGTGAAGGGACAGGATGACACCTACGATTTTGTTTGGGAAGAGGGACCCACGTGTGAACAGATTTTGTCAGATCGAAGGGGGTGTTGAAGCACGTGTCCAGCAGGCAGCCGTGTTGGTCCACGTGAGTTGGGAGGCTGGTTTATGTTCCACGCTTCCTTCATTATTTTCCGCAGCCCTCTCCCCCACGTGAACTCCACTCGCACTTGTCTCGTCCCTTGCTCCCTCTCTCTTTCTCTCAACTCACCACTCATCAAATTGCCTTGGCTATATGCTCTAATAAAACAGCTCGGTCGCTTGCTTCTGATAAGCGAAAACATGTGTTCAATATTCTATTCGTCCTATTAATTTCGTGCGATTTAAAATCAATTTAAATACGTTTTCATTTTAAAAATTAGATTTAGTTTTTTTTAGTCGAATTCAGATAATATTTTAAGTTGTTCTTATTTAATTTGATATTTTAAATTATTTTATATTTTATATATTTTTTATAATTAATTATAAATAATAAAATTTTAACTTAAATTAATAATTTTTGTATAACATAATAATATATTTATATTATTATTTATTATAAAATATACTTTAATTTTAGTTTCATTTATATAATTTTATAATTTAATTATATATAATATTTAAATTTATACATTATATTTATATATTAGGTTAATCTAATAATTATTGAGTCATAATTTGATTAGATTCAAGTCTAAAAAAATAGTCAAATCAAAATATCAGATTAAATTTGATTCAAGCTAAACCAGTTTCATTTCCATCCCTAATGTTTGGTTATTTAAAGTAGAGACCGAGAAAGATTGATGATTGTTGCAAGCCTGTTAAGTTTAGACATTGGAGAAAGAAAATATTTTTCACACATCACTTTTTATTTCTCATCATCATCTTAATATAAAGTGACAAAAGATAATAGAATTAGAGTATAAGAATATAATTTAATAAGATCAACTTAATATAATTTTGATAATAAGTATCTTAAAAATATTTATTAAGAAAGTTAAAATAAAATATTTAAATGAAAATAATATATTTAATGTATTAATTTTTTTAAAAAATTATTATTTATCTTATTTTAATTTTAATTTATTTAATAAATACTAGAAAAACGTTATATAATATTTTTCTTTTAAAATTATTGAATCGTATCCTAGTTGAATATTCTTGGATTGCTGTGTGAGTGTATATTTACGTAACCGAGACAACAACTTTTGACCGGCACTTCTTACACTGACGCTGAATCTTGTAACTGTGAGCAATACGCGCGGTAAATCAGAATCTTCTTCAAGAAGGAGCATCAGCCACGCGCGAGTTTGCGCCGGAGATGGGGAAGAAACAGATTAAGCTGGTTGTTGAGAGGGGGGAAAAAAAGGTTGAGAAAACGACGTTGTTGCCTGGGGAAGGACCTCGTTGTAAGTTGTAACCGCACGAAATGGGTGTCGCATAGGATAAGGGATAGCAGGGACCCAGTGAAGGACAAGCAAAATAAAATGAAGAGGTGACTGTTTGGTCCCAATCATGACCATTTGCTGTGTTGATTTGGACAACGGGTGAGGGCTGTAAAATGTAAAAACACAAGGGAAAGGGGTGATAATGTCCCTACCTGGGACATTTGACCTCAGCCGTTGATGTAGGGCGTTGCGTTTTCAGTAGGGGGAGACTTCAGGTGCGAGCTGGCCCGCTGGGTTAAATGCTCAATATTTCTTGCGATTTGCCACCAGACAGTAGACATTATGGAATGGAACCAAGTGATTTTAATTTGGGATGGGTGGATTGACCAATTAAGGAATTTTAGGGCAATTTTTTTTTTCTATTTTTCTCCCAAACAGCTTCAAATTCTTCTTTTCATTGTAAAAGTTGAACACTTTTGTTAATATTCAAATTGCAATTATGAGTACCTCACACTTTCAAATACATACTGACATTCATAAATGAAAATATAAGAGATTCCGTGTCAATATTAATTGATGACCTTCTTTTTGTGCTCACTAATTGATGACTTTGACTAGTAGACCAAATTTGTTTAACTTGATTAAGTAAAACATAAAAAAAATTAATAACTAAAAATTTATATGTATTTGGAAAACATTTTACTAAAAAATTATGAATCCAATATGAAAAGCAATAAGTATGAAAGATCACGTGTTAATTGAAATAATTTTATTTTTTTACTTATTTTTTCTTATATTATTTTTATTTTTTTTAATATTATTTATCATACATATTTTTTAATTATTTGTTCTCACTAAATTATATATTTTAAAAAAAATATAAACAATATTTTTAAAAGAAATATATAATTAACTTTTTCTTAATTAAAAAGCCAAATTTATGATCCTTGTAGCAAAATCTTTAAAAAAAAGGAAAAAACAGTATCTTTATCCAATATAGAAAACGAGTACAACTCTTCCTCATTTTATTAATAGATAAGGGTGAAAATAAATTAAGTGACTTATCGAGAGTCTTATGACTTAATCTATTTAAGACTTAGTCTAGTTTGATTTGTTTAATAAAAAAGTTAAGTTAAAGTATTTTAAAAAAATTATTTAGTTAAATAGATTAGGTTTTAGATTTTTAAAAAAGTATTTTAGACTTAATAAGTCAACCTGTTTAATTATATATTATTATTTTATATATTATGAAATTTTAATATTTATATAATATAATTAATTTAATAAATAATATAATATTTTTCAAAAATTTAAATTTATTAGCCTATATAAAAATTTAAGCATATAAACCTATCTCATTAGTTTATTTAGAAGTAGGTCTATTAACATATTTAAATACTTTATTACAAAGTAAACATTTAAATAGACTTTTAAGTCAAACTAAATTTTTAAAAAAGTCAGGCTATACTTTAAAAATTAGCCTATATCAAGTAAATATATCAGGTTCAGGTATTGTATTTGAGAAATAAGCTAAAGTTATTTAAGGTAAAGTTTGACTTCTCTTAATCCATTTTCACCCCTATAGATGGATGGTGGGTAAGAAATAAAAAAAAAACTATTATTTTTATAAATAGATGAAATGAGAAACCTATAAATTTTAACTAATAAGTGACTTACACATTGAAGAGGATGAAGGCGAAAATTGATTCATAATCCTTGTTTTTACATGCAAATGACTTTACTAGTTAAGTTAATTGATATACAAAAGAAAATGATTTAACTCTTCTAAAGTGTGAGATGCACTTCCGTGCTTTAGAGAGTAAAATGTGAGATTTAAAATTGAAGCATAAAGAAGATATTACTCCATCAATTTCCTTTTATTTGTCACTTTTGAAAATTAACAAAACACTATTTTTCTTCAATTTTATCCTTATTCATTGCTGTATCTTTCATGTGGTATTAAATTAGTGTTCAATTATCAAAGTAAAAGAAAAAATATTACAAGAGATAAAATTAATAAGGTGATAATGTTTTTAAATCTTCAATAAAAGAATAATTTTGTAAAATATGATTATTTTTAGTTAAAATCAAAGTCATTTAATAAATTTCTTAATTCTTGTGTATAAACTAAAAATGACCATTATCTAAAAATAAATAGATTATTATTTTCTTATGCTGACTTTTGTTTTTTACAATAAAAATATTATTGGGTAAACTTTGATGTATGTAAGTAGAAAAATTAATTTAAATTTATCTATCAATTATCTTTAAAACACTTGTTAAAATAGATTTCTTAATAAATGTATTAAAAAGACTTATTTTAACAAAACTTAATTATTTGTGCCGTTACCCGTTACTCGTTAGGCTTCCAGTGCGAGCAAAAGTGTGAAGTAAAGTAAGAAAGGCGTTATCCGTTTACCAAATGGTCAAAGGTAAGGAGGGTGAGAATTCGACCATGGAGTAAATGAGAGGAGGAGAGAGAAAGCAAAGTTGTATTATTTGTGGGGCAAAACCCATGATTCATTTCAGATAATTGGGCTTCCTGACATAAAGTCATGATTGAACTCACCACTCCCACCTCTTTTCTCTCCTTTTATAAAACCCCCCACACGGCCTCTCCCCTCCATAAACATCCCAAATCTCTCTCTCTTTCTCCATAGAAAAGCTCACTCTCTTTCAGTCCTTCTCTTCTCTCCAAAATTTTTCTGCCTAGTAGCTTCAAAACTCAGTCTTGGAGTACACACAAGTTCCTTGAAAAGCAAAAGGCTTTAGTTTCTGTCTTGTCTTACAAGGGTTAGAGATGACGGTTGAAAAGGAAGATTTGGGTTTGAGCCTAAGCTTGAGCTTCCCTCAGAACCCCCCAAATCCTCTGCATCTCAATCTCATGTCGTCTTCTACTTATTCCTCTTCTCCTTCTGGGTGCAATCCTCAGAAACCCTCTTGGAACGAGCCTTTCACATCTTCAGGTGTGTATTATTCGATTCTCCAGATGTTATTCCCCCCCCTCCCTCCCTCCCTTGGATTCTCAATTTGCATGTTTGTTTTCAGATCTGGTCCATTTTTTCTTTTATTTCTTTATGTGTTTCCTTTTTATCTTTCTTTTCTCTTTTACTTCAACCTGAGTGGCTTGCTTATTTTTCAAAAAAAACAAGCGCACCTGAGTGGAATAATTTCAACCTTTTTCTCTTTTGGCTCTTGCTTTTCATTTTCGATATCTCTTACGCAATTTAACAATCATTTTCACTGCCTTTTTTATTTATGCTCATTCAAAGCTTCCTATATTTCCCCCTTTTCACTCTATATTTTAATATTAGTGAGTTTGTTCAATCCCACCGATTATTATTATTATTTTTTCTTTACTGAAAGTAAAACCACTGATCTAATCAAGTACATACACTAAATGCAACTTTGCATGCAGATCGAGATTCCGAAACATGCAGAGGCGAAGCTCGATCATTCCTCCGCGGAATTGATGTGAACCGGTTGCCATCTGGGGTTGATTGTGAAGAGGAGGCAGGTGTTTCATCTCCAAACAGCACGGTTTCAAGCGTGAGCGGTAAGCGAAGCGAGAGGGAGGCCAATGGGGAAGACCATGACATGGACAGAGCTTGTTCCAGAGGGATCAGTGACGAAGAAGACGGCGAAACCTCCAGGAAAAAGCTCAGGCTTTCTAAAGACCAATCAGCTATTTTGGAAGAGAGCTTCAAAGAGCACAACACTCTTAACCCCGTAAGTCCCACTCCCACCCATGCACCCAGTCTGTTTCTAAACTCAAAACACATCCTGATTTCGGTTTTTTTTAGCTCACCAATGTGTTTGCTGGTTAATGTTTGCAGAAGCAAAAGTTGGCACTGGCAAAGCAGCTGGGCCTTCGAGCAAGACAAGTAGAGGTGTGGTTCCAGAACAGAAGGGCAAGGTTGGTTTGTTTATTTCACTAATCTGTTGTGTAGTTTTTCACCTGATCCGTGAAGGATTGTAAAAAATTTACGGTTTGTGAAACTGAGATTTGTTAATTTCAGGACCAAGTTGAAGCAAACTGAGGTGGACTGCGAGTTCTTGAAAAGGTGCTGCGAGAATCTGACGGAGGAAAACAGGAGGTTGCAGAAGGAAGTTCAGGAGCTTAGAGCACTGAAACTTTCCCCGCAATTCTACATGCAGATGACCCCACCTACAACCCTCACCATGTGCCCATCTTGTGAGCGTGTCGCTGTTCCACCATCCGCCGTTGATGCTGCCACGCGTCACCATCCTATGGCCCCAACTCACCCTCGGCCCATCCCCATTGGCCCATGGGCCACAGCTGCTGCTCCCATTCCACACAGGCCCTTCGATGCCTTCCGTCCCAGATCGTGACGTGTACGACTGAGGAAAAGGGTACCCGAAAGAAATGAGAAAATTTGGGAGGAAAAAAAAAAAAAAGAAACAAGAGAAAAACGGTTGTAATAGTGTTCCCATGAATTCTGTGTTCAAAGTGCGGTCTAAGATATGGTGGTTAGAAAAAAATGATTTGGTGGGTCTCCTATGTCTTGTACCAATTTGACCCATCATCTTCTTTTGGTTTTGGCAGGCGTGACCTATTCTAGATAGGATGTTTTAGTTTCTACTAATTCTTACTTTTCCCCCCTCCCCATTTCTCATGATGAAACATAGACTTCGTGTAAAGTGCAATTGTCTAATTAAGTAATTATCATATAGCTTTCTTATGTTAGCAGATTTTGTTCTCTAATCTAAAAGTCAAATTTATATTTGGGTTGATTGCTTTTGGAATGCACATATATCTGTAAGTGTTCAAAATATCCTTGTTTGATTTTGAAGATGCGGGGATCCGAAAGGACTAATTACGGGTTATGGGTGCGATTTGTCAAAAGAAAAATGAAATAAAATTTTTTAATAAGGGTTGTCCTAAATGACCAAACAGCAGTTTAAGAATTAATGACCCCAAATGATGATGCTTGCTAATTGTAAAAGGGCAGAGAACCTTTTTTTCCATGGATTATGTGAGCATTGACCGGTTTCTAAGACTTACATGTTTGTTTTATTGAATTGCCGTCTCCCTCCCCATAGCCATAGAATGCAAACGTGTGCTGAGGTAATTAATCTTTGGAACCTTGTTTTTCTTTCATAGCTTGTCTGTGTCTTCTTTTTATTTTTGTTTCTTCTTCCCCTCTATTTCTTTTCTCTTCTTCTCACAGACTCGGGCACACACGGATTCAAAGCATTATATTTAATTAATATGCAATATAGCGTAACAAGAAAAACTTCTATTAATACAAGTGCGTATTTACTAGTATTAACAACTATAATAACCAGTGCAAGGAACCACTTTACAGAATCCAAAAAAGGAAAAAATAAATCCAACGTATAAATAAATGTCAATAAGAGCTAAGCAATGAAAATAGTATATATCTCTCAAGAGGTGGCAACTAGATGGAGTAATGAATTTTGAATTAAATTATAATGAACGGATAATTTATAATCCATTTTATTAAAATCATCTAACTCATCTATAACTTATTTTAATGAATGGATATTTAATCCAACCATTAATTTAATATAATGTTTTATATGTTTCAATGAAGTTTGTATATGTTTTTAAAAAAGAAAAAAAATTATGTGATTAAATTGAATATAAGAGAAAAAAATAATTTCAGTATCGCACCGTCGAAAGTTGAAACTCTGCTTGTGTATTATTAAGTACTTACAAATTGGCTAAATTTTTCAAACATTGTTTCCTATATCACAAAGAAAATTGTTGAAATTCAAATTATATACTACGATTCATGGCAGACTTCTTCGTGGACTTGGAATGGATTGTTAGAAACATATTCAAAGTAAATGGCAATTGCATTCCAAAGTTCTTGCTTGGTGGATTCGTAAAAAATACTTTCAAACCTTCCTTCTGACTATTTGAAACAAGTTCGTTTCATCATTTGGCGCATCTAGAAAGGCAGGGACTATCTGATTTTCAACCAAAAGACAAAAGTCTTAGCCAACAATGGGCCTGTTGTTTGCTTCAACCATTGGTACAACTAATAAGGATAAATTATGTCAATTAAGTTTGTTAGAATTTGAATTTTACTAGAATTGTTAGTACATTATCTGTAAGTACTTTTATAAGTGTCCGTTGAGTTTAGAGACTAGCCATGAATTTAGAATGAGAAAATCACCCCGATCTTAAATTTTATATTCAAGAAAAAGAGAAGTCTTAGAATGAGCAATCGCTTTTAAACAAGAGCTTGTGGTTGTCCGATTAGAATGAGAAATGCTCATAGTCTGACTATGCCTAATGTCTAACTACTCAACTGTTATATTTGTTTGTTTTTCGCTCTTTTGGCACACAACCAGTTTATATTTCTTATTTATAGGTTTTTTGATTGGGTCTATTATAAAATGCTTTTACATTTGCTGGGAAAAAAATGACACGTTACCCTGAGGCCATGTAATTTTGGTCAATCCTTGGAAGTTGTAATTCAAAGCTCAATTATTCATGAATTGAGACTTAACCACGCATTATATCTTCTCTTTCACTTTTAGGTCAATCCTTGTAGTTTAAAGCTCAATTATGTGGAATTCGGAGAACAAACAATCCGTGGTAAACGGCGGAAAAGAAGGAATAAATGCGACACCTATCCGTTGATGCACTCATTAGTAGCGGTTAAGACTATATATCAGCATACAGAATGGCCGGGGACCGTGGGTTATCTGCAATCCTCTCATGGCATGTATTTGCACATCCAAATTGGTCCGAAGACAATAGTCCTAAAATAAAAATGTTCCATCAACAGAAATAGAAGTCCAAGGTAACACAGGGAAGCCGATAATGGCAATACTCTGACTTTTTATACGCTTAGATATCACTGTTATGCATTCATAAGTTGGAACCTCATGGCAAAGTAGGGCCACAAATGTAAGCAGATAAAGGAGAATGATTCTCTGTTTTATTTGCTTTGTTTATAATAATTTCTGGTTGGTGTCTCCAAAATGACCAGATTTTTAAGAAATGTTATTTTTCCTGATCACGATGATACGATTCAAATAAAATCATCCAGATAAAACTACATATATATAATCATAACAAAATGCTGATACTCTACGAGAAAATGTCCATTTTATTCACTTTATATCTTCATAGCTCCCGAATTCTGTAATGTTCGTACTCCAAAATTCATGAAAAAAAGGGGACGGAGGGGGTATCCAAGTGTCACCTTGACTTAGAAGAATGCTGCCTTGCTTTGTATAGAGAAGCATAATTTTAAAATTCTTATCATGCTAGAACTTTCACTGTAAAGCGTAATTTCGTTTTGAGAACAATGGCAAACAAATCTCTGATGCAAGCAGCCCAAAGGAGAGGAAATAAGAATAATAAAAGTATAGTTACTTTATTTTATTTTTGTTCCAATGAAGGTGCTTCCATAGTAAAAATCAAACCATCAAGAAGCACAAAAGACCAGGATGATGCAAATTGAATCACAAGCTCAATGGCAAAGCCTTTCTGCACAGAACACTAAAGCATCGAATAGTCACACTCATCCGAAGAAAATAAATGTCTTATGATTGGGCCGGCCAGCCCATTTTGCTAGCTCTAGAAAAAATGTCTTATGATCACCATCAGAGTCGTTTTAAATTTTTACGGCTCCTGAAACTGTCTCATTTAAATGAGGACTCAAGTACTTTAATATGTTCATTCATTTTCAGAAAGTAACGAATCCTGTGACTGATTGACTGACTGGTGTATGCACCACAGGTAAATGGTAATGAGTAATGAGTAATTACTAATGAGCTTCTTCCAAATGGTCAAATACATGGCTAAATCATATCTTCCCCTGCAACAACATCAGAGCTTGAAAGTATAGCAAAGAAATTGAAGTTTTAGCAAAATAAATAGTTTAAATGCAGCTAATATAAGCGAATATCTGTGTATACCATAATTATAAATTTCTGGGCGGAAATAGGACACGAATCCAATCACAACCTTAAAACCGTGGAAAGAAAACATCCACTTAAAGTAGTAATTTACATCCCATTTAGTAACGAAATACCTAAGGATCTTCAAGATTACCATGAAGAATTTCTAGTTGTAATCCTCCATGCACTCCTCTTGATAGACTCAATTCTCTGAAGCCTGATTTGCTCTCTAAATTTGGCGATGAATTCATCTGCCTTCTTATCTACATCTGGTCCTTCATCACCGTTGCTGCTGGAAGAAGGTCTATCGGTTTTTGAACTTTCTCCATGAGGTGGACTTTCCCCACTGTATTTCTGAATGAATCTTCCACCAACCTCTTCATCCTCAGTTTCTGTGTCCTCATCAGATTCCACAACTACCTTGTCAAGAAAGCTTTCTTTCTCTTCCTCTGAAAATTCCATTGAAGCTGGCTCTGACACAAGAGGGACACTTGCATGCCCCATCAATTTGTCGGTTCTAAATGACATATGGCCTTTTGGCTTCACTTGTATTTCTGAATCAACTCTACCCATCAGTTCATCCCCACTGCTCCAGTTCAAGTCATTTCTCTCACTAGTACTGAAGCTTCGCTTCAATTCCTTATCAAAGGAAGCTCCTTGATTAAATGAACTAGACCTTGGTTTCATGGATATCGATTTTAGAAATAATGGTAGGGGTGGGGGAGGTGGAGGAGGAGATGGCTTGTAGAAGTCCTTCTTCTTCATCAAATCCTCTGCGTTCTTGGCAAGTGATTCTGATGAGAATGAAGGTGAAGGAGATAGCTCCTCAGGGGAAGAAAGAGATGGAAAAGGAGTCAGTTTCGATGAGGAAGATATGGAGGAATTGGGTCGTGATGAACGTGAAGTTTGGTCGTTCATAGAATGAGATTCTAGCATACTGAATTCAGATCGCCATGGGATGGGAGAAGGAAGCACAACGTTGTCCTTCATTTTGTCCTCAACTTTAGGACTGCCAGAACCTTCTAGTTCTCCATTTCTAGCTTTATTTGAATTACTTGAAAATCTTTTGGAGCATGATTTAGAGGTGGAGCTACTAGTACTAAGAGAGACACAGCTTGCGCTTGAAACATTTGTAGATTGAACAACACCAGGGTCATAAACACGAGATTTCAAACTTCTAACTGGCAAAAGTAAGGGCTTTTCGTCAAAATTTGAGTGCTGTGGAACCACAACAAATACCGGCTTATTCCTATGATATTGATTGCTCCAAGTTTGGACATGGATTTCATCAGATTCAGATGGGCTTTCATCCTCATCTTCGAAAAACGATGACACCTGTAGAAATCTAGAAACAACTAAGTGTGCATTATCAAACCTTGAGCTATTAATCTCTTTCTCTGTTTCATCGTTTCGATGACTGAACAGCCCGTAAGAGATAGCAATACCAACGAAAAGAAGGTGCAGGAGCTCCCAGTTTCTGGTGAGTAGAGATTGGTTGATGAATTCAGGAGCTTGTGATGGAAACAGTGGAAGAATAACTAACAAGATAGCAACTACGACAGCTTTGTACAGAAAATGATAACAAAATTTACTCGGGTCTTGTTGATTTTCCTGTTTGGTGCTCTGGATTGCACCTGTCATTGAAGAATGGAATGAAGCCTATGTGAGACGGTCTCGTGGGCACAGAATCTTTGGGTGAAGAAGGGGAGCAGACTTAGAAATTAAGGAAAATCACGAAGCTGAAACGAAGGCCATGGGAAGAAAAGTTGTGAGGAGCTGTGAGCAAATCTGAAGCTTTTGCCTTTTGTTTGCTTTACTCTGTTAAGGAAAATGCCATGCGTACTGCGTAGCATTGCCTTTATGCCATTTGCCATTGGTGCCTTTTTCGCCCTTTATTCTCTCCTCCATCAATCTTTGTACTTGCAGTGCTAACTGCTAAGCCTATATATATATACATATATAGGACGACATTCAGATCACCTAAACTATAACCGTAGACATCTTGCTAGTATCATCACCTAAGCTGAGTAGAGTGCAAGTAGCAAAAGTTGTTTGAATATGTAACCTTGGATTTACAGTGAAACTAGAAGGAGAAGATTGCATTATCTATCTTCGCGTTTGAACAACATGGAAAGGATTAGATGGGTTGAAGAAATTGTATCATGCTCTTTCTAGAAATTGTTTTATGTGTAATATTAATATGTGTAAGACAAGTATATAATAATGTCAGATCTAGAGAAAATACGTGTTTTATACTTAGATTTGAACTTCAAAACAAGCGAAGCTAAGAATAGTGAGTCAATGACCATACACGAGATAAAAGAAATGTCTCCTGTCAAGAGACATAAGAAAAATCAATTTTAGATAAAGAATGTGTTAAAAAGTTTTTTTCTACCACTAAAATGATTATTTTATTCTAATCATAACTTAATACTCAAAATACTCATTCCTCTATAAATAGACATTATAAGTTTATAGTAAAAATCTTTTCTTTCATCTTTTATTCTTAGAATCCTAGCTTATTTGAATATTAAAGTATTTTTGCAAATACCTAACCTTACAGCGCAAACACTCAAAGAAACTACTGAAGTGGAGTTCAATCCGCCTAACGACCTTGCAGTATGTCCAAGACAGAATAATATGTGTTTACTACATCCAATGAAGTGGAAGAAAACCTTCTACTAAGAATTTCTCATAAATCTATATGCACGGAATTGCCTATATCTAGTAAGTGATCATCATCAGCACTGCAATCTTGCACGCAGAGAAAAGCGACATCTTGGCAAATTGGACCAAAAAAAAAAAAGTAAGGTGCGAATGGTTAGCGTTGAATCTAGTCATGGCTCATTATTCCCCTTTTGGACTGCTTCCGCTAGCTTTCATTCGAATGGAGATCGTTAAATTATATGAAAGAGAAAAAGGGAAATTCGAGTATGCATTCCCAGCTGTGGAGGAAATGCTTTTCTTATCTACGTCGTTTTTGTAGACTTCGAATCCTATTTTTGGCTGGTTATAGATTCTCTTAAACGTTCCGCAGTGACCCAATCTGGATGTAGGAGATTATTACAAAAAAATTGTTACAATTGTTTAAATTGGAAAGGGGATGGAATAAACTGATCTTAGCTAGCGATTTGTCTAATCATGCACATATTGGCTGACAGAAATTCTGCTGACCGAGGTATGTGATGAGAAACAAAGTTCTAGATTCAGTTTTACATGTCAACCTTAGATGGTTTAGCAATGGGGGCTTATTCCATTAATGCACGTAGAATTGTCCAACACTTTCTCATAGATGCCATAAATTGCAATTACCATTTTAAATATAGAGATATAAAATATAAAATCAAAACAAAAGGCCGTGCTATCTTTCTTGCAATGGGAGTTGTTAAGTTGTAGATCGGAACAACAACGTATAAAATTATAGATGGAGATCATTTGTTTTTTTTTTTGTTTTTTTTTGTTTTTTTTATTTAAATTTTGATAAGTATAAAATAAATTAAATAAAAAAAAATATATAATTAAGTTTAGAATATTTGTTAAAATTTAAATAAAAAAATAAGAAAAGAGACAAAAAATAAAGACATGATCTTCATCTTAAGATTATATGAGCTTCTCTTGCTTTGCTCCTATTTCCCCCTCCTTTTCTCAGGACAGTGGGGTGAGATGAGGGAAAATGAGTATTTATACTGAGAACGCTAATTGGAGTATATTGACATGTTTTATATGTTCTTCTTCCCAATAATAAGATTCATGTGAAGCAGGTCTATATTTTGAAATGAAATTATGTTTCACACGGGTGAATCAATAATGTTGATATTTGTGCTATATAATTATTGGTTTCGTCAAGGAATTTAGCACAAATTTGGAGAAACTATTTCCATTGAACTCTCATTTTGAGTTGGATGAAATAAATTTTCAAGGCTCTGTACTATTTTTTTGCAAAAAATTAAGGTAATTATGGAGATTGGGGTATAGGATGAGTTTGACCAGAGATAGAACTTTCTTTGGAGGCATTTCTTATTTGTTTGAGAGTTACAACAACTTAATGAGTTGAATAAATTGTTATCTTAGGTATATTTTAATAGAGATGTAGATGACAAGCTTTTTTGAAAATTTGAATCTAAAGGCACTTTTTCTATTAAGTCTTTCATGTTTGTTGAAGCCAATATATCATTTTCGATGTGTCTTTCTAGTAACAATACAAAAGGCATTTGGCAAGGCCTTACTCCTCCAATGATTGAATTACTTGTTTGGTTTGTGATGCTAAGAAGAATAAATACTAAATATCGTCTTAAGAAGTTCAATTTGATTCAGGAAGGTGATAATGTGTGCCTTTTTTACAATTTAGATAATGAAAGTATTGAATATCTTTTTTTCATCTGTGTTTTCTCTTCAAAATGATGGTGCTTCTGTTTAGATTGGTGATGTTTTAGCTGATCCATCCCACTGGAATCACACATCTTCTTTGATTCTTGGGTGAATATTGGTTTAAATGGATTTCAAAAAAAGATGTGAGTGTTTTTTTTTTATTGTTATATGGACTATTTGACAATCTAAAAATAAATTGGTGTTTGATAAAGTTGAATCAAATTGGGAGCAAATCCACACTTAAGTTAAAATGAGATTTATTGGACTAAGGAGTGGTGTTTTGATTTTTCTTTCTCTCTAGTAATTTGCTGTAGGAAGTAAGGAGTTGGCAACACTCTAGTTTAACAAGACAACAAATTGTTAGATGATCTCCTCTGCCTATGGGTGTCTTTAAATGGAACTTAAAAGGTTTCTTTAAGAGTAATATGGGAAAGATTGTCATTGAAAGTTTTCTTAAGGACATGTGTGGAAAGATATTGTATTTATGTGCTAAGTCTCTAGATTATTGTGATGCCAATGAAGCTTGTTTCCATGCCATTATTTTTGTTCTTAAAGTTTCTCTTCAAAAACTTTGGATATTACATACTCCAATTATGATTGCTTCTAACTCTTTGCTTGTACTGTCTTGGGTGGGTGATGATAAAAATGTTCCATGACGGTTGCATTTCCATTGGAAAAAGCTTCAATCTATTAAGAGGAGTTTCAAAGACTTCCATTTTGTTCACTAAAAAAGAAAAGTTAAGCATAAAACAACATCTTCCATAAATTTTGGAGCCAATTATGAAGAACCACAAATTACTTGCTGTTGTTCTTGATTATTGTAGTTTTTGTTGTATCTTGTGAATCTATTTTTTTTTCTCATGTTTATTGTCTGTTTTTGCTCCTCTCTATTTTGAAAAGTTTTTTTAGCCTTGTACGTTTGATATTTATCCAAAAAAAAAAGAAGTTAAAAACTGTTGTTTAGTGAAGGGGGAAAAATTGTTGAGAAAGTCAGTTATGAATTTACGCATATTGTTCGCTAGGTTAGTTTGACATTGGCAGTACGTAAAGTTATCGCCTACCTCTTTTCCCTCCCTTTAATCAACATTAGACAGCCCAATGCCCATGATTGTTATCAATTTCTCTTTTTGTCCTGCGGAGGGCCCAATAATGGTCCTTGGGATGTCCAGAGAGGGCCTTACGGTAAGGGAGAAGGGATGGGAGAGTATGACAGGGTGCGTTGCGGAATTGGAACCCGAGTTCACTTTATATGTAGTTTCAAGGGGACTGATTATTAATATTATATCATTTTTAGCTAGCAGTTTTACATTATCAGAATCAGAACCAGAAGGATTCTCATGATGTACTTTCTTCAACTCATAATGAAGTAACTTTTGATTAATCCACACATACGTTTTACCACAATTTATTCGGTCTTGTTTCACGGTCAAGTATATGAAGTTATGACTTTTCTTTTGTAGACTCCCCTTCGTTAAGGCCAATCAATTCACCAAAGAAAGCCTTGAATGATGGAGGCCACCAATATGACAATGACCCATCGAGTAATGCCATGCCTGATGGTTTCTCTTCCTCCGTTTGAGACACAGCTTGCTCCATCGTGTTGCTTTGACCAACTCTTTGATTAACACCTTGCATCATGGAGAAGTTGGCCTTACTGGTGCTATCTTCCGTTGATGCTTGATCATTCAAGTATGGCACTACATATTTCTCCATATCATTCCTGGAGATTCCTAGATGCATTCCCGGAACACTGATGAAGTGGACTCTGCCAGCTTCATCCAGGGTTCTTAAACCAATCTAATCCTCAATATAAAGCTCTGTCTGCAAAAGCAGATTAGGGGAGCAAGAAAATTATACAATTTAGTGACAATGATTTGTACAACTGTTCATTGCCTTCAAAATTGTGGCCGACTTGTTTTACTGCTTTGGTATATGACTTCCAAGCATTAGTAATACATGTTGAATTAAAGGCAATTGTATCACGTGCAAAAAGATCTAGACATGTTGAATTAAGAATCTTACCTCTTGGGGAGGTAAAACTGGCTCGAAGCAGAGGTCGGGGTAATATCCAAACCAGGAAGTTTCCTTTGGTATTAATACGGTGTCGTGCTCAAACTGTTAATGTACAAAATAATATGACAAATAAATGAGTATTTTTCACCAAGTCATCTTGTGATATTCATGTAGTGTATCAAAGAAAACTACCTTTAGGAGACTTACCATGATAAGAACTAAGTTCTGCAAGCTACTAAATCTTTGCTTATAAGTGGAATTTCTCTGATCAGGCAGTTCATTGTTAAGCACTGGGAGAAACATACATTTCTCAAAATAATTAGGTATGGCCTAAAATCAAAATTGATATTTAATTATGTCAAGGTTTGGAGCAATTTTTAAGCAAACAGAACATTATGATTGACAAACAAATACATATACATATTATTATATAAATGGATAGTTAAGTAGAAGAAAACTTCTTTTGAATTATCTAACAAAGAGTAATACTCACATTTGGTAATTTAAGATAACCGCTAGGAGCTAGATGTTCCTGCAATTTTTTAAATTGAGGTATGTCAGAGACAGCAATATGTGAAAAAAATTAATGCTAACATGAGATAATACATAAATAAATTTAGAAGGACCTCAAAAGAAAACAATCATGCAACATTTGTGAAACTAAAGAAAAGTAGAGATCAGGTTAAAAAGAAAATAAATAGAAAGAAAGAGTAGAGATGAATACTTGAACATAGCCACTGTAAACATCTGCCTTGATGATGTTGTCAGCAATGACGCATAAGATACCCGACTGTAGAAGCGAAATACCATTAACTTGGCAAAAGAAAATCTTAATATTGGATGAAATTCTTCTGATTATTGTTCTGACCATTAAGATAAAGGTTGCAATATGTCAACCATAGCACAAGTGCTTCAAACTAAGAAAGAAATACTTCTATACACCTGAAACACACTAAATTGAGTGTAGTCAGTCAATCAAAATTCAATGATCAAATAAATTATTATGGCATATAAATATTTTATATTTTAAAATAAAGATATATCAGTTATTGATTAGTTTAATAAACACAATTGTATACCCCAAAATATATACAAGAATCTCTCCTTGAGTGACATTACCTAAATATTGTTAGATATATAAAACTAATCTTGTTACTTCACCTATCAACTTCTTGATGAGTGAGTTTGTTACTTGATGAACATAAATAGTGAACAAAAAATGGAGAGAGAAGTGAGACGAATGTCTTGGTTTTAACATTTTCAGTCCCATTTTCTCATATTTTCTTTAGAGTGGACAAAACTAATTAAGTAATGATAGAGAATGGTAGCTGTTTCAGGTACTGACTAAGACCTAGGTCGGCAGGTAGAACTGACTTATTGAAGGCAAACAGCGAGGTCAAAGGAATCTAGGTAGGTTAGAAGAATGTTCGAATAGTACGCAAAGTTGAATGGTCACAGTATTTGGGTAAAAGATGGAATATGCCTGGCCTAGACTGCTAGACCGACTTATGTAGAAGTTTGAGAACTGACTCCTCAGATTCTTACCATTCCGGTCATTTTGGACTTTGATCGTTATGATTACGTTATGTTCAGTTTGTATGGCGTGAAGAACAATTCCGACACTGGTCATGATGGCACCAACTGGCTAAGAAGCGAAATAAGCACATGATGAACATCTACCTTACTCAGGTCGTCTAGTCGAGTCTTAGAGTCTTAAAGAAACGTTGGTCTTAAACCATTTTGGGCTTGTTATTTAGAAGTGGGCTTAACTAGCACATATGTTGGGCTTGTATGGTCGGCCCATTAAGATATGCTTTGATATATCATGACAGACCTACTATAAGGTTCATGACGGTCCACGGCCCCCAACATGGCCTCTATCATCCATGAGGATGGGCCGAGCTTATGAATGGTCAAATGGCAATGGATCTCCTTAGATAATAACTCCATTTTTGCAAGGAGGAATTGTCTTCTTAACATTGCTACATTTCTCCTCCCATCACTCAAGACATGAAGCTATTGCATTAATATTTGTTCTTGGCATTTTATTTTGCGAGGGATCTGGATTTATTATTTGTTCTTTTTTAACTTTATTTTCGAAACCCGACGACTGACTTGTCTCATTAAAATCACTTCTATGTATTTTTTTTTAATGCATGATGGATGAGGCCATAGTCATGTTTAAATTGGACAAAAAATAAATGAACAAGTATGAAATATCTTACAGCTTTCAACAACGTACTCAAGTAGGAGATTCTCAATTTAATTCTCACACTAAAAAATAAGAGTAAATCATCACTTTGGTCTCTGAATATTTTATGACATAACACTTTAGTCCCTAAAAAAAAATTACACACACATTAGTCCCTAAAGGTTTTGAAATGCTATCACGTTAATCCTTCTGTTAACCACGCATCTGAGATACTAACGAAATTACTTAGTTGTCATGTTAAGTGCCATCTAGGATCCTATCTGTCCAAAGCATTTTTTCCAACAAAACACCTTATCAAAATGCACCATTTTGATTTCCCAAATTCTTTAGAATTCACCCCCACAAATTTGTTGCCCTACAAAACTCAGTCCCAAAAAAACCCTAATGTGAGTGAATGCGTTTTCATCACCATTGGCATATATTTGAATCAATCATTCCCATTTCACTTTTCTTTTTTATACTATCTTTTGATGCTTTTGTTCTTCCCAGTGATTCTTTGCTTCATCTTCTCTATTACTCCTTTCTTCTTCTTCTTCTTCTTAATGCTAGGTTGTGTTTGTTTGCAGCTTCACATGCTTTTCGTTTTTCTTGCTTGGAGTAGATGTGAGCAACAACTTGCCACTTGGATCGGAGTGACATTGGTAAAGTTTATTGCTTTAGGCTAAGGTTTTCAAATGAGGTGTTTCAATTTCAGTTTTAGATACGGAATCAACCAAAATTATCCTCCTTTTTCCCAGTGATTGCTTGAGTGTGAGATATGTATATTGAAAGCTTCAATTGTAATTTAGTAGTTGAGTTGCCATTTTGTCTAACTGGCTGCCATTACTTGTACTATGAAACAGATCTCGTAAACTATTGGAGTTAGCATTGGATTAGTGAAAATGAGGTTGTTAGACTTTGGGGGTTTGTTGATTTTTCTATCTGCCCTTCTGGTTTTTGGGAAAGCTGAGATTTACACACTAACTGTTGAAGGTGAGCCTATTATAAGTTATGTAGGAGGTAATGATGGGTTTCAAATTTTTGGGGCTGAGTTTTGCATAAGCAGAGTGCCAAAATTTTGGGGGTGAATTCTAAAGAATTTGAGAAATCAAAACGGTACGTTTTGATAAGGTGTTTTGTTGGAAAAAAATGTTTTGGATAGATGGGATCCTAGATGGCACTTAACAAGACAACTAAGCAATTCCGTTAGTATCTCAGATGTGTGGTTAACAGAAGGATTAACGTGATAGGATTTCAAAATCTCCAGGGACTAACGTGTGTGTAATTTTTTTTTTTTGAGGGACTAAAGTGTTATGTTAGAAAATATTTAAGAACTAAATTGATGATTTACTCAAAAAATAATACTACTCGTATACACCTCCATACAAATTATTTTATATATTTATAGTGTTAACTATTTAATTACTATCGATCTCATTTTATTTTTTGTACGCTCATGCTCTAATTATGTCACCTCACATAAGTATGAGGTGTACTTAATGTTAATTTATACCAAGTATTATTCTTCACTAGATATATTAGTGTTAGATTCTAATTCTATAATACTAACTATTAATGAAATCCTAATCTGTGATCTTAAATCTTGCATTTCCTGAAATTGAAATGCTCTTGCATTTCTCTGAAAGAAAAATGTTTGTTATACATAAAATAAGATCACATAACTCAGACAAAAGGATGAAACGAAAGCCTTTGATTGTATAAAAGAGAAGAGATAGAAAGAGAAATAAATAAATGATAATAATGAGTTATGTATAAAAAAATTTATGTGTAAATAACATGACTCTTCCATATATTATCCTAATTAGATTGATGCAATGCTGAAAGGGAAGCCCCCTAAGAGGTAAACTTTCCTTTTATCTTTTTGTTTTACAACGGGTCAAATTTCATTCCGTTATTTGGTTTTTTAATGGTATTTGTCACGAACTAAATGCTTTCTACTTTGGCCAATCGCAGCCTCCTCCATCGTTGCCTACCCTATAGAGAATTGAAAAACACCAAATTTGGCTTTTGAAAATTCTTCCATGTTTTAAAATCATGTCATGTGAGAAAGAAGTGTTGCTTTGCCTCACTTCTATGTTTTACAATTTTTTTTCCTAACAAAAAGAGAATATAACAACTTTTTTTCTTGGCATTCCATACAAAACAAATAAGGCACAAAACTCTTTTGTAAGTCCATTATTGTGTGCTCGAAATCTGCTAGACTCTCCAATAACTGTCCTTCTTTCTGACGGTAATTCCTCTTGGTGCCATGAACCTTCATGCTTAAAGTGCAGCCACCACGATAACGCAGCACAACTATTGTTATTTGTAGGGGTGTAAATTGGTTCGGAAAACTTGACTAACCCGATCAATTTAAATCGAATCAATTAAATTGGTTCGGTTTAGTTTGGATATATTGATTGATTCGAGTAAAATCTAAATCAATTAAAACTTAATTGGTTCGGTTCTCGGATTTAATATTTTAAAATCAAACCAAACCAAACCAAACTAAATAATATATTTATATATATTATTATTATTTATTATTTTAATGTATGCTACAATATATTTTTGGTTACTACTTGTTGTTTTAACATTTTGTAATACTTTCTCGAAAAAAACCCTTAAAACGTCGTCTTCGTCTAATGTAGAAGGCTAGAAAACTCATCTGCCTAAATGTTCAGTTCTACTCACAGGAACTGCATCTCACCATAGGTTTTGCTCCATCACATTCAGCAAGCCTCTGCTCACTGCTACTCGAGTAGCTCGAGGTGTCATTCTCGCAAAAGAGACACTAGTGTTTTAACTCTATTAATAATAATTCGTCATGGTTTGCATAATTACTAATTTTCTAACTTATTTCATCATCAATTTCTTAAATAAGTTAGTTGGTTTATAAAATTAACTCTAATCAATATTAAACATAGTATATATTAAAAAATTAAAAAATCAACAATTGTTTGGTGACATCCCCAGCTCATTCAGCAATTGTCTAAGTTTGAATAATTTATTTTTAGTCAAGAATATGCTATCAGGTGTTATTCCAAAAACTCTTGGAGATGTGAGAGGCTTGAAAACTTTGGATCTTTCCTCCAACCAACTCTCTAGATTCATTCTTATTGAGTTTCAAAATCTACGTATCCTTCACCTTTTGAACTTATCTTATAATGATTTAAAAGGAACTATTCTTAGTGGTGGAGTTATTCAAAATCTCTCTGCTGTCCATTTAGAAGGCAATAAAACATTTTGCTTGCATTTTGCATGTATGCCTCATGGCCATGGAAGAAGACATGTTGGACATTACATCATCATAGCCACAATGGTAACACTGATGCTATGTCTGACAATTTGCTTACTACTATACATAAAGAACAGAAAAGTGAAGGTAACCGCAACAACATCATCTGAACTTGGATGCTTAGAAACGATGAATTGACTTTAAATGCTTTAGTATTGACTTTAAAAACAATGAATTTCTGACTCTGGTTTATAAGTACTTAAGTAATGGGAGCTTAGAAGATTGGATTAAGGGGAAGAGAAAGCATGCAAACGAAAATGGGTTAAACCTTATGGAGAGACTGAATATAGATATTGATCCTACTTGTGCATTTGATTACTTGCACAATGATAGTGAAGTTCCTATTGTATATTGTGATTTGAAATCCAACAACATTCTCTTAGATGAAGACATAACTGTAAAAGTTGGAGACTTTGGATTCGCTAGGTTGCTGATTCAAAGTTTAACTAATCAAGTCTCTATTAGCTCCACTCATGTCCTTAGAAGTATAATTGGTTACATATATACTTTTAAGCTAGTAACCTCACAACTTCCTCTTTAATTGAATAGTAGTAATATACCACTTGTCAAGTTAAATATCTCTTGAAGAATTTTTTAACTTATTCAAATATAATTTTTTGATACAAATATCGATATGTTTATTTATTCTCTCTTTATAAACATTTTAATATACATTTTAAAATATGAAATAATTATTAGTAAGTCAATTAATAAGTTTGATTCTATTTTTAAATTTTTTTCATAAGTTTATTATGTATTTTTTTTTATTTATGGAAAACAAATTATTTAACTAATTTTGTGTTAAAAAAATAGTCCTAACTTCGAATCAAATAAATTCCTTCATGTTCATTTTAGTTTAATTCATATTTAACTATCAAAAAATACAAAAATTAAACTAAATTAAACTAATTAATTTTAATTAATTTGAATTTTTTTAAATCGAACTAAACTAACTAGTTACACTCCTAATTATTTGAATTGGTTTGGTGCCACATCCCATGGGGGGAATAGGTTTGTACTTTGTACTTGATTGACTAATTGTATTTTACAAATTTTGAGTTTTTTTTTAGGTGTACCGCAAGTTGATGACACCTGATGCTGCATATGATTGTGTGAAGTTGGTTGGACCAAAGGTTCTTCTAGTTTCCTCCTAGCGGCAAGTAAGTGTGAAGCTTATCTTTAGTTTATATGATCATTATTATTATTTTGTGTGTCTCTGTTAGAATTTCTTTTTTCGAGTTAGAGAGAAAGATTTCAAATTTTTTATTTTAAGAGAAAATTTCTCAATTTATATTCACTTATAACTATGACATTACAACCCTATTATTCTACTAAATATACCAGTCTCACTAACTAACAATACACCTAAACTACAGTACGTATCAATATTTTCCCCTTTGAAACCAACCTTGTCCTCAAGGTTGAGGTAAAGCCAAAAAAAATAAAAAGACAAAAGTACACCAAATGAAAAATACAAAAATCAAGAGGATGCAATTGTAGACAGGCTAATAATAAAATTCATTAATTTTTAATTTATTTATATTAAAATTCATTTAATTTATTTAATTAAAATAATATATTTTATAAGATTAAATTTAATGAATTAAATTTAATTATGAATGGTTAATAATTTAACTAAAACATGTATTTAATATCTAATTAAAAATTAATTCAATGGATATTCAATATATTTTATATATATTTTATAGAGAGAAATATATTTTAGAGAGAATAAAATTTTTTAAAAAGAGAAATATTTTTTAAAATAAGTGGATTAGATATTTATCTATCAATCCATTAAAATAGATTAATGAATAAATTGAATATCCATCTATTAAATTAGGTCATGGATGAATTGAATAATATTAAATATTTTGTAATAGATCTTAACTAGATTAATAATTTATTTTAAATACATCCATTACAATCAAAATCAAAATCAAAGCAATCCATCCATTTGCCACACTTTGTAGTTAACAATACAGCTTCATCTTTCCACAAGCTTCCAAAAGGGCATTAGATTAGGCCCACACCAGATGCTACATGAAATGAGCACACGAAATGAAGTTGATGACAGTACTGCAAGTACTTCAACTAGCTTCAAGTCCGCAGCTTCCACTAGCTTGTTGAAGCAAACTCAGTGTGTGCACTGGTATAATAAAATTCGGTCTGTTTGGTGAAAATGCCCCACTAGTCTCGTGGATGGCAAGAGCCATTCCCACAACACCAGCAAGAAAAAGCTTGCTCTGAACAACAAATGCTAACGTAGCAGCCCAGAAAATTCCACAACTATTGAGTCTCTCACTCCAAAAGTTTAACTCTGGACGTTGAAGCCTTTGATTGTTGATGGCCTCATTGAACGGAAAACCAATGTGTGAAGTGGAATCACTAAAGCCAATTAAAGATTATGGCAGTCTATTGTCAACAAACACCTTACGTGCAATCCACATAAAATTCCCTCTATCACATGCACCCCAATTCAGAAACTCTGTCTTGAATACCATCAAGCAGCACACCATAGACCCCATGGTCCATAAAGTGATATCTTTATTAAGCAATTTGACAAACACCACATATGCAAAGAAAATGAAAACTTTCTCAAGCATTTTATCAAATACCAGATATGCACAACTATAATATCTCAGCGCAGAGAAGAAAAATGGAACCCAATCATCTGAAAATCCTCCACACATACCTGAATCAGAGCTCCATTTAATGCTATAGACCGCACCACCCTTGACTGTCCTACATAATGTCATGAAAGACCCATCCGAAGTAATCTCAGAGAGGATGTAACGGTTACTATGAAAGCCATTGAAACAGTGATTTGGCTTCACAACAAAGCTACTGAAACTGGCTTTGTAATGATGCTACTGATAGTTTCTCCATGCTCCTCCAAAGCAATGTTTTCTTCACCAATAGAATCAAGAATAGGTGGTTCTTGATCCTGTGTCACCACCGAATATGCCCCATGAAGCTACAAAAGAGTTAGCTCCAAATCTAAGTTGGATGGCTTCCAAAATTCTTCCCATGTGAAGATAGCTGATTTTCCAATCATACTACCAAGTCCACGTAGGTAGATTGGCGCCCATATAATTCGTTCCCTCTTTGTTACAAAATCCTAAAACTCATTATTTTCTAATATTGATGTTTTCATTGAGATATGGTAATGGCAGTAAGAACTCAATTGAAAAGGTATAAGTAAGTTGATATTTTTAAGTTTTAAGGGTAAGTATTGATAAGTATTGTAGTATAGGTGTACTGTTAGTTACTACTTACTAGCACTTGTATAAATAGTAAAATAGTAGTGTTGTAATGTTATAGTTGAAAATGAATGTAAATTGAAGAGTTTGTTTTTTAGTTCTAATATAGAATTTGGAGTCTTTATCCTTTTTTAAGAATATCAACTTGCATGTACCTTTTTAATTGAGTTCTTGTTGTCTTTACAATTTATCAATGTATTAATGTTAGAACTTTTCTCATCGAGTAAGGAAGAAAGACTCAAAATTCTCTATTGAAGTTAGAGAAAACTTATCAATTTACATTTACTTTCCATTATGATATTATAACATTATTATTCTACTATTTATACAAATCTCACTAACTAATAATACACCTATACTACAGTATCTATCAGTCACCGTGCACTTGAGCCAAATTATTAAATGTTGTAATATAGAGAGAGCAAAAAAAGTAAAACAAAACAGAGAAGAGGATGAAGAGGAAAATTATGCAGCTGTGGACCAAAAATTATTTAAAAAAAAAAAATAGAGCAACCAAGGGCTTCATTTAGTTTTGCAATAACACATTAGTAGCTTTTCTGATAAATTTTTAGGTATAGGTGTGTAAATCATTATTTAATATATATAAAAATATTTTTAATAATACGTACACTTATATCATAGATCTCATAATCTTACATATATCAAATAATAATTTAAATATCTATAATAAATTATATTTAACTAAAAATTATTCACTTTTCCTACAAAATTAGTCAATGCTACCGACCAACTAAGGTTGGTTTTATCCAAAACTACTCACAAAGTTTGCACTGACCCAAAAGCATACAAAAATTAAGATTTTTATTAAGGTAACACAAACTAAGCTAATCATTTTGCCTTTATGAAAAAATAATCATCTTACACATCTTTTAGAGGTGTAGGTACTGTACACACCTTTTTTAAATGTAAGTGATTAAAAAAAAGAAAGTGATAAGAAAAAGTAAGTATAATGAATGATATTAGATGAAGTGTGAAAAGATGTGTATACACTATTTGTGATAAGAATATAAAAATTATTTAGAGAAGTCCCAATCTCTAATGTTTGTGTATCATACACTCCTATTTGTGAACAGCTTTGCCCTACATTTAAAAGTTGAAGCCCATCTCATTTTACTCTAACTTGAACCAATTTTTAGACCAAAAATTATTATTTTGAGTTATGTAGGAAAAATTATGTTAAATTAAAATTTTAGTTTCTATAATTTATACATATTTTTAATTTAGCTTTTATAATTTTTTCTTTTCAAATTAATTTTTATACTTATAAAAGTTTTTAAAAGAATTTATGTCATTAACTTTTATTTTAATACAGTTAATTTAATTTTTACTAGATATTTTACATAATAAAAAAATTTAGAAGAGCACTTATTGAATAAAAAAATACATAATTAGAAAGATAAACACTTATTAGAATGAATGAGTATCTATAGACAAAAAATATATATTCACAAAAAATAAACACCTATCAAAATAAAAGAATATCAATTTGACTTTTTATAGAGAAAACAAATATCCAAAGGAATCCACATTAGATAAAGAAATACTTGTTAAGCAATTAACAGTGTTATAACGACATTATAATAAAAGTTAATAGTAAGGATTATTTTAAAAATTTTTATAAATATAAAAGTTAATTTGAAAAGAAAAAATTATAAGAATTAAATTAAAAATGAGTAGAAAATATAGAATAACAGAAAAATTATTATAGGAATGGTTAATTTTCCTATCGTTTTATTGTTGAAATTTCAGGCCGTCCAGGAATATTACCACCTTATGGTGAGGACTGAGGAGGGCTGTTGCCTGTTGGCTGTGCTCATACAGCCAATCTATCTATTGGAAAGTGAACGCATGTCAGGCCGCTGTAGCTTCACTAAATCTTGTAATATTTTATTACTGTTCTGTTGTTATGGTAGATAACAGAGTCAGATCTTGAAGAATACGACCCAAGTATTCAATCGGGAACCTTGGTAAGCGAAATACGGGCAGATTTAAGCGTTGTTTACGGTGTTCGAGTTGCTGGACAGGCAGCATTGACAAGAATCTCATGCCCTTTGGCTGTGGTATGGTACACACCAAAAGATTTTGCAGACTACTAATTTTGGAGGAACAAGTGCTGATATCCATGTGTACAGGAAAAAAAAGCCTAAGTTTGACATATTTTCTATACTATGCCCATTAACAATATAAGATTTTCCTAACAAGGGCATGTTAAGGGAAAAAAAATGACAAGTTTTATCTGAAAAATAAAGTTTTTAAATTTTTAATACATTAAATATTTTACTTTCTATTTAATATTTACTATTTTTTATTCATTAACAAGTGTAAAATTCTTGCATAAATTTAAAGTATCCAAATTAGATGCATTAAACTAATCACAGTATTAATTGATACGGTTAATTAGAATTAAATATTATTTAATCATGATAGTTATTTATCAATTAATACTATGATTAACTAAATGCACCTAATTTAGATGTATCAGGTTTGTATAAGAATTTTTCTTCGTTAAACAAACTCTCCTAATAAAAAGAAAAAATTCTACTAAAGTAAGTAAAGTAATGTTATATTTACTCTTAATTTAATCTGAAGTGCATTATTGTTTTAACTCACTAAATGATTTAAAAATAAATACATACTTACTTATTCACTTTACAGATAAGTTCACTTTAAAAGTAAGCATGACAATGAGTCGTGTTTTTGCTCAACTTAACCTTATTCCGCACCTTTTTGAATTTGAACTTGCATCCGTTCCCTCACATTTATGAATTTTAAATTAAGTTTATACAACAATGAATCATTAAGTTAAAATTAATTCATCATCTCATATAAATTACAGATTACTTTTTACATATTATTTTAGTAGCACATCTCTCACGTCAAGAGTATGTGTCATAATCAAAATATAAGTGTGTAGAAATTAAGGTAGGTCCAATTATAATCAAATGATAAAAATTATACAAATTTGAGGTGATGTATATATAAGTATATATGTAGCATTATTGTAAAGTAAAAAATCGTTCATGATAAGCATTCAATTAATGAAAATAATTAATATAATTAATTTTATTAGTAACTAAATTAAGCATGATGTTTATATAGATATGGGGTGCGGGGCATGATATATTGACCCCAAACCAATACCCACCTTGCCCCACTGTGGAGTGAGTTTTAAACCTGCCTCATGTGGGGTGGGGTGGGGTAAATAACCACACATCGAAGTGAGATTACCAAGCCTATTTAAAAGAAACTTGTCCGTTTAGAAACGAGGTAAATTGTTAAGAATGACCTTTTTATGAAATACGCTTACTGGAAATTAGGAATATTTAGGTTGGTTTATCATAGCCGCAACATAAAGTTACCACACTTTTTTTTTTTTGGTTTATGAGAATACTCTCACATAATAGGTGAAAGACTAATCTTTCGAAGTATAATTAAGCACCTAAATAAGAATCTTTTTCCAAAATATTATTTTTATACACATAAATTACAAGATTGAATTCAATATTACATGTTTAAAAAACCCGAACCCCTTTTATTGAGACTAACACAGTTAGTTACCCCACCCCTTTAATTAAAAGTAGGCTGCCATGATTGTCAACTTTAGCTAACAGTTTTACTCATTCCGAATAATCAGAATGAGAAGGATTAGCGTGATGTATTTTTCACTGGGACATACTTTGTGCCAATGACCAATCGTGTTTCCAATAACGTATTGCATTCTTTTATTTTTTGTGTTCAAATGGAGAGACAACTTTATTTTAAGGCGAACACGTGCCTTAAGTCTAAGCGTAAGTAATACTTATACATTCTTACTAGCAGAACCAATCCCTTTAACAATGGCCACATTACAGTGAGATTTTAACCTAAACCTTTCAAGCGAAGAGTTTTGACTTTTGATCCATACTAGCAGAACCAATCCCTTTAACAATGTACTACATTCTTGTGCTATATGTACCAAGCCGTTTGATGCAAATAATTCTTTTGATACAAACATGTTTTTCCACAATTGATTCGATCTTGTTTCACGATCAAGTACAACGTGATAACTGATTACTTCTCTTTTGTAGACTCCTCTTCTTCGTTAATGCCAATCAATTTACCAATGAAAGCCTTGATTGATGTAGGCCACCAATATGACATCGATCCATCGAGTAATGCTGTGGCTGATGGTTCTTCCTCCACCGTTCGAGACACAGCTTGCTCCATTGTGTTGCTTTGAATAACTCTCTGATTAACTCCCTCCATCCTCCACAAGCCAGCCTTATTGGTGCTATCTGTTGTTGATGCCTGATCCTTCAAATACGGCACTACATATTTCTTCATATCCTTCTGGGAGATTCCCAGATGATTTCCGGGAACACTAATGAAGTGGACTCTGCCAGCTTCATCCAAGGTTCTTAAACCAATCCAGTCTTCAATGTAAAGTTCTGTCTGCAAGACCAGATCAGGGGAGTAAGGAAAAAAAAAAAGTCTAACATAACAAGTAATCTTGCACCACGGTTTGACATCTAATGATTTGTATAGCTGTTCATTATTTTTCAAATTTGTTGCCGAATTGCTTTGCTTATCTGGTGTACATACGATTTCCAAGCACATGATATCAAAAATCAAAGCATTAGTAATACAATTCATAGATGATATCACTACTGATTAATTTCCTCATATGCCAAGCTCTGCAATTTCAACTATGAATTGCTTTGGACTGATTACATCTCCTTTATATATGATTACGCTTCTCACAAGATCCTTCAATAAAAGTAATGTGTTGGTGCAAATTACCCAAAAAAAAAAGTGTTGGTGCTGATAAAGTAATGGTTTTAATTACAGCAGTCAACTGCCAGGCCATACCAGTCACGTAAAGTTACATCACAGTGCAGTATTTCAAGCTATCAATTAACAGCAAATAATGCCAGGAATTTCAGGTTATGTGTTTCAGGCTTTCAGCCATTGCCAGAGTAAAATGGCTATGCAAAGAAAATTATAGAACCTACATCTTCTATGACGTTGAAATGGTAATGGCATTTATGACTCAAATAGATAATAGAAGCTAGAAGCTTAACGCAGCAACTCCACTGATATCATTTAATAGATGGAATGCAAATGCCACGGTAAGGCAACTTGTATCACGGACAAAGATCTAGACCTGTTCAATTAAGAATCATACCTCTTGTGGGGGTAAAACTGGCTTGAAGGAGCCATCTGGGTAATATCCAAACCAGGAAGTTTCCCTTGGTATTAAAACAGTGTCTTGTTCAAACTGTCAATGTATAAAATAAGATGACAAATAAATGTTTCTCATTAAGTCAGCTTGCAATATTAATAACATATTAAATAAAAATACCTTTAGAGGACTTACCATGATAAGTACCAAGTTCTTTAAGCTGCTAAATCTTTCTTTGTAAGTAGAATTTCTCTGATCTGGTAGTTCATTGTTAAGCACTGGGAGAAACCTACATTTCTTCAAATATTCAGGGATGGCCTGAAATCAAAATTGATTTTAATGTCAAGGTTTGGAAAAATTTTTAAGCAAACATACAACTAAGATAAATGGATGCAGATAACAACATAGGTGAATAGTTGAGCAGAAGAAAACAGGCTCAGCAGTTGACTCCATTGCCGAAAAAGATATGTAAAATTGGAAACTAAACAAAACAACTTAAAAGAAGTGACTTTTCATTACTCAATTTATACTTGTTAGAGAAATAAATCATCAGTCTTAATCAATTTCTTTTGAATTATTTAACAAAGAGTAATACTCACATTTGGTAATTTAAGATATCCACTAGGAGCTAAGTATTCCTACATATAATTAAATATTTATATGAATGATCCACTTCTTCTTCTATTATTGTTTATTTTTTTTCATTGATGGTTATCATGTTGCATTTGAAATAAAGATACATTATATCATCCTATATGTTCTTGCAAAATAACATTTTATACAACATGAAAAATTTGTGACATCAATCAGAAATATATAAAGTATTTATGTAATGATTGCTTTTTATATTTAAATTATTTTGTTTTGTATTTAATTTTTTCTTTTCATATCTATGCATAGTAGTATAATTCGGACTGAAGGTCAACTAGGCCAGAGGATCAAGTGTCAGCTATTGAACCGTGGGTCAAGCGGTCAAATTGAAAAGCCCAAGATAAAGAAGAAGAAAATTTTAAATATATATATAGTATATGAAATGTATTTTAAATTTTTAATAGAACACAACTTAATTATAATATTTTAAGGATATGTAATATAGCACTACAACCCAATATAATAAAAACAATTTATGAGCCAATATGTAGGAGAAAAAAAAAAAGGAACTATGAAATGTGTTCATATTCTACAATCGAAAATAACAAACAAGCAACAAGCAAAAACCTTAAGTGAAGAGAGGAGGGAATATGAAGTCATAGCAAGCTTGGAGAGTTGTCGGCTACACAAAGTGAGAAGAAACCTTCTCATGCAGGGTAAATAACCCAAAAAAAGATAAAAAATCATTTTAGCAAGCAATTTTTTCTTTTGAAATAAGAATCGGGTCAAATGGGTCAAGAGGATTGTCCGGTTTGATCGGGTCAAACCGAAAAACGGTCCAGAATTCTAATTGGACTAGCCCAAAGGTCAGGTCACGGATTTTCCGGTCGAACCAACTAGGTTGGTTCCAATCATATAGCTATGTATCTATCTCTTAAAAATAATAAATAATTTTTTTTATCTTTATCTTCAAAAATATAATTTTTTTCTAATTAAGCTGTGCATGCACGAGTACAACACACTAGTTATTTAACAAAGAGAAATACTCACATTTGGTAATTTAAGATATCCACTAGGAGCTAAGTGTTCCTGCAATTTTTTAAATTGAGGTATGTCAAAGACAGCAATATGTGAACAAAAATTGATGCTAAGTGCTAACATAATGAGATAATACATAAATAAATTCAGGAGAGCATTATGTTTTCAAAAGAAAAACAGGCAATATTTTAAAACTAACAAAAGGTAGAGATCGGGCCAAAGATAAAATAAATAGAAGGAAATTGTAGAGATGAATACTTGAATATAGCCACTGTAAACCTCTCCCTTGATGAGATTGTCTGCAATGATGCATAAGATACCCGACTGTAGAAACAAACGAAACAATATTCAACATCAGAACTAGGCAAAAGAAAATTTTAATATAGATTAAATTCTTCTAATCATTATTCTTTTGTGCACAATGGCTGCATGACCAATAATTTTCAGAGACACGCCAATAAAGTAAAGTTGCAATATGTCGCAAACAACCATAACACATGGCATTACCTAAATGGTGAATCTAAAGTACTTTGTATAAGGTGGGAGTGAAAAAAATGGAGATAAAGCAAGATGAATGTAGGGGTTTTAACAATTTTATCTGATAATACTTTATAGGAAGATGGGAAATTGATAAATTACCTTTACTCTCTTTCATGGTATAAAAAAATATTAAGGAAATAAAATATTGTTGAGTTTAAGACCCCTATCATATCTAAGATATGAAATAAAACAGAGAAAATATAAGGTACTGTTTGGTTTGTTTTTTATTTTCATTTTCAATTGATATATTTTCACTCATAATTACAAAAAATTACAAAAATGCCACCTTATTTTCATAATTTTGTTTTCACACTCATAATTACAATGTTGTTTTCACCATTTCCTTCACAAAAGTTTGGAAACAAGAAACAAAAAAAAACAATGTGGTATTTTTGTAATTATCAATGAAAACATCTGTAACAGAAAACAAACCAAACACCCCCTAAGATTTTGATAAGTTGGTAAAAGAAAACGATCAAATTCTCACTCTCACTTTCTCCTATTTTCTATCTTCACTTTGGAGTGGACAAATTACTTAAGCTATGGTGGAAAAAGGTAGCTACCTCTCTTTACATTGTCCTTCTTTACTATCCTATAAGGCTTAACATAAATTGAGTTTCACTCCTCATCTTCACTTACCCATTTTTATGTTTTTAAATACCATATACTAAGCATACCATCAATGCAAAATGTTTAGAAATTTGCCTAAATAAGAAGCAATGAAGAATGTTTCACATTAATATTCTTTATATCCTTTTGGACCTTCTTACGAAAAATTGAAGTTGTGACTTTATTCAAATAAAGTAGGGCAACATGCCAGCTCCAAAGAAATTGATAATATAGCATGTAGTATTTCCGAAATCAATACCACAAGACACAAATTATAAAGGCATCGTGCTGGAAAGCCACAATGATACTCACACCACATAGAGGAACTGAAGCAGTACCAGCATGAGGGCCTGCTACAGAGATAAAGTTTTTAACCTGTTCCAACAATAATAAGGAAGAAAAATTTCATGAATAAGTTGACAAGGGTAGGGATCAGGAAGACAAAATACACAGAAAAGAACAACAATAGAAAAATTGAAAAGAGAAAAAGGAATAGACAGATGATTGCACTTGTAAAATTATAAATTCTTACAGGGGGTCCTCCTTCACAAAATTCCACAACACCTCGACCAATTAAATTTCCCTGTAGAACAAGAGAAATTCAAGAACGAAACACAAAAGACAAAAAATAATAAAAAGAAGCACATGTGAGATGAATTGTAATTAAGTAGCCTCCTGACATTCCGTGTAATGAATAAACTGAAAAAAGAAAAAAGATAAGAAAGACTAGATGATATAAAATGTTATGAAATAAGTAACTAAATGGTATGAAATGTATATCACTCCATCACAAGTTGCTGAAAAACATGCTCAGAAATACACAAGTGAAAAGGGAAAAGCGAAGATATCATCTTCACCAAATATTTTGTCAAGGGGACTTGGCTGATGCAAACCTTTACAAATGGCAACAAAAGGCATCTTTTCATAAAGCTTGAGTGTAAAAGAAAAGACACAATTATATCAAGGCTCTAATTACTACAAGGGCTTGAAGGATTGCAGCCACTAAAAGGAAGAAGAGGAATACTGATAGCTTGGTATTCACTTGAAGAAGATCATTGATGAAGCTGAATAGTGACTAAGACAATGTATATAACATCACATGAAGGAATACTGTTGGCTTTATTTGGTCAGCGTCTCGTTTAGGATTCGATGGACCTAACATCCCAGCCCTTGGTGCCTATAATGGGTGCAGTCCCTTAAGCTAGATGCAGATCTAAGAAACTCTAAGAAAATAAAGTTGCACCCTTGCCATCAACTATAACTTTTGACTTAGTGGTAAGCACTTGATCCAACATATTCAACATAAATTTTTACTACAAATGAACATAGTTCTATCAACATAACTTCACTACTTTATTGAAGGCATCTAAAGATGTATTTAAAGCCTTCGCAAAGGTCAAATGCTTTCTAATAGAGAACTGATCAGCACCCATTCGCATTCCAAAGAATAAAAATAAGGACAATTTACATGAACGGAGAAACAAAAGGAAAAAATAAAGAAAATCCCAATCCTCGATCTTACCTGGGAGAGCCCAACAATGTTGTATCCTTCCTTCAATTCTTTCATTTTCTTCACCTGTACATGGTGGGGAATGGAGTATTCAGAAGGCAAGATTAAATTCAAAAGTAGAATAAGAAATGTTACCACTATACTGCAGCAATCTTTATATCACCTTTTCGCAAACAATCTCAGTCTGCAGACATGTAAAACAAAACAAATTACAAATAGTCAATACAAGTAGTACCTTCAACATAGCAAATCCTCTTTTTCTGACCTATTACCTGCTCTAGCAAAGGCAAAAACCACGAATCCCATGATCCATTGCCTACCTCACTGTAAAAATGGGGAAACTTTATTAGTCATGGAAACTAAATTACAGTCTCTGCTCTCTAAGCTCAAAATATTAACAAGAGCGGGGAAATACTAGAAACGAATGCAGCATAAAACAGATAAAGTTCCTTTATATATAGTGAGGAAATTAATATAAACGTTATGCAGGCATACACGCAGTATCCTTCAGCACCAGAGAAGCTGCTCAATTGCTGGGTGAATTTTTTCACTCCACGGTTGGAGCACTGATCCCCAATTCCTGCCATCAAGAATCATTGTAATACAAGTATAATGCTACTGAAAAGTATGGTGAAACAAGAATAGAATACAAGTATAAACAGGCAGTTCACACTTCCCGCAGAGGTCCCAAAAAAATCCATAATACAAGTACATGAAAATTATAGATTGCAATATGTTGCCCAGGTTGCAATCTATATATGAGACATCTGGGTATCTTTAGGAATAAAATCCATCTAAAATTGGAAGCAGATGTGACAGAAATGAAACAGGTTACCAAAATATAATATAGTCAAAAGTGATCAACAATAAATTGCAAATAGACTGGAATAAGACAGTGCAATGAACTCATTTATATCCACTGATAAGTACGCATCTCGAGGCAAGCAAGCAAGAGTAAGACACCTTCCTCAATCCCAACAAACACAGACACAGACACAAACACAAACACAGTAGTTATAACTCTAAAAGAGAAAAGCAATGAGAATAATAGAATATACCCGTTAGAAAATCAGATTGAAAAAAAAAGAAGAAAAAAGAAATCTAATTACCGTGGAGGACAATGAAGGGTATTGATTGTGAGATGGGGAAGATTAAGAAGGTGAAGATGAAGAGAAAGGATAGTGAAGGAAGAGCCATCATCAGTAACAGAACATCAGTTTGGCGATAGCTATGAACAAGAGTGTTTCTCAGGGTTAAGGAAAGTGGGTAAAGTAATAGGACTATTAGCCAACGTTCAGGTACTATTGGAGAAACTGCAACTTGTTGGGTTGCAATTGGTCACAGAGAAGACGAGATAGGGTGCTTGAATAATTTATTTATTTATTTTTAAAAAAAAAAGAATAAAAGAAAGACTTGTTTTTGAAGCGACATGACATGATTCATAAATGATAACAAGTTATGACTTATGGGTCACTAACCACCAACTACTCAGCCTGTCCTGCCTCTGCTATCTACTCTTCCTTTTCTTTCTCGACTCACCAATGAGATTGAAGATACAAAACTCGTAAAATATCGAAGGAGTGTCAATGTGAAAAAATTGAAGTGTTTCGTATGGGTTTCCTCTTTATCACTGTTACTGTTCATGTGGTTGGAAACACGCAATAACTTTTAATTAACGGGTCGTGGCCCATGGGCAGGAGCCCATCTTCGGAGTTAGATTCCCCGTCCCCACCTACCAAATCCCTCTCCATCACTTCGATTTATCAACATAAAATTACAGAAATAATGTTAGGGAAATTTTTTAGATAAATAAAAAAATCATATAATTAATTTAAATAGTAGTAAATTAAATCTTGATATGAAAGTTTTACTGCCTACTGTAAACATATCAATTTTTTTTTCTACATAAACTTGTTATACATTTATAATACATAATTGTTTTTACTTGTTAAATTTTGTCATAATAAACATAATAAAATCAATAAAATGCTGGAAAGACACTTACTCAGGTAGAGATAATTCTTCAAGACGATGAATTTGAATATGTGAGAGTTTGAGAGAAAAGGATGAAGGTTTGGAAGAGAAATGAGAAGAGAATGACAAGTAAAGATGGGAGATACGGAAAGGTTTATGAAAGATGGGTGGGAGAAGCAGGTCTTTATATAAGGAGAGTCAGGTAAACTAGCACAATTGTTGCATGAAAGACATATATTAGAGAATTCTCTACTACATGGTCCACTACACCCTTTTGTCTTACGTGACTTTTTTTATTATTATTTGGTCAACCAGGATGCGTCATCCTACTTGGCGCATCTTGATTGGCCATTTACAAGGAAAACTCCAACAAGGGTGGCGTAACCAAGCCACCTGCGCCACCCTTGTTGGCTCAACCAGGCTATATATAACCTCCCCCCTCTCCCACGTGGATGCTCCATCCTACTTGGCGCATCCTCCTCCTAGGCCTATTGTGATCACAACCAATATGACTTTGGATGGGTTAAAAAATAAGATCCATTCAAAGTTGAGGCTCCAAGCAAACCAACATGTGTCAAAAGTTGTCTATCGGTGTCCGCAATGCTTCAATCCGTGGAGATGGGTAGGTCTTCTAATAGAAGACGATGATGATGTAAAGTACATGATAGATTCCTTCTGTCAAACTCTGAACATGGCGTCGATGGAGTTGTATGTGGAGGTAGAAACAAGTGGGCTGGAATAGCATGTTGAAGCTCCTGGTGAAATTGAAGCTCAAGTTGGTCATTCTAATCAAGTTGAGTCATGCAATATGATCGTTATTGGTGGTGCAATGGTTGAAGCTGATAACCCACTTGTCAGAGATGCAGTATGGGAGTCAAGTGAAGACGAAGAATAGGTAGCTGAGGGCGACGATTCAGACACCAACATAGAGGCACAAAACTTTGATGCCGAAGAAAATTTACAAGTTTCATTGGCGGTTGCTCCTCAATCCATATTTATGCCTCGAGGACCTGAATCCGTGTTTGTGCCACCATGCCCTCAATTTTCTCAAATCAACTGGGATGCATTGAGTAATCTTGATAACTTGCCTGAATTAGACAGTCGTGGGACTTGGAGCATGAATGATGAATTCTATGATAGCTTGCAATTTCCATCAAAAGATTCCGTGAAATTAGCCCTCATACAATATTCTATTCACAAGCATCAAGAGTACAAGATTGAAGACTCTGACTCACGAAAACTGACTGCCAAGTGCCCTAGTTTTGACGAAGGTTGTAATTGGAGACTTAGAGCCATACAAAGCAAGAGGTCGAATACGTGGCAGATTACAAAATATAATAGACCTCATAGTTGCGTAAACCCATCTATGTCATTAGATCACCGAAAGTTGGACTTTCGTTTGATCTGCTCTTGCATTTTGGAGTTAGTTAGAACAAAACCCGATGCACCCGTATCCTTCATTGTTGAACGGATTCGAAGCCAATTTGGTTACCAAGTTTCATATCGAAAAACTTGGAAGGCAAAACAACTGGCTATTGTGAATGTGTCTGGGGATTGGGACAAATCTTACGAAGTGTTGCCCAGATGGCTAGCAGCCATGAAGAGAGACATGGAAGGCATAGTGGTGGAGTTGCAAGACGAGGAATGTCATTGTGGAAGGGGAGACCAAGGATGCTTGGAGTTGGTTCTTAGCCCACCTGAGATTGCATGTCACCCAAAAAGAGGGCTTGTGTTTGATCTCTGATCGACATCGAGGCATCTTACAATCAGTGGCAAATGAAAATCTTGGATGACAGCCTCCGAATGCATATCATGTCTTCTGTATACGGCATATTGGTTCCAATTTTAACTCCAAATTTCCGAACAAGGAGTTGAAAAGATTTTTGATTAACACAAGTATTTTACATTTTCTATTTGTATTCTAATTTTGTCGATAGTAATAGTTAGGTTCTAATACTAACCCAATTTATTTGTTATATTAGGGTATGAACCAATCGTAATAAAGTTTTATGTTAGGCTAGAGAAGCTTAAAGTTACAACGGAGATGGCAAATTGGATTAACGGAATTCCAAAAGAAAAATGGAGTTTGGCATATGATGGTGGCCACAGATTCGGTCATATGACTACTTATTTGTCAGAGTGCATTAACGGAGTGTTGAAGGGTATCAGAAATCTACCTATAATTGCATTAGTTCAATTGACATATACGAAATTAGTAGAATACTTTGTCAACCGAAAAGACGAGGTAAATTCGAAATTGATGACATTTAATCAAGAATGAAGTGATGACTTATTGAAGCACTGAAGAGTCAATCTGGTAAAGGCCAGCTCACACCAAGTTCGTTGGTACAATAGAGAGAACACAAGGTTCATGGTTGAAGAGGCTTTTAACCCTATAACACAACAGAGTGGACTTTCTTATACTTTGAACCTGGAAGAAAGGCGGTGTGACTGTGGGGTGTTTCAAGCATTGCATTATCCATGCTCGCATGCGATTGCTGCGTGTGCTTCAGTGGCAGTTGACCCATTCCGATTTGTTCATAGGGTTTACAGGATGGAAAACATTTACAAAGCCTATGAGTTTGATTTTGAACCAGTCCGGGCTGAACCATGGTGGCCTGCAGCTCCCGACACCACTTTGGTGTCACCACGTGCATTGCTTAGATCTAAAAGTCGACCAAAATCAACCCGACTCAGGAATGAGATGGATTAGCGCAAAGCAGGGTCAGGACAGACATGTACAAGATGCCATCAACCTGAACATAATTCTCGCACTTGTCGTGTCAGTGGATCGAGTTCCTTGAGGGATGATAGAGTGGGGCCATCAACTGGGGCCATCTAGTTGATCTAGGTTTCATTTTCAGAATCTTGTGTTAGTAATAATGTGTACTTTGGGGTTGTATTATTTTGTATCACCAATCTATGATGTTGTCTTCGAATACTATTTTCCTATATATGTTAGTTGATTATCAGTATTAACTTTATTTCTTCCATATTATATTTTAGTATAGTTATCATATGGTCATATTATATTTTATTATAGTCATCATATTGCAACACTAATTGTTGTTATTATTTGGCATACAGCTGACAGATGGCATTCCGTGTAAACCTCGGACCAAAGGACGACTCGATTTTGGAGTTGCAGGAGTACCATGTTTCCCAGCATGTATGGTAGGGACATGAGGACCAGCACCTGTATGTTAGACGTGCTCAGAAGATGAAACATATGGACCCCCCTGCTCCGATTCTTCCGTATCTACAGCAGGCTGGCTTCTTGGGAGTTGCCTATATGGGCTATTGCAGCATTGATCACTCTCTGATCTCTGCGCTGGTTGAGAGATGGTGCCCAGAGACGCATACATTTCACATGCCTACTGGGGAGTGCACCATTACGTTGGAGGATATCGGAGTGATATCGGGTCTTCCCATTGACGGCGCCGCAGTCACTGGCGTTACCCATAGGGATGACTGACTCAGTTTGTGTGCTCAGTTGTTAGGGATTGATGAGACTCCCTCGTTCATAGCTGGGGCAAGCATTGACATGACATACCTATGGCAGCCGAGTGTAACTGCAGTCACTGAGGATGATGATGATGAGTACGTGCAACAGTGTGCACGACATTACATACTTCGGTTGCTTGGGGGTTTCTTATGCCTCGATCATTCGGGGAAGTTCGTGCACTTAATGTTCATTCCATTGTTGGAGGACTTTGCTATTGCCTGGACGTATAGCTGGGGGTCTGCAATTTTGGCATACCTGTATAGAGAGCTTTGTAAAGCTACTGATTATGACGCATGCGAGATCGGCGGGGCAAGTATCTTATTGCAATACTGGGCATGGTACAGATTCCCCCGGCTTGCCCCTACCCTAGCTGACCATGTTGAGCCTGATGTGTTTTATGATGCTGATCGTGGTCAATTACGTCCCTCAGGATGGGAGTAAGTTTCTATTTCATTTCATATATTTACATTACTTCCTTGACATACTTTGTTAATGTTTGTAACTTACGTTTGCGATACTTTCATTTACCAAATAGGTGGCGCAAGCATAAAGTATTGAGTGATACTGTAATTGGTGTCATTGCATATTATCGCCAGTTATTTGATCAGTTGAAGAACGATGAGGTATATCTTCGTTTACATTCCTTTAAGATATTTACTTATGCATATGCCGTCTTAATGTTTTGTGTCACTCATTTTTTTAGTTTATATGACAACCATACACGGATGAGCAGGTGGCAACATTGCCACCTTTTTGTGTGGCTGGTAGGGGACATAAGACCGGTGGTGGTCCTTTCATATGTTTTCACATTGTTGAGTGGCACCATCCAGACCGCGTCATGCGCCAGTTTGGTCTTGACCAGCCCATTCCACGAAGATCGCTCCAGCCAGACAGATTGCACTCGGTTACACTGGCAGGTAGGCATGACGAGGATTGGCCAGCTACACATGCTGAGGTTTCGTGCCCCTCGTTGAGTGTCTCTATCAGGACAGGCCTGCTTCTAGCGGCGGAAGTTTCAGGTGGTACAATAGAAGGAAGGTCGCGCTGAGCTGCTGGGCCCTATCCATGGGCAGGGGCAACATGCGCAGCATTTCCTCTCCTTTGGTTTTGCCTTGTGCTCACCATGGTTGACGTAGGAGTAGTAGTTTATCAATTCCCACAGACGACGCCAATGTTCTGAAGTGGTTTCAGAGGGATACCTGTGAGAGGTATGACTGGTGGTTTCCTCCTTGCGTAGTCACACTCAAGCGTATTGAACCGGTGGGGGGTGGTACCTGCAAAAGGACTCCAACGCTCAAGTCAGGTCATGCACTAGTAGGGTTTTTGCTATCGAATCACAGTTACCTCATTAGGTTGATTTAGCCTAGTTTTTATGAAGCATGATTGGAATCGTGATATTAAGTGCATGTATTATTGAGATGTGGACGTTACAGTTATTTATTGCGAGCAGTGGTTATAGAGGCTTTAATTTCGTAAAATCCTGATTGACAGTTACAAAAGTCTGTGTTGATTCAGTGATCATCACCATATAGTCCAATGTCGTAATCCAGAGTCTTACAGATCTTTCTAGAGTATTAATGGAAGAGTCTGATAAAATGTGCACCAGATTAATCCTTTCAGATAGGATCCCAGACTACAGTCCAAAACAGAAAACATCCTTCTTTCATAAATTTTTTTGGATAAAAAAAAACAACATAGCAAAACAATCTTTTTTGATGAACCAACGGAGCAGAAGTCCAAAAATAAAACAAGACGACAAATTACAAGAACGGGATTTGAGAGTTTTATACTTTAACTTACCTGTATTACATCCCCCCCCCCCCCCCCCCCCTCCCTCTCTTTTTTTTAGGGTTATACAGCGGGGCAAATTTCGTTTTATGTTGTTTGGTTCTTTTATGGATATCTGTCACTAGAGAAATTTTTAAGTGATTAATGAGTAAAATAATATTCTTACTTTATATAATATATATAGAGAGAGAAATGCTAGTTATCATGAAAACTTTTTCATTAAAATTTCACGAATGATTTAATTATTGCAGTGAGTTGTATAATTTATTTAATTAAATATTTAATTATTACATTTTAAGTAATAAATAACCAATTATTAAGAGTCACATCTGTCGTGAATTCCTTTTCGTAGAAATTCTTAGCAGAAAATAGCACTTCTCACATATATATATATAGTGTTACAAGGACGGCCAAGCCCAGAAAAAAAGGAAACAACTAACGGGAACGACGCGGCATTGGAACCCCTAACCCTAACCCATCAACAAACAACTGGTTTTGCAACATGTCAAAAAAAAAACAACAACAACAACAACTGGTTTTGCAAACCGGCAGGAGGTTGCTTCCAAAACCTGAAACCGAGAAACCATGAGAGAAGCTCCAAAAAACCATGAGAGAAGCTCCAATTGGCAAGCCACTCGTGGACCAACATATTGAAAATATAATATCTCTTGTTCAGCACTTGAATTTCTCCTTTGACTAACAAACGGTTTTCTAGTTTGGCAATTTAGAGGCTTTGCAATAATTGCCCTTCTTTCTGATGGCGATTCCTCGTGGACCCATGAACCTTTATGCTTATAAGTGTTGCCACCACGAAAACACAGATGCTGAAGCCTAGAACTGCACACATATTGAAAAATAAAATAGTTAAGAAAATTGAAAAGTGAAGCACCCACAAAATTATTATTCACGAAAGTTAATTACTATTATAATTTTAAAAAATTGAGATGTCAAAACTACTCATGTGATGTTGAACGGGTCCAATCCAAATTTCTAAAAGAGTTAATAAGTGGAAAGCAAGAGAAAGAAATAGAGTTTTAATTTACCTGTATTACGTGCTGTGTGGGAATCTCTTGTCTGGTTTTCTGGTTTGCTATCTTCAGATTCAGGCAAGTCCCAGGTTAATCGAAGACCAAGACTGTTGTCTGAGAGATAAGGACTATATTCAAAAGGAATAGCAACGGTTTTGACTACCTTACAAGAATCCGGCACAGGCAGTGCAGGGTCAACTGTGTAAACATGATAACTTGAAGCACTTAAACATGGAACCTGCATGAAAGGAGGTGAAAGGCTGGTGGAGCAATTGAGGTATGTATAGTCTTTTAGAACATAATAGTAGTGGAACGGTGTGAGGGAGAGATTGAGGTTCAGAAAGACTCGGTGGGCACAATTTTCTGGGTCAAGGAGATCAATCTTTTTGGTGTCGTAGGAAATGGACTTCACTACCAAATCCCCATAAGATGGAAAATGGATAGTGGTAACGTTGTCTTTGCAAAGTAGCTCAAAACCAGGAAGGGCCTCATATTGATACTGGGCCTGCTGGCCTTTTATCTGAAATGGATAGCGGATATCAGGACCAGCATCACTGAATTTTGTTGTATGGCAACTTGCATAGGTCACCTTAATAACAGAGCTTTGGAAGCTGTAAACCCAGAAGAGGATGAGGAAGATGAATGCACCCATCACTTGAGAATGCAGAAGATGCAAGGTCAAGGCTCTCAGGGCTATAGAATATATGAGGCACTCTTTTTCTTTCCAAGTTGTTAATGAGCTACATGATTGGTGGGGAGACGAAGACCAAGAATAAACAAGGTAAATCTAGTATTTACGAAGAAGCTTCAGCCGCCTAGAAGCAATTTGCATAAAGAATTAGAAGACTTTGGTTTCTTGCAGGCTTCGGCAAGCTTTGGGTCATAAATAGACTTTGGGTGAGTGGCAAAATAACCAATTTGTAAAGGAACGGCAAGTATAAACTTCTCAGACCTGGGTCTAAACTTCAATGTTGACTTACACAGTCCCTCGCCGACCCCGTCGTCTTTCACTAAATTTCTCTAACTTATTTGCTTGACTTGGAACAGTCGTCGTTGCTACGGTTTCAGACTTTTACACTATGTTTGGATGATAGGTAATGAAGAGAACAGAAAAAAAATGAAAGGAACGAAAATAACTTCCCTTATTTAAGAGTTTTAAAATACATGAGAAGGGAATGGAACACATGAAGAATTATTTCCCCCTTCTTCTCCTCAAATGTCCAACTTTTGTTCCCTCCAAAATTGAGGAGAAATGGAGGAAACATATGAGTAATTCCGTTTCGTTAATGAAACTTTCAAATAAAGAGAATGAAAACTATGTTCCATTCCTTTCCTTTTCTTTCCGTTTCATTCCCACCTATTCCGTTCCATTTCATTAATGAGAAAACATCTAAACATTGGTTAGTATATATATCTGCTCCAAATTTAAGCTTGCAAAAATTGAATTCAAATATTTTGTTCCCTTCATGTCTTCCCAATTAAATGTTGATAACTCAATTAAGCAAATAAAAAAAAATAAAAAGTAAGAAAGAAGTTAATTGGGGAATAGAGAAGGGGACAAACAATGAAGACGAAAATTTTGACTCCGCCAAAATTGGCTACCTTACATCTTATTTAGCTGACGATAATAATTGGCTGACGATAATAATTTAAATTTTAACAAGTAAAATAAGTTAAATGAGAAAAGAAACGTGTAATTAAGTTTAGAACACTTGCATCGATTTAATTTAAATAGAGAGACGAAGGAAAGGAGAACGTGAATCCTCAAATAATATCTACGTAAAATAAAAAAAAAAGTACAAAAAAAGGAAGAAAATTATGGTAAGCATCCAGGGCATGATCAGTGGGGGAGTTTTGTTTACTTCCTGGGAGGAAGATGTAAGCATGTTCACAATCCAAAGTGGTTGAATGCCACTAACTCATCATCCATAATGAAGCCTAGATAGTTCTGATCACTTTTAATGAAGAGGATTGCTATATGTTACTAAACGAATGACTATGAATGACGTAGCTCATAAGTAAAACTCTACATGCATATTCAACGGATGAGTGATTTATTAAACGAATGACTATGAATGACGTAGCTCGTAAGTCGTATCACTGAATTGTTTTCATGAAAACAAGCATTTCTCTTTAATGAAATATATATGCAAATAAACAGGTCATTCATTTTGATTTTTGAGCAATAATTGCGATATAGAATTGAGAGCCAATATATTGAGGGTTAAATCCATAATGGAGGGATGTGTAAGGCAGAAGACAGAAGAACTGGAGAAGTGCCTGTTTGAAGAAGAAATAATAGGGACAATGACGAAAAAGCAAAATAAATATCAGCATTTAGTGATGTCTCTTACAAATGCTGATGTCCCATTTTTAGGTACTTATCAAGAGTCTATCTTTACGAAAGTTGCCAGTACAAAAGCAAACTAGAGCATCCACCTTTGCGTGACACTATCATCAAATCGACAATTGATGTTAGGCCAAATCACAACTGATATTATTTAATTTCAGAAAAAGTACACATGAATTTGTTATTTTGTACGTAACTTCAACATTGTAAGCACTAAGCAATAGCCACAAGAAAGGGAAAAAAAAGTTAGATTGGCAAAGGAATCACTCAATCAGATTTAACGGTATACCTGAACATTTTTGTTTGTACTTCTAATAACCTCTACAGGACAGCCAGTCCATTTTGACACGTACAGGACATATACAACAGACTATCGCCTTTGTTCTGCAAAGCATTCATTTTGAGTCTTAAGTATTCCAGTTGAAAAACTCGTTACACTCAAATCTAAGAAAATACATACGGTACAAGCCAGAAGAACAAAGAAAGAATAATAATAGAAACATAAACCAATAAAAATTAGTGGAGCTCCCGCGCCAGCCTAACTGGTTTTTCCTTTAGAAAGGCAACATCACCATTCGGTGCAGTTAGCAAATGGTGATTGGGCTCATCCTCGTCACTCTCGACGGACACAGAAAGGCCATCAGATTCTGATCCATCATCATCTGCAATGGCAAAATTTTAGATCTTTTCCCACATGGTTTATTAATATCAAGAATGGGAACAGTAGCAAGATTCCATTATTCTAAGGTCCAAAGAATTATGCATCAACAGAACCCTCCCCCTGCAAACCCAAAATGGAAGAATTTATATTTTACAAAACACCACCACAAATTGTGCTGGAGATCTCTCCAAGATATTGCACGAATTCATAAGCAAATAGTGCAATAATTAACCAAGGTGCTTTAAAATGTCAAACGTGTCCATCTATATTTTCACAAGGGAAGAAATAAAGCCCTGTTTCCTTCTGGTTTCATGATGGAGTGCACTTTTTCTTTCAATTTTTTCCTTAATAAGTATTAAAATGCACTTATATATAGAAAACATAGTAGGTTTATCATATTCTATGTGCCCATCCATAATATATATTTTCTTTCTTGGACAGCCAATAAAATCAATCTGAAAGGAAACATACAAGACTTAAACCAAATGGCTAATATGATAGTGTTTGTATCTTACCAGCATATGCAAGACGTTCAGGGAGATGTCTAACCGCAGTAACCTGGAGGCTTTCTGGCAGAAGACAATTGCAGAAAGAACCTGAAAGGTCACACAACACACATGATCAAATGGCAACAAAACTAGTATGTGCAATCACCAGATTCACAAAATGAAGCTCAATTGTAAGCATGCTTGCATCGCTAGTCCCATCAAACTCTTACATAACCTATTTCCACAGTAATCTGAAACTCATTTGGCGCAGGCATGGCAACATCTTTCTTGAAACAAAAAACTAGAGGCAGAATGGAAGTAGCATACTAATATTACAAATGCGCATTAAAAATTTAAACTACAACTTATATGCAACACGAATAAGAAAGCAGAATGATTCTCACCTACACGAGCCAGCCGATTTACCCATGCAGGGATAGATTTTCCTGTTAGTTGTTGGCAAACTTCATCTGTAAAATGGTTGCAATTCTTGGCAATCAGATGGTATGTATCTCCATGGTATTTCGCAGAGAGGCGCTCCATGAAAGATCGAAATTCTGAGCTAGACATATCAGTGCTGCCCAACAACACTGATCGTCTGAAGATGAAGCCAGGGCAGCTTCTAGGTTCCACCTCAAACACACCACTAGTTGGGTACTCATGTGCTCCAAAGCCATATTCCATACCATGCACTGTTCATGGAAAAAATAAGCCTTAAGTTGGTGCAAGATGGTATAAATAGCATAAAAGTACATCCAATCTCCTTGTCAATAATTTTTTAAGGGAGATAGTTGTATCCAGCATAGTCACTGCATACAAAATAGAACTTGTAACAAAGTTTAGTCACTGTATCCAGAAAGCACTTTATAGTTATGAGTGTTATGAACAACTGTAAAAAGTAACTGTGAGTCTGTGATAATAGAACACACATGGACAGGAAAAACAAAAAAAGGAGGGTGCAGGACACTTAGTCTTGTCCTCTATTAGACTATTACAACTATACATTCGCAAAACCAACAACAACTATATACATATATGTGTTAGGCTCTTAGCATGCGAACATGACCCAAGATGGCATATACATCAATACTCAGTGGAAAGCTTGCATTTGATTGTCAAAAGGTCTATTACTCTATTAGTTACCCCATGAATCATAAATTCAGCATTGAAGGACATAAAGAACATAAATAATCCCAAAAATTGACTATTTACAAAGCATACTATAAGAATTTGTTTAACTGAGAAGAACATCAAGAGAAGAGAAAGAAACAAAAACGAGAAGAGGGAAAAATCGCAGCAGAACAAGGAGAGAATATGAGGGCAAAATCACAATAATTCAATTAGTTATTAAAAAAAAGGAACCAAATTAACCGCTGCCTAGCATATAACTACCAAATCTTAATCACAGAATAATACAAGGTATGATGCTGTCTAATAATGTATTCTTATACCTCCCTCCTTGCCTGTACAATGCACACAGCAACTTCATATATAGTTATACCATAGACAATAACAACTTTGTTTTGAATTACTACTCCAGTTTTTCTTGTACTCTTTTCTTCAACCATCAAATATTGCACAATAATATCATTTAGTAATGCTAAAGTGTAAGTTAATTCCCTCATAACACAATCAAGTTCAAACAAAATTAAAAATTTACAGCAAAGGAAGTATAAGGATTAGACAGACAAACCTTCTATACCGGAATGAAAGATTCCAAGGCCAAGCATGTAAAGATAATTGTTGATAGGAGTAAGATCATATATATTGAGATACACCATAGCACGACTCTTTTTCTCACTGCCCTGCTCCCTTTCCAAGCTTGTACTTGTGCTTGTACTTGTACTCAACGGAAACAATCGCATTGTGGATAGTTTCCTCCCTCCTCCACAATTCTCCAATTATATTCCCACAATCACAACCTCATCATAGAAACCTGTAAAAATATCTACAAAATCAACAGATTCACAGTTTCTGTGATTATGCTTCCTAAAATTCTCTAGTAAAAATGAATAATAGTATAGATTATAGTTTAATCAAGGTATATATATGGAGTTTACAATGAAAAAAGTGTGCATTGAATTTATATAGAGCTGGATCGCAGAAAGAAGCCCTAGAACTAGAAAACCAAAAAATCAGGAAGCAATCAAAAAGGAAGAGAAACTTACGATACGAGTGGTGTGGTGTGAGGAGTAGGGATTGAAAATCCAACAAGAATTAGGAGTGGATAAAGCTGGAAATCAAATGCGAGGTGCCTCCCCACTATTGCCTGGCTATGGCTACGGGTATGGTGCATTCGACCGCCATTATTCTTTATAAGCCAGCCAAGTAGCCAACTATACTCCCCAAGATTATGATTATGATTTATTATTTTAACGACCACAGTTCCGATGTCTGAATTTACCATTGTGATGATTTGTGAATGAAAAAGATAGATTTATTACATATTTTCAAAAACCAAAAAAGATTTATTACAACATACTCCGATCCTTAACAAATGGATTATGTCATTAGGTCAGGTCATTTTAATGAAACACACATACAAGAAATTTTGATAAATTTAGCAACCATATAAAAAAAATAGTATATCATTTGTTTAATTTCATCAAATTTCACATAAATTTTAATATAATTTTAGAATTATTCTAAGCATACAAGTTGTAACATATGATAAGTATTAAGTACAATTAAATATTTTAAATATGTAAGAATTTCTTTTCATGTCTCTGTTTTTCAAGGACCTATCACCAGGATGCTGTCCCTTCCCCCCCCCTATCTGTATATTTGCACATTATTTGTATTTGAGATGAATTTTATTTACTAATGTTCTTACCATAAATAATGTATATATTTTTTTTATATCTTTTTTAATATTATTTATTATACTTACTTTTTTTATCACTTTCTCTTATTTAATCACATTCACTCAAAATAGATATAAAAAATAGTGGTGGATAAAAAATAAGATAAAATGATCATTTTTGTTTTATTTGAGATACCACAGATGTACAAATGGCAAGGGAAGCATAATTTAATTCAATTTGAGTGAAAGCCGTATAAAGCTACCTAGCTTACCTTCACATTTTTAAACAATCAGTATGTCCATCCAGATTGAATGGACCACCGATTTTGGTTTGAAAATAACTGAACCTTAATAATGATCTGTTGGATTTTCTTACATATGTATGGAGCTCTGAAATCTCACATGGCACTGTCTTTCTCTTGTTGGGAGAAGAGGTCAACCTACTCCAAGTTCTTCGACATATTGATTCCTAATTCACTTGCAATTTTGTGGCAAATGCAATAGAAAAGCAGACATGACGTTACTTCCTTTGAGAAGGCAGACACAGGAGGCAGCTCATTCAATTCAATTTGAAGGCATCAAGATTGAAGAACCAATCCACATCCGGAAGACTTGTACCTGATAAGGAAAGTTATATGCAAATTACGCTGTTAATTAATTAAGTACATTCTTCGCAAGATGGTGAAAAACACAGATACGATAATCTAGCAGAACGCAAATAGCGAAATCTCTTTGTCTCTCTCTCTCTAATAATTTTTTTTTCATTATAATAATTATTTATCAACTCTTAAAAAAAATTATGACAAATTCAATATCAAAACTTCAATATAGATCCTTTATATTTTTAAAGTTTTAAGAGGGTACATATCACTGAATTACGGAGACGTGCTAGGGAGAAGACATTTTAGCTGTAATAATAAAAAAAAAATACTTGAATTGATTGGTATAAACATGATAAATCTTAGTTTTTTTCCCCCTTAACCTGATGGGAGGGGACCCAGGCTAGGGGACCATAAAATATCAAATGCGTTAAATTCAATGAAAAGTTATTCTCTCTAATAAGTAATAAACCACTAGACTTTTTTTTTTGGGTAATATAAGTCATTAGACTTTGACACTCGAATTTTGATAAATTGCAAGATATATTAATATACAAGCTGCCATTATAACAAACATATCTTATTTAAAAAAAAAATAATCTTCTCTTCATTGGCTTCTGTTAAAATTTTATTTGAATTTTCGTTAGATAGTTTTTTTTTTTTTGAGTGTTTTGGCTGCCTTATGGATTAGCAATCATTTTGCTTCGCTCAAGTTGGAACCCACAAAATAAAAATTTCCACTCCTGAAGGCGTGATGCAAGGGTCATCAGTAAATGGGGAACAAGTGTGATGGTCACACATGTTCCATAGGAACATTGATCTTAAAGACAATATGTACATTGGGAATAAAATTTCGGTTACATGCCACATATCAAATTGCGTATATCTGTAGCATAGTGATTATCTCAGGTTTCAACTTCTTGCTGATATTTGAGAAGAAGCGAACCATACGTGCTTTTGAGTATTGAGAGCTTCAACTGCTAATGCAGCTGATATCTTCCTTTGTCGATGACATTATAGTACAGGGAAGATGACTTGCCATCGAACTTGGAAACCATTTGTTGAGCAGATCGGCCACAATAACGCTTCCCCAGACAGATATCTATGATCTTCTTGAACATGTAATCTTCTTGAATAAGTGGTTGCTCTACAAACTCAACTAGGGCCATCCACTGCATCACATCACACGAGTTATTCTAAAACCAGAAAGCAATCATCAGAAACCAAAAGCCCTGGTTGGGACAGGAATCAGTTAGTCATTGTCATTGTTCCATCTCAAATCTGATTATCTAGAAGTCGTATTAGTATTACTTCTGCATGTAACAAGAACATTACTACAAGTTCCTTGAATACAAATATTGCCACCACTTTTAGTCTTTGTTTAGCAAAGAAACTGTCACATCACCTTTACGAACTTCAAATTTGCTTAAGGGGTATGGCCCGTAGCTTAGGAGTTAGGAGTTAGGAGTTAGGACATTTCAAAATTTTCATAACTCTGGATTTGGGGATAGTTACAAAACAAAGCAAAGAAAACGAAAAAGTGAAACAGAGAAAAAAGACAAACATACAATGCTTCATTTGGTCACAACCCCATGTGAATGGATAACATTAAACGTCATATTCATAGTGCATATATAATTTATCCCTAGTATCCCAACCAGAGTTATTTCAAACAAAGGATCATAATCAAGTCTTTGGAGATTGAGTGAAGGAAATGAATAGAGTTACTCGATCTAATTGATTGCTACTCCTTTAATTGTATTAGTGAGTAAGAATATCTAACCTTTGCAGCTTCAATTTCAAGATCATCAACAATGATCTCAGCTGACAGGGGTCTTAGCACGCAGATGAAGAACAAATCTGACTTCTCGAATGCCACATTATGTGCATGCCTGGGTTGATGATGAAATTCACCAAATCTTGATGATTAAGAAAATTACGAGAAAAGTGCTGCAGCAATGGAATTAAAAACTAAATTATGTAGCATGTTTTATTAAAAATGTTATCAGTAGTGCGGAAGTAAACAGGCCCTGTCACAATATTGGACTCGGTAAGTAGTCGATTACGAGAGAAAATTTTTCGGTAATACAATTCCTTTCAATTTAGATCACGTCATAATCAATTGGTGAGAAATTATGTGAATACAATCTAATATTACACAAAGAATCAACAATTTATATTTAAAATTTCTTTTATTAAAAAAATTACGTAGTTGTGAACATGAATGATGCTGTTAATTGAATGCTATGACTTCAATAAACCCAGTATCAATCTGCAACATAAGGCAACAAGCATTGAAAGAAAGCCCTGACTTTTCGCAATGATATTATATTGTACAACATCATGAATAAATGATCAATATAAAGTAACACCAGAGGAATATCTCATAGTACATAATACTTACCCCAGTTTCTTCCTTCACTTCTCTGATGGCTCCTGTATATATCTCCTCTGACTGACAACAATTCAGACAATTGGTAAAGAATTTAAGTTGGAATATAAAAAATTTGAAAGCAAAATCTTATTAATTTGAATACCATCTTATTTCTTTTTTTTCTAGAACATTTAATTTGAAAAAATTATATTGAAGCTGCAAAGTTAATTACCTGAAGAACGAATCCAGTTGGTATTTTCCAAAGACCACGAATTGCAGGTGAACAGTGTTTCTCTTGCACTACAAGCACCTTTACAAATTTATAGAATGAAATTATATTTACGTTAGTGCTTGCATGAATTAAATTAGCTAAAAACTCTTTGAGATCGTATAACAGAAATGCACATAATTTAGTAGCGTGAATAAAGTGATTTTTTATTTGCCTTTTTTTTCCCTTAAGTGCAGAATAAGTTTTATTTTTTTGAATGGGAAGAGAAGAAAAAATAAGTTAATTAGCCAAATCCCCTTCTTTCCCTGCAATCATCTATGCCATTAATATGATGGCAACTCGTTTCTGCCTCAAGATTATCTGGATCAACTGAACTGATGACAGCTTTATCTGCCAAATAAGTGTTATCCGAAGCACCGTAACAAGTCCTTAGAAATAACCTTGAAATTGAAGATGAGAGAGTATAAAAAATCCATGCTCCCATTGGGCCAGAAAAGCCTATAAATGAGGCTCTACTCTTTTTGGTGTTGTTACCCCACGTTTTAGATTGAAAGTAGAAAGTATTACAAAAAATAAAGAAAAACAAGTAGTAGCCCGTATTGTAGCATAATTTTTTAAAAATAAAATATATAAATATATGGTTTGGTTTGGTTCGGGTTGATTCAATTTTGAAATTTCAAATCCGAGAATCGAACCGATTAAACTTTAATTGATTTAGATTTTACCCGAACCAATCAATATACTCAAACCAAACCGAATCAATTAAATTAGTTCGGTTTAAATTAATCGAATTGGTCGATTATCCGAACCAATTTACACCCCTAATATAAATATAAAGTAACACCAGAGGAATATCTCATAACATAATAAAGTTTCTTCCTTCAATGGCTCCTGTATATATCTCCTCTGACTGACAACAATTCAGACAATTGGTAAAGAATTTAAGTTGGAATATAAAATGTAAATGAAAGCAAAACTTAACACCATCTCTCTTTCTTTTTTTTTCTAGAACATTTAAGAAAATTGGGTGAAGCTGCAAAGTTAATTACCTGAAGAACGAATCCAGTTGGTATTTTCCATTTGCAGGTGAACAGTTTTTTTTTATACAAGCACCTTTACAAATTTATAGAATGAAATTATATTTACGTTAGTGCTTGCATGAATTAAATTAGCTAAAAACTCTTTGAGATCGTATAACAGAAATGCACATAATTTAGTAGCGTGAATAAAGTGATTTTTCCTTTTTTAAGTGCAGAATAAGTTTATTTTTTTGAATGGGAAGAGAAGAAAAAATAAGTTAATTAGCCAAATCCCCTTCTTTCCCTGCAATCATCTATGCCATTAATATGATGGCAACTCGTTTCTGCCTCAAGATTATCTGGATCAACTGAACTGATGACAGCTTTATCTGCCAAATAAGTGTTATCCGAAGCACCGTAACAAGTCCTTAGAAATAACCCTGAAATTGAAGATGAGAGAGTATATAAATGAGGCTCTACTCTTTTTGGTGTTGTTACCCCTGCAACTGTTCAAGTGTCTAGAGAATCTAACGCCCTTGAAATTAGAGAGCACAGTGGAATAGATTCTTCCCACGTGGACAATCTCAGATGTGGACACACAGTTGGAAGAGATGGATTTCAGCTCCATCGATATCAGAGGTCACACGAGGCCAAAACTCACCTGCCACAAACACTGACATTGGTAGCCACAACGAAATCACAATCCGAATGTAGTAAATATACTTGAGTTTGAATATATACGAGAATCTTCGCCAAAATCTAGACTCCTCTAGCAGTTATCGCTCTATGATTAAAGAAGCTTCGTGATCATGGGATTCATCGTCCTTCGGAGTGTACTATGAGTTCGATTCCCATGTTTGAGATAAAAAAACGGGGCACGAAACAAAGGCGGGCTGATTCACTTATTAGCGTTATCCTGGAAGAAATGTCTCACGTGTGACTGACAAACATATGTGATTTAATAAACAAACGAGGGTTAAATAATAATTAGTTAATGATAGTTAGAAAGAAGATTCTTAACCTTTTAACTATTTGATGGCAGTATTTTTTTTATTAAATAGAAAAGGTACAAGCAATTTGTCCTTGTTCTATCTATAAAGTTTATGTCTCATTATTTTTCATCAAGAATAAAACATAATAAAAGAATGATAAGAGATAAAAAAAAGAGTTTCTATTGTTTCTACAACATTTATAAATTAAAACATTAATTCTCATTATAAATAAACGTTAATATATCTTGACATGATAATATAAATGTTAAAATTATAAACTCTCGATATCTTTATTCAAATGTTCAAATTTTGTATGATGCTATAAAATTAACAAATCCTACCTTGGAACAAGCCACGTAAATTCTGAGTTTTGGCTCATTTCTTGACCAGGATCAACATTTAGCTATAGTCGGTGACCATATGAATTGGTGGTGTAATAATGGGTGATTTGTGACTGTGACCAAAATCAACCAGAAACACATTTGAAAATTCTGTCTCTTTTAGGCAGGACCGCAGGAAGGTACCAGTACTATGATGCAGGAACGTTGTTGGAAGGTCTAGTCAGTGAGCAACTGAGCATGTCCATTAGCAGAAGAATACTTCACCGCATCAAAGTCTGCACGGCATGAAATAGGAAAATCAGGAATATGCTAGCTGCTTGCTTTCTGAGTGATTTTGAGAGAAGAGTAACTGTACTTGAACCGCACTTAGAACACAAAATTATATATAAATATGTAAAATTATTGAATTATATATAAATTAATAAATAAATTAATATGATATTGTATAATTTTTTTTTTGAAATAAAACACCAAGCAATCCCCCACATATTTCAAACAGAATATTAAAGAAAATCAATAATTCAAACTCTATTATTGAATGAAAAGAGATATATTATACTGGTGTCTTTTATCCACCTACTTATATATTTTTAACTTACAATGTAATTGGTGAAGTTTAAATAAAACAAACATTTTTCGTGTAAATTAGAATCCCACTTGATCACATTTAACTAATTGTAACTAACTCTACAAAACTAACAAACTGTTGCGTGCAGTTTGTTCATGATGCTCTAGAGATTATGCCATTATCTCATAGGAGACTCCCACTCATATAGGTGATTTCTATGGAGGTCGCACAGGCCCATAAGCTATGAAATCAAATTAAAAGCATATAGAATCCTCACAAGGAGACATCAAGGTCTTACTAAGCACATCTCATGAGTTGAGATGATGATGGAACGGAGGAAGCAGATGAATAAGACCAACAAGTGAATCTTCTTACCCATAACATGAACTTTTTCATGGGATCAATCCACTCATAAAAGTTAGGTTACCATCATCAAGTTAGTTTCAAATTGGCTTAAGTCTCATTCCCCTCGAAAAGTAGGATTATGAAATTTCTACACAAAGATTTTGTCGGAGATAAATTTCCTTTTGACTCACATAATTATGGATTTAATTCCATCTTTTGGTAAGAGGAATGTGCAAGTCTTCAAACAAATAGTAGCCATTTTCATTTCACACGTTTTTGTTTGCTCTTACGATATTCACCATTTTGGCAATCACGGATTTGGACAAGAATGATTGTCTTCTTGGACTTCCACGAAATCGGAGAGGAACCAAGGAAGACGCTTAGCCACTCACGAAACGAGATCTTTCAAGTAATAGTACAATTATGCCTCATTATAGATCAGCTAACCGAGTCTAGTAATGATTAGAGGAACTAGGAGGCTAAAAATAATCCTTTGGAAGGTGAACCTTTGAATAACGAAGAATCTTTTTAACATTATGATTATCATGTCCACATCTTCAAATTCAACACTATGGCTCTTGGTCCATAGTCTCATCAATCTCAACTAATCTCATAGTCTTGTTGTGGTCAATTATTTATGCAAACATTATCAAATACTTGATCATAGGAGGATTCTATCATAATTATCAAGACATATATAACTATGCATGGCACATAACCAAGTTAAATAGTAACTCAAAGATGGATCATAGGGTATGGAAGATTAATGTAAGACATTATATGAAGATGATTGCTATCTTCAATTTTCAAACTGTATTTGCATTGATTATAAGGATTAGGAGAATACCGTATTTACCTAATCAATCAAATTATAACACATGCAAAATCAATTACATAACAGGTCCAAGATCCTTAATCGAAAATGGTTGTCACCAAAGTTTTACATATTTGAGAAAATTTCACTGAAAATATACACACCACATCTAAAAAATGTCATCAACAAAACCAAAATTAGAAGTATCAAATTATCTCTTCAATTTAGTAAAAATTTTAGAGAATAATCAACTTTAAGATATTTAACCAAGTCTACTACTAAATATCATTTTCTCATTAAATAATTTAGAATACATATTGATGAAAAATATGTAATCACTTATAGCATCAATACATAATGAAGCTTCCTCTGAACTAACAAAGAACTTAAACTAAAGTCATTATTCATATGAGATCCATGGAGTGGAATTTCCAAGGACTTTAACACTTTCATTTTTGTAAAGACATAAACTTGTTCAAAAGATCCCCTAGCAAAAAAGGATTATAACATCAAGTTGTTCAAACAAACCACATATCACAAAATTAGTGCATTACCAAAGCAAGTAAGGTTCTTACCATTGGATTAGCTTAGTAAGGAGAGTGTGATCAAATAGTCAACACCACAATAGTCATTAAGGTGTATTCACCACTTCTATCCGATCTAACTCTTTAATTCGTTTATTTAAACTCTATCGGCTTTATATTTTATCTTATAAACCCATTTTATTTCTAAGTAAATTTTTACCAGTGTATCTAGAAAAAACATCAATAAAAGTTACATATTAGTTTTTGCCACCATCTAATCATAGTTTGTCATAAGCTCCTACTTCCAATGAATTATTCAAGAACTTACAGTTTTTCTTTCTACAGATAAGCATGGTTTTTAGTTATTTTTGATTCAAGCGTGGTATTTCACATTTGTTTAAGCATGTATCACTAAAACAAAAAATGTTTATCCAAAGATATTGCATTTTCATAATATAAATAGTACTAACATAATCTTGGATATCAGATAGAGTCATCATATACACGGAAGAATTAGCATTTTCATTAATTTTAGCAATATTGAGTATAAAGAAGGCCTTGATTACAATAATAGTTTCCTCAAAGACATTATTTTTTGTCATCACTATTTTGTCGATTGTCAAAAGAGGACAATAAGGAAGGTTCCTAGCGGCCACGGTGGGTTCGCCCTTAGTGCTAGGTACATGAAACAATGGGAAGATGATTGTGAAAGTCTTACCGGATGTGAGTTTCAAGAACTTTTCTTTTCCCAAGAATTCTGGTTAGAATCACAAGATAAACTTGTTCTTCTCCATCCCCCACGAATTGTAGGAGGAAACATAGGTTTGATATGTCTGGTAAGGAGTCTACCACCCAGCATTCATAAAAAATGACATTTGAGAAATGAAACAAAAAATTCATCATCTCCTTCGTACCAAGTTTACATTTGGCTTAGGAGGATATCCTTTAATGCTTCCTGATCCTAAGAACACGATGACTTTCTAGGCTTGCCATGCAAACTATAACGTTCTCCACTGGTGTTGAAAGTGGGAATTATTCATCTTGGCAAGACGTAAAGGATTTTAAATGAAGTAAGGTTGAGGTTAATGCGTAAGTTCACCTTTGTTATTGAATTGTACCATAGGAGCCCTCGAAGTGCCTTTGCCCTTAAATGAACTTGATCTCGTTGGATAGAAAAATGCCTCAAATTAGTTGGATTAGATTAGCAAGGAAAGAAAGAGTTTTTATGCAGTTGTTGAATATGTTGAAGTTTACGTTTTTTCAACAATCTGCTTTTTCATCGAGGAGATTTCTCGACACAATTCTTGATGAACTATGCCTATTGATTGATTTGAAATCATGCATATCAAATTCATCCGTCATCTCCCATTATCAGTTCCCAATAACGACATTTAAGTTCATGCCAAATCCTCGGTTTAATAAATGAAATGAAATTAACAAGGTTTGTCTAGCTTCACCTTTAAGCTTCATAAGAATAATCCAAGTAAATCTACTATAATCATCAACAAGAGTTAAAAAATATTGGTGACCTACATCGATTGGCATAAGTCCAATTGTCCCCAAGTGTTTTCGATCAGTAGATGTGTCGGCCATTTGATCAAAAATTTTAGTAGAATGCGTGATGCTATTGGGTATAAGGAAGTTTTCTTTGTTTCCGAAAATTTCATATATCTTGGAAACATCTGGGAATGGTTTGGCATATGATACAAAAGGAAATTGTAGTGGGTTTTGTGGGGTACCATTTATGAATAGCATCTCGAAGCATGTTGGTCTAGAGATGCCAAATAGTTAAAGTGTTTTGTGGTTCCAAAGTCCGAGAAATTGAATTATAAGCGGAATCCAAAAAATATAGAATGACTCAATTCGTGAAGCATCTAACACATACAATCCTCCAAGATTATTTCGGTATAGCTATACCAATTGTCCTCTTGGAGGAATTCTTCTTCCCGCAAAATAAAACAACAAGAGATTTAAGTCAGAATTAAAAGAAAGATATGATAATCAAAAGATTTTAATGAAGTTGATGTGTCTCTCAAACCAAAAACTTAATCAAGATGATGTTAAAAAACGAGGAATATGAAATAATACATCATGTGAAGAGATAACTTGGAATATGTCTGGACAATTGTTGGAATATGGATTTTTGTATGTCGTTAGGTAATGACATAGGTTGGAATATGTCCGTTGGAATGAATATTATGATATGTAGTAAAATTAGTTAAACAAAATCATTTTTTAAACTTCTTCAAAAACTTATTTTCCAACTAATGTGAGACATTTATTCTTTTGAAATAAAACATTTTTCACAACAAATATATCTTGACATGATAATATAAATGTTAAAATTATAAACTCTCGATATCTTTATTCAAATGTTCAAATTTTTTATGATACTAGAAAATTAACAAATCCTACATTGGAACAAGCCACGTAAATTCTGAGTTTTGGCTCATTTCTTGACCAGGATCAACATTTAGCTATAGTCGGTGACCATATGAATTGGTGGTGTAATAATGGGTGATTTGTGACTGTGACCAAAATCAACCAGAAACACATTTGAAAATTCTGTCTCTTCTAGGCAGGACCGCAGGAAGGTACCAGTACTATGATGCAGGAACGTTGTTGGAAGGTCTAGTCAGTGAGCAACTGAGCGTGTCCATTAGCAGAAGAATACTTCACCGCATCAAAGTCTGCACGGCATGAAATAGGAAAATCAGGAATATGCTAGCTGCTTGCTTTCTGAGTGATTTTGAGAGAAGAGTAACTGTATTTGAACCGCACTTAGAACACAAAATTATATATAAATATGTAAAATTATTGGATTATATACAAATTAATAAATAAATTAATATGATATTGTATAATTTTTTTTGGTACAACTGAAAGAAAGCAAAAACAACTAGCTCCTAATAACTAAAGTGCCTAAGGAATCTGCCAATAAAAGATAACATAATATATATATACACACACTTCTTTTAGTAATAAATATATGCGTATGTTGAACCTTGTCCTTTTAAAATTTGCTATAAATAGATATATCATAACACCAAATACTAATATTGTAAAAATCGACCAGGAGATTAAACTGACAAAACTTTTTGATCATGATTTGATTAGTTTCACAAGTTAAGTTTATGATTAGATTATAATTAAATTTAAAAATGTTTGAATCAGAAACATGAATAGTTCAATTATTTCAACCGGTTAATTCGGTCTAATTTTTAAAACATTACTAAATACATAACAATAACCAAATTCTATTTCAGCATTTTACCGCTTTCACTTATGACTTGTTTGTTTCCATCTTACCGGTGAATCGAAATTAAATGAAAAGGCCAGCCCTTAGTGGCATTCTTGAAATGTGCAATGCAATGATAATAGGAAACGATAACTAATATTATTGTTACAGCTGATAAGTATATAGATAATTTATTTTAAGTTTAAATTCTCCTATTAGAATTTAGAACACCAATAACATGTTTAGACTTTAGAATCTGTGTTTGGAGAAATACTAAATTCTTATATGCTCCTCCAACAGGAAAAAGTTACATTTATCAACTCAGCTATGTGAGTTATTATATTCTTTTCTATTTAACAACAATTTTAATGTTATATTGAGATGTCATATATTGAATGGTATAAAGTAAGAATTTTTTCTTATTACAGGAGCATTTAAAAAATTTCTTCACATTTATATAGATAAGGTATATACAAGTATTTATTCATTGTAAAAGTCTTCCACTCATATCCATCACACGTATTTACTTCACTATCTTAGAAATGTACATATTGCCATTATTTTATAAAACAAAGATTTGGACATTGAATTTACGTTTAAAAGGAGAGGATTATTGTGGCTGCTCCGATTAATTTGATTCTATCCTAGTTATTGTTCCAGTCAGGGGATCCTAAGTCGATTGACATAAAACAAACTATACCGAGTCGCACTAAGTAATAAAACTAAACTATCGCAAAGGATTGATTAATATTAAATACCAATTTCACTAGGCTATTACTATCTAGACAACTATTATAATGAGATGCCTAAAAAATATATTAAGAGATAAACTAAATAATGATATATAAACTTAATTTTAGAAGAATAATATAAGAGTATATATAAATGAAATCAATAAGAACACTAGTATTGATTTTCATTGACTCATCCTTAATTTCCATGTAATTCAATTAATTATGTTTTGAATTCTCTCAATTGATGGTAAAAATACTATAAATAGAAAACTCAATTCCTTGGTGGATTAACTTTCTCAAATTACCTAAAATTATCATTCCTTAAATTTCATGCAATTGAGAGGATTGCAGATTCCCACATTAACCACATAGTCACTAAGACCCATTATTAGATATTGATTTGATTAGTTGCCAAACTCAAGAAGATTAAATCAAGAGGAATCTCCCATTCTCAAAATACTCAACAAAACAATCTATGGTTGATCAAGTCATTTCATTACCGTAGATTAACACTCAATTGAAAAGAACTAAACATCAAATAATCAAAGATCCATGTACATCAAGTTTGGGTCAAGCTTTCCCCTTTATGGAGATTTAGTTACCATGTAAAGAAATGAAAACAAAGAAAAAGGAAAAGAAACCAAGAGATCCATGGAGATGGAGAGGATAAATCTTCAATTCAATGATCTTGGATCCACGTCCCTAACTTGCAAAAATGGTGGAAAGAGCAAAAAGAATGGAGATAAATTATTTTAATTTAAATTCCCCAATTAGAACACTCAAAACGGTTGTTTCCATCTTTTATATTGAATCAAGTGTTTAGAGAAATACTCGATTCTTATATGCGTGAACCTCCAACAAGAAAAAGTTTTGTTCTTACTATTCAACATATATCAACTCACGTGCGTAATTCCTCGTGCAGTTATTATATTTTTCTATCCAACAACAATTTTAATGTTATATTGAGATGTCATATATCCAAAATGTGTATAAAGGAAGAATTTTTTCTTATTACAAGCGTGAATGCATTTAAAATTTTCTTCACATTATATTGATCCTTTATATACTTGCTATTCATGTCATTGTAAATAGTCTTTTCCTTCTCTTATCCAAAATCACACGTATTTAAATTCACTTATCTTAGAAATGTACATTAAAATGAATCATTATTTTCATAAAACTAAGATTTGGACATGTGAAAATTTACGTTTAAAAGGAGTGGACTTTAAGCATAATTTCTGCTCCAAAAAATTTGATTCATCACTAGTTATTTCTTTCAAATTGATATTGTAATAACTTTTTGTGGAGTTATCACATATACAGATTTGGTAAATAAAAAAGAGATTCGTTGGAGATCTATAGGCGAGGCAACAGCAAGGTAAAGGATATCTAGGCAGTTTATATAAATGATATAAACACTGACTGTTTGGATATTTATCGTTTAAGCTATTTAGGACTCCGAGCATTAGGATTCGTTATGTTCCGTCGTTAAGGCGCGAAACCGTTCACAATCGTTGGTCATGATGGTGTCAATCGGCAAGTGACCGTTTGAAGAATCGTATTAAGCATGTGTTTAGTGGGTAGTTTCGCATTCGTTAATATATTGGTTGGATCCTCACAGTAGGATCGCGGTCGAGCAGACCCGAATTTTTTCGTGCCTGTTATTCTGAAATAAACATACCTAACAAATGGATTTATATGATCGGTCAGTAAGTCTATTATGTCAAGCCCAGGACGGTCCAGTTATGTTAATGAATAATGTTGAAATAAGAATAAATATTTACCAAAGTTTGTCATGAACTTAAAATGATATAATTTTTTTTCTCTCAACTTTTATGAATAAAGAAAAAACAAAAAGGCTTGTGGTTGTGGGTAAAGGAAGGAAATATGGTGTTTGGCTTGACATGCATTAGCATAAGAAGGTGCGTGCTGGGAAAATGATAGAAAAGGCAGAAATTGCGTGGACAGGACAGGACAACATTGTCACGTGATCGGAAGAAAAGAGGAAAGAATTGTTTTGCGTTTCATTTTTGTTTTTGTTTTAAATATATTAGTTAAATAACAATACAGGGAAGCAATCGGCGTGGATCACCTGGACAGATGAGAATGAGATGCACATTGAGACACAAATGCCTCCTCCATATATTTTTTTTATGAAAATTATATGTAAAACAATCTTTAATATGTGTAAAATATGTTAATAGAAATATACGTATTTTTAACATGACCCACATAATATAACACATGTTCAGGATTGACTTGCATATTTAAGATAAGAAATTCTTATAAAAAAATTTCATAACAACTCAATCATCTCTTTTCGGATGTTGGATGTTGGCAAAAAAGAATAAGAGTTAAAATTTTATACAAAGTGTAATATGTTTGTGGCATTATATTTAATTTTGTTTACCATACATTATTATTTAATATTTAAAGATATATTGACACATTATTACAATAATTAGACTATTTGAGTAGTGGTTGTGATAATTAAACTTCTTTGATAAAATTAAATCTATATAATATTATTTTTCATCTGAAAATCCATACAATAATATTAGCATTATTTAATCTGTAATATTTTATAATAGGGTATGTTAATCTCACTTAATTTTTTCTCAAATAATTTAAGTAATATTAATTAGCAATGTCACTTTCTTCCTTCCATTCTCTATTTTTTTTTCTTCGTCAAAATTAATAGTTAAAAATTTTTAATGTAAGATTAAGCGAAAAAAATCATGTAACTTTTATAATATTATGATAAAATCATATATGTTTTTCAATGAATAAGAGAATATATTAGAGAAAAATACGAACTTAGTCCATTAAAAAATTTGGCAAGAACAAATTAGTTCTAGAAATGAAAAATTAACATATTTCGTGATCCTTCAATGTTTTCAAAGTAACTTCAAATTAGTTCTTATAATAATGCAAATTAATTCTAAGGAACGTTAAATTAGAATAGATTTTTTTAAATGAACTTATTTTTAAAATAAATAAGTATAGATGTATTAATTATTAAATTTTAGTAAGTTAAGATCATAATACATTTTAGATTAAATTAATTATGAATATACATTTACTTTCTTATATTAAAGACAAATTCATTTTAGCGAAATTTATTTTTTTGTTTTTTTGTTTTTTGGCTGACGTCTAGGATTGAGTAGGGCTGCTCATAATGTTAACGGAAGCGGTCCTATGCAAATGTTCTAAACGGGCCACGGATAAGTGATTCATTGGACTTTAGGTTTCGGATATATATCATTCAACAGATGGCCGAAAAATGGGCTTTAAAATAAAAGTATACTATCTGTGGTCCAACAAATCAAAGAACCACTTCCTCTTGCAACCGAAACACATAACAATTAAAGTATTGAACAAGCCAATGAAAGTCATACTGAATCTTCAATTTTTTTTACATCTATCTCACATACAAAAATACAAGAAGTATTAAACTAAAAATAGTATACTAATATAGTTCTTCAAGTTATGCTAGTCTCATATTAAATAAGTAAAGAGCTTTAATTTTGATGTACTCACTGTGTAAAACTTTTTACATTATTAATTATTCATACATAGTCACATATATAACTTTTGAAGTAATTATTATAATAGTCAAATACTTTTAATGATATGACAAAACATGATTAATTAATAGTATAAAAAATATTTACACTAATAGTACGTCAAAATTAAATTAATAAGTAAAAGAAAAGATATGAAAGTTTTCATCATATACTAATTTCACTTTGAATAAGTAAAAAAATTAAATTAATAAGTAAAAGAAAAGATATGAAAGTTTTCATCATATACTAATTTCACTTTGAATAAGTAAAAGAAGAGGTGAAACTTCTTATTATAAATTAGAACAAAATTATTATTGCATTATATACTCCTATATTTGTCTTACATAAAACAAAATAATAAAAAGATGTTAAGTATTGACAAAATAGGTACTTTGGTCTCTTATTTTTATTTTTTTAAATATGGTCCACTACCTTTTACTTTTGTCAATTGAGTCCCTTATCTTGCAAATCATTATTTAATATGATCTTTCGTTAGGGTTCCGTTACCCCCTTAACAGAAGTATATATCATTAACCGATGATAACTATGTAACTGTCATGTCATATCCGCTTTATTGTCACGTTATCATCATTAGTAACACGTTATCATTTTTGTTAAGGTTTGTAATGGAACTATAATGAAAAAGCACATTGGATAACGATTTGTAAGATAAGAGACCAAATTGACAAAAAATAAAAGTTAAGGAATCAAATTAAAAAAAGAAATGAAAATAAAGGACTAATTAAAATACATATTTTACCTTAAGTTATTGATATAAATTTAAAATCAAAGAATTCAATCTAATAAATAATTTTTTTTTGAAATTTTAAATTAGTTTTGTATTGGGGGGGAATTAAAACGGTCCAACTAGGTAAACCGTGACTTCCAAAACTCCAAGCTCACGTGGGCGTTTAGCATTGTTTTAGTTTCAATAAGGAACTTACGTGATACACATACATGCACCCTTTCCTTATCCAATGAAAGTGGTTCATGTGTGAGGTCGTATGGTTATAGTATTGCATGAGAACTTAATTTTTTCACGACATTCAATTAAGGTGGCATTTAATATGGACCTCTTGAGAAGAGATTCTTCGATGGACCTGAGTATTGTAGCTGTTGGATGGGAATCTATTTAGATGAACAGTGTAAATTTGTTACTTGGTACTAGTTGTGTAGGTAAAAAAAGAGAAAATTTGACTTTATAACATGGCACATGAAAAGTTGCTTATTCCCCTCTGCCTCCGCCGGCCATTGCATTGCCTACCACCGTGACTAGAGAGGAATCTAGTTCGTCAAGGAGGAAGCTATTGCTAACCAAGCCAGCATCATGACCAGATCGCGTCCTGCCATGGCTGTAAACCAGAACCGCTCCCCTTCTTGTCGCGCCATCACGATCTCAACACCGTTGGCAGCTTGTGCCACCCAGCATTGCCATCTGGCTCCGATCTCTCTTCTGCACACACTCATGCGCCTACCTCCGAACTGAAGCTTTGTTCGAAGCACACACGAAGAAGAAGCGAGGTGGTCGGAGTGTGTGCAAATCTAGTGGAGCTTTGTTCGAAGAAGCACACACGCCCCTAGCTCCGTTTCCCCTTCCTCTTCATCACCGCGATTGTCACAAACAGATCTAGCCACCATGGTGGTGGATCGAGCTGGCCGAAGCAAAACTTGGTGGTGGGGCAAATTTTGGTGCTGGTCAATGCAGAATGGAGCGAAAACTCAGGGTTTTGAAATTTCGTTATTGCATCTGTGGCCATGGGTGGACGGTCGGCTCTGTGGGTGGAATGGTGGTGGGATTGGTAGCAGAAGATTAGCAGAGACAATGAGAAGAAAAAAAAAAACAGGGTTAAAATAAAAATAACAATAAATGAAGAACTAAAATATAAATAATACAATAGACTTTATTATAAAATCTCAAAACCTGCTATAACAAGTATTTTTAAGGGTCCATCAGTAGATCCAAACTTAAAGGATCCAACGTAAATATCACCTTTTTAACGACCTAATATTTAGAAAATGAGCTCACCAAATTTTTAAAATTTTTATTTAGAGGTCGGTACACAACCTTGAAAGATAAGAAGTAACAGCCTATTAGTTTTGCATATTTATTTATAAAATTATATTCTATTTTTTTCAAACTTTAAAGGCTTGGCTTTTGAGATATTAAAGAGTACATTACAGAGGCCTTTTATAAATCAAGCTTCTAAACAAGATTTCGGCCAAAATTATTCAAACAAAAGATAAAAAAAAAAGCCTTTGACTTTTCAATTAAATATTTAATAACACTGTCATAACTACTGACCGATTATCTCTAATCATCCAAATTTAAAGGATCCAACGTAAATATCACCTTTAATTAACGATAATACGGGATCTCACCAAAGAAAATTTGTGAAACGGTACACAAATTGAAAGATAAGAAGTAACAACCTGCCGTTTTATCAGGTGTACACAAATTGAAAGATAAGAAGTAACAACCTGCCGTTTTATCAGGTGTGGTTTTGTTTCTTTAAACTTTATTACATATTAACAGTACATTACATTTTAACCTTTGTGAATGATTTCGGAAAATTATTCACAAAAATAGGGATTCGGTTTGTCTTATAAAAGTTTAACTCCTCAAATTCCATTATCTTCATCTAACGAATATTAATTTAAAATTAATAAATATTTTAAATATTAAAATATAAAATAAAAATTCTTCTGGTTTAATCTGCTTGAGATCTTGGAACCTGATTCCTGAAGGGGAGACAATCCAAATCCCAAAAATAGCACCGCTTTTCAATTAAATACTTTAATTTTACTGTCATAACTAATTAAATATATTAAGCTTAATTAAAAAATATTTTGGTAATTTTTATTAATTTTACTTATGTTATAAATTATTTTATATGTCCAGTTAAATAATTTTTTAATATTTTAATTAATTTTTTTATTACAAATAAAGTCCTTAATTAATAATAATAAAGTTTTAATTTACTTACTAATTTCTTATAAAAGTTTAACTCCTCAAATTATACTTCACTCTCGAAATTAGGATAACCAAGCTCTCTCTCAAGCTGTGCTATTCTTCTGGTTTAATCTGCTGCGAACTTGGAACCTGATTCCTGAAGGGCAATTAAACCAATCAAGCAGCTTAATAAATGCATGCAGGCATAAATATTACAAATATATTTCGAAGGAAGGAATAAAAAATTAAAATAATAAGTTAAAGTCAAGAGAGAACCCCAAACAGCCAGACAACATCAAATTATTTACTACGAAAATGTCGCTGTTGACTCAAAATATTTCAAGTCTTGAAACAAACACTTATGCAATGAACACTGAGGAACCAGTTTATGAATTTATTACACATGTCATGTCCACTTCATTAGTATTAAAGCTAGCGGTGACTTCTCCCAAAAAAACAAAATAATTTTTCTGAGGAGTATTTTAAGGATATTTATTAAAGAATTTAAAATAAAAAATTATATAATTTTTTTAATTTTTAATATATTAAATATATTATTTTTTATAAAAAATTTATTGATTTAAATTCTTAACAAATATTCTTAAAACCACATTTAGAAAAACCCAAAACAAAAAACCAATGACTTTGTATATCAAAGAAGAAAAACAAAGGGTGCTATGACTTTGACCCACCAGATGGAACTAATTCTAAATTACTTGGTGTTGCTGGACACTGGAGGACAAGACACCTGACATGCTTGGCATGCTTTCGCGGGATGTTATCCGTCGTACGTAAGCGCCCACCCGCTATCGCGGGTGATACTTGGCATGCTTTTCTTAATTAATGTGAGGTTATATTTGCTAATGAAAAATGATAAATTTATACCTCTAAAAAAGGTTATAAATATTATTTATATTATTTTTAAGGAATATAATTCAGTGAAAAATAATAATAAAATATGTATAATAAATAATATTAAATGAAATATAAAAATAAATATATATACTATTTAATGTAAGAATATAATAATTATTTACTAATAGATTATTATTTAGTTTAAAGGATTTAATTTTGTTGTTTAATGTTATGCATGCATCCGACTTTTATTATTTTTATGTTTATTTGTAAGTCTACACAATTAAACTTATATAAAAAGAAAGTAAGGCTCTACTTTATTAATCAATCCCATCATATATTGAATTTACAATAGACATATACAATACGTGTAGTTTTGTGCGCAATATATACAGTGAGGAAAGGATATGCACAATAATTCAGCAAGCCCTTTTGACCAAGTTTAGGCATTATATTTTTAGGTGGATATATTTTTTTATAATATTTTATTTAATAAATGAAAAATTAATTTTTTAAAATATAATTAGGCATATAAAACAAATTTTTTTTAATAATATCATTTTTATATACATAAATCTTAACATCAAATTTAAAATCAAATATTGAACGAACATGAACTCTTTCACTTGAACTAACTTATATTAATCAGATGAATAATTATATAAAAATGATTAAAACATGAAACAGTGACCAAGTTACAGTAACCGTTGCATATAATAGATGGATAAAATTCAAACCATGTGATCAGGTTTGAATTTTGAAAAAGGGTGACAACATTGCTGACGATAGAATTGACAGTAGCGGTACTAACTACTAAGTATAACAACATGAAGGGGGAAAATTAAAACTGCAGACTATATCCGAGCAAATCAACTTACTTTCGTAATATAAAATTGATTGCAGATCCCCTCCGGATCCTGATATATTATATATGTAATCACATTATTTATCTCATTTTTATACTTTAATTTTTTTAACTTATTCATAAATATATTTTATATTTCACATAAATATTATAATCACATATAATTTAATTTAACATTTATTTCATATAAATATATGATAAATATACATACACCATATTTAAATTAGACAAAAAAATATTTTCCTTAGATATGTGCATCTATTTTATTAATCAATAAAAAAGATAATAATGATGTTATTCCAGATTTATGAGTCAAATCTTGAAATGCATTTAGACGTTCACCTTGAGAATTGGCTTAGTGTATTTATTTACCCATTGTTTGTTTTCAAGAGAAAATGAGTCGAAAGAAAATGAAAGGAGAGAAAATGTGAAGATTTTGACATTTTTTCTTGTTTGGATGAAGAAAGAAAAGAGAGAGAGAAAAAAAAATAGTGGTAGAGTCCATCAAAAATTTTCTTCTCCCTTACGAGGAGAAAATGGGAGAAAAAATATTATTTAAAATTACAAATTTATCAAAAAAAATACTTATATCTATTATATTATAGTAAGGACATATAAGTTTTTTAAATACTTACATTTTTTTTTCTCCCTTTTTACACAACCAAATAAGAGAAAATATAATTTCTCATTTTTTTCTTTTTTTTTTCTTAATCCAAACAATAAGAGTGGAAATACACTTTTCTCATTATTTTTTCTTCTCTTCATTTTATTTCCTTCCATTTTATCTCCTCTCATTTCTCTCTGCATTCAAACAAAGGGTTAAAGGATTTTTCTACACAAATACTATCAATCAAAATAATCAATATAATATAAAAAAGAGAGTTCTGATTTTTAAAATTTTATCAAGTAGCAACTTTAGATTATGTTACTAATATTATTTAAATTTGAATGTTAATATTACTTATTAAAAAAAAAAAATAAAAAATAATTTTTTTTTTGCTAATTGTCATTTTTAAGTTGTACCATAAATGTAATTTGAATTTTAATATTATCTTTTCAAAAAAATTAAAAGAAAATAAAAATTATTTCTTACAAGTATTATTTTTAGGTTCTCATTCAATGACTCATTACAAATTTGAATTTGAATTTTATTGTTGTTATCTTATTAATGTAATAATAATGTGTATATATAAGCTAAGAGACTTGGTAGTGATTGCAATTCTTAAAATTCAAAATACTTTTTTAATAATTTTTTAAATTTTTAAAATATTTTCAAAATTTTATATATAAACTTGATATTTGATATCATAAAAAATAACATAAATATTTGACCCTCAACGTAAAATTTCTACATCACCTATAATTATTTAAAAAAATTATAAATATATTTTCTCATAATAATAACATAATTATTATATATTATTTTTAACTATTTTTTTATAATATCATGCATTGCACAAATACTATAGAGTTCACCTATAATTTTGGGGTCACTTGAGAGGAATGACCACCAAGTGAGATTACATATTAAAAAAAGATTCAATTCCATGTATTCAGAGATTGCAAAACCTTATCCACAATTCTTAAACCAATTGAACTAACCCACGTTTGCATGTGAATCTTGTTATAGCTGAATGATGAGTAAGAAGAAAAGAGGATCACAATGTTTTAGTTACCAGATCAAAGCTAACTAGCATATATCAACTCAGTGCAAGAGAAGCTCAAACCCTAATAAATTAAGGACTATTTGTGTATGTTGATCTATTCGTGAGAAGGCGGATTTAGAAGAACTAATTTGAGGTGAACACATCATATATATAAATGTATACTTACTATATTAATAAAACTTTCAATTTAAAAATTATGGTCGCTCTCTAAATCTTAATGTAGTTTAAAAGAAGATTTGTCTTTTATTATAATCAATTTTATATTGCAAATCTCGAGTTAAAATGTCAAAGTGCTTACAAATTAGTTTTGCAAAATTTAAATTAGGTAACTGTCGTGACCGTGATCGCGGTGAATAAGGGTGAAAATAGGTCAAGTTACCTGTCAGGGGCCTATGGCCTGACCTGTTTGAGGTCTGGCCTAACCTAACTTGTTTACTAAACAAACTAGGTCAAGACTTTTTTAAAAGCTCTTTTTAACTAAAAAAATTAAGTTTCAGGTCATCTAATAGGCTTCTAAGCCTAGTAGGCTGGTCTGACCTATTTAATTATATATAATATAATATATGTTGATACCCAATTTTGTCCATAAAATTTTTTGATACTTAATTACAATATTTTGAACATATACTGTGAGTACTCAATTTGGAACGGGCTACCAATTTCTTTTACTCTTCTTTTTTGGCCCAATTGTAAGCCCACTAAAAAGGGAACACTGATCTCGTTTTAAAAGAAAATTTTTAAAAGGGGGGCATTGCATTTAATACCTTATGCCTGCACACGTAAAGAAGAAGGCATTAAATGCATTGAGGCAGCAAGCAGAAAAAAAGGGGGGGCTAAAAGATGGAAAGAAAAGAAAAAGGTTCTGATAAAGGAGGAGATGAGGGGCTCAACGTAGGAGGCTCACGCAAAGGAAAAAAGAAGGAAATGTCAGGGGAGAAATGATGAAAGGGTGGAGGTATTTAAAAGAAAAGAGCATCAGAAAAAGGGGGATCGATTTTTCACACATTTTTTCACCTTCAAGAACCAGAAAAACACCTTCCATTTGGACGACCCTCATCACCAAAAACAGCACCTTCACTCATTCTCCACCGTGACCATTGTCTTTATCAATCCTTCATCACCATAAACTTCCAAGAGCATAGCCATCACAAGGGAGACAGAGAGAAGGGAACAAGAAGGAGACAGAAGCCTTGCTGAAGAATAGCATTCACTTCAACTATTCCACCTTGAACTCCACAGGTAACCTTCTGCATTTATGTCATGTAGCTCATTTTTACTAACTATTCTCACTTGCACACAACCCCTGAATCCCTCTGCACTCAACTTGAAATGAATACTACATATCCACTCAAGCCTCCCTGACTGAAACCCAATATCCACTCTCCAACCGTGAACCCATCTCCCTTTTATTATTTTCATCTTCAACTACCCACATTCAACCTTTTCTAGACCGAAAACACCATCATATCCTCACCTCCCATTCGACCGTCGAACTCCTGCACTGGCCTTCAACCAACTTCACAAACACCATCATATCCACATCCTTCCCCTTTCCGACCGTCGAACCCAAGCACCGGATCCATCATACCTTTAACCGACCGTCGAATCCCACGAACCACACCATAATTCCATCATATCCGACCGTCGAACCATCTAACCTCCCTAAACCGACCGACGAACCACACCACTGTGACTTTCACCGACCAACTTCACCGACACCCTCACCGTCGAACCACACCAGTGTGACCTTCACCGACCAACACCAGTTACCATCCTCTCACTGACACCCTCACCGACCGTCGAAACCCAAGAAGCCAGATCTTTCCCTTCAACCAACCGACCGTCGGACCCCTGAATCCCTCTGCACCGACCGTCGAACCAACAACCATCATACCCCCACCGACCGTCGAATCCCCATATACCAACCTTCACCATCCCCTCTCACTATTACTGTGAACCCACACCACCATCCATCAACCATCCATTACGTGAAATCACCTCAAAACCCAACTTATACCCGACCGTAACCCCAAATCCGACCACTTCCCTTTCACCTCCAAAATACTCACTATCTTCAAAGCCTCCATAATCCCCATCACCCAAGCAATAACCTCTCCAAACACTACCGAACCCCAACCAGAACCGACCGTCGAATATCCCTTTACCGACAACCCATCCAAATCTTCACACCATCAACCAATCTCCATCACATTCGACCGTCGGACCCCACTTTCCAAACCGTGATCCCATCATCCCCAAACAGCCAATTAACAACCTTGCTCGTCTCCATCACACCTTCGACCGACCGTCGAACCACACCACCTACTACCCCTCTCCGACAACCCATCCAAACCTTCACACCATCAACCAAACTCCGTCCCATCCGACCGTCGGACTCCCGAATCCCTTTACAACCGACCGTCGAATCCATCCCATCCTTACCCCCAACCGACCGTCAAACTCCAAAACAGAATCACCCTTTCCAACCGACCGTCGAATCCATCCCATCCTTATCCCCACCGACTGTCGAACTGGAAAACAGAATCACTCAATCTCCCTAAACCGACCGTCGAACCAATTTCCAAATCCTTCCCCAAACGTCCTCTGTATGTGCTCTGTTATTGGTGCTCAAGGTTTCAAACCTTTTTTTAAATTTGAATTGTTGACTGTCTTTTGGGATTTGGGTTTGAATCTCGTGGGCTGCTGCCCATTTCGTATTAAGGCAATAATGATACTTTTTTTTGACAAAAAAAAAAAAGAAAAGGGGTAAAAGAATATAAAAATAGCAAAAAAAATCTTTTGATCCATGCAATGACCAATGATGATGATTGAATAGCGGATGTTATCTTCATTATCTTTTGGATCATAAGGGTTTATTGAGTAGCCTAGTGCTAACTTGAATCCTGTGCAAAAAATGGATTCGTTTTCAAATAAAAATCTTTTTTTTAAATAAAATCAACCAACCCATACTTATTTTATAAAGAACTACGTGACTTTGAGTTCTCCATTGCACCAGGAGATACGTAGGAGCAGAAACCCATTTCTGTCAAGCCAAAAAAATAAATTTTCACAATTTGGTTGTTTCTTTTATTTCTTTTCAAAAATAAAAAAAATGAAAAATAATAAATAATTACAAAATCTTTTGTTTAAGGGGTTAAAATAAATGTATTTGAGATTATTGAAATTTGCACAACTAACTTAGGGCAGTTCATGGAACAGCAAGGTAGGAGTGCTAATACATTCTCCTACCATGTAATCGACTCCGACTCAAACTCATTTTCTAAAAGACCGCTTTCCTAATTAAAGGGTTTTTCTAATGTTTTCCCAATTTAAATAAACATTGGTGGCGACTCCATTAATTTTATATTTTTCGTCATCTCCGTCGCGATCCCTTGGTTGCGATAATATATTATTATAATAATTATAAATTATAATTATAATTATTAAAATGATTATAAATTATAACTATAATTATTAATTTATTATAATATATTAATATATTTTTAATTAAATTTTAATAAAAATCAAGAACTAAAACTTAAGTTAGTAAGTTAGAATAGAAATAATGTATTTATTAATATATTTAATGTAATATATTTATTAGAATGAAATAATAAGTTAACACTCACCCCTTACTTTTTTATAGATGATCACTACTTTCTTGCTTCGATCTTTGATTGATGTGGGAATTGAAAGATTAGAGTAAGAAAGTAAACAACTTAGTACATCTCTAAGTCTCATATCTACTAAAAACTAGAGTAAAAAAGTGGTGAGCATCTATAAAATTAGAAGGTAGGTGTTAAATTATAACAAAGGCCTATTGGCTTTGAGTAGGTCCGTTGACTTATTTCAAGGCTTAGGCCTGTTAGCCTATGTAAAGACATATGACTTATTTAAAAATAGGTCTGTTAGCCTATGTAAGATATGTTGACTTATTTAAAGATAGGTCTGTTAACTTATGTAAAGGCCTATTGGCCTATTTAAAGTTGACATGTTAACCTATTTAAAAGTCTTATTGCAAAGTAAGTAAGCTTTCAGGCCAGGTTCAGACCTTATAATTGGGATACAAGTCAAGCTTGTTTAATACAAAGCCTGACCTGATCTGACTTGTTTTCACCCCCTAGCGGTGAAATAGCAATTTATAGAATTTTAAAAATAAAAAGGGAAATGGATGAAGTCGCCACCAATTTTATTTAGGAAAAGAAAAATTGGAAAACCTTTATTAGTAAATAGTCATCGAAAATAGATTGGATTCGGAAGTCGCTTATGTATAAGGAAGGTTGGTAACATAATTCCACAGCACCCCTAATACACTCATCTTGAGACGGTATCTTAAGTCAGTTGTGCTAAACTTAATAATCTCAAAATATATTTATTTTACTCATTTTTGTTAAAAGATAAACTAAAAAGACAAATAAATTTTTAAAATTTAATTTTTGACTTGACGGAATAGGAGTTTCGCTCCTACGTATCCCTGAGTGTAATAAAGAACTCAAAGTCATGTAATTCTTTAGAAAATAAGTGTGAGTTAATTGATTTTAATTAAGAAAATGAATTTTTTTTAGAAAGGAATTTTGTTTGAAAATAAACTCATTCTTGTACAATGTTCAAGTTAGCACCAGACTATTCAATAAACCCTTATGATCCAAGACATTGATGATAGCATTCGCTATTCAATCATTATCATTGGTCATTGCATTGATTAAAATTTTATTTTTTATATTTTTTTTGGCCCACCAAAACAACTAATATTTTTTTTTAACAAGAAAATAACTAGGCCTAAGTGAGCTTGTATAGTTACCCAAGATGCAGCCCAAACAAAGCAAACCCGAATAAGGGGGCGTTTGGGAAAGATTATTCCCACCCCAATAGTTTTTTCTTTGAAAAAAAGTTGTTGTAACAGTGTTCAATGATGTTTGGTAAATTTAGCTTCATTTTTTACACAAAATTTAATGTATTCTAAGAGTTTTTTTTTCATAATGCTGAAATTTCAGCTTATGATTTTAGATTATATATTATTCCTTACACTTGAGATGTAAATATCATTTTGTCCTCAATTAAATAATTTTTTAATCATTTTATACCTATTTTGATAATTTAATGCATAAAAGTGATTCTTTTTTATACCATCCAAATCAAATAGATTAGCTTAAAATCACTTTTCAATTAACATATTTAAATATAATTTTTTTTCTTATAATAAATTATAACAAAAAACTTTTATACAATAATTAATTATTAAAATAATTAAATTTTTACAACTATTCCAAATATGTACTAAGTCTTTTTCCTTTCCTTTTTTTAGTTTTTTTTAATATTTCAAACCCAAATAAGTTAACTTATCAGCAAACTAAGGGCTCGTTTGGTGGTCAGGATAGGATAAGAACGGATAGGATAAAAGAGCAGGATAGGAACAGGATAGGATATGAGCAGGATAAACTGTTATCCTATCTGATGTTTGATGTCCACCAGATAACCAACAAGATAACATTATGTTATCTTGTCTTGTGTTTGATGTAAACTAGATATTATCAGGATATGATATAAATTATATGCAAATGACAAATGTACCCTTATATCAGAATTACATATTTAAAAAAAAATAACTTTTTTTTTACATTTTGTACATTTTAATTATAAAAATTTGTATAAAAAAATTGCACAAAATAGATAGAATAAAAACGAAAGTAAGAAACAGAGAGGTAAATGAGATAGGGCTATCAGTGTGTGACTAAAGACTTGGAGGGAGGCATGGTGTTTGGGTTGCTACGACTGCTGCGTGAAGAGGTGGCTGATTCACGGTGAAGGAGCGGTTTCAGGTGGCACGAATGGCGCATGGATAATGATGGTGGCCTCAGATCTGCGACGTGGAGGCGCGACCGACGGCGGCTCGCGGTGTTGGTGCACGACGTGGACGGATCTGCGATAGTGACAGCTAGAACAACAGTGGCAGTCAGTGATTCCGGGTTTGGTGGCTGAGATGTAGAGGTTTGTTTGGGTGGAGGTTGAACGTTGGTTATGGAGGTGAGGGGTTGGACCGTGGTGGTCTCGGTTGGGACGGTGGATGGGTGGTGTTTGTGATGGTTTGGATGAGGTTTCACGTGGAAGATGGTTAAAGGGTGAAGGATGAAGGTTGGTTAATGGGTGTGGGTTAATTGAGGACTGGAGTGGAAAAGAAAAATGATATCCTATCCTACTTGCTTCAAACCCAGCCTCACCCCTAGGATAAAATTTTAACTAGAGAGTAGGATAGGATAAGCTAACAAGATAACCATATCCTATCCTATTGGTTCACCAAACTATAGATTAAAGTAAGATATGATAGCTTATCCTATCCTACCTCCCCTATCCTGGCCACCAAACGGGCCCTAAAATCACAACTAAGGAAGATGAAAGGATAAAACAACAAAAAATGGAGAAAAAAAACAGAAGGATTCTGCGGATCAGGTGGCGTGGTGCAGATCTGGTCCGAGCATGGAGGTAGGTGGGTGGTTCGTGGAAGAGGGACTGATTGGGGGCGAAAGCGGATCTGGTATGGGTCTTGGTACGAAGCGCGGTGGACGGCAACATAGAGGTGAAGTTCCATCGTGGATCTACGCGGTCATGGGTTCTGGGTGAAGGCCAACGGGGACTTAAGTTGCCGTGGCTGCGGAGGTTGGGACTTGTGGGTTCAAAAACAGCGGCTTCAGAGGCATTGGGCATTGGCTTGGGCGGTGTTGGGTGTTGTGGCTGCGTGATAGGGGCTGTGAACGGTGGTTCTGTGGGAAGATCTGGTGGCTTGTGCTCGGTGGTTGTGTTTCTCGGTTGGGTGGTAGTGGTTTCGTGGGTTGAGGCCGTGGTTCTGCGTGGTCCGTTGTTGGGGGCAAAAATGGTGGTGGGTTTGGTTTGGGGCTAGTGGGTCACGGTGGAAGTTACTTTTTTGGTGGTGGCGAGATGTTATTGGTGGCTAGGTTGGTGAAGGATGGTTGTTGGTGATGAAGTAGAAGATAAAGGTTGGCGGTGAAGTGAGTGATTTTGATGGTGGTTTGGTTGGTGTTCGTTAAGGTTGATTTATTCTATTCTTGCTTGATCTTCTGGTGGCTTGATGTGTTGTTTGGTGAATGAAGATGGCACACATGATGTTATAGGAGTGTGTTTGTGTGCATTTGAACATAATGCAAGTTACCTAAAATCAAAAGAAAGCACACCCCATTTCATGATGAAATTAAGAGCAGAAAAAGATAGACTTTCTGTTCCTCTTCACACTCATTCACGATCCCTGTTTTCTTCCACTTTTAGCACACTCTAAAATTTGTTGGCCAGAGTCTCCGCTCACCAGAGTCTCCTATTTGTCTTAGTATTAAAAGCGGAATATTACTTGAACAAAAATGGAGGTTGCTTGTGACAGCAGAGTTATAGTCCAAGTCAGCTCCTTCATGTCTCTAGCCCTGTCCAGCTATGATCTTCCTTCCTTTAATCTTGCAAGATGGCGGTTGCTTCTTGTAGCAGAGTTACTGAGAGTGATTGACAAACTTCCTCGAGCCAGCCATGGAAAAACTTGACAAGATCACTCCTTGGTTGCTACACGGCTAAAGGCTCTTCCAAGATTGGTGTTGCAGAGACTTGGGGTTGAACAGCTACTACTGTAGCTACATGTGTAATTGATTTTTTTTTTTAATTTTAGTTTTTTGTTTTCTCTTTTCTCTTTTTGTTTTCCTTTCGTTTTTTCTTTTTTTAATTTCTAATAATTTTTTTATTTTTTTATTTTATTTATTATTATTTTTTGGCCCTGAAAAATTCGGTGTTTATAGTAACTATTCATTTATATGTCCATGAAAATATCTTTAATGTTCAAATAAAATTGGTAAATGAAGTATGACTGTTTTATTTTTATGTATGTTAAAATATGATTGTTTTCATTATAAATTGATTTAAAATACAAGGACGGGTTGATGAAATTTTAGCCGCACCTGACATAAAACAGTTTAGACATAAGGCATTATAAGCAAGAGCTATACAAGAGTTTTGATTTGATACATGTCAAAACTCAGTTAAACGATCTAACACAGTAAATATGGAACACGAAGATTATATTTAGCTTTGAGTGACAAATTTGGACAAGAAATTACAAATTCACATTTCATTGTATGATGAGTTGTACCTCATCAACGCTTTGTTTCCCACTCACATTATTTTTTGAATTGATGTTTGTTAGGTAAATATGTATTGTGATAGGAATACACATACGCAACAGTTAAATTGAATAAATAAAATCATCTCCATTCTCGGGAAAATAATCGTAGTCTACACTGTACTGATCATCCCCTAAACAGGATGCATTGAGGCAATAAAGAGGAAAGCATGAATTAATATATATATAAAATTGTAAGTTCATACAACCATAAGCTGTGGATAACCCCACGCCAGGTGGGGAGATAACGGTGACAACGGCGGCACAGTGAAAATACCCTTTACATCAGTGTCCCAGAACCCTGTCCAACTAGACGGCGTTAACGGAGTATCCCTAATACGGCTAACGTCCGATTCCGCCGTCTTTTCCCTTTTCAGTTTCACTTGTACTTCCGCCGCCTCCTCCTCCTCTTGTCGGCGGCGTTTGCGGTCATGGGCACCGGCTTCCAGGGGGAAGTTGAGGATGGCTTTGGAGCCGCGAAGCTTAAACGCCGCTCGGTCGTAGGCTTCGGCGGCTTCGATAGCGGTGTCGAATGTTCCGAGCCACACCCTGGATCCGCGCTTGTTCGGGTCTCGGATCTCCGCAGCGTACTTGCCCCATGGCCTCTGTCTTACCCCTCGGTAATGCTTCTTCTCTTGAGGGTTGGAATGATTCTGCACCATCATTTCTGCAACTTCGTCAGGTTTTCCAAATTGGATCCACTCAGTCTTCTTCGGGAGAGAGATTTGCAACGATGGCTTTCGATTGGATTGAGGTTTCTTCTCTACAGGATTGGATGTGTTTGAAAAACTGGTGTAGAATTGCGATGTCTGGGTTGGGGTTTCGAGGTCAATTATTTGAGGTTTTGACTCAAATTCAAAGAGGGGAATCTGATTATCTGTTGAAGACATGGAATGGGTAGGGAGGTGGAGGAATTCGGGGAAGTATTGGTCCACTGTGGCGGAAGAGTCAGAACTGGAACAGAGGGAGCCGGATTGAGAGCAAGTTGGGTTTGGGTTTGATTCATCAAATTGAAAGCAGAGGTTGTTTTGGGTAAGGTCAAGGGAGAGTAGGAGAGGAAGTGGAGAGAGTTCGCCTAGAAGATGCAATTTGATGCGGTTGAGGGCAGAAACTTCAACAGGGTTCGCCATGAGTAATATTGATTCTCTACTCAAAGAAGAAGAAGCCCAGGTATTTGAAATGTTCAGAGATGTGAGTATGAGTTGAGTGGATCAGAGAGTGGAAAAGGTGTACATATATATAAGATAGAAGATAAGAGAGAGGACTTTCAACTTTCAAGTTTCAACGGAAGGTGCAAGGTGCAAGGTGCTATGATAGAACCAGGAAGCATCGTCATCCCATCCCTTCTCAATTATTCTCAGCTCATGGAAATGATATCCTACGGTCGGCAACACCCAAGTAACCTTGCTCTAAACCTTGTCCACGTCAACGACACCTCCTTTGACTTTTTAGATAATTATTCATGAAAAATGATGATTTTATATTATTTTTTATTTTATTTTTAATAATTATTATTAAATGAAAAAAAAATATTAAAAAATATAATAAAAAAATCATAATTGATTACTCGTTCTTCGTTGCGTTTTTCTCGTTATTGAAAGTACTTTTACTTGTTAAATAAGGTAAAAAGGAAACGTTTTTTAGTGAAAGAAAAATATTGAAAATAAAAAATATTTTATTTTTCTATTTAAAATTTAAAATTTTAATTTTTTAACAAGTATTTTTAATAAAATTAAAAAAAATTAAAAAATTTACATTATGAGTAAGTTATGCTGTTAAATATTAAGTTATATTTTAAGAAATAACTGTTGTTTATAACAAGTATTTTTAATAAAATTTTAAAAAAATTAAAAAATTTACATTATGAGTAAATTATGCTGTTAAATATTAAGTTATATTTTAAGAAATAACTGTTGTTTATAAATAGTGTATAAATATTTATATTTCTCTGTGCCAAAGATAGTAGATATGAAAAATCTTAGAAATTTCAACAAATAATGCAAAAACACTAGGATTTACTTGAATTTTTTGCTCAAATAATGTTTAAAGGAGTGAATACGAAATTTGATTCTAAGTCTTTGTAATCATCTATAAAAGATTTTATCAACTAAATTAATTAACACTTTTAATATAAATATTTAGTGCATATTTAATCATATTTATTTTTGAAAAAATAATTATTTTTTCTAAAAAACTTTCTAAAAAACCTTTTAATTATATACTATTTTAAATATAAAATAAATTAATCCAAACATATACTTATATTAAATTTAATAGTTTTGAACTTCTTCATAATATATCAACCAAGAGCTTCGTCAATTATTGTTTCTTGGTGGCATTTTTGAGCCATCGAACCAAGAGCTTCTTCATAATATAATATAATTTCTATGTCTGAAAGATAAAAAAAAATAATGTCAACTAATAATTAGATCAACATGTTTTTGCTTTGAGGAAATCGTGGACTTGAAGAGGATGAAACATGGGCCTGAACATTTTGTCGCTTGGTTCGAGAAAGCGAAACTTAGGCTTTAACGTGCAAGCAAATAATTGAATTTCAGTGACATTATTGTTTATTTATGTTTTATATGTAATGATTTATATATCATAAAATGTTCGTCACCTTTAATTTCCCATGGCGTAAAAAGACTTCTATCCACTAGAATACGGATCAGGATTCTCTCTTATTCCTTCCTTTCATAAGATGAAATCCTGTCTTTTAAAATTCTAAAATAAAAATTATGGTCAACCTTGAAATATATAATTTTACAAAATAAATGGTAAGATTAAGAACAGAATCCAATCCTATTCCAAGAGGAACGGGAGAGGATCCTCTCTCTTAAAATACACGATTACGTCCGTGTTGAATTCAGCGTGACGACATGGTTTTCATTATTGTGTTTGAGTTGGAGGCTTGAGTTATAAACTACTGGTGTTCAATGAGTGCGTTTGATGGGTTTTGAAGTAATTTTTAAACTCGATGCGTTTATTAAATTAATAGGTTAGGATTGAGTTGGGTCGAGAGAATTTTTTTTCTCTTTAACCCAACCTAATACGACTGATTTAAAAGTGAATTAATTTAGATCAAATTCATAAATTTAATATACATTTTAAAAAAAATTCTCCTATTATTAATATGTTAAAATACAAAATTAAAAATTTATTATACATAATACGTCTTAATTAAAAATTATTAATGTGTCAAATAAATTTAAAAATCATATAATCAATTTTACACAAACATATATGTCTCAAATAAAATAAATAAAATAAATATAACAAAGTTTTAATAAGTTAACATAAGTATGAAATATTAAAATAAGTTAAGAAGTCTTAAAAATTATTAATAACAAATCACATTAGTCAATTGAATTTAATATCACATATATTATGTGAATTGATATAATCATTTATTTTATTTTTAAAATTTTCAATATATTATTCATCATCTAAGTGATTCATTAAATTTTCATAACAATAATCCGTTAAATATTTCTTGAATTTTTATCTTTATTTTCTTCGTTAGTCACTTCCTGAATATGACTATGTGACCAATTATCTACACCTAAACTTAGTTGTTATCATAGAAAAATCAAAGAAAAATAACTTGAAATGTCACAATGATTAAATAATTTTTTTTTAAAAATTACTTAAGTGAATTAAATTTGTGTAAATTAATATTTTTTAAACTTGTTACTTGACTCATATTTATAAGTTGGAGTGTTTTGTTTTTCAACTAAATCTAATACGCAGATTTAATCTAACTTATATTTTATGAACTTGATTTGATTAAAATTCGTGAGTTCATGGCTTAATCACCCGAACACTCCTATTTAAAACTATTGATTAGACGCCGAGAAGAGGTAAATAAAAGAAAAACTTCGTCATCCTGTACCTTTCTTTCTTTCTTCTTCTTCGTTTGTTTTTTGTTTTTAATTTTTTTGGTTGTTATTTTGGCCTCCTTAGAACGGTGATCTCTAATGTTTCTAGTTTGGTTTTAATGTGTATTATTATTAAGCATGAAGAAATAGTCTTTAATCATTTATATTGTTTTTAAAAAAGGAAATATATACGTAAATGCTCTAGACCCTTCCATTTTGACATAAACGTCAAAAGTTACTACTGAAAGACTCTAGAACCGAAGAGGAAGTTGCTATAACTCTTTTATTTTTTATTTTTTGATATGTGAGGAAGTTGCTATAACTCTACTTGGTAAGGAAAGGTGTCGTGGGATACAGGACGGAATCAAGATTTTAATGTCGAGATTAAATATTAAATATATGTTTTTAAATATTTAAATTAAAAAATATAATTATTATATAATATAAAGATAAAAATAAATTTAATTCAAATTATAATTAATATGTTTTAAATTAAAAATATTTATAATAAATACAATTGAATATAAGATAATTTTAAATATATATCTTTAATTTTTAAGCTATACTTGATACTATTTTATAAAATAAAAATCATCTATTATCGTATTTGTAATAAATTTTTTAATAATCTTCTTTTTAATGTAAACAATCATACAATTTATGAGAAAATTATCTTTTATCTTATTCTACAATCTTATTTTAATAATTTTTATAGTTAAAAAGATATACTTAATAGTTGTTATTAATACAAAAGAGTCAAAATAAGTTAAAATAATGTATCATCCAAAAGATAAATATTTATTTTTTTATTAGAATAATTAACAAAAAAATATACCATATGTATATAAAAAAATATTTAGTTATTGAAAGGTTGGGAACCATGGCTCATAGACGTCTCCCTTGTTTCCGTCCCTAATAAGATGATAGAGAACAAAATATTATTTCTAAAAGAAAAATAATACTTACACAAACAAATCTTCATAAATTTTCATGCAAGTCACTAGATAACATCTTGGTTTCATTATAATACTCTTGAGTTTATTTTAAAATCCGTGAAAGATTTATAAGGATAAATTCTATCCAATGGTCATTACACTTTTCAAAATTATAAATGCTCAATGTAGGTCGATAACCCAAACAACACTACACAGGCAGGGATGGACCTACATGGAAGACAATGGAGACATGTACTCCCATTCAACTTTAAAATTTTTTTATTACCTAAGATAATAATTTGTCATTTATATCATTTTTATATTTTTAATTTTGTCCTCATATAATGGTAATAAATAAATTTATGATGAGAAAAGTTAAAATTTATTTAATATTTTTTTCTAAACTGCATTCGATGTAATTAATCTTCAAGATCATTTATATATATAGAAAAAAAAATATTTAATAGTAACAATAGTAAAAAGATAATAACATCTTTGAGATATAAAAACATAAAGAGAATAATTATAAATCGTTCTTTTATTATTATTGTGTAATAATATATTTTTTGATGTATAAGCATAATCATTTAATTTTTTTTTTTAATGTTTTTGTGTTGCCTTTATCTTTTATATTTGTGTGTTACTTACTTACTTTTGTTCCCTCTACTTAAAAGTTATGGATATGTCATTGTACACAAGACCTCTTGCTCGAGCTGCACCGGTCCGGTTGTACCACCCCACGGCCATGGTTTTTGGGTAAAATTGACCTCGTCTTACAGTTGTCTGTTTCATACTTCATTTGCCTACTTTATTTGGATTCACTAGATACTCTTCTCGCTGCCGGCAATATTATCATCTCTTATACCACCTTTAAAAGAATATCCGACATCACTAATTCACTATTGGTTTTAGATAGTAATCGTATTTAGTGAAAATAAATAGAAATTAACAAATATTCCATGCATTGTATGAGTTTTTAAATTTTAAAATAAATATAAATTATAAAAAATATTTAAAATTATAAAAAAATACATAATTTATTTATTCAGATAGAATTAAAAATATAAATTATAAAAAGATATACATAATTAACTAAAAGATAATTTAAATTTAAATTTTTTATTAAAAAATAGTTAAAAATGACATATGTCATTCTTAAAGAAAGAGTAACTTAAAATATCAAGTCATTCTCAAAAGAATTTATATATTTTTTTTGTGAGACAATAAGATATCATTATAAGTTTTATCCATTTAGATCGTTTATGTGATTAATCCTCATTCGACTGCAGAAATACAATGATTATGTGGTCATCCCACAAGAGCTGCTTCTCTTGTATTTGAATTCATGTCATAACCCTAGAGGTCGAGGTTGATTACCATATCGATCCACCTTTTGTGGGTCCAGAGAATATACTTTAATTTGTTATACAAGAGTGGATTAATCATTTTTTTCCTTCCTAATTTTACTGCTTAGTTTCAGTCCATCTTAATTTATTTGTTACAATATTATTATCATTGTATTTTTTTTAAATTAATACAAGTAAGATCCCTTGCCAACTTGATGTTAATATGGCATTATTAACGTCTATTTGCTCATATGAAACTAATGTAGCATAATATTGTATCATCCCATCAAATCATCGTCACTCGGATTATAAAATAAATAGATAACATAATTTCAATTAAAATTAAAAACCGTAATCAAATCTTAGTGAAATATAAATGGATTAAAAGTGTAATTAAACACAGAAAAATAAAAGAAGTTCAGTTTAAATGGCCCTCCTGGGAAGATCATGAATCATTCAAATTTTGCTTTATCATTTCAAGCAAAGTAACAATTTTTGGCTTCTATTGACCCAGCTCCTAACCTTAATTTAGTGACAAACTAGTTTCTCTAATAAATTGAGCTCTCCTGATATATGGTCTATTCCGTCCTCTATTGAGTGGTTGTTGGAAAGCTCTACCTTAATTGTCCGACAATTTGTTACTTGGAAATAAGGTAGAATATAGGGGTGCAGAACCCGACTTGTGAATCTGTGAATCTGAATAACATGACTCGACCTGATCAAATATATCCGAGTTAATTAGGATAATCGGGTTTATTCGGGTCAAACTCGATAAAATTGTCTAAACATCGGTTTGGGTAACGGGTTTAATGAACTGACCCGATGATCCGAAGACCTGAGAAAATGACGTCGTTTTACCTAAATTCAAGCCCTCATTTTATTCTTTCTCACTTAGGGTGCACAACCTGATCCAGTGACCTGCAAACCCAACTGACCCGATTACGTAACCCGAATCAACCCGATTCTAATCAAGTTTGTTCAGTTTGTGTTACTTAATTTTTTTCTTCTAAAAATCGACCCAACTCAACCTGACCTCACCTAATTTGTTTAGATTTTTTTCACCCCTAAACCCAATTCGACCCGACCTGTAATCACCCTTGTAGAATATACATAAAGACATTCTGATCAATCAGTCTCAGAATTAAGATGATGATAAATGTATAGATAAAAAAAAATAAATGTCTAACTTCTATTGTTAGGGGTGTTTAAATAAAAATCTCAAAAATCAATTGAGCTCACTAAATTTATTAAATCAATCAGTTGAAGCGATATCAACTAAGCTTACTCGAATTTGTTAGACCTGAACAGCCCAGCCTAATAATTTTTTAATAAGCGAAAGGATGAATTAGTCAATGATTGTAGTTTTATCAGTCATCCTAGTCTGATTTTGTCAGGCTTATTTGGTCGTTTCAACCACTCCATTATTAATTAATTGTTAGTAAATGGCCAAAAATAAATAAATTAATATTTAGTATAGGACCACCAGAAGAATAGGGCATCCTAATCTGGTTTATTCGTTCTCGAATTGCCTTCCTAACAGAAAGTGAGGTGGAATTTAAAGCCAAGTCTAAATTCTAGAGAAGTCCTAAACATGATTAGAGAGTCTTTACATATGCACCAAAAAAAAAAAGAGAGTCTTTACACAAAATAAAAAATAAAAATTTACAAGTACCCTAGCTTTACAATGTCATTTATTGGAATTCTAAGTCGCACTTTGGATAGAGTAGTTACAAGTTACAACAATGTCAAAATGATAACCAAAGCTGCTGGACCGTAAAAGTAGCTTCATAATATAAATTTGATGTCGACTGTGTCTTCACACATGATTCTTAAACGTCTTGCTGCAGTTGACCAAACTTGTCAGGCAGAATCTTCCGGGAGGCGTCTAGTCTTTTACAAGAAAAGTGTTGACTATTTCAACAGCTGAAGATTGAAGCTCTCACTGAATTTTTATTGAGAGCTACTGATCTCGTCAAAATAATTATCAGACTTCTAATTTTCATATGATATTAATTAATTGGCATAAAATTTCGATACAAACTTCAATGCATCAAGCCATTCCAAACGGAAAATGACCAATGATCGAGTTAAGTTTAAGAAAGCGGAAGAATTATCTTGGTTTGCAATTTACATGGCCTTTTATGATATCATCGGAGTAGCACGTCACTATAATTACATCCCCTACCTTGGAAGCTCCAGTTAAATAAAGCATTAGATTGGAAACAGGTCATGCCTATAACATTTACTTCTTCCATGGAGAGAAAGAAACAATGAGGAAAGCTGAGAAGAAAAGGAAAACAAATTTTAACTTGAAGTAGATGACATTCTTAAAATAATGTCAGTTGTTTTAAATGATCCAATGATTTTTCTTGGTGTTTTCAAGCACTTGTTGCGTTTGATGGCTCCTATCCTTTCGAAGTTCACGTAAAGATGAAATTTTAGCGCTACATATGGTCTGGTGTACCCACTGTCTTTCGCATCGGTACTTATATCTCATTGAGAGTAGTAAATTTTGGGTTTCCAACAATGTATGTATGTAGTCATAGTCGTATATCATAAACAAAATCAGACAATCTAAACTAGGGAAAATTCTTATATACTATGATAGTATTACTCTCAATAAGTTAAATTTAATTAATAATATTTTATTTTTTAATTCAACGGCTGTATAGTTATTAAGTCCCTACGTCTCACCTTTTTACTAGACTAGAGTATTACACTTCATAATAACTTCTCCTAAACTAGGCTTTAACTGCAGCATTACTTCATGGCAATTAATTATTTAAAACGTTATTTAAAGATAACGCTACAATGAACAGAAAGCCTCACCTTTCTCCTTTGTGGAGATTAGTTAGTGGACTGTTCTGGATTCTGGCTCATGAAATTTCAGACTGATATTCTGTCTATAAGATTTGACCGACTTATATCCAAATGAGTAATGACTTGATAAATACGTATTTAATATACGATTCATTGTTAATGGTTTCACACTATAATGATAAGATATAACGTCTTCGTGTTATAATGATCAGACATAATGTCTTTACGCCATAATAATCAGACATAATGTCTTTGAGCTATAATGACTATATATAACTTCAAAATCCTAAATGACTTAAACGAGAGAGTCAGTTCTCTAGATTTTTATATAAATTGGCATGACAGCGTAGGTCAGACATGTTCACCTTTCTCTACATATTCTTTTATCATTCTCTTGACTCCAAGACTAATCGGTCAAAGTGTCTCTGCAGACATTTCACTCTGTCTCCAACCAACGAACTGCCGGACGACCGACCTAAATCTCTTCGACGACCACCCCTTGAGTAGAAGACGGAACAGTTAGCATAGGAATAACTGGTGGGTTTTGAAAGTGCTCTTTCTTATCCATTATGAAAGGGAAAGGTTACCACAAACAAGTTATTTAAGATTCTTCTAACAAATTCTTTCTTTTCTATGTGATGGAATGCCTATTTTTTTAGATAATAGTGTCTTTACCGCTAAAGCATGTCTGTATATCTTTATCAAACAGACTCACCATTCTCATTTCGATGTGTCGTTTGCTTCTGAAGTTGATCTCATCCTTTTATCAATAATACAATTTTACCCTGCCAAGTTGAGGTCTACAATGACCATAATATACTTGTGCAAAAGAAGTTGGGGTGCGAATCTCTAGTTACATACTCTCTTGTAGTTGTAACCAATCCTTGGGTTTTGCATCATGATCTCTGCCAGTGATATTGTATTATTGTTTCCTCCTGGACACTCCACACTCCCTTTGGGAGAGAAAGGTTTTGAAGTGATACTGATCAGCAGCAAGCCTTGTTTAAATTGAACATATAGAATGGCAAATGAATTGCAATTTGCATATTGCTATTGGATTTCATGGTTTTGTGACGGCCAAGTAATTTTTTTGTTAAACGCTGCTGTATATTCTTGGAAACAAATCTATGTAAAAGAAATCTTTGGACCTGCAGTAAGTTTATTTATAAGATTATTGTGAAGGATCTTCATTTCCTGCAGATCATTGTGCTAAAAAACTTCAAGGTGTGCTCTTCCAGTACGATGCTGGCCTCTCAAATTAAATATTAATCTTTTTATTTGTGAAATAAATTATTTTTTAAAATTGATATTTCATTCAACGGTAGAAGTTAAAGTCTTTTTTCTTTCAATGATCATAGCCACACAAATTGACTGCAAATTATAACGTTATTGTATAAATCATCTGTAATTACCAGCGTGTCATATCATGGAGCTATTTTACGTATGACAGGATTCTCTTCATTGCAATTTGCAAATGATCATCCTATATTATGAATGTCAATGAAAGATGTGATAAACTTTTGCAAATAAAAGTGCTGCAACATTTCATATAAATTACAACCGTAAAGTTCTTAATCTTCCGTGGTTTAGATACTTTAAGCAATTACTCCACATACCGGAACGAGTACTTCAGAGTAGATCATATTATTGGAGCTTTTTTTATATTTTCTGGGGTTGGGGGGGGGGGGGGGGGGGCGGGGGGGGGGGGTACATTTTATGGTTCTAATTTGAATCCACAACTTATTAGGGGGGAAAAAAGGGGTCATAATGTATCTAGTTTTCACTAGAAAAGCATAAATAAGCAGAGTTTTTTTGTTGGTCTGTGCTCAGTGCTCCTCATGTTGCCATGTGCTGGAGCAGGACTTGAAACAGTAAACTTCTTATGACTTAAGATAAAGCAAGAAAAAACAATTAAATATAACCAAGTTTTATAGAAACGTAGCATTATCTGGAAGTGAAGTGGGTTCATCACTATCGTTTCTTCTCTACTTGGCTTAGATGCAAATTTCTTGGTTGCAAGTGAAACTCAAGAGGGACAATCTTAGAAACCAGCGATTCACTCTCCCTCTTTATATTGGAAGGTATAGAATGGATTTATATTGCCTTAATTTGGTCGTTGAATTTTGAATTCCCAGGTCCCCTCCCAAATCTCTAACAGGCCATTTCCAACGAAGCATGAATATAACACAATATGAATACGTAAATATGACAAAAATTTAAAAAATAATTAATAGGTATATAAACAAAAAATATTTTAAAGTAACGAAATATCTGATACGACGTATTGAATATGGGTACGGCGATTATTTTAAAATATCGGTATTATATAAGTTTTCTCTTGATTGTATGTGAAGCAGGGATGTAACCGCTCCATGTTTTTAACTCCAAGGAGCCAAGGAATAAAGTCAGCCTTCCCAGCAATCATTTTAGCTATTCTACCTGTTTATCACTTCCACTCAACCAAGCTTCTGAGCAAGATGATCTTCCTCACCATTTTGTATATTACGAATTATATCCGCCCTTTTGGATGATGGAAAACCCCCCAATAAGAGTCAAAATCTTATAACTAGCTAGAGTAAGAAAAAAATTAAGCTCTCATTTCTCCACTGTAAGTGGGGCAAGAAAATCAGGGGAAAGAACAGAGCAGAAATGAGAATTACATAAAGTAATGATACGTAGCAAGATTTCCTATCAAATTATGCAAAAACTGTTGCGTTTGAGTTCAAGTGACTCCACTTTTTTCTTTTTGTCAAATTAAAATCAGCCATATAATCAATTTATGCATAGTTTATGAGAAAAAAATTGGAGAAATTATTTCAACAATAAATGCGTATTTCATGATAATCTTTACTATTGATTTTAAGTTGATAATTTAAAATTTAATTGAGTATGTCAAAAGTTAATGATAGAGGTTGTTATAAAATACGTATTTATTGTTACTTTAATTTATCAAAAAGTTGTACAAGTAGCATTGTATGACCACTTCCCTTTAAATTGCATATGCACGATCAAGACAATTTGACATAGTTGTCAAAACAGATTGGATCGGGCTTTTTTTGGGCTAGGTCAGATTGAATTTTAGATTGACATTTTGTTAGTCTAGCTATTGCTTATGTAATGTAAATGGGTCGACTCATTCAAGTTAAGTTAATTTAAGTTATTTTTATTTCAAGTCAGTATTTTGTTAGTTCAGTTCACTCATTTTTTCAGACTATTTGAATCAATCCATTGAATTTGACTATTTTGACGGCTCTACAATTTGACAGTAGGATTCCCATTTCTATCTTGTGTAATATACTTACACTAAGAAAGGTAAAGTGAGGCACCCTGACCCTGCGTATGAGGTGCACATAGTGTATTAGGTGCTTCGGTGATTCCTTAAATGTGCTTGCATAGGATACTGTTCGTTCTTCTCTTTGATCTTATTAGAAGGATACTCAAGTAAATGCAGGATGCTCATCAAATTTGTACCCTTATTGGACGTGAACAAATTAATTTGAGGGTGATTCTTGCGTATTTATGAGTAAAATTCAAACGTTACGGTTCTTCAGGTTTCGCTATTTTGACTGCCCAATAAGCTGAAGATGAGCAGAAGATTAAATTTCAATATCTAACCTTGGTGAAACCTCCAAGGTTTGCAGTCAATTCTTAACATGTGAGTTATTTATTCCGCACGACGAAAATTTAGCAGAGCATTAAAAAAAGGAGAAAAAATATTTATTTTTCTTTCCTGCCCACGTAAAATTGAGGAGACATTTAGGATTTACATGATAAACAATATTAACAAGGGTTTTATTGTTTAGAATTTTCTTTACAAAATGTTTTTTGCTTCTCTCATTTTCTAGAAAATAGAATCAGACTCATGAACATCAACCCGTTATCTCATTGTAGTCTACAAATCGTAGATGATGTAAACACCAATTTGTCTAAAAAGGTAGTGGATCGTATGAACCTATAATATGTTCGACCTACTTAATAAGCTCGGCCTATCCTCTCATATAGTTGAGTTGAGGGGTTGTGGACCGTATGGATCAATGAAATGATTGTTCGATGGACTGTTTGGGCCTAAGACATAATAGGCCTATCCTAGTTAAAGTGGACCTTACCAAACCGATCATGCAAAGTGAACATTTGTAACCGATAAGCCTATTTCGAATCTTTAAGCCCAAAAAGATCTAGGTCAACAACCTGACCGCAGTGTCATCAGTAGGATCCGAGTTATACATACTTGAATGGGTAACAGCTTGATATACACATGCTCAATGAAACCCACCAATGGTCATCGACAGCTTGACGCCATGATAATAAGGTAAAATGCATGCCCAACGTCTATAATCCTTAATGACCCGAGTAGGGCAGGCACTAGAGAGTCAGCTCACTGGAGCCCTACTTAAACCAGCTTGATGTCATAAGCCAAGCATGTTCCACTTTCTATCCTAACACTTGACCTTATCGACCTAGCATATGATCCTAGTTTTTATCTGACCAGCCTAGGCCCACGGAGGTCCTTATCGTCATCCACTTTGTAGAACTTCGATAAACCCCCCTAATCCTCCGACCTAGGTCCCGATCACTGTCCGAAACATTTGGCGCCTATCGTGGGGCAAGGTAAAACTATCCTACTCCACAATCAACCTGCAAACCACTCAAGCAAACCAACCATGGTCACTGCCAAAAGCAATGCCAACAACAAAGCAGCAAATCAGGATAATGCTCAGCCTAATGACATTGAAACCCTAATGCAGGTCATTCACGACATTCAAGCCAGAATTTGATTAGATGGCCAATAAGGAGACACCATGTCCAAAACCAAAGAATGAGGCTGAGAATAGCCATTGGAATACAGAAAATTGGGTCCAAAACGCTTTAAGTAGAAATGTTCAGCGACAAATTGACTGTCCATCACTAGCTGTTGACCACCTATTTTTTGATTTCATCATGACAGTTCCATTTCCCGAAGGCTTCCGCTTGCCAACCATGAAGCTTTATGACAAAACGACCAATCCTTAGGAGCATCTGACAATGTTTAATTTGATGATGCTTCTAAGTGGTGGGACAAATCCAATAAAGTGTAGAGCTTTTCTGAATACCTTAAAAAAGTTAGCACTTCTCTGGTTTTCTTCCCTTGAAACTGGATCCATCAATGATTTCTCATAATTATCGACCAAGTTCCTTACTCATTTTTCCACCAACAGGATCCATCAAAAAACTTCGACAAGCTTAATCAATTTGAAGCAAGGAAGGAATGAGTCACTTAAGGAGTTTATGAGAAGATTCAGCAAGGATGTAGTACAAATTAGAGATTTGAATCCAACTGTATCTTTGCATACCATCATGGTTGGTTTGAAACCAGACTCCTTTGCAGATTTGCTTTCCAGAAGACCACCTATAGACTTAGATGATCTGAGGACTCGGTCCATAGGTTACATCAACATGGAAGAAATCACAGTTACAAGAAAGCAGATGAACTAGGAATTATTCCAACCAGAGGCCAGGCAAACTGGAGGGAATCCCCATATATCGATTTGTCTGACTTTCCAAGATCGATCATATAGGGGCAGAAGAGTGAATTTAAGAGGGAGGCTGATGAATTCTGAAATACAATCCAACTGATTTGATCGTAGTAGTTTGGCTACTCTGAACAATCTTCAGCCTAGGTATGATATGTATACACCGCTCACCACCTGACGTGAACAAATCTTCAAAGAGGTTTACAACACCGTTATTATTCAACCACCAAAGAATGTCGAATAATAGAGAATATCACCTAATGTTGATAAAAGCAAATGATGCGATTACCACAAAATGTATGGTCACATAACTAAAGAGTGCATCACTTTGAAAGACAAGATTGAACAACTGATCTGAGAAGGGCTTGGAAAGTACGTTTATCAAAGAAGAATCAGAAACAGAGAATCCAAAGGGGGAGACTAATCTAGAAGAAGGAGCTCGAGCCAAGGAGAAAAGGGAAAAATAGTTGAATTGATAACGGATACGCAAGACCAAGTAATAAGAGGCATGATTGATTCAATAGCTAGATGATTTACAAGAGAAGGAAGCTCAAATTCAGCCAAAAAATGCCATCTCAGGATAATTATGTCCGTAAGTCACCCAATTCTTCTCTAAGCTAAATAACACGATGAAGGGCTAGTAATTTCATTTTCGAATAAAGATTTCGTGGGTCTAGACGAAAATCTAGATGATCCAATGGTGATTTCCGTAATAGCCGGGAATTATCATATTAGAAGAGTTTTGATTGATCAGGGAAGCTCAGTCGATATTCTATACATACATGTCCACCCTCTAGAGATTTCAGATTCTGAAAGATGTCTTAACTCCTTTTAATGGAAACCTGGTTGGATTTTTTGGGGAACAGGTGAAAATTAAAGGGTATATAGAGCTTTAAGCAACTTTTGGAATGGATTCCTTACTAAAAACTATCCCGGTCAAGTACTTGGTTATCAATTGTCATACTCCTTATAACACAATCCTTGGAAGATCGTTCCTTAATGCTCTTGGTGCAGTAGTCTCTACACCTCACCTAATAATGAAGTTTCCCATCTCAAAGGATGAGGTAGATGTAGTACATGCTGATAAAAAAGAAGCAAGAATCTGCTACAATGAGAGTCTAAAACTGAAATCTAGAATCCTGGTCAACCATGTAGATTAGTCAAACAAATGTCCATTCCACAATGTCAACATAACCGAGCTTGATCCAAGAGCTGAGAAATAGGATCGACCTTAGCCAACCGATGAATTGCAGTTTGTTTCTTTAGGTTTGAAACTCGACCAAATAACTCACATTGGGGCACACTTACCAACTAATTTCAAGAAATAGTTGAAGGATTTATTGAAAAGAAATTTGGACTTATTCTTTTGGACTGCTTTTGATATGCCGGGGATTGATCTTGAGTTCATCTCGCACAAGTTGTCTTTGGATCCTAAGGCAAAGTTAGTTGCCCAGAAAAAAAGAAAGTTAGGTGCTGAAAAGAAAAAAAGTCACGGTTAAGGAGACCAAGAAACTCCCGAAAGTAGAATTCATTAGAGAGGTGGAATACATGACTTGGCTATCCAATGTAGTCACGGTGAAGAAATCATCAGGAAAATGGAGAATGTGGATGAACTTCACTGATCTTAACAAAGTGTGTCTTAAAGATTCCAACCCACTACCTAGCATAGATAGATTAGTCGGCAGAGCATTTGGCTACCAGTTTCTGAGTTTCATAAACGCGTATTCCAGATACAATCAGATCCAGATGCATCCAGATGATGAGGAGAAGACCACTTTCATTACCGAGTTTGGAAATTTCTGTTATAGGATAATGGCTTTCAACCTAAAGAACGTCGGTGCAACCTATTAGAGATTGATAAAGAAGTTGTTTGATGAACAAATCAGTCAGAATATTGAGGTTTACGTAGATGACATGGTTGTGAAAACACCAGTAAATGGAAACCATTGCTTGGATTTGGCGAAAATCTTTGGCCAACTCAGAAAGCATAATATGAGATTTAATCCAGTAAAGTGTGCTTTTAGGGTCTAGGCTGGAAAGTTTTTGGGTTTTCTTCTTACCAGTAGAAGGATCGAAACCAACCTGGACAAATGCAAGGCTATTATGGAAATGAGAAACCCGACTATAATAAAAGAAATCCAAAGATTAACAAGGAGAATTGCTTCCTTGTCCAGATTTATTTCTAGAGCTACTAACTGATCTTTACCTTTCTTCTAGTGCCTCAAAATGCCAGAAAACTTTCAGTTGACCAAAGATTGTGAGAAGGCTTTCAAAGAACTCAAGCACTTTTTGTCCACTCCACCTATTCTGACCAAATCTAAACCTGGTGATCAACTTTTCCTCTGCATTTTGATTTCCAACCAAGCTATAAGCTCGATCTTGGTGAAGGAAAATGGCAAGGACCTGAGACTAATTTATTTTGTCAGTAGAGTTTTTCAAGGTTTGGAAACTAAATACCAAAAAATAAAAAAGATGACACTCATTTTGGTTGTAACAGCTCAGAGACTTCGGCAGTATTTCCAAAGCCATTTGGTCATTGTGAGAATTGACTAACCTATCAAGCAAGTGCTTAGAAAACCTGAACTGGTCGAGCTAATGATTTCTTGGTCGGTTGAATTGTCTGAGATTGGAATACAATATCAACCCAAAGGACCAATAAAATCACAAGTATTATCTGAATTTCTGATTGAATTATCATCATCCCTTCAACATGATACGAATTGTAATACTTTGACTTTATTTGTTGATGAAGCTTCCAACATAAAGGGAAGTGGGGCAAGGATAATCCTTGAGGGACGAAATATGGTCTTGATCGAGCAATCTTTGCGATTCGATTTCAAGCAAGCAATAATCAAGCTAATATATGAAGCTCCCATAGTTGGGCTTAGCTTGGCAATTGAAATGGGAGCAACTCGGCTAATTACAAAATCAGACTCTCAATTAGTAACAAGACAGGTCAAAGAGGAGTATTAGACAAAGGATCCACAGCTGACCAAGTATCTTATAAGGGTCCAAAATGCCATTCATAAGTTTAACAATTCGATATCCTTCACATCCCGAGAGACCAGAATTTTTGGGCTGACTTATTGTCAAAACTGGCTAGTACCAAGGGACCAGGGAATAACCGATCTCTCATTCAAGAAGTTATCGAAAGACCAAGCATTGAAATTGAGGAATCCTTCTCCATCAACGATAATCCAAATTCTTGGATGAACCCAATTATTAGATACTTGGAAAATGATGAAGTACCAACCAATGAGAAGAGAGTGAAGAAACTAAAAAAGTCAGCCAACTACTATACCATGGTCGGAAATAAACTCTTTAAGAGAGGTTTTTCTCTTCCTAATTTGAGGTCATGGTCAATACACAATGCCAAAGTTATTTTTGGTAGAGCTCAAAAACAAAAAAAATATATGCAAAGGTGTCAAGATTGAAAATTGTCTAACCAACCAATACTTCAATAAAAATCAAAATAAGATGTCTGTTACAAGGCAGTAGTAGCAAAATAGAAGTTTGTTACAAGGCAATAGCAAAAAATATAAAGTCCACTAAAAAAATAACAAAATAGCCTAAAGTTATAAAGTTTATTACAAAAGAAATATTTCAAGCTCCCTCTTCTTCTTCATCAGTCAGATCTATTATTTGGCCATCAACAATTTCCTTAAAAGGGCCTAGCTCGCCCAGCCAATCATCAAGTACTCCGTCAAGATTCAATAACTTAGCCTGCTTCAAGGCATTTTCAAAGCTGGTTACTCTTTGCTCGATCACTTCCACCTTCAAACCTTCCAATTCAGCCTCTAGCTTGCTTTCTCTCTCAGGTGATTCTTTAAGTGCTTGATCGCTTAAAAGTCTCTATTCCTTCACATTTTCTTGGAACTCGGAGAGGTTTTCTTCAGCTTTTTTCTTTTCTTTTTCAAGATCTTTAACTTTTTCAGCCTTTCCTTTCAAGATGTCTATTTGCTTTCTTAGCTCAATAATTTCTAACAAGTGAAGTTTTTGAGTTTTGTCCAGTTCAACATGGTATATTTGATCGGCTTCTATTAACTTCTTCTTGGCATCTTCACATTCGAATTCAAACAAACGAGAAATACTAGCCGCCTGGAGAAATTGAACCTCCATCCACTTACACAACCCGACCCATTCGACATTCTTTTTCCTCTCTTTGTCAGCAGGAACAACAATTTGAGTATCCAGATAATGCTCGAAGGGAAAACGTGCTCCCTACAGCAAAAACCCATCTGCACTTTCATCAAAACCATTAAGTGCTTCAAAAGCACGTCGAATTTCTGACTTAGGAAAGGAGACATCCTGACCTAAAGTTCTACGAGACGATGGAGATTTCTCGATAATGATGGTCTGGTCTTATAATTGAGCATTGCTTTCTATCCGAGCTCGCTTTCTCACCAGTGGTTTTGACTGTGTCTTAGAGGATTCAGTAATCAGACCAACAACTTGAACTGGCTCCAGTCTTACATTAACCGAAATCTCCGATGTGGACTTTGCTTCCTTCTTCCTCATGTACAGAAGCGATTCCTGAGGAGTTAAACATGGAGCCATAGAGCCTAAAAAAAAAACCAAATATGATTAAAAGTCAGTATATTTGAATAATGGTAATCAAACAAGCAAAATTTGAAACTTACACATTATTTTCATTACTTTGTTCGGATCATCACCAAACTTGACAATAGCACTACAGTCCAAAATTGGTGATTTTTCAAGAAATTCAACTAGAGCCTGGTCAGCCAAAGTAAGGCTACGATATTCCTCGCTCAAAACCAAGGTAGGATCACTCTGCCAGTAAAGAAGAAATCTTTCTACTCCATAGATCTAGGAAGAAAGCAAAGTTGGTCGACCGAGAACTAACCCGAAAATACTTGTTTTTAAAATTTTTATATGAAGAATCAAATATTTAAAAGAGTTTTTTTTCGAGGATGACTGTTCACCGAAACCCAACCATCTTTACTAACTCGCTTGCACTAAAAAAAGAATAAGAATACTCCAGTGCTCAAATTCCTACCAAGATAATTCACTAACACTTCAAAGGTGCACACGAATGCCCAACTATTTGGATGCAATTGGGTTGGAGCTACGTTCGGTTGGGAGAGAACAGAACATTGGAAATACATAAATGGCAACTTCAAATTGAGTCAAATAGAAAATGTATCAAACATATACACCCATTTGAGCTCATCTTTGGGAATAAGAGACTTGTAAATTCATTCTTCAATAAGGCAGGGATGACAAACAAATCGGGTCTCATCCCCGTCTCTTGCCAAAAACGTACACCTCTGCAACATTGAATACTATCGACAGCGTCATAAGCTGACCGATAATTCTTCACATCGGCATGAACCCAGTTGAATGGGTTTGAATTGCCTGAAATTGCCAAAGTAACCCCGGTCATATTCGAAGACGTAGGTTAGTTGACCATCATAATATCCTGGTCGGATATATCCATAATAGGATAATATTTAGCATAATTGATATTCAAACTACCTATGAAGGGATCGACATCCGAACTATCTCTCAATCCCTTATAATGAGGACTAATCTTTTAGGTATCCTCAAAATTAGACACTAGATTCTATATGTCCCCTTGGCTCGATGCTAATAGGATGCTGACATCTGCGGTGGAAATGCTCCCAGAACCACCACAGATGTGCCACTACCATCATCCAAAGATCCCTCCTCCCTCGCCATTCCAAAAATGAAGAAAACTATAAGACCCCAAAAAACATAGTAGCAAGAGAGAAATGAAAGAGTACATGTTTCAAAGTTGATGGCAACAACGAATTGGAGATGCAGCAGAAGATGAAACTCCACGGGACAGAATCCACACAAAGAACCTGTGGGAACGGAGATAATGCTCTAAACTTGAAGAAATAGACCTTTAGCAGGAAGGAAGTGAGAAGTTACGAACTTATCTGGAATTTAAAAAAACCCTCCAAACCTCCAAGGATCTAACGACCATAGAGGTGGCACTCCAAGAGGCTCTCATCACAATCATCAGTTACATCTAACAGGCGGAGTTCAAAAGGTCACATCCAATGGACCAGATTCACTCCTCAAAAACTGCAGTTGGTGCATTTATGAAGAAGTGAGTTATGTGACTGTGCACCAAACCAACACGTGACACGTGGCACATCATCATAAAATAAGCATATGCATGTAGAACGAGGACAGACCGACCACTCATGAGCACACTTGATTCTCATATAAACAATCATACTTAGCAGTAATGGAGTCATCAAATCAAGGCGATAAGTGGTCTTCGACCAACCTTAAGCTCGGACAACCACGCTCTAGTTGCCTAAGTTGGGGGACTGTGGACCGTATAGACCTACAATATGTTCGACCTACTCAATAAGCTCAACCTATCCTTTCATATAGTCGTGCTGAGGGGCTATGGACCGTATGGATCAATAAAATGATCGTTCGGCAGATCGTTTGGGCCTAAAACATAATATGCCTATTCTAGCTAAAGTGGACCTTGCCAGACCAACCATGCAAAGTGAACATTTGTACTCGGTAAACCCATTTCTAATTTCCAAGCCCAGGAAGATCCAGGTCAACCTGACCACAGTCTCATCAGTAGGATTCGACCTATCCATACCTGAATGGGTAACAACTTGATATACATGTACTCAATGAAACTTACCAATGGTCGTTGACAGCTTGACGCCATGATGACAAGGTAAAACGCATGCCCAACGTTTATAATACTTAATGACCTGAGCAGGGCAGGCATTAGAGAGTTAGCTCTCCAGAGCACTACTTAAACCTGCATGACACCATAAGACAAACATGTTTCGCTTTCTAGTCTAACACTTGACCTTACCAACCTAGCAAGTGATCATAGCTTTTGTTTGACTAGCTTAGGTCCACGGTGGTCCTTGCTGTGACCCACTTCGCAGAACTTCAGCAAATCCCCCTAATCCTCTGACCTAGGTCTGGTCACTGTTCGAAATAGGTAGGTCCAAAATACAAAAATGTGCTTACTTTCTCTCTCTATATATATATATATATATATATATATATATATATATATATATATATATATATACATACACACATATGATTTAAAGGCTTCAAAAGAATTATAACAGAAGTGAACCCTGTAAAGTATGAAGCCTAAATGAAAGATAATGGAAGGCATGATGAGCTAGTGACAGCTAAAATTTCCGCATGAGGTTGAAACTTTCAAGATAGGTGAAAAAGGCCAAGTTCATAAACAAGAAAAAAAGAAGAGAAATAATTTGCACAACTGGCTCAAATCATTGATTCCATTAATTCCCGTGCACACCTGGGTGGGTGTGGATGAAAGAAATGAAAGGCGGATCTAGACATGATATGGACCAATCTTCAGTTAGCACTACAAGAAATTCACGTTTTAGCGAGGGAATTCTGCGATGAAAAATTTGCCTCGCTAATCCCTCACTAATTAGCGAGGGAATTACGAGGGATTAGAGAGGGATATTTTAGCCCTCGTTGAAATTGAAAAATAATTCTGAGGGGAAATTAGGCAGTTAATAGCGAGGGAATTGCGAGGAATATTTTCCCTCGTTAAATTTAGCGACGGAACAGCGAGGGAATTGCGAGGAATATTTTCCCTAGTTAAATTTAGCGAGTGAATGGCGAGGGAAATTTTTCCTCGCTAATAATTTCCCTCGCTAAAATTAGCGAGGCAATTGTGAGGGATAATTTCCCTCGCTAAAATTAGCGAGATGATTGCGAGGAGAAGTTCCCCTCACTAAATTTTTACTTATTCCTCACCCTCCCGCTCACTCTCTGACCCTCACTTTCTTTTTCCTCTCTCACTCTCTCTCCAGGTGCTCTCCTCTCCTCTCGGTCTACAGCCTCACGTGCGGAAAACCCCCACATACAGAGCCCTCTCACTTTCATATTCCTCTTACTTGTGCTCTCCCTCTCACTCTCGTTGCCTCCTTCTTGACCCAACCCCCTCGTGTGCTTGCTCTCCTCTCGGTCGCACCTCGCGCATTCAAGCCGCATCTCGGGTATGCCTGCTCTCCCTTTTCTTCTTCTTCTCTCTGTAATCTGTACATCAATTCGCATATTAGGGTTGATGGGTAAGTTACTTAACAAGGCTGGGAGAATTTGTCTTGCAAAATCAGTTGTTGCTTCTCTTCCTGTTCACCAGATGCAGTGTTCATGGGTTCCCCAGGGTGTTCGTAATGAAATTTTTTGTTCATCCCGCTTGCACCCCATCTCTCCTCTCCCTATAATTTCTCCGTCTTTTTCTTTCAATATTGACTGTGTTTTCTCCTCCTCTGTTTGAATCTTGCGTTCATGCCCATGGCTTGACATAGAGACAGTGTTTATGAATATTGTTAGTCATTCTATGAGTGAGCATAAAGAGCATAAATCTGTGTATAACATTATTGTATATTTTGATATTACTTTACAATTTAGGGTTTTACTTTTTTTGTTCCTCTTCTTTAAAATGTGCTCTGTTTTTATTCTCTTTGTCCTTCCGCATGTTTGTTTTGGGTCGGTTCAAATGTGGATTTTGCTTTGCGTCCGAAGCACCAAGTTTAGGATTTAGATTATACTATTTAGTACCACAAACACTATCTAGTAGCTGAGGAAAATGTGTCAAAGAATAAGAGTTGGAAACTTGATGTTCATGCCTAAAATTGTTCTCAGATACTTCAACGTTTGGTATTGTACTATGCTATGCTATGTTCATTTCAGTTTCCATATTTTGCTCACCACGGAATGGAAATTCTCATTTTCATCCTCTGCATTAGATGTCTTTGTATAGAAAACTGATTTGTTACTTAACATTCGGTCTTACCTCTAAATAATCTATTTTATGATATTTGCATTTGGGTTTTCCTACTCTGTATTGAGACCTTGAAAATGGTACCGAGTTGAAACGAAAATCTCAGGGTTCCTTGATTATGTTCTGATGTTGAGTATTCCCAACAAACTTTCTGAACTCTTTCAATTCAAAACGAGATAGCTTTTGTCTTAACTCTTAATTGCCCAATTGTCTGTTTAAGAATCTACACAATTGTTTCTATCTTCTTGACTTTTCTTGTGCTTGCATGAAGCATGTCTATATCTACTATGTTTTGTTTATCCGAGTAATGCATAACATATTGGTGGTTTGGCTTAATTTTATCTCTTCTTGTATAATACCTATGCCTGCAAAGTTCTACTTGTGACCTGGTCATGTTATTATGATGCTTGTGATAGTGACATTATACATACTCCGAATTTTAACTGCCAATGTGCACTCATTAATGAGATGTTTCTTTTTGTCTTTTTAATCATTATTGTAGACATCCCTGATTCGTCCATATGTTGTGTGTGCTGTATTGATAGGTTTAACTTTTGATAAAGCAAGATACAACAACTTTATCGATCTCCAAGATAAGCTTCACCAAAACATTTGTAGGTAATGTGCTTTGACTCACTACTATATCCATTTTGAGCTCCATACTAGTTGTTTCTCAATTCTAACCAAAATAGCTCTGTTTGTTTGAATGCTGTCAAATGTGGCCTTTATCTTCTTGCTGAGTTTTTCGTAACTTACTTTCATAAGTATTCTAAATACAATAATATCGTACTTGTTCTAAGTTGAGTTTGGTTTAAATGTTGTTTATCGATTTCTCATTCTCTTTGCTAGCTTTCATAAAAACATGGGAATCCTTCTTTGGTCGAGTTTGTTTTCGCCTTATGCTCTTCAAGGCTTTAATATGGATCTTGAGATTCCAATGCCACAAGCTGGATGGAATCTATAATTTTAGGGAACCAACTCTAGATTCTGAAATTTTATGGGAAGATAGCTCTCTCCCCTATCTTTCCAATGGCGCAAACCTCACCTCATTTGGATAAGCGTATCTAAACTTATGCGACATTTTGCAGAAGCAAAAACAGGGAATTCACTGATTCACCCGTTTCTGCGCTGACTTTAAATTGCAAATGGGAACAAACTACGCACAGGAAAATTCTGAAATTTTCCAGCCAAGAAGCCTTACATGTTACCTTCAAAATGCCACTGGGTTCACGTAAAACGGACACCAGAAGCAAGAATCAAGTTAAGAGCTAGCATTTTGCTCTCCAAATCCAGTTTTCCATTCGAAATCTCTAACCCCCATTCAAAAGAATAAAGAGGGAAAAAGAATAGAAATCTCCTACCTTTAGGTGATGACTAACCTTGGAGCATTGCTCTTCTTCTTTCCTCTTCCCTTCATTTCTTCTCCTTTCTCTCTTTCTCCCTTTGTTTCTTTGTTTCTTTCTTTTCTATTCTTTTGTTTTGTTTTCTGTGGGGTCGTGGGTTAAGGGAAAATCGAAACTTAAGTTCCAGTGTTAGGATTGTTGGTTCCGTTTATTCTCATTTTTCATATCTGCTACTAGTAAATCGGTATTAAAATACACAACCAGTATACTTAAAAATACCTAACTGACTCCGATTCTTCTCAAATTTTAACTGTATCTTACTTAACTCATTTATAACCTAAAAACAATTTCTCTATACTTGTTTCTCTCAATTTAGCCTTTAAAACTATTTCCTAAGTCATTTTAAGCTACTTTTCAACTTCTGTGTCGCAACTAAGTGCCTAAACTAATTCAATTTGTCACAAAACTGAACTGACATATTAAGCAAGTATTAGAATACCTTTGTAACCCGCTTACAAGCCTAACATGATACTGAGGGTGTTACACACTGCGTCACCACATTCAGAACAACTTGGTTCATTTCTTCATCAGGCGACTGAAATTCACGAATCATAATGATCATGACTTCCATAGTGGCAACTGGCGTATAGGGCTTCTAATTCCTTACACACTGCTTCACCTTCTCAATCTGTTGCACAATCTTAATCCCAGTGTGCCGAGCTTGCCATGATTTCTTACTCTTATAAACAACCTTCAAGAATGGTAAGAGTACATGTATACGAAGAGCAGAGGCAACAACACTGAAAGCTCTAGCAGTAGTGTTCCTAACATATTCATCAATGTTGTCTATGTCAGGCCGCATAGCAGCAATCATTGTGGCCAGTGAAAACTTAGATTTTATTTATGTTTTTATCTCCTATGAGGTACATTTAGGACTATCTAAATATGACATCAAATCTTGGATGTTGGAAATAAAAGTTATGAATTTCTAACGAATTATGTGTTAAGAATATTGGTTTGATTTAACTTTTGATTGTACTTTAACATATTCTTAAAGTTTTATTTTCTTATTCGAGTGAAGATTTGAGCAAAACCTTAGTTTCCCGTTTGAGATTCAATATGAATGAGCACACATACTTATTGTTAAATCTTTCATTGTATTGAATCTTGAATTGTCCAAGTTGGACAATTTGGTAAGAAATTTTTCCTTCACTTGGTTAATAGTTATTATTTAAATCTCATATCTTATACTTGTTGATATTTCGATCTACGCTACATTTCCTTTTGTTCTCTGGGTGTATACTTAAACGCGTAGATCTCAACTGCGTTATAGTCATGCACGTAGAGACCAATGGGAAATCTTTTGCCAAATTTCGTCAAGTATAAAATATGAGATTTAAGGAATAACTATTAACTAAGTGTTGAAAAAGTTTCTTATCGAATGGGATAGGGCCATACCATGTTAAGAAGGATCAGTTGATATAAGGATTTGTATTAATGTGCTAAACCAATTTCAGCAATCATGAGACCCAATCGAAGTTGGATGTTACGAAGAAATGATCCTACCGGCTATGTAAGTGAAGAATTCAAGGATGGAGTTGATGATTTCATTAGGGTTACTGAAGGAGACCCGACAGTTAGTGATGCATTAAATCGCATCCTTTGTTCATGTGCTAGATGTAAGAATCGTGCTTGGAGGGAGGTATTTGGGGTAGAACAACATCTGTATAAGTACGGATTTGTGGATGGTTATGTAAATTGGACCATTCATGGTGAGGACATATGGGAGATAGCGGCTCAACATCCATTGTCCATGATGATGACGTGGAGCCTAGGAATCCATACGTGGATATGGTTATGGATGCCGCAGGTGATAGATTAAATCCAGGAGGCTCAAGATTTAGAAGAGGATCCAAATGCGTCACCGCGAAGTTTTATGACTTGCTAAGAGACGCCGACGAACCTTTATGGGATGGTTGCCATAAGCACACGAAATTGTCACCGTAACTCAACTTTTGAACTTGAAGTCGAGTTTAACATGAGTGAGAGTTGTTATGATAGAATGATTGTCATAATTAAGAGCATGCTTCAGAGCCTGAAAGGTTACCCGAAAACTTCTACAAATCGAAGAGAATGGTTCGTGGTGGGATTAGGATATGAGAAGATAGATGCGTGTCTTAATCAGTGTATGTTGTATTACAAAGAATACAGTGACAAGAGACTCTACTCAGTTTGCTTAGTATGTGGACACCCACGATTCAAACCGAAGGCGGGACGTTCATCGAATGAGAAGGATGTGCCGCACTCAGTGTTGCGATATTTTCCTATTATGCCAAGACTCCAACGTCTGTTTATGTCCAAAAACACTGCACAGTATATGACTTGGCATGCGGATGGAGTGCGTCAAGATGAATCAGTGATCAGGCATCCAGCTGATGCTGAGGCTTGGAAACGATTTGATGCTACCCATCCTACATTTGCCCTAGACGCTCGAAATGTTAGGCTTGGCCTGTGTACAGACGGTTTTAATCCATTCAGCGGTTCAGCCACACCATATTCATGTTGGCCTATTTTTGTCACACCGTACAATCTACCTCCAAGTATGTGTATGAGAAGGGAATACATATTCCTCACTCTTGTGATTCCTGGACCAAAGTCACCTGGTAAAAGTTTAGATGTCTATCTTAGACCCCTAATTGATGATCTGAAGATATTGTGGGATGATGGGGTGCAAACTTATGATGCTTGGAAGAAGCAAAATTTCGATATGAAAGCGACTTTGTTGTGGACAATAAGTGACTTTCCAACTATGGAATCTTTGTCTGGGTGGAGCACTCATGGAAAACTTTCTTGTCCGCTTTGTATGAATCACAGTAAGTCATTTGTGTTGAAGCACGGTAGGAAATGTTGTTGGTTTGATTGTCATCGCCAATTTTTGCCATTTGATCATCTATTTCGCCGTGATCGAAACTCTTTTAAGAGATCAACAGTGGAAAAATCGAATCTACCGCAACGGCTGAGTGGGACAGATGTCTTGAATAGAGTGACTCAACTTAAGAAAATTATTTTCGGCTTGAATTCAGGTAAAGAAAAACAAGATGGCTTTGGTATACACCACAATTGGGTGAAGAAGAGCATATTCTGGGAATTGTCTTATTGGTCGACTAATCTAATACGACATAATTTAGATGTTATGCATGTTGAGAAAAACGTGTTTGATAATATCTTCAACACTGTCATGGACATAAAGGGCAAGACAAAAGACAATGCAAATGCAATAGAAGATTTGAAGATAATATGCAAACGACCTACCTTGGAGCTAATAGTTGACAATGGCAAGTGTAAAAAACCAAAGGCGACGCATGTCTTGGATGCCAATAAAAGAAGGATGGTGTGTGAGTGGATAAAACAGTTAAAATTTCCCGATGGGTATGCGTCGAATATCGCACGTTGCATCAATGTAGACGGCGGGAAGATATATGGAATGAAAAGTCACGATTGTCATGTTTTTATGCAAAGGTTAATTCCTCTGGCATTTCGTGATATCTTGCCAAAGCCTATATGGGGACCGTTAATAGAACTAAGCTTGTTCTTTAAATAAGTTTGCGCAACTGAAATTCGTGGTTCTACCATGGAGAATGCAGAGCTTTCTATCATTGAAACAATTTACAAGTTAGAGAAGATTTTCCCTCCAGCATTCTTTGACGTGATGGAACATCTAGTCGTGCATCTCCCTTATGAAGCTAAGGTTGGAGGACCAGTGCATTACAGGTGGATGTACCCCTTTGAGAGGTGTATGCTGTACTTGAAAAGAAAGGTCCGAAATAAGGCGAAAGTTGAAGGATCTATTTGTGAAGCGTATATTTTAGAAGAAATTTCCAATTTTGCTTCCATGTATTTCGATCCCCACCTACAGACCAGGCGCACTCAAGTTCCTCGGAATGACGACGGTGGGGAAGAAACAATTAATGAACGATTGTCTATTTTTAAGTATCCATGTTGTCCTATCGGGAGAGGTCGAAATAGATTCTTGACGGATGTGGAACTTCAGATTCTTTGAGACATATGTGCTTGTAAATCAGGAGAAGTAGAACCTTATCTCCAGTAAGTTTACTCTTTATCTAATGAATTTGTTATTAATGTGCTAAATTTATGCTAAATATTAATTATTGTATTGATTAGACAATTCGAGGATTCGTTAAGGGATACAGATCCCAATATAACTGATGATCAAATTTTGGAAGCTCGGGATAAGGACTTCAGTAGGTGGCTAAAACATCTAGTGAGTCCTTTTTATCCATAATAGTGATCAATCATATTAAACTCAATGTGCATTATGCTAGATGTTACAACTATCTACCGTCTATGTAATGATACAGGTTAATATAGGTCAAGTCGAGGATCAAATGATACGAGGGATAAGTTACGGTCCATCCAAGTCCGTGACTTCTTACTGTGGCTTAATAGTTAATGGGTACAGATTTCATACCAAGGTGTACGGACAAAATAAAGCTACCATGAATAGTGGCGTATGTGTTAGAGGTAGTATATATGGTGAGAATGACTTCGACTATTATGGCATCATTGAAGATATATTGAACTGTCATATGTAGGAAATCGAACAAAGTATTTCTTTTACAATGTCATTGGTTTGACCCGATAAATGGAGTCAATGTTGATGAGAGATATGGTTTGGTTGACATCAAGCATAAATCAAGACTTCACTCAAATGAGCCATTCGTCTTAGCCGAACAAGCACAACAAGTGTACTATACAAGATACCCACAAAGCGGGAATAGAGCTAGTGGTGAATGGTGGGCAGCATGCAAGGTCAGAGTAAAACTCTTTGTGGCTGAGACATTGAATGAGGAAGGTGATGAATTGAATGACTTAACTGCCACTGATTATTACCAAGATGATGGATCCATTGGAACACACAATCCTGTGATAGATGATGAAATAGTCTCCTTGTTTGATGCACATGCCCAAATGGAAGAAGTTAACATACGTGATATACATTATCCAATTGACGATCTGGTTGATGATGAGTTCATTGATGACAACGAAAATAATGAAATTAATGAATTCTCAGAGGAAGATGAGGAATCTGTTGCTTCAGACTCAAGTGGTTAAAATTGAAGCTTGTTCAATAATTTTCGTTAATGGTATTTACACTGGAATATCATTATTATATTTTGAGGTTTTTATTGACATATAGTTTCTTAACTCGTCATGTTTCATTATGTTTCTTTATGCGAGATATCCATCATGACCATTCGAGGTAGAGGTCTTTGGACGCAGATCATGGGAGAAGCCGTAATGGTGCATCTACCTATGATTCTCCACCGACAAAGATTCTCACCTATCCAGTATACCGTAGGATAATCTTTTTAATTATTATTAACTCGTGATTTATATAAATGTAATATATACGTGTTTTTTTATATATAATTATATTAGGTGCAACTTCGCCATCGGCCCATCGACCAGTGCGAGCCTACCCGCGTGCTAGTCCATTGGCCGTTGGAGGCGCATCGAACTTGTCCCACCCCTTCCGACCCGGCGATTTCTATGCCACCCTGTGACCCACCCACTAGCGGCCCGAATGTGGTGCCTTCATGTGGAGAATCCAATGCGAAACGGATAGCGAGGGAACTTATATATGTGGCGCTGCTTTACAAGCAACCGTAAGTACTAGTGACATATTATCTTTTATTACATGTATTTACTTTCGGATAACTAACATTATCTTATTGTACTTACGGGAGGAGGTTTCTACCGTCGAGGGTGACACGTGACATTATGTATAATGTCATGACACGGATGCCCTGTTCCTAGCTAGTACGTGGCGAGGTTATCCACCGAGATGAAGGAAATACTATTTACCGACTTCATAGTAAGTAATTGTGTTTCTATAGAATTATATATTATACGTTTATTGAAAAATAAATATACATACTTATCCTTTGTGTAGGCTAAGCATCGGTTCACATCTCGATGCTTGATCGCAAAGATGGCGAGAAGCTTACGGGAACGGACTATCTTAGACCGTTATCCGGACCATTTGAACAAAGCACGAGATAAGGCCTTTGAGCGGGCAAATTCAAACAACTTAGTCGATATTAAGGGCCATGGGCCCAGAGGAATGAGGACGGAAGTGTGGGATGGCACAGTCGACATTTGGCTAACGGATAAATGGATGACGAGGTCTGCACCATTGCCCGAAGGAACAGAGGCGACCATGCCTGATGCCTTGAAGCATACAGGCGGGTCGATAAGCTTTGGTCAACACAAGAGCAAGATGGCAATATAACTTCCTCATTTAAAGTTTTAATGATAAGCATCTGTGTATGAACATGTTGTAATTACTTAAGTTATTTGCCTATCTTGAGTATGACATAGTATTTTAGAGGGATTACCTTACTTTTGATATATTTTTATTATATAATATTCTTCCATATGCGATTACAAGTAGGCAGAGTTAAAGCATCGGGTTTCTTACAGAGATCTGTATGCAAAAGTTCATAAGAATAAAGACGGAAGCTATGTTTCTGAGCGCTCGAGGAATTTTATTGTAAATGTCTTGTTCCTATTCACCAGTCATATATATTTTAGATTGTTCATTTTTTTGTTAATATTTTTCTTGTTTTGTTAATTTTAGGAGTCATATGACACCGCAATGACAAAAATATGGAGAAAACTCTTCCTCTCACCCTATGGTTGACCCGGAGGTCTGGTTGGATGCGGCGGGTCTCAACAAGAAGGGACGTGTGCATGGCATAGGTAACAGCTTGCACATTGGTAATAACATCAGGCTAACTTCATCCTCCTCGGTTGTCGGTCCTTCCCACTCTACACCGTTGACACAAGACATATCTGAAGCTGTAAACACAGCAGTGGCTGCAGCGATGACTTCGTTTGTCCAGAGTCAACTTGTCCCTATGTTGGCGCCCTTCCAATCGTTTCTATCTACGATCGGATCAACAAATGTTGCTCCACAACCACCATCACAAGATTTAGGCAGGGAGGGTCGAGAGGAAGACGAAGACAAAGACGAAGAAAATTCAGACTGATTGCTTTTTTTTTATTCTTATTGTTACATTTGTATAACTTTCAACTATATTGATTGATTATTTGTATAATAACTTTTAACTATATTATTGGATTATTTTGTATAAGTTTTTTGTTGTAGCATTTTATAATTATTGGATTGTTGTTTCTTTGGATTTCATTTGTTGGATTGTGGTTTGATATGCGAGTTTTAGGGAAAGTTATATATATAAACAGGTTATTAAAAAAAATTTAGCTAATTAGCGAGGGATTAGTGACAGAAAACTCACATTGAAAATAGCGAGGGATTAGCGAGTAAAAAATTAGCGAGGGATTAGCGAGGAAATGGCGATGGTTAATTTAGCGAGGGATTAGCAAGGAAATGACGAGGGAAAATTTAGCGAGGTATTAGCGAGGAAATAGCGCTTCTACAACCATTGGGATTACCAGGGATTAGCGAGGAATTTAGAGAAGGATTAGCGAGGGAATAGAGACGGAATTAATAGAGAGGGAATAGCGAGGGAAATTGACAAAATTAGTAAATAATTTAGCAAACGAATAGCGAGGGAAATTTTGTCGCCATTTTGAGAGGAAATATTAGCGAGGGATTAGAGAGGAATTAGCGAGGGAAATAAATTTTCTAGAGACGGATTAGAGAGGAAATATTTTCCCTCGCTAATTAGCGATGAAAAAAAAGTAAGGAAACTTTCCCTTGCTGTTTTTCTAATTTCTTGTAGTGTAGATGCTTGATTCTCCCTCTCGCTTTTCTACCTGCATCCAAAACCAAAAGAGGGGAGTTGGAAAAATAGATGGTCTGCTTGAGAAGAAAGGGGGATAATGAAGCCATCAAACATACAAAGAGGGAAAAAAAACATATAATAGTTATTTGACACATGTATATAATCTGCGAATCAAAAAAAGTATTATGTAATTGATGTGATGAAAGTTTAATAAGATTTATTGTGGTATATTATTATTTTTTTGGTGAATTATTATGGTATATTATTTGAAACTGTGTATATTGCTAGGTGATTTAAACTACAGTTACAAAGATTTAAGAGTTTTACCAACAGTTCTTACATTTTTTAATGAAAAGCATTAGCTCTTTATTTTTTATAAAAAAGAAACCTACAACTTTTATATATACAAGATAAAATTTTCTTATAATTAAAGACAAAGATATATATTTTAAAAAGCCACAATAATTTAAATTTAAACAAAAAATTTGAAAAAGAATTTCCACAAATATTACATTTTATAATTCAATGAAGTGATATACGCCATTCATACTTTGCATTAGCTTGCAAAATTGAATTCTGTAGAATTAAATTACTAACTTCTGGCCTCCTTTGCTAACTAGTTAATTACTGATAAATTGAAATTTATATCTCAATCATTCTGATTTTATTTTAATGCATTGAATTCGCTAGATCTGGATGCTTGAAGCCGCAATTTGCAGATATGGCATATTCCCATGGTCATGCAGGAAGATGCAATTATTCTAAATAAAATGAATCATTTACCCAAAAAATAAAATAAAATGAATCCAACTCTTAATCAATGTCTTTAGTCTCATTAAATATTTCGATGTGCTATTTTTTTAAAGATGATTAATTTGACCGTTACATAAACTTAAAACTTTTATTTTGAACTGCTAGCATTCAATCTGTTCTATGCCGGATAAAGTTTCCTCAATTATTTAGCTTTCAAAATCAGTTTCAAATGCCGGACAATATATTATTATAAAGTTAGCAACATGATAGGATGGTGTGATTTTATATTGAAAAGAATTTCAACTTGTTTGAATTAAAAGATTTACGAAACTCTTGAAAAAATTAAGATGCCGCCAAACTGTTGGGTTGGAATTTTCTTACAACAACGCTTCTTTAATAGCAGTTTTATATACTAACGAACATGTAGAAATATTGGAGAAGAAAGATGTTATATTAGTCATCATTCAACAAATTAGGAATTGAATTAGAAGCATATTTTATGAGGATTGAAGAATAGAAAATGGAAGGTTACGTGCACCATCCTATTTATGCACGTGATCAGGGTTTTTATCTATTTTCTTTTCTCCTAGTCTTTTTAACTTTCAAACTTTTCATCTGGTAATTCCTTTGTGGGGCCTCTCATGTCCAAACCAGTGTTGAATCGAGACTTCAAAATTGCTTTTATTCCTATAGCAGCAAATTAACTTCCACCAATCCACACACACAGAGATATATATATATATATATATATATATATATATATATATATATATATATATATATATATATATATATATATATATGTATATATGAGACATATTTAATGAAAGAATTTTTATTATGAAAAAAAAGTAAATTTTGATCATATAATTATTAAATAGTCAAGATTAAAGGTTATTAAAAAGTTATGTACCACTTAAAAAAATCATATACATTTATATTATAATCTTAATTATTTATAAAAATTTAATAAGTTAAGATTCACTTCTCTCACTTCTCACAATAAACACTCGTATCACCTGAGTAAGATTTATATATATATATAAGCAAATAAAATGAAAAGAAAGGGTAAAAGGAATTAGCCCACTTAGTTGACTTTAATAATAATATGATTTAGATTCAATTCTTAGAATTCTTTGTTAATAAACAATTTATAATCTCATGATAAATTTTTATTAAAGTTAAAGATTACAATGATGCACACATGTTGGTTATGCGCACGGAGTAATTTAATTTCAAGAAAAAATTTAAGGTTGACGACCCCATTCCAAAGTTAGAATAGCCCTTCAAGCTTAACAAGTCCTTACAGCAGTACTTCCAACCAAGTAGTAAATACTTCACTAATAATAGTAACGAGAATTTTCAAGTCAAAGTCAAATGTCCCACTTTGTTATGGTCATCGGTCAGCTTCAATGGCTTTTTTTCTTTTGCACACAGGCACTCATAGTCTCATACTTGTTCGGAACAAAGGAAATAAAGTTGTATTTCTTTTTTTTATTTTTTTTAAAGGAATAAACTTATAGAAGAAAGTCGCATTGCCTTACCTTATTGAAGAAACAGAAAATATGGGAATAATGAGAACAAAGATAATATTTAACTTCAATTTCAGTCAAAACAATCTCTTCATATTGTCATTCATTTATCAAAGAAGGTGATGAGGGGGAATATGGGAGAATATGTAGCTTTCAAACTTTTATAAACTGCTTGGTTTTCATCATTTATAAGATAAATAGAGATAAGAGGAAAGAAAAACTAACTTATACATTTTCATTTCTCATACTTTCTTTTCACTCTATTACTATTGTGATTGATAGTTTGGCTAACTTTTTATGTATCAGAACAAAAATTGAAGCATGTATATAATAATTGAGAAACTTATTATATATTTAATAGAACAAATTACACTTTTTTCAATGATCTAATATGTAGAAAACAACATCAAATGTATAAATGGAGCTTTTTTCCCTTGACGGTTTGTGGTGATAAGTGACATGCAGGGGAGGAACCAGAACAGCAATGTTGGGTACGGATGGCGGAAAAATTTAATATTTTATAATAATTTTACTATACATTACATTTAACCGAAGTTGTAAGGCATATTTTCGTCTTTAGGATGTGCGTGCCCCCCCCCCCACCCACACACACCTTAATCGTAGTTTCACTTCGATGATAGGGAAACATTAGTTAAAAAAAGTTATAAGACGTGTAAACATTTATAAATTATTAGAACAAAAAAAATTACATTATAAATTATGAAGATGTAAACTTTTTTCTTGTTAGAGTTTCTGTTACACAAAAGTGAGGTTTTTAAGTTTTTGTTTTCTTTAAGCTTTTTGGACTCCTCCTTTGTACAGTACTTCTTCACGTCACAAATCACGTCTTCCATGTGCTATTCACAAATTGTTTTTCTCTTCTTGCGTTGTGTTTCTATGAATTAATGATCAAGGATTTTTTGGTTTTATTCCTTGATAGCTTAGATGGAATGGCCTCTTCTACTGATCTCAAAGCAAACATCTCATAGGTATCAACAGTGACCTCACCAAAGGAGATTAGAGAGGAAATTTTAGTGGAAAACTTCAATTCATTGTGGTAGATAGACTTACATTTAAAATGATTATTTTGCTATAAAAATTTAAATTTTGAGAATATATGAACCTAAATTTAGTAATTTTAGATTCGATATAAATACAAATTCTAGAATGTAGTCTATTTGGTTACTCCCCCCCCCCCCCCCCCCCAAATTGTTGCCTCTTTTTCTAGGTTCACTTGCCTATGTATGTTATGAGGGAAATCGTGACAGTTTTTTTTTTTTCCGGTACTAGGGAAATCTTGATAGTTGAAGTACCTCAAATTAGAAGACTATCTAACTTCATAATTATGCTTTATAAACATGCTGACTATCTAACATTTGTGTATATTAGATTTAAATCTCATACCATAAGTATAACTATTCTCATAAATTTTTACGATGATTGAAAATTAGAATCAAATTACATATGTTATCTGAAATCCATTATTTAAATTTAGCGGGTAATTATAGGTAATAGATAATGAAAAAGGAAAAAGTTGAGTTTTTTTTTTGTAAAGGAAAAAGTGAAGTTTAATTTTGATCAATTGTCAATTAAACTTTTATATTATCATATATTCACATGTCATAATAATAAAATAATTTAATTATAATATCAACTATTAGAGAGATTAAATTATTGAATTTAAATTTCATGCACTATTAGTATAATTTTTTTTAATATGTCTATTAGTGTGAAGTTATTTACAATATCATCAAATTATAAATTAAACACATCATTTAAAGAGTTATTATTTTTAGATAGTGATTTATTAAAAAAATAAAATTAGAGAGGAGGAATCATAATCAATTTTTTTAATGATTTGATAATACATGATTAGGCAGTAATATAAAAAATTAATTTAACAATCTATTAAAATTAAATCTTAAATTATTATATTGATATTACATTTAATCGAATGATTATATAAAAACTTTTATTATAAAGAATCAAAATTAAACTCAAAAGTTATTTATAAGTGACCAACAAACAAAATTATAACAGGTATAAAAGGATAGATTTTTATTCAATGGAATTTATTGGTATAAACGTGCTGGAAGCCCAGAACATTAATTGAAGTATACTGAGTAGAAGGCAGGAAATTAAAGTAACAAAAACTAATGACTCCATCATTCATCAAAAAAAAAAAAAAACCTAACGGCTTCTTCAAGTGGTTAACTTTCTGCTATCTTTCAGGTTTCCATCTATAGAACATGAGGTCTCACATTTGACAACAAAAGATAGCAAGTATAGACCTCGATATATACTCATACTCATTAACAAGTTGATAATGTAATTGTATGGTCCTCCCCCTCCAACAGGTATCCAACTCAGCCTCACTCAAGGCCATATATATGTAACTTCAATACGATGATAGCTGTTTTAGTTAGTGACACCTAATTCATTTGGAACGCAGGACAATGTTCACATGAGCCGCTGATAGATCATCTTTTCAAAGGGTAAATCATAAATCGAAAATGGTGAAATCTCAAAAAGGTGAAGGTTTGTGAATTGTGACTGGTGTGGGTGACCCACCACCCTCCTGGTGAAACGAAAATTAATTAAAGCATGTGGGATCCTCTTGCGCATATTGCTTAATGGGGGATGATTGACTTCAGATGAGACTTATCCACAATGCAATTGCAAACTTGTCCACAACCGCTGTATCCCTATTAGCCGATCATATCCTTCTCTGCCCCACTCGATGCTTCCCTCGCCCCCGCTCACACCCATTCCTGCCATCTCTTTATTCCTAGTTTTATTTTATTTTATTTTGTTAAGTATACTTGTTAAAAAAAATAAAAATAAAAAATTTTAAATAAAATTAAAACATTCAATATTTTTTAATTTTTAATGTATTAAATATTTTATTTTTATTAAAAATGTTTTATTTTTATTTTTAATAAATATTCTAAAGACATTTGTCTTTAAATTTTTTTATTACCAAAAAACGTTTTTACTTTTCATTTTCATTTTTCTCAATACAATTAAAATTGAAATTTTAATATGTAGTATTTAATACTTAACCATATGCATACAATTAATTCAAAATATTTGCATTAACCAATTTTTAATGACAGATTTTCTCTATATTGGTAAAAAAAAAATTAAAAAAAAGAGCTAAAAACAAAATAACAAATTTAAAAAATTAAAATAAAGGAAAATAGAGGTACAAGGGAATTTCCTCGACGATTATGCAGCACAGAAAGCGACAAAAGCAAGAAAAGCAGCCAAGCAAGTTGTGTGCACTTGTAAGGCGAATGACGTCAGAGATGAACGAGTATTTATTATCGACAATGGAGAAAATTAAGCACGTGATAAAAACCCACCAACTACCTTGCATTTTATACACGAGAAGGTTCTGAGAAGCTAAGGACGAGACCATTATAACAAAATAATAATAATCACAATTCATAAGGAATAAAAATAAAACCCGTAACCATAAACTATTTGAAAATGAAAAATATCTAAAGTCGAGTGATTTGAAGTTTGTTGTCCAAGTTCATGAAGCAGCAGTCCTATAAGTCCCCCTTCTCTCATTTCCTTTCAACTTCGAATATTCAGTTCAATACCTTCCCTCAAAAAAAGAAAATATCCTTTCTCTACCTATCTCTTTATCTCTTCAGGAACTCCGATCACGGCCCCGACATGTACGGACAGAGTACCTTCGAGTCCGATTTGGCCTTGGACTCCATCCGCCGACACTTACTCGGCGATTCCGAGGTATGCAGATTTGGAGGCCCGTCCACTAATTCGGGTGACCACCCGGTTTATTGTCGGAGCTCCAGTTTCAGCAGCTTGTACCCGTGCTTGAGTGACAATTGGGGCGAATTGCCGCTCAAGGAAGATGACTCAGAAGACATGGTACTCTATGGTGTGCTCCGTGATGCCGTCAACGTTGGGTGGCTCCCATCTCTCGATTCCGGGTCACCCGATAGTTTCTCGTCGGGTTTCCTACAGACGGTAACGGTGAAATCGGAGCCGGATCTTTTTCCGGCGGTGCACAGTCCACCGGAGCCAGTCGTTATTCCTGCGGTGATTCCGCAGGAGAAGGCTGTTCCAACTAAGGGGAAGCATTACCGCGGTGTGCGGCAACGGCCGTGGGGGAAGTTCGCGGCGGAGATCCGTGACCCGGCTAAAAACGGGGCCCGGGTTTGGCTCGGAACGTTCGAAACGGCTGAGGACGCGGCGCTGGCTTACGACCGAGCCGCTTACCGTATGCGTGGCTCGCGGGCTCTGCTGAATTTCCCACTTCGGGTCAATTCGGGTGAGCCAGATCCGGTTCGGGTAACGTCGAAGCGGTGCTCGCCGGAGCCTTCTCCGTCGTCGGAGAGTGGGTCATCGGCGAAGCGGAAGAAGAAGGTGGTGGGACCAACGATGCCGGTGGTGACAGCTCAAGGTGGACTGAAAACTGGGCAAGTGGGTGGCCAAGTGGCACAGTGTACACGTGGAGAACATTTATTGGTCAGCTAATGCGTAATGCTGACACAGAATGCAACTTGCTCTGTTATCGACTTTGTAATTATGCGAATCTGAGATGCGTAGTGCAGTGGCTCTCTTTGCCACTCACCCATCCAACAAATTTTCGAAGCTTTTTCTTTAAAAAGAAAAAAGAAAACATAAAGAAGGGAAAAAAATGTGATAGTGGAAAGATGGAGTGAGATGATAAAGGAATGACAAAATCAAAAGCGAAAGAAAAAAACTAGAGGTGGAAGTTTTGTTTGGGTTTGTGAAGACAAAATTTGTTATTTGTTTGTTCAACATTTATGAATTTGTGAATTGTGTTACATGAAGTATTAGCTCTTTGTTCCCCAACCGGACATGCTGTTTCGAAATAATTCGTCTATAAGGCGGGATAAAACCTTTCCTACTTTAGATTACGAAATTGTCATTATTATTTTTAGAATTTGCATCGAAAATAATAATGTTAAATCCTTCTGACATAACTATAAATCATCTGCACCTGAACAAACCAAACATGGTAAAAACAAAAAAAGGAATGGACAACGGAGACACTGGTGACCATCCGCGTCTAAGAAGGGACCATCCGACCAAGCAGACAAATTAAATTTAAGTATTCAATATTTAGATGAAAATAACCAAATGGACTAGTGGCTGTAATTAAGCGTTCGGCAATCGGCACCAGAAAATTTAATGAAGACAAAACTTGCGTGGTTATTAAATCTCGCATGTGTCTGGTTCGTTGACATTTACAAATTATGTTAAAAAAATTGCTTACTGTACTTTTCTCATTTTAAATGAGGAAAATGAGATGGAAATATATTAAAAATTAATATTGCATTAAGAGATTGTAAAACATCTTGAACATGTTAAAAATTCTTCTTACTTCAGTCTGGTTTTTCGCTTTGAACTCTTATTACCTTCAACAATTAGTTAAATTATTTGGTTTCTTTCTATTCCTTGAAATAAGATAATGATATGTTCATTTTCAGGCAGTCATACTTACATCAAATCTCTTTGTTTTTTTCAGTAAATGTGTGATTTATATTACCAAAAAAAAAAGAAGTCACATCTTTTTGTATTTCAAATTTGTTTGATTTATAGTGGATGTTCAGTGGACTTAACGATTTTATTATAGTTTAAATTTATTCTATTGCTAATGTAAAATTTATTAAACTACTAGTAAATGAGAAATGTCACGTCATTATAATGATTAAAACCTTTTATTTTTAATAATATTTTAAAATATTTTCTCAACTCTAAATGAATCAAAATTAATTCTTATATTAAGTGTAATATGAAAATATTACTCTTTCTGTCTTTTAATAATTATTTTTTAAAAATTTAATTTATTTTAAAAATTATTTGTTATTTAAAAATATTAAGAAAATAAAAATTAATTTTTTTAACTTTATCCCCATCTTAACTAAAACTAATAATTTCATAATTAATTACCTTTTATTATTTCTTAAAATATTTCTCCAACACTTATTAGAGAAAATAGATAGAATCAATAGAATGAAAAAAATGATAGTTTAGTCACATTATATTATGTTTTTTTATTTAAGATTATTTAATTTTATCCTTAATTTTTATGTAAAAAATCTTAAAAAATAGTTATAAAAACGTGATTTTGAATCAAATTTATCAATTTTTTAGGTGGGAACAATTAGTGGGCATCCTTCATAATCTATTGTATTCATTACATAGAGTAGGAATGAGAATAGTTCAGTGATCTTCTAAACATCTACAGCTTAATCTATTTTTAACCGATGATTGTTATATGTTACGAAACGAATGACTACGGATGATGTGGATCATAAGTAAGACTTTTTAAATGCATATTCAATGGATAAGTGATTTATTAAATGACACACTTTAAATGTTGATTTAAATTCGTAAGTCCTATCAGGAGATTGTTTTCATAAAAACAAGCATTTCTCTTTTAACTTATCTTATTTAATAAATAAATCAAACTTAAGTTTTTTAAAAAAATTATCTAATTAAGTAGGCTAAAGTTTAAACTTATATATATAAAAAAGTCTGTTTAACTTACTTGGTCAATTTATTTATTTATTATTTAGATATATAAAAAAAGTTTATAATACCTTATATAATTTATTAATCTTATGTTAATATAATATGTTTATTTTACAAAAACTGTAATACTCTTATTTAGAAGTGTCTAGTAGGTTGAGTTAACTCATGAACTCACAAATTTTGACTAAATATAATCTACAAAATACAGTTTGATTAGATCTGAGTTTTGTCAAGTTAAAAAATATTCTAACTAACAAGGTATAAGTTGTAACATCTTATTTTTTATAAAATATTTTTATGAAAATGAAAATTTTAATTTAACTTGAATATTCTATTTAGTTTTACTTTACAATAGATGTTACTAATAAAAAGATATTAGATAAAATTTATAAGAATTCAATTAGTAATAATTTATGAAATTATAAATAAGAATTTATTGAAATAAAATTTAGTATTTAATTTTAATAATAAAAATTATAAGTATTTTAATAGTTATATTTAAGAAGATATTTATAAAAAGATATTTATGAAATAATATTATTTTAATATAAATATCTTTAAATATAATTATTATCTAGATAAATATGAAAAGATATTATTTTAAAAATAATAATTAAAAATTAATATTTAATAGAAGTCATTATTACTTAAAAGAAATCTATCTCCTTCATGTGCAACGTGCACCTCTTTGTAGCCAATCGAATTGGCTATATATATACATGGGTAGGCAAAGAAACAGCAAGCGAGGGGGAGAAAAGATGTAGAGATGCTGCTAAAGTGTGAAACGTGAGAAAGAGAAAGAGAGAGAGAAAAGTGAAATCGTGAAGGTGAGAAACCGTAGGAAGAAAGAAGAAAAAAGGGAGAGAAAGACAAGGAAAAAGAGAGATGCAAGAAAAAGAAGATTTTACAAGATGTAGGATTTGAAATTTTTTTTAAAAAATAAAATTATAATTTTTAGTATATTTATATATTTTATTAGTTAATTTATTATTTTAATATTTTATGCATATTATTATTTTTTGTTAAATTTATTATGCATGTGTAATGTTATGAAAATGTAATATTTATTTGACTTTAAAATATTTATAATATTTGATAAAATTTAGAATTATTATAATTTGAATATTGACTCTTTTATGGGATCAATATAATAAATTATTAAAATATTAAAATATTACTCAAGACTTAAGTTAAATAAATATTTTTTATTATATTGTGTAATAAATATATATACATGATTTACATGAACTTTCTTATATTTATCTTGACTTGAAAATAATTTTATGATCTTTATTTTAGACTTTTGCAATAAAAAGACTTTTGTCAATAGAATCTTACTATCGAACCAGCAAAAATATATGATATAATGAGGACCTGACAAATCATGGACCATGATAAGGACCTAGCAACTATGAATTATGATATGGACTTTTAAAAGAACTATTAAATTAATTTTAAATCATAGTTGGTCCTTGGAAGAGTTGATATTTAAATTTAATAATTCTAAATTTTGTGAGTTTTAATTAATTATCATGATTTATTTATATAATGAATTTATTTGTGATTTTTTTATGGAGTAAACTCACTAATTTTAATATAATGGTCATGCTTAGAGAGAATAAGAGTTATACCTTTGACTAGAAATTTGCTATCGTACATTAATTTAGTAAGGAGGTTACACAAGTCGGGTAGCAAGTTTGAAAAGTGTCAACCCACACAAACCTAACCCACCCAAGTAATCTATTTTTTTTTAAAGTCATTTAGTCATTGTAACATTTCAAGTTACTTTTCTTTGACTTTTCTATAATGGTGATTAAGTTTAGGTATATGTATTTGGTCACATGGTCACAATGTGAACAACTAAAAAAAAAAAAGATGAGAAACTCATGAAACATTTAACAGACTATTACAATGAAAATTTAATGGATCGCTTGAATGACAAAGAGCATGTTGAGAATATTGAGAGTGATGTAAATGATTATATCAATCCATATAATATATATTGATGCGGATTATAAGTTGCAAATTCAAGTGCATGTTGTTTCAAGTAATAAATTCTCGGGAGTTCGAGGTCGATCCACAATGAATTGATGAAGAAAAAAAATCTTTAACATAAGAAAAATATTTTGTCACAACAATAAAGATGATAAGACTTGGTCACAAATAAAAAGATTTACTTAGGTTAGAAAATCCACTATTAGTAAGTAAATTAAGGACAAGATTAATTCTTCTTATAACTCAATTAGAATCTACGCATAATGGAGGTTCTAATTGAAAAATACAACATTCAAAGTTCATTTAAAATTATTTACGTAATTATATTATGGTTCTTTTAATTATTTATTAATACTATTATTTATAAATGGGTTTAAGCATTCATTGTGCCAATATATTGTCTACAACAAATCAAGATTTTCACTTTACAATGAGAGTTTCTAAAATTATTGGAAACAAAATACAATACATATAATGACCACTTGATAATATATCATTTAAGTACAAAAAAGAGGTCAATCTAACTTTAATTTATTATCAAAAGTTTCACCATTTCACCTAAGTAAAATTAAAATTAGTTACTCATAGACAAGAAGAAAGAAAGAGAGAAGAAGAAGAAGAAAAACATAACTTCAATTTAGAACAATAGAAAACTACAACAAGATAAATAAATAACATAATAGCATGATCTTGATCTATAAACCAAGATTCTCAAATGATCAGCCAATGGTGCCTTTTATAGAGGATGAGGGATACAAAATGATAAGGAGGTTGATTAATGAGTGAGTGGATGAGTGGAAAATGCCAAATAGTGATTTGATGAGTGGAAATTTATTGAGATTCTTGTCTCTAAAATCATTCAGTGCTGAACTCATGGACGCCGTTAGAAAATGAAAAAGTGGTCTTCATGAAAGTTGTAGATCTAGATCTTAATATTTAGATGCCAAAGTTTCAGCCCCATTCAGTTCCTACAGCCCGAGATATATCCTGATTACTGCACACTATTTAGGCCCAGTTACAACTCCTCTATTATTACTTGCAAACCCAATATGACCTCTAAGCCAACCAAATCTCCTCTTGTGTTCTTCTTGAAAGTTGTAGATTTGAGTCTTAACTTTCAAATGCCAAAGTTTCAGGTCAAGGTAGCTCCTACAGCCCATGTTATGCGTTGATTACTGCACACTGTTCAGGTTCCAATTATAAAATCCTTGTTCTGACTTCCAAGACCAATTAGCTCCACTAGATGTCTGATTTTTCCCTGGAACTCTCATGAAAGTTGTAGAGCTCTATTTTATATTTTCTATAAGGTAAGATACATAATTCTTAGACATATAAAACTCAAGACATGACCGAAATACAGAAATAGTGTAAGATCTCAATAATGCTAAAAAAATCAATTAAGTCCAATTTGAGGCCAAACTTACAAAACATAACCAAACTCAATCAATTAAGTACATGGAAAGTGTAAATGACTAAAAATGAGAGTTTATTAATGTATAAAATATGTGATTATCATATATGATGACATTGAATTCAACTAGCTATATGATTTGTTGTTTATGATTTTTAGGACCTATTATTTTACTTTAGTTTATTTCAAACTTTTGTTAACTTAGTAAGACTTAATATGTTTATGTATCTTATTTGATACTTATTATATTACATTTGTGTAAGACTGACTATATAACTTTAATATATTTGGAACATTGTTAGTTTTTAACTAAGACATGCTATGCGTAATGAATTTTTGAGTTCATTTTTTGACATTTATTTTAGCAAGAGAATTTTTTTTAATGTATATTGAATCCCCGTATTTGATCTAACTCAACCCACTTTTGAACAAGTCGAGTTGAAGAAAAAAATCATCGACCCAGCCCAACCTATTGGTTTGATGAATAGGTAGGTCCAAAATTGCCACAAAACCCACCTAACCCATCCATCGGACCCCTCCTCTTACTAATGCTTATACTTATTTTAAAATTAGAAAGCCTAAGTTTTTCAACTTATTTTAAAGGTTTTCAAGTAATATAAACCTTTAAATATGTTTTCAAGTCAGGTTAGATTTTTATATTATTATAAAATAGCAAAGCCGAGCTCCATAAAAAAAAATTATGACAACTAATAGATCAACATTTTACTAAATAGGCTTGGAATTATTTAGACAAAACCTAACCTATTTTCATCACTAATTGAGAGCATGAGTATGAATATGACTATAAGGAATTATAAATCAAGTTGATTTCAGTTGATGTTATGTTTGCTCTTTTTTGTATCGCAAGTGCACAGGTCATGCAAGTAATAAAATGAAAAGTAGGATATCATTCCCACGAGGATATGATCTATTTCTAATGCTAAATATCAACCAGTAACTTAAGTAATGTTATTCAACAACATTCAAATAGGGGGAAAAGGTGTGTATAAGTTATCTATGAAGTAAAAGACTTAAATGCCGTAAATTTGGAATAAAAAATAATGATTAGAGAATATGGAATCCTTTTTCACCTCCTACTTCAATTAGTAATATGTAATCCTCTTAAGCAACATAAAAGAAAGTGGTTTGTTAGATTGAGAAACAATTTTAGTTAAAAGCCTATGTCTAGGTTAATTAACCATGTTTCATTTGCTAGTTCACTATGTTTCCATGAGAGTTAGAGCAAACTCCACTCATTAAAGATTATTCTTAACACTTACTATGCATGACCAAGGGGTATATGTTTATCTCATTAGCTAATTAACTCACTCTACCACTAGAATGAAATTAATCATGCATCAACCATATTCATGATCTCAAATTTAAATCTCTATGTCTAATTCAATAGAATTAATCAAATCACATTAAATATTGGCCAAACAATCAAGAGCATTAAGAGAAATATGGTTAAACAAACCTAAATCATCTATATTAACTCAAACGATTACAAAATCACCAATATCCATAGAGGAATCCAAAGAAATCCCTAAATACAGCTTAGCTATCCATGAAACATGAAAATCTATCACAAATAATCATGTTCATGACAAAGGAAAAAGAGAACGTAAAAGGAATAGGAAGGAAGCTCAATGATTGTTGATCCTTGACGCTTGAATCTTCCTCCTTAAAGAAGATGACCTTCAACTTTGCTTCCTTTAGCTTTCTCTTTATCCAAAAATGAAGACCTAACTGTTATGTTCTCTCTAAAAATTATGCCCTCTTGCTAAATGCTCTAAAAATCTTATATATAGGCAAAAAAAATTAAGTTGCGCGCTACGGCGTGCACATGCTTGCGCTGCGGTGTGCTTCACTTCTAGGTCACATGAAGATTGTTACGCCGCGACATAAAACTCTCGGGTTTAAGTAACAGCAGGGTTGATGCACCATGCGATGACATGAACTCCTTTGCACCGCAACGTGCTAGTCTCGGGTTTCAATATGCAGCAAGCTGAATGCAGCATGCCGCGGCATGACTAGGGGTAGAAACAGGCCAGGCCAGGCTAGGCTTTGCCTTAAATAGGCCTGACCTGTATCTTAATTATAAGGCCTGAGCCTGGCCTATAAGCCTGGAATAGGCTGATTTTTAAGGCCTGACCTGGCCTTTTTAAAAGCCTAACCTAGCCTGAAAGCCTATTTAAAGGCCTATTTTACAATGAGGCCTTTAAATAGGCTAACAAGCCTACCTTTAAATAGGCTAACAGGCCTTTACATAGATTAACAGACCTACCTTTAAATAGGTCAACATGTCTTACACAGGCTAACAGACCAACCTTTAAATAAGTCAATATGCCTTTACATAAGCTAACGGGCCTAAGCCTTGAAATAAGCCAACGGGCCTACTCAAAGCCAATAGGCCTTTATTATAATTTAATACTCACCTTCTAATTTTATAAATGCTCACTACTTTCTTACTCTAGTCTTTGGTCGATGTGGGACTTGGAGATATACCAAGTTGCTCACTTTCTTACTCTAGTCTTTCAAGTCCCACATCGACCAAAGATCAGAGTAAGAAAATAGTGAGCATCTATAAAAGTAAGGAGTGAGTGTTATAGATGTTTACTACTTTCTTACTCTAATCTTTGGTCGATGTGGGACTTGGAGATATACCAAGTTGCTCACTTTCTTACTCTAGTCTTTCAAGTCCCACATCGATTAAAGATCAAAGTAAGAAAGTAGTGATCATCTATAAAAGTAAGGGGTGAGTGTTAACTTATTATTTTCATTCTAATAAATATATTACGTTAAGTATATTAATAAAATGTTATTTCTATTATAACTTACTAACTTAAGTTTTAATTATTGACTTTTATTAAAATTTAATTAAAAAACATATTAATATATTATAATAAATTAATAATTATAATTATAATTTATAATTATTATAATTATATTATATATAATTAAATAGGTCGGTGGCCTACCAGCTTAAAAGGCCTATTAGATGGCCTGAGCCTCGACTTTTTAGTTAAACTGGCTTTTAAAAAAGCCTTAGCCTAATTTGTTTAGTAAATAGGCTAGGCCAGGCCAGGCCTCAGGCAGGCTAGGCCATAGGCCCCTGACGGGCACCCTGACCTATTTCCACCCCTAGGCATGACTATGCCTGCGCCGCAGCGTGAGTTGCTGAATTGCACCTTTGGCTTTCTATTCCAATGTTGATCCAAATCTTCCACAAATCTGCTTGTTTGGAGCCCTTCCTACAATAGAGAAATCACCAAGTCAATAACAGTTGCAGATACACTTAATCACCTGAAGAATCAGCAAGATTTTCTCAAGATCATATATGAAGATATCAAAATTGAATTCGATAAATATAAGCCAAAAATCTTTCATATATGCTTATTAACAAGGACTAAGCTATCTATAGAGCATAGATATAAGGCATACATAACTATATTTTATGGAGTTATCACGTTATTCTCTGATATTATTGTTTGAATTAGTTTAATTTCAGAAATGGGAATATCTTTCCTGATACTTATTTACCTTCATGACCAATCACATATTGATATACATATTTATTACTACATCATCGTAATAATAATAAATATTAAGTTTAAATATGTGTTTAGTCCCCAAGAATATAGCACTTTTTTTATTTTGGTTCCTCTAATTTTTTTTGTTAGCTTTGGTCTCTTTAATTTTTTTTTTTAGTTTTTGTCTTTACTGTTGGTCTGCTATTAGTAAGTCTCTGTTAAGTACTTACATGACAAACAGAGTCACTGACATGTGGCATCAATGGGTGAAACCTCTATTTGTTATGTAAATACTTGACAGAGTCTCACTAATAGTAAAGACTAAGACTAAAATATTAAATTTTAGAGGAATAAAAGCTAACAAAAAACTTTAATAAGACCAAAACTAAAAAATATTATATTTTTAGAGACTAAAGACATATTTAATCCTAAAATGTTATGTATGCATTACTTAAATGTAAATCAACTTAAATTCTATATATGATTTTGAAGTATCTTTCTTGTTGTTTTCTCGTGCAACCATTTTCACATTTGCCCAATCTTTTTCAATCTCTACACTCAAACCCTTGTCTTTATGTTGTTAAACAATGAATCGGGTCGGGTTGGGCATGGCTTTTATACTATGTAGTATTAATATTTTAAAATGTTCACCTGGTATTTGATATGTATTGTATCGATGTTTCGATATTTTTAAATATTATATATATATATATATATATATATATATATATATATATATATCTTTCAATTATTTTTTAAACTTTTATCATATCAACGTATCGATGTTGTATCATATTTGTGCCATATATTTGTATTCATACTTCTCTGCTTTTATCTTTAGCAAGATTATTTGTCTAATTGTCTTTATCATTTCATAAGCGTCAATTGCAATGAAGGGCATAATTTTCTGTTAGTCTACATCAAATTGATGAAAGGCAACCTGTTAAACATTTCTATATAAGGCTCCTCTTAAATGAATTTGCCTTTAAAGTAAGTAAATAAAGGTGTAATAATCTTTGATTTAATAAAGTGCATAAAATTTTTAACCCATTAAATAATCTATAGGTAGATATACCGTTATTTACTCATTTTAGAAGAACATTTTTCAACATTTTGCTCCCTCTGAATCGGTTAAACATCCAATATATTGTACTATCATGCTAAATAACAAAAAAAAAATTATAACTTATTCTCTTTAAATTTATAATAAAAATATCAATATTTTTTTACCTAAATTTTAATAATTATACATAAAGCTTAATTTAATCATTTTCATATATAAACTTATATTCACTTAATATTATCATATATTATATCAAAGAGTAGTTACACTCGTATCAATAAATTTATAAACTTCCAATTTTACATTTTTGTTGTAGATAATGTAAAGAACTTTTTAAATGATATAGAATAGAAAATTTTTGTAATGCATTGATTATAAGGTTTCATTATATATTTGTATCGAATAATTTTTTTGGGTAGGAATTTCACGCCAATTGTATACAAAATAGTAGGAATAAATAGTTATTGCACACAACGATTGAGATGTGTGCATACTTTGAATTGTTAAAAAACATTACATTAATTTTTATTTTAATTTTTTTTGTTATTCTATGACTTATGAAAAAAGAGATGTGAGGTGTGTGAGTCTAACTTTATGTCAAAAATATGTGTATTTTATATATTTAAAATTAACATCACGTTTTTACATTGAAGTATTTCATATAAATTGACTTTTATGCTAGATTACCAAATTTAAAAGGTGTCATAGGAATCAATTGGACTAATTCTTGTATAAGAATAAAAATAGTACAAAGTAAATACGAAAAGAAACGTAAAAGAAGTATGACTCTTTTGTGTAAGTAGAATTATTGAATAGCTGATAACAAATTAAGTACCATTTTATTTGACAGGAGAGCAAGGTTGTCTAAATAATTTAGTTGGAGTTATATTTAGTGTTAAGCATCGAATTCAACAAAACCTATGCTACTAATTTTAATTTTTTTTATAGGATTTCCTAAAGTTCAGTGTGAGAATAAGTTTAATGTAGGTTTTTTTTACTAAACTGTCACTGGTAGTAAAATTATTTATTAAAATATTATTTTTTTAATTATTTATTAAACTATCATTTTTTAAACTATTTATCAAAATGTCACTCTTTTAAAATTATATATCAAATTATTATCTTTTTATCTAATATGATATTTTTAATATTTTTTAGTCACGTAAGATGCGCCAAATAGGATGACGCATTTATGAAGATTACGCCAACGCGCTAGGCGTAATATTCATGGATGCGTCATCCTGTTTGGCGCATCCTATGTGGATCTATCATTTGTGATGGTGTATTTACATAGAATACGTTAAGTGTGTTGGCGTAACTAAGGCAAATACACCATTTAGCTTGGCGCAATCCACACATGACCGTGTCTTTTTAAAAAAATCAGACAGATCATTTGAAAAGAGTGTTTTGTCGATTATTCTGGACATTTAAACTATGTGTTGTTAATTTTCGATATTGCAAGCCCATTGTTCAGATTGACGCTACTCATTTGTATGACAAATACCGTCATATGTTATTGATTGCAACAACCCAAGATGGAGATAAAAAACATCTTCCAATTGCATTTGCCATCTAATTTTTTTAAAAAGACAAGGCCGTGTGTGGATTGTGTCAAGCTAAATGCCGTATTCTATGTAAATACGTCATCATAGATGGCAGATCCGCGTAGGATGCGCCAAACATGGTGGCACATCCATGAAGATTACGCTTAGCGTGTTGGCGTAATCTTCATGGATGCGCCATCCTGTTTGGCACATCCTACGTGACCAAAAAATATTAAAAAATGTCATGTTGGACAAAAAGGTGGTAGTTTAGTATATAGTTTCAAAAGAGTGACATTTTGATAAATAGTTTTTTAAAAAATAGCAGTTTGGTAAATAATTTAAAAAAATGATATTTTGGTAAATAATTTTGCCACTAGTAGTAGTTTGGTAAAAAAAGCCTATATGTGGGCAATGTTTATAATGCTCCTTACTAACTAGGGAACGTTGGTGCTCATTGTGTTTATAGTCGTTGATCTTGATAAAAAAAAATATGTCAAAGGTTAAAAATTGATTATTTGCAACTTGCTTAACAGGTTATATAGTAAAATTGTTAATTACACAATTAGTTCCTCAAAATATCAAGATTTATGTATAAATTATTTGCCAAAGGTTGCTCCTCCATGGCATACCCACACACACAACAAGTGGGGTTGGCCGGAGGACCATCTTTAATGGCAAAGGTGGCATCAGTGCCGAAGGGCAACCTTCGTCCTCAAAATATTAGTCCCTAAAAAATTGCATATTTCTCTCATCCGGAGCCCCCTTATTCCCTATTCTCCATCCTCTTACTTTTGTCCTTCATCAGTTGCTACAACTTTTAATTTTAACCATTACAGAACTTTGAAGGCATACATATTTATTTCTCACAACAATTACTTCAAATTTTATTTTATTTTTCATTCAAACAAAATTAAAACTCTAATTTATAAAAATATCAAAACTTCGGGCAAACCAAGTTCAATATTGACGTAATTGTTTTTCTTAGTTATATGATTATCTTGATTACATAAATCCTATATGAAAACAATGAACATAGGGTTGTTTGAAGATAAATAGATATATTTGCTTTCTTATGTAAGATAAAAAGCTAGGTGGGTTTTGAAGCCATGGGTTGTTTGAACTAAGGAATGAGGTATTGGAATTTGATGAAGGGTTTGGGTTTTTGGCCCCATTTTATCATCTTTACTCCCTCAGTCTACCGAGTTGGTCGTTGGTGATGCCACTTGCTGGAGACGGCACCACTGCTCTTCTACCCTATCTATATCTAGAATCACCCCGCCCTACCAATCTAGATTTACCGGCACCAATGCCATCCCTACTTTGTCACACTCCTGTTCTTGGAAAAAACTCCCTTAGACAAAATATGAGTTCACTTTCATCAATAGTATGAGTTGAAGAAGTGGATCACTTTGGTTCATTATGCTGCATGGGTGAAGCAAAACTTGCTCCTTTTCGTAGGTCTTTGAGCGGTCCCGCACCACTATAAGTTAACCTTGTACCCAAGTTGTTATCAAACGTTTGGTATATGTGTTGAACCGAATAAAACCTCTAATTCTATACACTTAGTAGAATTAGAAGTTCCTCCCACCAAACATCATGGCTGATAATAGGAGTTAAAATTAGTGCTAAATTTTTATGTTGTTTATTGTATTAAAAAGTTGAATTAAAAATTTAAAATTACAATATTATATGAAATGGATCACTTAATATGTTGCATGGTTAAAGGCAAAGGGATGGGTAGGGGCTTGACGGAAGTCTGTAATGGCGTTCAGCTTTAATGCAGAGGCATGAGGCCGTGAGCAGTGGCTTCCAACAATGAGGTGTGTTTGAGACTCGATAATGGAACTACTAAAAATATATAGAAAGACTAAAACAAAAAATATCAACAAGTGTAGAGATAAATCATAAAAAGTGTCATGGGCTTTGTTCCATCCTCTACCCAAAGGGTGGTCTTTGGAGAGCCCCAGGTCGGTCGTCCAGCAATTCATTGGTTGGAGATAAGGTGGAGTTCCGCGAAGACATTCCGATTGACTAGTTTCCGAGCCGAGATAGTAGTACAAGTAAGAGTAGAGAAGAATGATCATGGTTGACCAAGGTTGCCAGTCAATTTATATAGAGATATGGAAGAATGACTCTCTGAATACCTTTCTTTCAAGTCATTTAGGATTTTGAACATTATGCCTGGTCATTATGGTGCAAAGCCATTAACGACCGTTGATGGGTCGTATTAAGCATGTGTTTTTTGAGCTATAGGCCGGTTAGATCTTGCAGACAAGATATCGATCAGGATTTTCATGGGCCTTGACTCAGGACGGTCCAGAGCCCCCCAGCTCAGTCATCTGTGAAGATGAGTCAAGCTTATGACTGGATATCAATTGAGTTAGGACGATCCACAGCCCCCAGTTCGGTCATTTGTAAAGATGGGGCAAGCTTATAAACATGAGTCGAGCTTATAACCAAATATCAATTGAGTCATGATGGTTCACTTGGTTTATATACTTTTGTATTCAATTTGAATTTGACTTGTAATGCCTGTATACTTCAGATAGCTTCACATGTCTTTGGTTTTAATGGCATCGTGATTTGACCATGACCTCAGACTTTTTCAAACTTAGCCGACTTCATACGCAAGGCCTTTTCAATCGGCATCATGGTTTGACCGTGACCTTGGCCCTTCCCGACTTTAGCCCCTTGAATTTGACTTGTCAACTTACAATATTTGAATTCCTCAAATATGTTCGCATGTCTTCACTTTTTAATGGAAGACATTGACCTCAGAATTTTTCCGAGCTTGGCTGATTTCATACACATGGCCTTTTCAATCAGCATCATGGTTTAACTATAACCCCAAACTTTATTGAGTTTGGCCGATTGAATTAACATTCTAGGCCGAACATGGCATCGACATTCTCAATTGACTTTTATTGGGCTGGTATTGGCTCGGGGCCAGCATTGACATAGAGCCAGTTTCATGGCATCTTGGTTTGACCATGACCTCCGTCCTTCCCGACTTTAGCCGCTTGAATTTGACTTGTTAGCTTACAATATTTGAATTCCTCATATATGTTCGCATGTATTCACTTTTTAAGGAAAGACTTTGACCTCAGAATTTTTTTGAGCTTGGTTGATAATGAACCTGCAAAAATTCAAATTTTTACGGTTCAAAATCTTGAGTTTTCATCATCTTTTAAATCTTTTTGATTTAGTTTTGTTCTCAAGTCTTGTTATATTTTTATTATTTTAATTGTGTTCTTATTACGTATTTTTATGTGTTTTTGCTAGGTAATGACACATGGAGATGATTGGACATTTAAAGAAGCCATAAAATGAAGAAAAATCATTCAGAAGTCCAGCGCTTGAGCGTTAGGTCAACACTGCTTAAGCGCACGTTGTGCGCAGAAGGATTCCATATTAGTGGGCTAGCACCTGAGCGCTGGGAAATCAGCGCTTGAGCGCTGAACGTGTAAACAACAATGTTAGTTTCTTATAAATAAGAAAGTTACGCCAAATTCAATAGTCTCTTACACACTTGGATAGAACACAGTAACCGTCAAGAGGCACAAACTCTAATATGGTGTGAGCGCAATTAGGCTTGAAGATTAGAGATTTTCTTCATCATTTCCACTTATCTTTTATGGAGTTTGTCAAATCATTATCTCTTTTTTCATTCTTCATCCATGTGTAACTAATTTTCTTTTTTGTTAGAGTGATGATGCATCTTATTCTTAGATGATATAAATTCTTATATAGGTTTAATTTATGTTTCTATTTCATGATTTACGTGTTTATATATATTCTTAATACTTTTCTAATCTGGCCAATTTGGGAATAATTTTTGGATATATGTATGATTTGGAAAAATCTGCATAAACCTAGAACTTGTGATAAACACCATAATTTCTGTAATCGCTAGGAATAAACGTTGTAGGTTATGTGGTCTTTCTTTTAATTCTCTTATTCTTAATAATGTCTTTCTATTTGGGATTAGACTACGAGATTATTTAATTCTAAACAATGTAAGAGGATTAATATACCAGGGATTGAATATTGATTAATTTTGGTAATTGACAATGAATTATTGAAATAAGACTTGATTAAACCAATATTTGATTTTTTATTTTAAGAGTTCAAGTGAAATTTGATCTAACATTTTCATATCATTATTTTCCAACTCAACCAAATTAATTAAATTTGGCTTTTGTTATTTTTGTTTATTCTTTCTTTTTATTATTTTTTCCAACTCTCTTTTTGATAGATTGAATAGTATCATTTTGACAAATTTAGTAATTGATAACATAATCCTCATGAGACGATACTCTTATTTACTTTTTATTACTTTTACGATTCGATGTACTTGTTGATTTCATAACAGCCAACTTCATAAACATGGCCTTTTCAATCGACATCATGGTTTAACTATGATCCCAGACTTTCTCGAGTTTGGCTAATTGAATTAATATCCTGGGTCGAACATGGTGTTGACATTTTTAATCGACATTTATAGGGCCGACATTGGCATTGATCCGATTGAAAAGGACATGCGTATGAAGTCGACCAAGCTCAAAAAAATTTCGAAGTCAAAGTTTTCCATTAAAAAGTGAAGACATGCAAACATAACTGAGGATTTCAAATATTGTAAGTTGACAAGTCAAATTCAAGCAGCTAAAGTCGGGAAGGACCAAGGTCATGGTCAAACCATGATGTCGATTGAAAAAGTCTTGCGTATGAAGTCAGCCAAGCTCGGGAAAGTCTGAGGTCTTGGTCAAACCATGATGCTATTAAAACCTTGACATGCGAAGCTATCCGAAGTATACATGCCTGTATAAGCTTGGGACCGTCATGACTCAATTGATATCCGATCATAAGCACCCACGTTTATAAGCTCGCCTCATCTTCATAGATGACCGAGCTAGGGGGTTGTGAACTATTCTGACTCAATTGATATCTGGCCATAAGCTTGACTCATCTTCATAGATGACTAAGTCGGGGGGCTATGGACTGTCTTGGGTCCAGGCCCATGAAAGTTCAGACTGGTGTCCTGTCTGCAATATCTGACCAGCCTACGACTCGACAAATATGTGCTTAATACGACCCATCAACGGTCGTTAACAGCTTTGCACCATAATGACTAGATATAACGTCTTCACGCCATAATGACCAAACATAATATTCAAAATCCTAAATAGCCTGAACGGAAGGTATCCGGAGAGTTAGTCCTCTAGATCTCTATATAAATAGGCCTGGCAGCCTAGGCTGCCCATGTTCATTCTTCTCTACTCTTACCTGTACTATTGTCTCGGCTCGGAGATTGGTCAGTCAGAGTGTCTTGGCAGAACTCCACCTCGTCTCCAACCAACGAACTGCCAGACGAACGATCTGGGACTCTCTGATGACCACCCTCGGGTGGAGGACGGAACAGACTTCATTACAGAGTGTGAAAACTTGATATATCAAGTTAGGTCAAAGGTGTATTGGTGCACCTTTGACTTGCATGAAGCACTATAAAAACCTTCATATATATGACCTTAGTAAAGACGAGACTAGGAATGACAATATGGGAATGTCTTACATGCACCCTCCATTTGTAGGGTACATGGATACACACTAAATAAAAGCCATTGATACACTTGAAAATAAGTGTAAATGGATCAACAGTGGAAAATTAAGATTGGCTACCTGGATGGAAGGTAAACCTTGAAAAGCAAAGAACTCGCCACCATGGCAAGTCCTCGCTGGAGCTCCCATGCACCGATCAACCACCACCACTGGAGCCACCCTAAGAGACCCAACACCACACCTGAGCCACCCCAATAGATCAACCAGCCACCACCTCAATCCAACGCAAAATAAGAAATAAGCAAAAATTACATAAAAATAGAGGAGTTCTGGTTCTTGGTTCTAGAAGCGGCAACAAGGGTTTCGGTGGACTCTGGTTTAGACGATAAAGGCGGCGTTGCATCTTCGACAACTAGATCCTAGGGTGATGCTGCCTAGGCAACAAGCTGCTTAGCCTCTAGACTTGCGTTCATGGACGATTTGGCCAAAAGGGGGCACGATGATCACAGGTTCATGGGTCTCGGTTGGGTGTTTTGGGTAGGTGATAGCAGCTTCGACAAAGGACAAGGTGGGATTGGGCTTGGATGGAAGCTTGATTTAGGGGTAACAGGCTCACACAATTGTTGCAAATCCGACGTGATGGTGATTTCGAGGTTCGATTTGGATGGGGTGTGTCGTGATCCGGGTTTGGTGAGGGAGACAGGTGTGTGACAATGTTGATGATGGTAGAGGGTGGTGATTAACGGGCGTCCAGTGAGTCCAACTGGTTCTTCCTCCCCTTTTTTCTCTCCCTTCACGATTGTCATCTCAGATCTACGCATTTAAGGTTTGCTTTTCCTCTGGCCAAATTCTCCATCGTGTTCGCTACCTTCCCCTCAACTAGCCACCGAAGCTCCTATACGTCGTTCTCCAGAATCTGCATGGCCACCATGGTTAAAATGTCATTTCACACTCTTATGACTGATGAAACCGTCTATTACAGGTTAAGAGAGGATCCATACCTGCATCTTGCAAAAGAAGGGTGTTCAATAACATTTTCCATGACAATAGATCGCGTTTGAGCCTAGAAAAAAGTACCCCCACTATAACATCTTAATACAGATATCTAAATATATCCTAAATATACAGAGATATATAAAGATAACCAGTATTAGAGACATCACTTCTACATACTACATACTAATATATATCCATAATCACAACTGAGTAATTATAGAAAGTCTTGAGAGATTGTAGAAAAACATAAACTCATATATATATATGTATATATACAACACTTGCCACAGAAGGGCATATTGTGATATATACTACTAGGAATATATAAAGCAAATATAAACTTATACATAAGCTTTGTCTACTAAAGCATATAAAAATTATACTAGTCTTCATACTTCATCTTCATTCCTTTAACAGGGTCTTTACTTGGATTTACATGGAAGAACAATTGGGGTGAGAATTACAATTCTCAATAAAGCAATTCCAATACCAGTTAGTCATAACATTGAACAAACAAATATAACAATTGCTATAACTACAAACATAGGAGTTTCCTCCTCCTTTACTCATAACTACACACTACCTATATAGTGTGATCTAAACTGATAGCCAACATATCGTTAGATATAAATAACTACCCATACAAGTGTAAATATAAACAGTAACAGATAATGCCCATACAATTGTTCGTAAATGCAATAAGGATGATATGTCATATGATTACACCTAAAAAGATCCTAAAGATATGCTTGTGCAATATTTTATTTTGAAATAAATGCAGAGTTTTATGTTGAAAACAAAGAAGATCATTAGGAACTAGTTTAGTATATTATACCGTGGTGAATAGAGGTATCTCTTCACATCACACGTATCCTGGCACGCTGAGAAGTTCGGTCTAAATCCTGATTCTAAAGAACCTTATGAACCCCTACTTATCTCCTTTGGCCTTGGCACTAACTAAATATCAAGGTTATGTCCTTCCTCAGTTGAGTCTATCAAACACCCTTCAATCTCTCTTGGCCTTCATGAATGAACATCAAAGGATACTCATTAATATCAATACTACTAGACCATTTCTATAGATATACATACTTACTTATATCTAAACACCGCCTCATCACTCATAACTCTTAGTAGGTGATCTCTATGCAACACTATGTTGCTGAGGTGTTAGATACTCACCTATGGCAAACCATTACTCTTGGTTGCACTAAGGTTCTCATACATTTTCTATAGACTTAACTCATCCTAGTGAAAGAGTCTATCTTAACTTATACCTCATTCAACCTTGCTTAAGGAAATAAATGAGTATTTTTCTAGAACTTTGCATACTTAATGAATGTAATAAGCTTACAAGTCAACATTTATCCTTTTGTGTACTCTACAATGCACAAGGTCTCGTTTAACTAGAGACTTAGTACATAACATTCTCTCTTCAGAACTAAATACACAACCTTATATCCACTCAAGTGAATCTAACACAAAGTGGTTCTTACTTACAACTCTTTATTACTTAAGGTTCTAGGAACCTTCCAAAGGTAATCTACTACTCTTGGATATTCTAAGGCTCATACTGTTGGTGTATGTCCTAGAGGCTGATACATTTGTCTGTATTTACATACATTCTATTATGCTAATTTTAATATATAAGGCATTTCATTTATTGTGTTCTTTTTTAATAAACATAATAAAGTCCTTAGAATAGTAAGTTTGATGCCATAGGACATCAAGTAGTTGACTTGATCGTGGATCCTATTGGATAAAATTAGAACAGTATTATTGTTAATTAGGATAATAATAATGTATTGAGACTAGTATGTGCATAGAATGATGACCACATCTCACGGGTCATGGATATGAGATATCAAGTCTTCACATGGGTACATATTAGAATAATGATGTACTGGACTGACCCGTCATGAGAACGCTACGTGGATCATTACGTGAGTGTTATAAATGATTCTCATAGCGACAATGGTGTCTATGGTCCTTTGACCTGAAATCACTACGATTCCTACATAAGGAGTTGTGTGTTTTAATGCCATCAAACATCATCTGTAATAAGGTGATTATAAAGTTGATTATTGGACATATCGCGAATCATGCAGAGGGATGTGAGTAACCTAAATGAGATTTGTCACTCTTACATAACATGAGCGATATCTTCGGGCGCCCTGATTGAGTAAGTCTGCGAAATGTATAGCCATGTGATAACTCCATAAAATGCAGTTATTTGTGCCCTATCTCTGTGCTAGAATGAATGCTTAATCCTTGGTTATTTTGCATATTTGGAGGGTTTATTGCTTATATTTGTCATATTCTGATTCTAAGCCTTTCTAATATATTTTATAGCAAATTGTGCTTAAATGATATATGATTAAGTAGATTTATAATTATTACTGATTTAGTATTTTCTCTATGATAGGAAGGGCTCCAAACAAGGTCAAATATGGAGCATGTCAGCTTAAAGTGGAAGAGGAAGTCAAATATGCATTTCAGCAGTCACCGTCGCGGCGCAAGGTTGTGTGTGCCTCGGCGTAAAGAGGCATTTCAGCCATGCCATACTTCAACCCGAGGCGAAAGGGCCGCGACCCAAAAGAAGTGGGCGTCGTGGCACAAGGAAACCGACCATGTGGGCGCCGCGGCGCGTATATGTGGAGGTCGCGGCGCGATGGCGGCAAGCTGAGCCTATAAATAGATTTTTCACATTTTTCTCTCTGTTCTGGCTGCCTTAGCCATTTCTATTTTTAGGTTTTGTTAGTTTTCTTAGTTTTAGGTTAGTTTAGTTTGGCTAGATCTCCATTGATGGTGGATTGGAGGCAAGGATCAAGGATGAAGGAGGATTCAAGCTTCAGAGACAAATCAATGAGTTTTCTTTCTCTTTTTCCCTTTCTCTCTTCTCTTCCTTATCTATTGTATAGCTGAGCTGTGTTTAGGGATATTTTAGATCCTTTTCTATATATATTAATGATGTGTTCTTCTCTAAGTTTGTGTGGATGTTTGGTTATTGTTCAATCATTATCTATGTTTAATGCTTACTATTGGTTGGCCATCAATTGCATGATTCTAATATTTGCAAATGAACTAGACATAGGGATTTGTTAATATGGATATGGTATAGTTGATGCATATTCGACGATTTCAATTAGCTTGGATGAGTTGATTCGTTAATGGGATAGAAATATACCTATTGGCTATGTATAGTGTGTGATTAAGAATAGATCGTTCATGAGTAGATGTTGCGCTAGCTTTCAAGGAAACTTAGTAAGTTGGGCAATAGAAACCAGGGTTGATTGACCTAGACATAGGCTTTTGGCTAATAAAGATTCTCAAACTAACATAATCAGTGCATTTATGTTTATGAGGATGATTGCATGTTGTTGGTAGATGTAGGGGGTGAAGAAGGATTTCCTGAAACCTAACCGTTTAGGTTTTACATTTTTCTCTCTGTTCTGGCTGCCTTAGCCATTTCCATTTTTAGGTTTTGTTAGTTTTCTTAGTTTTAGGTTAGTTTAGTTTGGCTAGGTCTCCATTGATGGTGGATTGGAGGCAAGGATCAAGGATGAAGGAGGATTCAAGCTTTAGAGACAAATCAATGAGCTTCCTTTCTCTTTTTTCCTTTCTCTCTTCTCTTCTTTATCTATTGTATAGCTGAGCTGTGTTTAGGGATATTTTAGATTCTTTTCTATATATATTAATGATGTGTTCTTCTTTAAGTTTGTGTGGATGTTTGGTTATTGTTCAATCATTATCTATATTGTTTAATACTTGCTGTTGGTTAGCCATCAATTGTATGATTCTAATATTTGTAAATGAATTAGACATAGGGATTTGTTAATATGGATATGGTATGATTGATGCATGTTCGATGATTTCAATTAGCTTAGATGAGTTAATTCGTTAATGGGATAGAAATATACCTATTGACCATATATAGTGTGTAATTGAGAATAGATCATTCATGAGTAGATGTTGCGCTAGCTTTCAAGGAAACTTAGTGTGTTGGGCAATAGAAACCAGGGTTGATTGACCTAGACACAGGCTTTTGGCTAATGAAGATTCTCAAGCTAACCTAATCATTGCATTTATGTTTATGAGAAGGATTGCATGTTGTTGGTAGATGTAGGAGGTGAAGAAGGATTTTCTGAAACCTAACCGTTTAAGTTTCACGTTTTTCTCTCTGTTCTGGCTGCCTTAGCAATTTCTATTTTTAGGTTTTATTAGTTTTCTTAGTTAAGTTTAGTTTAGTTTGGGTAGATCTCCATTGACGGTGGAGTGGAGGCAAGGATCAAGGATGAAGGAGGATTCAAGCTTCAGAGACAAATCAATGAGTTTCCTTTATCTTTTTCCCTTTCTCTCTTCTCTTCCTTATCTATTGTATAGCTGAGCTGTGTTTAGGGATATTTTGGATCCTTTTCTATATATATTAATGATGTGTTCTTCTCTAAGTCTGTATGAATGTTTAGTTATTATTCAATCATTATCTATGTTTAATGCTTACTATTGGTTGGCCATCAATTGCATGATTCTAATATTTACAAATGAACTAGAAATAGGGATTTGTTAATATGGATATGGTATGATTGATGCATGTTCGACGATTTCAATTGGGTTGGATGAGTTAATTCATTAATGGGATAGAAATATACTTATTGACCATGTATAGTGTGTGATTGAGAATAGATCGTTCATGAGTAGATATTGCACTAGCTTTCAAGGAAACTTAGTGAGTTGGGCAATAGAAACCAGAGTTGATGGGCCTAGACATAAGCTTTTGGCTAATGAAGATTCTCAAGCTAACCTAATTAGTGCATTTATGTTTATGAGGAGGATTGCATGTTGTTGGTAGATGTAGGGGGTGAAGAAGGATTTCTTGAAATCTAACAGTTTATTTTTATTACTTTTGTAGATTTGATTTAGTTTAGTTTATTATTTTTTTATTTTTCTATCCTTGAATGGAATTGATTTAGTTATTGGTTGTTACTTAACTTTATAACTAATTATCTTCGTGGGAACGAACTTTTACTCTGTATCTGTATTACTTGAGCGATCCGTGCACTTGAGGTAGCAACCAAGTTTTTGGCGCCGTTGCCGGGGATAAGGTTTTTATATTGCTAATATTGACAATGAGTTTGGTTAGTTCTAATTCAAGTTGTATATAATTTATGTTAAATTCAGTCTCTTTATTTTTATTGTTTTAGTTTCAATAAAGAAGCCGGGTGATTTCATTCATACGAGGCCCTTGAGGGAATTCGCGACTCCTGGAAAAGATACCATTGGATCAAGTTCTCGAGGACTACTCATCCGCAACAAATTCATTTTAGTGACAAAGTCCTGCTGGGAATATAACTCAGGCCCTTCGTGGGAGGAAACCTCATGTTTATGTTTATTTATTATCTTTACTTTATGCATAAATAGGTAGTATGTTAATATGTTTATGTTAAATATGTTAGCATATTAGTATGCTATTGATGTTAGTTGTGTTAATATGTTTTTGTAAACATGTTTTTGTTAGTATTTTAGTATATATATGTGTTAGTATGTTAGTTTTTGTTTGTTTTTAAGTTTTAAGTTTGTTTAGGTATTAAATAGGTTAATATGTTGTTTTTGTGTTTTATTATGTTTATGTTGTACATTTTGTAATCTAACTTTTTGAACAAGTTTTGTTGCAGCTAGAGACCTATATGAGCTAAATTCAGCAGCAAAACTGTGTTTGCTGCTAAATTTAGCAGTTTAGGTTGTCACACCGCGGCGGAAGGTAGTGCGCGGTGCTTGTAGCAGTGCTCGTTTTCTGCTAATTCTCTGACAAATTTTTTGTGAGCCATGCTACAGAACCCCTATTTTCATTTTTTTTATTGTTTTCTCTATTTTTCTGTATTTAGTAATACTCAGTAGTAGTTAGGCTGCTATTTTAAGAATCTCAGGTTCCCTATAGACCATGTTCATTAATGATACATTTCATTTTGGTTTGGGGGAGTATCTTTACATGTTTTATTACTTTTATGCTTAATGTTGATATATATTGGTATTTTGAGTATGCAGTGGTGTTAGTCATCATATTTTCTTGATTATATCTTGTTTTGACTATCACTGATGTGCTGATGACAAGATTTTTAATTTTTTACATTATACAAAAGATGTTATGCATGCTTGAATTGAAAAAGTTGAATCTATTTGAATGCATGACATGTTGCAAGAATGCTGGTGTTGTTAAGGTTGTTCATAATATGAAAGGTTGCTATTTGGCCCTTTTTCAGTGAAACCTTATGTGATCTTGAAGCATGTGAAACAATTTAGTTGCTTTTGATGCATGATTTACATCTCACTTAGATGCAAGTGTAACTTTGACAATGATAAGAATGCATGTTTTGAGAATGTTTATGGATGTACATGCAGAGTTTTGATTATCCTAGAAATTGTTTTTGAACTCTCTTGAGGCGAAATCCTAGGTTATGCATGATTGAGGAGATGATTAGGTCATTGTTTGGATCGATTGAGCCTTAAAAAGCTTACCCTGATATGATGATATCCCTAGGTCCTATTTTGAAGCCTTATACTGTTTGACCTTATTTGTTTTTCATAACCATTGTATTCGTTAACCTGTTAACCATTCTAATGCATGTGAAAGCATGTCATTTTCTTCCTACCCTTATTGTTTGTTAAGTACATGGTATGTTATTTCTTGAGATGAGTCTAATGATTAGGGGTATGAATATTCAATTCAAAATGAGCCTGAAGGAACCAGATGCAGTCAAAAGAAAAGAAAATGCAATGCTTTGCAAAATAAAGAAAAAAGAAAAAAAAAAGAAAAGCAAAGTATATGAAAAGTAAAGTTTGAAAAGCATCAAAAAATGGTTTTGGCAAGTTTTATGATCTCACTGTTGAATACTCTGCTAATATCAGTTGGTGGCTCAAATCTTGAAATATCATATATTATGTTTCTCAATGTTTGTATTGTATCCTTTTCTTTCATTTCTTTCGCCCATACCATTGGCCTTACATTACAAGCTGATAAAGTCTCTTTTGATCCTCAATCTTGTGTGATTTACATTAGTGGAGAGAGAGTTAATTTACAATCTTGTGGATTCTATGAATCATATGCATGTATGCTTATAAACTTATCTGGATATGTATGACTTGATTAGGAGAAGTTTATCTTGCATGTTTGTGAAAAATGTGAATTGCATGAAGAGTTGTGTGGATTAATAACATGTGAAGGATTATGTTTGTGTGGAGCTGTTTATGGGGCATTTGCACTTTTTGAGGATTGATGCAGTCATCATATACTAGCTGTGCTTTAAGTTTATGAAAAAGAAGATTGAAATGATGTTTGCTGAATGAAAATTAATTTGAATGTTTAGGTGATTTACTTAGGTCTGTTTTGTTTTGCTCGAAGACTAGCAAAATGTAGGTTTGGAGGTGTGATAACTCCATAAAATATAGTTATTTGTGTCATATCTCTGTGCTAGAATGAATGCTTAGTCCTTGTTTATAATGCATATTTGGAGGGTTTATTGCTTATATTTGTCATATTCTGATTCTAAGTCTTTCTTGTATGTTTTATAGCAAATTGTGCTTAAATGATATATGATCAAGTAGATTTATAATTGTTACTAATTTGGTATTTTCTCTATGATAGGAAGGGTTCTAAACAAGGTCAAATATGGAGCATGTAAGCTTAAAATGGAAGAGGAAGTCAAATATGCATTTCAGCAGTCACCGCCATGGCGCAAGGTTGTGTGCGCCACGGCGCAGAGAGGCACTTCAACAATGTCATACTTCAACCCAAGGCGAGAGGGCTGTGGCCCAAAAGAAGTGGACGTCGCGGCACAAGGAGACCGACCCTGTGGGCGCCGCGGCGCGCGTATGTGGGGGTCGTGGCGCGATGGCGGCAAGCTGAGCCTATAAATAAATTTTTCACATTTTTCTCTCTGTTCTGGCTGCCTTAGCCATTTCCATTTTTAGGTTTTGTTAGTTTTCTTAGTTTTAGGTTAGTTTAGTTTGGCTAGATCTCCATTGATGGTGGATTGGAGGCAAGGATCAAGGATGAAGGAGGATTCAAGCTTCAGAGACAAATCAATGAGCTTCCTTTTTCTTTTTCCCTTTCTCTCTTCTCTTCCTTATCTATTGTATAGCTGAGCTGTGTTTAGGGATATTTTGGATCCTTTTCTATATATATTAATGATGTGTTCTTCTCTAAGTTTGTATGAATATTTAGTTATTATTCAATCATTATCTATGTTTAATGCTTACTATTGGTTGACCATCAATTGCATGATTCTAATATTTGAAAATGAACTAGACATAGGGACTTGTTAATATGGATATGGTATGGTTGATGCATGTTCGACGATTTCAATTGGCTTGGATGAGTTGATTCGTTAATTAGATAGAAATATACTTATTGGTCATGTATAGTGTGTGATTGAGAATAGATCATTCATGAGTAGATGTTGCGCTAGCTTTCAAGGAAACTTAGTGAGTTGGGCAATAGAAACTAGGGTTGATTGACCTAGATATAGGCTTTTGGCTAATGAAGATTCTCAAGCTAACCTAATCAGTGCATTTATGTTTATGAGGAGGATTGCATGTTGTTGGTAGATGTAGGAGGTGAAGAAGGATTTCCTGAAATCTAACCGTTTATCTTTATTGCTTTTGTAGATTAGATTTAGTTTAGTTTATTAGTTTCTTATTTTTATGTCCTTGAATAGAATTGATTTAGTTATTGGTTGGTACTTAGCTTTATAACCAATTATCTTCGTGGGAACGAACTTTTACTCTGTATTTGTATTACTTGAGCGATCCGTGCACTTGCGGTAGTAACCACTATGCTCAAATGAGTCAATATGATATATTGATTTCATTTGTTGTTACAAAGTCTACTTGAGTATCACGAAACGAAGGATTGGACTACACAAGGGTGACGCATTTCATGTCTTGTGTTCAATCTAGATATCTTGACAAATGGACTAAATGACACCGAAACATTGGTAGCAGAAAGGTTATGTCAAATCATTGACATTCTCATTACTTGGGTAGCAGCGAAGTGTAATTAGATACCGCTCACTGCTTGTAATATTAAAATGAGATTTTAATATTACTGCTAACGTAATGAGAACCTGCAGGGTCACACACATAGAGTAGACTAAAATTGGAGCAACAGATCTAAGTTGGACTCGGATTCAAATGTGGGCCAGACTCATAACAGATGAGTCTAGGGTTACACATCTTACTTTGCTGCTGCTCACACTCACTTAAGACATTCACTATTATAAATAGTACTCTAAGGGGCTACTAAGACACATATTACAGAACCCTAGCCGCACCTACAGAAAAGTGAGTGAGTGAGTGAGTGACAAGTTTCTTCTCTTCTCTTCACAGCTAGCACTGTGTGAGAGACGTGAGACTCCTTTTTGTGAATGTTGGATGTTCGTGAGTCTGTTCGTGTAGATACCGCAGAGACATCGTCACTGTTACGGTGTCGGTGATTCACGTCACTTCCTTTGATCACGCTTTGAGAGGTAAACATTTTAAAACTCGGATTATGATTTTTTTCGCATGGATCCTTAGTGGGAATTTGTTTTCCACTACGTGATGTATCCGCGATTCCCAACACATACCTTCCTTATCCTTACTAGAGTGAATCCTATAATCCATCATAGTATACTCGTCTCTAATGTACCATCTCATCACATCTTAAATGATATCTAATGCAACATTAGGTTGCCTAAGGTGCTACATCCTTACCTAGGGCAATCCTTTACTTTTAGAATCCTCAATGGCCTATTCTTTTCTCATACTTGCTAAGTGACAATTTCCCTCTTGAAAATATTCACATTTGTGTCTTAACACACTTTAAGAAACATATACTAATGATCTCATCTAGCCAAGAACTTGAAAACATTAAAAATGATATTTTTGAAGATTCTAGCCTCAGACATGAGTCATGTCTGAATAAACGCCCCCTCCCCCCCTCCCGCGCGCGCGTGTGTCTTGCTCTGTTAGCATATCTCACAAACTGGAACAGGCAGAGAGGGACAAGACCCCCCCTCGTGTCTCTCGACCACACACAAATCTACAGAACCGTGATACGGTTCTATGGTTCCAATTTTACTTCCAATCATCTATCATTGGTTTCTTGGTGATTTCTAACACTCATCTATGCCCCTAAACTTGTTGTAACTCAATTACAACTTATGGATTCTCTTAGGCAAAGATCTAGGTCCAAATCATATAACTTCAACTATTGTCCAATTCTTAAATCTATAGATCCTAATGGTTGATCTTGATCCATAAATGATCATCTTAGGTTTACTAAGCTTAAATTATCCTAACATAGTCCTTGGAATCAAGAATCAAGCCAAGAATATAGATTTGACTCTCCAAATCCTTATTTTTATTCAAAACCTCTAACCTCATTCAATGAAAATTAAATAGGAGAAAGATGAATAGAAACCCCGTACCTCTTGATTGGATGATCAATCTTCAAGTTTTGATTCTTGATCTTGATCTTCCAATTCTCTTTCTACTTCTTCCTCTTCCTTTCTTCCCATTTCTCTCTTCTCTTCCTTCATTTTCTCTATTTTTTTTGTTTTTGCAGCTTCTGCTACTTTTAACCGATAGAGAGAAATGAGAGAATGACCATCATGTCCCTTAAGATATTTTATTGAAACTTCCTTATCTGCTAAGAATAGTCGGATTATGCTAATTCAAGTTTTTCAGCTTCCAATAACTTTAGAATAAATTATAATATTCATCTAAATTATTGTTTCACCTATATTCTCTTTTTTCATATCTTTTGGTAGTTAATTTGGTATTAAATGTACAACTACTATTTCTAAAAATACCAAATTAACTCAGATTCTCTTGAAACTTTAACTCTATCTTACTTAGCTCATTTGTGACCTAAAAACTAACTCTCTATATTTATTTCCCTCAATTTAACATTATAAACCATTATTTGAGTTATTTTAAGTTATTTTTTAATTTTTGTGTTGTAATTAAGTGACTAAATGAACTTAAACTGTCACAAAATTTTACTGACATATTAAGTAAGTAATATGCTACTTTTTATAATCATATATAAGTCAAACATGTTACTAAGAATGTAAGGGTATTACACTCATATCATGACTATCCTAGTCAAAACAAATATCCAAACTTAACTGGCTATCTCTTATGACAACCTTGATGCCTTGGTCAGGTGTAGGCACGAGGATATCGTGGGCTGGCTCAAATCGCTGACGACCTTTCTTGCAAAGAAAAAAAAGAAGCTATTATTTAGGTTTGATTTTAGTTTTGAATGTGTTGGATTGGATGCTCAAATTCAAAATGTCTTCATAATGTTATCTTATTAAACAGATTTGAATGCGTCGATATTAGCAGTTTGCTTCATTCAAAAAAATCAAAGATGAGGTTAAGGTCAATATCAATGGCACACTGCAGCTTGCGGGCTGCCGCATCCCGCTTATCCCAATCCTTTGCCTGTCAAAGTTTGACCTAGACTTCTCACCCATTCCCCTCTATGAATTTTCAACCTTTTTTTATTTTTTTTTTTGTTTTTCAACATTTATTAAGATTAGGAATTTACATGAGATGGGTTAAAAAGAGTTTAACTTGAGTCGAATTCCATCTGATTATAATATGATAATGAATGAGGCTAACTTTAGCTAATTTGAATGGGACTAAATTGAGTTATATGTGATATATAAATATAATATATAAATTTGAATATTAAACATAATTAAGTTATAAAATTATAAAAGTGAAAATTTAAAATTAAAGTATATTTTATAATATATATTTTAAAATAAATAATATCAATATAAATATATTATTATGTTATGTAAAAAGTATTAATTTAAATTAAAAAGTTTTATTATTTATAATTAATTATAAAAAATTTTAAAATAATTTGAGATATTATATTAAGTTGAGACGATTTAAAATATAATTTAAAATTGACATGGAAATACATAAAATTTAATTTTTAGAACTTAAATTCATCCTAAATTCTTAATTAATTTCAGATTAAGCCGGGTTAGTAAGCATAGCCGAATTTTGAATATCTTTAATTAAAATACTTGCAAGTGAACTTTTTTTAATGAATAATTTAAATAATACGATAATATAGCTATGAACAAGTTTCTTTTGGTTTTTTCTTTTTTCAATAATTCAAATATATCACGATGCTATATTTATTTTCACGCACACACTAAGTAATGAGTACGTTGGGATTGCTTCGAGTAGTCTTTCAGTGAGTAAATTTTTCAACACTAACGCAACCTCCACTGATATTAGTGATATGTCGTCAATTTGCCACCAGCGGCAGGGGATGAGACCAATCACTTTCAAATGTTATACTATCGTGGATTAGATCATGAGTGTGTTTGGATTGAATTGTTTTACAATCTAATAGTTTTTTTATGCAAAAAAATTATTGATGAAGAAAATCAACGTGTTTAAGTGGAGGTATAAAAGCTGTTGATAGAAAATTATTGTACGGAAATATATTTTTTTTAAGTTAAAAGTTGAGCATTAAAAAAAATTTATTAAGATTATTTTTAATAGTGATGTTAAATACTATTGTATCAATCATATTTTGGATCACCCCTGCATTCAATAATTTTTTTCCTTATTTTATACGTAGAGGAAGACTCACGATTTGAACCGGACAACGGATTGAGGCTCTTGACCAAGATCGGCGTACGACTTTAAATTGATAGATTAATGCGAGAGAATGGATCCTAAATATCCGTAATCGCTAAATCAACTTGCGATATTATAGGATTGATAAATATCCTTAATGGATAGATACTTTCCGTATCTTAATCCCAGGTTCTGCGGGGACACATCCGATAATAACAGGAAAGCAATCCTCTTCAGGATACTAATCCTAAATTACCTGCATTCAGTATTCGATAAGAATCTCATTAGGATTCTGCACACGCTCTATAAATACAAGGCTAAGTCATCTTAGTAAGGTATCTCTTGACCCGATCCCAAAAACCTTATTGTGCATTTTGCAACCGACTTGAGCGTTGGAGTCCCTTTTATACCCAACCCCCTGTGCTTTACGGGTTCGGGCTGCGCTAGCAAGGAAGTAACCACCACAACGTGCCTATCTCGGTACCCAATTATTGTACGGGTTCACTACTTTTAATAAGGAAGTAACCATTGGCAACGTGCCTATCTCGCAGTGATTACTCTCGAATCCGAGATTCGAGATTGGCGCCGAAATAAATTACTAATCCCACCCAACCATGGTGAACACCAGGCAAAACTCCGAAGAGAGACGCCGCTCGAAGCCTCCTAATCGTCAACTATAAGCAAGATCTCGACATGCACCTTCCACCACCACCACTGCCTCCACTCGTGGCTCAAACCTCTACCGTGAGAAATCAGGCACCTGGATCAGGAAACCGGTGTGATGGGCACTCTACCTCCTTTTCTGAGGAGTCTCCCGACCCATCACGCAGGATTTCCGTCAGGGAAAGACTTGAATTCCTGGCTCAGAGGGGCGATCAGAGCCTCCAAGGGCGCAGGATTCCAGTGCATCAACGTTTAGGAACCCCGAACAACGAGTTCGGTGATCGTGCGTCCCGCTCTGAACGCACACACCAAACTCGGGGTTCCCAACGCCAATTTCAAGATATGTTGCAGCAACATATGGACTTACTCAACGATCAATTCAGGAAGCTGGAGGACATGCAGCGCACCATGCATGACAACCAACCGAAGCTGCGCCACTGCGATAGACAGGTCGGCGTGGAAAACAACAGAAGGAGGGCCCACGAAGATGACGGAACTCCCGATACCGGAGACAATAACCGGAATCGTGGAACTATGGAACAGCCTTTCTCCGACCAGCTCATGGAGTTTCGGGTTCCGAGAAATTTCAAGTTTCCTCCAAACCTTGAAATTTACGATGGAACCACGGACCCCCAGGAACACATAAATGCCTACGAGCAATCCCTATGCTTCTATGGCGGATCCATGGAGTTGTTATGCCGAGCTTTCCCTCTCTCCCTCAAAAAGGGAGCCCTCAAATGGTTCACCAACCAACCATGGGGGACCATTGTGGATTGGTCCGGCCTCAAGCAGCGTTTTATGCTACAGTACACCACGAGTAAGGAACAACCAAAATCCATCGAATCCTTGGCCAAGATCCGCCAGGGAAAGGACGAGACCCTTCGAGACTACGTTAGGCGTTTCATGGCCGCCTGCACCAACGTAGAAAATTTTGAAGACAGAATAGCCTTGCATTACGCCAGGAGCGGTCTCCGGATAGGCTCCGATTTCTTCAAGTCCCTGGCAAAAAAGAAGCCGGACAATCTGACCGATTTCCAGAAGCGATCCGAGAAGTATGTCTACTTGGAGGAGGCAACAGAAGACCATAGGAGGTGGGACAAAGGTGAACCTTCTCACCAAAAGCCCAACCAAAATTCCTCAAGGTCGCGGCCCCCAAAGGGTAGCCCACCGCGGAGAAACTTCGTTGATTACACTCCTTTGAACGCCCCCCGGGAAACAATCTTGAGGGAGGTAATGAACACGGAGTTTCAGAACATCCGGAGACCGCCTCCTATCAAGAAGCACAAGCAGAAGGATCACTCCAAGCATTGCACATGGCATAAAGCCTACGGTCACGATACAGAGGATTGCTATCAGTTGCGCGATGCCATTGAATTTCTAATCAAGGCGGGCGCACAATGGATATCCTCCGTGTACAAAACAACGAAGGGGATAATAGGCGCAGAGACAGCAGGCGTCGGAGCCCATCCCCTACTCGCAGGAGAAGAACAAGGAGTCCCAAGAGAAGATCCCGGACTCCGACTCAACGAGATAACGGCGATCGACAGGTTCGAACCAGGAATACTCCTCCTGTCGATAACGAAGACCACCGTGCTGAGCCCAACAGGACGATCCATACCATCGCCGGTGGATTTGCCGGAGGGGGATCCTCCAACGGAGCTCGGAAGAAAGCCCTTAGAATGGCAGTATTTAGCGTGGTCCACTCAGAGCCGAGAACACAAGCAGAGAATAGAAAGGCTCCGCTCATTACCTTCTCAGACGAGGACTACGGCGGAATAATCCCGGATCACGACGACCCACTCGTCATATCCGGGGTGATTTCCAATGCTGAAATTCGTCAAATTTTCGTCGATCAAGGAAGTTCAGCGGACATTATGTTCCTAGATCTCTATCAGAAGTTGGAGCTCCCGCAATCCGACTTAACTTCCCATGTTGGAGAACTAACGGGTTTCACAGGTGAGAAGATCACCTCGGTCGGATACTACGAAACCCACCTGACTCTCGGATCATCTACTCTGTTCAGGACCATCAAGGTAAAATTCCTGGTTGTGGACTGCCCCTCGGCTTACAACATCATCCTGGGCCGTCCATCCCTCAACGCCTTTGGAGCAGTGGTATCTACCACCCACCTCATGATGAAGTTCCCTAATAAGAACAATGACGTCGTCACTATTAAAGGCGACCAAATTGCCGCCAGGAAATGCTATAACGAGAGCTTGAAGATCTCTAGGGTACCTCGGAGGTCGAGCCCAAAAGCACCCCCTCCGGCTACCGACCAGGTTAACATCCTAATGATAGAGCTGGACGTTAGAGAAGAAATCAAGGATACCCGACCCCAGCCCGAAGGCGAACTGGAGTCTCTCCAACTCGGGACTAACCCTGAACAGGTCACCAAGATCGGAGCTCGTCTGGATGAAACAGAAAAATAGAAACTCTCAGAACTCTTGTTGAAAAACAAAGACCTCTTCGCTTGGACTTCCTCCGACATGCCCGGACTCAACCCCAGTTTCATTTGTCACCGATTGTCAATTAAAGAAGGTACCAGGCCGGTTGCGCAAAAGAAGAGGAAGGTCGGGCCCGAGAGGCAGTAAGTCATTGAGGACCAAGTTAAAGAGCTCCTGAATGGTAACTTCATCAGAGAAATCTCATATACCACATGGCTCTCCAACGTGGTTCTAGTAAAAAAGTCCAACGGAAAATGGAGGATGTGCGTAGATTATACTGACCTGAATAAAGCCTGTCCCAAGGACCCATACCCACTTCCCAATGTGGATAAATTAGTGGACTGTTCCTCGGGTTTCAGATGGCTCTCGTTCATGGACGCATATTCCGGGTACAACCAGATTCCCATGTACACTGGGGATGAGGACAAAACCGCCTTCATTACTGACAGGGCGAGCTACTGCTACAAGGTCATGCCTTTCGGCCTAAAGAATGCCGGAGCCACCTACCAGAGGATGATGAACAAGGTTTTTCAAAACCAAGTGGGAAAGATGCTAGAGGTCTACATAGACGACATGATAGTAAAGACCCCACACAGCGGATCTCACACGGTGGACCTCGAGGAAGTGTTTGCGCAAATCCGGAAGTACGACATGAGGTTAAATCCGGAGAAGTGCGCATTCGGGGTCCAGGCCGGTAAATTTTTAGGGTTTATGCTAACTCATAGAGGAATTGAAGCTAACCCGGACAAATGTCAGGCCGTCCTCAACATGAGAAGCTCCCGGAACGTCAAAGAAGTACAACAACTCACGGGGCGCATAACGGCCCTCACAAGATTCTTAGCTAAAGCCGCTCACAAGTCCCTCCCCCTGTTCAAATTACTCAAGAAGGGAAAAAGCTTTGAATGGACTCAGGAGTGTGAAGATGCCTTCACGGCATTAAAAAATCTTCTGTCCTCCCCTCCTATCTTGACAAGGCCGGACACCGGAGAGACGCTTTACTTGTACTTATCCGTCCACGACGAAGCCGTAAGTTCAGTTTTAATCCGAGAGACTGAGGAAGGATAGAAGCCTGTTTATTTCGTAAGTAAGGTCCTCCAGGGTCCCGAACTTCGATATCAAAAGGTCGAGAAAGTTGTCTTCGCACTCATCATCACCGCAAGAAGACTTCGACAATACTTCCAATGTCATCCGGTGGTGGTAAGAATCGACCAACCCATCCGGCAGGTACTACACAAACCAGATCTGGCCGGGCGGATGATCGCGTGGTCCATTGAACTTTCAAAGTTTGGAATCACGTACAAACCACGACTGGCAATAAAAGCCCAGGCTTTGTCCGACTTCTTAGCAGAACTCACAACAGACAACGGCAATCCAAGGAAAGCCTTCTGGACTATTTTTGCAGACGGATCATCGAACCCCAAGGGAAGCGGGGCCGGGGTGATTGTCGAGAATTCTGAGGGTTTGACTTTGGAGCATTCCCTGAAGTTTGAGTTCCCAACCTCAAACAATCAGGCCGAATATGAGGCATGCATCGCCGGGTTGCTAATGGTGAAGGACCTGGAGGCAACACGGATCACGCTTTGCAGTGATTCCCAGCTAGTAACCTTCCAAATCCGAGGCGAATATCAAGCCAAAGAACTCCTCCTACAGAAATACTTGGCCAAGGTCCAGGAACTCTTGAAAGGTTTTGAAGAAGTCAAGATAGAGCACATCCCAAGGGAACAGAACTCTAGAGCAGATCTTTTGTCTAAACTGGCCAGCACGAAGAGCCCCGGCAACAACTGGTCTGTAATCCAAGAAACCCTCTCCCAACCCTCCATTACGGATCACAGCATATCCCAAGTGGAGGACCATCAGCCATCTTGGATCACCCCTATACTGGACTATCTGCAACATGGGAAGTTACCATCGAACCCGAAGGAGGCTTCCAAATTGGTAAAGACGTCGGTTAGATACACTGTGTACAACGGTCGCTTATACCGACGTGCCTTCTCCTCCCCTCTTCTGAAGTGTTTAACCCCCAAAGAAGCAGAGTACGCCCTGGCTGAAGTTCATGAAGGAAGCTGCGGCCACCACTTAGGGGCCAAAGCCCTAGCCCAAAAAGTATTAAGGGCAGGATTCTATTGGCCCACAATGGAAGCTGACTCTCATGCACATGTTCAAATTTGTGACAAGTGCCAGCGTCATGCAGATCATTTTCAAGCCCCTCCCGAAGAGTTATCCACGACGTCGGTTCCCTGGCCTTTTTACAGGTGGGGTATGGACATTTTGGGGCCGTTCCCCCAGGCCCCAGGGCAGTTTAAATACTTGGTGGTAGCAGTAGACTACTTCACTAAGTGGATCGAGGCTGAACCCCTGATTACCATCACTTCAGCGCGAATTCAGAAGTTTACCTGGCGCCATATTATCACCAGGTTCGGCATACCGGAATCTGTAGTCAAAGACAACGGTACCCAGTACAAAGACAAAGCCTTTGAAGAACTACTAGCCGGATTGAAAATAAAACACCACTGTAGCTCCGTCGAGAACCCCAGAACCAATGGACAAGCCGAGGCAGCCAATAGAATCATCGTGCGAGGCCTAAAAAGGAGGCTCGACGAAGCCAAAAGAAATTGGGTCGAACAACTTGACCATATTCTCTGGGCATACCGGACCACTCCTCATTCCACGACGGGAGAATCCCCTTCAAGTTGACCTATGGCTGTGAGGCCATGATCCCGGTAGAAATTGGGGAACCAAGCTGGCGTTACCAACAGTTCTCATCCGACAGCAACCCCGGTCTAATCAGGGAGGACCTGGACTTGCTCGAAGAAAGAAGAAACGTGGCTCATATACGGGATGCCACCCTCAAACAAAAAAAACCGCCAGTACAACAAGAAAGTGGTCCCCGAAAAATTCCATCCGGCGATCTAATGGGTGCTCGGAGAGAGCGACATAGGAGGAAAAATGCCTCCCAAGGGAAATTAGACCCTAACTGGGAAGGCCCCTATCGTGTCGTCATTAGTACGGGTAAGGGAGCCTACACCCTGGAAACGCTATCTGGGACCCCGGTCAAGAATTACTGGAATGCGGATAAATTAAGAAGATACTATAGCTAAATGCCCATAGCGGCTTAGCCCTCCAGTGGAATTATCTTTCATCCTTTCCCATTTTAGAATAAGTACGTTATGTACGGACTCCTGTCCCACCAATTTCATCAATAAAACTGTTATTCAGCAAACCGGGTTGATCCAACGCGTTACTGATAATCTGACAAGTCGATAGGAGGCAGTACGGATTATATGTACACACTCCTTTACTCCTAAGCCAAGAAGGGGTCCCAAAATCTGTACGATTGCTGGGTACCTACCCCGGGCAAGGTTAAAAAATGTCCATGCCTCAGGCAAAAGGGCCCCGCGTAAGCTGCCCTAAGCCAGGCGTTACTTTTACCTATGTCTACAATTCCAAACGCTCCCCATAGCAAGCACTGGAATATGGATTAAGGTTTTACTTCGCCTAAGTCAACTCTTGACGTTTGATTATTATAAGCGTCAGATTACAGACTAGGGCGTTATTTTTACCTAAGTCAAGTGGAATGCCACTCACTCAACGGTATGAGTGAAGGACCCCGGACCATGGTTTTCTACGATTAAAAAGTTTTCCAAGTCCATTAAAATGACTACGAAAATGGGCGTTGGACCCAAGTCGGACCATGAAAGCAAGAATAAATGATTAAAACAAAATCATTAGTCATAAAACCCCAAACACGGGGCAATTGTCCATACAAATATCAAAACCCCACGCAGGGGGCAGAAGACAGGAAAGGAAAAAGCAAGAAAGCTAGTTATCGGCATCTTCACCCTCCGGGATCTGAATAACCTTCGGGTCGCCACCAGGAGCCTTCGCCGCTAATTCTTCAACATTCACGAGTTGGCCTTTATGAAACATCTTATCCGAGGTAACACCCTCCAAGATAAGGTCGACCCCGGGGTTGAAGTGTTGGATTTGCTTCACAGCATTCTGGAACTGCTCTTCCCCAACATTTCCAGCTACTCCGTCCAGCTCCTCCACCTCCTTTTTGAGTTGTGTTACCTCGGCCCTCAAAGCGCCAATGCTTCGGTCGGCCTCAAGCCTTTTGGCCTTCCTGGCAGCCTCGGAGTCCGCCAACGCCTTCTCCAGCTCGGAGACCTTCTTCTCCAGCTCAGGGACCTTCCCCTCCAGCTCGATGACTCTCGCCCTATTGTCCTCATTGGCCTTCAAGGATGCGGCCAACTCCTGGTTGATTTCCTCCTTCTCTCTCTTCAAAGCCCTCAGCTCCTCCGACGCCCGGCGATCAGCGTTCTCGATGGTGACTTCGATGACGCGGATCTCGGCCGCGGCCGGGAGAGCTTGCCTCTGGAGGGCGGTTAAGGTCTGGCCCAAACCTTGCTCGGTAATATGCTGCCTCAACCGGCCACTCAAGATTTGCCGATCTATGAAGGGGCCCGGATCAGAGTGCCCCGTGACGATAGGCAAGCAGTCTGCCCCTTCCCTTTCACCGCCCTCCGACGACCTTCCGGCATGCTCAGAAGGCTCTTCAACAGCCTGCCTCTTCCTCCCCCTAGGATCGTGGGTAGGGGATCCCGGCTGATCTTCCTCTCTAATGACGACACCCCGGTCAGTTGAGTCCAGAATGTCGGATGAATCCGGAACTGCTGCGGAGGAAGAAGCCGCGGTCTTCTTCCCCTTCCTTCGATTTCTTGAAGACCGTAGGGTAACCATGGAAGACCCCGAAGTCATGTTGCAAACTGAAAAGAAGTAGAAACAGATACAGTCAGTACATCATCACGAAACATTGGTATATGAAGACAAAGCAGAAACCTAGGGATATTAAAGGCATAAACGCCCTAATTCCTACCTAATAAAGTATAAAGAAGATCATCACCCGGAGTGTAAAGAACATCTCTAATGTTGATGTTCCCATTCTTCTCAGCATATCGAGTTATAAATCTCACGGTCCTAAGTTCCTCAGGGTCGAGATCTTCCTCTTCTTTTTCAATCAAGTTGATGGGCACTTCCCAGCACCTCTGCGTCCAGTAAAGAGGGAACTCCGGCTCCCCGTCTGGCTTGAGGAAGAAAGACTGACATCCCTCCTTGGCCTTTAGCTTGAAAAAAGCAGTCTTAAACCCTTTAAAGCCTTCTTCGAAAATATCAAAGGATTTACGGCCAAGCCGGGATCGGATGACGAGCCAACTCGTTTGCCTCACCGTCCCCTGGGTGTTTATTCTGGTATAAAAATAGAAAAAGGTGTTCACTGAGCACTTGAGGCTCATCAACCGACAAAACCTCTCGAATGATATGATATAGCCCCAACCGTTAGGGTGGATCTGTGAAGGGGCTACTTGAAGAGTACGGAGAACGTCCATTTGGAAGTCGGAAAATGGCAACCTCAGCCCTAACTTGAAGAAAAGTGGCTCGTATAGAAACATGAAATGAGAACCCTCCACTCGACAGGAGCAAACCCTCTCGTTCCAGTTCGGGCAGACGACCTCGAACTCGTCATCTCGAGCCTTGTTCACAGTCAGTTCCAAGGCGAATAGAGATTCTCAGATGACGGCCTCGCTCGAGAACTGGGACTGACGGTCCCATACGTCGTCCACTACCCATGGACATACCAACCCGGGCCCCCGCCGAACTCGGACCAGCTCGTCTCCTGCCGGATCGCGGACTTCGTGGGGTGGGGGCTGAACCCTAGCTTTCTTTCCTTTGGCCATCGAAATCCTGAGAACATTCGAAGAAGTCGGTAAGAAACTGTCAGAATAGGTAGTTTCACACAGGGAGAGCAAGGTTATCCTAACCTCCCCTACCGACCTCCTGTCCCACCAGAAACAAAGCATTCAGGGGGAACTCCTCCACCACGCGTGGCGCGGCGAAGTTGGTGTTTCAGGGAGGCGACTATATCTACCTAAACCACTAAGCCCTAGTTAAAGGCAAGAAAAAACAGAAATGCAAAGCTACCCTACTTTCTGAAAAGCTATTGGCATACTGAAAATGCAAAGAACAAAATGACCGAAAGAAAGCAACTTACTGAGTAGAAGCAGTGAACTTGAAAGTTGAGACGATGATTCAGAACAACGGAGAAGCTGCAAATCCAAGACTTTCTGCGCGCGGTATTTTCAGTGAACGGGGGCGAAAATGATAGAGCAAGAAAGACAAACTTTTCATTTATAAAAGGCTGAGCGGTTAAGGGACATTTCTGTCCCCTCCAGCGCAAGTTCAAAAAAGCACTCATCATGGCTCGCGGAGCTCTAGGCACGTCCCTCCGATGAAATCGTAACACGTGGCCCACCAGCTGTAATGGCAGTTGAAAAGACGGCTACGCAGTAATCCAAAGCGTCGTACGAACGTTGGACCAGAACCCGGGTTTACACCACGGATTCCAAGCCCAATTAACTATTGACACTGCGGACGACGTTACTACTCCGAGGAGCGTTTATGGCTATTATGCCGGGTTGGCATTACGACTATCCCGGCAATCTCTTTACTAATTATGCCGGGATAAACGTTGGATTCATCCCGGCGTAGTTACCTCGGTGGAAAAGAATGCGAAAGTACAGGACGAATAAATAGAAGAAAAGTTCATTGAATCATCTTCATTCCATACATCGTCATACAATTCAAAAAGAGGAAAAAGAAAATATTGTGACATGGAATGTATAAGGAAAGATCGGAAACGAAGACGAACATCTCCGGCTGCCTGGATCGTACCCCATCCACATCTCCAATCTACGGTCTTTTGAAAAAGTGGATCGGCTTTGAAGAACATTGGAAAACCGAGATCTTAATCCCGGATAAGATGCCAAAGTCCTTTGCACTACTTCTCCGAGATACAACTAAAGATAGGGATCCTTTTTTGCCGAATGTAAGGGGCACGACCTTTCTAGCTGAAGAATCCCCTGTCGGCATCGACCATTCCAAAATTGTCCCAAGTCGCGGAGCACTTACAGCAGCCGTTCCACCCCGAAATAGAGTGAAGCCACTCCGGAGTAGGAACTCCCTGCTCACACACTCTTCTCCCACCTCCTCGACGGATACCGGCGAAACCGGATACGCGCTGCTTCCTTGAAAGCAAGTCAAAGAAAGCAGACCACCCGACTTTGCTCCAAGGGGGTCCGCACTCCTTTGACCTGGCATCCTTGCATTTCCAGTCGTTACTTCGAAAAACACCGGCCAAGTGCTTTCGAGCAGCCCGCCAAGAAGAAGGAGAGAGGAGCAGTGTGCTCCATCGGGTCCCCATGCAATGGAGGACGGAAGCATTATTCCATCCTAATAACACGTTGGGAGAGACCCCCCCGTGTACGCCAGGATAGAAAGGCTTCAGCCTCCCTAGATACATAGCAACCCGGTTTTACGCCAAGATAGAAAGGATCCTGTCCAACTGGAAGAACACTCGGAGAAGATCAAATCTCTTCATGAACTTTGGAAAAAATAAAAATATGGTTTCTGCAGATGGTGAAGCTCTCTTCGCAAAAGAAGGGAACGAAGGAATAATTACACTCGTTCCTTTGAGGAAAATCATCTCTGTTGGACAATGAAAAAGAAGAAAGGAATGCTAACTCACGAAGAAATGTCCTCGACTTATAGCATGTACGAAGGATTCCGATTGGTCCCGTAAAAGGCGACCTGATCCCATGAAGTCAGCCAAAATAAATGCTCTGATCTCTGGTTGGCCACGAAGATAGGGAGCAGTTAAAAAATCCGTATGAAACTGACGTTTTCTCTAAAGAGTTACTACTTCCCAATAAAGTCCAAGCATCAGTTTCCCAGAGAATCGCAGACTGTTACGTCAAAAATCACGCTTGGGATCTGCGTCGAAGACGTTTCCAGGAATCCTTGGTACCCGTGCTTGGGGGCAACGACGTCCGCTCGTAACTGAATAGGATCAGGACGTCGAAAATAAACCGATATCCGACACCCTCTCGTAAATGGCCCCACAATGGTTGATCCGTTCTAAACTTGACTCTGGTCTGTCTCATCCAAGAGTCAAGCTGGGGGCAACTGTTCTGGACCGTGATCCGGGATCTCGCCCCAGGGATCACCCCGGCATTCACATCACCGTACTCCCCTAGCTGACGTAGAGGAAGACTCACGACGTGTCTCGGACAACGGATTGAGGCTTTTGACCAGTATCAGCGTACGACATCGTGATTGATAGATTCGTGTAGAGGATGAACTCCTAAATATCCGTAACTGCCAATCATCAACTTGCGATATTATAGGATTGATAGATATTATTAATGGATAGATACTTTCCATATCTTAATCCCAGATTTGTAGGGATACACCCGATAATAACAGGAAAGCAATCCTCTTCAGGATCCTAATCCTAAATTACCTGCATTCAGTATTCGATAAGAATCCCATTAGGATTCTGTACACGCTCTATAAATACAAGGCTAAGTCATCTTAGTAAGGTATCTCTTGACTTAATCCCAAAAACCTTATTGTGCACTGCCTGACTTGAGCGTTGGAGTCCCTTTGCAGGTACCCAACCCCCCTGTGCTACGGGTTCAGCTGCTGCGCAAGGAAGTAACCACCACAACGTGCCTATCTCAGGTACCCAACCCCCCTGTGCTACGGGTTCAGCTGCTGCGCAAGGAAGTAACCACCACAACGTGCCTATCTCAGGTACTCTCTGAATCCAGTTCAGAACAAGTGATATGTAAATACTATTGTGTTCTCAATTACATATTTTTTAATTAATTAAATAATCTTTTTAATTATTTTATACTTATTTAAGTAATTTGATACATAAAAGTGATTTTTTTTATATCATTTAAATAAAATAAATTAGTTTAAAATTACTTTTTAACTAACATATTTAAACATAAATTTTTTTCTTCTTATAATCGATTATAATAAAAAAAATTATACAATAATTAATTATTAAAATAATCTAATTTTCATAATTATCTTAAATACACATTAAGATATTTTACATCTATGCATAACTTTATTTTTTTTCATATCAACATTTAAATTATTAGTAGGTTAATATTACAATGCACTTTAAATTAAATTATGAGTAAATATACTACTTTTAATAATTTTACAGATAAATTCATTTTAGATAAATTTTTTCATTTTTTCCAAAGAAATTTTATCCAATATTTGAGCAGCATCTTAATTATTAAATTATTATATATGATATTTGTTATCTTTACTTTTTCTTATAATTTTAAGAGTTCAAATTTAATGCATTGTTAAATTATCATTTAATAATATATTGACACATGACTAAAGTATTTAAATTATCATTATTAAATTATCATTTAATGCGTGATTAAATTATCTTGATGATTTGATAAAACATGATTCGACTATAATGTAAAAAATAATTATATTGGCAGTGTATTAAAATTAAATTTTAATTATAAACCATTTTTTATTGTAAATCCTAATTATAAACTTAAAAATATAGTTTTGCTATAAACAACCTCAACATATGAATTAGGATCCCCTCCAATATTGGAGGAATAAATTTAAGAGAGAGAAGCACTTACAAACCCGTAATTTATGGAGTTTATATCTTTTGTTTATTTTTTAAAAAATGTTATCAATATTTTTTAATTTGTTTAGTTAATATTATCTTATTTGAAAAGACATGATTGATGATGAAGAGAGAGGATAAAATAATTTAGTATTTGAGTAAAGTATTTTTATAAGCATTGCTTTGAACCTCTTACATTGTAGATAAGGCGAGAGGATAAAAAAAATTGAATCCAAATTTCTATAAGGACTGCAAGGAATCCTCATCTATTAACGTATCATATTCTCCCAAATTATAGAGTTACATATTTCAAAAGAATCCTCAGAAGAAGAAAAAAACATATTTCAAAAGAATTTTGTGTCGTGCAAGATAAATATTAAATGCTATTATGATATACCATAAAAGTTGTTTAAACACTTATGAACCAAAAAATTATTGCACATATGATATACCATAAAATTCTTGGATTCTATCCTAGCTCAAGTAACACTCAGATCTTTTGAAAGATACTTGATTGTAATTGATCATCCCTTCTCCTCAGCAGGTTATAGACTGTCTTTGTAAACCACAAAAAAAGGAATAATGAATTTCGATGACAATTCTGCTCTTGAATTACAATTAATATAGCTTTTGTTTAACTTTCTAACCTTTAATTATGATTCTTGACCTCTGTTTCAGATTTGCCACATTACCAAAGTCATTCGAGCCTTCTCGTAAAAAAAAAAAATTCATTTGAGCCTTACAGAAGCTTATAATAAAGACGGGTTTTTGTATAAAAAAAAATAAGTGGGGTTTTTTGTTTTTTTATGCCCCCGGGCTTACTTTTCCTTATAAGGCTTGGAATGGTGATGGGTTCAACCGAATAGAACCATGTCGCCTTTTTGGGCTAAAATGGCTTATGAAACAAAGTTGTCATAATGAAAATATATGTACGTAAAACTGATCTGGTGACCCAAAGACTGCTAAGCTTGATAATTTTACGCAGTGATTGGGCCTGTTAAAAACAAACGATAAAAAAAATTCAGACATGGATGCTAGGAATTGATAATAATACTAGTAGAGGTGGTAAAATGGACTAACTTGCTCCAATTCGTCCCCGTCGAACTTGGCCATAAAATGCGGGTGGGTGGAATTAACTTTTTTAAAAAATGGGTTGGAAGAAATTGAACTCATCCCGCTTTTAAAATGGCTGGCGGGTTGGCGGGTTAGCCAAAAAGATAAAAGATAAAATGAGAAAAAAATAGATGAGTTGGCGAGTCAATATCACCTTAAACCTTGAAAAAATAAAAAAAAAATTATATAAAAAATTAATAAATACTATAAAAAAATAATAAATAATAATGGTAAAAAATTACAAACCACATATCTAAAATATAATTTTTAAAATAATCTAATTAAATATTCAAACATAAACTATATAACATCAAAGAGTTTTTATTTATAGTATTACTTATCATTTTTTTTAAAAAAGAGAGCTAACTCAAGTGAGAGATCGGTGAACAAATGAACCACAGTCTCGTGCTTAACGTGTTAACCGTGGGTTATGCGAAGCTCGATCTGCTTGAGTTGAAAAAAAAAAACTATGGGTTCAATCCTTGAAATCAACTCGCAAAAAAATAGCGAGTTGGCGGGTTAACCCGACGGGTTGAACCCGTTTTGCCAGCTCTAAATACTAGATAGTAACCCGTGTTTTGCACGGGCATTATTTAGATTTTAATTCTTATTGTATCATATTAAGAGAATTGCTTTAGTTTACACATAATTTAAAGCTTATTGTGTTAGTCTTAAAATATTTGGTCTAATCACATAATAGTGTTTAGAATTGAGTTCTAAAGGTTACCTAAGAAAATAAGATATGGTGGTTTTCTCTATAGCATAGCAGCAGTGACGTTGGAGCGAGGGAGTGAGTACCTGTAAAAAGTATTCTGATACTCAAGTCAATAAGTGTGCAAAGAGAAAAACGTGTCTAATTAGGAATTAGTTCATACATTTGTCTTCTTGTTGAGTACCTTTATATATAAGCTTTTTTTTGGGTGTGAAGAATCTTTACATTCAGTGCTATCTCATTCAGTGGTGAAAATCGTATTCCTTATGTTATCCCCCACTATTGCGGGATGGTTGTGAATATCTCTTTCTATTGTGGGAGTCAAATCTTGCACCTAGGCTACTTCGCGAGCACAGTAATGTTAGGGTGCCAACCTGGCAGGTCGACTTGCTACAAGTTCATGGAACCGGAACTAGGTCTAGAATAGTTGCCCCCAGCTTAGCGCTTGGATGAGACAACTAAGTGTCAAGATACAAATTCTACTGGAGCATACGATGCGTAATGGACAAAGGGATCCGAGTCATAGCGCTAATATTGGATCTCCTAATGTTCTCTCAAAGGGCTACGGTCCGTGATGTATCATAGTAAATTCCCAGGGTACATGAGTAAGGTCAGGATCCGTGATGAATCACTCTGCTTAAGTCATTATATCGTTGTCCGGGGTAAGCAATAAGTCGCTCCCATGTATAACTTATGGGGTCTGTGAACGTACTCTGGATTAGGACTAAAATCTATTGTATTGTTATACCATGGTATGTTGTTAAGGGTCCGTGATTTGGGTTGGGGTGTCTTTAAAAGCCACACGTTGTTTCAATTTCAAACATTTTGCGCATTGTCCTTTCGATTGCCTTTATTCAGCGGTTCGTAACAGTTTGTGTTTGCTTAGGAACCATTTGATAAACACAATTTTCATATATTAGTTAACCCTCATATTTAGTTTCTTAGACCTCTTATATGTTTAATTGTTTGGTTTTAGCCACATTTTGCAAATTTAGGTTCAAATTGGGCTTAATTGTATATTTCAGCATTATTGAGAATTTTACATTATTTTAATATTTTGGATATAACTTGAGTTCTAGACATCTAAAAATTATAAATTTTATCTTGTAGGGAAGCTGAGAGAGAGCTTTACAACTTTGATGAAAAGCTCAAAGGTTGAATCAAATTTCTAGTTGGTCAGATTGGGCTACGAAATTAGAATAGAGATGCTGTCGCTAGAACCTGGATGATGTGCAAAGCATAATTTGGGTTGCAGGCATCATATGGAGCTGAAACCAGTGCCATATGAAAGCTGAGACACAGATCTTCAATTCTTATGAAGATCACTTATCAAAACGATGACGTTTTGATGGCATTTTAACCCTTTGAAATCGACTGACGGGTTTAGATAGCTGTTAAGAATGTTTTGGGTATCACTCTCTCATCCTAAGCCCAAATTATGTGAATTAGGTGTCTAATTAAAGTTAAGAGGAAAAGGATTAACCCTAAGCTAAGGGCAAACTTGGATTTTTAATTTTAGAGATAGTTATTTAAGCAGCAGCAGCAACCACGAAACTCAACCCTAATTTTCTCCTAACCGCTCTTACTTGCACTTTCTCTCTTCATCTTTCTTCTTCTCCTTTCTCTTTAGTTTTCTTTATTTTTTGTTTTTCCCTTTCATCCATGGAGGGATAGACCCTTTTAAATCAATCATAGGGATTGACAATCTTGATGTTTAATTCTGAGATCTTGTTTTGATTGTTTTACATTAAATTGTTAATCAAGTTTCTCTTTTAGTTGTTGATCAAGTTTATCTTTTACTTGTTAATTAAGTTTATCTTTTACTTATTAATCAAGTTCCTCTTTGATTTTGTTAAATTTGAATTAAATTGCTTAATTTGATTTGGATGTTGATGTAATAATTGCATAATTATCATGTATTTAATGAGGATTACAGAGACTAAACAATGCATCAAAGGCTTCTCGGATATTGTTTGTTAAGCTTAGTTGAAATCTGGGTTTTAGATTAATTTAGGATTAGATGAGTGCTTAATTCATTTAAACTTAATTAATTAAATTATGAATGTTGTCTAGTAGAGAATTCATGGATCACCCTAAGGTTTCTTGATGTAATCTAAGACCAAGAATCTAATTAACAATTGAATGGATTCGTAGTGATCAATGATGCATTAAATTCAAGATTAGTTGATTTCCTTAAATTGGTTGTTTACTTAATTTTATTTATAATTTTTAATTAATTTCTATTAATTAATTTTGCAACCCTTCTTTCCTCCTTGTTAACCTCTTAATTTGATTGTTTGATTAGAGTGATATAAGGGCTCGAGTCGATTATGCCTTATACTGCAAGTATTTTGGTGAATCAATTTATAAATTAATTTAATTTGATAGCCTCGACAGTTATCACCATTGTCTTGCATTTATTGGGAATTAAGTCATTTTAGTGACGATAACAGTTTTATGCCATTTTCCAATTGTCTGCTACCCTTGCGGCTAATCATAGGGGATGAGCAACAAACGTGGCTTCAAACGTGCAGTCAGTTCACCTTTTTGGGAGTCAATCAAAACGTATTATTCCCTCTATAAATAGGGAATGTTTACAGTAGAGTTATCACATGTTTCTTTTGTTTTCTAGTTGTGCTTGAGAGTTAGTCTTTTCTAGAGAATGGTCTATGTTCATCTTCTTGTAAGTGTGTGGAGGGTAGTATCGCCTTCTAAGACCATCTTCCTCTTCTTTCCCAAATTCTTAAAGGTGTTCCTTTACCCTGCATATTTTGCTGGCAGAGGCCTTTCTTTCTGAGCGTAATGGCCTATTGAGGGCAAAATAACTGCTCTTCGTGGCTTGGTCAACACGTCTCTTAGCAACAGAAGACCTTTTTCCCAGGTGTATGTAACAGCGGAACAAGGTCCTGCTTCTACTGGAAAGGCTTAAGGTTTCTATCTGTAGTTCTTGTGAGGCATAGAGGAGTTTCACCACCCTTCCTCTTTTGCTCCCCTGATTATCGTCATGTCATGGGTGCGCAGGGGTGTTTTGGAAGTGTAGGGTGGCAAAGCTTTCTCCTCATGTTAGTCAAGGAAGAGGTGGTTACTTGTATCTTGAGGAGCTGTTGAAGTGGCCCATGTAGGTCAGTGCTTGATCGTCGTCATCATCTTGTCAGGCTACCTTCTAGGCTTCCTTCAAGTGGGAACCTTTGCATCATAGCAATTCATAGGTTCCTTTTCTAAAGATGATGTTCGGAACATGAATAATAAATTTCCCTTTTTGAATGTTTTCCTTTCTGTTGTCTTGCGTAGTTATTTTTGTAGTTCCTAGATGGGTCCAACATCAGATCTCAGTAATTGCTTGCTTGACGAATGCTCGTGTGCCCAATCGAGATAAGTTTGAAACCTGATCCCGGTGGTTTGGTTCGTTTAGTTTGATGAATATTCGTGTGCCTAACCGAGATGAGTGCAATACCCAATCTCGGTGGTCGGGTTCATTTAGTTTGACGAACACTCGTGTGTCCAACCGAGATGAGTGCGAAACTTAATCCCAGTGGTTGGGTTCGTTTAAGATGATGCAGTAGCCTCGTGGTTTGGGGTTCACTATCCCAGGCTATGGTCAGTTACGCTTAACGTCTCTAAACTATGGTGGGTTTATAGGTTAAGGTGCGGCTCAAAAGGGCATGGGTGAAAATCCTTGAATGCGCTGCTGGACTCCGGAGGGTGTTCAAGTTGATTCCCCAGTTTGGCTATCTTACATAGGAATACACTCAACCACTATAAACCTGGTCGGTTTATAGGTTAAGGTTAGGCTCAAATGAGTATGGGTGAAAACCCTTGAATGCTATGCTTGCCCCCAGTGGTTGGTCAAGTGGATTCCCCAGTTAGGTCGTTGTGTTGATGTTAGAATAGTTAATCTTTTTTGGACCTTGCATTCCTTAGACCTTGTCGAGGTGACGTGACCTTGCAGGTTGTGTTAGCTTGAAGTACTCGTTGTAGACGATAACAATTGGAAAAACTGATTTATTGATAATATATGTTTCTTACATAGCCAAGGTAGCAATTACAAGGTATTCAACTATATATTTCCTTAATTTGTTAGCGTTTCAAAAGTTTTTGATTGCCTTACCAGATAGGTTGCTAGTGTATAGGCTCCCATATTAGTGGTGGACGTAATTTTGTACAATTCTTCCTTGTTTGGAGCTAGCTTCCCATCTTTCATATTTTTCCCTTTCGATGTCCGCCTGTGCAACACGAGATCGCTGGGGTTAAACTGTCGTAGAATCACTTTGGAGTTGTACCATGCGACAATCTTCTGCTTAAAGGCTGCTTCCCGAACATGGGCAATACAACGTTGTTCTTCAAGCAAGTCAAGTTCATGGCAGATGATGTCCTGATTGGTTTCCTTGGAAAAGCTTTTTTTCTCCAACTCGACTTCCCTATTTCCACCGGGATAATGGCCTCATAACCGAAAGTTAAATTAAAGGGGGTTTCTCCCGTAGAGGAATACGACGTGGTTCGATATACCTATAGAACATGATCGAGTTGTTCTACATAGTTTCCCTTAGCATCATCAAGTCTTTTCTTTATCCTCCTTATATAACTCAGTTGGTGGCCTCAGCTTGTCCATTGATTTTTAGATGTTCCACCAAGGCGAAGTGCTGTTTGATTTTGAGTCCGGCCAGGAGGTCCTTGAAATTTTTGTCAACGAACTGGGTTCCATTGTCCGTGACAATTGACTTCGGCACTCCAAACCTACAAATAAAATTCTTATAAGTAAACTTCTGGATTCACATAGAGGTGATTGTGGCTAACGGTTCTGTCTCAATCTACTTGGTGAAAAAATCAATAGCTACCGCTAAGTATTTTAACCTATCCTGGTGCTTAAGAAAAGGGGCATAAGATGTCCATTCCCCATCAATAGAACGATTAGGGGACGAATATCATTGATAATTTCTTTGGTAGTGCTGCGTAAACTTCTGAGTAACACTAACATCGACCGCACTTCTACACATGTTCTTTGCTATCGACTTCCATGGTGGGTCAATAATATCCAACTTTAATGCCTTCTGTGCCAAGGACTTGTCCCCGAGGTGATGCCCTGAGTTTCCTTCATGAATCTTGGCTAGGACATATTTTGCTTATTTAGGACCGAGACACTTGAGGATGGGGGAGGAGAATCCCCAACGATATAACTGGTTGTCAAAAATAGTGTATCAGGCTGCCGCCCATACCACTTTTAGGGCTTCTTTCTAGTCCTCAGGTAATAAGCCATTGCGGAGTTAAGCAAGTATATGTGGCATCCAGGTCTCATCATCTTTCAATATGAGGACTTCATTGTTCGTGATACTGGGAGTGAATAGGATATCCTAGATCACAGACCTATTATTGCCCGGGCTTTTTGTATTAGCTAGTTTTGACAAGATGTTAGCCTTGGAGTTCTGTCCTCTTGGGATATGCTCCACTCTAATGTTATCAAAATTTTTCATAAGCTTTTTAACTCTAGTTAAGTACTTCTACAATAGGGGTTCTTTAGCTGATATTCCTTTTTAATCTGGGATGTTACTAGCTGCAAATCATTGTATAAGACTATGTTTTTTGCTTCTATCACCTTGGCCATGTTAATGTTCACTATGCACACTTCATATTCAGCTTGGTTGTTGGATGTGGAGAACTCGAACCTCAAGGAATGTTTTAATACGAGGCCGACTTCATTTTTCAACATGACTCTAACTCCACTCCTTTTGGGATTCGAGGATCTATCAACATAGATGGTCCAAGAATGCGCTCTAGGATTATCAGAGTCTGGTGTGAGTTCTACTAAGAAGTCAAACAACACTTGAGCCTTTATAGTTGGTTTTGGCTCGTAGGTGATTCCGAACTCAGAAAGTTCTACTAACCAAGCGATCATTCTCCCCACGAGATCCAGTTTATGCAGTACTTGTCTGATTGATTGGCCTGTCATCAGTACTACAGGGTGACATTGGAAATATTGTCTTAACCTTCTCATAGTGATTACTAGCGTCAAAGCTAGCTTCTTAATTTTTTGGTAGCAGAGCTTGGGGCCTTGTAAGACTTTGCTGATAAAGTAAACTGGCCTTTGACCCTTATCTATCTCTCTTATCATAACCGAGCTGATCACCTCATTGTTGATAGAGAGGTAGATGTAAAGTGTCTCGCTAGGGTCTAGTCTTGTCAGAATAGGTGGTGTTGATAGCATCATCTTCAACCCTTGGAAAATGGCCTCACATTCTGATGTCCGTTCAAAGTTCTTCCCTTTTTTTAAAGTTTGGAAAATGGGAAGAGACTTTTGAGCAGCCTTGGCCAGGAAGCGTGTGAGGACCGCAATTTGACCTATCAGCTACTGTACTTCTTTAATGGATTAGGGATTGTGCATGTCAAATATAGCTTGGCACTTCTTTGGGTTAGCCTTAATACCACGATTTGTCAGCAAAAACCTAAGAAATTTGCCAACCTGTACCCCGAAAGTGCATTTCTCTGGATTCATGCTTATATTGTGCTTCCGAACCTCAGCGAATACCTCCTCCAAATCCTTAACGTGGTCCCCAGTATTTGTCATCTTGACTATCATGTCATCAGTGTATACATCCAATATTTTACCAATTTGTCCTTTAAAGACCTTGTTCATTATATACTGGTAAGTGGCTCCTATATTTTTGAGTCTAAACGGCATGACTCGGTAGCAGTAACTTTCCATCTTGGTTATGAAGGTTGTCTTGTCCTCATCATCTGGATGCATGTGGATCTGGTTATAGCCAAAGTAAGCATCTATAAAGGAAAGTAACGTGAAGTTAGATGAGTTATCCACCATCTTGTCAATGTTTGGAAATGGGAAGGGGTTTTTTGGACACACATTGTTGAAATAGGTGTAGTCAATGTACATACGCCACTTCTTATTAGTTTTTTTAACCAAGACCATGTTAGAAAGCCACGTGGTGTAGGAGACTTCTCTGATGAATTCGACGTCTAGGAGCTCCTTCACTTGTTTTTGGATGACCTCTTGTCTTTTTGGTCTAACTTTCCTTTTACGTAAAGCCACCAGTTTCGTGTTTTTCATGATAGAAAGTCGGTGACAAATGAAGTCTGGGTCTAAACCCGGTATATCTGTGAAGGTTCAAGTGAATAGATCTTTGTTTCTTTGTAAGATCTCTATCAGTCATGATCTTTCCTCTAGACTGAGTTGTCCCCCAATCTTAGTCACCTGACTAGACTTAGTGCCAAGTTGAAGGGATTGGAGTTCTCTATCTGGCAGAGGGCTTGTATTACAGATCTCTTCGCATATGTCTAACTTGGTCAAGAGGACGTTAACGGAGTTCGTAGTGACTAAAGTCGAATCGTTGCGCCGGACTGCTATTCGTGGTCTTTTGGAGATTTTTAAGCTTTCGTTGTAGCACTTCCTCGCCATAACTTAGTCTCCTTTAACTGTCACAACCTTGTCTTTGTGGTCCAAAATTTTTATGGCCAAGTGGGGTGTGGAAATCACAGTCTCAAAGGCATTAAGTGAAGAGCGGCCCAGGATAACGTTGTAGATAGAAGGGCAATCAACCACCAGAAACCTGACCTTGACAGTTTTATAGAATTGGTCTTTCCCCAAAGTAAGGTGGGTCTCAATGTACCCAACCAGGGTAATCGTGTCCCCTGTGAACCCAATCAGCTCGCCGGTATGTGGAATAAGCTCTTCCTTCGACAATCCTAGCTTGCTGAATAAGTCTAGGAACACTATGTTAGCTGAGCTTCCCTAATCTATGAATATTCTTCGAGCCTCGGCATTTGTAATTATTCCGGTAATGACCGTAAGGTATCGCAACCGTGATCGCGGCGGAATAACAACTTAAATTAAAAAAAAAATAGGAGTCACCACCAATTTTATTTTTTATTAAGGAAAATTAGAAAACCTAAGAAAAATACTCTTTAAAATCAGATTGAATTCGGGAGTCGGTTATGTATAGGAAAGAGTGAAAACTTAATCCCACAGCACCCCTAACATACCCGTCCTGAGATGGTACCTTAAGCTAATTGTGCAAATTCTTGATAACTCTTGAAAATATTTATTTAACCTATTTTGTTAAAAGATAAACAAAATAGACAAATAAATTATGAAAATTTAGTTTTTAGCTTGACGGAATAGGAGTTTTGCTCCTACATATCCCTAGGTGCAATGAGAAACTCAAAGTCACATAGTTCTTTAAAAAATAATTGTAGATTGATTGATTTTAATTTTAAAAAAAAGTTTGTTGATTTTAAAAATTTGAATTAACAAGTCATCGCGACTCAGTTAATCATGTTAAAGTTTGAATAGGTGAAACTCGACGTCATATTAGAGACGTCACCCATTGATTATCAAGTTTATTGTGAAATTTTTCATTCAAAAAAATTAAATCTTTACGGATTAATAATTTATTTTATTTCAAAAAAATAAAAAAAAATTGAAAAAAATTTTAAATCATCAGATGTTATCACAACTCAGGTGATTATAATAATTACAAAATTAACAAGTTGTCACAACTCATATAATCCTGTTTTATTTTTTCTAAAAAAAGTTCAATTATTATTTTTATCATCGTTAATTTTTTTGTTATTATTATTATTATTAATCTTATTATTATTTTACCTTTTTAGCCCCAATAAGCCCATTTACCAAAAAAAAGAAACCATCAGAATTTGAAAATATAAAAAACAGAGTTAAGCTTACAAAAAAAAAAAATGTAAAAGGGTGGGGATTCTGTTTGAGGGGTTCTACAGAATAGGTATAGAAGATGAAGGTTGGTCGTCGGGGTGGCAAGATGTGGTGATTCGCCCCGGATCTTGTTCTGGAAGGGACAATTATTGGGCATTGGCATGGAGCGGAGGACGGCTGAGCGGTCCGAGCAGTGGGAGCGGAGTTGCGGTTCACAAATCCGACTCTAGTTCGAGCGGATGGCGATCTCTGGGCTCTGGTTCGACGCATAGTGGAGCTCCCGTCCTCCGGTTTGGGTCACGGTTTGGATGTGGAAGGGGATGACGGTAAAGGTGGTGAAAAGATGGTGCGTTGGGTGATTATGAGTATTGTTGGTTATGGAGGTGAGGAGGCTACAAAGAAGGCTAAGTGATGGAGAGAAGCAAATATGGCTTAGGTATTAATTTTAAGTTGAAGTCTGTGTGTATCAAAAGCGTGTGTGTGATAGGTATTTATAGGAAAGATTAGAGTTTGGAGAGTGATGGTAATAAGTTCATTTAGGATGAGTTTGTTTTAGGATGAGTTCAATGACATATGAGTTATGAGATGAATAATGGGTCAATGAGTCAGGTTATGAACTAATGAGTCATGAGTGGTTAAATGGGTCATGAGTTGAATAATGGGCTAATGGGTGAAAGTATGGTCCTTTTCCTCTTATTTCCTTTTTTTTCTTTTTCTTTTTTAACAAAATGCCTCGAACAAAATTAGGTATTCACATAGAGTTATCGTGATCTATGATGGTGTTTCCATAATCCTCATCAGAAGGGGGGTTTCTTAACCCTCTTCTCGATTTGGATTCTATGAGTGAGGTCACACTCATCATTGCCTGAAGAGCCCTCTTCCTGGCGTTTCTTGACTCGCCGCAACCTGCAAAGCCCCCCGAAATGATGTTACTATTCGGGTTACTTCAGCATGACGACAATTGTCTTCCACTCAATTTCCAGGGTTTTGCATTGCTGATGACTTGCCTTTTAGCAACCTTAAAAGGCACCCTTTGTGAACCAAAATGTTGCCTCTCTGGAACTCTCTTGGGAGGAGGGGGAGATTCTCTCCAGCAGATAAAGTCTTCTGTCCTTCTAGTCTGGGTTCTGGATAGGCAATGAATGGTTCCATGAGTGGTTTGTGAGCAACAGGGGGAGATGTTAGACAGTGACTCGTAAGCGGTGGGTAGTGCATGGCAGGAGCACAATTTTGGCCGGTTGAGGTTTGCTTCATCTTCGTGTTAACCATGTTGACAACTGAGATGGAAGCTTTGATGGTAGTGTTGGGAATACAAATTTATTGTTTCCCACAGACGGCGCCAATGTTCAAAACTTTGTTCTGAAGGTTACTTGAGAAGGTATGAGATGATGGTTTCCTCCGTGGCGCAGCAGCAACGACGTTGGAGCGAGGAGGTGGGTACTTGTAAAAGGAACTCCGATGCTCAAGTCAGTAGGTGTGTAAAGAGGAATGTGTGTCTAATTAGGAATTAGGTCACACTTTTGTCCTCTTGTTGAGTACCTTTATATATGAGTGTTTTTTGGATGTGAAAAATCTTTGCATTCAGTGCGTATTGAGTGTTGTCCCTTTGAGAGGTGGAAACTATTATTTCTTATGATTTATCCCTTACTTTTGCGGGATTGTGGTGAATATCCCTTTCTGTTGAGGGAGTCACGCCTTGCACGGTTGCACCTAGGCTGCTTCATGCACACAGTAACGTTAGGGTGCCAGCCTGGCAAGTCAGATTGCTCTAGGTTCATGGACCTAGAACCCGATCTAGAACAAATAGAATAAAACTCTTCAAAATTCTCTATGGAAGAATTATAAGAAACCAAACATTCATATAATATAGAAGATCCAAGATTATATACAAAAATTTCAACTTCTAGTTAGAGGTTCCGTAGTTAAAACCTCGTGACATACACAATAAATAAAAATAACTACTGAACTCCAAAATGTTTACAATTTAAAGTGATATATACTGCACCATGCTTCTCAAATGGTCCAGCATAAAAAAAAGAACATCAATGACATTCTCAACATATACGAGTCTAATTTTATATGGCAAACAGCACATACTCAAAAGTATTAGGACTAATCATGTCTTAAGTATTATAAGATAAATAACAGTCACTCAATCTTCACACATTTGAGCTCCTTTGAAGAGGAGGCCTGTGGGGGAAGAAAGTCTGCTGGGTCTGTGAGATCAAGATGATGTTCAGACATGAACGGATGAACCTCTTCATTGGAGTTGCATCCAAGCTGAGTAATATATCAGGATCATTTTCATTTGTCACAGATACAGAATCCTGCAATCGCAACTGCTCCATGATTATATATTTAAGTTCCTTCAAATATTGGTTGATGATAAATTAAAGTTCTGAAGTTATATAAATCTTGAGTATATATAACAAAAAAGCCTACATTCTCAAGAGGTTGGTTTTAGATTGATCCTCCAGCTCCAATGCTAGAGTGGGGCATCTCCACAGAATCGTAGTATTTTATATCCAAGTTGTAAGACATATATAATAGAGAGTTGAAAAAGTGATGAGTGCATAAGAAAATATACCTTAACATAGCAGTGGCATTTCTATATTTGCCTTGCAATTGTTAATGATTTGCTCATTGTTATTCATCTTCTGCACTGTAAAACTCACCCTATTGTTGGAATTGTGGTTCTGCTCAGTCTTAATGTTGAGGAATTGGACAATTGTATGGTTCGAATTCTTTTATATACTCGAGGATCTATCACCTCTGGTCTCACTCTCGTTTAGGAACCCTAGCCGCTCTCCCATTTTTGTAACACACTCTTCATGGCTTATGAACCTCCATAGCTCGATCTACTCAGGTACGCAGATCACACCTTCATCATTTGGATCTTACAAATCTGAATCTTACATCTTCGTTTGGAATTTTCTTATTGGTTTTGTTTTTTTGTTTTGGCAGCTGGTGCATTTGTTTCTGGCTTGATCTGTACTGTGCCATCTTCTCTGGTAACCTTGTTCTCTGGTATCATGCGATTCTATTTTGTGATTTTCAGTACATTATCCGTGTTACCTTGCTATATATGCTACAAAAATTTATTGGGGGATCTGGGCTGGAAGAAATGGTGGATCTGTGTGTGTGTGTATCGTAATAGTTCCATCTGAGTTGTTTCAATTTTATGAATATGGTCTTCTCTTCTTCTTTTTTCCCTGATCTGGTTAGCATTTGTTTTTATTTTTCGGTAATAGACTGTTTGGACTTTGAGTTCCAAGAATAGCATAATTTTAACCAATAGCCAAAGCTTTAGAATGAATACAGGACATGATGTCCCAGACCCCAGCCCCTGCTCCTCGTCATCAAAACCATATTTGGGATTCTTGTTTTCCCATGTCAAAAGCTAAATAATATTAAGGAAATATAACAATGATATCTGTGTTTGCTAAAAATGTTAGAATTAGTGGTATTTCAGAATTGTTTGATAAAATGGCCCAAAGAAACCTTGCTTGGTATCGTCACAACAATACCCGAATGAATTTATGTGATGGCTTGACGTGTAATATTTTACATCTACCAACATTCCTAGGCTGGTGAATTTTCTGGTTTGAAAAAAAAAATAGTGATATTGCTGCTGGTCTTGATGATACACTTTTTCATTTTGGACTTTTTATTCTTACTGAATTGAAATTTTCTGATTGTAGATATTACACTGATCCATCTGGCACGTTTTGGCAATGTAATTCAAAACGTATTAAACTTTGGAGAACATAGTCAAGGTGAATTTGATTGAGATGGCACAAGAATTTACGGTTGATAATGCATGGAATGAGTTATACCAAAGTAAGCCTTTTTATTCTTTTTTCATCACAAATGTAAGAAATGTTTTGTGCTATTATTAACACGTTTTTCTTTGCTTTTAAGTCACATGAAGAAGTTAGACAATTTTAAATTAAGATGATTCCAAATCGGGATGACATAGCAGATCGATGTGCAAAAGATAAAGCTTTTAAGACTGCCTTTGATGCTGATGAAGTTATGAACAAAGAAGCAATTGAAGAGGAATAGGGTTTAGAGGCTGCTAGTGCTGCTCTTGGTTTAGAGGAATCAGGTTCTCGTATAAAGAAAAGAGTGATATCCAAGTACCACCTTGCCACCGTACTTCCTTACTTCTTCATATGCAACACAAAATAGAGAAACTTCAAACTTACTTGCACGCTTCTCGTAGTAGCCTAGTGTGCAAATAAACTTGAGCTTTCGAATTTTGTATTGCATATGAAGAAGCAATGAAGTACGGTGGTAAGGTGGTACGTGGAGATCAATCTTTTATTTCTACTACAACTTGATTCCTCTAAACCAAAAGTAGTACTAGCAGCCTCTAAACTCGGTTTTTCTTCAATTGCTTCTTTGCTCATAACTTCAATTAGCTATTGGCAATGGTAATTTTATTAAGATTTAATTTTAATATAATGTCAATGTAAAAGTTAATATACAATGTATCAAAATTAAACTTATTTTATTATTATTATTTGAAATTTGAGATGTATTAATATTATTAGTTAGTATTTTTCTCTAGATTTTTTAAGTATTATGTTTAATAAATATTAGAAGTTGATTATATATATATATATATATATATATATAAACTTAACCACAAATACTATTGAACCATGAGTCGTTAAAAAAAACTATGAAAACCACAAATACTATTGAACCATGGCATCTTTAGAATTCATGTCTTTAGTTTAATCATAAATTTAACTAATTAAATCAATCAAATTATAAAAAAGGTCGTGTCTTTTTTTTAAAACATTGCATAAAATGTTTTTTATCATTAGATCATATATATTTCCGATGAATGTTATCATCAATTTTTTAATTTAGTATGCAATTAATATGTTATTATTATTGTTTTTAAAAATTATTATTATTATTATTATTATCAACAGTGCTATTTATCTAAAAAATTATTATGAAAATATTAACGAATGATGTGATATGCATATCACAGACTCAATTAATTCGTAAACTGATTCATAAAAAATGTCTTGTCAGACTTAGCATTTCTTATATTTTATACATGTCTATTTTTTATGTTTAATTCAGATGACAAATATGTTAAAAACAGGGCAGAACTAAAATAAACCTATTAGAGTAGCAAAAGTTAAATTTTAGCGGAGATAATTATATTTTATAAGAGTCTTTCTTTAAAAAAAAAAAAAAACTTTATAATATTTTTTAAAAGGTCTAAAAAGTTAGAGAGCAAGTCCCCCAATGTAGATCCACGAGAACAAAATCAAAACATGACCAATCCTATTTTTCTTCGGTCATAGCCTCCGCACTCAAGCAGTAGGTGTTCATAATCTGTACGGCCTGACAATTTGTCTCCAACTCGAAATTATGTAAGTTATTTCGAGTTCTTAAAATTTGATTTTATATATTTTTAAATAGAGTTTGAATCACAACTTGATTAGTCTCATTCAGTATAATATAATACATTAAAATTTATATTTTTTAAAAATTGATAATAAATTATAAAATTTTTAAACATAAATTAATATTTCTAAAATAACATAATAATATTTTTGTATTGATATAATTTATTTTATAATATATATTTAAAAATATTTCTTAATTTTAATATTAAACTTTTAAAATTTGATGACTTAATTATACATAATGTTTAATTTTTAAATTTTATATAAATATTAGGTCAATCTAATCCTAATTGAATCATTAATTTAACTATGACCAAACGGGACTTAAGCTCAAAAAAATAGCCTAATCAACATATTAGATCAGATTTAGGTTAGGTTAACCTTGTTCCAAACTATCCTTTAAACACCTCAGTCAAACAATATTATTTTATTACTTTGGGTTAAGAAAATGACCAAAACAAGGTATAAATAAGTATTCATCACACACAAATGAGTATACAAGATGGCCAATCCATTTGGATTTTGGACTATAAAACCTTTTCTTGCAGCATATTAGGATGGCTCGACGAAAAACAGATTCATAAACATGCAGCCTAGTATAATATTTTTTAACTAATAAAGTTTCATATATTTCAAACACTTAGCAGATTAAGACAGATCAGTTGATAAATTTTTTAATTGAAACACAAAGTAGTGAAAGAATTTTGCAAATTTAGAAAAAAAAATGTTTACAATAGCCAAAACTTTAATAAAACCAAGTTAGAGATCGAAATCGAAAAACAATAATTAAAATTAGTGGATATTGAAATCAAAACAGAAATTGTAATCGAAACAAGAGAAAGAAATAATAGTAAGTAAAAAAACGAAATCAGAAACATAAGTTCTAATGAAGAAGTTTAGCAATATAGTCATGGTTTTACTTGCATATATCAGAATTATTATTTAACAAAAAATACATATATTTCAAAAACTCTAATATATATATATATATATATATATATATATATATATATATATTCCCCTCCTTTGAAACTAAAGTCCATGCATAGTCTATCTAAATAATGATAACTATAATGTATCTTGTGCTAGTCTAAAAACATCATAAATAGAATGAGAATGAAAATTCTTAGTAGGAAATGAACAACTTTTTTTTAAAGACGAAAACACACGGTGAGTTTGAGTTGTGTAATGTACACAAAAAATCTCATGACAGTTCAAGTATGACAAGAATAACACAATTCCAACCAAATAAATCATGTACAGTATTATCTATTAACATCAACAAGTTCCTCAATATCAACAAATAAGTACCAATTATCAATAAATATCAATAAACATCAGCAAGTTCCTCAAATTTCAGTAAGCAATTTCCAAACAATAGTAAACATTAGTAAGTAAGTTCTTTATCACTGGAAATTCACCATTTACTTTTCTTTTTCTTTTCATGTTTACTTGTTTCATATTTTACTCGAAGGTCTTCACTTTAATAAGGAATTTACCCTATCTCTGGTGTTACTTTAACATCGTGACAACAAAATCAGACATACTCACACTAACCAAGCAGGTAACATAGAAGAAAATTCATTTTTTTCAATGATTAGGTGTAAACTTTTCCATGAATTATCTGTTTGTCATCACACACAAACGTAAGTAATACAAACTACCAATATATCACAAATAAATTTATCATATACAAGTTTATAAATAAATCATGGCAATTAAAAAAAATAAAAATTTAGAATCATTAAATTTAAATGTCAATTCTTCAAGAGACCAATTATGATTTGAAATTAATTTAATAGTTCTTTTAAAAATCCACATCATAGTCCATAGTTGTCTAGTTTTTATCATAGTTTATAGTTTGTCAAGTCCTCATCATAGTCCATAATTTGTCTTGATCTTGATAGTGCATTCATTCACAAAAGTCCTTTTATTACAAATGTCAATATAAATATAATAAAATTATTCTCAAGTCAAGATAAATATAATCTATATAAATCAAACACATATATTTATTGCATAACATAATTAAACATATTTATTTAACTTAAGTCTTGAATAATATTTTAATATTTTATAATTTATTATATTGAATCTCAAAAAAGAGTTAATATTCAAATTATAATAATTTTAAATGATTATTAAATATCATAAATATTTTAAAATCAAATAAATATTAATTTTTTATAATCTAACAATATTATATATCTGTAATAAATTTAATAAAAATAACAATATACACAAAAATAATAAAACATATACTCAATAACATAATTTAAAAAAAAATTAATTCCTATCTTATTTAAACTTTCTTCTTCTTCTCTCTTTTCCATCTCACGGTTTCCGCGTCTCCCTCTTTTTTTTTTTTTTCTCTTTCTTTCGCACTTTCTCTTTCTTTTTCTCTCCCTCGTTTCACACGTTGCTGTTTCTTTTTCTCTCTCTCTTTGCTTTTCACAATTACACAATCCTTTCACTCTTGTTTTTTTCTCCTTTGCGCCGCCCTAAAGCCCTCCTATTTAAAACCAATTCACTTGGCTATGAGTGAACCACGTTGCACCATATGGTGCACGTCGCTATTATTATTAATTTTTTTAAATTAAAATAATAATTATTTTTATTAAATACTTTATCTTATTGATTATTAGAATAAATTTTATATTAAAATAATAATTAATTTATAAATATCTTTTATAAATATCTTTTCATAAATATTTAAATATATCTATTAAAATACTTTTAATCTTTATTATTATTACTAAATTTTTATTTTAATAAATTCAAAATTTTTGTTTTATTATTCAATTTATATAAAAAGTTAATCTCAATAATTTTAATTAAATTCGTACAAACTTTTATCTAATCTCATTTTATTAGTAATATGTATTATAAGATAAAATTAAATAAAATATTCAAGTTAAAAAAATTAAAATTTTATTTTTTACAAAATATTTTATAAAAATTAAGATGTTATAGACTCACCTTATCGGATTGACCTGTGTTGGGCAATTCTTTTTTTTTTAATTAAAATTTGGTAAAAATATAATTTTTAAGATTTAAACATTATATTTAGAAGTCTTTCTCATAAAATTAGTATTTTAAAAATTAGATCAAACAAGTTTATTGAATGAGTTGAATTATGAATCTGTCATGTCTCTAATTTAATCACAAATTTAACTAATTGAATCAATCAAATCATGAATTAAAAGTCACAACGGTTCAATTTTGAGTTCAATTTTTAAAACATTGCATAAAATGTTTTCTACCATTATACCATATATATTTTCATTGAATCTTATTATCAATTTTTAATTTATTATGTAATTAATATGTTATTATTATTATTTATTTGAAAGTATGTTTTTATATAATATTTTTTGTTTATATTTTTAATATAATATATTTTATATCAATTAATTTTTATATAATATTTTTAAAAAATATTTTTTATCTAATTTTTTTATTTAACTATTTGACTCACAGTTGAACTTTTTACTTGATAACTCTACTCTGATCAGATCAACTTTTATTCTGATTATAAAACTATAATTTTAAATATAAATTTATTTAACACATAAATTATATAAATATGTATAAAATATCAACCTAAAATTATAATAACATAAATATGAGGAAACAATTGAAAAGTATTTAATATACATGAAATGAAAAATTTAAAGATACTCGTAAAATTTACGGGGAGATAGACTAGTAGCATAATTATTGGTCAACCATGGTGATGGGGGAAATATCTAACCTGTGACTCTGTGAGGCTGTGAATTGTTTGAAGCTCAATAATTCTTATCAACTTATCGCCGTATCAGGCGGTGCGCTTCTTCAACACGGCAACAACCACCCTCCTCTTTGAAATTTCTTCTTTGGGCATGTCTCGATCTAAGTATAACTAGGCATTTCTTCTCCTTTGTGCCTACCTAAAAATTTATGTCTAACTGGACATTATTGTCAATTCAATTGCTTGCTCTATACTTTGAATTTTTTATTGATTTGGTCTTGCTTGCAATTCTTAGTAATATATATGTATATTTGTAAAGAAGCCATTTCCCAAACTTGAGAGGCAGCATTTCACTTCACTAGGAATCATGATTGCCTCAACCCTTCTTGTTCTTATCCTTCTTCTCTTGCTCTTACTTCAAGTTTTGTTAGTTTTTGGAAACGTTACTGTGGGTACTACACTCTCCACCAATGACAATGATGTATGGCTCTCGCCTTCCGCTGAATTTGCTTTCGGATTTCGCCAACTCAATGGCACGAGCCCCAGCCTCTTCATGGTTGCTGTCTGGTATAACAAAATACCTGACAAGACCGTTGTTTGGAATGCAAAAGCAGACGATCCAGCACCAACAGGATCAAAGCTTCAGCTCACATCAGATGGGCTCACGCTCACAACTCCTAAAGGGGAATCCACAACCACGTATATAGCAAAATCAAACACCACTGTTTCCTATGGAACTATGCTTGATACTGGAAACTTTGTTCTTGTAAACAATGATTCTACTACTTTTGGGTGGGAAAGTTTCAAGAATCCCACAGACACGTTGTTGCCCAACCAATCTCTGGGGCTAGATGGCATGCTCACTTCTCGATTCACAGATACCAATTACACAAGAGGAAGGTTTCAACTTTATTTTGGGGATGGTAATGTCTTGCTAAGCCCCCTTGCATGGCCTAGTCCATTACGTTACGACTTCTATTATAAAGTTGATGCTTCTAATTCTGCTTCAAGATTAGTGTTCGATGAATCAGGGGTCATCTATGTAGAGAAAACAAACGGGACTGGAATCCAACCTTGGAATAACTTAGTCCTTGATCCTAAGGTGAATTACTACAGAGCAACACTTGATTTCTATGGAGTTTTCACGCAGTATGCTCATCCAAGAGACTCCAAGGCCCAGCAAGGCTGGACAATTATCAGGTATGTTCCTGATGACATTTGCTCTGTAGTATCCATTAATTATGGTAGCGGAACCTGTGGGTATAATAGTTACTGCTCCATGGAAAATCAGAGGCCTACTTGCACATGCCCATATGGGTATTCGCTTGCAGACCCAAGTAATCAATTTGGTGGATGCCAACCCAATTTCACCTTCGTTTGTGGAGCAGATGTACAAGGACGGCCAGAAGAGCTGTATGAATTGACTACATTAAGGAATATAAATTTTCCTTTTGGAGACTATGAAAAGATACAACCTTACTCTGAACAGCAATGCCAACAATCTTGCTTGCTAGATTGCATGTGTGTTGTTTCCATTTTAAGCGGAGATACTTGTTGGAAGAAAAGATTACCCCTTGTTAATGGAAGAGTAGAGAATGGCCCACATTTTGTCTACATGAAAACAAGAGTTAGTCCTCTGACTCTGAGTAACCTTGATCCTGGTGCAAAGAAGCCGACTGGTCCTGATTCAAAGAAAGAAGATCAAGCTAAGCCAATTCTTCTAGGATCACTCATTGGCTCTCTTGTCATTAACAGTATACTCCTGGCTATGGTTTTTGTGATTCTTCTCTTGAAGCCAAAAAAGATTGTCCATGCTGCAAGTCTTTTGGAAACAAATTTATATTCGTTTACTTATGAAGCATTGAAACAAGCCACACGGGGTTTTAGTGAAGAACTAGGCAGGGGTTCCTTTGGCATTGTTTATAAAGGCACACTAGAATCAGGGTCTTATAATTTGGTTGCTATCAAGAAATTGGACAGATTGGAACAAGAACGAGAGAAGGAATTTAAGACTGAGTTGAGTGCCATTGGTAAAACCTGCCACAAAAATCTGGTAAGGTTGATTGGATTTTGTGACGAGGGAATCCATAGACTACTGGTCTATGAGTTCATGAGCAATGGTACTCTAGCAGACATCCTATTTGGACAACCCAAACCCATTTGGAATCTGAGGGTTAGATTTGCTTTGGGGATTGCAAGAGGGTTAGTGTACTTACACGAAGAGTGTGACACTCCCATCATTCATTGCGATATAAAACCTCAAAATATACTCATAGATGAGCATTTCACTGCAAAGATATCTGACTTTGGGTTGGCCAAGTTGTTGTTGTCTGACCAAAGTAGAACCAATACCATGATCCGAGGAACTCGAGGATATGTGGCTCCTGAATGGTTCAAGAATGTTCCTGTGACTGTTAAAGTGGATGTTTACAGCTTTGGTGTCATGTTGTTGGAAATTATTTGTTGCAGAAGAAGTGTGCTGCTAATGGAGTCGGGGGAGGAAGAGAAAGCGATATTGACAGATTGGGTTTATGATTGCTATAAAGAAGGGAGAATAGATGCTTTGGTGGAGAACGACAAGGAGGCGATGGATGACAGTGGCAGGTTACACAAGTGGGTAAAGATAGCAATGTGGTGCATTCAAGAGCATCATGAAATGAGGCCAACAATGGGGATGGCCATGCAAATGCTAGAAGGCTCTGTTGAAATCCCTAATCCACCAACGCCTTTGTCCTTCAAATCGATGGCTTTACTGCCATCCAGCTAAACATAATGGGAGAAAAGGTGGCCCTTGCATTGGTTCCATATACAAATTCCAAGTGAGCATCCTACAGCTTGCGAAGGCTAGGCTAAGAGTGTTACCATAGTTAGAGTATAGTTAAAATTAGATCAGCATTAGTTGAAGTTTAATCAAGTTAGTTTACTGAGTCAACAGTTAGATACTAATTAATTACTTTGTCTTGTTCTATATAAATATAAGCCATGTTATTGGTTTGCTATACCTAACTTTCATCATTTAGCAAATTTCATATTTCCATTTTTCATATTCTCTGAACTCTCTTTCTCTGTCTCTTGCCATATTTCGCAAAATAAACTACAGTTCTATTCTATGCCATTGCAGAAGAATCAGTTATCTTGGCTGCTATATGTTTCTACGGACTACCTTGCTATCCCCATGGACCACGCAGAAGCAGTAATCTTCGCCAACTGCTATCCAGAATTGAGTATAATATTTTCCTATATCGCTTCACATGATGAATTGCCTTTGAAATTTCATTCGCATTTTTCATTGTGGAAATTACTCGCACTGCATTGATCTGAAATGGAAGAGGCTCTGCTTCCTAGATCACTTTGTGAAAATAAAATCAGAACATAAGCACTGGCGACTTTAGTAAAAAGATAAGCGTTTCTTCAACATGACCCCAACAAGCATAATTGACAGCCTTAATATCCATCATCGGATTTTTTTGATACGGCAATGACATTGACGTTGAGGGAGTCTGGATTTTTCTGGATCATGCTCTGTATGACATTAGCTGCATCCTGTTGTAATTTAGACACATATTAGTAATTTAAAAACTTAAAATAATAGAGTATCTTATATTATAATCAAAGGCAAATATGTAGTATGAAGGGCAGCTAACCCAGCAAATTAGCAAACATACCCAGGGTTGAAAATGCCATGATCAAGACTCAGCACAACCCCACCAAATTTGACAGGAAGAATGCACTGGCACACAGCAAAAGGCATACACAAACAGGTGCACAATACATGCAAAGATGGGGCTACCTTAGGAAGTTGGCACCCAGTGGCAGAAAGGGGTGGGGGTGAGGAGCAGAGGGAATGGTGCTCTTTTAGAAGATTTAGGCACATCACCAGCCTGATTTTTTGAACAAATTTAAAGCATATCAGTCCAGGCAAATTGCTTGAGCCACTTTACTACAGAAAACTGGCCATTGTTTCTTAATGCAACATTTAAATTCCAAATCCCTCTCCCTGGACAATAATACCATATGCCAACAACTATTATGGTAATTTTTTCCCTACATGCATTTGCAAACCAAATGGATCCTTTCCTGAATTTTTTTAAGGAACAAAACAGTTATAGCCTTAACATGCAAAGATATTACCCTCAACAAAGTACTTGGCGAGGATGGACCATGAGATATTGGCCCTGACTTTCTTCCATCAAGCTCATAAAGTTCACCTGCATATGACACATGCACAGAAATTAAGGCCAAATGCAAAAGGGAGGAGGAAAAGAAATCAAAATTATTCTGATATATACAGAATCAATTATATAAAGAAATTACCATCCACACAAGCAAAGCAGATGAAATGAGCGTCTGCATTATCTGATGCCTGTATTACAAATATTTTAAAGTTTAACAAAAAATAAAATAAAATAAATGGTAAGATGAGAGACTGAATTGGACACATCTTAGCACTATATTAAGAGAATCATTTTGAATTTTTTAAATTGCAGCTTCTTCTAATTTAGAAAGAAAGTTCGTCTTCCTCTTCCCTTTTTGGCCCATAAAAGTAAATCCTCATGAACATTGCATGTAAGTCATAAAACTTCAAGGTAGGTAAATTCAAGTAGGAAGCAGGGTTTGACTCCAAAAGGTTAATAACTTTATATATACTCAGTTACTCACAATTTTTATCTCCTGTAAAGTCAAAAGGCAATTTGTATGCAATAGCTTTACAAACATTCATCTTTGTATAAACGGTCGCGCTATTTGTCCATCAAAAATACGTCTAATTATTGTCCACTGTAGGTCAATATTTTCATTTCAAATTTTTCATTTCCTACTTCTTGTATTCACCAGAAACTAATATAGATTAATCACTTATTTTTAATGTATTAACCAATTAATTTAACTTTTACCAATTAATGAGATTCATCACACATTATGTAAAAGTGGTTAATTACTATAGATTTTTGGTAAATCTCATTAATTGGTGAATCTAAATTAACTGGTTAATACATTAGAAATAAGTGGTTAATTTATATCAGTTTCTAGTAAATCCAAGAAAGAGTTCCCAATAATGAATAACGGGTTAATACATTAGGTAAAAGTGGTTAATCACTATAGGTTTCTGGTGAATCTCATTAATTGGTGAATCTAAATTATCTGGTTAATACATTAAAAATAAGTGGTTAATCTATATCAGCTTCTGGTGAATCTAAGAAATAGTTTCCAATAATGAATAACTAGTTAATACATTATGTAAAAGTGATTAATCACTCTAAGTTTCTAGTGAATCTCATTAATGGGTGAATCTAAATTAACTGGTTAATACATTAGAAATAAGTGGTTAATCTATATCAGTTTCTAGTGAATCCAAGAACCGAGAAATGAGAAGTAGGAAATTAACTGGTTAATACATTAGAAATAAGTGGTTAATTTATATTAGTTTCTGGTAAATCCAATCAGCGGGAAATGAGAAGCGAGGAATTAACTGGTTAATACATTAGAAATAAGTGGTTAATCTATATCAGTTTCTGGTAAATCCAAGAAGCGGGAAATGAAAAATTTGAAATGAAAATATTAACATACGAAAAAGTCAACAAACATACATACGGAAGCATACGGTGGACAAAAGTTAGAGTATTTAGTTGTGCCGGCATTTTCTTTATTCAAATTACTAGTCTAAAAAGCCAAATCTGAAATTCCCAAGCCAAGATTACTCATCATACAAGAATCTACAAATCTAAATTACATTACAAAAAGCCCGAGTATGCATCACTTTATAACATCTAAAGACTAATGACAACAACTAACAACACTAAGAGCAAGATTGATCCAAATGCATTGGATTATACTTTCAAGACATGAAGACAGAACCTTAGATCACTATACCTGTACCATACCTGTACCACTAATATATCATATCATTCCCTATTTAGTGGTGCAGCTGGTGCTTCAATCAATAAATTACATCAGTATCAGCGCCATTTGCAGCCACTGAATGAGCAACTTCCATTTCTCTGTCATTCTCAAGAAATGCTGCGCGCTGTATGATATAAAAGTTAAAAGAATGCAAAATGAGCATTACTTTTAGCTTATCAATAGTGTCTATGCCTGCATGTATGCATATATGAGAAAGAAAGAAAGAAGGTAGGGGTGGGGAGGAATAACCTGCAATGGATCCATGCTTGCAGTAGATTTAAAGAACTTATCGAGGAACGAACCCTCAACTGACAAAAGCAACACCAACTGAATGAGAAATAATGGGTGATACATTAAAAATCTTAATTGAGCAATTAATTGTTGAAAACTTACCAAGCTTGATATCAGAAGTTATGTTGCCAAGAGCATGAAGCAGACCTATTGTACCACAAGCATTACCCACAGTTTGCTTCATAAAATACACTCTACTGCTATGTTCCTACACCATAACAACACACAACATTCTTACTGAAGGCATGCAGTTCAATAATCAATGACTATTGTTTACCAAATAATGAAACATGCTTCCCGTAAAATACATTATTTTTTAACAGAATATGCAATTCCTGGAAGCAGGGAAAATGATGAAAATATTATACAAAAAGATAAGTCCAGTCACCTTTTTTTCATTTTCCTGTTGCAACCTCTTTTGTTCCGTCTAATGAGATTAAAAGTTTCACAAAATCAGTAGAAAATAAAAAGCGACAAATATATAGAAAAAAAAATTTGTTGTAGGAAAGAAAAACCTGAGTGGTTATGGGATAAAGAAAAAGCACGGCAAGAACAGGTTTTGGAACCATTTCCAGAAGTTCTTCGTCTAAGTCGTAAACATCACAGCACTCTGCCTCGTCCACTGGAAGCCCAAGTCCCCAAAGGAACTGTAAATCATCTATGCTGTTAAATTATGCATATGCATGCCGTTGATTCCAAAATCAGAAAACAAATAAAAATTGTAACTGCAACTGCAAAAACACTAAATGATTCTATATTAAAATTTGTTATTATTCTAATCGTAATCGCATTCAAATGGATAATTTAGCAGAACCTGGTTCATGACGTCAGGGTTAGCTTCAAGAGGAAGCCACCTTTTAGCAGAAGCGCTTTCGTCTAACGTAGCCATTGCTTTCGCTTCTTTCTACTTTTCTATACTATGCTTTTCTTCTCTCTTCTCAGGATTCTCGTTTTCCCTGGCGTCGTATACCATATAGTATTGCGTCAGGCCTTAGTGGGCCTATGAGTCCACACCAATCATGCGGTCTGCGGTCAGGCAGAAAAGCCTAGCCCATTTATATGATATAAATATAATATACATATTCTAATATACATAAAATATTTCTCATTAAAAATAAAGGTTCATAAAGTTCTTAGGATTGTGATTATACTTCAACTTCAATTTTATGGCAAAAAAATTTCTATAATTTATTTTTTTAGTACGAAAGCTCTATTATTTATATATCATCAAATACATATACATTACTTTTATCTTAAAGTTCACATCAAATCAAACAATAAGAAACCACCGTAAGGTTCTTTTTTTTTTCGGTAATTAACCACCGTAAGGTTTAGATTTAATTCTTATTGCCACTCTTTGATTGGTAAACACTTATTAATTATAGTACACTCTATTAGTTATGAATTTTTTTTAAAACAATAATATATAACGACAAAAATTATCCAACATTACTTGCACCCACAGACACGTAGTTATTGAGACATATCTATATATTAGACATATATTTGTATCAGACACATGAAGACATCCGTACGACACACATATTTTACATGTCAGAATGTATTTGATTAAAAAAATTATTATTTTTAATTTGGACACATCTTGGTTACGTTCGGACACATCTCAGATATGTTTAGATACGTCTTAGACACATTTGAACATGTCTAAGACACGACTTGGACATGATCTATTAATATTTTTTAAGATTGTTTCCATTATTAACATTCAATTAATAAGCCCGTAACCCACTCAAGTCCAATCACATAACTAATGTCTCAAGTCACTATTTTCTCACATCATTATTTTAAGTTTTATCTTTTTATATATCACTATTAGACTTTAAGGTTGCGTTTGATACACATGATAATATAAGATATGATAGTATAAGACAATAAAATAAGATTTGATAGTATAAACAATAGGATAAGATCTTATACTATTAAATATTTGGTACAAATAGTATAAACAACTTGATAGTATGTGTGACTATCTATTATGATCATACTACCCATCACATTCCTGCACAACTCAAGTCTCTCTCTTTAAGAAAGAAAACAGCAAGAAAAACAAAAACAAACAATATACAAAATCCAAGTTTCCTTGATCAAAATTACCATAGACAAAACCTGCAAAGAAAGCGTACAAATTTGCCAAAGGAACGGTTAAAATTAAATTAAACAAAAAAAAAAAGTATACCACAATAACAACATATAGCCAAATCTGTAAACAAAAAGCGAACTTGTAATCAGAAAACAAAACTCATTTACAATATTACTTGAATAAATCAAACGGGCAATGATAAATACAAGAAGCACAGCACAGAAAAGAGTTTATTTTCAGATTTCAAAAAGAAGAAGAAGAGATATTTGAGGATAATAAAAATTAATATATAAAATAACATTTCCAGAGTAAAACTGAACGTGATGATTTATTTATAACTTTATGATAAGTTTGGGAATCCACTAGGCATCTAACCAATTCAAGAAAAAAAAATTAAAATGAATGACTAACTTGTATCCCTGTAGAATGGTCACCTTCGGGTACTTGTCCATAAACCCCTCTATCACCTCCTTGCTTAGTGGAGCCCCACCAGACAGCACCGAATGCAGCGAACTCAAATTGTACTTTCCCTTAATCGCATCCACGTTGTTCAGCATCACCATTAGTATGGGCGGCACCAAAGGCAGATAAATGGCGCGAAACTTCTCGAGCGGTGGTTCAAGGAATTGGTTGCAGATTTGACTGACGCTGCGAGCGACAAGGGGGTGTGATGGTCTGGGTCGCGGTGGGCTGTGGTCGCGGGTTGCAGGGATGCGCACGGTGGTGGATGGAGGTGGCTGTTCGCAGAACGAAAAACGAAGGTGGGAGAGGGAGGGGGAGAGAATGAAACAGTCGTGGTGTTGGGTTTGCAGGGGGTTGGCAGAGGTGGCTTGCTGTGGTGGTGCTTGACCAGTTCAATTTTGATGGGAATGTGGTAATTGCGTTGTTGTTCTGGGATGGGGTTCTTGCTAGGCAATGATAGGCTTGGATTGAGGGGAAGAAGATGAAGGGTAAGGTAGGAAAAAATATCCTATCAAGTCTAATCAGGGGGGTGGGAGGAGGATAGAGTAATCATGTTAGAGTAGTATAAAAATGTTAGACCTGATTTTATTATACTATCAGGTTAAATCACCAAACACCTGATAAGACCTGATACTATCAGGTATTCCCTATACGATGCACCAAACATAGCCTTAAGTTTTATCTTTTCATATACTACTATTTTCATCTTCTCCTTCTACCTTTGCTCGTATCAAATCGTTCATTTCGTCGTCAGTGAAACTTGCTTCATACCAATATTCTTTCTAGCTAATTTTTTTTTATGTACATGTACTCATTCATGGTTAGTTCTATTATAAGAAGTTAGTTTGAGAAATTTTTTAGAATATATCAATAAAAATTATACTCCATATTTTTTAGGAGGGATTTATTAGGTAACAAATATTTGTACATATGATATTTATTAAAATATTATAAATCTTCAAGTTTATAAAAATGATATTAATGAATTATTAATTTTTTTTACTATATATATATGCCGTGTTCGTATCTTATAATTTTTAAATTTAATGAGTATCTATATCCATATCCATATCATGTATCATGTTTATATCTATGTCTGTACTTCATAACTTACACCATTCAAGTGTCGTGTCACGCGTCATACAAATGTTTAATACCGACATTTATACTATGAATAATGTTTCTCGTATAATTAAAATATACACACCGTATTTATACTGTAAATTTATATGAGAGAGATATCAAATTAGATTGTATATTACTGTAACTTTTTCACAGGATACAGAATAAATTTGTGAGAGAATTAGATGAAAGTTAAAATATTTTGGTTAGACGAATAATACTGCTGTTATACTATACACAATGACATACATCTGATACATTATTAATTTAAAAATTATTTTTGTTTTTCCTTTGACACAATAGAACACAATATGGAGATAATTATTTAAAATTTGAAAAAAAAAATACCTAAAAGTTAGCTTTATTTCTAAACTTTTAATTAATATTTAATAATAAAAAATAAGATAGATATGTTTTTGTCACGGACCTATATAATTTGATATATTTTTAAGTCTGTGTTTGCGCTAGGAGAAAAATAGTTATGCCTGCCATTCGGCTATTTTCGGTTGCTTTCGCTACTTTCTTCGTTTACTTTACGCACGTTTTCCTTGCGCCAATACATCAGGCTTTATTTTATTTCGTTTATTTTTCTCCCAACTCTTTATCTCTTACGTGCTCTATTTATCCACGTCAGCTTGTATCCCAAGTATCAAAGGCATTCCCTTATTACTTTTCATCGTAACCTCTGCCCCTTTTTGACCTGATTTTTTTTTTTCTTCTTTCTTTCTCTGATTACTCTTTGGAAAATGGTTTTTCAACCATTCAAATAAGTAATAAATATTTTTAAGTTAAATGATAATTTTAATTATTTATGTAATAATATTTTTTATTATATATAATAAGTTAAAATTAAAATTTATTATATAAATAATAAAAATTATTATTTATAATTTCATTAATTATCACATGATGATATTTTATATAAGATATAGTAATAAATATTTTCAACCATGTTAAGATATAGTCACATGATGATCATTACTTATCTTTTTTTTTATCTGATTACTCTTTGGAAAATGGTTTTTCAACCATTCAAATAAGTAATAAATATTTTTAAGTTAAATGATAATTTTAATTATTTATGTAGTAATATTTTTTATTATATAATGAGTTAAAATTAAAATTTATTATAAAAATAATAAAGATCATTACTTATTATCTCATTGATTATCACATGATGATATTTTATATAAGATATAATAAATTCAATTTTTAACTCACTATATATAATAAAAAAAATTATTACATAAATAATTAGAATTATCATTTATTTTAAAAAAAATTACCATTTATCTAAATTGTCTATTTTGAGTTATATAAATAACATGGCCTTTAATTTTTTTTGTTACTTTAGCTTTTTTGCCCCTTTCAACTCTAGCCAGACATTAGCTATTGACAATGGTAATTTTATTAAGATTTAATTTTAATATAATGTCAATGTAAAAGTTAATGGATGGTGTATCAAAATTAATTATATTTTATTATTTATTATTATTATTTGAGATTTGAGATGTATTAATATTATTAGTTAGTATTTTTCTCTAGATATTTCAAGTATTATGTTTAATGAATATGAGAAGTTTATAATATATATATATATATATATATATATATATATATATATATATTATTTGAGTAATTTAATTTTACATTTTCATTATTATTATTTTAAATAACTAGTGTGTTTTAAACATAATTGTACGGACCGAACTAATCGATAAACCTACCAATTGGGCTCCAAGTCGGTCCGATCAACCTATTGGACCAATTTTTTGATTGACCTGGTCTAACCCAGATTGGCTCGATGACCCACCTTGCTGAGTTGACCTGGTTGGGCAGTTTTTTTTTATTATGATTGAAACTTAACAAAAATATAATTTCTAAGATTTGAATATTATATTTAAAAATCTTTGTAATAAAGTTAGTGTTTTAAAAATCAAATCGAATTGACCGATTGAAAGTTGGACTATGAACTGACCATGTCTTCAGTTCAACTACAAATTTAATCGATTGAACTAATTGAACCATGAATCAGAGGTCGCACCGGTTCAATCTCTAATTCAATTTTTAAAACATCGCATAAAGTATTTTCTACCATTAAACCATATATGTTTCTATTGAATATTATTATCAATTTTTTAATTTATTGTACAACCAATATGTTATTATCATTATTTGTTTGGAAGTATGTTATTTATATAATATTTGCTGTTTATATTTTTTAATATAATATATTTTGTATCAATGAATTTTCATATAATATTTTTTTAGAAATATTCTTTTTTTGTCCGAATTTTTCAATTCTAGATAACTCCACTTTTTGAACGGATCAACTTATGATCCAGGGTTATACAACTATAATTCTAAATATAAATTTATCTAACACATAAATTATATAAATATGTATAAAAATATCAACCTAAAAATATAATAAAATAAATATAAAGAAACATGAAAAAGTATTTAATATAAATGAAATGAAAAATTTAAAGATACTCGTAAAATTTCCGGGGATTCTAGTAGCATGATAATTGGTCAACCATGGTGATAGGGGAAATATCTAACCTGTGAATTGTTTGAAGCTCAATAATTCTTACCAACTTATTGCCGTGGCAGTGCGCTTCTTCAACACGTTTTTTGACGGCAACAACTGCCGTCCTCTTTGAAATTTCTTATGTTTCGATTAAAGTATAACTAGGCATTTCTTCTTCTTTGTGCCTACCTAACAATTTATGTCTAACTGGACATTATTGTCAATTCAATTGCTTGCTCTATACTTTGAATTTTTTATTGATTTGGTCTTGCTTGCAATTCTTAGTAATATATATGTATATTTGTAAAGAAGCCATTTCCCAAACTTGAGAGGCAGCATTTCACTTCACTAGGAATCATGATTGCCTCAACCCTTCTTGTTCTTATCCTTCTTCTCTTACTTCGAGTTTTGTTAGTTTTTGGAAACGTTACTGTGGGTACTACACTCTCCACCAATGACAATGATGTATGGCTCTCGCCTTCCGCTGAATTTGCTTTCGGATTTCGCCAACTCAATGGCACGAGCCCCAGCCTCTTCATGGTTGCTGTCTGGTATAACAAAATACCCGACAAGACCATTGTTTGGAATGCAAAAGCAGACGATCCAGCACCAACAGGATCAAAGCTTCAGCTCACATCAGATGGGCTCACGCTCACAACTCCTAAAGGGGAATCCACAACCACATATATAGCAAAATCAAACACCACTGTTTCCTATGGAACTATGCTTGATAATGGAAACTTTGTTCTTGTAAACAATGATTCTACTACTTTTGGGTGGGAAAGTTTCAAGAATCCCACCGACACGTTGTTGCCCAACCAATCTCTGGGGCTAGATGGCATGCTCACTTCTCGATTCACAGATACCAATTACACAAGAGGAAGGTTTCAACTTTATTTTGGGGATGGTAATGTCTTGCTAAGCCCCCTTGCATGGCCTAGTCCATTACGTTACGACTTCTATTATAAAGTTGATGCTTCTAATTCTGCTTCAAGATTAGTGTTCGATGAATCAGGGGTCATCTATGTAGAGAAAACAAACGGGACTAGAATCCAACCTTTGAAAAACGTAGTCCTTGATCCTAAGGTGAATTACTACAGAGCAACACTTGATTTCTATGGAGTTTTCACGCAGTATGCTCATCCAAGAGACTCCAAGGCCCAGCAAGGCTGGACAATTATCAGGTATGTTCCTGATGACATTTGCTCTGTAGTAGTATCTATTAAATATGGTAGTGGAACCTGTGGGTATAATAGTTACTGCTCCATGGAAAATGAGAGGCCTACTTGCACATGCCCATATGGGTATTCGCTTGTGGACCCAAGTAATCAATTTGGGGGATGCCAACCCAATTTCACCTTCGTCTGTGGAGCAGATATACAAGGACGGCCAGAAGAGCTGTATGAATTGACTACATTAAGGAATATAAATTTTCCTTATGGAGACTATGAACAGATACAACCTTACTCTGAACAGCAATGCCAACAATCTTGCTTGCTCGATTGCATGTGTGTTGTTTCCATTTTAAACGGAGATACTTGTTGGAAGAAAAGATTACCCCTTGTTAATGGAAGAGTAGAGAATGGCCCATATTTTGTCTACATGAAAACAAGAGTTAGTCCTCTGACTCTGAGTAACCTTGATCCTGGTGCAAAGAAGCCGACTGGTCCTGATTCAAAGAAGCCAATTCTTCTAGGATCACTCATTGGCTCTCTTGTCATTAACAGTATACTCCTGGCTATGGTTTTCGTGATTCTTCTCTTGAAGCCAAAAAAGATTGTCCATGCTGCAAGTCTTTTGGAAACAAATTTATATTCGTTTACTTATGAAGCATTGAAACAAGCCACACGGGGTTTTAGTGAAGAACTAGGCAGGGGTTCCTTTGGCATTGTTTATAAAGGCACACTAGAATCAGGGTCTTATAATTTGGTTGCTATCAAGAAATTGGACAGATTGGAACAAGAACGAGAGAAGGAATTTAAGACTGAGTTGAGTACCATTGGTAAAACCAGCCACAAAAACCTGGTAAGGTTGATTGGATTTTGTGACGAGGGAATCCATAGACTACTGGTCTATGAGTTCATGAGCAATGGCTCTCTAGCAGACATCCTATTTGGACAACCCAAACCCATTTGGAATCTGAGGGTTAGATTTGCTTTGGGGATTGCAAGAGGTTTAGTGTACTTACACGAAGAGTGTGACACTCCCATCATTCATTGCGATATAAAACCTCAAAATATACTCATAGATGAGCATTTCACTGCAAAGATATCTGACTTTGGGTTGGCCAAGTTGTTGTTGTCTGACCAAAGTAGAACCAATACCATGATCCGAGGAACTCGAGGATATGTGGCTCCTGAATGGTTCAAGAATGTTCCTGTGACTGTTAAAGTGGATGTTTACAGCTTTGGCGTCATGTTGTTGGAAATTATTTCTGGCAGAAGAAGTGTGCTGCTAATGGAGTCGGGGGAGGAAGAGAAAGCGATATTGACAGATTGGGTTTATGATTGCTATAAAGAAGGGAGAATAGATGCTTTGGTGGAGAACGACAAGGAGGCGATGGATGACAGTGGCAGGTTACACAAGTGGGTAAAGATAGCAATGTGGTGCATTCAAGAGCATCATGAAATGAGGCCAACAATGGGGATGGCCATGCAAATGCTAGAAGGCTCTGTTGAAGTCCCTAATCCACCATCGCCTTTTTCCTTCAAATCGATGGCTTTACTGCCATCCAGCTCAACATAATGGGAGAAAAGGCGGCCCTTGCATTGGTTCCATATACAAATTCCAAGTGAGCATCCTACAGTTTGCGAAGGCTAAGAGTGTTCCCATAGTTAGAGTATAGTTAAAATTTGATCAGCATTAGTTGAAGTTTAATCAAGTTGGTTTACTGACTCAACAGTTAGATACTAATTAATTACTTTGTCTTGTTCTATATAAATATAAGCCATGTTATTGGTTTGCTATACCTACCTTTCATCATTTAGCAAATTTCATATTTCCATTTTTCATATTCTCTGAACTCTCTTTCTCTGTCTCTTGCCATATTTCTCAAAATAAACTACAGTTCTATTCTATGCCATTGCAGAAGAATCAGTTATCTTGGCTGCTATATGTTTCTACGGACTACCTTGATATCCCCATGGACCACGCAGAAGCAGTAATCTTCGCCAACTGCTATCCAGAATTGAGTATAATATTTTTCTATATCGCTTCACATGATGAATTGCCTTTGAAATTTCATTCGCATTTTTAATTGTGGAAATTACTCGCACTGCATTAATCTGAAATGGAAGAGGCTCTGCTTCCTAGATCACTTTGTGAAAATAAAATCAGAACATAAGCACTGGCGACTGTAGTAAAAAGATAAGCGTTTCTTCAACATGACCCCAACAAGCATAATTGACAGCCTTAATATCCATCACCGGATTTTTTTGATACGGCAATGACATTGACGTTGAGGGAGTCTGGATTTTTCTGGATCATGCTCTGTATGACATTAGCTGCATCCTGTTGTAATTTAGACACATATTAGTAATTTAAAAACTAAAAATAATAGAGTATCTTATATTATAATGAAGGCAAATATGTAGTATGAAGGGCAGCTAACCCAGCAAATTAGCAAACATACCCAGCGTTGAAAATGCCATGGTCAAGACTCAGCACAACCCCACCAAATTTGACAGGAAGAATGCACTGGCACACAGCAAAAGGCATACACAAACAGGTGCACAATACATGCAAAGATGGGGCTACCTTAGGAAGTTGGCACCCAGTGGCAGAAAGGGGTGGGGGTGAGGAGCAGAGGGAATGGTGCTCTTTTAGAAGATTTAGGCACATCACCAGCCTGATTTTTTGAGCAAATTTAAAGCATCTCAGTCCAGGCAAATTGCTTGAGCCACTTTACTACAGAAAACTGGCCATTGTTTCTTAATGCAACATTTAAATTCCAAATCCCTCTCCCTGGACAATAATACCATATGCCAACAACTATTATGGTAATTTTTTCCCTACATACATTTGCAAACCAAATGGATCCTTTCCTGAATTTTTTTAAGGAACAAAACAGTTATAGCTTTAACATGCAGAGATATTACCCTCAACAAAGTACTTGGCGAGGATGGACATGAGATATTGGCCCTGACTTTCTTCCATCAAGCTCATAAAGTTCACCTGCATATGACATATGCACAGAAATTAAGGCCAAATGCAAAAGGGAGGAGGAAAAGAAATCAAAATTATTCTGATATATACAGAATCAATTATATAAAGAAATTACCATCCACACAAGCAAAGCAGATGAAATGAGCGTCTGCATTATCTGATGCCTGTATTACAAATATTTTAAAGTTTAACAAAAAATAAAATAAAATAAATGGTAAGATGAGAGACTGAATTGGACACATCTTAGCACTATATTAAGAGAATCATTTTGAATTTTTTAAATTGCAGCTTCTTCTAATTTAGAAAGAAAGTTCGTCTTCCTCTTCCCTTTTTGGCCCACAAATGTAAATCCTCATGAACATTGCATGTAAGTCATAAAACTTCAGGGTAGGTAAATTCAAGTAGGAAGCAGGGTTTGACTCCAAAAGGTTAATAACTTTATATATACTCAGTTACTCACAATTTTTATCTCTTGTAAAGTCAAAAGGCAATTTGTATGCAATAGCTTTACAAACATTCATCTTTGTACAAAGGACAGACTCGGTTACATAATAACATAAACTTGACCAGAGGAAACTGCAGTTTTGCAATGCCGGCATTTTCTTTATTCAAATTACTAGTCTAAAAAGCCAAATCTGAAACTCCCAAGCCAAGATTACTCATCATACAAGAACCTACAAATCTAAATTACATTACATAAAGCCCGAGTATGCATCACTTTATAACATCTAAAGACTAATGACAACAACTAACAACACTAAGAGCAAGATTGATCCAAATGCATTGGATTATACTTTCAAGATATGAAGACAGAACCTTAGATCACTATACCTGTACCATACCTGTACCACTAATATATCATATCATTCCCTATTTAGTGGTGCAGCTGGTGCTTCAATCAATAAATTACCTCAGTATCACTGGCATTTGCTGCCACTTAATGGGCAACTTCCATTTCTCCGTCATTCTCAAGAAATGCTGCACGCTGTATGATATAAAAGTTAGAAAAATGCAAAATGAGCATTACTTTTAGCTTATCAATAGTGTCTATGCCTGCATGTATGGATATCTGAGAAAGAAAGAGAGAAGGTGGGGGTAGGGAGGAATAACCTGCAATGGATCCATGCTTGCAGTAGATTTAAAGAACTTATTGAAGAACGAACCCTCAACTGACAAAAGCAACACCAACTGAATGAGAATTGAGAAATAATGGTTGATACTTTAAAAATCTTAATTGAGCAATTAATTGTTGAAAACTTACCAAGCTTGACCTCAGAAGTTATGTTGCCAAGAGCATGAAGCAGACCTATTGTACCACAAGCATTACCCACAGTTTGCTTCATAAAATACACTCTACTGCTATGTTCCTACACCGTAACAACACACAACATTCTTACTGAAGGCATGCAGTTCAATAATCAATGACTATTGTTTACTAAATAATGAAACATGCTTTCCGTAAAATACATTATTGTTGAGCAGAATATGCAACTCCTGGAAGCAGGGAAAATGATGAAAATATTATACAAAAAGATAAGCACTCTGCCTCGTCCTCTGGAAGCCCAAGCCCCCAAAGGAACTGCAAATCATCTATGCAGTTAAATTATGCTTATGCATACCGTTGATTCCAAAAACAGAAAACAAATAAAAATTGTAACTGCAACTGCAAAAAAACTAAATGATTCTATATTAAAATTATGAGTCTGGATAATTTAATTTCTGGATCATTCTTGACTTTAGCAGGATCTTGTTAGATCAAGTTAAATATTTTGTTGATAAAAGATAATATTTCACACGCCAATGGTATAATCATAATTAATATTCTTCAACTTAGCAACTTACAGCCAATTCTGACTCAAAACCATATAATAGCAGCGAGATCATTGCATTTGGAGTTATGCAGGTTCCTTTCGTTTAATGATTTGCACTACGGGCCTCCTCCAAGAGCAGGGTTAAATCCTGGAATTACGTCAGGCCTGGAATGGAGATGAGCTCAACCAAACTATAGAAGCATGTGGTCATTGTTTTTTCGGGGGGCTAAAAAACCATATATGATTTTAATTTAAACAGTGAATGGCCTGTTGAAACTGAAAAAGGATTCATATTGACTGTATGGAAAGATAGGCCCAATTGTGGAGTAGGCTTTGTCGTTTTCATAAACCGGGCCATGCCATGTGGGGAAGGAAACTGGTCGCGGATATGTAATGTACCAATCAGTGCCAAATTATCTTATTATAAAAAACTTATGTTTCCAAAATTATTTATCTATGTATTATTTTATGTCAAATGTTTCTTGTGTACCTCGTAAATAAAAATAAAAATGTTTCTTAAGCATGTGTATTAATTTGAGTGGAAAGAGCTTGAACATTTTAAATATGTAATTTTGAATTTAATCTTAAAATATGTGTGTATAAAAATTATATCATTGAAAGAATTTATTACTTAAGTACTTAATTGTATTTTGTAAAATTAATCTCTCACATGTTAAGTGAAGAGTGAAAAATAAAAATTATTTCTTAATTGAGCAATTAATTGTTGAAAACTTACCAAGCTTGATATCAGAAGTTATGTTGCCAAGAGCATGAAGCAGACCTATTGTACCACAAGCATTACCCACAGTTTGCTTCATAAAATACACTCTACTGCTATGTTCCTACACCATAACAACACACAACATTCTTACTGAAGGCATGCAGTTCAATAATCAATGACTATTGTTTACCAAATAATGAAACATGCTTCCCGTAAAATACATTATTTTTTAACAGAATATGCAATTCCTGGAAGCAGGGAAAATGATGAAAATATTATACAAAAAGATAAGTCCAGTCACCTTTTTTTCATTTTCCTGTTGCAACCTCTCTTGTTCCGTCTAATGAGATTAAAAGTTTCACAAAATCAGTAGAAAATAAAAAGCGACAAATATATAGAAAAAAAAAGTTGTTGTAGGAAAGAAAAACCTGAGTGGTTATGGGATAAAGAAAAAGCACGGCAAGAACAGGTTTTGGAACCATTTCCAGAAGTTTTTCGTCTAAGCCGTAAACATCACAGCACTCTGCCTCGTCCACTGGAAGCCCAAGCCCCCAAAGGAACTGCAAATCATCTATGCAGTTAAATTATGCATATGCATGCCGTTGATTCCAAAAACAGAAAACAAATAAAAATTGTAACTGCAACTGCAAAAACACTAAATGATTCTATATTAAAATTTGTTATTATTCTAATGGTAATCGCATTCAAATGGAGAATTTAGCAGAACCTGGTTCATGACGTCAGGGTTAGCTTCAAGAGGAAGCCACCTTTTAGCAGAAGCGCTTTCGTCTAACGTAGCCATTGCTTTCGCTTCTTTCTACTTTTCTATACTATGCTTTTCTTCTCTCTTCTCAGGATTCTCGTTTTCCCTGGCGTCGTATACCATATAGTATTGCGTCGGGCTTTAGTGGGCCTATGAGTCCACACCAATCATGCGGTCTCCGGTCAGGCAGACAAGCCTAGCCCATTTCTATGCATATCTATGCTATCTTCCCCCAACCCCCCCCCCCCCTTCTTTTTTTCAATACCTGGGTCTATTTTTTTTTACAATTATATTTATTAGAGAGAAGAAAATGGCAATTAAATTTTCAGATAATAATCCAAATTCTTCAGATTTTGTGTACAGGAAAAAATATTATTGTTTTTGTGATAACCTTTTTATATTGATTTCTCTTGTTTATTTTATAATGATGTAGAAACTATTTATAAATATTTAAAAAACACCAAATTTTATACAAACCCACTTAACATAAAATAAAAGGATATGCGATAATTAAATTTAAGGACTTACAAAAATATTTATTGTAAATGACTTGGTTAGATATTTAGTTTAGAATTTTCATTATTTGAAAAACAACTATTTAGTATCCACATTTTAGATGGGTTCCCCCCCCCCCCAAACCCTTCCTTTCCCCGTCGCCAAAAAATAAAAAAATCTAGCCAGCGAGTCATTGCTACTTTAATAGTAAAGGCAACATTATATACTTCTTGTAATGCAATGGAATCGACTCCTGATTGAGCACGCAGAAACAGATCGGGTAATCAAGACATTATAGAAAAAGGGTAGAAGATAAACAAATAAGCAATAAAGGCAACAAGGGGAACATGAAATTATGAAAAGCTTAAGCACACGAGGATTTCGTTCCGTGGATGATTATTAATCTAACAACATATCCACTAAATGTTCAAAAGAATTTAATTCACTAGACATTTGATTCAAAACATCACAATAACATGATCCTACCCAGACAAGAGTAGAGATCCTACCCAGCATCCTAGACATAAATAGAGATAACTAGGGATGGTACTGCTCCTTTCATTCACCTTTGTACCTTGGCTTTGTTGTAGATTTGATTAGGAGACAACGTAGAAAATGACGATCAAACAATAGCCTGAGGCGTATGAAAAGATACTGTCCTCAAGGATTTTATCGCACGAGTGTGCGAATCCCCCAGGATTCTATAGGCTCGTCTCGGCGGAGACCGAGGTAGCAGAACAGCAGAGAAATTTGTAGTTAACCCAGGAATAGAACGTTATTTTTTAGAAGAGGTAGAAGAAACGGATATCAGTATGAAAAACACCGTCAGAAAAAAGTATTTAAAGAAGGTAAGAAAGAGTCGTTTAGAAAAATAGAAAACAACGTTAGAAAATATGACTGTTGGAATAATAACGTTAGAAAACGGATTTGGTTGTTGAAAACTAATTGGAACGTTAAGAACTAATTGTAACGTTAAAACAGATTTGCTTGTTGAAACAAATTAAAACGTTGAAACAAATCTGCCCATTTACCAAGTCAGTTTTGACTTCTTCAAAAACATCATTTTTCAGGTAAGCTCAAAAAATTAATTAAATATTTCACAAAAAGATTCGGGCTTCATGATATCACGCGCAGGGGGGGCAAATCGAAGATTTGCACTAGTCATGAGCCTCCAGCCCATTTTTGTGCACGCAAGCCCACCACCTCATTTGTTTCTTACAAAGCCCAAAACACATGTTGATTTATAAACTCTTTAGAACTTTGAAGGCTAAGCAATGTGGACATAGACTTTTGAAATATCAAAGCTAAAACAACAACAATCCCCCACATATTTCAAAAGTTTAAAGAAAATTTAAGAAAGTTTTAAAACAAGATTTTTCCTGGGTTAACACCATGGGTGTAAATGCATCGAATCTGGTGTCTTTTGAACTATGAACCAGACCTAGACGGATGAGACATAACATACAGTGAGTTGGTGAAGTAAACTTCTATGAACCAAAAACAATTTGTGTATATTAGAGGTCTACTACCACACTACACCCCACAATTCTCGTTTTGTCGTGTGTTTCGCTAATAGGCCATGCGCGCGCCTGGTAATTCATGAGTGCTCTAGAGATATGCCATAATCTCATACAAGCGGCCCCACTTGACACTCATATAGGTGATTTCATCAAGTGTATGCTGCAAATCATACACTACCCATAAGGGATATGAAAATCATTAAAAGCTTTTAAGCTTATCCTCTCAATAATGCAGTCTAACACATCTCACACCATAGGAAGGGACAAAGTTATTAGTGCTAGCAGAACTAACAAGTGACTTGTTTTTACCCATATGAACCTTCTTCATGGGATCTCCAATCACAAAGGTTGGGTTACCATCACTGTTAATTTCAAATTGGCTTAAGTCTCATTCCCCTCGATGTTTCATATATTGGTTTCCTCCCAAGAGGCTTTGTCAGAGGATCGGCCAAGTTCACTTCTGACTTCACATAATCAATTGATATTGTTCCATCTTTTAGCAGCTGCTTTATCACATTATGCCTCAATTGTATATGTCTATTTTTACCATTGAAGGTCTTATTCTTTGCAATGGCTATTGCCGCTTGATAATCACAATGCATTGACACTGACGATGTTGGTTTTATTCCTAAAGGAATATTTGCCAAGAAGTTTTTTAACCACTCAGCCTCACTACCAGCCAACTCCAGAGCTACAAACTCTGACTCTATAGTGGATCTTGCAATTATAGTTTGTTTGGCTGATCTCCAAGTAACCGCTCTACCACCAAGTGTGAATACATAACCACTAGTGGATTTTGTCTCATCTGAATCTGAGATCCAGTTAGCATCACTATATCCTTCTAATACAGCGAAAAATCCACTATACACTATACCATAGTTCATGGTACCTCTCAAATATCTCATGAGTCTAACAAGTGCAGCCCAGTGATCCTGATTTGGACTTTGAGTATATCGACTCAATCTCCCACAGCATATGCTATGTCTGGTCTCGAAAAATTCATTAAATGTAATAAACTTCCAATAATTTGGGCATACTCAGATTGAGCAACAGAATCACCTCTATTCTTTTTTAATTGAGAGTTAGAATCATAAGGGGTACTCACTGGTTTCGAGTCATAATGACCAAACTTTCTAAGAAGTTTCTCTACATAATGTTCTTGGGATAGTGTTATACTATCACCCTTCCTTATGATCTTGACTCCTAGTATTACACTTGTTTCACCCATGTCTTTCATATCAAACTTAGATGTAAGAAAAGATTTTGTTCTTATCACAATATCATTACAAGTACCAAAAATAAGCATGTCATCCACATATAAACATATGATTACACATTCACCATTCATCAATCAAAATTTGATTAAATTTTTCATGCTATTGTTTTGGTGCTTGTTTCAAACCATATAAGGATTTGAGAAGTTTACAAACTTTATTTTCTTGACCACGAATTACACATCCTTCAGGTTGTGTCATATAAATTTCTTCTTCTAAATCACCATTTAAGAAAGCAGTTTTAACATCCATTTGGTGAATAACAAGTTTGTAAATTGAAACCAAGGCTATCAAAATCTGAATTGAAGAAATTCTGGTCACAGGAGCAAAGGTATCAAAATAATCAATATTTTGTTTTTGAGTAAAACCTTTTGCTATTAATCTAGCTTTGTATTTTTCAATCGAACCATCAGGATTATATTTTCTTTTAAAAATCCATTTGCAACCAATAGGTTTTGCTCCAGGAGGTAAGTCAACTAAAGTCCAAGTGTTGCATTTTGAAATAGAATCAATTTCGATTTTAATAGCTTCTTTCCAAAATAGAGCATCAGAAGATAAAATAGCTTCAGAAAACAACAAAGGATCATTTTCAACAAGATAAATATAAAAATCATTTCCAAAAGATGATACTTTTTTTTGTCTTTTACTCATTCTCAAATCCTCATATGAGTTTTCACAATAATTTCCTGAAGAAATATTTTCTAAAGAAATATTTTTCAAAGATTGTTTATTTCCAGATTTCAAAGGAAATATATGTTCTAAAAATTCAGCATTTTTAGTTTTCATTATTGTATTATGATCAAGCACTTCGCCAAGAAAACAAGGAACCTATAAGCAAAGACTACGTTCAAAGATAACCAATAAACATACAATCAGAAGTTTTGGTTCCTATTTTTCTTTTCTTAGGATCAGGAAGCATAACCTTAGCTAGACACCCCCACACTTTTAAATATTTTAAATTAGGCATATAACCTTTCCATAATTCATAGGGTGTTTTACCAGTTTTCTTATGAGGTATCCTATTTTGCAAAAAATATGCAGTTAATAAGGCTTCTCCCCAAAGGTTATCGGGTGCTGAGGAACTAACTAGCATTGCATTCATCATTTCTTTTAATGTTCTATTTTTTCTTTCAGCTACACCATTAGATTCAGGTGAATAAGCGGGAGTTACTTTATGTATTATTCCTTCTTTTTCACAAAATTTATTAAATAAGATATATTCACCACCCCTATCGGATCTAACCCTTTTAATTTTTCTTTTAATTGATTTTCTACTTACATTTATAGGAAACAAACATTTCAAAAGTTTCATCTTTATTTCTAATTAAATAAACCTTAGTGTATCTAGAAAAATCATCTATAAAGGTCACATAATATTTTTTACCACCTCTAGTCATTGTATTTTTTAAATCTCCTAGATCGGTATGAATTAAACTAAGTAATTCAGATTCACGTTGTTGTACAGAAAGACAAGATTTTTTAGTTAACTTAGATTCAATACAAATATCATATTTATTTAAGCATATATCACTATTCACAGAAATTAAATTAAGACATCGCATTTTCTTAATATAAGAAATATTAACATGTCCTAATCTAGCATGCCACATATCAACGGAATCAATCAAGTAAGCAGAAGAAGATGCAATTTTATTAATAATTTCAGAAATACTGAGTACAAAAAGTCCTTGATCACTATAGCCCTTTCCCACAAAGACATTATTTTTTGTCATTACTATCTTGTCAGATTCGAATGACACTTTAATCCCAGCTTTTCCCAACAGTGATACAGAAATCAAATTGGCCCTAATATTAGGCACATGGAGTACATCATTCAAAGCCAAGGTCTTCCCAGATGTGAGCTTTAGAAGAACTTTCCCTTTTCCCGAAACTGCAGCAGTTCGAGAATCTCCAAGATACACAAGTTCTTCATCATCCCCTACAGAAGTGTAGGAGGTAAAAGCATCTTTGTTCGCACAAATATGCCTGGTAGCACCAGAGTCTACCACCCATTTGTTCACACTGGTCACAATGTTAACTTGAGAAACGACCGCAGCCACAATATCATCTCCTTCCACCAAATTTGCCTTTGGCTTGGGAGGATTATCGTTTCTCACTCTATGCCTGCATTGAGGAGCATGATGACCTGGCTTTCCACAAACATAGCAAGCACCTTTCCTTTTGAAAGTGGGATTAGTAACTCTAGGAAAGTGATCAGAAGACCTTTTGTTATTGTCATACCTTTTTTTCGGTGATTTATTTTGAACCAGATTTGCTCGAGAAGCCAAAGCCTTCGCCCTTGCAGCCTGATACTCTCTTCGGTTGGTGTCTTCAATGATAATGTGCGTGATCAGATCCGAGGGTGACAGTTGCTTGTGCTTGTGCTTCAGCTGTTGCTTGTAGTCCTTCCACGATGGAGGCAACTTCTCGATGAGGAGTCCAGCAATAAATTCGTCCGGGAGGGTGATGTTTTCGGCCTTTAGATCCTCCAACAGCTTATGGTATTCATTGATCTGAACTTTGATATCTTTGTCCTCGGTCATCTCCCAGCAGTAGTAGTTGTCAATTACAAATTTCTGCTTCCCGACATCTTCAGCGGTGTACTTTATGGTCATGGAGTCCCATATCTCCTTCGCATCCTTGTAAGAACAGTACACATCGAACAGATCGTTAGAAAGTGTGTTAATAACTGTGTGACGGCATACCTTGTTTGCATGTGTCCAATCCTGAATCAATTTTGGATTGGCTATTGATGGTGGTCTGGGTTTCGTAAGAGCGGAAGTGACTCTGTGCATGTCGAGAATGGTGTGAACACGTTCCTGCCACCTTTTGAAGTTTTGGCCACCAAAAAGTTCTATTTTCGAGATATCTGTAAATGGCTTTGCGTAGGTGACTGGAGCAGGAGGCGGCGAAAGAACAGCCTCACCGTTGTTGGGAGCGGGAGCGGAAGCGGTAGCCTGGTTATCAGTATTGTTGTCAGCCATAGTAAAATCCTTGAGATTGTTGTAGATTTGATTAGGAGACAACGTAGAAAATGACGATCAAACAATAGCCTGAGACGTGTGAGAAGACACTGTCCTCAAGGATTTTATCGCACGGGTGTGCGAATCCCTCAGGATTCAACAGGCTCGTCCCGGCGGAGACCGAGGTAGCAGAACAGCAGAGAAATTTGTAGTTAACCCAGGAAGAGAACATTATTTTTCAGAAGAGGTAGAAGAAACGGATATCAGTATGAAAAACACCATCAGAAAAAAATATTTAAAGAAGGTAAGAAAGAGCCGTTTAGAAAAATAGAAAACAACGTTAGAAAATATGACTGTTAGAATAATAACGTTAGAAAACGGATTTGGTTGTTGAAAACTAATTGGAATGTTAGGAACTAATTATAATGTTAAAACGGATTTGCTTGTTGAAACAAATTAAAACGTTGAAACAAATCTGCCCATTTACCAAGTCAGTTTTGACTTCTTCAAAAACATCATTTTCTAGGTAAGCTCAAAAAATTAATTAAATATTTCACAAAAAGATTCGGGCCTCATGATATCACGCGCAGGGGGGGCAAATCGAAGATTTGCACTAGTCATGAGCCTCCAGTCCATTTTTGTGCGCGCGAGCCCACCACCTCATTTGTTTCTTACAAAGCCCAAAACACATGTTGATTTATAAACTCTTTAGAACTTTGAAGGCTAAGCAATGTGGGACATAGACTTTTGAAATATCAAAGCTAAAACAACAACAGGCTTTCGCTTCTCAACAAAGGCAGCCAACCCTTCCAGTCTATCTTTGGTATTCAAAGTCCACTCATAGCATTCTTCTTCCAAATCCGCAGCTGATGTTGGATCATTTATCAACAGTCCCTCCTCAATAGACACAGTGGTGGATCTGCATACAAAAACACGTTTCGTAGAATGAAACAGAAGTAAAGTAACCCCAGTTGACAACAATAAATAATCACGAAAGATAAACTTGTTTGGTGTCTTTGCTTAACAGTAGAGCCTTTAGGTTTTGTATTATGGTTGCCGTTATATATGTCACCACAGAACAGAATAATCAAATCAATATTCTGTTTGCCGTGTACAGTATGTGAAGTTCGATTCAGTTAAAAATTCAGTGTTTGCAAGAGAATCATGACAGACACTTACACTACATCCAAAAGAGAAAAAAAAATGGTGGACAGGTGTACCAAAATCGGAGCCTTGGAGTTTTTCACGCTTGACGAATTCAGAAGGCAAAGGCTCCAAAATGAGAGTCCTAAGGGTCTGATACTGATGCGGCCATGGATCAATGAAGAGCTGAGCATGTGACGTTGTTATGAAGTTCAACCGTGTCCATGCCTCATTGTGATTGCAAATGGAATTTCTCATGCAATCTCCACCAAGTGACCTGCTCAATGCCCTCAGACTCAAAGCATACATCTTGTTTCATGTTTTTTTTAGGATTTTTTGTTTCGATTTCTAAATTTATGGACTGAACATTACAGCATAAGATCGGCGGATTTTATGGTGGAACATAGGGTTGGAAATTGGTCAAATTGCTTCTGAGGCATGTGGCTTGACTTGCTTGAGGCTTGACCTGACTTATTCTGTTTATTAAATAAGTTAGGTTAAGATTTTTTTTAAAAAGTTTTTAATTAAAAAAGTCAAGTCTCAAGTTATTTAATAGGTTTTCTAAGCCTGGTAAGTAGACACGACCTATTTAATTATATATAATATAATATATATTATTATAATAATTATAAATTATAACTATAATTATTAAAATGATTATAAATTATAACTATAATTATTAATTTATTATAATATATTAATATATTTTTTTATTAAATTTTAATATAAGTTAGTGACTAAAACTTAAGTTAATAAGTTAGAATAGAAATAACATATTTATTAATATATTTAATGTAATATATTTATTAGAATAAAAATAATAAGTTATCCTATTTTTATATATGCTTACTATTTTTTTGCTCTGATCTTTGGTCGATATGGGACTTGAAAGACTAGAGTAAGAAAATGAGTAACTTGATATATCTTCAAGTCCCACATCGACCAAATACTAAAGTAAGAAAGTGGTTAGCATCTATAAAATTAGAAAGTGAATGTTAAATTATAACAAAGGCCTATTGGTTTTGAATAGGTCCGTTGGCTTATTTCAAGGCTTAGGTCTGTTAGCCTATGTAAAGGCATATGACTTATTTAAAAGTAGGTCTGTTAGTTTATGTAAGGCATGTTGACCTATTTAAAGATAGGTCTATTAACCTATGTAAATGCATATTGACCTATTTAAAGGTTGGTCTGTTAGCTTATTTAAATGCTTCATTACAAAGTAGGGTTTTAAATAGGCTTTCAGGTCAGGTTAGGTTTTTAAAAAGACTAGGCCAGACCTTAAAAATCGGCCTATTACAAGCTCATAAGCCAGACTCAGACCTTATAATTGGGATACAGGCCAGACCTATTTAATGTAAAGTCTGGTCTGACCTGACCTATTTCTACTCTTAGTGGAACACCTAGTGAATAGTCCACTTATAGACCACTAAAATAAATTGATGTAACAGCTTTTAGTTATTTAGAAAATACTCCATTAATTTATTTACTATTAGATCTTATGTGTATTTATTTTTACAATTTAATCCCTAATCACTGGTACTCTTCCAGATGAGGCACCCTTCACTTTTCCCATCAAAGACTAACTCATCTGAAAGTCTTGTTTCAATGAACCTTCACCACTGTCATCTTCCTTGAAGTTTTACAAGAGAATATCTAAAGCTAGAGTTTTTCTTTTACCTGTGTTTGAAAGTTTTTTCATTAAAAAAATAGAATGGAATAGATAAAAATGAATTGAAAAGAAAAGAAATGGAATAAAATATAGTTATCATTCTCTTTGTTTGAAAGTTTCATTAACGGAATGAAATAGAACTTCATTACCTATGTGTTCCCCCATTTCACCTCAATTTTGAGGGAACAAAAGTTGAGCATTTGAGGGGAAGATGGAGGAAATAGTTCTCTATGTATTCCGTTCTCTTCACATGTATTTTAAAACTTCCAAACAAAAGAAGTTATTTTCCTTCCCTTCATTCTCTTTCCGTTCCTCTATTACCTATCATCCAAACATAATATTAATTCCACTATACCTAAGCAATAAAAAAAGCATAAAAAAATAAAAGAAGACAAATGAATATATATATATATATATATATATATATATATATATATATATATATATATATATAGAAATTAGAATTCATATTCCACATGAACATTGCATAATGCAATGAATTTTCACACAACCAATCACCTCATTTTTAGAATCATAAATCAATATCAATATCAATATACGATACAACTATAGGGTTGTAACTTTAACTATTTAGTCACCTATTCATGGCCACGTGTCGACTCTAGAACAAATTTCTTCTATCCATCTGGTGACTTAACTGAGGCTTTGAATGGATGTCTGAAGCATGTCATTGATTGAAGAAAAAACTAACTGATTAAAGCTGAGATTGAGTGTTGTAAAAGCAAAATCATTTTGCGTGGTTGATAAGCATCCTCCCATTTTACATTTTCATTTGTGTTTTCCTTTCGTTTGTTTCTAGAACAAATTTCTCTGTTCATGCTCTTTCTCTTTCTTCAACCCCAACCTGACGACCCCTTTTTTTTTTAAAAAATGCTTGAAATCTGATCGTGCTTCAATTGGCGCTGGATTGCGTGATTTATAAGACTCCTCACATTTTCTATTCTCATTTGTCGCTTCCCTTCCGTCTATTACAGAAGCCTTAGCCCTGTTAACGTTTTTTCCCTTCTCTGAAACCAGCGTGCCTGATCTTTTTCTTTCTTTTTTCTGTTTAGGTGCTTGAAGTCCAGTTGGGATTCAATTGAGACTGAAAAGGGCTCCTCCTTATTTCACATCAGATTAGGTAGATTGAAGGTTAGCAGTGTGTACTTTTCACTGATTATGATTACTTATTTGTTTAATCGGTACCCACATATGTTATTTTATAATGTTTGTATATTATGTTATGTTATTTTATCTAATCGGATTCCATTTTTTTTCTTAGGTGCATGTTAAGGCTTCATATTTGACCACTGATTTCCTAACAAAATTTGCTTATAACTCATGTTTCGTATTCTTATGTAGAAGCTGTCTGACAGTTTCCCCACCAACTGTGATGACTAATTCTTGATACCATGCTTCTATATCAGTTGTTAACCAGTTGGTGGTGGTTGATTTCCTTCCACAACTTCATTTAAATTTCAAAAAATTTGTTGCTATATATACAGGCTACTATGACCTCTTGGTTGTGCCATCTGCTTGCTATCATATCTTCAGTAAAAGTGTTTGGTTGTTATTTTGAGTTTTAGTTCCTTTGTTGATATGGCTCCCCAGTTTAATCCATTGTGCAAGATCCAGGCTGAGCATGAGGCATGAAGGGTGAAGGTCAGGGTGGTTCAGTTATGGACTGTTCCTAGCTTTAGCAATCCTGCACCAAGTTCCATTGAGATGATTTTGGTTAATGAATTTGTAAGTATCCTTTGAAGTAGTCTATTTTATACCCTGTCTCTTTTATCATGTTTTCATACTTTTCAGAAGAAGTGGCCTTCCTGCATTATATTGTTTATTTCGCTTGATCTTTTGAAGTTCTTCTTTGTTGTTGTGGAATCTTCATTGTATTGATGATGTGTTTTATTGTTGTACCCTTTTCATTATGGTTATTAGGTCAGGGGGGAAGGATCCAAACATCTGTAAAGAAGACTCTGGTGTATAAGTTCCAACCACTGCTGATGGAGGGAAATGTGTATGAAATGATGTACTTCAATGTTGCCCTCAATTCAAGATTTTTTAGAGCAACTAGGCATGATTTTCAATTGATTTTCCAATTTAGGACCAAGGTGAATCCAAGTCAATCTGTACTAATTCCAAATAACGGTCTGGCCTTAGTACCCTTTGAGGATGTATCTTGAACTGATGGGGAATCTGATTATCTTATAGGTATAGCTATAATAAAGCTATTGCATATGCTTTTAAACCCCTACATTACTAACTACTTTATATATGTCCTTCTCTTATAACTAATTGGACCTCCATTGTCGTTGTAGATGTCATTGGTCAGCTTACTGGGGTGTCAGCCGAGAAAGAATACGAAAAAGAGGGAAAAATGACTAGGATGATTGTTGTGGAACTGGCTGATGACAGGTTGTGGCTTTTAACAGATTCAATTAACAAAATAGTAAACTGAGTAAACACTATTCGTTGAAAAGTTTTTTTATATGCTATTATACTTCATTGTCTTTTTTCCTTTATGATGTTTAGTGTTTTAAACTTTGAAGAAAGAGCTATAGTTTATTTCTTTTAATTAAATTCAATAGCCCAGGGATTTAGTGGATTTCATAGTATGTATCTTTGTATTTTTCAAATATCTTTGTTCATTGCCATATTGATGTTATTGATCAATTTCTATTCATTTTTCTTATAAGAGAACTTAAAGTCTTCGCATTCTTGTGTTAACATTCTTCAGGTTCTGCGAAAGAGCAAAGGGTTGGATTTGTAGTTTCATTTTAGGGAGACAATGATAATTGGTTCAAGTTGGTTCCTCCTACCTTTTCAACATCTGATCAATGGATGGTGGGATAACTGATGTAATTTATATGCTGAGCTTTTTTAGACATTGGTTTAATTATCCATTTTATAATTTGTGCTAATTATCAGTGCCTGATTGACAGTGCTTTCATTTTGTTTTTACTATTTTTTCCTTCAATTCTATAGTTCTATAGAAGCGTTAGGTGCTCACTATTTTAATTTTTTATTTCTTCCCTATTTTGCTGGCTTGATTTGTAAACTTCCTTTTTTTTGGATAATATAAATATGTTGCTTCAATTTGTATTGTTGATGGTGCTCTTTGGATTGAAGGCAATACAGCCTCTTGATTTTTGTTTTTGTTTGGTATTGCTTGAATGTGTTTATAGATGAATGTTGCTAATCCATCTCCCCCTCTTTCTCTATTTGATCCCTAATTTTTTGTTAACTGTGACTTTAGCCTGTGGGCTTATGCTTTATGAAATGCTAAAATCAATAGTTATTGAAGTGAGTGAACCAATCTCTTGAGTGTCTACCATTGTCCCATTTCTCTTGAAAAGTATATTAAGGATTGAAAACTAGGGACGTATATAGGATAGAGCAAAGTTTTAAAATTTTTATTCTCTATTTCACATTTTCCCTCAATGCTTCTTGCCTTTCACTTGCAGTTTACTAATGAACATTATGTTTCTAGAATTGATTAATACTACTGCTGCTAATGATGATTGTGATTGTGAAGGTGATAATGGGAACGTTGCCTTGAATGCTCGCCTCCTATCCACTCTAATGAAGAAGTCCAACAGGTATTCCTTTTTTGCTTTTTGTTTCACTGATTTATTTTGCCTGTGAAGTGAAAAACTGAATTTTCATTTGTAACTCCTTGCAGTAATTTTATTTGTTCTGGAAAAATGATGTTCTAGCTAAATGAGAAGACAACGGGAAAAAAAATAATTAGAGTTATGTAAACTTGAAAATGATTCTGATTTCTGTTGTGGTTTTGTGGTTTATGTGGTCATCAAATTTTTCTATGGCTGTTTTTATTTTTATTTTCTATTTTAACTAATTCTACATGCCAACAGCTCAAATAATTATATTTTCTTTATTATCCCAACGATCTATCTCAGTTGGCAGAGGTATTATCAAAGTTTGACATTGTTGTGAACCCTTCAAGATTCTGGTGCCTGGTCGGACAACTTCATACTTTGACGAGGTATATTATGAATTATGTAAGTTTTATCTCTAATTACAATTATATAATGAATGAGTAAAGGTGAAAGTAATCATGTTGGTCAGTACTTCTTAAAAGGTAGTTTTGGTAGAAAGACTATGTAAGGAGTGGAGTTGGGAGAAGGTTTGAGGATAAGCAGTCGGAAAGGTTGGGCACAAAATGTGGAGTGTGTTTGAGGGAAGAGGAAATGAGCATTTGGTGTTGAAGGCTGCTGATGTGTGGTCAGTGGTCACTCAGTTTTACATGTGTTAATATGTTTGCAATCAAATCCTTTAGTAGCAATGAAATCAATCATTTGCACAACTTTTACAGCATTGCATAGTGCATACTCATCTTCTTTCATAATGATTTTTATATAGAATAATATTATATTTTGTCTTGATCAATGATCATAATTCATATTCTTATTCTTATATTAGACATATGGAGATCCTTCTATTACCATAAACTTCATAATGTTTTATCATATTATGGTTTCGTTTTCTTCTTGATTAATCAGAGTTTTTCATTTTGTTCTTCAAGTTTTTTTCTCTAATTTTTCTCATTATTTTGATTTGAAAAATTGCCTCTGAATTTGTATTTTGATCCTTTTGGCTATGTTTAGAAGGATGGCAAGGGAATGAGTGGCAAGGGATGGAGAGGCCATTTTTACTAGAAATGTGTTTGGGAGTGATTTAAAATGAGGCTATTTTGATCCTTTCAAGTCGTGCTTGGACAAGGTGAGTCATGTGATTACCTTTTTGTTATTATGATCTTAGTTGTTTTGATTGAATTATTTGGATTTGGGGAAGTACAACCCTTTAATTTTATGTATGTGTGTATATTTTGCAAAAGTTAACGATACATAGTATATTTATTTAGTGAAAATTTTGAAAAGAGTTTACTATTATTTATGAAATTGATGGGGAAGTAAGTGTGATTTTGATGTCATCAAACATCTTAAGGTTATTATATGGTATGGAGATTCTTTCAGGAATATATTTGGAATGTTGGAAGTTACATGATTGATAAGTTTATTTGAGAATGAGGTCTGATTTAATTCTCATTCAGTTTATAATATATTATTTCAATTTGATTCTTCCAATACCTCTCAAAAAATTTAATATGTCTTTTCTCAATTCAACAAAATGCAAAAGGTAATTTAATTTGCTTAAATTAACTTTAACTTTTTAAGGTCTTGGTGCTTCTTTTTTAGTTTTCCTATTCCTAATCCTAGAGGAATTGTTTAAATCTTTTGTTGCCAAAGGCATAAACAGTGATATATATAAAATTTGTATGTACTATTTTTTTAGTATTATTACTTTTAGAACTTTATTTTTTTTTGCAGTGATACAGTAGTTTTGTAGAGTAAATTATTTACTGCTACTCAAGCAGGGGTTTCTTGGGTGGGAAGTATGAAAATTGAAAATGTGTTGTTATAACTGTCTTTTGGTATGGCTTTTGTACTTATGACTACTGAAAATCTTAATTTACAGATTAAGAATCATGCTTTTCTAATTTTTATTCGATAATTGACTTACTTGCGTAGATAATTCAACATGGGATTGGATGTTGTTGATTAAGGTAGGAAAAGCACTACATACCATGAGGTATATATATGGAGGGAATAAGAGTTCTGCATTTATATCCTGTGTCGGTACAAAGATGTTAAGAAGTTATGCTCTTGGGCAAGAGTTTGATTTCTTCAAATAAACATATGTATGCTTAATTTGTCATTAAAATTTACCTAAAACAATGATTAGGCCTTTGGCAAACTAATTAAGGCCTCAAATTACTCAACTCTCTACTCCCTATAGGATACTTATTCTGACATGTATATTTTCTAGCCTTTTATATATTAAGTTTTATATGTTGATTATTATTTATTTTTCTGGCATTCTTTCTTAAACATGCAGCTGCATGAATTGGTTTCTTAAGTATATTTATATCAAATGCATGCTTCTTTACAATTGCATCTCATGTTCTCTTTTACAGGTTATGTTTATTGCATCTTTATCTCTTAACAATAATGGTGAAAAGGTTAATTATCTCTTTTGCTGTCATGTGTTTTTTCTTTATTTTATTTAAATATTTCTGCTACCTATGACATTGTTATATCTTTTGGTTGCTTTTAAAATATTTTATTCCCTAACTTGGAAATTATAATCACAAATAGGTGCTATGTTTTCTAGATATACTATGATAGGTTGGCATAAATGGATTGTTTTACCATAGTGAAATTATTATACTTATATTTTAAGGTTTTTTGCCATTTTAGACATGAATTCTGAGTTTAATATATTAAACTTTGATGGTCAGTTAATGAATATGATTGGCAAACCTGTATTTTTGGATCCTTTATTCGCAATGTCTATTTATACAGGTTTGTGCATCCTCTATTTTTTTTCCTTTATATGTACTTTTATTTAATATTGTTACTTTTAGAACTTTATTTTTTTTGCAGTGATGCTGCAGTTTTGTGGAGTAAATTATTTACTGCTACTCAAGAAAGGAGTTTCTTGGGTTGGAAGTGTGAGAATTGAAGTATGTTCTTATAACTTTGTGTTTTGGTATAGTTTTTGTACTTATGGCTATTGAAAATCTTATTTTGCAGATCAAGAATCATACTTTTTCAATTTTTATATAATAATTGACTTATTTTCATAGATTATACAAGATGGGATTCGGTGTCGTTAATTAAGGTAGGAAAAGCAGTACATACCATGAGGTATATATGTATGTATGTGGAGGGAAAAAGAGTTCTACATATATATCTTGTGACGGTACAAAGATGTTAAGAAGCTATGCTCTTAGGCAAGAGTTTGATTTTTTCAAATAAACATGTGTAATCTTAATTTGTCATTAAAATTATACTCAAGTTTTTTTCTTGGGGAAATTTATTGTTGTTCTTAACATATGTAAGCTGTTTTAGTTTGTTATTAATTTAGTGTTTTTAGATTAAAAATATATATTTGAAAAGCTTATGAAATGTTTGTTTTATAATATTTTTTATTTAAATATGCTAAAGTTGATATCTCTACATCAAAACATATTATTATGTACATGGGATTGAAAAAATTTCAAAATAACAATAAAGAATGTTATTTACAAAGAAGTTTTTCTAAAAAATTTGAGTATAAGGTAAATTAATTATTGAATTAATGTCATTTATTGGTTAATTTTCAATTTATTTTCATCATTCGAAATATATTTTTTAATTCATATTTACTTTCTTCACTTGTAGACGTGATTGATTTTGTCATATTTATCAATTTGTAAACATATATTTTAATTTTTTAATACTTTCAAATATTCATTTTTGTATCTATTAAGTCATTTAATATTATATTTTATATACATCTTTAACATAACCTTATTTTAATCACCCCATGCGTTGCATGGGTTAAAAATACTAGTATATATATATACTGGCTTATCTTGCTTGTGTAGTTCCTTAAAACAAATTCCAATTCCCATCAAATTCGTAACCAAGACCTGTACATCTTACAATTCCCCTGATATTGACATGTGTGGGACCATCAATATTTGGTCTCTTACGGGTATCATGTTACTGTAGTTTATCATATTCATGCTTTGTGGCGTATTATTGTATTGATCTGTTTCTTTGAGTTCTGGTTATTAAGGATTTACATCATAAATTGACCTATAGTATGTCCACTTTGTTATGCTGTACAATAACTATTTATACTGATGCTATTTAAAAATTGTATTGCTTGGCCCAATTAAAAGCAACCTGGTCAAACTAAATAATAAGTAATGAAGATAATAACTTTGCAACAAGCCCTGTGAAATACATGATGATTTCCAGTCACTGTAGTTCTGTACAATTAAAATTAATTACTTATAATAAAGCAATTAAGGAGAAAGTCATTTGGGTTAGTGGAAAATCAATAGTTCTACGAATTAGGAATTCTAATGACAACTATGCCACTAACCTCAGACACTTATAGCTTAAGGGCTCAGAAACCATTTTTTTGCAAGCAAACTTATGTCTTTCTGCATTACCAAAAGAAACAAATGAATTGAAATTTATATATAAGAAATTATAGTTAGGGTGAGAGGGAGAGTTGCATGTAAGTATAACCATCAGTTTTGAAGGTACAATGAAGGTATGCAAGGCTAAAAGGACAATCTTAATCAACCTAGCTCGAGATAGCAGGAAGATTGGCATAATGCAATACATAATTCAGGTAACAGGTGAGTATGGAGATGCATGTTAATTATTTATTTAAAAGTCTAGACTTCTGGCCCCTAGGCATGTTACTACTGATGCCTTGCAAGTTTGCTAGAGAAGTTTGGAGATCCAATTCAATATTGAACTTTTGTTATAAAATTTTTGGGACATAGTTACATTTTGGAAATGTATTAACCCCAGATCATAGGGTTGCGCTTATGTCAAATATTGTTTGGTTTCTTCAGTCACAGGCCAGTGGTTAAATGGTTGAGAAAATATTACAATCTAAACTAACTGGTTTTCACTAAGAACAACAAAATCTAATTTTGGTTGATTTCTGTTTTCACTTCAAAGTAAAGAAGAAGCTAGCAGTAAGAAGTCAATATTAAATTTTGTTAGGGGTGGCAAATAGCTAAAGTTTTAGTGTGAATATAGAAACTTAACTTCTTATGTGAGATTGCAATTTTTATATAATTTTTAGACAGTGTGTATAATGTTAATATGGTGAAATAAAATGTCTGGTGGTGCTTTCTATTTATAAACTACTTGTGTATATTACACACAAACTTACCTACCATGTATAAAAATCAGTGTTCACCCTCCCTTCAACAGATATTTACCAATGATTTGATAAAATACATGCATAACTCAATCCACTTCATAACTTACCTCCCTTACACACTGATGCAAATTAAAAGTTTCAAACAAGTCTACAAACTTGAAGCGGGATTAATTGTTGCTTTGCGAACCTAAGTGCAGGTTGTCTCAAGTAATAAATTTCTCGGGAGTCCGAGGTCGATCCACAGGGAATTGTTGAAGATTAATTAAGGTGGAGTAAATATTTTATTACTACGATAAAAATTATTTACTTGGGTTAAAAGATCCACTCTTGGTAAATAAAGTAAAGGTAAGATTAATTCCTTTTATAACTCAATTAGAATCCTTACAACATGGAGATTCCAATCAAAAAATACAACGTTAAAAGTCCAATTAAAATAATATACGTAATTATATTATGTTTCCAAAAAATATTACCACCACTTATAAATGGGTTAAAGCATTCATTGTGCCAATATTTTGTCTACAACAAATCAAGAACTCCACTTTATAAGGAGAGTTTCTAACACCACCACTTGTAAATGGGTTAAAGCATTCATTGTGCCAATCTCTTGTCTACAACAAATCAAGAACGCCACTTTACAAGGATGGTTGCTAAATTGATTGGAAACAAAATATAATACGCATAATGACCACTTGAAAATATATCATTTAAGCACAATAGAGAAATTAATCTAACCTTATTTCATTACCAAGAGCTTCACTCTTTCACCCAAGCAAAATGAAACTTAGTTACTCATAGATAAGAAGAAAGAAAGAGAGAAGAAGAAGAAGAAGAACATGACTTTAATTTAGAACAAAGGAAAATTACTACAAGAAAACCTAGTAATAAACTAGCATCATTTTGGTACCTAACACTTAACACCCTCAATGATCTGCCAAGGCCCCCTTTTATAGAGGATTAGAGATATAAAATGACAAGGGGGCTGAGTCATTAGTGAGTGGATGAGTGGAAAATGCCAAATGACTTTTGGTGAGTGGAAAATTATGGAGATTCATTATCTCCGAAATCATTTAGCTGTGAAGTCATTGAATGCTTCAGAATGAGCAAATATGATCTTCATCAAAGTTGTAGGGCTTGATCTTGACTTTCAAATGGCTTTAGTTTGAGTCCAATATCATTTCTAAAACTCTAGATATGTTCAAATTGCTGTACACTGCTCAGGCTCAGTCACAGCTCCTCTGTTCTGACTTGCAAACCCGATATCACCTATTAGCCCTCCAATTCTGGAAAAGTGTTCAATATAAAAGTTGTAGATATAGGTCTCAAATATTTAGCATCAAAATTTCAGCCCATTTGACAACCTCTAGCTCGAAATATGGCATGAACAGTACACATAGATCAAGCTGTCAGGAATAGCACTCTAGTTCTTGCTTCAACCCCAATTTGAGTTATCTACTCATGTGATTGGGCCTTTGAGGTATTCATGAAAGTTATAGAGCTCTCTCTTATCTTTAAAATGCCATCAGATTCACCTCATTTGACCACCTACATCCCAAGATATAGCCCAAATACAGAAATAATGTAAGACGTAAATTATGCTAAAAAATTTAATTAAGTCCAATTTGAGTCCAAACTTATAAAACATAATCAAACTCAATCAATTAAGTACATGGAGAGTGTAAATAACTAAAAATGAAGGCTTATTAATTTATCAAATATATGATCATTAAATTTCTTCACACTTAGCTTTTGCACTCCTGGACAAAACACACAAGACCAAAACTAAAAAAAAATAAAACAGACTCAAAAGTTAAACACTCTAAAAGACTTAATTTCTAATAATATTTAAAAATGAAGAGCAACCAATCATTCAAGTAATCAAAACATTCATGAGGTAACATATCTTCACATCTCAAACCATCAAGTAAGGAAACTTCAATTGAAAAGCATGAGTCAAGAATGATAGATTTTCACAAAATTCACTCTCAATCCCTCAAGTGTTTAAGAGGTAGGTATTTCACTCAATTCAACCCATGAAAATTACACTACCATAAGCTTGCTTATCTTCTACTTCTCCACTACTTAGAACACATGCACACACAAATCATGAGGACTTTAATCAAGGTTGTAATAGGGTCAAGGTAAATGAGAAGGTAATATAGATATGACAAGTTAAATACCAAAGAGAATAAAAGAGCATGAATGCTGAGTTCAATTAACAAGCATGAAAGTTCATCCCAACTTCACCTAATACAAATTCCCTTTACATATTCTTTTCCTTTCCTTTATTGCCTTGTTGACCTTCTTTTTCTTTTTACTTGCTTTTTTTTATTTTTGATTTTTGATTTTTTTTTATTTTTGATTTTTTTGATTTTTTTTTTTACAAAAAGAACATCATATATACATTTTTTTAACTATTCTGCACACACACTCCCATACTTGTTCAAGAACTCATCAAATGATAAAACTAATGTTCTCTTATTTCTTAAGGCTAGGTAAGAACATGGTTTTTCATTTAAGACACATAATGAGTTCGAAACAAAGAATGGTCAAATAAGCTCAAAGGGGTTAAGCAAGGGAAAATAGGTCATTTCCAATGCTTTACGTTGGCAGGAATCAGAGAATTTCTAAGAAGTTATAAGAGTGTTTGATATCATATTGAGACAATATGCGACTAAGCAAGGCTGGCTATTTGATTAAAGTAGCTATTTCAAGAAAAATGTCTCAATCATATTTATGTATGCATATGAAAATGTAGTCTCAAAAAGAATCAAAGCAAGTTCTAGAATAGCAATTTCATAAGTGAAATTCACACAAGAAAGAAGAGAATGGTACAAATGTTCAATCCATTCATCAATAGGCTCAAAATCTCACAAGGCATAATTCTATCATTCTAAGTCCACCAATTCAACATCCATAACCAAGCAAGTGAATTTTAAGAAAGAAGACAATTTACTCAATCATGCAAATTTTCCTGAATTTGAATTACTACTTCCACACAAACTAGTTATCTACCCCAACTAAGATGCGTCTCAAGAGTAAAATTTACTCCTTACTCTGCCATCCTTAACTGGTTTAGTAAGTTACTGATAAACATATAAACACAGCAAACATATTAATACACACACTTCCTAAAAAAAAATTTTGGTTTTTTTTTAGTTTTTTTTACACACAACTATCCTTTCCCCCAACCAGATCACAACATTATCCTCAATGTTAAAAATTAAATCCAGACTGAAGAAATAATCATCAATATACATCAAAGAAATTATTAGGACAAAATTAAACAAAGTAATGCGGAGAAGCCACATACCCGAAATGCTTAGATGAAAAAAGAATAACTACATCTCGACAATGGTTAGTAATGACAAAAAAAAAAAAGTAAAATGAAATAAACAAGCATGCAAAAAAAAAATTTTTTGGTTTTTTTTATATATATATATTTTTTGTTGGCCGACACTATTTACATCCCTATACAAAGGCTCCAAAATTTGGGAGGCACTTAAGCCGACTCAATAAAAATACGAAATATTAAAAACTTACCTCTGCTTTGGTAGATAGGATCATCTACCAAAGTCTCTGCTATATCTGGATCCTTCAACTCAGGTTATGGCCTCAACCGCTGACCATTTACCTTCTTTCAAATTAATTTTATAAGAACAGACCAATGGACGAATACCTTTTTTATTAGCAATGCTCCAATCTTTCTTAGACAACTCCTTAAACTTTGGTTGCCATGCCTGAGTGTCATGATCCTGAGTTCTGTAAAAAATAGTAGAAATATCAACTACATCAAAGGGATTACTGATAGAATCAAACTCAGAATTGATAAGAAAATTCTCAAGGGGATCAAAATCATGGGTTGTAGAAACTCCCCTATCCATGATTGAGTCAATCATGTATGTCTGGTGGCCTTCATCTTCATTTTCTAGCTTAACAAGACTTTTTGTCACCTCAGGTTCCTTGGGTAACTCAGCATCACTACTATCTTGATTCTTTTCCACATCCTCTAGCTCATTCACACTCAAGGAGTTCATCACTTTGGACACTTGGCTCTTTATCTCCTTGCTTTCTTCAACAACATTTCCATTCCTAAGAGTTATCACTGACTTAACTTGATCTATTTGTTAGTTTTCTGAATTACCATCATTTAGACTGTATTGACCCTTGGGATTTAGTTGAGGTTGAGAAGAAAATTTTCCTTTCTCGTGAATGGTGTGTGCAGAAGAAAGTTTAGCAAGAGTGTCTTTTATGTCAATCATGACTTGAGTGTTTTGATTAAAAATGGCATCTTGCTTTTCCATAAATGCATGTAAAGTTTCTTCAAGGTTATTCCTATATGGTGGGACAAAAGATGTATATCCTTGAGAATTTTGTGAATCCTGCTGTGCTTGAGGAGGTGGTGATTGCATGAATTGTGCCTGATTGTTGGTCCTCCAACTGAAGTTCGGGTGATTTGTCCATCTCGGATTGTATGTATCTGAAAAAGAAGAAGTGAATGGCTTTTTAAAATTATTCATTACATTTACTTGCTCATGCACAACTTCTTTAAAAACAAAAATTTTTGGACATTCATTTGTTGAATGTCCAAATTCATCATAAATGCTACAAATTTCTTCATTTTGTACAGATTTGATTTCTTTTACTTTTCCTGATTCCATAGCTTCAATCTTTCTAGCCAAACTGGCAAACCTAACATTTAGATCTTCTTTTTGACTAATGTGATATTTTCCTTTACTAGCACTTGCAAGGTTAGATCTAATTGAATTTTCATAAAGATTAATACCATTCCATGATTGAGAATTTTCAGCCAAATGATTTAAATAATCTAAAGCTTCTTCAGGTTCTTTATCAAGAAATTCATCATTGCATATTGTTTCCACAAATTATTTAGTTTCGGGTGTTAACCGTTCATAAAAGAAGTTTATAGTGCGCCATTTTTCAAAACCATGATGTGGGCAAGAATTCAACAAATCTTTAAAACGATCCCAACTTTGAAAATATACTTCATTTGAATTTTGGGAAAAATTTTAGATTTGTCTTTTCAAAGCATTAGTTTTATGTGTTGGAAAAAATTTCTTCAAAAACTCACCTTGCATTTCTTGCCATGTGCCAATTGATCTTGATTTCAAAGTGTTAAGCCAAATTTTTACTTTACCTTTCAAAGAAAAAGGAAACAATTTAAGCTTAACAACCTCTTCAGTGCAAGTTTGATCATGAAAAGCAGTACATACTTCCTCAAATTCTTTTAAATGTAAATATGGGCTTTCACATTCTAAACCATGAAAATTAGAAAGTAAAGAAATCATACTCGGCTTGAATCTAAAATTGTTAGCATTGAGTGGAAAGATAAAACATGATGGACTAGAATTTCGAGATGGTTGCAAATACTCACGCATGGTTTGCAACGGTTGATTTTCATGTTCATCATGCACACTTTCATTTTCAGCCATTGTGTTTGATGTGTGTGATTGTGATTCAAATAAATTAATATGTAAAGTACTAGGATTAACTTTAACCAAACGACCATAATTTAAATCACGATACCAATTAAGCATGCACAAGAAACTTAATAAGGATGTGGTATAAACCAGCCACCATATATATATAAATATTAACAAAAGTAGGTGTGGTATAAACCAACCACCAAACAAGTTAAAAAGCAGAAAAATTAAAAAGTTAGTATGCAGATAAATTAAAATGTTAGAAAGTTAGTAAGAAAGTTAGTAAGTTAGTAAACAAAAATAAATAACAAAAAATATATGACAAGATAAATACAAAAAATAAAGTACAGAAAATAATATACAGAAAATAAAGTACAAAAAGTAAATTTAAAATATGAAAACCAGAGAATCGGCAAGCCGATTTTTTACTCCGGCGAGAGCGAAGAGAAGAAGAAAGATTATTTCATTAATGATTAAAGATTACAGAGAAATTAGGGAGAGTTTCCCCCACTAAATTAGTACGTACAAAAAAAAAGGGAGAGGTTTTCCCACTAAATTAGTATGTACAAGAAAATAAAAGGAAGATATTCCCCCATTAAGTTAGTACATTAGTAAGTATAAAAAAGAAATTTAAAAGTGTAGAATATATACACAAAATATTTACACCATAAATTTGTTCTTCAAATCAAGTCCCCGACAACGGCGCCAAAAACTTGATGCAAATTAAAAGTTTCAAACAAGTCTACAAACTTGATGCGGGATTAATTGTTATTTTGCGAATCCAAGTGCAGATTGTCTTAGTAATAAATTTCTCAGGAGTCCGAGGTTGATCCATAGGGAATTGTTGAAGAGGTGAAGTAAATATTTTATTACTACGATAAAAATTATTTACTTGGGTTAAAAGATCCACTCTTGGTAAATAAAGTAAAGGTAAGATTAATTCCTTTTATAACTCAATTAGAATCCTTGCAACATGGAGGTTCCAATCGAAAAATACAACGTTAAAAAGGCCAATTAAAATAATATACGTAATTATATTATATTTCTGAAAAATATTACCACCACTTATAAATGGGTTAAAGCATTCATTGTGCCAATATTTTGTCTACAACAAATCAAGAACTCCACTTTATAAGGAGAGTTTCTAACACCACCACTTGTAAATGGGTTAAAGCATTCATTGTGTCAATCTCTTGTCTACAACAAATCAAGAACTCCACTTTACAAGGATGGTTGTTAAATTGATTGGAAATAAAATACAATATGTATAATGACCACTTGAAAATATATCATTTAAGCACAAGAGAGAAATTAATCTAACCTTATTTCATTAACAAGAGTTTCACTCTTTCACCCAAGCAAAATGAAACTTAGTTACTCATAGATAAGAAGAAAGAAAGAGAGAAGAAGAAGAAGAAAAATATGACTTTAATTTAGAACAAAGGAAAATTGCTACAAGAAAACTTAGTAACAAACTAGCATCATTTTGGTACTTAATGTAACATCCCAAAATTTATTTATTTTATTATAAATGATCATTTTATAATATTTATGATTTTTAGAAATTTTTGTGGATTTTTCTGGAAACGACGAATATTTTACTATATTCCTCGTTTTATGTGTGCAATGAGCGGAGCCAGGATAACAAAATGTTGTCCTTGAGGCTGGTAAACCTTGGACTGTCAACGTGTCGATGGGAGATCTTACTAAACCCGAGGCCGGGCACAGTTTGCGAGGTTTGTGTTTTTTGAGGTTTTATCTGCTAGATAAAATCGCTGTATCCTAAAATTATCTGATGAATAATAATATTTTATTTTCATCAATTGTAACTTTTATTCACTGAGAAAATAATTTTAACAGTGTAATTAATCATCTGTCGGATGTATTTAATTAAGGAGACAAGCTTACTATACACTTTATCGAGAAACGCGCGAAGCTTCTCAAGGAAGCTTCCTCCAACCATTTTTTTTCTCTCTCCTCCTTTTTCTTTGGTGCTACATGTCTAACTATTTGGGGGGCATAATTCATATTCTTTTTCTCTCATTTCCCCTCCTCCCAATACGTTGTTCACTCACTGTTCACTCATCTTTCTCTTTCTCTCTTTCTTCACACAAAGAAGAACATCATTACCACCAACACCTCCATTCTCATCTTACAAACTGTTACACTCCTTGCACCATTTTGTATTTGGAGGACTACCATCATTGAGGAAGTCATCTTCAAAGTTCACCATTCTCTTCATCTTACTTCTTTTCCACCTTTGAAGCTTAAAGGTTGGAGCTTTAAGGTAAAACTCTTAGCTTTTTCTTCCTCTCTTCTCATTTTCGTAACCCACTGTCATTTTGATGACCATGGGTATTTATTTCAATATTGGGTCCTGATTTTGTAAGTTTAAATGTTTAAGGATTTCCTGGAAGTTGAAAACGAAATCCTGACCAAAAAGGAGCAACCTTTCTTTGTGCTTCTCTAAGGTAAGAGGAAGACACTCCTCTTCAACCTATTTTAGCATTTAGGAACATCTGTGATTGGTGTTGAGGGTCATTCTGTTTTTGAATGTTGTTTGTATTGTATGTGTGCTATTTGATTATTTGTGTGTTTTGATATATATCTGGATGTATTGGAACGTGTAATATAGAAGAGAATGACTTCCGATTAGTTCTCGGATGGTCACGGTGTTGAGCCCAGAAATTTGGAAATTTCATGTGAAAACTAGTAACAGTATGAACTCCTGGCCAAACCCGTCGAATTTGATGTCTTGATCACTTAGTAAAATGTTAAAATCCGTCGAGTATGAACTCCTGGCCAAACCCGTCGAATATGATATCCTAATCATCTAGTGAAATGTTAAAATTCGTCGAGTATGAACCCCTGCCCATGCCCATCGAATTTGATTCCTGGTCATTTAGTGCAATGTCAAAATTCGTCGAGTATGAACTCCTGGCCAAACCCGTCGAATATGATATCCTAATCATCTAGTAAAATGTTAAAATCCGTCGAGTATGAACCCCTGCCCATGCCCATCGAATTTGATTCCTGGTCATTTAGTGCAATGTCAAAATCCGTCGAGTATGAACTTTTGACCATGTCCGTCGAAATTAATCTTCAGGCCAAACCCGTCGAGTAGAGTTTCTGACCACTTAGGAGAGAAACTCTTCCAATGCTAAATCCGTCGAATTTGAATGACCACATCCGTCGAGTGACATATTCGTCGAGTTAGAATGCCAATACCTGTCGAGAGACATACCCGTCGAGTAGATTTTCTGTCCATTTAACATAAGCTTCCCAAAGTTAATATTCATCGAGTAGAATGTCAAGATCCGTCGAATTAGAGTTTCTGACCATAGTATTTTTCGTCGGTTCGACCCTTGGGGGATTTCTCCAACGTCGACACCCACATCCGTTGAATTAGGACTTCTGTTGACCTTCTGGAAAAATTTGACAGCTTTGATCTCCGTTCGACAGAACCTCCATCCGACAGAAATTGATTTTTATCCAATCTTGTTATAAAATGTTCTCCCATCTTTCATCCTTCTGCCATGTTATTTTTCGTCGAATGGCAGCCTCAATTCTCCACTATACATTGTCTCCGTCGAATTCACAAGTATGGTTTATCACCCAACACCTAGCAATTAAATCTGTGACTTTGTTGGTGATTCTGGCTGTGTATCTTCCTGGACTCAAAACCTTTGGATTAATAAAAGCACATAAATCATAAATAATTGGATGACTAGAAATTAATTAGGGATTCATAAACAGGGAAGAACATGAGTATGGGTGAGCTTGTGAGACACATAATGAATTTAATGGTTGACTTCTATCATGACTATGAATGGAAATTGTGGTTATCCTTAAAATGTACTATTGGCTTGTTGTGGATCCGTAAATGGGATCAAATCTTGTTGTTAAATGATATGACATGCATTTGAAGCATGATGGACCTAGTTGGTCATGAAGAGTATGATTGAGTTATGCATTGAACAAAAAGAATGTGATTGTCCGTTGGACTTGGTTAAGGCCGGTAGCCTAGGAGTTGAACTTACACCATTGTGCGGGTGCGAATAGACAAGTGTAGGTTACTCGTTGACCTTGGGGGCGTCAGGGTGCGGGTACCTCACAATGGGCAGTTAGTAGCTCTCTGTTCGTGGGACAGACCGATACAAACACACTGACGATCCGGACTGAGACGCTGTCCTATATCGAGATCTGTGTAGAATGTCTTGTAAAATGCCATGATGTGCACGATGATAATTTGAGAATTATAGCACTTGAGGGACTGGGCAGCCAAGGAATATAGATATACCCCCTGATCGTTCTCTACGACTGTTTTGTGTCTAGCTCCATGGAGTAGGATTTTGATTTTGTATGCATATGCATAGTGGGTCCATGAATTATCTGGCATACATTGTTATTATAATTAGAACTGTTGTACTTCTGATATGTCTATATATATATATGACTGCCTGGAACTGTTTGGTTGATTATAACTGCTACTAAATGTTTATTACCATTATTGCTGTCATAAATGCTACGTGGGTGCTTTGCGCCGTTTGGTTTCTTGATGCTATGATTGGTAATGATGGTAGGATGTCTTACCTCTTTCTTGTACTTTTCTTGCTCTATGTCAATTTTTGGTTAAAGGCTGTAAGTGGGAACGAGGTTGGATTCTTTTGGATTTTCTTAGTTTGACCCACTGTATCCGGTGATGTCATCGCAAAGGGAGTTCTATTGGGTTCGTTCGAATTGTGTTCACTTGTGGTGTTAACGCGCGGCGAGTTGATTGGACTGACAAGACATATTTAACATGCTTTGGATCTGACCTTGACCATGAAGAGGACTGCGATTGAAGACCTTATCCTGTATTTCTCACTACTCCGGTGAGCCCGGAGTTGCCTCACGCATTCGGGATTCGATGGAGTGCCCAACTCCTTAGTCGTAAATATATTATGGGTAATTTATATTTTATTTTGCATTACCTATATAAAGTGTATTTTGGATATATGTATGTTTTAAGATGATTATCCAGTATTACATGTTGTAATTCGAGTACATATTATAATTCATAATTTAACTGGTTATATATGTAACTACTCATTCGTGGCTCCTATTTTCCTCATATGCGAAATAATTAATATTTTTGTAAAGTTTGTTATTTGACAATGTTAGTACGCCGAAATTTAGTGACCATGACGTAATGGCGATTGTGCATTGGTTATTAAATCGAGGGGTGTTACACCTAACACCTAACACCCTCAATGATCTGCCAATGCCCTCTTTTATAGAGGATTAGAGATATAAAATGACAAGGGGGCTGAGTCATTAGTGAGTGGATGAGTGGAAAATGCCAAATGACTTTTGGTGAGTGGAAAATTATGGAGATTCCTTGTCTCCGAAATCATTTAGCTGTGAAGTCATTGAATGCGTCAGAATGAGCAAATATGATCTTCATCAAAGTTGTAGGACTTGATCTTGACTTTCAAATGGCTTTAGTTTGAGTCCAATATCATTTCTAAAACTCTAGATATGTTCAAATTACTGTACACTGCTCAGGCCCAGTCATAGCTCCTCTATTCTGACTTGCAAACCCAATATCACCCATTAGCCCTCATATTCTGGAAAAGTGTTCAACATAAAAGTTGTAGATATAGGTCTCAACTATTCAGCATCAAAATTTCAGCCCATTTGACAATCTCTAACTCGAAATATGGCATGAACAGTACACATAGATCAAGCTGTCAGGAATAGCACTCTAGTTCTTGTTTCAACCCTAATTTGAGTTATCTACTCGTGTGATTGGGCCTTTGAGGTCTTCATAAAAGTTATAGAGCTCTCTCTTATCTTTAAAATTCTATCAGATTCACCTCATTTGACCACCTGCATCCCAAGATATAGCCCAAATACAGAAATAACGTAAGACGTAAATTATGCTGAAAAATTTAATAAGTCCAATTTGAGTCCAAACTTACAAAACATAATCAAACTCAATCAATTAAGTACATGGAGAGTGTAAATGACTAAAAATGAAGGCTTATTAATGTATCAAATATGTGATCATCACACACAAAGCATTATCATGATTTTATTGGTACAATTTTTAGTCTCTCAAGGATCAAACAACTATTTTTATCACTATTGCTCTTTAGCTACAGTCCTCACTAGACGAAAAGAACATTATATTTTTGTATTGTGATTCTTATTAATTATTTACATCCAAAATGTAACAAAGATAAAGAGAATAGTATAAACTGAATAATGCTCCTACATCTAATAGCATTCATGGTTGTTGGTTTGTGATCCACACCCACTGTTAATATGTCATTGTTTGTCTTCAATTGTAATTTTGATGTGTTGTTTGTTTGCTTATATAAAATAGTCTTTGTTATAGATATTAATTCCTTTTAAGCTATTTCCAGTATTAATTACTTTGTTTCTATGTTCAGAACATGTTATTTTGTATAATTAATTTATTTTCCTTCTATTAAATGTTTATATGATATGAATATTATTTTTTTAAAAATATTGAATGAGCTGTTTTGATGAGTTGCTATATTACAAATAGCTTTATATGAAAAAATGGCTCATGGTGCTTCAACATCCCATCCAAGAAGGTTTTCAATAGCTGTTGAGGTCAAAAATGAGTTTGCAAAGGTAGTAACTGTAAAGTGGTCTCAATGTTTTTTTCCCAAATTTTAACATTTATAAGGTATGCATTATAATTCTGTTAAATTATTTTATTATTTTCAAGGGTTATGGTGTTCTACCTATGAGCATCATATCTGCATTTGGCTCTCAGATAAGTCGTAAACCAACCATTGGTGCTACTGATGGACAAATATATCGTGTCCAATTTGAAAAAACTTTAGATGGAGGGTTGCTAACAACTGGTTGGTCTATTTTTGTTCAGCAATGTAATTTGCTTACGAAAACTAAGGTTATTCTACAGTATGTTGAAGAATCATACTTTTTTATTAAGTCGAGTTATCATAAACAAAATAGACGTGACTTCGACAAAGAAATGGACAATTCATCTAAATTTTTGGAGACACCTCCATTGATGCAGGAAATAAAAATAACCCTTTATAGTGCTAAGAACCAGCAGGTTGGGTACTTTTTATAAAAATTCTTAATGTTGTTATATAATAGATATATTTATATTGTACATTAGCCTTTACAAATTAGTGCTTCTAATATTCTTATTTTACTACTTTTCTGTAGCATCTGCCTGTTGGATTTGTTTAATCGATCCTCAATGTTAACCTTAGTTCAATCACTTTGGTGGTAAACAATGGAAGCAAGTGGGAATGTGGACTTCACCTTCCTAAACGGAAACCTAACGAAGCAATGATAATTGTAGGGTGGAAGACTTTCTGCTCTTATTTGCAATTAAAAGGAAGAAACAAGATATTTCTTGAAGTATTTGATGGACAGCGGAATTTGTTTCCTGCTTTCATCCCTTGATTTTGATTCAGTAGTGTAATTGCTCTATTTTTTTTGTTGTGCATTACTTTTTAGTTATTAGTTTATACATCGAATTAGAAAGGTTATGGTTGTAGGAAAAATGATCAGATTTTATTGATGATTTAAAAATGGTTTCAAGTGCTTGCCTTTTTATATATGGAGTTTAGATTCTGTTATACAAACCTTATTCTTATTCAATCGATATTCACATGGACTTTTTATAATCGAATTGCTCTACACAATCTGGTTATTGTAACTCATATATATATATATATATATATATATATATATATATATATATATATATATATATATATATATATATATATATATATATATCTTTACTTTATATGTAAAGCAGGGAAAGTTCGATAAAGGTTTTATACATTGGTAGGATATATGGTTTTCAAGTATATGCTTATAAGCATTTTTGGTCTTATGTGGTATATATATAGATCAGCCACTAACAGTTATTATTGTAACTCCTTTAAATTTAGGTGAGGTTGTGTTGATGAGTGTAGCAAGATGGCAGATTTGTCAGAAAAAAATCTGAATCTTGTGTTGCTGAGCTTAGAGCATGCAGGAATGCCTTGAAGAAGTTGTTTTGTGATTCCGAATTCAAGAAGTCCATACTAACTTGAGGATAAATAACTACTCTGCTTCAGAAAGTTTGGAAGATCAAGTTGAGTTACTTAGGATTTATACTACTGATATGAGATGTATTATTATTTTATATCAAGATGAATAATAAGGCTTTAGGTGAGAGATCACATGGAGGCAAGTAGATTGCATCTGGCAGGTGATGACCGTTAAAGCAGTAGAATGTTAAAGAGAAGTTATATCAGGAAATTAAGTCACTAACATAGTACTTTTAGCTGTAACTTAGAAGCCACTTAAACTAAAAATTGAATGCAAATACCTAGACCCAATTACAAACAAATCATTTCTGTGTCCAGTAATTACATGCCCTTTTTTCGATACAATAAATGGAGTTGATACCATAATTACGGGTCTTCATCCCATAATTTGTTTTATCTGGATGCATGTTGATGGCTGCAAAGTTCTGATTGCGATTGTGATACAGGGTTTCATGGTATTTGTTTATGCTCACTGCAAGTATAAAATATGTCATGTTAAATAATTAGAAATACATTACATTATGATAAATAGCACAATAAATTTTTTTCCTCCTTTTGTTGGCAACAAAAAATGATAGACTTATATTTGGAACCATTATCATCTTCACACAGTTTATATTTTTGTTATACCATGCATTGCACGGGGTTCTGCACTAGTTCAATACAGATCTGATTGAACCAACACAATCACGTGGATCAAGAGCGAAGTGGGGGCAGCACAAAAGAAACAAACCAAAAGCACTAGGATCATAAAAAAAATAAAAATAAAAAATTGACATAGCTAGAGAGAAAAATGGAGAAAGATAGAGTGCAAAAATAACTTATAAATTGGTATGACATGGACATCGATGAAGCGAAGAAAAGGAGATCAAGCATCACCTTGAACTCATTGAACCCAAATCCCTCTCTTCCATGCACCAAACTCTAGTCGCATCACCATGGCCCAAATCGCACATCCTTAACACAGAGCTGTTGGTTAAGGTTTAGGGTCATTGTGGTGACCTTAGCTGAGGACGTTGTGGTCGATTGGCGCTAGTTCTATAAGGCACGACGGTGGTGGTTTCATTGTAAAGAGCGGCAGAGAGAAGACGAGATGCAGAGGGGACTTCTTTTGCAAATATTAAATAATAGAAGTGACCTACTTAATTAGTAACTGGTAGTTAATATCCACCGTTCATTTGGATTGACTTAAATCTAACGACTATAGTCAAATGGTCCATTGATGAACCATTGACTAGGTGGTGCAGGTTATACAGAGCCCATAAGATTATACAAGATTTTTGCACAAGAGTATAATGACAATATGGCTTTGTCTGACATACACCTTGCAAAAGCAATTCAACTAATCGATTCAGTTAAACTGTAAAAATTTAAATGTTTTATAGTTTGATTAGTTCAATTAATTAAAAATTTGTGATTAAATTATAATTAAATTAAATATTATTTAAATCAAAGACATAATTAATTCATACTCTAACCAATTAAACTAATCAATTCGATCTAGTTTTTGAAACACTAATTAGCATCCACCTTCAACCCTGCAATCAACAAGCTTGCTTTAAATGAGCAAGTGCTCCATTCTTCTTTTGTTTTTCATGGTCAATTGGTCATTTCGATTTCTTTGCCCAATATACATTTTTTTACAAGGGTTCTGGATAGGGTGTCAAAATGTGTCAGTCTTAGCCTATTAAAATAAATGGATTGTGCCAAAAAATTTAGTAAAAAAATAAATTTTGGCTCGAATGAGTTGACTCGAATTTGGCCTGACCCGACATAAGCCAGCCCGCAATGGGTTGGGTTGGCCTATTGGCCTGAAAAGTTTTTTTTTTGGCTTTTTTTTATTTTTTTGTTATAATTGTAAAAGAGAATTAAAAAAAAGATACTCACACAACCCAACCCAAGTAAAAAAAAAAGATAAAAAAAATTGTGCATCAGTACAATTACACACTGTCACTAGCACAACAACACAACACTACAGTCTACAAGTACAATAGCCTCTAACATTGTAATGTAATATTGTAATTGTAACGTTACTAACATAACTATATAAGTAAAAAAAAAAATAAAAATATATATATATATATATATATATATAAATGCCTAAAAAATGTAAAATATGTAATATAGCTACAGACCATAGTATTATTGATTTATTAGTATTACTTCCATTAAACCACTTTTCCTATTCAACTTTGTCTATATCATGATTATATGATGATTACAGTCAAAACTAGGAAAATAAGATTTGGTACATTGTTCACTATTTTCAAAGGATAATTCATGATATGCCTAAGGGTGTTGTCTCATTTGAGCGAAAAGTACTTCCCTTTGAAGGTGATCCTGGTCACATTTCTTACCCAAATGCTAACTTTTGGGGCACTTCTCTTATACCTCTATGCAAATTTGAGGTAACTATTGGAATTATATACAATTGTTAGCAAAAAGTAATTTCTTTTAGTTTTTTTTAATGATCCATTTGGTTTTAATTTGTGGTTTTGATCATAGAATCCAAATTGTAAGTTTTTGTTAGTGATTAATGATTCCTATGTATTAGTAAACTAGTTAGAGACCTTAAATCACTTAGAAACCAAGTTGGAGTGACCAAAATCCAAGAATTTGGTCAATGGAACAGTGTCACAGTTCTGCTGATTTGTTGCAGTGTGTCTGGTTAAGAGACATGGGGGGAGGGGGGCGTGTCCCTCTCTGCCAGTTGAAATTCGTGAAACAGTGCTCACAGAACAAAACACGGGGGGCATGTAATCAGACATGACCCGTGTCTGAGGTCAGAATATTCAAAAATGTTATTTTTGATGTTTTCAAGTTCTTAGCTAAATGAGATCATTAATATATGTTTCCTAAAGTGTGTTTAGACACATATGGGAGTATTTCAAGGAGGAAATCACTACCTAGTATATGTGAGGAAAGTGTGGAACCTTAGGCAACCAATGGTTTGAAAATGTTATAGGCTAACACTTAGATCTTTAATCCATGTTGGATTATTTTTAGTATCATTTGTGATGTTGTGATGTGATAGGAATGACACATAGCGTGAGTATGTTATTATTCCTAATTTGAAGTGGATTTTGCAAATGAATATCTTGGTGGTGGTGCTCTTCGTAGGGGCTGTGTACATGTACAATATGTTTATATTTTCATCTATATCATTTTATGCGTTAATTTTTGGCAATTATGATAACTTTTGTGAATCTCAATTCCTAATGTGTTTTATAAGTATAAGCATGTAGTTTAGTGTACATTTTGTATTTGCACTTTTCGTCCTTTTGTAGATTCTATAGGTTGAGATCTTGTTTTATCATGTGAACTTTGGACCTATTGATTTTAATAAATTTTCTTGTAATCGTCTTATATGGGAGGAAATTTGTTTTATGGTCAGCCCATGGACTGGCCTGCTTAGCCCGTGACTCACATAGGGATGGGCTGGGTTAGAAATTCATTAGCCCGCAACTCTTTTGGCCCAGCTCAGCCCAACCCAAAATTTTTTGGCCCATTGCGGGCCTATCCATATAGGTTGACCCAGCCCGAATTGACAGCCCTAACTCTGGCTGACGCATTGCTACAGTGAGCGGTGGAGTTTAAAACACTTACAAATTTTTTTCTTTTTATTTGTTAAATTAAAATTTTTACTCATCTCCAAAAACTTTCATACATCCGATAGATAGGAACCTCAAACGCACAAGAGTTTGAGTGTTTCATATCATTCTCTTTTTTATAATGATAGATTGAAGTTTTTTTTTTGGTTTTTTATAATATCTTTTCACACTAATTTCTCATAATGCTATCATGTGCTTAAATAAAAAATTTTCCCAATAATATTATTTCTATACACATAAATCTCAAAAATGATAAATTGAAGCTTAAGCTTATAATTTCATACAAATTATTTAAATGTTTTATCATGAACTCAATCACGGTAACTTGCAATATTTAATTCTACGCTAAATGAATGGGACTTGTTAATGACCCACTCTATTGCAGAACTCTCGCAATTTATAATTATTTTGGCCAAAATTCACAAATATAGAGAGCACTTTCTTGGTTTTTAATTATTGAAAAATATCAATACACGAGTTATTTTATTTTACTCGTGTGATACGCATAGGTTATTTTATATTTATTATTTATATTAAAAACTATTACGTTTAATTATTATTTTCAATATGTTAATTTTACAAAAGTTACTTTTAAAATATAAATGTAGATTAATAAATTGTTCAAAATTAATCTCAATTTAATTATATTTTATCATTTTTATTTAATAAATCATTTTCTTATCAACACACTTACTTTATGCATTTAATGATATTTATTAATTTTTATCATAATAATAATAATAATAATTATTATTATTATTATTATATTATTATTAACTTTATGCACAATTGGTTTTTAAGACAATTTTTATATATATAAAATATAGATATCGATATAAATTTAACATGTGAGTAGTTATTGAATGTATTTAATATTAAATGTTTTAATTAAATCATTTAATAAAAATATTTTCATTTTTTTTTATTACGGTTAAGTAATGTCTGGGTTAACTTGTACATGTTTTGACGAATTCATCTTTCTGATATGATCAAATGCAAGTTATTCACAAGACTAAGTGATTCATAAAGATATTTTTTGCGATTGGATCTTAAAAAATTGGTGTAATTAACTTGGATATGTAGCCCCATTTAGTATATTAATTAAATACAAATATATTTTTGAAAAAAAATTAAATGTAGATAAATAAAATGTTGAAAATTAATCTCAATTTTATTATATTTTATCACTTTTATTTAATAATTTATTTTTCATAGCAAATAATTCATTTTCTTATCAACACTTTCACTCTATGCATTTAATGATATTTATTAATTTTTCTTATAAAAATTTATATATATATATATATAATTAACATATGAGTAATTACTAAATGTATTCAACATTAAATTTTTTTATTGAATCATATAGAAATATTTTTGTTTATGTAATCTCATTCAGGATTTTCATCTTTTAAAGTGAGAGATACAATTTAAACAATAAAGTGTGAAGTAACAATCATTAATGAGAAATGCACTTTAAAGGAGTAGATTATTACGCATCTATGATCTATTATGAAGATGCTTAGATCTTATAAAATCTTAAAGCCTTGATTTTCTCATCAATTGTTATAATCTCACACTTTACTTTTTAAAGTACATCCTTCACTTTAGAATACTCAAATCTTCTCATTTATTATATTAATTAAATAAAAATATATTTTATTTAAATTTTTTAGGTGTAGATAAATAAAATATTAAAAATTAATATCTATTTTATTTTATTTTATCATTCTTATTTAATAATTCATTTTTTATAATAAATAATTCATTTTCTTAATATACACTTTTACTCTATGCATTTAATTATATTTATTAGTTTTTCTCATAAAAATTTTATAATAATAATATATTATTAACTCTATGCATTTAATAACATTAGTAATTGCTTCTCAAGATAATTTTATAAATGTATATAATATAAATATAGATATAGACTTATAAAATGAGTAGTTATTGAATGTATTTAACATTAAATATTTTTATTAAATCATTTAATATAAATATTTTCCTTTTCGTAGCCTCATTTATTATATTAAATGCATATATATTTTAAATAAAAAATTTAATTCTAGATAAATAAAATGTTGAAAACTAATCTCAATATATTATATTATATAACTTTTATTTAATAATTATTTTTCTTATCAACACTTTTACTCAACACATTTTTTTGGGTACAATTTTACTCTATGCATTTAATGATATTTATTATCTTTTCTTATAAAAAGTTTTTAGTAATAATAATATTAACTCTATGCATTTAATGAAATTAGTAATTGCTTCTAAAGGCAAATTTATTAATATATATAATATGAGGAGGGATCAGCTTACACCAGTATAAGTTTTTTTTCTCTTACACCTATTTTCAACCGTTAATTCTATTTTCATCTAATGGTTGAGATTATTTCATTAAAGGTAACCATTAGATGAAAGTAGATCTAATGGTTGAAAATGAGTATAAGAGAAAAAAAGACTTACACTAGTGTAAGTTGATCCTCCTCATATAATATATATATACATATAGATTTAACATATGAATAGTTACTAAATGTATTTAACATTAAATATTTTTATCAACTCATTTACTATAAATATTTTCCTTTATGTAGCCTCATTTATTATACTTTATGCATTTAATGATATTTATTAATTTTCTCATAAAAATATTTTAGTAATAATAATATTAACTCTATGCATTTAATGACATTAGTAATTGCTTCATATAGATATACATTTAATGACATTAGCAATTGCTTCTAATATATATATACAATATAGATATTGATATTGATTTAACATATGAATAGTTATTAAATGTATTTAACATTAAATACTTTGATTAACTCATTTTTATATTAAATGCAAAAATATTTTAAATAAAAACTTTAAATGTAGATAAATAAAATGTTGAAAATTAATCACAATTTTATTATATTATATCACTTTTATTTAATAATTATTTTTCTTATCAACACTTTTACTCTACACATTTTTATTATTCAACTCTACATTTAATGACATTAGCAATTTCTCCATATAGATATACATTTAATGACATTAATAATTACTTCTCAAGGCAATTTTATTAATATATATAATATAGATAGTTATTGAATGTATTTAACATTAAATTTTTTTATTAAATCATTTAAAATAAATATTTAACATATGAACGGAATTTCCCATATAGATATAGATTTAACATATGAGTAGTTACTGAATGTATTTAACATTAAATGTTTTTATCAAATCATTTAATATAAATATTTTCTTTTTGTAGCCTTAGTTATTATATTAAATGTAAATAATTTTTAAATAAAAACTATAAATGTAGTTAAGTAAAATGTTGGAAATTAATCTCAATTTTATTATATTATATCACTTTTATGTAATAATTATTTTTCTTATCAACACTTTTACTCTACACATTTTTATTGTTAAACTCTGCATCTAATGACATTAGTAATTGCTTCTAAAGGAAATTTTTTAATATATATAATATAGATATAGATTTAACATATGAATAGCTACTAAATGTATTTAACATCAAATACTTTTATTAACTCATTTACTAGAACTACTTTCCTTTATGTAGCCTCATTTATTATATTAAATGCTAACAATTTCCTTTAATATACTTTTTGCATTATTTTTTATAAACAAAATTAATTCAATTCTTAATTTTTTTATCAAGGAAAATTCAATACTATTCTCATCAATCAATTTAAAAAGGAAAAAGTACAGTTAAGTAAATCAAGCTATTTATAGTCACAAATAAACGTTCTTTCTATTTTTGTTACAATTTATAATTTATAATATTTCACAGTTTTTTATTCACAACGAGACAAATCTTGTACAATTACATCATTTGAAATTTTGTATAAATGGAAAGTTTTTAAAACATAGCATTATTTATCCATTAGTAATTTTTAAATTCTTCCCCTCTTTTCTTAGAGCATATTTGGAGATGCTTCAAGCAAATTTTTTTAAATAAAAAAGTTGTTTGAACAGTATTTTTACATATTTGATAAAATTAATTTTAGTTTTTTACAGAAAATTTAATACATTATAAAAGTTTTTTAAAACTTTTTTATAATGTTAAATATTGAAACTTATGATTTTAACTTATAAATTATTTCTTATATTTTAATATGTAAATATTATATTGTCATCAATTAAATAAAATTTTTAATCATTTTATATTTATTTTAATAATTTAATATACAAAAATAATTTTTTATATCATCTAAATGAAATAAATTAATTTAAAATTATTTTTCAGTTAACATATTCAAACATAAAATTACTTTAATTATAATCAATAAAAAACTTTTATATAATAATTGATTATTAAAATAATCAAATTTTTACAATTATCCCAAACACACACTTAATATCTAATTTCTTTATTTTCCTTGTGAGTTTCACAGTATAATTACTTTTCATATCTATATTTCCACATTTAAAGTATAGATATAGAGATTTACATTCCTATTTTTTTCGTATCTAAACTTGAATGACAGAATGAAAATCATACGTAATGCAATAAAATATTTTGTTTAGTCAATCAATCTGAGTTCTACCGTTATACAACAATAATTAATTAAACCTGTGTTTGAATTAGTTTATTTTAATTTAAAATAATTTATAATAAAAAATTCAATTATTTTCTCTAAAATAATCGTTTAAAAAACTTTTTAAAAAAGAACAATTATTTTATAAAATAAACTAGAACAAACAATTGTGTTTGAAATAAATACAAATGAAAAATAATTTAATTTGAATTAATTTTAAAATTAAATTTTATGTTTAAAACTTTTAAAAAATAAGATTTGAATTAATTTTAAAATCAAATTTTGTATTTAAAATTCATTAAAATAAAAATTAAATTTATTTTATTTTATTATTTTACATTTTAATCCTTACAAAAAATGATTAGAGATAATTACTAAGAATAAAATAATTTATTTATTTTAAATCAAATCAAATCTTAACAAATTTTATTAAATTTTATAAAATTTCTAAAGCAAAAAAATAAAATTTATGAAATTTTAAAAATTAAATTATTTTATATTTTTTAACATTCCAAATACAAATTTAATTAAATTTAATTTACAAATCAAATTATTTCTCATTTTTTTATTACATTCGAAACACACTCAAACATGTTATAAGTCTTTTGTAATAGCTGCAAAGTACTTAAGCAGTTGAGCCAACTGTCTTAACGAATTTTCAAACCTTACGAACCCATCGCTCAAGCCTAAGTTGCTTCAGAGCAGGCCCAAGATTAGGTTTACCTTTCTGAGGACATCGCCATTTCCCTGTAATCTCCATGCCATTGGATTGTTGACGATTTGTTGCTTCTGTTAATGCCTTTCTCTTTGTAACACTAACACCGTGCTTTTCACATGCCAACGAAATTGTTCCAGTATTTGTTGAACACTGTAATAACATCTTTTCTGGTTTCTTCCAAGAACTTTCATCATTTGCTCCGCTGCATCTCTTCTTCCTGGCTGTAACAAAACCATCATTTTCTTTATTTCTTGTACAAGTTGGACTTCTTGCTGATAAGCTTTTAGCTAAACTTGCGCTCATGTCAAGCTTGTCATGTTGGATTTTAGCTTTTGAATTCGCTTCTCCAATATCATTTACCAGCTTTGGAGGTCTCATACAATTGTAGTCTGTACTTTTATCGGTATCCAATGACATTATATGTGCTTCTCGATTACAACCAGGACTTCCACCATTCAGGCTTAATGTCTCCTCATACTTGGTTGCACCAAGACTATGTTGCAATGTCTTATCTTGCATGCATGGCTGCAAAATCTTTTCTAAATGGGAAGTACTAGCAGTAGTTAAATTTTTCTTCATTTCAACAATGCCATCACCCTGTGACTTTCAACAACAAAGAACAGTGAGCACAGGTGACTTGGAGGAAATTATTGATGACATTCATGTATTACTATTTATAGTCATATATATTAACTAAACTTTTTTCGTTTGAACTTTCGCAAAGTAAACAGTATCGATTCATCAGGAACTGTAGTATTTTACTTCTAGATGCAGTTGAGCTTTAAATGTTCATTGGCATTTTGATGATGGCCTTATATTAAAATTTAGGAAAATATCTATATCTATTCACCATTAAGTAAATATATATTATTTACCCGAGTAATTCTATAACAGAGACTTTAAATAGAAATCAAGAATGAGTACCCTGCTTGAAGGCTGCTTTACCTTCATGTTTTCATCAGAAGAGCTATTGTGTTCTAAACATCCTTTTGGTTTTGGGTGGACATTCTCAGATCTGCCTTCATCTTCATTTATGACTTCAAAATCAAAATTTTCCTCCTTGCACTCATTCTCTTGAGAAACAACATCTCTAAAAAGACTGATTGTATCAGACACAGAAGACTCATAAACGTAGCTTGAAAGCCAGTTTCTGATGTCTGGAGGCTCTGAATCAAAAACAAAAAAAAAAGCAGAGAGACAGACACAAAGTAATCACTGTTAACTAGTGGAAATAATTAAATATTTCATATTTTCTGTAGGATAGGACAGAAGTTTTCTTGGCACCCAAATTATTGCTATTTTTGGCAAAAGAAATTATAAAAGAAGCATTACAAAGTACAAACCAGAAAGGAGTGATCGTGAGCCGAAAGAATTCAGACTCTGTAAGAAAAACGAAAAAGGAACCAAAAAAAAAAGAAAAAAATAAATCAGATGCTAAATTCTAAAATCTCCATTTCTCAGCTGAATTTCTGAGAACCTAACTTTGAGAACCCTAAACGAAACTATAACAAATTATACCAATATGTCGAATTTAATTTTTCTTTGTCCAATTCAAAATTGAGTAAAAGCTTTACCTTGGTCAAGCACAGGTCTTCATTATGCTTATCATCTTCAACACAAGTACTGCTACATTGGACTAGCTTCTCTGCAGAAACCACTTCATCTCGGGTCCTAATATTTTCGAAATTTGCTTCTTCTTCTTCACCCTTTTCTTCATCTCTTTGGGATTCGCGTCTTCTGAATGCAGATTCTTGGAAACTAAAATTCGAATCCGGATCGGGAGATCGATACTCGTAGCTTGAGAACCAATTCCCAACATTAGGAGGCTCTGAAACATAAACCCACAAAGCACAGAAATCAAAAGGAGTTTCCATTATAGGTTTGGGATCGTTTTGCTGCTTAAATATGAAAACTTTGAGAAACCCCAAGTTGTCATTCGTAACCAATTCCTATGTTTCATCAGCTATTAGGTGAATTTTTATAAGAAATGGATACAAACCAGAAGGGCACGAAAGCGAGGACCACGAACTGCGAACCTAAAACAGCAAAAACAAATCAAAATTTAAAAAAAAAAAAAATTGGATCCCTGAGTATTCCGATGTAAAAGAGCTCACGCCACTTTCCCGGCACTTTCTCAGCAGCCAATCAGAAAAAAAAATGCAAAAGCTATTGCAGATGGTACCTGGGAATTAATGCCTTGAAGGCTTGGGATTGAATCCATCAAAATGCATCCAACAAACTGCGCGGCGGAACCAGACTAAAAACGTAAAATGGTAAAGATACTATTTGTTTATCTTTTGGAATTTTTTATGATGTCTGTCAAATTTTTGAATTTGCGCGGCACAGGATTGGCGCCACTTTTCTTAAGGCGCATTTGGTTTGTGTTATGAATCTTTGTTAATCTTTTTGTTTTATCCCTCTCTGAAAGTGAAAAATGTCAATGGTTTCAACCTCGTAGGACAAGCGGGAAACATCTCCATCTGAAAATTAATAATTCAAAAGATATGTTTTGGAGTTTTGAAAGGATATGCACATGTTTAGTTTTGCTTAATTGATACATAAAAATAATTTTTAATTAAAAGTTCTATTTACAATATTTTGATTATAAGTGTTTTAGATTACAGTATACATGTACATCCCCTTCAGCGTCCTTGCCTAGCTCGCCATCAATGAGAGGTTCAATTAATGCGTTGTCTATGTCATAATTAGTAAGCATTTTTTATTGTGACAAGATCAGTGCAAAGTAGCCTTCTATTTTGTTGAGAAGCTTTTGAAGACCACCGTCCACTGAGATGAGTTATAAGTTAAAGTTAATTTTTGTTGTAGTTCTTTTACTTGCTCAAAGCAAAGCAACTTTAGGCGATATGCTAGAAGATACAACTAAAATTGATACAACAATAACAAATTATTTTTTCACTAGGTGAAGTTAACTAATTATATGTATCAAACAACGTTATTGTATTATGTTATAAATCATATCTTTAGATATATGTAGAAAAAGTATCTAGGAGTTCCTCTCTTTTCTATCCTTCATAAATAGAGCATTTTTCTAGCAAGCATGCGGCAAAGTTTAAAAGAAGAGGTAACATTCTAATTATAATAAAAATTGTAGTTGTATTATAGGCACTCCCTATTCAAGTTTCACTTTACTAGATGAAGTGCTAAGACTGTGCATGAGATTTAAAATGCTTAACCATAAGTTCTCATTCTACCTACCCATTGCATTATTTATATAGTAGAACACTAAGAACTATATTTCACAAGTTCTGTAAGCTTATCTAACTTGCAAAAGGAGACACTTAAAATTGAAGAATAATGAAACGAAAACAATTGACATGGCATAATTGATTATAAAAAATCCATAATTTTCTTATCTATCCTTATGTAAGGCTGAGCGACAAAAACACATCTAATAGCATATCTACACAAGAAAACTGAAAATCAAGATAGATTAGACGATGAATGAGCGAAACGCATTTGGCAAGTGTTGGGTCGAGTCAACGCTGACAAGGGCCAGGATTTCTTGATTGTCAATTTGACTGCATTCATCATTTTTAATTGATTTATCATATTATATGTTCTTTCTAGATTTTTCCAACACAATTTGGTTCTAGTTGCTGCTTTAATTGTGATTGTTTTTGAGAAATCTTATCTAACATGAAGTAGGAAGTCTTCTTAAATATATAGACATTATAGGCCAAATCATTGCCTTGTACTGTTGCCCTAGGGAAACAGATTTCATTTCAGACCAATTCAAAATTTCAGTCATTGCTAGCACTAAACCACCTAGCAGGACAAGCATGTATTCAGCCTGAATGTGTTGACCAGTGTCTTGCTCTTTCTCAACAACACAACATATTTGTTTCATTTTTCAAAGCACTAAAAGAGAATAGCACTTTTTCAGTCTCCTCGAGTACCAATTTTCCCAATCTAGTTACCAAATGTTAGATATAAAAATCATTTATGAGACTTTACCTAATAGCTTAAGCTTTTGGAAGAATTGGTAATTGACATGATATCAGCACCTTTATGACGAAGTTGTCATAAGTTTGATCCTTGCCACTCCTATTCTAATAAAATGTTGATTTTCAATATAATGTAGATGGGTCTGTGCATTGTTCATGCTTTAAGTCGAAAAGGCCCTTGTGTGAAGGGGCATGTTAGCTATAAAAACAATTCATAAGCTTTCAGAAAAGGGTGATTGATAGTAAATAAACACAAATTCTTTCAAGAAATTCGTATATTCGATGCAAAAAATTTTAACAATTTCAAACTCTGCAGGCATTTCATCATTTACTTCTTTGGCACTGCTCAAACTTCAAACGAATCTATAAAATTCTGCGCATCGAGAATCTAGGGTAAAGATTTCTTTCTAGAATTGAAGGTAAGTTTTCTTCTTTGTTGCAATTTATGGTATGGTAGTTGTTTTGTGTGGCAGATAATTACCACTTCACCCCACTTGGTAAAGAGTTCAAACTTTGCAGGCATTTCACAGATTTATAGGTCATTTACTTCTTCGGTACTGCTCAAACTTCAAACGAATCTAGGGCAAAGATTTCTTTCTAGAATTGAAGGTAAGTTTTCTCCTTTGTTGCAATTTATGTTATGTTAATTGTTTTGTGTGGCAGATAATTACCACTTCACCTGCTTGGTAAAGAGTTCAAATCTCCGTGATTGAAGTGTGAATCGCATGAATGACACTTTTATTCTTATGTGTGAGTTTTGTTCGTTCTTGACCATTTCCTTCTCTATTGTTCTTCTTATCTCATTAGTCCTACTTTACTTTTCAAGATAAAAAATTCAAGTCACTTGAAGAAAGAGCAAAAGTCCGTTGGTATTTGTTCATTACAACAATAATCAAAGTCTTTTCCTGCTAAGTGAGATTGACTACATTAATCAAACAATGTCATTATGTTCTATCAAAAACCAAATCCTCTGATAGGCCATTTAGGTCTAAATCATTTCTAATGGTTTCACCTAGAGTTTTTCTTTGTTTTCATCTCCCTCTATTTATAGGGCTATCCTCCATCTAATCGATCAAGTCTTCTAATTGGGGCTTCTATTAGTCTTCTACTCATATGTCCAAATCATCTTAGGCAAGATTCTACCATCTTTTTCTCAATATGTATCACTCCTACTTTTCCTCTAATACATTCATTCTTGATCTTTTCTTTTCTTTTCTTGTATGGTCACTAATCCAATGAAACATTCTCATCTCTGCTATACTTATCTTATGCTCTTGTTGGCACTTTACCGCCCAACATTCAGTACCATATAGATCAAAAGTCTTATGGCTGTGCGGTAGATTTTTCCTCATTTGGTATTTGTGTTACCAAGTGGCCTCAATACTCAAGAGGGGGGTGAATTGAGTAGTTAAAAATAAGTTCACAAATCTTTCGCAAATCGTTTGACAATCAATTTTCGTTGAAGCTATTGAATGATCAGAGATAATTGAATAGATGAGTTAAGCACTTTTACTAATGAACGTAATAGTCAAGGAGACAATATTCAAATAAAACAATGAAACAAAGGCACAAAGATGAACAGAGGAGAGTTTAGAGAAACAAACACAAGCGTTTATCCCGGTTCAATCACTACTCCACTTGTGATCTACGTCCAAATTCCCAAGCAACACCTTGAGATTTTCCACTATATCTTCAAGCTTCAATGGGTGCTTGAAAAACCACTACAACCTTGAGCACTCAACAAGATATGGGATACCTCACCCAAAAGCTTGAGCCTCTATTTTCCAAGGGATACCTCACCCTTACAATACTTGAGGATACCTCACCCTCACTACTCGAAAGTATAAGATTGAAATAGAAGAAGCTCTCTAGAGCAAGTGTTTACAAGTTGAAGCTCTAATATGCTCTCAAGGATTTTTCACGTTTTTAGTCGAAAACAGAGCAAGAAATGATTTTAAGAATTGATTCACGTTTTGAAGTATAATGATCAGCTTTTGGTTCAAGGTCAACAGTAAACAAAGACCCAATCTGGGTATTTATAAGTTTCTCAATTAATAGAGCCGTTGGAGGTAGTTGGGCATGCATTTAATGCATTTAATATAGCCGTTGGACCTTGTCGAGATACGTGTAATCGATTACATATCTCGTAATCGATTACATTATTGTTCCAACATTTTCTCGAACTTTCTGGGCTCGTGTAATCGATTACATTCTTGAGGTAATCGATTACATGGCTTCGACTTTGCTTGTAATCGATTACAATGATCATGTAATCGATTACATGACTTCGACTTGTTTGTGTAATTGATTACAATATCCTTGTAATCGATTACATGTCTCGTCGAACATGTTTTTTGAGTTTCGGTTTTTGTGTAATCGATTACATATATTGTGTAATCGATTACATTTCTTGTCGAACGTGTTCTTTGCCTTTCTGGGCTTTGTGTAATCGATTACATATATACCGTGTAATCGATTACATGGCCTCTGATTTGCTTTGTAATCGATTACATTGTTCATGTAATCGATTACATTCTTTCTGTTGATGTGTAATCGATTACAAACATTGTGTAATCGATTACATTTGCCTTTGAACACATTTTTCAAGTTCAATAACTCGTGTAAGTCATTTCCAACACCTCAGGGTACTTGTTTAAACATAAATCCTTTTAAGAGTGTTAGATTTAAAGTTGAAACTTAGGTTTTATTGAAAGCCATGTTTATCTTTGAAATTTCCTATTTATTTTGAAATCATATATTTGAAAACCATTTGAGAAATCTTGAGAGCATTTAACAAGAATGTCCTAAGTCTAAATAACTAATTAAACCTTCTGTCTTCTTTCTTTGATCTTGATTTTTTCCTTTTGTGCTTTGATCTTCTCTTTTGCTTTTGTTATCATCAAAAACCTTTCAACATGCCTTAGAGACATAAGCATTCACATTCTCCCCTTTTTGATGATGACAAACCGATCATAGGAAAAAGAAAGAGTTTTTGCATTTGTATCATAGTCATTTAGTTACAATGTCAGTCTCCCCGGAGATTATGCATGATATTGGGTTAGATTTTGCATATGAAAAGCTTAATAACTTAAAAGTTCAATAACTCCCCGTACTCATGCAACCTTTAATTACATTTCATTTTTCCTTCAATAACTCCCCCGTACTCATGCAACCTTTTTCCTTATTTTCTCCCCCGTTGGCATTATCAAAAAGACATAAGCATTAAAAAAAAATGGACAAAGATGTCGCTTATAGTTCATGATTCCCAATTGTTTGCCATAACAAAAGCCACTAAGATCACCCAAGCAATATTCCAACAACCAACCATTCAAAGTGAAAACACGTTTATGTATTAATAATCGCATGTACAAAGAAACATGTCACAACCAAGAGGCAATAATCAAAAGATAACCATAAAGGTATACCAATTTTATATAATCGAGTTAAAAAAATACAAGGCGGAAAAACAAATCAAGGCATAAGGCCAGGATCACTATCGTTGCTCGCCGTCACAAAAGACATCACCCTCTCGGATCCGCAGCAGAGTCTCCTAGACCAATGTCATCATCGCCGGGCATAAGATCGTCGTCGAATCCGTAAGCTCCTCATCATCGCCAGAACTCCAGATGGACCAAATGAAGGAAATGGGATCCTGAGGGGCGAGGATGTGGCGGGGCAAGCAGCGGCAGCAGACTCTCGTGAACAGGAGGTCCACGTAAGAGGGATCGAATGGAGGCAAGCTCCCGGTCCGAGTAGTCCATCCTCGCCTCAAGGTGGTCGATCTTTTGCTCTATATGATCCATGCGCGTGTTGACGTTGGCGCTCAGTTGCGCATCTCTTGGAGCAGAAGATCAAGAGAAGCCGGAGCAGTGAGCAGAGGCGGTGATACCGAGCCCCCTCATCATCACCGTCTGGATCGTGATGGATATGGCCAAATGTGCCATGAGTAATGTAATGCCACCTATCCTCCATCTTGTAGAGCCGAAGCTTCTTCGAGTATGCAGCCCAATTGATTGGGGTCCCTTGGAGCCGGTGTCCTTGGACTCTTCGGTCGGCCGAAATGCGACAATACTCAAGAATCAGGTGACTAACATGGCGAAGGGGAGAGCGAGTTCTTCTTTTTCTTGATGTCTAGCATATGCCGTAGAATGTAGTATCCCCGCTTGATTGGGTGCCCCGTGGTCATTGCCCATAATGCCACTACATCGTCCTTGAGGACTTGGGAGTAATTTCCTCCTCTCCGGGAATCAATCCACGAACCAAGAGGTAGTGGAGGACCCCGTTTTCCATAGTGAGGCCGGTGGCCATTATTCTCGCGTCTAGGATCACCGGGGAGGTGGTAGCCATCCCTAATCAAGGAGAGAAGAGCAGCCTTGTGCTCAAACTCATGCCCCCGTACTTTGGCATTCCCACGTAACCGGGCTCCATCAGAGTGAGCTTGGTGAGCCTATACCATTCTCGTCATGGTTAACCCGATTTGTTGCTTTTTCACCTCGTAAATGATGCAATTATCCTCAACCTTCAGTGTTAGCATAAAACACTCGACAAGGTTAGGGTAGATGGCTTTCTCTATACTTAGGAATCCCAAAGAAGCCTAAGTGTTCTATTGTCCTAAAGCTCACTAAGGGTTCACTCTCACGAAGGTGATGGGTAGATACCGGGAGAGATGATCTTGCGAAGTCGGAAGTTCTTCCCGAACAACTCACCTTTCTTCACGGTGGAGAAGTGCCTCGTGAGGTCCAACCCGTAGATATTGCGTGTAGAGCCACCGTAGGAACTTCCAACAAAGCAGCCCTGTTTCGGGCGCTCGAGCGATGGGAGGATTCAGCCATTGATGAGAGAGAGAAGCACGGGTTGAGTGGTAAATTGTTGGGGATGAGTGAGGAGAGAGAGAGGGACGAAATTAGGTTAGAAAAGTGGAGAGGGTGTTCGTGGGAGAAGATGGGGAGATTTTGGATGAGGGATTTGAGGAGATTTGATCGGTGGGTTATGTGGAGAGGGATTTCGAGATCGAGAGAGGCGAAATGATGAGTTTTGATGGAAATTTGAGTGAGAAATGAGAGGTTTTGAGATCCGAGGTGCGTGGGTGCGAGAGGAGAGAACGAGGAAGATGAACAGGGCCAAACAGAAATGACCACTACGCGCGTCGAGAGCCTTTTAAAAACCCTCGTAATCGATTACATTGAGTGTGTAATCGATTACATGCATTCTCAGTGGGTGTGTAATCGATTACATTTTTGGTGTAATCGATTACATGCTTCTTCGGTAGGTATGTAATCGATTACATTTTTTTTAGTGTAATCGATTACATGATTGAACCTTGTAATCGATTACATAGATGATGTAATCGATTACCTGAGTTCTGAGTTGGTTGTAATCGATTACAAAATGTGTGTAATCGATTACATGCGTGATGAACTCAGTAATCGACGATTACAAAGGCATTGTAATCGACACAAAGACTCTTTAACTCGATTTTTATGCTCCAAACAACATATAATCAATTTTAATCCACCCAAAACAGCTTTTAAAGCAACTCAAATCAATTCAAATCATCATCCAAGCATATAGATTAATCACATTATGATTCAACTAATATAATTGATCAAAATTATCATGTTTACCAAGAATTTCACCCTTTTTGGTGATTTTTGAGGTCGTTGAATTTCACCCTTCTTGTCAAAGTTGGACATGAGGGAGCACCTGCAAAATAATTTGGGAAACCTCCGACGCTCAAGTTAGTATGGGATTCAAATATATATAATGAAAATTCAGAAATTGTGCAAAGAAAGTGTGGCATAATTATGCGTAAAACGCAAGCTTAGGCTTTTGTTTTAGGATTATGCAAAGAAATATTCAATTTATGCATGAATGGTCCAATATACCCAGCTTCTTTCTAATGTAGAAAAATGCTTCTTTTGCAAGGGGTTTGGTGAAAATATCACCTAATTGCTTAGTTGTTTCAACAAATTCAAGTATGCAATCACCTCTTTGAACATGATCTCTAATGAAATGATGTCTTATTTCAATATGCTTAGTTCTAGAATGCAAAATGGGATTTTTTGACAAGTTAATTGCACTAGTATTATCACATTTTATGGGAATGTGATCAAGCTCAAGACCATAGTCCAAGAGTTGTCAAGCTTTCATCCAAAGGACTTGAGCACAAAGAACTCCCAACATGCAACATATTCACTTTTCAAATTGTGGATAATGCCACACTATTTTGTTTCTTGTCGTGCAAGAAACTAGTGAGCTTCCTAGCAAGTGGCATGTCCCACTAGTGCTTTTTCGATCCATTTTGCATCCAAAGAAAATCGAATCTAATATCCAATAAGACTACATGAGGCACCCTTAGGGTACCATAAACCCATTTGTGATGTGCCTATTAGATATTTCATTATTCTCTTAACAAAGACTTAGGTGTGATTCCTTAGGATTAGCTTGATATCTAGCACACATGCATACACTAAACATTATATCGTGCCTACTTGCAAAGTGAGATAAAGGAGTGAGCCAATCATACCTCTATATTTTGTAATTTCTACCGATTTACCTCCTTCATCCTTGTCCAAATAGCAAGAGGTGCCCATAGGAGTAGCCATATGCTTGGCATTGTCCATTCCAAACTTTTTGAGCAGCTCCTTGCAATACTTGGATTGGCTTATAAATGTTCCTTCTCTTGTTTGCTTGATTTGTAGACCAAGGAAGAAGTTGAGCTCACCCATCATGGACATCTCAAACTCACTTTGCATAATATTTGAAAATTCTTTACAAAGAGAGTTGTTAGTAGCTCCAAATATAATGTCATCAACATAGATTTGAACTAGAAGAATGTCATGCATTTTGTGTTTTATGAAAAGAGTGGTGTCAACTTTACCTCTAGAAAAGCCTTTTTCTAAAAGAAATTTGCTCAACCTTTCATACCAAGCTCTAGGAGCTTGTTTCAAGCCATACAAAGCCTTTTTCAATTTAAAAACATGGTCAGCATTTCAAAGTCCTCAAAACCAGGAGGTTGTTCTACATACACCTCTTCTTGTATAAAACCATTTAAAAAGGCACTTTTGACATCCATTTGATAGAGTTTGAAATCCATGATGCAAGCATATGCAAGTAGCATTCTAATGGCCTCTAATCTAGCTACGGAGCATAAGTTTCTTCATAATCTATGCCTTCTTCTTGATTATATCCCTTAGCTACAAGCCTAGCTTTATTTCTTATTATTAAACCCGTTTCATCAAGTTTGTTCCTAAAGACCCATTTGGTGCCAATTATAGGATGATCATTGGGCCTTGGAACTAATTCCCAAACTTGATTCCTCTCAAATTGGTTTAGTTCTTCTTGCATGGCCAAGATCCAATGCTCATCGTTAATGGCCTCATTTATGTCTTTAGGTTCAACTTGAGAGACAAAGGCTAGATGATTACATGCATCTCTAAGTGAGTTTCGAGTGATTACCCCTTTTGATACATCACCTATCACCTTGTCAAGAGGATGATACCTTGAAGTCCTCCATTCCTTGGGTAGATCCGAGATTTTAGAATTTTCTTGCCATGAGTGATCAAGGAGTCTCTCTTCTTTCTTCTTGGACTCTATCTCTTGAATTTCCAAGTGCGTCTTTGCCAAGATTTCTCGCAACATCATCAACAAGTTCCTTTCTCGGCACATTTGGGTTAGTTTCATCAAATGCAACATGTATGGATTCTTCTATGGTCATAGTTCGTTTATTATAGACTCTAAAGGCCTTGCTATGGATAGAATAACCAATGAATATTCCCTCATCGATTTTGCATCAAACTTCCCCAAGTTATCCTTTCCATTATTCAAAACAAAGCATTTGCATCCAAAAACATGAAAATGTGACACATTAGGTTTCCTTCCTTTGTACAATTCATATGGGGTTTTCTTTAAAATTGGCCTTATTAGGGCTCTATTCATAACATAACAAGCGGTGTTAACCGCATCACCCCAAAAGTACTTAGGAAGATTGGCCTCATTGAGCATAGTTCTTGCCATTTCTTCTAAAGATCGATTTTTCCTTTCTACAACACCATTTTGTTGTGGTGTTCTAGTGGGCAGAAAAAATTATGCTCAATGCCATGTTCATCACAAAAAGTTTCAAATTCATGATTTTCAAATTCACCACCATGATCACTTCTTATGGATGCAATACAAAAACCTTTTTCGCTTTGGATAACTTTGGCAAGTTTTCTAAATGATTGAAAAGCATCATTTTTGTGAGCTAAGAATAATGTCCATGTAAATCTAGAAAAATCATCCACAATTACTAATGCATAGTAATTCCCACCAAAGCTCATAGTTCTAGAGGGTCCAAAAAGATCCATGTGCAAAAGTTGTAAAGGTCTAGAAGTTGAAACTATGTTTTTAGCTTTGAGAGAGACCTTTACTTGTTTTCCCTTTTGACATGCATCACAAAGTTTGTCTTTTTCAAATTTGAGCTTTGGAAGACCAATTACTAGTTCTTTAGAAACCAATTTGTTTAAGTGATCCATGTGAATGTGAGCAATTCTTCTATGCCATAACCATGAATCATTTTCTCTACTCATAAATCATTTAGCATCATTTGAGGAAATGTCATCAAGACTAATCATATATATGTTATTGACCCTATGACCAACAAACTTGACTTGCTTGTCATCCTTTCCCTCAATTATACAACAAGAGGAGTCAAATATAACTCTATTTCCTTTATCACACAATTGACTAATACTAAGTAAATTATGTTTAAGTCCTTCAACAAGTAAGACATTATCAATAGATGATGAAGGGATCTTACCAACTTTGCCAATTCCAAGAATCTTCCCTTTGTTGTTGTCACCATATGTGACATGACCATGTTTCTTGTGTGTAAGGGAGGAGAACTTGGAGCCATCTCCTGGTCATGTGCTTGGAGCAACCACTATCAAGATACCAACTTGAGCTCTTGGTCTTCAAGCACACCTACAACACACATTCAAGATTTAACTTTTGGTACCCAAATTGTTTTGGGTCCTTGTGTGTTAGAATTAGGTATGGTGCCTTTAGGGACCCAAACCCTTTGATTCCAACCTTGGTGTTTATGTTCTTTCTAACATTGCAAGTGGATGCACTATGCCCTTTCCTACCACAATGAAAACATTTAACAAAGGGGCTACTTGAAGTTTTTGAGGAAACAAAGAAATTCTTATAAGATTTTTGATGGTTGTTTGGATTAAATCCTAAACCGGCTTTTTGGAAAACACATTTTTGTCTCCCTAACAACACATTCAAGTTGTCTCTTCCAAAAGTGAATTTTGCAAGAGTGTTGTTCAAGTCTTCAATTTCTTTTTCAAAAGCTTTGCATGATAGACAAGGTAATGATATGGATGCATTTTCATGTGAGGAACAAATCATGCATGATGAATTAGCATCTATGAGTCCTAAAGTCTCATTTTCAATTTTAAGTTCATTTATCTCCTTGGTTAAAGCAGAAACTTTCTTTGTCAATAGGGAGATTGTTTTATTGGAAGACAAAATCATTTTTGTGAGCCTCAAAGATTCATCATGCAATTCTTGAAAGGCATCTTGTAATTCATCATAAGAAGGTGGAGGTTCTAGGTTAGAAGAGGTTACCTCTGTCGCTTTCTCCACTTTCTTCTCCTTGAGCCATGAGGCAAAGATGGGCTTCCTCATTTTCGAATCATCGGAAGAGCTTAAGTCATTGTCCTCCCAAGCTATATATGCTCTTCTTCCTTTCTTTTCCTTGGAGGGTCTTTTCTCAAACTTCTCCGTCTTCTTGAGATATATAGGACACTCCATTTTCATGTGCCCCTGCTTTTCCACATTCATAGCATTTTGGAGGAGTGGAGGATCCTTCTCCTTTGTGATATGCTTTCTTTTGAGGAAACGGTGGTCTTCTTTGAAATCCCTTTTTCTTCAAGAATCTTCCGAATTTTCTTACAAGGAGACTAAGATTCTCCTCACTTAGCTCAATATTTTCAGCATCCTCTTCACCATCTTCATCATCATCTTCAAGTATGGGAGAGGTGGCCTTGAGTGCAATTCCTTCTTCTTTTTGTTATGTTCTTCATTTTGATTGAGCCTACTTAGTTCCAGCTCATGCTCTTGAAGTTTTCCGAATAGGGTGGCTAGAGACATGGTTGATAAATCTCTTGATTCCGCAATCGCAGCTTACCTTGGGTTGCCAATTCCTCGCTTAGACATCTCAAGACTTTGTTAATAAGATCCTCATTAGGAAATGTCTTTCCCAATGAGATGAGATGATTAACAATATGAGTAAATCTCTTTTGCATATCTTGAATACTCTCACCTTGGTTCATTCTAAACAATTCATATTCATGAGTAAGAGTGTTTATTCGAGATCTTTTTACCTCACTAGTGCCTTCATGAGTTACTTGTAGGGTATCCCACATTTCTTTTGCGGTCTTACAGCTTGACACCCTAAAGAATTCATCATACCCCAAAGATGTGGTGATGATGTTCTTGGCTTTCAAATTATATTGAACCTTCTTTTTATCATCATCGGTCCAATCACTTCTAGGTGTATTAATTGTCACACCATCCTTAGTTTGTGTAGGGACAAAAGCACCATTTTCAACTCAAGGTCCCACACATCTAAGTCAATAGCTTCAATAAAAATTTTCATCCTTTCTTTCCAATAGGCATAGCCATCCCCATTGAAATAAGGAGGTCTATTTATAGAAGAACCTTCATTTGAAAAACCATTTGAAGCCATCACTTCTCTTGAAGCTGCTAAGCTCTTTATACAAGAGTCTAGCTTCGATACCACTTGTTACCAAGTGGCCTCAATACTCAAGAGGGGGTGAATTGAGTAGTTAAAAATAAGTTCACAAATCTTTCGCAAATCGTTTGACAATCAATTTTCGTTGAAGCTATTGAATGATCGAGATAATTGAATAGATGAGTTAAGCACTTTTACTAATGAACGTAATAGTCAAGGAGACAATATTCAAATAAAACAATGAAACAAAGGCACAAAGATGAACAGAGGAGAGTTTAGAGAAACAAACACAAATCGTTTATCCCGGTTCAATCACTACTCCACTTGTGATCTACGTCCAGTTCCCAAGCAACACCTTGAGATTTTCCACTATATCTTCAAGCTTCAATGGGTGCTTGAAAAACCACTACAACCTTGAGCACTCAACAGTATGGGATACCTCACCCAAAAGCTTGAGCCTCTATTTTCCAAGGGATACCTCACCCTTACAATACTTGAGGGATACCTCACCCTCACTACTCAGAAAGTATAAGATTGAAATAGAAGAAGCTCTCTCTAGAGCAAGTGTTTACAAGTTGAAGCTCTAATATGCTCTCAAGGATTTTTCACGTTTTTAGTCAGAAAACAGAGCAAGAAATGATTTTAAGAATTGATTCACGTTTTGAAGTATAATGATCAGTTTTTGGTTCAAGGTCAACCGTAAACAAAGACCCAATCTGGGTATTTATAAGTTTCTCAATTAATAGAGCCGTTGAGGTAGTCAGGCATGCATTTAATGCATTTAATATAGCCGTTGGACCTTGTCAGATATGTGTAATCGATTACATATCTCGTAATCGATTACATTATTGTTCCAACGTTTTCTCGAACTTTCGGCTCTCAGTGTAATCGATTACATTCTTGAGGTAATCGATTACATGGCTTCTCGACTTTGCTTGTAATCGATTACAATGATCATGTAATCGATTACATGACTTCTGACTTGCTGTGTAATTGATTACAATATCCTTGTAATCGATTACATGTCTCGTCGAACATGTTTTTTGAGTTTCTGGTTTTGTGTAATCGATTACATATATTGTGTAATCAATTACATTTCTTGTCGAACGTGTTCTTTGCCTTTCTGGTTTTGTGTAATCGATTACATATACTTGTGTAATCGATTACATGGCCTCTGATTTCAGCTTGTAATCGATTACATTGTTCATGTAATCGATTACATTCTTTCGTTTGATGTGTAATCGATTACAAACATTGTGTAATCGATTACATTTGCCTTTGAACACATTTTTCAAGTTCAATAACTCGTGTAAGTCATTTCCAACACCTCAGGGTACTTGTTTAAACATAAATCCTTTTAAGAGTGTTAGATTTAAAGTTGAAACTTAGGTTTTATTGAAAGCCATGTTTATCTTTGAAATTTCCTATTTATTTTGAAATCATATATTTGAAAAACCATTTGAGAAATCTTGAGAGCATTTAACAGTAATGTCCTAAGTCTAAATAACTAATTAAACCTTCTGTCTTCTTTCTTTGATCTTGATTTTTTCCTTTTGTGCTTTGATCTTCTCTTTTGCTTTTGTTATCATCAAAAACCTTTCAACATGCCTTAGAGACATAAGCATTCACAATTTGTTCATTGCCACAAAATTTTTTTTTGAAAAAGCTATTAGATGGAGGTTTTGGTAGAATAAAGATAGAGATCTTTCAAATATTGTCTTACCCTTGATAAATTGATAAAATTATTTTGGTGATTATAATGAATATCCCAATTTCTAAGAGAAAAAGGTTTGTCAATAAAGGCTAACTAGGATGGAAATGCATGAAATAACTTGACCTTCTTATAGTTTCTGTTATCATGACTTGATTATTGGTGCATGCTCCATACAAACACTTAAAATATCATATTGCTTTGCATTTGGTTGAAAAAAATAAAGCATTTTCACTAGTCCAAAAACTGATGTATGAAGAAGCAGATTATGTGTTCAAGCAGCAAGATATAGAATGGTTAGCAATTTAGAATCATACAAAAGAATGTCATTTTTCTTTTTTCTCTTTCTTTTTCTCTTTGTTCTTTCGTAGCCAAATAGCAGTTCCAGGGTAAAAGTTTAAGCAAGATGGGTTTGAGAAGTAAGTTAGTAACTGTCAGAAAAGAAAGCTGAAGTAGCTCTCATGGTTTCAGTCAATAAGAGAATTAGTCAATTACTTATTATGCAGAAAGTAAAAAATTCATGTTTTGCCCCCCTCATGATAAACAATGATGAAAAAAACATTATGGTCATTCTATTAGTGTTCAGTTTTCAATCCATTTATGCAGATTCAGCATAAAGTTTATAATTCAATTAAGTTTATATAGAGGACTATACTACAAATTCGTCAGAAATGATTTTATGACACAAAATTCCTCTTATGCTTGCATAAAAATGGAAAAAATATATAAATCACGAAGTAAACATTTACCCTTCAAATTACTATACAAGGTGCTGAATATGTTCACAAACTTTAGCAAAGGCAAGCTGTTTCTTCCTCATAATTACACTAAGAAATTCTTTGGGACTCTGCGTGAACATTGTAATTTGTAAGTCTCAATAAACACTAAATTCAAAATGGTAATGAAAGATTATGAAAATGTTTCTTATACAAACATGATTGTTAAGCCAGTTTATGAGTATGGAAGTCCTTTCTAAGCTGTCTTCTAATTCTATCACAGATATTTTGGCACATAGAATTGACATTGTCAGAGCAGGACTCTCAGCAACTATAACCGACAACATGACCTACATATTTAGGGAACGAAAGCCAAATGTAGTCTATGTAGAATCAAATGATCCTGAAAGTGACTCACAACATCCGGATCCAGATTATTCAAGACCCAGGTCTGCAAGGTCTGGAAAACAGACTAAAAGAAAGAACACAACCCGATCCACTCCAAGAGCTGATTTGATTCCAAGTCATGGACAGAGTAAAAGGAGTCGCACTTCTAAGAAGACGGCAGAGGGAGAACCAAAGAAGGAAACTAATGAAGTTGGACAAACTAATACCATCGCCTTTTCCTTCAGTACGATTTCTTGACTGCCATCCAGCAAAAACTAATGGGAGAAAAAGTGGCGCTGGCATTTGTTCTATATACAAATTCCAAGTGAGCATCCTACAGCTTGCGAAGGCTAAGAGTATTACCATAGTTATAGCATAGTTAAAATTTGATTAGCATTAGTTAAAGTTTAATCAAGTTAGTTTATTGAGTCAATAGTTAGTTACTAATTAATTACTTTGTCTTGTTCTATATAAGCCATGTTATTTGTTTGCTATACATATCTTTTATCATTTAGTGTCCGATTGACTCTTAAAATTGAGCATAAAACTAGAGTTTGAAATTAAAATTAGATTTCTTAATTTTAATTTTTATGTTTTGAATATCATTTAAAATTAAAATTGTAATTCCATAAACCAATTTCATAAAATTAAAATATAGCTAAGTTAAGTTTTTTTCAATTTTTAACTTATATCTTAAGAATTACTAATTTCATAACTTAAAAATTAAATTTTCTTTCTCTCTCCACATTTATTTTTAAACAATCATATATATTGAGATTCTATATTTATATAAAAAATTATTTTTATATTTATATAAAAATTATTATAATAACTATTTATTTTTTCTAAAAAATTCATGAAAATTTTTTATGAAAAAATATGACTATTATATTATAAAAATATTATTATATAAATATTTTTATTAATTTTAATTTTATAAATAATTTTTTAATATTTTAAATCATAACTTTAAATAATAAAATTATAATTAAATTTAAAATTATAATTTTTTATCTTAATTTTTTAACAATTCTAAACATATAATTTAAAATTCTGAATCATTTTTAATTTTAAAAAATTGTAATTAAAATTAAAATTTTATATTTCAATTCTAATTCACAAATGAACCCTTAGCAAGTTTCATACTTCCATTTCTCATATTCTCTAAACTCTCTTTCTCTATCTCTTGCCATAATTCTCAAAAATACAGTTCTATTCTATGCCATTGCAGAAGAATCAGTTATCTTGGCTGCTATATGTTTCTACGGACTACCTTGATGTCCCCATGGACCACGCAGAAGCAGTAATCTTCGCCAACTGCTATCCAGAATTGAGTATTGGTTAAAATACACGAAATATTTTTCTATATCGCTTCACATGACGAATTGGCTTTGAAATTTCATTCACATCGTTCATCGTGGAAATTACTTGCACTGCATTAATCTTAAATGGAACAGGCTCTGCTTCCTAGATCACTTTATGAAAATAAAATCAGAACATAAGCACTGGCAAATTTAGTAAAAAGATAAGCGTTTCTTCAACATGACCCCAACAAGCCTAAATTGACAGCCTTAATATCCATCCCCGGATTTTTTTGATACGGCAATGACATTGAAGTTGAGGGAGTCTGGATTTTTCTGGATCATGCTCTGCATGACATTAGCTGCATCCTGTTGTAATTTAGACACATATTAGTAATTTAAGAACTTAAAATAATAGAGTATCTTAGATTATAATGAAGGCAAATATGTAGTATGAAGGGCAGCTAACCCAGCAAATTAGCAAACATACCCAGGGTTTAAAATGCCATGATCAAGACTCAGCACAACCCCACCATATTTGACAGGAAGAATGCACTGGCAAAAATCAAAAGGCATACACAAACAGGTGCACAATACACGCAAAGATGGAGGCTACCTATTACCAAAAAAGAAAAAGATGGGGGCTACCTTAGGAAGTTGGCACCCAGTGGCAGAAAGGGGTGGGGGTGAGGGGCGGAGGGAATGGTGCTCTTTTAGAAGATTTAGGCACATCACCAGCTGAATTTTGAACAAATTTAAAGGGTCATCTGTTTATAAAATTGGTCCTAAAAGGCGGATGCCTCGGTCCAGGCAAATTGCCTGAGCCACTTTACTACGGAAACCTGGCCATTGTTTCTTCATGGAACATTTAAATTCCAAATCCCTCTCCCTGGACAATAATACCATATGCCAACAAGTATTATGGTAATTTTTTCCCTACATGCATTTGCAAACCAGATGGATCCTTTCCTGATTTTTTTTGAGGAACAAAACAATTATAGCCTTAACATGCAAAGATATTTACCCTCAACAAAGTACTTGGCGAGGATGGACCATGAGATATTGGCCCTGACTTTCTTCCATCAAGCTCATAAAGTTCACCTGCATATGACACATGCACAGAAATTAAGGCCAAATGCAAAAGGGAGGAGGCAAAGATATCAAAATTATTCTGATATATACAGAATCAATTATATAAAGAAATTACCATCCACACAAGCAAAGCAGATGAAATGAGCGTCTGCATTATCTGATGCCTGTATTACAAATATTTTAAAGTTTAACAAAAAATAAAATAAAATAAATGGTAAGATGAGAGACTGAATTGGACACATCTTAGCACTATATTAAGAGAATCATTTTGAATTTTTTAAATTGCAGCTTCTTCTAATTTAGAAAGAAAGTTCCTCTTCCTCTTCAATTTTTTGGCTCACAAAAGTAAATCCTCATCAACATTGCATGTAAGTCATAAAACTTCAAGGTAGGTAAATTCAAGTAGGGAGCAGGGTTTGACTCCAAAAGGTTGATAACTTTACATATACTCAGTTACTCACAAATTTTTATCTCCTGTAAAGTCAAAAGGCAATTTGTATGCAATAGCTTTACAAACATTCATCTTTGTACAAAGGACAGACTCAGTTACACCTGTAAAGTCAAAAGGCAATTTGTATGCAATAGCTTTACAAACATTCATCTTTGGATAAAGGACAGACTCAGTTACATAATAACATAAACTTGACCAGAGGAAACCACAGTTTTCAATGCCGGCGTTTTCTTTATTCAAATTACTAGTCTAAAAAGCCAAATCTGAAATTCCCAAGCCAAGATTACTCATCATACAAGAACCTACAAATCTAAATTACATTACATAAAGCCCGAGTATGCATCACTTTATAACATCTAAAGACTAATGACAACAACTAACAACACTAAGAGCAAGATTGATCCAAATGCATTGGATTATACTTTCAAGATATGAAGACAGAACCTTAGATCACTATACCTGTACCACTAATATATCATATCATTCCCTATTTAGTGGTGCAGCTGGTGCTTCAATCAATAAATTACCTCAGTATCACCCGCATTTGCAGCCACTGAATGAGCAACTTCCATTTCTCGGTCATTCTCAAGAAATGCTGCACGCTGTATGATATAAAAGTTAAAAAAAATGCAAAATGAGCATTACTTTTAGCTTATCAATAGTGTCTGTGCCTGCATGTATGCATATATGAGAAAGAAAGAAAGAAAGAAGGTAGGGGTGGGGAGGAATAACCTGCAATGGATCCATGCTTGCAGTAGATTTAAAGAACTTATCGAAGAACGAACCCTCAACTGACAAAAGCAACACCAACTGAATGAGAAATAATGGGTGATACATTAAAAATCTTAATTGAGCAATTAATTGTTGAAAACTTACCAAGCTTGATATCAGAAGTTATGTTGCCAAGAGCATGAAGCAGACCTATTGTACCACAAGCATTACCCACAGTTTGCTTCATAAAATACACTCTACTGCTATGTTCCTACACCATAACAACACACAACATTCTTACTGAAGGCATGCAGTTCAATAATCAATGACTATTGTTTACCAAATAATGAAACATGCTTCCCGTAAAATACATTATTTTTTAACAGAATATGCAATTCCTGGAAGCAGGGAAAATGATGAAAATATTATACAAAAAGATAAGTCCAGTCACCTTTTTTTCATTTTCCTGTTGCAACCTCTCTTGTTCCGTCTAATGAGATTAAAAGTATCACAAAATCAGTAGAAAATAAAAAGCGACAAATATATAGAAAAAAAAAGTTGTTGTAGGAAAGAAAAACCTGAGTGGTTATGGGATAAAGAAAAAGCACGGCAAGAACAGGCTTTGGAACCATTTCCAGAAGTTCTTCGTCTAAGCCGTAAACATCACAGCACTCTGCCTCGTCCACTGGAAGCCCAAGCCCCCAAAGGAACTGCAAATCATCTATGCAGTTAAATTATGCATATGCATGCCATTGATTCCAAAAACAGAAAACAAATAAAAATTGTAACTGCAACTGCAAAAACACTAAATGATTCTATATTAAAATTTGTTATTATCCTAATCGTAATCAGATTCAAATGGAAAATTTAGCAGAACCTGGTTCATGACGTCAGGGTTAGCTTCAAGAGGAAGCCACCTTTTAGCAGAAGCGCTTTCGTCTAACGTAGCCATTGCTTTCGCTTCTTTCTACTTTTCTATACTATGCTTTTCTTCTCTCTTCTCAGGATTCTCGTTTTCCCTGGCGTCGTAAACCATATAGTATTGCGTCGGGCCTTAGTGGGCCTATGAGTCCACACCAATCATGCGGTCTCCGGTCAGGCAGAAAAGCCTAGCCCATTTCTATGCATATCTATGCTATCTTCCCCCAACCCCCCCCTTCTTTTTTACAATACCTGGGTTTATTTTTTTAACAATTATATTTATTAGAGAGAAGAAAATGGCAATTAAATTTTCAGGTAATAATACAAATTCTTCAGATTTTGTGTACAGGAAAAAATATTATTGTTTTTGTGATAACCTTTTTATATTGATTTCTCTTGTTTATTTTATAATGATGTAGAAACTATTTATAAATATTAAAAAAACACCAAATTTTATACAAACCCACTTAACATAAAATAAAAGGATATGCGATAATTAAATTTAAGGACTTACAAAAATATTTACGGTAAATGATTTGGTTAGATATTTAGTTTAGAATTTTCATTATTTGAAAAACACCTATTTAGTATCCACATTTTAGATGGGTTACCCCCCCCCCCCCCCCCAAAACCCTTCCTTTCCCCGTCGCCAAAAAATGAAAAAATATAGCCAGCGAGTCATTGCTACTTTAATAGTAAAGGCAACATTATATACTTCTTGTAATGCAATGGAATGGACTCCTGATTGAGCACGCAGTAACAGATCGGGTAATCAAGACATTATAGAAAAAGGGTAGAAGATAAACAAATAAGCAATAAAGGCAACAAGGGGAACATGAAATTATGAAAAGCTTAAGCACACGAGGATTTCGTTCCGTGGATGATTATTAATCTAACAACATATCCACTAAATCTTCAAAAGAATTTAATTCACTAGACATTTGATTCAAAACAACATAATAACATGATCCTACCCAGACAAGAGTAGAGATCCTACCCAGCATCCCAGACATAAATAGAGATAACTAGGGATGGTACTGCTCCTTTCATTCACCTTTGTACCTTGGCTTTCGCTTCTCAACAAATGCAGCCAACCCTTCCAGTCTATCTTTGGTATTCAAAGTCTGCTCATAGCATTCTTCTTCCAAATCCGCAGCTGATGTTGGATTATTTATCAACAGTCCCTCCTCAATAGCTCTTTTACCAGCCCTTACAGCAATTGGACCCTGCACAGAATTTATTTACTATTAATAATCAACAATTACCCCGTAAAAGATATTAGCTGTTATTTTCCAAATACCATAACCTTTTCATTTTAGAATAGAGGTTTGGTTAGTGCTTAAGGTTACATTAGAGAACTTCTAGCACATAAGACCAAGAAAGGTTGGCAATTACAATACAGAACTAAAAATAGGGATCAAAAGTTCTTGGAAAAACCAAATGCAAATGATATTCATCTGTATTAGAGCATAATCCAAGATCCAAAGGTTCTGCTAAACTGCTCTCAATCTTCAGGGCCTCATAGGGCTTTGCCAACCAAAAGTAAAAAAATCAAAGCAATGCCACATCAACTGTAGTACCATACTCACTGTCTATGATGCATGGATACAGTTATGAGTATTAGTACGATACGGGGATACATATATTTCTTCAAAAAATTAGAATAGGGATACAGCACATTAACATACATATTTATATATATATATATATATATATATCAAAAACATAAAAAAGTGGATAAAGAAGTTCATATTTTCAATATTAGTCATTGCAGACACAAGGATGCAAGCTATGTCTGTAAGGAGTATCCCACAGTATGGCAAAAGTTTTGAAGTATCCGTGCTTCCTCGCTCACTGCTCAATTATTAGTTGTTACTGAAGATCCCCAAGGAATTGCAAAATCATTATTCAGAGAACCAGCCATAAATATTAATATATGGATATTCAATAGCATGACAGATATCATTCTTGCATTTTCAATGATGTTTCCATAGTACAATATATCATTCTCAGCATGAAAAGATTTTCCAGTGAGATACCTTCTCATTGATATCCCGAGCAACCTCAAGTGCCTTTGTATAAGCTTCACCAGCAGGAACACAGTAGTTGACAAGTCCTGCAGTAAATGGAACAGTACACATATATCCTATGCTTTCAAAGATGTTCTTATATCCCCACATTAGAAAAAATGTTTACAGAACAATGAAAACACAGGAGCAGCTAATCAGCATACCCAGAGACTCGGCATCTCTGCCATAAACCCTTCGACCAGTCAATATAAGATCCTTTGCTATTGCCTTACTGACTAATCTAGGTAGTCGTCGTGTTGCACCAGCCCTGTGCAAACAAGAATTCCATGAGAAATGTTCTGTTTTGTCCCAAAGATTAAATTATGTTCTGTGCAATATTGATTGTGCCATATCCTGATGACTAGCTGATACAATTTTCCTGACTTCAGTCAGAAATAAAAAGCTAGTTATTTATGCAAATGGCAGGTTCTAGGCAAGAAACTGTGGGATTGTGTTTCCAATCAATTCCAGAGCTGGGAAGTTCTGGTTTAAAGGTGATCAAGAAACCAGCTATGGGAGTCATAGACTACACTCATAAATTGCTTGTAATTATAAACGGGCTATTAGTGCCATTAACTTATTCCAGGCAGTAGCAAAAGGAATGACAAGAAGCTATAACTCGAAGCATATTGGGATAACCAAATTAATCAATCATTTAAAAATAAAATAAAAACTGATTCAAATTCCCCACTTTGATTCGGCATATTTAACAAGTGTATTCTCCACTAACTATCTAGCAATTGTATCATTATCCATTATTAGTGAGCACATCTGATCAGATACACAGTTGCAAGTCGCAACACTCAATGCAAATGATACATTATGCCAGTGAGAAGTTCTAAACAGTGTATACCCAGGGATTATAGCGTGTCCTGTCTCTGGCAAACCCAAGAGAGCATCTTCTCCTAAGCCATGAAATGGGGAAAAAATATACTTGCATTACATTTTAAGCATCCAAATATCCAACAAACAAAGAGAGTCAATGCATTAACATGGTGGATATTTAAGTACCACATATTCGAAAATCGCATGCCAGGGCCAGTTCAAGTCCACCTCCCAATGCTGCTCCTTCAATAGCAGCTATAGTTGGTATAGGAAGTCTCTGAATAAGTAAATAACAAGTTTATGTAATTTACACTAGTTTCAAGGAGTAGTGTTCACAGAGATGGAAAATCAGATTCTATGAAGAAAGCAATAGAGTACAACCAGAGTAAAAACCATGATAGAAAGTAGAAACCGCTTAAAAAGAGTTTTTGTCTCTGATACTTATTTTTACAACAAGAGAAATGGAAATTAGAAGGGGAGCTTCTAAGGCATACACATGTTAAGGTCATAGATTATGAGTCAGATTGAACAAGAAAACTTAAGATGGGTGGACTGTGCGGTCCAAGTAAAGTTAATAAGGAACAAAAACATAAATTGAAAGTTAAAATGCTCAGAGCTGTGAATTCCTCTATCCTACTAATTATCGGCCTAAATCCCCACATAAAAAAGGTGACAAAAATCAATACTCTTGTATAGCTATTAGTAGAAGAAATGTAATTGAATCAAGTGAACAAACCTCTAGAAATGAGAATGTGTCACGCAGAGCTTTCGAATATTCCCGAACCTCAGATGCACTAAATGTCTTGCGTTCCTGTGATCCAGTCAACATAAAATTCTTAAACAGGCATGGTTACATACATGACTATGTTGTGAATGAATTTAGTAAGGAAATGTAAATCAATTTGAGATATCTTTCCTGTTTATTTTAATGCAACCCTAGTCTGTGCTGAAAGAAAACTAACACATCAAAACATGTTTAAAAGGCCCTATTCTTGTTCTCCTTTTAAAGATCAATGTCAAAGTTGATAGCTTAATTACATACATTACCTTCAAATCAGCCCCAGCACAGTACACCCCTGGAACCGAACTGGTGATAATGGCAACATTTGCAGAGGAGTCCTGATGAATCAATTCTAATGCATGCTTTATGCCCCTCATTAATTTGGTATCTATGGCGTTCTTATTTTTAGGCCTGTCCAAGGTAACCTCAACGATCCCTGGAGGGGAAAAAAAAAAGGTTAAATGGCCTTATAGACACAGTGGTGGATCTGCATACAAAAACACGTTTCGTAGAATGAAACAGAAGTAAAGTAAACCCAGTTGACAACAATATAAATAATCACGAAAGATAAACTTGTTTGGTGTCTTTGGTTAACAGTAGGGCCTTTAGGTTTTATAGTTGCCGTTATATATGTCACCACAGAACAGAATAATCAAATCAATATTCTGTTTGTTGCGTACAGTATGTGAAGTTCGATTCAGTTAAAAAATCAGTGTTTGCAAGAGAATCATAACAGACACTTCCATTACATCCAAAAGAGAAAAAAAAAATGGTGAACAGGTGTACCAGAATCGGAACCGTGGAGCTTTTGAAGCTTGGCGAATTCAGAAGGCAAAGGCTCCAAAATGAGATTTCTATGGGTCTGATACTGATGCGGCCATGGATCAATGATCTGCTGAGCCTGTGACGTTGTTATGAAGTTCAACCGTGTCCATGCCTCATTGTGATTGCAAATGGAATTTCTCATGCAGTCTCCACCAAGTGACCTGCTCAATGCCCTCAGCCTCAAAGCATACATCTTTTTTCGTTTCTTTTTTTTGTGGTTTTTTGTTTAGATTTCTAAATTTCTGGACTGAACATTACAGCATAAGATCGGCGGCTTTTATGGTGGAACACCTGGTGAAAAGTCCACTCATAGACCACTAAAATAACTTGATGTAACAGCTTTTTGTTATTTAGAAAATACTTCATTAATTTATTTACTATTAGATCTTATGTGTATTTATTTTTGCAATTCAATCCCTAATCACTGGTACTCTTCCAAATCAGGCCCCCTTCACTTTTCCCATCAAAGACTAATTCATCTGAAAATCTTGTTTCAATGAACCTTCACCGCTGTCATCTTCCTTGAAGCTTCACAAGAGAATATTGTTGTGACTTTTCCTCCTGCGGTGCTGTAGCTATTTTTCCAATTCTTCTCCCCTGCGGCGCTACCGTGCTTCAATTTGTTTTCTCCCCCCACGGCGCTCTTTTTCTCCCATCTGTGTATTTATAGCTTTTTCATCACAAACCGTGGCCAATAGGCATTCATTTGGGCTTTGCTTTCTTCAAAGTTTATTTGACAATGGGGTCTACTATTTTGACTTTCATCTTTAATTTTTGTCTTTGGATATTTTTTTACTCCACGTGATCGAGCTGATCACTTTTTTCTTTTAATTTATCTCACTTGTAGTCATGGCCCCACTTGGCTTATGGTAAGGGAAATGGATTCTCTCCAACTGCTGGAGGTCCAGCAGTTGGAGTCTAGATTGTTGGATAAAAATTTAATGATTCAATTTTTTTTTAAATATTAAAAAAAATTAATATTAAATTAATATTTTTTAATCTGGACCGTTGAATTTTCATCCAACGATCTAAAATGTTGTTGGAGGCTGCTGGAGGAGATCCAGCTGGAGAGAAGTCAGATCCTTATGGTAAGTGGTTGTGTCATATCTTCACATGTTCATTTTCTAAAATTATGTAATTATAGTAATTAAATAAAATTAATTTCTTTCCATAATTAAATAATAATATCATAAAATTATTAAAATTAATTATATTAAATTATAATAATACTTACTTTTTATAAAAAAATTATAGAAAAATATTAATATTATAATCTCTAATCGACTTATTGTTAGTCTCTAATAATGAAAACAACTTAAAATAAAGTTCAAAGTAAAAATCATCTTACTCAAGAATATCAATCATGTATCAGAACATCACAATTATTACAAAAATTCTATTATCATCAAACTCAAAGTGTGTGAATAATATAGTTATTATGACATGTATCCATTGTCTCTAAATATCACAACTAAAATCTCCATTAGAAAACATCTTTTAATCATATGCAATCCTCACAAGAGTTACACTCAACAATGAAAATCACTCAGAAGTATGGTGTTACTAATAGCAAGTATATGTGAATAAAGTAGTAGGTATAAATCAAAACAAATATCTCACATATAAAATAAAAGAAAGAATGCTAAAAAATTAAAACAAATATCTTTTCATGAAAAAATGTCAAGAAAATATTTTACATCACACTTTAAGATTAGTCATGTACATTGGAATAACTATATAATCCCTTAAGATCAAATAAGATTTTATTAAGATTGTAACATGGGTAAAGGAAAAATATGAAAGTTAAGAAAAACAATGAAAATCAAAAGTGTTTCAAGAATATTTAGAAGCATGATTTCTATACTTTAACACAATTTTCTTTACCTTCTTTAAATCATTTTTTTTTCTTTCAAACCAAACTTTTTTCACTTCTTTTCTTAATTTTTTCTAACTTAATAACTTTTTTTTCTTGCACTTTTACTTTGCCTTCTTTTTTTTTCTTTCCTTGTACTTTCTCATATTATAATAATATTACTTCTTTATTAAATACTTTAAGAAAGGGTTAAAAAAAGCTTAATAAATAGGTTCAAAGGGGTGATTAGTGGCAATATATGAAAGAATAAAAATATTATTTTAAGGTTCAAAGTAAGAAATATGTCTAATATCATTTCTCAAAGAAACACATAATTCTAGTAACTTTTATGACATCATATTAAATGTAAGTGTGATATAAAACTTTTCTTTAGCTAAAAATAATAATAATAAAACGATCTAGTGAGTCAAAAATTAAAAAGTAAAAAATTATGAACACCAACAAGAAATATTAGAAGGTCATGAAAATACTTTCATAATAAAAATAAATGACTCAAAACTCATTAAGTAAAAATAATATCCACATGTTTTCATGAAAATTTCTAATTATTTTAATTTTTCAATAAAGAGATATGTAAAAATAGTTATAAATAATGTGAAATAAATTAAGTAAGATGATAGAAATTTTTTTTTCCATAAAAGTGACTTGATGATAATATAATTAAAATTTCAGTGTTTGCAAGAGAATCATGACAGACACTTACACTACATCTAAAAGAGAAAAAAAAAATGTTGGACAGGTGTACCGGAATCGGAGCCGTGGGGTTCTTGAAGCTTGGAGAATTCAGAAGGCAAAGGCTCCAAAATGAGAGTTCTATGGGTCTGATACTGATGTGGCCATGGATCAATGATCTGCTGAGCCTGTGACGTTGTTATGAAGTTCAACCATGTCCATGCCTCATTGTGATTGCAAATGGAATTTCTCATGTAGTCTCCTCCAAGTGTCCTGCTCAATGCCCTCAGCCTCAAAGCATACATCTTTTTTTGTTTCTTTTTTTGTGATTTTTTGTTTAGATTTCTAAATTTTTGGACTGAACATTACAGCATAAGATCGGCCGCTTTTATGGTGGAACACCTGGTAAATAGTCCACTCATAGACCACTAAAATAACTTGATGTAACAGCTTTTAGTTATTTAGAAAATACTCCATTAATTTATTTACTATTACATCTTATGTGTATTTTTTTTTTTGCAATTTAATCCCTAATTACTGGTACTCTTCCAAATCAGGCACCCTTCACTTTTCCCATCAAAGACTAACTCATCTGAAAGTCTTGTTTCAATGAACCTTCACCACTGTCATCTTCCTTGAAGTTTTACAAGAGAATATCTAAAGCTATAGTTTTTCTCTTAGTTCCACTATACCTAAGCAATGAAAAAAGCATAAAAAAATTATAAAAAAATAAAAGAAAACAAATGAATATATATATATATATATAAAATTAGAATTCATATTCCACATGAACATTGCATAATGCAATGAATTTTTCACACAACCAATCACCTCATTTTCAGAATCACAAATTCAATACAGAACTGATTGAACCAACACAATCACATGGATCAAGAGCGAAGTGGGGGCAGCACAAAAGAAACAAACCAAAAGCACCTGGATCATCAAAAAAATAAAAATAAAAAATTGACATAGCTAGAGAGCAAAATGGAGAAAGATAGAGTGCAAAAACAACTTATAAATTGGTATGAGATGGACATCGATGAAACGAAGAAGAAGAGATCAAGCATCACCTTGAACTCATTGAACCCAAATCCCTCTCTTCCATGCACTAAACTCTAGCCGCATCACCATGATAGGCCAAATAGATCAGACAGGGGTCTAATACCAAACCCCAAGTATCATGGGTAGTGGGTGGACACAAGGTGTTGCATGACCTAGAAGAAACTGCCAAATGAATTCACGTATTCCATGAACTATCAAAGGGGTAGCAACTACCCACGCATTGCATGCACAATTGCCCATAACTAGCCATTAGAGGTAGTTTAGGAGTTGTATTTTTATTGTTTACTTAGTCAATTTCAGTAGCGTAAGTTTCGATCTTGTACTTATGGTTTCACTATGTTACTGCTTATTTAAGGAACTATACATTATCAATAAAAAGGGGGCAAGCAATTATTCAGCTGTGCTTCATTTTTACCTAAAGAAAGTATTGTTCTTGCTTACTTTAATTAGATATTAGCTTGCTTTGATTGAGACCACTATCAGTGGTATCAAAGCTCGGTTATTATGACCACCAACAAAGAAAGGATTGAAGCTTGGAGACAGGGCTCAGTGGGGTTCAAGACGGACTACAACAGTTAGGATTGAGAGTAGTAGATAAGCTAAACCAATTGGAGGCGACTATCCAAAAGCTTTTAGACGTTCTTCTACCAAGCAATTCCTCGTCTAGCCACAACAGTAGTGAACGTGAAGCCCAACCCCATTTCAACCGAGAAGCAGTGGGTAGCAACCCAATCACGCCCTCAAAAACAACTCGTATTGAGTTCCCTAAATATTCTAGTCAAGACCCAACGGAATGGTTTGCAAAGGTAGATCAATTTTTTGAGTTTCAAGGAACGGTGAAAGCTTATAAGGTGTCGTTGGCTTCTTTTCACCTTGAAGGTGAAGCCAACCAGTGGTGGCGATGGCTTCGACGGACGTACAGAGAAGAAGGCAAGGAGATATCATGGGTGAACTTCGAGGAAGAACTATGGGCACAATTATTTCCCATCAAATGGGAAGATTTTGACAAAGCCCTGTCACACATTCAGAAAATGGGCACCTTACGCAACTGCCAGTAGGAGTTTGAAAGGCTAGGCAACCGTGTACATGGATGGACGCAAAAATCTTTGTTGGGTACCTTCATGGAGGGACTCAAACAAGAAATCGCAGACGAAATCTGGATGTTCAAGCTAAGGACGCTGAAAGATGCTATTAGTTTAGCCTAGATGCGAGATCAGCAACTCTCAAAGTAGCGGAGATTCGTACGACTTCCACCACCTGTTAGAGCTCTTCCAACTCCTCTGTCACAATCTCGCGCCGCAACTGCCCTTCCTGCTACACCGTTCAGACGATTATCATAGGAAGAGATACAACAGAGAAGAGCATAAGGGCTCTATTTTCATTGCAATGAACGCTTTTCTGCTGGCCATAGGTGCCAAAAACCTCAACTATTGCTCTTGGAGGGACATATGGGCATAGGAAACTTAGAATGTGAAGATATCACAGAGCAACAAACAGGAGAAGAAAGCCACAAGGAGGTGCAAGAATTGGAGCCCGAAATCACGCTACATATGTTAACGGGATGGAATGCACCATGAACAATGCGAGTGACGACAATGGTGGGCTCGCACGAAGTAATGGTACTGGTAGATAGTGGGTTGACGCATAACTTCCTCAGTGACCGATTGGCTAGTTTGCTCAAGCTACTAGTAGTACCTACAAATGTGTTCACTGTGCAGGTGGCAAATGGAGAACGATTGAAGTGTCAAGGACGCTTTGACAAGGTTAGAGTTGATTTACAAGGTACCCGATTTTATCTCACGCTGTTCTCTTTACCCTTAGTAGGTATCGACATTGTACTGGGTGTGTACTGGGTGTGCACTGGTTGAAGATGCTAGGATTGGTTGGAGATGCTGGGATCAGTGGTCTATAATTAGAAAGACTTAACTATGGAGATTGTGTGGAAAAATCAAACTCAAAGAATATAAGGAACTGGAGTGCCTGCTAGCCAAGAAGTGTCAATCAAAGAGATCTCAAAAGAATACCATCAAGGCTATGCATTATTTGTTGTGTGCTTCCAACCCATCACAAACGTGATATCAAAGGAAGTGTTGCAATCAGATCAGCAACAAGACATACAGGTAGTGTTGAAAGAGTATGAAGACGTGTTCCAAGAACCTTGCAGTTTGCCACCAGTTCGTGAAATCGATCATTGCATTAAGCTTAAAGAATGAATCGAGCCAATCAATGTTAGACCAAACCATTATGCCCATTTTCAGAAGACAGAAATTAAGAGGCAAGTTCAAGAAATGCTAGATGAGGGTTAAATCTGTCCGAGCACCAGTCCATTTTCTTCGCCGGTGCTTTTGGTAACAAAAAAAGACTAGAGTTGGCATTTTTGCACTGACTATCACGCCCTCAATACCGCCACCATTAAAGACCATTTTCCAATTCCCACAGTGGATAACACGCTCGACGAACTCTACGATGCTTCTTATTTTACCAAGTTGGACTTACAAGCCAGATATCACCAGGTAAGAGTTAATCTTTTAGACATTTTCAAAACGACATTACATACTCATAACGGACACTATGAATATATGGTTATGCAGTTTGACTAGTGTAACGCTCCCTCCACATTTCAAGCCATTATGAACACTATATTTTGCCCTCATCTCAAAAAAATTATATTAGTTTTCTTTGATGACATATTGGTATATAGTCCCTCTTGGGACAAGCATTTAGCACATGTAAAGTAGGCTTTGGAGATATGCAGCGGCACCAATTCTTTGCAAAACTTAGCAAATGTGCCTTTGGGCAACAAGAGCTGGAGTACTTAGGGCATGTTGTCACCCATCAAGGAGTGAAGGTGGATGAAAGTAAAATTGCAGCCATGGTGGCATGGCCACAACCTACTAATATTTCAGAATTACGTGGTTTTTTGGTCTTACAGGTTATTATAGGAAGTTCGTCTGAAACTATGGTCTCATAGCTTGGCCACTCACTAACCTTCTCAAGAAGGGTCAATTCAGATGGAGTGAAGAATCCGAGGCAGCATTTGTCGCTCTTAAGCACGCAATGACTACCACACCCACACTGGCAATGCCAAATTTTAACGACTCCTTTACTATTGAGACAGACGCTTCCGGGGATGGTATTGGGGCGATGTTAACTCAACAAGGCAAACTCGTGGCATTCATGAGTCGTGCCCTGTGGGTGACCAAAAAATCATGGTCCACTTATGCCAAGGAAATGTTGGCCATCATAGAGGCAATACGTATATGGCGGCCTTATTTATTGGGTTAGAAGTTTTTTATCCAAACAGATCAAAGAAGCCTTAAATACTTCTTAGAGCAACAAGTAGTAACACTGGAACAACAAAAATGGGTGGCCAAGCTTTTGGGATATGACTACGAGATCATATACAGGTCGGGTCGTGAAAATTCAGTAGCTAATGCCTTATCACGTAAGCTAGGTAGCCCGACTCTCCATCATATTTTTATTCCGCAGGTTAGCTTATGGGAAGAAATTAAGAATGCAACAAAGGGTGATCCCTATATCCAATCCATGGGGCAAGTAGATGAAAACCATCCTAAACGCCTATTTGTGTGGCACAACGGCCTACTCCTTCACAAGGGATGCGTGGTCATACCTTCCAATCCGTCACTTCGGGCCAAGATACTTCATGAGATGCACGATACTAAAGTGGAAGGTCATTCAGGTGTACTACGAACTCTTAAGAAGGTAGGACAACAATTCTATTAGCCTGTGATGCATAAGTCAGTACGAGAATATGTCAAGGGATATGAAGTGTGCCAAAAGGCTAAGACAAAAACATTGGCACCTATAGGTTTCCTTCAGCCATTACCAATTCCACTTCAGGTTTGGGATGATATAACTTTAGATTTCATTGAAGGGCTACCCACTTCTCAAAGCAAGGATACTATCTTAGTTGTGGTGGATAGATTAAGTAAGTCAGCCCACTTTCTCACATTGACCCATCCATTTACGGCAAAAACTGTGGTAGAGAAGTTTGTGGACAGAGTCATCAAGCTCCATGGGATGCCCAAGTCCATTGTGAGTGATCGAGATCCAATATTCATTAGAAAATTTTGGCAAGAGTTCTTCAAGATGTCGAGGACCAAGCTGTAGCTCAGTTCGGCATACCACCCTCAGACCGATGGACAAATGGAGGTGGTCAACTGCTGCATTAAACAGTATCTTCGATGTTTTGTTCATCAGTGGCCATGCAAAATGAGTTGTTTCTTACCTTGGGCGGAGTATTAGTACAACACGACATACCATATATCCACTGGAATGACTCCTTTTTAGGCGCTATACGGCAGACCTCCACCTTCCCTTCCTTCGTATAAAGATGGACTCTCATTGGTGCACAAAGTTGATCAGCATCTATTGAATCGAGACGAGCTGCTGCAACAACTCAAGGTAAACTTGGGGCGGTCAATTAATCGGATGAAACAAATGGCAAACCAAAAGCTTAAGGATATTTCATTCAATGTCGGCGATATGGTTCTTTTGAAGCTCTAACCTTATCGCCAACTGTGAACACCTAATTTTGTCTAGGGCATTGTGTTAAAAAAAATGAAAATCTAAAAAAAATAAAAAAGAGAAAAATTGAAAAAAACTAATTGTATCACTAAGTCCCACATTGGAGAAGTCTTGCTCTTTCTTTCCCCCTTCTCCTATATATAGAGGTGGTTCTCAATTGTTTGAGGGATCCAAAAATTATACACTTGGGCTTAATACAAAGTATAAGAGCCCGAGAACTTTAGTAAATTTTTTTTTACTTGGGCTTAATACTAAGTATAAGAGCCCGAGGTTTTAGTAAAAAATTTTCCTCCATGCAAGTGGGTTGCTTTTCAAGGTTCGATTTGAAGAGAACGCGTGAGACTCTGTGCAGAATTCTTTGAGCATAACATTTTTATATGCCTTTGAGGTAAGCTTGCTCTCCCTTTCTTTTTTTTTGGTTTGTTTGTATTTTTTTATTTTTATTTTTTATTTTAAGAAAAAAATCTAAAAACATATAAAAAAGAGAAAAATTTAAAAATAAAATAAAAAAGGTGAAAAAAAATGTTAAAGGATAAATTTTTTTTTCATTGTTGTGTTTAATTTAGTTTTTATGTTATTTTATTTACTTGACTCATGGTATGACAATGTGTTGTTTGTGTAACTACTTAGTTGTCCTTGTGCATGCCTTAAAATAAAATAATTTTTTTTTAATCCATGCAATGACTAATGATGATGATTGAATAGCGGATGCTATCTTCAATGTCGTTTAGATCATAAGAGTTTATTGAGTAGCCTGGTGCTAACTTGAACCTCGTGCAAGAATGGATTTATTTTCAAACAAAATCTCTTTTTAAAAATCTCTTTCTTAATTAAAATCAATCAACCCACAATTATTTTCTAGAGAACTACGTGACTTTGAGTTCCTCATTGCACCTGAGGATACGTAGGAGCAGAATTTCATTTCTGTCAAGTCAAAATTAAATTTTCATAATTTTGTGGTTTCCTTTTTTTTATAAATAGTTATAATGTTTGCAAAAGGGGCAAACTAAATATTTCTAAGGATTGTTAAGAATTTGCACAATTAACTTAAGGTACCGTTTTAAAATGGGTATGTTAGGGGTGCTGTGGGATTAAGTTTCTGCCATTCCCTATCCATAACCGACTCTCGAATCCAATCTGGTTCCAAAGATCATTTTCAAAGAAAGGTTTTCTAATTTTTTCTAAGTTAAAATAAAATTGGTGGCGACTCCATTTCCATTTTTCATATTTTAAAATCTCATGAGTTGCTATTTTTCGCCGCGATCCCGGTCGCGACAGATGGCGATTCCATTGGAGACACTTAGAGAGTCAAGCCTGTTGTTGTTAGTTGTGCAAATTTTTAAATAATCTTTTATTTATTCACTTTACCCTTTTTTGTCTTTATTTTTATTTTCTTATTTTTTTGTAAATAGATTTTATTTAGTACTTTTATATAAATATCTGATAGCATTATTTTTGTGTTTATTTTGAAGTGATTTACTTGTATATATTTTGTGCTTAATTGTTGAAACCCTAGGATAGATGATTACTAGCTGGCTATTGTATATATGCTTTTGCAAGTTGTGGGTATTTTGGTCTTTTTAAATTTTTGTACAGGTTTGTATGCTCTCTCACACACATCACTATCACGTACCTCACACATTTTTTTGGGCTCTATACCCGAGTCTGTGCGAACCAGAGGAGTAGGAGGGGTCTCGGCTTTTGTTATTGAGGGGCTTTATGCTCACTTGACATTTATTGAGACACCACTCAGATTGTTACCATTATCATGGATGAATCATATTGAGAGGGTTTATCCCAAGTTGTGATTAATTCATGAATTGGGTCCTTATCTTTCGAGATAAGGGCAATCTGGGAACCACGACTTTTTAGAAGTTTAGACCATCCTGAAAAATCTTGCACTGATAGAGTGAACATAATGACTGTCAAATCTTAGGTTCCACCTGATTAGGGCACAAAAGGGAGCGTACTTCTTCTTCTTTATTTATCTGTTTCTCATATCATTCATTCTTGCATATAAAAAAAAGTTATTCATTGCTTGCATTTTCATAACATACTTAGCATTTAAAGAAAAGAAAGAGGACGCATATTGTATTTTCCTGGCATTCATAGCATTAAAAAAAATGAAAACTGAAATGAATAAAAAAAAAGAGATACATCATCTTACCTTTGCATAGCATTCTTAAAAAAAAAAAACACTTCAATTTACATTTTCATGATGTTCATAGCATTTTTTTTTAAAAAGAAAAAAAATATCATTTTGCATTTTCACAACATTCTTAGCATTATAAGAAAAATCATACATTTCCATGACATTTCCAGCTTTAAAAAAAAATAGCATCTTGCATTTTCATAGCATCCCTAGCATTCAAAAAAAAAACATCTTACATTTTCATGACATAGCATTTTTTTTTAAAAAAAGGGAAGAAAAATGAAAAAAGTGCTTTCAAAGTTCATTCATTTTATACATCTCATGCATCTCATCTCATTCTTTGTTAAATGTTATTTTGTTTTAATAAATCAAATTGGTATAAATCATTGTGCAGCCTAGGAAAGAAGAGACCAATCAAATCCAAATTCACAATCCTAGATCTCAGACCAGAATGACTGCTAATAACCTTGAGGAAGGGAGAAACTTGAGTATGGAAGTTGATGAGATTAAAGGGAGGATGGATGAAATAACAGAGTCTATGAGAAGAATGGAAGAAATGTTGTTGGCCATGAGAGAGACTCTCACCTTGATTGGGGCGGCTAGAAGCACAAGAGTGACTGGGGCACATCTGCGCCTGCCAACTATCACTTCCATGAGGACAAACCCCAAGATGACCACTGAGATGCCTGTTGTAGGAAGAACCTTGGATACTGCACTGCTAGTAATTCCTATCGGAGAAGGGTATCGTTCTTTAGAGGATACTCGAAATGAGGTTCATGGTAATGCTGAATTCACATGGGAACAACCATGTATGTCCATTCCAGTGACAACGGGACTTCCTGCTTGGAGTGGTCATGTGGCAATTCAGAAGGATAAAATGGAAGAAGAATGGAAGGAAAGCATAGAAGAGCAAATCAAAGCGATCAAGGGCCCTAGTGCTTATGGACCGCTTAGAATAGAAGAACTGTGTCCTACTATGGATGTCGTAATCCCTAAAGACTTCAAGATTCCTCATTTTGCCAAGTATGACGGGAGTGGTAACTCTCGGTTCCATTTAATCAGTTACGGAACCAATATGGCTATTTGGTCCAAGGATGATAAGTTCTTTATTAGTTTTTTCCATGAGAGTCTTACAGACCCTGCTTTAGAGTGGTATCTTCAATTAGATCGGTTTAAGATTTCTCGTTGGATGGAATTGGCTAATCTATTCATGGATCAATATAAGTTTAATCTGGATGCAGCTCCTACTCGGGAACAATTGGGCTCAATGCAAAAGAAAAATAAGGAAGCTTTCAAGCAGCATGCCCAGAGATGGAGAGCTCTCGCAGCACAAGTGCAACCACCATTGATGTTGACAAGAATGTGCTCATATTTTCTAGGGACTCTGGGAGCTCCCTATATTGAGACAATGGCAGGCGCCGTTTATCTAGACTTTGCTGAGTTAATAACTGCTGGGGAGAGGATTGAAATTTTGGTAAAAGTAGGTAAATTGTCAACTAGCAATGATGAAAGTAGTTTCAAGAATAAGTTTTTCCTCTAAGGAAAAAGAATCAAAAGTGAGTTACATGCAAAACCAAAATTGGAAACCGACCATCTTACCTTGCCTACACTGTCCGCCCTCCATCAACTGGAAACCTCTGAACAATTGGCGATCTGAGGCGTTAATTGATGTGATTGTCATCTTAGACTTTTGCGGTGCTGAACTTATGTTAACTTTTTTTGAAGCATTAATGTAATGATTTTGTATGGATTCAAGCATATCTTGTTTCCTGTCATTTTCATGGTCTTTCTGGTCATTTTATTGTTCTCTTGTTTATTTAAAGTGTGTTCCTTTTGTTTGAACCTTGTTGGACTCCAGTTCTTAACAATCCTTGTTTTGATAGATGTCAGTAGTCATAAGGTCCGCGTGCGCAAATGTCATTTGCAAAAAAAAAAAAAAAAAAGAAAAAAAGAAAAATAAAGAAAAATAAAATGGAGCAAAGAAATAATCACTTGATGTGCATTATCCTTTTTGTCTCTGAATTAAAATTTTTGAAAATGAGCAATCAATATTTGAAATGAAGACTGGCCATGTTTCTCTATCCTTCATAAGAATTCATCGTTTCATTATCTCTTGATGTCCCTTTTTGAGCTTGAAAGTTTTCTTCAATAAACCCTGGACAAAGATCACCCCTATACTAGGGGATGACACACAGCAAAGGTCGATTGTCATGGTGGCTATTTTGAAGCATAATGGAAAAAGAAAAAAAAGAAAAAGAAAAGAAAAAACAAAAAAACCAAAAAAGAGATAAGAGAAAAAAAATGAGATGAAATAAGTCATGACAAGGGCGAATGAAAGAAAATGAAAAGAAAAAAGGAAGAAATGAAGAGCAGTAAGAGAAAAGTGTGTTTGAAAGTACAAAGGCAATTGACAAAGTTTAACTTTGAACAAGGATCCTTGGTCCCATTCAAACCCTTAAACACTTGTTTGAGCTTTATATCTTTCCTTTCATAACCCCTAGCCTTGGCCACGTTACAAGCCTCAAAAAGTCAATTTTGATCAATGAAGGATTGTTGTCATTTTCACTAACTTTAATTTTGAAACAAAGGTTATGCTCATCTGAGTATCTAGTTCATTGCTCTTTAAAAAAAAAAAGAAAAGAAGAAACTTACACCCGGGCAAGTTTCTACCCTGTCCGAGCTGGTCCCACACTGGGGCATTCTTCTCCCTAGTTCAATTTGACCTACATCGGAACAAATCTTTTGGGTCACTAGGGCGAGTTTCTGCCCTATTCAGTCCTAGATTGGGGTAAATTTCTCTTGGTTCAATTTGACCTACATTGGTGTAGCTTCGTGACTCACACTGGGGCAATTTTTGTTCACAAATGATATACTCTGAGCTAAATTCCTTTGATACCCTACTTGAGGGCAGATTTTTGTATATACCTAATAAAATAATAGTCATGATGTCCAGTTGTCGAGTCTAGATCAATCACGTCCATACTGGGGCAAAAAAAAAATCTTTTGACTTTCTTGCTATTCTACTTCTTGTGTCTTTACCCTTTATAAATAATACTCTTTCTGTAGTCAAGCTTACAAGAACAATCTGGAAGTTGTTCGCTTCTTTTCTGTTGTACGTTTTGAATTCATGAGTGTCTATTACGTAATGCTTTAGGTAATGTGAACATGAGTACAACACTATGATTTGACCATTTAATGATAATCTCCTGATGAACAATTCAGGTTGAAGAGAACTTGAAAATCTCATTTGATGGAAGAGGAGGTACCTAAAAAAAAAAGAGAGAGGGAGAGAGGAAAAGCTCGTTAGGTTGAAAACCCGAAAGGGCGGCCTAAGCAAAAGTTAGAGCAAAAAAAAAAATGGAAAAGAGCCTGTAGTCTGAAAACCCGAAAGGTCGGTCTAAGCAAAGGTTAGAGCAAATAAATGGGCAAAATCTTAGAGAAAGTTTGCCTGAAATGCCTTGAAGGGTGCACCAAACTGGGGCAATTTTGAATTGCATTTGATCAGCTACACAGGGGCAATCTCATTTGTATTCAGTTGGCCATACTGGAGCAAAATTTTTAAAGGATTAAAGAGAGATGTGTTGAAGGAAGTAGCAATAGAGACAGTGTTGAGTTATCAAGTAGTTGCAGGGAATCAATTAAATGAGAGACAAGGTTAAATACTGGGGCAAAATTTTCTCTCAAGGAATCAGCCAAGCAATGGTTCATCTCATTTCTCAAAAGGAGAGCTGAGAGCGAAAAACAAAGAAAAAAAAAGAAAGAAAGGAGAAGAAGAAGGAAAGAACCGAAGGGTCTAAGGAAGAAAAGCATGTGAACAAGGGTTTTGATTGGTCAAAGCTTTCCAAAAGTCGACGTTGGTTCAAAGGACTTTTAATAAAATAAAAAAAAAGAGAAAAAGGAACAAAAAAGAGAAGAATAAAATAAAAAAAGAAAAAGAGAAAAAGAAAAAGAAAAAGAAAAAAAAGAGAGAAAAAGAGAAAAAAAAAAAAATAAAAAAAGAAGAAAAATCTTTTTGGATCAAGGTATCTTACCTTTTTAAATCTCTATTTTTCGGGAGCACAGTAGCCCGCCTGTCTTTTAAATTCTGGGACGCAGTTGCCCATTATCTTTTAAATTCTTTTGAGCGCATCGGCTCCATGCATTTCATGCATTTTAAATTCTTTTGAGCACATGCATTTTAAATTACTGAACGCAGATCGACTCCATGCATTTTAAATTCTTTTGAGCACATCGACTCCATGCATTTTAAATTCTGTTGAGCGCATCGGCTCCATGCATTTCATGCATTTTAAATTCTTTTGAGCGCATCGGCTCCATGCATTTTAATTTCTGTTAATTCTTTTGAGCGCATCCGCTCCATGCATTTTAAATTCGGTTGAGCGCATCAGTTCCATGCATTTTAATTTCTATCAATTCAGTTGGGCGCATCGGCTCCATACATTTTAATTTCTATCAATTTTTTTGAGCCCATCGGCTCCATGCATTTTAAATTCTGTTGAGCCCATCGGCTCCATGCATTTTAAATTCTTTTGAGCGCATCGGCTCCATGCATTTTAATTTCTGTTGAGCACATCAGCTTCATGCATTTTAATTTCTGTTAATTCTTTTGAGCGCATCGGCTCCATGCATTTTAAATTCGGTTGAGCGCATCGGCTCCATGCATTTTAATTTTTATCAATTCTTTTGAGCGCATCGGCTCTATGCATTTTAAATTCTGTTAAGCGCATCGGCTCCATGCATTTCATGCATTTTAAATTCTTTTGAGTGCATCGGCTCCATGCATTTTAATTTCTGTTGAGCGCATCGGCTCCTTGCATTTTAATTTCCGTTAATTCTTTTGAGCGCATCGGTTTAATGCATTACATGCATTTTAAATTTCTATCATTTATTTTTGAGCCATCGGCTCCTGTCATTTAAATTTTTGTCATTTATTTTTTGAGCGCATTAGCTCTGTATATTTTACTGTTCTCGCATTGTTTTATATTCATCATTTTTTGCTTTGCCAGACAAAATTAGAGTTCATGTCTTTACTCATTTCTTACGACGATAAAATGAAAAACTACGGTTGTTCTTTTTATCTAATAAGAAACAAGTAAAGAGGGCAATTGTGAACACCCAATTTTGTCTAGGGCATTGTGTTAAAAAAAATGAAAAATTGAAAAAAACTAATTGTATCACTAAGTCCCACATTGGAAAAGTCTTGCTCTTTCTTCCCCCCCTTCTCCTATATATAGAGGTGGTTCTCAATTGTTTGAGGGATCCAAAAATTACACACTTGGGTTTAATACAAAGTATAAGAGTCCGAGAACTTTAATAAATTTTTTGTACTTGGGTTTAATACTAAGTATAAGAGCCCGAAGCTTTAGTAAAATTTTTTCCTCCATGCAAGTGGGTTGCTTTTCAAGGTTCGATTTGAAGAGAACGCGTGAGGCTCTGTGCAGAATTCTTTGAGCATAACATTTTTATATGTCTTTGAGGTAAGCTTGCTCTCCCTTTCTTTTTTTTTTGTTTGTTTGTATTTTTTATTTTTATTTTTTTATTTTAAGAAAAAAAATCTAAAAACATATAAAAAAGAGAAAAATTTAAAAATAAAATAAAAAAGGTGAAAAAAAATGTTAAAGGATAAAATTTTTTTTTTCATTGTTGTGTTTAATTTAGTTTTTATGTTATTTTATTTACTTGACTCATGGTATGACAATGTGTTGTTTGTGTAACTACTTAGTTGTCCTTGTGCATGCCTTAAAATAAAATAAAAATCTTTTAATCCATGCAATGACCAATGATGATGATTGAATAGCGGATGCTATCTTCAATGTCGTTTGGATCATAAGGGTTTATTGAGTAGCCTGGTGCTAACTTGAACCTCGTGCAAGAATGAATTTGTTTTCAAACAAAATCTCTTTTCAAAAATCTTTCTTAATTAAAATCAATTAACTCACAATTATTTTCTAAAGAACTACGTAACTTTGAGTTCCTCATTGCACCCGAGGATACGTAGGAGCAGAATTTCATTTCTGTCAAGCCAAAATTAAATTTTCATAATTTTGTGGTTTCCTTTTTTTTATAAATAGTTATAATGTTTGCAAAATGGGTAAAATAAATATTTCTAAGGATTGTTAAGAATTTGCACAATTAACTTAAGGTACCATTTTAGAATGGGTGTGTTAGGAGTGCTGTGGGATTAAGTTTCTGCCCTTCCCTATCCATAACCGACTCCCGAATCCAATCTGGTTCCAAAGATCATTTTCAAAGAAAGGTTTTCTAATTTTTCCTAAGTTAAAATAAAATTGGTGGCAACTCCATTTCCATTTTTCATATTTTAAAATCTCATGAGTTGCTATTTTTTGCCGCGATCCCGGTCGCGACACCAACAGACGGTCTTCAAACGAGTTCAGCAAAAATTAGCTAACCACTTCTATGGTTCTTATCAAATACTAGAGAAGTTAGGACTCATAGCTTACAAGTTGCAGTTACTAGTAGGGGCACGCATTCACCCAATTTTTCATGTATCGCTACTTAAGCGGTATGAGAATCAAGGGGAACGAATGAGCGCGATATCTACAGAATTATCGCCCTTCACTGATGAAGGGGTTATAATCTTGGAGCCTCTAGCTATTCTAGACACTCGTTGGATTAAGTACGGAGCTAAACTTGTGGAGGTAAACTTAGTGCAATGGAAACTGTTACCGCAGGAGGAGGCCACCTGGGAGCTAACTCAAATGCTGCGAGAAAGATTTCCAACCATGGATCTTAGGGACAAGGATCCACTTCAAGAGGGGAGGATTGATAGGCCATATAGATCAGACAAGGGTCTAATACCAAACCCCAAGTATCATGGGTAATGGGTGGACACAAAGTGGGGGTTGCATAGCTTAGAAGAAACTGTCAAAGGGATCCATGTATTCCGTGAACTGTAAAAGGGGTAGCAACTACCCATGTATTACATGCATGACTGCCCATTTAACTAGCCATTAGTGGTAACTTAGGAGTTGTATTTTTATTGTTTACTTAGTCAATTCAGTAGCGTAAGTTTTGGTCTTGTACTCATGGTTTTAGTATGTTACTGCCTATTTAAAGAACTAGATGTTATCAATAAAAAGGGGGCAAGCAATTATTCAACTGTGATTAATTCTCACCCAAAGAGAGTATTGTTCTTGCTTACTTTAGTTAGCTATTAGCTTGGTTTGACTGGAACCACTATCACACCATAGCCCAAATCGCACACCCTCAACACAGAGCTGTTGGTTAAGGTTTAGGCTTGGTGTGGTGACCTTAGCTAAGGACATTGTGCTCGATTGGCGCTAGTTTTATAAGGCACGACAGTAGTGGTTTCACTGTAAAGAGCAGCAGAGAGAAGACGAGATGCAGAGGAGACTTCTTTTGCAAATATTAAATAATAGAGATGACCTACTTAATTAGTAACTGGTAGTTAATATCTACCGTTCATTTGGATTGACTTAAATCTAACGATTACAGTCAAATGGTCCATTGATGAACCATTGACTAGGTGGTGTAGGTTATACAGAGCCCATAAAATTATACAAGATTTTTGCACATTAGTAGAGTATAATGACAAGATGGCTTTGCCTGACATACACCTTGCAAAAGCAATTCAACTAACAGAATCGATCTAGTTTTTAAAACACTAATTAGCACCCACCTTTAACCCTGCAATCAACAAGCTTGCTTTAAATGAGCTAGTGCTCCATTCTTCTTTTGTTTTTCATGGTCAATTGGTCATTTCGGTTTCTTTGCCCAATGTACATTTTTTTACAAGGGCTCTGGCTAGCGCATTGCTACAGTGAGTTATCGAATTTAAATTAAAACACTTACAAATTTTTTTTCTTTTTTTTTATTAAATTAAAATTTTCATTCATCTCCAAAAACTTTCATACATCCAATAGATAGGAAGCTCAAGCGCACAAGAGCTCGAGTGTTTCATATCATTCTCTTTTTTATAGTGATAGATTGAAGTCTTTTTTTTTTGTTTTTTATATCTTTTCACTCAATATAAGATAGATTAATTTCTTATAATGTTATCATGTGTTTAAATAAAAATTTCTCTCAATAATATTATTTTTATACACATAAATCTCAAAAATAATAAATTGAAGCTTAAGCCTATAATTTTATACAAATTATTTAAATGTTTTATCATTAACTCAATCGCAGTAACTCGCAATATTTAATTCTACGGTAAATGAATGGGACTTGTTAATGACCCACTCTATTGCAGAACTCTCGCAATTTATAATTATTTTGGCCAAAATTCACAAATATAGAGAGCACTTTCTTGGTTTTTAATTACTGAAAAATATCAATACAAGAGTTATTTTATTTTACTCGTGTGATACGCATAGGTTATTTTATATTTATTATTTATATTAAAAACTATTACGTTTAATTATTATTTTCAATATGTTAATTTTACAAAAGTTACTTTAAAAAATAAATGTAGATTAATAAATTGTTGAAAATTAATCTCAATTTAATTATATTTTATCATTTTTATTTAATAAATCATTTTCTTATCAACACATTTACTCTATGCATTTAATGATATTTATTAATTTTTCTCATAATAATAATAATAATAATAATTATTATTATTATTATTATTATTAACTTTATGCATAATTGGTTTTTAAGACAATTTTTTATATATAAAATATAGATTTCGATATAAATTTAACATATGAGTAGTTATTGAATGTATTTAATATTAAATGTTTTAATTAAATCATTTAATAAAAATATTTTCATTTTTTTAATTATGATTAAATAATGTTTGGGTTAATTTGTATGTGTTTGACGAATTCATCTTTTTAATTTGATCTAATACAGTTATTCACAAGACTAAATGATTCATAAATATATTTTTTACAGTTGGATATTAAAAAATTGGTGTAACTTGGATATGTAGTCCCATTTAGTATATTAATTAAATACAAATATATTTTTGAAAAAAAATTAATCGTAGATAAATAAAATGTAGAAAATTAATCTCAATTTTATTATATTTTATCACTTTTATTTAATAATTCATTTTTCATAACAAATAATTCATTTTCTTATCAACACTTTCACTCTATGCATTTAATTATATTTATTAATTTTTCTTATAAAAGTTATATATACATATATATATATATATATATATATATAAAATTAACATATGAGTAATTACTAAATGTATTCAACATTAAATTTTTTTATTGAATCATATAAAAATATTTTTGTTTATGTAGCTTCATTAAGGATTTTGATCTTTTAAAGTGAGACATATACTTTAAATAATAATGTAGCAATCATTAATGAGAGATGCACTTTAAAAGAGTAGATTATTACGCATATATGATTTATTATGCAGATGCTTAGATCTTATAAAATCTTAAAGCTTTGATTTTCTCATCAATTGTTACAATCTCACACTTTACTTTTTAAAGTACATCTCTCACTTTAAAATATACAAATCTTCTCATTTATTATATTAATTAAATGAAAATATATTATATTTAAAGTTTTTTAGATGTAGATATATAAAATATTAAAAATTAATATCAATTTTATTATATTTTATCATTCTTATTTAATAATTCATTTTTATAATAAATAATTCATTTTTTATATACACTTTTACTCTATGCATTTAATGATATTTGTTAGTTTTTCTCATAAATTTTTATAATAATAATATATTATTAACTCTATGCATTTAATAACATTAGTAATTGCTTCTCAAGATAATTTTATAAATGTATATAATATAAATATAGATATAGACTTATAATATGAGTAGTTATTGAATGTATTTAACATTAAATATTTTTATTAAATCATTTAATATAAATATTTTCCTTTTCGTGGCCTCATTTATTATATTAAATGCAAATATATTTTAAATAAAAAATTTAATTCTAGATAAATAAAATGTTGAAAACTAATCTCAATATATTATATTATATAACTTTTATTTAATAATTATTTTTCTTATCAACACTTTTACTCAACACATTTTTTTGGTACAATTTTACTCTATGCATTTAATGATATTTATTAACTTTTCTTTTAAAAAGTTTTTAGTAATAATAATATTAACTCTATGCATTTAATGAAATTAGTAATTGCTTCTAAAGATATTTTATTAATATATATAATATAGATATACATATAGATTTAACATATGAATAGTTACTAAATGTATTTAACATTAAATATTTTTATCAACTCATTTACTAGAAATGTTTTCCTTTATGTAGCCTCATTTATTATACTTTATGCATTAAATGATATTTACTAAGGAAAATGATTAATCCTCCTAACTCATCCTCTTAATAATTCTCTTAATTACTAACACTATATTTGGATGATATGTAATAAAGAGAACGGAAAAGAAATGAAGGAAACAGAAATAACTTCTATTGTTTGGGAGTTTTAAAATACATGGGAACAGAATGGAACACATGGGGAATCATTTCCCTTCTCTTCCCCTCAAATGCCTAACTTTTGTTCCCCCTAAAATTGAGGTGGAATGGGGGGAACACATGAGTAATTCTGTTCCGTTCCGTTATTGAAATTTCCAAATAAAGAGAATGAAAATTATGTTCCGATCCTTTCCTTTCCATTCCATTTCCACCTATTCCATTCTGTTCCTTTAATGAAAAAACATCTAAACATGGGGTAAATGAAGAAAGTATTGAATACTTTTTATGTTTCCAAGATATTGGTTATATTTAATTTTTCATTTAATGCTTTTTTTATTAAGTAGTAGGAGGGTTATTAGGAGGATATTTTAGGAAGATATAGCAAAGTTCATTTACTAATTTTTCTCATAAAAAGTTTTTAGTAAGGAAAATGATTAATTCTCTTAACACATCTTTCTAATAATCCTCTTAATTATTAAATAAAAAATATTAAATACTTTTTATATTCCTAAAATATTTGTTGTATTTAATTTTTTATTTAATACTTTATTTATTAAGTAGTAGGAGAATTATTAAGATATTTTGAAAAGATATAGCAAAACTCTTTAAGTAATAATAAAATTAACTCTATGCATTTAATGACATTTTTAATGACATTAGCAATTGCTTCTAAAGGCAATTTTATTAATATATATAATATAGATATTGATATTGATTTAACAAATGAATAGTTGTTAACTGTATTTAGCATTCAATATTTTGATTAACTCATTTATTAGAAATATTTTCCTTTATGTAGCCTCATTTATTATATTAAATACAAAAATATTTTAAATAAAAACTTTAAATGTAGATAAATAAAATGTTGAAAATTAATCACAACTTTATTATATTATATCACTTTTATTTAATAATTATTTTTCTTATCAACACTTTTACTCTACTCATTTTTATTATTCAACTCTACATTTAATGACATTAATAATTACTTTTCAAGGCAATTTTATTAATATATATAATATAGATAGTTACTGAATGTATTTAACATTAAATTTTTTGTTAAACCATTTAAAATAAATATTTAACATATGAACGAAATTTTTGACTTTTTGAATAATTTGTTATTAGTAACAAATTTATTTATTAAATTATCATCTTTTTTAAATTATTTATCAAACTGTCACTGTTTTTGTAACGTTAAAAATTTTTATTATTTTTCGTTCCACGTGAGATGTGCCACGCGTGCTGACGCATCCCATGTGGAATAAAAAATAATAAAAAATTTCAACCACGTTACATGTGCAGGACACTTAACCCATTTTACATAAATCTCTTAAAAAATGACGTTCAAAGACACATATAATTTACATGTCTACTAAAGAGTACACCACAATATTGAGAGACATCAGTTTCAATTAACTTATTTATAAGTCAAGTATTTACTTTTGATCTGTAAAGTAGTCGATGTGAAATTTCACTGTTGACAAGGTAAAATAACTAAGTAAGACAACAAAATACATTTGTTCGATGTGAGACTTGGTAAAATAAACCAGACCAATCATGCTATAAATCTTTTGTAATAGCTGCAAAGTACTTAAGCAGTTGAGCCGACTGTCTTAACGAATTTTCAAACCTTATGAACCCATCGCTCAAGCCTAAGCTGCTTCAGAGCAGGCTTAGGATTAGGTTTACCTTTCTGAGGACATCGCCATTTCCCTGTAATCTCCATGCCATTGGACTGTTGAAGATTTGTTGCTTCTGTTAATGCCTTTCTCTTTGTAACACTACCACGGTGCTTTTCACATGCCAACGAAATTGTTCCAGTATTTAGTGAACACTGTAATAACATCTTTTCTGGTTTCTTCCAAGAACTTTCATCATTTGCTCCGCTGCATCTCTTCTTCCTTGCTGTAACAAAACCATCATTTTCTTTATTTCTTGTACAAGTTGGACTTCTTGCTGATAAGCTTTTAGCTAAACTTGCGCTCATGTCAAGCTTGTCATGTTGGATTTTAGCTTTTGAATTCGCTTCTCCAATACCATTTACCAGCTTTGGAGGTCTCATACAATTGTAGTCTGCACTTCTATCGGTATCCAATGACATTATATGTGCTTCTCGATTACAACCAGGACTTCCACCATTCAGGTTTAATGTCTCCTCATACTTGGTTGGACCAAGACTATGTTGCAATGTCTTATCTTGCATGCATGGCTGCAAAATCTTTTCCAAATGGGAAGTACTAGCAGTAGTTAAATTTTTCTTCATTTCAACAATGCCATCACCCTGTGATTTTCAACAACAAAGAAGAACAGTGAGCACAGGTGACTTGGAGGAAATTATTGACGACATTCATGTATTACATTTTATAGTCATATATATTAACTAACCTTTTTTTTCCTTTGAACTTTCGCAAAGTAAACAGTATCTATTCATCAGGAACTGTAGTATTTTACTTCTAGATGCAATTGAGCTTAAATGTTCATTGGCATTTTGATGATGGCCTTATATTAGAATTTAGGAAAATATCTATATCTCTATTCACCATTAAGTAAATATATATTATTTACCCGAGTAAATCTATAACAGAGACTTTAAATAGAAATCAAGAAGGAGTACCCTGCTTGAAGGCTGCTTTACCTTCATGTTTTCATCAGAAGAGGTATTGTGTTCTAAACATCCTTCTGGTTTTGGGTGGACATTCTCAGATCTGCTTTCATCTTCATTTATGACTTCAAAATCAAAACTTTCCTCCTTGCACTCATTCTCTTGAGAAACATCTCTAAAAAGACTGTTTGTATCAGACACAGAAGACTCATAAACGTAGCTTGAAAACCAGTTTCTGATGTCTGGAGGCTCTGAATCGAAAACAAAAAAAAGCACACACAGACAGACACAAAGTAATCACTGTTAACTAGTGGAAATAATTAAATATTTCATATTTTCTGCAGGATAGGACAGAAGTTTTCTTGGCACCCAAATTATTGCTATTTTTGGCAAATGAAATTCTAAAAGAAGCATTACGAAGTACAAACCAGAAAGGGGTGATCGTGAGCTGAAAGAATCCAGACTCTGTAATAAAAACGAAAAAGGAGTAAAAAAAAATTAAAAAATTAAAAAATCAGATGTTAAATTCTAAAATCTCTATTTCTCAGCTGAATTTCTGAGAGCCAAACTTTGAGAACCCTAAACGAAACTATAACAAATTATACCAACAACAACAACCAAGCCTTTTCTCACTAGTTTGGGTAGGCTACATGAATCAAGCGACGTCATTGTACCCTATCATAAACCAAGTCTTTAGAGATGTCATTCAAATCTAAATTTTTTTTAATCATTATAACAAATTAATACCAATATGTCGAATTTCATTTTTCTTTGTCCAATTCAAAATTGAGTAAGAGCTTTACCTTGGTCAAGCACAGGTCTTCATTATGCTTATCATCTTCAACACAAGTACTGCTACATTGGACTAGCTTCTCCCCAGTAACCACTTCATCTCGGGTCTTAATATTTTCGAAATTTGCTTCTTCTTCTTCACCCTTCTCTTCATCTCTTTGGGATTCGCGTCTTCTGAATGCAGATTCTTGGAAACTAAAATTCGAATCCGGATCGGGAGATCGATACTCGTAGCTTGAGAACCAATTCCCAACATCAGGAGGCTCTGAAACATAAGCCCACAAAACACAGAAATCAAAAGGAGTTTCCATTATAGGTTTGGGATCGTTTTTCGGCTTAAATATGAAAACTTTGAGAAACCCCAAGTTGTCATTCGTAAGCAATTCCTATGTTTCATCAGCTATTAGGTGAATTTTTATAAGAAATGGATACAAACCAGAAGGGCACGAAAGCGAGGACCACGAACTGCGAACCTAAAACAGCAAAAACAAATCAAAATTAAAAAATAAAAATAAAATTGGATCCCTGAGTATTCCGATGTAAAAGAGCTCACGCCACTTTCCTGGCACTTTCTCAGCAGCCAAACAGAAAAAAAAAATGCAAAAGCTATTGCAGATGGTACCTGGGAATTAATGCCTTGAAGGCTTGGGATTGAATCCATCAAAATGCATTATGCATCCAACAAGCTACGCGGCGGAACCAGACAAAGAACGTAAAATGGTAAAGATACTATTTGTTTATCTTTTGGAATTTTTTACGAGGCTTTTTTACCGAACTATGCACTTGTCAAAATTATTTATCGAAATATTATTTTTTTAAAATTATATATTAAATTATTATTTTTTAAATTATTTATTAAAATATTATTATTTTAAAATTATATATTAAATTGTCACATTTTTATTTTATGTGATATTTTTTAATATTATTTGGCCAGTTAAGATGCGCCAAGTAGGATGGCGCATTTACGTAGGTTGTGTCAACCGGATGATGCATCCTAGCTAGACTGGACAAGGAAAACGCCATCAAAGATAGTGTAACCAAGCCACCTGTACCACTCTTATTGGTGCAACTAGGACACGTGTCAGACAAAATCTTTATTGTTGTTAGACACGGCTCTGTTTAACTCTACAATCGCTTACAAGTTTCCGTAAGTGCCAAAATAATTATCTTTTGCATGAAAAAAATAGATCTTTCTAATTTGTCATTTTTAATGTAATAAATGTCATTAAATTTAGAAAAAATGAATACAATGTAATAAATGCATGATAAGGATATATGTTTGAAAAACACATTATGATTGAAGTTTATTTTTGTTTTTGTTGTGTATGTTATTACCCATTATGATGTATGCTGTGCATGAAGACATTGCTTGAAACGTTTATTTAGTGAATAGGATCTCAATCATCTCCCTCCTAATTTGCAATCATTTGACTTGGAGTAAAAATTTTGACAGAATTTTTTCTAAATATTGGACCTCCCCAAAAGCACATATACCTGTTTAATTCACCAGTTACCAAGATCTTTAAAAAAAATTAAAACTGAGCGTCAAACATATTTAATCCAATAAGGGTAATAAAATCACAATAATCTATTATCAATAGTATTTTACACAAAACCACTAAATATAACATTATCAGATACACTAATGATATATAATTACATGTCAATGAAATGGGCCCGCATCAAAATGTGGTGGCCTGTGAGATGGATCAGAAGAAGGACCTGACTGTGATGGGTATGGTGGGTAACCTGGTGGCGGGTAAGGATATGGTGGGTACAGATACGAGGGGTAACCCGGTGGCAGGTAAGGATATGGTGGGTAAGGGTATGATGCGTATGGTGGGTGATATATAAGTGGTAGCTGAGTGGGGGTATGTAGTAGTGGTAGGAGGCTGAGTCGTGTGCTGACTGGTAGAGCTGGAGTCCTCAGGATGTCGAAGTTGTGTCCGAGTGCTCGCTAACCCTGTCCTCTGTCTACGTCGCGTTCCCTGTTGATTAGACTCCTAAGGCGGCCCTGAAATGTCATCTGCTGCTGGAGCTGGACGCAGATGTTCTATCGTAATGCGGTCATGCTCCCGTAATGAGTGTAGGATCTGTGTAGCAGCTTCTCGAGCCGCAGTGTCAGTAGTTGAACTAAACAAATACTCTGCAATGTCCGCCTAAGAAACAGATATAATTTATGTCATTATACTGAATACAACATACATATAGACACTAATAAATTGGTAAAGAACTTACCGCATTCCCAATAGATGCACTAGTGGGAGTAATTCAGTGTCTGGTAATTATTTTATACCAACGCATGTACTCAAAACGCGAACTGAGGGGTGCGAGCAATGGGATTCCCCTAACAAGCTTCTTCCTTCGACTATCCCAGGTGACTATATAAACAGCATGTGTAGCTGGCTAATCCTTATCATGCCTACCTGCCAGTGTAACTGAGTGCAAACTGTCAATCTGGAACGGTCGCCGTGGTATGGGCTGGTTAAGACCAAACTGGCGCATCAGGCGGTCTGGCTGGTGTCACTCAACAATGTGGAAACATATGAGAGGGACCACTGCCAGTGCAATGTCCCTACCAGCCACACAAAAGGGTGGCAGTGTTGCCACCTTCTCATCCGTGTATGGTTGTCATATAATCTGCAAAAATTAGATGCACACAACATTAAGACGGCATATACATAAGTAAATAATTCAAACAAATGTAAAACAAGACATACCTCATCCTTCTTCAGCTGATCGAAGAACTGGCGATAATATGCAAGGATGCCAATCACAATATCACTTAAGACTTTATGCTTGCGCCACCTATTTGGTAAATGAAAGTACTATAAATGTAAATTATAAATATTAACAAAGTATGTCAACAAAGTAATATAAAAAAATAATATTAAATAGAAACGTACTCACATCCTAAGGGACGTAATTGACCACGATCAGTACCGTAAAACACATCAGGTTCAACATGGTCAGTTAGTGTAGGGGCAAACTGGGAGAATCTGTACCATGCCCAATACTACAATAAGATGCATGCCCTTCCGATCTCGCGTGCGTTGTAGTCCGTAACTTTACAAAGCTCTCTATACAGGTATACCAAGACTGCGGACCACCAGCTATATGTCCCGGCAACAGCAAAGTCCTCCACCAATTGAAGGAACATTAAGTGCACAAACTTACCAGAATAATCGGGGCATAAGAAACCCCCAAGCAACCGAAGTATGTAATGTCGTGCACGCTGTTGCACGTACTCATCATCATCATCCTCAGTTACTGTAGTAACACTCGGTTGCCACAGGTATGTCATGTTAATGCGTGCCCCAGCTATGAGAGAGGGAGTCTCATCAATCCCTAATAACTGAACACACAGACTGAGCCAATCAGTCTTATGGGTAAGGCTAGTGACTGCAGCAACGCCAATAGGAAGACCCGATATTATACCGATATCCTCCAATGTAATGGTGCACTCTCTGGTAGGCATGTGAAATGTATGCGTCTCTGGGCGCCATCTCTCAACCAACGCAGAGATCAAAGAGTGATCAATGCTGCAATAGCCCATATAGGCAACCCCCAAGAAGTCAGCCTGCTGTAGATACGGAAGAATCGGCATAAGGGGATCCATATGTTTCATCTTTTGAGCACGTCTAACACGCAGGCACCGGTCCTCATGTCCCTGCCATACATGCTGAGAAACATGGTACTCCTGCAACTCCAAAATCGAGCCGTCCTCTGGTCCGGGGTTTACACGGAATGTCATCTATCAGCTGTATGCCAAACAATAACAACAATTACTGTCACAATATGGAAACAATAATAAAATATGATGTGACTATATGATTACTATACTAAAATGTAATATGGAAGAAATGAGGTTAACGCTGATAAGCAACTAACATATATTAATAGTATTCGAATACAACATAATAGTTAGTGATACAAATAATACAACTCCAAAATACACATTATTGCTAATACAAGATTCTGAACAATGAAAATATGTCCTAACTATTACTAGATGGCCTCACTCCATCATCCCTCAAGGAACTCGATTCACTAGCACGACATGTGCAAGAATTATGTCCAGGTTGATGGCATCTTGTACAGGTCTGTCCTGGCCCTGCTTCGCACCAATCCATCTCATTCTTGAGTCGGGTTGATTTTGGTCAACCTTTAGATCTAAGCAATGCACGATCTGACACCAAAGTTATGCCAGGACCTGCAGGCCACCATGGTTAAGCCCGAACCAATTCGAAATCAAACTCTTAAGCTCTGTAAATGCTCTGCATCCTGTAAACTATATGCACAAATCGGAATGGGTCAATTGCCACAGAAGCACACGCAGCAATCGCGTGAGAGCATGGATAATGCAATGTTTGAAACATCCCACAGTCACACCGGCCTTCTTCCAGGTTTGAAGTATATGAAAGTCCACCCTGTTGTGTTACAAGGTTAAATGCCTCCTCAACCATGAACCTTGTGTTCTCTCTATTGTACCAGTGAACTTGTTGTGAACTGGCCTTTGCCATGTTGACTCTCTAGTGCTTCAATAAGTCATCACTCCATTCCTGCCCAAATGTCATCAATTTTGAATTTGCCTCGTCTTTTCGATTGATAAAGTATTCTACTAACTTCGTATATGTCAATTGAACCAATGCAGTTATAGGCAGATTTTGGCTACCCTTCAACACTCCGTTGATGCACTCTGACAAATTGGTAGTCATATGACCGAATCTGCGGCCACCATCATATACCAAACTCTATTTTTCTTTTGGAATTGCATTAATCCAATTTGTCATCTCCGTTGTAATGGTCAACTTCTCTAGCCTAACATCAAACTTTATTGCGATTGGTTCATACCCTGATACAACAAATGAATTAAGTTGGTATTAGAACATAACTATTATTATAATATATTATATTACAAGTTGAAAACTGGAGTTAAAATTAAGTACCTGTGTTAATCAACCATCTTTTTAACTCTTTATTCTGAAATTTAGAGTTAAAATTGGAACCAATGTGCCGTATGCAGAAGACATGATACGCATTCGGCGGCTGCCATCCAAGATTTTTATTTGCCACTGATTGTAAGATGCCTCTATGTCGATCAGAAATCAAACACAAGCCCTCTTGTTGTGTGACATGCAATCTCAGGTGGGCGAAGAACCAACTCCAAGCATCCTTAGTCTCCCCCTCCATAATGGCAAATGCAATTGGCAGAGGTTTTCTATCTCCATCTTGAGTTGTTGCAATCAACAACTTATGACGGTATTTGCCATACAAATGAGTGGCATCAATATGAACAATGGGCTTACAATATCGGAAGCCAGCAACACATAGTCTAAATGTCTAAAATAATCGACGAAATACTCTTTTCGAACGATCAAGTCAATTATTCACAAAACATTCCTCGTCTTGCAACTCCACCACTGTGCCTTCCATGTCTCTTCTCATAGCTGCTAGTCATCTGGGCAACACCTCGTAAGATTTGTCTCAATCTCCAAAAACATTCACAATGACCAGTTGTTTTGCCTTCCAAGCTTTTCGATATAAAACTTGGTAACCGAATTGGCTTCGAATCCGTTCAACAATTAAGGACACAGGTGCATCGGGTTTTGTTCTAACTAACTCCAAAATGTAAAAGCAGAACATACGACTATCCAACTTCCGGTGATCTAATGACATAGTTGGGTTTACGCAACTGTGAGGTCCATTATATTTTGTAATTTGCCACGTATTCGACCTCTTACTTTATATGACTCTAACTCTCCAATTACAACCTTCATCAAAACTAGGGCACTTAGCAGTACGTCTTCGTAAATCAGAATCTTCAATCTTGTACTCTTGATGCCTGTGAATCGAATATTGTTTGAGGGCCAACTTCACAGCATCTTTTGATGGAAATTGCAAGCCAACATAGAATTCATCATTGATGCTCCAAGTCTCATGACTATCTAATTCAGGCAAGTTATCAAGATTACTCAATGCATCCCAGTTGATTTGAGAAAACTGAGGGCATGGTGGCACAAACACGGATTCAGGTCCTCGAGGCATAAACATGGATTGAGGAGCAACCGACAATGGAACTTGTAAATTTTTTTCGACATCAAAGTTTTCTGCCTCTATGTCAGTGTTTGAATCATCACCCTCAGCTACCTGTTATTCGTCTTCACTTGTCTCCCATACTGCATCTCTGACAAGTGGGTTATTAGTTTCAACCATTGCACCACCAATAACAATCATATTGCATGGCTCAACTTGATTAGAAGGACCAACTTGAGCTTCGATTTCACTAGGAGCTTCAACATGCTTTTCTTGCCCACTTATTTCTACCTCAACATACAACTCTATCGAGGCCATGTTTGGAGTTTGACAGAAGGAATCTATCATCATCATTGTCTTCTATTGGAAGACCTACCATCTCCATGGATTGAAGCATTGCGGACACCGATAGACAACCTTTGACACATATTGGTTTGCTTGGAGCCTCAACTTTGAATGAATCTTATTTTTCAACCCATCCAAAGTCATATTGGCTGTAATCACAATAGGCTTAGGAGGGGGACCTTGATACATGACACCCTCTTCACCATCATACATTGTCTCATTGAAGTAAATGTGCACATTCAGCGGTTTTGTCATGTTAATTCCACTTCTGAATAATAACAATTCAACACATATGTATTCAATATATTAAAAATCAATTACAATATTAATTAGACATATAACAATGAATTTATATTATTTTATGTATAAATAACTTCTTAAACCCGATTTATTATAATTAAGCTACATTTACTAATTTAAAACATGTCAAGTACTCAAGAAAAAAATATATCCTATTCGATTACGTACAAAAATAATAATTCATACAATTCAGATAACATATCATACCACTCATTATTTATTAGACAATGAAAACATTAATGTATAATTAACCCTAACATAATATATAATAACATTAATTTATAATTAACACTAACATAATAAAAAATTAATCAACAAATAATAATTAAAATACTTAAACATTGAAATAGATACTTACATATAAGGAATACGATCTGAATTTAATCACAGATAGAGATCTAGACACCACTTCTAGTAATAATTGAGTTCGTTTAGAGAGTTCAGAGCATTTAGAGAGAAGAAATTTATAGAGAGATAGTGAGAATTAAGAAAATAGAAGCAATGTCACGGATGAGGAAGGGGAGAGTCAATGTATATCCTGGTTGCGCCAACAAGGGTGGCGTAGGTGGCTTGGTTACGCCACTCTTGTTGGCGTTTTCCTTGTCCAGGCTAGTCAGGATGCACCAAGTAGGATGACGCATCCTAACTGACCAGATAATATTTAAAAATGTCACGTAAGATAAAAGAGTGACAGTTTAATATATAGTTTCGAAAAAGTGACATTTTGATAAATAGTTTAAAAAATGACAATTTGATAAATAGTTTAAAAAAATAATATTTCAATAAATAATTTTGTCAATAGTGACAGTTTGGTAAAAAAGCCTTTTTATGACGTCTGTCAAATTTTTTAATTTTTGCGGTACGGGATTGGCACCACTTTTCTTAAGGCGCATTTGGTTTGTGTTATGAATCTTTGTTAATCTTTTTGTTTTATCGCTCTCTGAAAGTGAAAAATGTCAATGGTTTTAGCCTTGTAAGACAAGCGGGAAACATCTCCATCTGAAAAATAATTTAAAAGATATGTTTTGGAGTTTTGAAAGGATATGCACATGTTTAGTTTTGCTTAATTGATACATAAAAATAATTTTTAATTAAAAGTTCTATTTACAGTATTTTGATTATAAGTGTTTTAGATTACAGTACACATGTACATCCTCTTCAGCGTCCTTGCCTAGCTCGCCATCAATGAGAGGTTCAATTAATGCATTGTCTATGTCATAATTAGTAAGCATTTTTTATGATGACAAGATCAGTGCAAAGTAGCCTTCTACTTTGTTGAGAAGCTCTTCAAGACTACCGTCCACTGAGATGAGTTATAAGTTAAAGTTAATCTTTGTTATAGTTCTTTTACTTGCTCAAAGCAAAGCAACTTTAGGCAGCTTGATATGCTAGAAGATACAACTAAAATTGATACAACAACAACAAAACATTTTTTCATTAGGTGGAGTTAACCAGCTACATGGATCAAATGACGTTATTGTGTTATGTTATAAACCATATCTTCAGATATATGTAGAAAAAGTATCAAGGAGTTCCTCTCTTTTCTATCCTTCATAAATAGAGCATTTTTTCTGACAAGCATGGAACAAAGTTTAAAAGAAGGGGTAACATTCTAATTATAATAAAAATTGTAGTTGTATTATAGGCACTTGCTACTCAAGTTTCACTTTACTAGATGAAGTGCTAAGACTGTGCATGAGATTTAAAATGCTTAACCATAAGTTCTCATTCTACCTACCCATTGCATTATTTATATAGTAGAACACTAAGAACTATATTTCACAAGTTCTGTAAGCTTATCTAACTTGCAAAAGGAGACACTTAAAATTGAAGAATAATGAAACGAAAACAATTTACATGGCATAATTGATTATAAAAAATTCATAATTTTCTTATCTATCCTTATGTAAGACTGGGCGACAAAAACACATCTAATAGCATATCTACATAAGGAAACTGAAAATCAAGTTAGATTAGACAATGAATGAGCGATACGCATTTGGCAAGTGTTGGGTCGAGTCAACGCTGACAAGGACCAGGATTTCTTGATTGTCAATTTGACTGCATTCATCATTTTTAATTGATTTATATTATTATATGTTCTTTCTAGATTTTTCCAACACAATTTGGCTCTACTTGCTGCTTTAATTGTGATTGCTTTTTGAGAAATCTTATCTAACATGAAGTAGGAAGTCTTCTTAAATATATAGACATTATAGGCCAAATCCTTGCCTTGTACTATTGCCTTAGGGAAAAATATTTCATTTCAGACTAATTCAAAATTTCAGTCATTGCTAGCATTAAACCACCTAGCAGGACAAGCAAGTATTCAGCCTGAATGCGTTGACCAGTGTCTTGCTCTTTCTCAACAACACAACATATTTGTTTCATTTTTCAAAGCACTAAAAGAGAATAGCACTTTTTCAGTCTCCTCAAGTACCAATTTTCCCAATCTAGTTACCAAATGTTAGATATAAAAATCATTTATGAGCCTTTACCTAATAGCTTAAGCTTTTGGGAGAATTAGTAATTGACATAATATTAGAGCCTCTATGACCAAGTTGTCATAAGTTTGATCCTTGCCACCCCTATTCTAATAAAATGTTGATTTTCAATATAACGTAGATGGGCCTGTGCATTGTCCATGCTTTAAGTCGAAAAGGCTCTTGTGTGAAGGGGCATGTTAGCTGTAAAAACAATTCATAAGCTTTCAGAAAAGTTGGTGATTGATAGTAAATAAACACGAATTCTTTCAAGGAATTCAGATATTCGATGCAATTTTTTTTAACAATTTCAAACTCTGCAGGCATTTCATCATTTACTTCTTCGGTACTGCTCAAACTTCAAACGAATCTATAAAATTCTGCGCATCGAGAATCTAGGGTAAAGATTTCTTTCTAGAATTGAAGGTAAGTTTTCTTCTTTGTTGCAATTTATGGTATGGTAGTTGTTTTGCGTGGCAGATAATTACCACTTCACCCACTTGGTAAAGAGTTCAAACTCTGCAGGCATTTCACAGATTTATAGGTCATTTACTTCTTCGGTACTGCTCAAACTTCAAACGAATCTATAAAATTCTGTGCATCGAGAATCTAGGGTAAAGATTTCTTTCTAGAATTGAAGGTAAGTTTTCTCCTTTGTTGCAATTTATGTTATGTTAATTGTTTTATGTGGTAGATAATTACCACTTCACCTGCTTGGTAAAGAGTTCAAATCTCCGTGATTGAAGTGTGAATCGCATGAATGACAATTTTATTCTTATGTGTGTATAGGGTATGATGTTTGCTTGAGTTTTGTTCATTCTTGACCATTTCATTCTCTATTGTTCTTCTTATCTCATTAGTTCATACTTTACTTTTCAAGATAAAAAATTTTCAGTCACTTGAAGAAAGAGCAAAAGTCCGTTGGTATTTGTTCATTACAACAATAATCAAAACCTGTTCCCGCTAAGTGAAATTGACTACATAGATCAAACAACGCCATTATGTTCTATCAAAAACCAAATCCTCTGATAGGCCATTTAGGTCTAAATCCTTTTTAATGGTTTCACCTAGAGTTTTTCTTTGTTTTCCTCTTCCTCTATTTATGGGGCTATCCTCCAACTGATCAATCAACTCTTCTAATTGGGGCTTCTATTTGTCTTCTACTCACATGTCCAAATCATCTTAGGCATGATTCTACCATCTTTTCCTCAATAGGTATCACTCCTACTTTTCCTCTAATACATTCATTCTTGATCTTTTCTTTTCTTTTCTTATATGGCCACTAATCCAATGAAACATTCTCATCTCTGCTACACTTATCTTATGCTCTTGTTAGCACTTTACCGCCCAACATTCAGTACCATATAGATTAAAGGTCTTATGGCTGTGCAGTAGATTTTTCCTCATTTGGTATTTGTTCATTGCCACAAAAATTTTTTTTTAAGAAGCTATTAGATGGAGGTTTTGGTAGAATAAAGATAGAGATCTTTCAAATATTTTCTTACCCTTGATAAATTGATAAAATGATTTTGGTGATTATAATGAATATCCTAATTTCCAAGAGAAAAAGGTTTGTCAGTAAAGGCTAACTAGGATGGAAATGCATGAAATAACTTGACCTTCTTATACTTTATGTTATCATGACTTGATTATTGGTGCATGCTCCATACAAACACTTAAAATATCATATTGCTTTGCATTTGGTTGAAAAAAATAAAGCATTTTCACTAGTCCAAAAACTGATGTATGAAGAAGCAGATTATGTGTTCAAGCAGCAAGATATAGAATGGTTAGCAACTTAGAATCATACAAAAGAATGTCATTTTTCTTTTTTCTCTTTCTTTTTCTCTTTGGTCTTTCGTAGTCAAATAGCAGTTACAAGGTAAAAGTTTAAGCAAGATGGGTTTGAGAAGTAAGTTAGTAACTTTCAGAAAAGAAAGCTGAAGTAGCTGTCATGGTTTCAGTCAATGAAAGAATTAGTCAATTACTTATTATGCAGAAAGTAAAAAATTCATGTTTTGGCCCCCTCATGATAAACAATGATGAAAAAAACATTATGGTCATTCTATTAGTGTTCAGTTTTCAATCCATTTATGCAGATTCAGCATAAAGTTTATAATTCAATTAAGTTTATATAGAGGACTATACTACATATTCATCAGAAATGATTTCATGACACAAAATTCCCCTTATGCTTGCATAAAAATGGAAAAAATAAATAAATCACAAAGTAAACATTTACCCTTCTAATTACTATACAAGGTGCTGAATCTGTTCACAAACTTTAGCAAAGGCAAGCTGTTTCTTCCTCATAATTACACTAGGAAATTCTTTGGGACTCTGCATGAACATTGTAAGTCTCAATAAACACTAAATTCAAAATGGTAATGAAAGATTATGAAAATGTTTCTTATACAAACATGATTGTGAAGCCAGTTTATGAGTATGGAAGTCCTTTCTAAGCTGTCTTCTAATTCTATCACAGATATTTTGGCACATAGAATTGACATTGTCAGGGCAGGACTCTCAGCAACTATAACCGACAACAGGACCTACATATTTAGGGAACGAAAGCCAAATGTAGTTTATGTAGAATCAAATGATCCTGAAAGTGACTCACAACGTCAGGATCCAGATTATTCAAGACCCAGGTCTGCAAGGTCTGGAAAACAGACTAAAAGAAAGAACACAACCCGATCCACTCCAAGAGCTGATTTGATTCCAAGTCATGGACAGAGTAAAAGGAGTCGCACTTCTAAGAAGACGGCAGAGGGAGAACCAAAGAAGGAAACTAATGAAGTTGGACAAAGTTCAAACATTGAAAGAAATTCATTTTCACGTGAAAGCACGAGTCCAAACATGGAGAAAGGTTCACTTTCACCTGAAGGACAAAGTTCAAGTGTGAAAAGAGGTTCATCTTTACCACAAAACAAGGAAACTAGTGAAGTTGGACAAATTTCAAACATGGAAAGAGGTTCACTTCCAGGTGAAGACCTGAGTCCAAGCATGCAGAAAGGTTCACTTTCACCTGAAGGACAAAGTTCAAGCGTGAAAAGAGGTTCAACTTTACCAGAAAACAAAGAAACTAGTGAAGTTGGACAAATTTCAAACATGGAAAGAGGTTCACTTTCAGGTGAAGACCTGAGTCCAAGCATGCAGAAAGGTTCACCTTCACCTGAAGGACAAAGTTCAAGCGTGAAAAGAGGTTCATCTTTACCACAAAACAAGGAAACTAGTGAAGTTGGACAAATTTCAAACATGGCAAGAGGTTCACTTTCAGGTGAAGACCCGAGTCCAAGCATGCAGAAAGGTTCACCTTCACCTGAAGGACAAACTTCAAGCATGAAAAGAGTTTCATCTTTACCTGAAGGAACAAGTTTAAGCGAAAAAACCATTTTGTCATGGTTGATAGATTGTAAGCTTATCGAGGAAGATGAACAAGTACGCTATAGGGATGATACAAAGGAAATAGCAGCATTTACAGGAAGAATTACCAGGGCTGGAATTCTCTGCAGCTGTTGCCAGAAGGAAATATCTGTGTGGACATTTGAGATACATGCTGGTAGTGATCTCAAACAACCCTATGAACATATTTACCTAGTCAAAAAAGCCACATATCTGCAGGACCTCCTGATTACTGCTTGGAATGAGGCTATGGAACGAAAACGCCGGGAAATATTTTCTTTTATACCAAAAGAAACTTCTGCAAACCAAAATGATGATACTTGTTCAATTTGTGGAGATGGGGGAGACTTAATATGCTGTGAGAAGTGCCCCTCCACTTTCCATGCACACTGTATGAATATGGGGGTAACTAAATTGATTTTCATTTTCTTTTCTGGAAAGGACATGTTTATTGTTTCTTTTGAAATAGTTTGGTGCAGACATGTTTGATAGCCTACATAAATGTGAATTTTTGGATATTTTGAACTGCAGAGGGCTCCTCAACGTGATTGGTTATGTCCCTATTGCGATTGTAAATATTGTGGCTCGGTGGTGAAAGTGAGCTATTAATCACGTGCTCGCATTGTGATAAGAAATGTAAGATTTCTCTTTTGATCTGTTTAGCTTTTATTCTTTTTTTTTAATCTCTTTTCCTTTTCTGGGAGGTCGTTTAAAGCTTTACAGCTGCCACATTACAACCCCCCCCCCCCTTCCTTTCCCTTCCCCCAATTTCAATTACATAATCCATTGCTGTTGCTGACTAAGCAGTTTGTCATGCTTTTTTAGTTCACTGGAAATGTTTCAACGAATTCTCAAAAGAATCCATGGACATTAGCTCTCCAAGATTGTATTGCGGGCAAAAGTGCAAAGCAGTACGTATTCTTCCTCTATGATTTGTGTGTCAAACAGGAAAAAGAAAACTATGTTTGGAAGAGATTCCCTTGTGTGTTTTTTTTTCCATCATATATAAAATTCTGACCTTTCTTTTGTGAAAGATCTATGAGAAATTGCAGAGCTCGGTAGCAGCCAGAACAGATGTCATTGAAAGCTACTGTTGGAGAGTTATCCGCCCAATGGATATGACTTCCAAGTCACTCTCTGCTCGGAGCCAACATTTGGAAAATAATTCCAAGGTTGCAGTTGCATGTAAATTAATGAATGAATCTTTCGAGACAATAACTGACACACACACAGGCATCAATGTGGTTGAAAGCGTAGTATACAGTCGTGGGTAAGCACATTGATGTTATTTTTCTACTATGTGACAACTTGGTTTTCTCGATCTTAAAGTAAACAACCTATTGCTGCCACTGTCAGCACATTATGTTTTTCTTCATTCAACACTTGAATATAATTACTCCTACTCCAATGCTTTTCATATAAGCATGATTTATACAACCTTTTGATCACTTGCTATTATTTACTACTCAGATCAAACTTAACCAGTATTAATTTTAGCCGCTTTTATACATTTATCCTGGAGAAAGATGATGCGATCATCTGTGCAGCTTCTATAAGGTATCTTCCTTTTTTCTGTGTGTTTATCTTTTCAACCTTTTTTTTTGGGTTGTTGACTTTGTGGACACTCTTTGCAACTTGAGGATTTTTAATTGTGTTAAAGACTAAGATAGGAATTTTTAATGAATTGTTGCTTCATGGCTCTACAGAATTCATGGTGGAAGGGTTGCAGAAATGCCTTTTATTGCCACAGAAAAGACATGCCGGGGCAAAGGAATTTGCGGGATGTTAATGATGGAAATTGAATCGGTAAGTGGTTTACAAAGTCCTATGATCTGATTTCTTGTTAAGTGTCCATTCAACCATGTACATCATATGGAGATTGGACAACCAGCTAGGTTCCAATTATTAGCATTCATAACAATAATATTCTTCACACCAAGATTCTCATGATCATCAGTACTGTTTTTTTTTTTCCAGTTCCTATGTAACCTTAAAGTCCAAAACTTGATCATTCCATCTGTTCCGGATACTTCCGAGATGTGGAAGCACAAGTACGGCTTCAAGGAGCTGACCAGAGAGTTGAAGAGAGAAATCGCCTCCTATAACATTTTGATGTTCCCCAATGCTTTAAGGCTGTACAAAGACTTTAGTTCACGCACAGCAGGACCAGGTGAATCTCTCTCTCTCTCTCTATCCTGCCTAAAGTTTTGTTTTTTTCTTCACTTTTATGTACCTATTTTAACTCTTTTATTGCTAAGTTTTTTTCTTTTTTCCCTTTCTTCACTTTTATGTTCCTATTCTATAGGTAAATTTCTCTCACTTCTAGATTTGAATCTGGACCCACCTGAGGGTCCGTGACAGACTGACAGATGATGAACGGCTGGCGATGTGGCTGATTGAATAAGAAATATAAGAGTGAGGTCGGGAGCAAGCAAAAGAAGAATTAGCATGCGAAGTGACGACCCCCAAGTCAATGCAGTGCTGCTGAGTGCTGATGATATTTAATGTAATGACAGTAATGTCTAGATGTTTCCATTAGTTTTTCTTTTTCCTTTTTTAAATCTGCATTTGTTTTTGTTTTGGCGTACACATTTCAAGAATGTTTAATTGCTTGGGGAGCCAAATGGTTTATTTGCGCAAAGATGAACTTGGCTTAAATCTAAGCATCTATATTTTTCTACCATCATCTCAAACAACACATGATCCTTAGTGTTGTCAAAGGTGCACCATTAATTTTAAGTCATTGATATATTAATAAAAAAATTAATGATGAAAATGAAAAATTAGCAACTTGTTCTACTGGTTACCACCACCTAAATTTGAATATGAGCCTTGGAACCATCCCACCATCGTCACCACTCACAACCTTCAACCTTCAGCCTTTAGCCACTGTCCCGTACCACCCAGCCACACCACCATGATCACTAGACCTCTGCCGTCGCACGCCCACCACGCCCACCAATACCTCGCCGTGAGCCAGAGACATGTCTCAAGATGGTCTGTGCCCCTTCGTACAGATCCTCGTCGGAAACTTGGTCATCAAGTCTCCAATGTGGTCAGAACCACGTCGTCATCGTCGAGTGCTGGCTGTGAACCACTTGAACCCACGAATTGTGCCACCGTCATTGCTCGCTGCGACCTCCCTTCGTACAGATCCTCGTCAGAAACTTGGTCATCAAGTCTCCAACATCGTCAGAATCACCGCTAGGACCACGCCGTCGTTGTCAAGCATTGGTCGTGAACCACCATCACTCTCGAATCGTGCCACCGTCATTTCTCGTTACAACCTCCCTTTGTCCAAATCCGCCACAAACCGTTGTGCCAGACTCCGGTGTTTGAGCCATGAGCAGCCACCGTCTGCTTGCGTTGCCACTCCAACAACTATCGTGAAACTCGAATCACAAGAACCCGAAAGCCTTAGCTACCACGACCTCAAACTGTCTCACCCCAATCGTCGTGCTACCGTCCGCCACCATTGTGACCACAGTCACACGACTCCCCAAGCTGCTGTCCGTTTTACCGAGCTCACCCCCACCAAACCCATAGCCCTTGCTCTTGCAATCTACAAGCCTCTAAAGAGAATTTTTGTCCAAAAAAAAGAAGAAAAGGGCCAACCAATTATCATAGGTAAAAAAAAACACTCGGTGCATCAATGCATCAAAACTATAATGGCTCATCATAGCATCCTCCCATGATCCTTTATACGTTAGTGCTAGTAGGTCATAATTGGATTCCTAACATGTTTGTTTATCAGTTTATATTAAATTTTAACTAAAGGAAAGACAATTTCATTTGCATAATTTATTGTGTTATCCCACATATCTTAAAAATTCCCTTAATTCACTTTACTTAGAAAAATCAATAAAGTTATGAGGTTATAAATGCAATTTTAATTGAAACAAAAATATGTTAAACTTCTTTCAGCATTTACTCTATCCATTATTATTATCATTTACTCTTACTAAGTTATGAGTTTTACATCATAGGCTGGGGAGAAAAAGCGGGGGAAAAGACAAACAGAACGCACAATGACTTACCCAAGCCATGGTTTAAGCATAATCTTGCAGCTTTTACCAAAATCATTGTTTTCAAGTTTCGTAAGTTAAACCAAACATGCACTTAGTCACCCATCCAGAGAAAAAGCTAGCATCTTGTTTACACGTGCCAAATGACAACAGTAAAGATTCATCTAATTACCGTCAGGTCCGAGTGGAGACCGGCAACATCACATGATGAAATTTTAAATGTCATATTAAAATTAATACGGTGACACAGTAAAATTTAAAATATCCTATTAAAATCTTATATGTTGTAATAAAATGTCAGTGCATTATAGATTCTTATACGTATATAAGCATTTTTTAAATTTGTTAGACAAGACATCATTTCAGTAAGAAACATTACTGTGAGGGAACCACCCTAAATTTCAATCTCAATGTAAAATTTGTTAGACAAGACATCATTTCAGTAAGAAACATTACTGTGAGGGAACCACCCTAAATTTCAACCTCATACATTGAGAACATTGATACAATGTACAGTCCAATGATAGTTCAAAAAATAATAATAAATTACGACGGCAAATTCGAAAATGGGAACCTGCAATCAAGCAAAAATACAAGGCAGGGAAGACTCTATAATTCTTGTGGCTGAGTCAGTTTCCTTCTGGTCTTTAATCTTTGCCAGTATCCAATCCCTCGTTTCTGTAACTATCTAATACTATACTACAGTTGTTCATTGCGCAGGCATCAAGAAGACCGTGATTCCAAAGTTTGATCATGAATAACCTCCAACACCTGAAACAAAGGATATTTAATTTTGCAAAAACAGAATTAAAAAAAGGAAGGAAAAAAAAAAAGAGATATGCAGCAAGCAATAACTAAAGAAAAAATATACATAAACAAGTACTATGAGTTGTCAATCAGATGTCAAAAAATGATTATGCAAAGACCAAGCTAATCACAACAAATATGCTGTGATTAAGATATAAACCAGAATACGGAAGAAAAATATGCTCTGATTAAGATTGATTTCCAACACAGCGAACAGCCAGAACACAATTCTAACATACTTTGTACTGCAACAGAATTTGGATGTCATTTCTTTCTAATTGGTGGATACCCCATCTCATAGGAAGTACTCGTCCAGGCAGTAAAAGCTTCCAATTAATTAAAGCAAAGGAAATCATTTGCGTTCTAAAAGAGACGCAAAAAGTGTAACACATAATAAATTATAAGATTTCAAAGCAAACAAGAATAATGTGTTCAATTGTAACTTTTGAGCATATATTGTACTTTCAAGTGGTTCACGTATTAACTATATTTTAATAAGACAAAGCATGTCTTAATATACAATTAACTGATGAATTCAGTCTAGAACCCATCACTTCCATGCTGATCAAAACTTTTAATTCTTTGTTCTTTCAGCATGATTCCTCCATGAAATTAGAGAGATATCAATGGAATAAAGAAGCAAAAACAGTACCAAAACAAAGCTGGAGATGCGATCAGCTCTTTTCCATGAAGCTTGGAAAATGCCTCACAGGCCCACGGAACATGACCATCAGCCAGCACCCTGCCATAGTAAAAATACATGAAACCAACAATAATTATGCAAATGATACAGAACATTTATTTTATACATCATGCAAGAACCAACGAGCAAACTAGTGTTAATTATTATGGGGAAAAGGAAACAGTAATGTAATAAAAGGTAGACATATGCGAAAGATTAATATGGTGGCCAGTAGTAGACACCTTTGCTTCCTCATGAAGGAGTTCCAGAGATGCATGAGCTGTTTTTCATCTTTGGAAACATCCACAAAATCATCGAGCATCTGCAACATTACGGTTTAACATTAAATTACGGTAATTAGTATAACCAAGTTTGTTGCACTTCAAATATCCAATAGTAAACTGCACAAGATTTTGAGGAGCAACTACGGTAGGGAAGGGCCAAAATGAACTATGAATTTTAAGAGGTGAAAAGGAGAGCATAGTTCACCAAACTATAATGCAATTAAAAGTCCAAGTGCTATACAAAATGTAATCCTGTTCCTGTTCTTTCTACAAAATTTGCCCAGAAGTAATCATTCCAAATTCATCATTTTAGCATAGACAAAAGAGGAAAAAGAAGTGAAAAAGGAAAGGAAAATTTTGAAAGATTTTTTCAAGCTTACCCTTCGATCTTCAAGATCTGCAATGTCATCATCAACTTCATCTTCACTATCACGATCTGATAACACTTGTTCTAGTGCCATAGGCTTCAATTAACACACACAACAAAGCAAGAGATGGGGCTTAAAAACAAATCAAATATATTATCTCATTAACCCACTGGTAAAGCATTAAGAGAACATGTCTATTAATAATAATAAAAAATGACACATTTTATTAAGCTAGAAGCTATGAAGCATGGGTATTTTATAATGTCTGTCATATCCATGTCAAATACGTACCCGTATCCACACCAAATACTCGGATACTTGATAAATATTAGTTTAATTTTTTAACAAAAGTCGTATCTCCGTACCATACTCATATCGTATCTAATACCCGTACCCGTATCCGTGTATCATAGGCTAGAAGAAATGTTTCAAATACAACACAATAAAGTATTAGCTGAGAAGCCTAGGACCCAAATTTTTTTTTTAAAAAAAGTCCACGGAACTTACAATAAGTATAATATTCTATCAATCCTAACTGGCGTTAGTATTATTAATTTATTACATCAAATACACCACAAGATAATTCTTGTCCATCAAACTAAAAATCTTGTTCAATCATGTCCCAATTGGAAAGAATTTTGGAGGAAGACAGAGTCTCTAAGCTCCAATCAGCAAATTGTTTTTGAAAAAGAACAATATTATCTGAAGGAAAGAAGAGATACGAGGAGAACAAGAAGGAGGATAGGGTATCCTCTAACATCAAATAAATTAATCAAGAGAGAGGGAAGAGGAGACAGAGAGGAACTACATACAACAAAGGACAAAAATGCTTAACCAAAGCAAATGAGCCAACAAAGGACCCTAGCATATGACAAAATGAGTTCCCATAATCAGGAGACAGGAAAACCAACAGCCCATCAGTAAACATTGACCCATATATTCGTTTGTTTGAGATAAGATCTCCAAAAGTTAGTGGTAATTACAATGAAGATTAGCAGTGTAGCACAAAATTCATGTATGACAGATAGATGTTGAACATAAAAAGCAAGATTTTCTACATTCAACAAATTATAAGAGCCTGAAATTCACTTGTAGCAATTAATTTATACATAAAATAGTCCACACATCAATCATGTTAATAAGGGCATAAGTAAATAAAAATTCTCAAAGAGATCTAAGATAACCTGAACTCTGTGTGAGTGAAAGAACTGTCTCTTCTGCAGGAGCATACGGCTGGAGAAACAATTTTGAATAAAAAAATTGAATCAAAATGCCCAAATCAGGACGTTCAAAAGAAAGATATAATGAATAATCACCATGGCTCATTCCTCTCAAACTAATCATATTTCATGGGGATTACAAGGTTTAAAAGACATTCATTAAAAGAATTTCATCTAATGACAGATGCTGATGGTGACAATAATAATACATATGCATGAGCCAAGAAACTTCAATCACAGATGACAGAAATAGAATACGGAAATTGTACAACTCAAACATCATCACAGAGTAGGGCATTCATCTTTGTATTATTTTGTATTATTTCTAGACATTTAAAATGTTTTTAATATTTTATTAAATAGAACTTGATGTTTCAAAAATTACCACATATCTATCAGAAACCGTACTCATACCCATACCCATGTGACATAGAAACTAGTTAATTATATTTCATTAAACAAACAGCGACTTGAAAACACTAGAGTTAATAACAGAGAATTCAAAAACAGTTGAGCCTTCATTTAAAACTGAAGTTTATATCTTCAAAAATTAAAATACAAAGATAAGAAACAAAAGAAGCAAGCTATAGGTTTTATGAACATACTTTTTTGAATCTGATCGATCCATGTTTAACTTCTTCATTTTAGCAGGCACAGCAGGATCACTTCTATATACTGATTTACTACATTCAGGGTCCCCAGAAGATTGGGGCATGGCAATTGGAACACCTGGAATGTTGAAACTGGATGCAACATGTTCCAGGTAGTCCACGGTGGCAGGATGATCAGGACCAAATTTTCCTCCACCTTGTCTTCCATTCTGCAAATTCTTCTGAATACAAGATGTTCTGGACATATTCTCCCCTTTACAGGAGAGGATATCTATAAATAATTTTTGAATTTCAGTCCACCCCTCAAAGAATTTATAGGTAAGGAATTATAATGACATTACTTTTAATAAATGCACACGTCAATTAGACTGAAAAAAAAGTAAGTATTTGTCCCTCCCCTATATGCCGATATATATATATATAATATACGTAGTTTCTAACGATAGTCTCAGAAGGCATCAAAATACAATTGTTACCATCATTCTTCTCTAGAAATCCATTCTGTGTGCCTTTTGGTGAGTCCAACTCCAGGAACTTTACACTGGCACGCTTTTCATTTTGAACAGAGTCCTTTCGTATACGTTTTCGAGGTCTTGAACTGTACAGTATGTTGTTATTTAAATAATTTAAAGTTGGTAATCTTGCTCAAAATTATATGAATTGGTTAGTGACTGCTTTAGTTATATAATACACAACCAACCAGAAGAAGAAGGTTTGTGACTGTGGATTTACTCCATCAGCAACATTCTGCATACAGATTAGATACGTGTTAGCAAAATAAATAATTAGCAAAAAAAAAATCCATGCATTTCGAATGAAAACGGGAATTTGATCATATCGTGATTCAAAAAAGGAGTTTTCATCACTCAATCATAGTAAAAGGACTGACATAATTAAGACAAATGTTCTATAGAAAGTTGCCTGACATGACAGATTAATGCAAGCTCATCTTTAACCTGAATGCGTTGTACAGCCTTTACCCAAGGAATAAATTGACAACTCGTAGAAACAACTCGGACCCTTTTACTTCATGGAACAGCTTCTGGGGCGATGCAGTTCTTACTGCTGATTATCTGATTAACCGCATGTCCTCCTCTGTGTTTGATCACCAGGTCCCTTACTCTATTTTATATCCCCATCAACCTCTGCATTCCCTACCACCTCGTATATTTGGGTCTACCTATTTTGTTCATAATCTCACTCCTAGCCTTAATAAACTCTTCGCCCAATCTATTAACTATGTTTTTCTAGGTTACACTCGGTCCCAAAAGGGTTATCGTTGTTTTTCTCCTGATCTCCGACGTTACCTCGTCTCGACCGATATTATCTTCTTTGAGTCTATTCCCGTCTTCCAATCTCCTTCCTCGACTCGAGTCTTACCTTCTTTGAGTCTATTCTCGTCTTCCAGTTTCCTTCCTCGACTCGAGTCTATCTCTGAGATCTTACCCGTTCCTCTTCCTCTTATCACTCGAGTCAGATACACCTCCGACTCCCCATGTCGAGCAACCCACCACTACAATTCGCCCCTTCCAAGTCTATCATCGTTGGCCACAGCCACCTCCACCGCCCCTACCTCCACCAGAAGTTGCAGAGGTCAATGTGGACTCTCCTCTAGTACCAAATCTTTTACTAGCTCTGACACTGCCTCCTGAGCCTGACCTTCCCATTGGCCTCCGAAAAAGTATACAGTCTACTTGTAACCCTTCTTCTCACTATATTACTTTGAGTTATCATCTCCTATCTTCTTCGCATTATGCTTGTCTTTCTTCCTTGTCTTCTATGTCTATTCCTAATTCTCCAGGCGACGCTTTATCTCATCTTGGGTGGAGACAAGCTATGATCAATGAGATATGTGCCTTTCAGAGCAGTGGTACTTGGAAACTTGTTCTTCTTCCTCCTGGGAAGTCTGTTGTCAATTGTCAGTGGATTTATACGGTCAAGGTTGGTCCTAATGGCAAAATTGATCACCTCAAGGCTCGTCTAGTGGCAAAAAGGTATACCCAGATTTTTGGCTTGGATTATGGGGACACTCTCTCACCTGTGACGAAGATGGTTTCGGTTTGACTTTTTCTATCTATGGCTGCTATTTGCCATTGGCCCCATCATCGGTTGGACATCAAGAATGCTTTTCTCCATGGTGATCTAGAAGAAGAGGTTTACATAGAGCAACCACCAGGGTTTGTTGCTCAAGGGGAGTCTGCTGGACTAGTTTGTCGTCTTCACAAATCTTTGTATAGCCTTAAACAATCTTCTAGGGCTTGGTTTGGCCGATTTAGTATTGTAGTTCAGCAGTTCAGTATGACACAGAGTGAAGCTGACCACTCTGTCTTTTATCGCCATTCAACTCAAGGGTGTATCTATTTGATTGTGTATGTCGACGACATTGTTATCACTGGCAACGATCACCATGGCATAATTCAGGCAAAACAATATCCTAGTCATCACTTTCAGACCAAAGACCTTGGCAAACTTCGATACTTCTTGGGAATAGAGGTGGCACAATTCAATGATGGTATAGAAATTTCACAGAGGAAGTATGTCATGGACATTCTTGAGGAAACAAGTCTGTTGAATGCAAAGCCTGTTGACACTCCTATGGATCCGAATACTAAACTTCTACCAAATCAGGGGGAGCCACTCTCGGATCCAGGAAGATACAGAAGATTAGTTGGAAAACTGAACTACCTCAGTGTTACCAGTCTTGACATCTCCTTTGCATTTAGTGTGGTAAGTTAGTTTCTAAATTCACCTTGTGATGCACATTGGAATGCAGTGATTCGCATCCTAAAATTTATTAAAGGAGCTCCTGGAAGAGGCCTTCTCTATGAAGATAAGAGTCACACTCAGATTGTTGGATACTCAGATACTGATTGAGCAGGTTCTCCTCATGATAAAAGATCCACTTCTGGATATTGTGTATTCATCGAGGGTAATCTAATATCCTAGAAGACTAAGAAACAAAATGTGGTCGCAAGATCAAGTAACGAAGCAGAATATCGAGCCATTGCCTCAGCTATTTGTGAACTCATTTGGTTAAAACAACTACTTAAAGAGCTTTGATTTGGGGAGATTATGCAAATGACACTTATTTGTAACAATCAAACTGCATTGCATATCGCCTCTAATCCAGTGTTTCATGCGAGGACCAAATATATTGAGATAGACTGTCATTTTATTAGAAAAAAGATCCTATCTGAAGACATCACCAATAGTTTCGTCAATTCAAATGATCAATTGGCGGATGTTTTCACTAAGTCTTTGAGAGGTCCTCAGATAAGTTATATTTGTAATAAACTTGGTGCATATGACCTATATGCTCCAGTTTGAGAGGGAGTGTTGAAATAGTGTCTAGATTCATTATATAGGCTACCTAAATCATAATCAAATCATGTAATTATGATAATTAGGATCTTTTGTAATCTTTGTATTTATTACAATAACTCTATATAATTTAGCCTCCGTTGTGTAATTCAGACACAATTTTATTCATGTCTCTCTCTTTTCTCTCTTTCAACAAAGCATTTTGCACATTTCTCAGCGGAAAAACAAAAGGTGGTTAGACTAACATGATCTGCATCTGATCCTGCCATATAAAATGTAGATCCTATATTAAGGTCAGTTGAGTCACTGTAATATGGCGGTACAGAAACAAACCACGCAAAGATGTTCCTCAAATATGGGACCCATGTTAACATCCAAACCATCAATACCACAGATGGAAACCAAGAAAACCTCAACAGTTGCAATCAAGCTATCCAACAGGATTCTAGGTTATCACCACAAAAACCAGATTCTATATGATAAAAAAAATTATGAATCCATCAGGAAGAGAAGACCTCTATCAACTTGAGAAAAACAACAACGTATCATAAGGCTAGATCTTTATGAGTTGTTTTTCTTTTCTTTCTTTTTTTCCTTTTTTTTCATAGTACCCAATACGTTGCTTTTAATGATTTGATCAACAGTAAATTTTGTAAACAATCTAGTGATCTACAATCCCTAAGCAAAGTAAACCATTCACCATAAATCCAAATCAAATAACGTTCTGACCTCTGATCTCAGTATATCAATTTTGACAGAGACATTCACTGCTTGGTAATCTTCAGTCACCTACAAAATAGAACAACTATAGGTTAAAAGCTATTCAGAATCAATAAGTAAAAGTTGACTTTGTAGTTACAATTACGTACCCAGAACTCAAAGTTGAATAGATCATGCGATGAACAAAGATGAAATCGCAAACCCTGCACAAATAAACCAATGTTTTGATAAATTGCCAAAGTGAATAGTTGCAACAAATATTAAGCAAATAATTAAGAAAATGGAAAAAGAAACTACCTATGATTGGGCAAACATGTAACACTTCAACAAACAAGTTCATATGACTTTATAGTAAAAATTTGAATGGTGTAAATAGCCAAAAGAAAGTGTGACAAACAAGTCATAATTAATTTGTCCTGTTAGTTCCAGCTCAAATTATGAAAATAATTTTCCTACAAAAGATTAGTAAATTAAGACTTACAAAAATTAGAAACGATGTATCCAATCAACAATTAAATATTGAATTTTTTACCACTTCAAAACAATATTACATAGACTCTACCATTCAAATCAGAGCATGAGTACATAAAATACTGAAATTCAATAATTCTTCCATAACAAACAGTTTTCAAAGTTTTCACTTCCCTCAACTTCTAATCTAATAAAGAAAAAAGTGACAACAACCTTCATAATTATTAATTATTGTCGACAGTACCATGAAGTGGATGGTTGAAAGGTGTTGGTGGTCGGTTCCCACGTTTTTTGGAATTAGTCATGTATTATGTTTTTAGCCATGTATTAATAGGCCTTGTTTTTAGAGCTTTAATTATTGCTTTTTTCTAGGACTTGATTAGCTTGTTTTCTAGGCGTAGATTACGTGTACAGCTGTTCCTCTATTCCCCTATATATACTTCCATCTTGTAATCAATCAGATTAGAGAAAATAATATAATCTTTTATACATTTTCTACATGGTATCAGAGCAGTTCTTTCTTGGGACTGCCTTTGTTTCTCCTTCACTTTGAAACCTCTGTGTTTCTACTATACTTTGCCCTGTTAATCATTTGCCTTCATTGTCGACGATACCAGCCTTCATCGCCCTATTAATTGTTTGGCTTTCATTGTCGACGATACCAACCTTCATCACTGGATATTTCTGGTCAAAATACTTGAAGCCTTAATTGCCTAGAGAGCAAAAATAAAGAGGATATTTGATCTCAACAGTCTGGAAAGTCACAAGGTGCATAACATCACAAGAAGGAGGCAGTCTCAACCAAGAAGAAATTAAGAGGGTGACATCACTCATTAGCAACCTTGAGAAGCCTTCAAGTACTTGTTCGTCGGCATATTCCAGTAAGTTTCCTCTTTCAATTGGACTAAGGTACAACCTTTACCAATTCCTGGATTGTAGACTCAGGAGCTACTGACCATATGACCCACACATCCAATAATTTTTCCACCTATTCCCCTTGTCCAAGCTGTAAGAAAATAGCAACTGCTGATGGGTCTTTGACCACTGTTGCAGGCATAAGGGACGTCAAAATCAGTCCATTAGTGACCTTAAAAAATGTTCTTCATGTCCCTAGACTATACACAGACCTTGTCTCTATACACAAACTCACTCAAGACTTAGGTTGCACTGTGATTTTTCACAACAATTATTGTGTTTTTCAAGACAAAGATTCGAGAAGATGATTGGACGTGCTAGGGAACAGGATGACCTCTACTACCTTGAAACACCAATGCAGAACAGATTGCTCCATTCCCTCAGTTCAGAATCTGTTTCAGTCAATAAAGAAAAGATTTGGCTTCACCACAATAGACTTGGACATCCATCCTTTAGAATCATTAAAATCCTTTTCCCTCCCTTGTTTAGAGGTCTGAGTGTTGAAAATTTCCATTGTGAAGTGTGTGAGCTTGCTAAACACAAACGCGTACCCTTTCCAATTAATAATAAATGCAGTTCTATTCCGTTTTACCTCATTCACAGTGACATTTGGGGTCCATCTACCATTCCTAACGTTTCTGAGGCAAGGTGGTTTGTCTCCTTTATTGATGACTGCACTCGTGTTACTTGGATTTTCTTGATTAAACACAAATCTGATTTCAGTACTGCCCTTCCAAATTTCTATTCTAGGATCAAAAATTAGTTTAGGGTTATTGTCAAGAGATTTAGATAAGATAATGCAAGGGATTATTTTAACCAAACCCTTAGCCTTTTTTTTTTCCAGAAAGAGGGAATTGTACATGAATCATCTTGTGTCAATACCCCAGAACAAAACAAGGTAGCAGAAAGGGAAAATGGTGATCTCCTTGAAAAAACCCGAGCCCTTCTATTCCAAAAAATTGTCACAAAGTCCTTTTGGGGGGAAGTCGTTCTCACAGCCACCCATCTCATAAATCATTTGCCTACCCGAGTTTTGGGATTCAGGAGCCAGATGGACATACTCTCAACTTTCTACCCTGACCTACACACTTCAAATAACATTGTCCCTAGGATTTTTGAATGTGTTTCTTTTGTTCATGTCCACAGTCAAAACAGGGGAAAACTTGACCCATGGGCCCTAAAATGTCTTTTTGGGTTATTCTGCAACCCAAAAAGGGTATAAGTGTTATCATCCTCCATCCAAAAAATTATATGTATCAATGGATGTCACATTCCATGAACAGAAGCCTTATTTCACTCAACATTATCTTCAGGGGCAGAATTCAAGGGAAGTTAAGGAGATTTTTTTGTTGGATTGGGACTTGTCATTGTTGCCAGTATCTAAAGACCCTCCTTGCACATCTATGTCCAACCATAACCCTGAAAATTCACTTGAATTTGTACCTAGACCTGAACTTGTACTTGAAACCGCACCTGAACCTGTGCTTGAAAGACCACAAACAGACCCTGTTCTTGAAAATCTGAGATTTGGCAAAGGCAAAGTGTTCACAAGGAAGAATATGGTCATCCTGGAACCTATGCAAGTCAAAGAGTCCAACTCGGAGCCTTTGAATGAGGTAATAATTTTTAACACTTCATTACAAAATGAAACTAAACTTCATATGGATAATGATGACCAAAACTTGCCCATAGCCATTAGAAAAGGAACAAGAGAGTGCACGAAACGACCATTATACCCTCTTGCAGATTTCATGTCCTTCAAAAAACTCTCACCATCACATAGGGCCTTTCTAGTCAGCCTGAATACCATTACCATCTCTACCACCCTATCCGAGGCTTTGTCAAATGAAAAATGAAAACAAGCTATGAATGAGGAAATGGAGGCATTAGAAAAGAACAAAACCTGGGAGTTGGTGCAGTTACTGGTAGGAAAGAAACCTATGGAGTGTAAATGGGTGTATACAGTGAAGTATAGAGCAGATGGGTCAATAGAAAGATACAAGGCACAGTTTGTTGCCAAAGGGTATACCCAAACCTATGGAATTGATTACCTAGAGACCTTCGCTCCAGTTGCAAAGATGAACACAGTAAGAGTTTTATTGGCATTAGCAACTGATTATGGTTGGGACTTGCAACAATTTGATGTAAAAAATGCATTCTTGCATGGAGATCTAGAGGAAGAAATATACATAGAGGTTCCACCAAGCTACGGGAAGACTCTGAATGCCAATACTATGTGTAAATTGAAGAAGGCCTTGTATAGCCTTAAGCAATCACCACAGGAGTGGTTTGGAAGATTTGCAAGAGCTATGTTGGCTATGAGATATAGACAAAGCCAAGGGGATCATACATTGTTTATTAAGCGCTCTCCTTCAAGGGGAGTCATGACACTCTTGGTGTATGTGGATGACATAATAGTGACGGAAGATGATGTTAAGGAGAAACAGGTTCCAAGTCAGAGTTTAGCTAAAGAATTTGAGATCAAATGATTAGGAAGACTGGAATACTTCCTTGGAATTGAGATTGCTCATTCTAGACAGGATATTTTTATCTCCCAACAAAAATGTTATAGATTTACTCAACGAAACAGGCAAGACAACTTGCAAACCAGCAAGCACACCCATAGGTCCGAATGTGAAACTTGGAACAGTAGAAGAAGATGTTGCAGACAGTGGATAGAGAAATGTTTCAATGTCTGATAGGAAAATTAATTTATTTATCTTACACACGACTAGATATTGCATATGTAAGTGTAATTAGCCAATTCATGCATAGCCCAAAAGAAGCTCACCTACAAGCAGCTCATTAGGTACTACAGTATCTCAAGGTATTCTATTTAAGAGAACTGGAGGTTTAGTACTTGAAGCATACACTGATACTGACTATGTTGGATCACTGATTGATAGAAGATCAACCTCTGGGTATTGCACCTTCCTTGGTGGAAATCTTGTGACATGGAATAGTAAAAACCAAAATGTGGTAGCACGGTCTAGTGCAAACGCAGAATTTCGAGTTATGGCACAAGGTGTGTGTGAATTACTTTGGTTAAAAATCATTCTCGAATATTTGAAGATCAAGTGTGATGGAGCAATGAGACTCTATTGTGACAACAAGTCTGCAATCAGCATTGCTCATAACCCAGTACAACATGACAGAACAAAGCACAAAGCACATTGAAGTTGACAGACATTTTATCAAAGAGAAGCTGGAAAATGGATTGATTTGTACACCCTATGTAATTACACAAGGTCAACTTACTGATATACTCACCAAATGGTTAAGCAGTATAGTATTCCAGAATATTGTATCTAAGCTGGGAATGGAAAATACCTATTCACCAGCTTGAGGGGGAGTGTCAAACAGTACTATGAAGTGGTCGGTTGAAACGTGTTGATGGTCGATGGCCGGTTGAAAGGTGTCGGTGGTTGGTTCCCACGCTTTTTGAAATTAGTCATGTACCATGTATTAAAGCCTTGTTTTTAGAGCTTTAATTATTGCTTTTTTCTAGGACTTGATTAGTTTGTTTTCTAGGACGAGATTAAGTGTACAGTTGTTCCTCTATTCCCCTATATATGCTTCCATCTTGTAATCAATCAGATTACAGAAAATAATACAATCTTTTTTACATTTTCTACAATTATGAATGGAACAAGCAATATCATAATAAAACTTGTAGTATATACCTTAAAGCTCGCACACTGCATCAAGCAAAACGGACAAGAAAAATCTTCAGTCACTGCATTTGAAAAGAGACAGGAAATGTATCAGTATTGTCAAAATCTCTTTCTTTTACATAAAAGAAATTATTAGAAGAGAAGGGAATAACAAAACACAGCATAAAAAACAAAGAAAAATAGAAGTAAAAAATATCTGCTCAAGAGAGCAGCATTGTTAAAATCTTATTCGTCCAAATTATAGGTAGATGCTGTTATGCACTAGAAAAATTTCAACCATGAGCATCTGGAAGGATGTTTGGCAACAGTAAAAAGAAAAACAAATGATAAAATGTTGACAACTAGTTTGATTGCTCTTTGGAAAACATACCTATTATAGGAAAATAGTGGTAAGATGCAATGTTGAACCTAGTTATTGAAAATATGATATACCTTCAGTCTTTCGAAGTATGTTGTAACAGTCCCTATAGTTGAAAATCACAATTCCTGCTCTCAACCTAGAAAACAGTAAGCAGCCAAACATTTACCACCCAACAAAGCAAACAAAGAATACAACCAACCATAGACAAAAGGATAGAGCATAATTCACAAGTATTCCTTTCATTAATTGTTATTCAGGCAAAGTTGCAAGAATTACCAGCTGTTGAATGTAAATTTTGAAAAAGACACAAGTGTAGATCGCTAAAACTAGGAATCAAATCAATCAATCCACCCACCAGAAACTATGAACAACACAGCCTGCACCTTTCTAAAATTTCGATCCTTATGATTTTGAAGTTGGCTTACCATTAGCTCATAATAAAAGAAAACAATTTCTGATACAAATACAAGATTAATTTATGTCAACAATTGAATGACAATCACTTGTTAGTGGAGTCAAAGGTGCCAAAAGGGGCGCCAAAGGCACTTAGGTGGGCACCAAAAGGGGCCAGCACCTCTTGCTGGTTAAGGTGCTGCCCCATCAATGAGGTGCACACTTCTTGTGCCTTAGGCATGCCTTTCCAGTTCAACTGAGGCATGCCTTTAGCGCTGTATTGATAACTGTAAAAATTCCAGAAAACAAACCCAGCCACCTAGCTTGCTAACTGTGATAATAAAGGGGTTAAAATAGTCAGAATGTTAAAAAAAAATAACTGGTGTCAGTCTTTGGGAGTTGGGGCAATATGCAGCAAGCAGCTTAGGATTTTTTAAATTGAATATCTTAATCTTTTATTTTTTACTATGAATGTTATGCTTGAGTAGTAAGTTTAAAAGAAAATTAATGCAAAATAGCCAAATATTTTACTGTTTTCTCCTTTCCCTAATGTTTAGGCCTTCATTCAGTGAGGCATGTGCTTTTTAGTGCCTATGACCTCAATACATTAAAACCCCCTAGTTCCTTAAGGGCGCCTTTCACCTTTGACTACCTCACAATAATTGATGCATAAGACAGAGATCTAAAGATGGTGAAACTTTATTTGATATGCAAAGGGATTGGTTGCTCTTTTGAATTGATATTTTTTTTTTGGAAAAGAGTATGCAGCCCCCTGAACTTCAACATTTTTGTAAATTACCACCACGAACTTTAAAACTTTTCCAATTAGTCCCTAAACTTTAATTAATGTCCCAATAGATCCTTCTGTTTAATTTGAATCTGTTAATTAATTAACGATGATATTGTGTAATATCTTATCCGTATTAACATTTTTTGGTCTATTTATTAATTAATTTATTAAAATTTGATTATAAATGCATTTTTTATTACAAAATAAATAAAAACAAATTTTATTTTAAAATAAATTTGTTTTTTATTTATTTTGTAAGGAAGAAAATATATTTAAAATTAAATTTTAATAAATAAATTAATAAACAGTTCTTAATTAATGTTAATACAAATAAAATGATACCATGCAGTATTATCGTTAATGAATTAACGAATCCAAATTAAACATAAATATCTATTAGAACATTAATTAAGGTTTAGGGACTAATTGGAAAGGTTTTAAAATTCGTGGTGTTAATTTGCAAAAGGATTAAAGTTTAAGGAGTCTCTATACTCTTTTTCTTTTTTACTTCTTTTCCTTTGTTGTTTTTGTTTCTGTTTCAGGAGGATTCCTAATCCTCCCAAATTAAGTTCCTTTGTTCTCAATGAATTCTCCTTTTTCCAAAAAAAAAAAGACAGATGTGTAAAGGCATATTAATCCCACAAATAATTAATGTCCAGCAGCAGAACTATTAAAAAGTACTTTGAATCAACACATACGCAGCATAGAAATAGAATAAAGAGCAGTGTAGTTTATCAAATAGGGTCATGAAACTAAAAATTAATGAAATGATATGTATATATAGAAATAGGAAGGAATGGTTACCTCCTTTTACGCCTTGCTCTTATTTTAAAGTGAAGACATCTCCTAAGAAAAGAAGGCTGCAAGGGAAATGAATTAGAAAGTAGAATCAAGCGATGGATATTTTTTAAAAATATAATTTGGCATCTGCATTAATTTTAAGAGAAGGGGAACCTTGAGGCAACAGTTAGAGTCACTACGTGACTCAAAGGTCACAGGTTAGAGTCGTGGAATCAGCCTCTTGCAAATGCAAGATAAGGCTGCCTATTATAGACCACACAGTGGGTCCAACCCTTCCCCGGACCCACTCATAGTGGGAGCTTTATAGCACTAAGTTGCCCTTTTATCTGCATTAATTAATTTTAAGAGCAATATTCCAAATGTTATGCAGACGATATCCAACAAAAATATAAGACCACTTCATAGCAAGCTCAGCTCACCACAATTGTTAAAGCTGTGAACTAGGGCCTCTAAGTTTGAGATTTGAAAAGTCACGACTTAAAATCAAATAGAGCAAGAAAAATGCATATATTAGTATTACATTATGAAGAGCACGGCGGTAGAGAATATTGTAGAGTTCAACAGGCTTGCAATAAATCAAAAGGCTTTCATCAGCTCCAATTTCTTCTTCGCCAGAATGATGCACGGGAGAATTTTGCCGGCACATGTTGACTGACCTTAATAAATTTCAATCTGCACAACACATGACATACACAAAGTTACTATCTCAAACTTTTAGGTCAAATCACCCCATACATACATACATACATACAGCAAAGTTTATCACAACGGCTATTGCAGCTAGCTATAAAATAATGAATATAGAGAGAGAGAGAGAGAGAGAGAGAAGCTTACAAGACTAAGAAGCTTATAAGCCCTTCGTCTTCCTCGTCGACGATAAGGAGATCTGGCGGAGAAGAAGGGAACTCGGGCGTTGGGGTTGCTGGGAGGGGCCTAGCACCGTCAACGCCAACCCACTCCAGCGGAGAAAGTATGAGAAGGGCTAGGCTTGTTCACAATCAGAATGGCCCATCCAGATTTCTAGCCCAACTCTTCTTATAACTAATTTTTTAAACCAATAATCAAGCACTTATGGTCCAATTGAGCCCAAAACGACAAGTTGTATGCAAAAAAAAAACAAATTTATTTATATTTACGATACTAATTAAGATAATATTTTATAATTACGATACTAATTTTGATAATATTTTATTTTTATATTTCATTTTTTTCTATATTGTCATTGGTAGTTCAATTAACAAAATTCTTTATAAGTGAATGCAATGATCTCTGATCAAATTTCACAATGAGTTAGAGTTGTTATTATACTTATACTTAAATAATACTTAGAATAAATCTTCAAATATTTATTAATTATTTTTTTTCAATAAATTATCCTTTAAAAAATATGGTATCTAGTGGCACATCTATTGAAAAACTGTGTAAATTCGTTAATATACCATCCAAGTAGGTAGGAGAAAGCAATTTTTTATAATAAATTTTCACAAATCTACTACCAATCTATCCATATTATATAGAAGATAGTCAATACAAGTTCTATAAATTACACGTGACACTCATTTGTGAACTGTTTTTTCTTCTAATTCTCGCTCTATTTTACTAAAGCTTTCAATTATCTACATAAACTATTATCAATTTAAATTATCTACTATTCAAAATTTGAAATTTTGATGCAGCTCAAAATAAAAAATAAAGACTTTGATGGAGATTTATCATCAAAATTATAATTTTTTAATTCTTTAATTAACCAAATAAAAAAAATTGATGGAACTTTACCAAATCCTTCGATGCATCAACAAACATCAATTAAGCAGATCCAAATTTTTCAAAAAAAGAATCAAACTAAAGGTTAGACAATATTTAAACGTATCATATCATTTCAAGATTAAATGATAATATTATCACACATTTTAAATTTTATTTTTCATGATTTTGGTAAATCATTCGAATTTCTAAACCGTAACAACTACTTCCACATTTATGATGGGTTCATTGGGAAAGCAGCTCATTGATTTCCATGATCTCTTTCAATTTGCTTCTTTCTTAACCCATTAGGTTTGAATTTCTTTTCACAGCAGATGAATCATTCCAGTTTATCAAATTTTTTTGTTCTTTTATTTAATCTCTTAATTTTTTTATTTTTGTAAATAAATTGTAATTATTCCATCATTTCATAGGTTTCCAGGTTTTCCATTGCTCTTTTCCTTCTTTGTAACCACTCATCAGTGTATCAAGATATGGTTGTTGTCAATTCTGATTTTTGCTATTTGTTTTTTTTTTTCTCTCTTTTTTTCCCTCTCTATTCTTACACTTTTCCCCCTTTTTTCCTTTAATTTTTTCATGTCCATTGTATTTACTTTCAACCTCTATTCATTTCTTCCATGGTTTTTTATGTGTTTCGATATAGGTGTTAATATTTCCTTTCAATTTACTCTCTTATTTATCTATTTTGTTATAAATTTTGTCCTATTTCTACCTATTTCATTTTGCTTTGTTGGAGATGTCATCATGTTTGCTCTGCCACAACCTCATAGAGCGACTTTTTTCTTAGGGGAGTATTGTCTTCTAAATCCTTTATTTAATTTTGGAAATGTATTTCGGTGAGTATTAATCCCTTCTACTTATACCATTACTTCTCAATTTGTTGCAAATCTTTAGTTATGCTTTATGCAATTTCTATAATTCTGTGAATTTTTTCCTTATTCTTTCACGCATTATCTCTCAATCCATTCAATGTATCCATTCTTTTATACGTTCTGTACTTCACTGGAATCTCAATTTTTAGTTTTGTTTTATTTATTTTTCTCAAAAACTAATTAAGGTCATGAACTTCCATAAAAATGCAAAAAAAGAGGTACGAAACTCTAGTTGAAGGTGAAACAAAGTTCCTGAGAAAATCTGAGGTAATATTTATGTTTGTTAGAATTTCTAATTTATAAATTGTTATTTGTCTGTTTTTTTTCTTTTTTTAGATTCATGCAATGTCTTATGTTGGTCAGTGATGGGAGTTATTTTTCTCAATTTTACTATAAAAATTATAATGCAGTAAATATTTAAACCACTTTAACTTCAATGCTCTTCATATTATAATTATTCTTATTTTAAGCTTTTTATTGTATTTTGTTTCCTATTACAATTTATAAGTAGTCATATTTAACTTTGAATCCAATTCAAATTGCTGAAAATTTGATCTTAATCATGGATTTGTTCCTGTATTTTTTTGCTAAATTTTACTATGTTAAAGTATTTAATTCCACCAACTCAGACTAATTAATTTGCAAAAAACTATATAGTACAATATAAAAAGATTTAATTTTGCAACAAATGCACTACATAACTTTTATATATATAATTTTTGTGAACAAAAAATTTAGGCTGAGAGGATGGTTGCCTCAATTTAAAATTATTGCATGCTCTTAGATTTACAACAATAAATCCTTAAATTTGAATCCAAGTTATGCATTTTTCATTAGTAGATGCCTACTGGTGAGCTAACTCCTATCAAGATATAAATTGTCATATGATATCACAGAGAATTGTACATTTAAAGTTGTACCACAAAACGTATTACAATTGTAAACTGTCTTATATACGGAGCTTTTTAATATATACACTTTGTTATAATAAATGCTATAATACTGACTTCCTTCATTTATTTTTATTTTTCTCAATTCTTCAATTGAAACTTTGATGCAAATAGACATTTCTAGTAGTCTTTCATTTCACTAACAATGATTAAGTGTAATGATAAGTGAGTTGTATTATTAAAAAAATGACCAAACTTTAATTGTTGAAAGGATTTTTTAGTCACATTAATATTTCATAATTAGTTTCACAATAATACATATAAAAATCCTTGGTAAAAAAAAAGTATGAGACATTTCAAGTGGTCTTTCATTTCGTTTTCATGCTTTATTATCTATTTCAAGTAGTCCTTCATTTCATTTCACGTTTCATATCTATTTGTACATTTATATATGCTTCCATTTTAATTTTTCATCTCTTTTGTCAGTTGGGCAGTTGCAAAGCTAGCAAACAAGATGTTTACAATGCTTGGATTGGGCAGTAGTTCATAAAGATTCAATATTGTTGTTAAACAATTTTACCCATTATATTATGATATATTCTGCTTCTATTTAATCAAAAGTTCATGTCAACAAATGCCTATCCTAAATTTCTAACTTTGGTTACCTCTTTTAAAAGCATAACATATTTATATCCATGTCTAATCAGGCACGGATCAAAAAGGGATATACATAAAATAGTATATTTAATGATAAAAGTGTTTATTGTAAAAGGTAAGAAAAGTAAATATTAATCACTGAATCTTATATGAATGGTCAATATTAGAACATAAATGTATGTGATATTTTTAAATAATTTCATTATCATTTAAGTAATTTTAATATTGATCATTCATATATAATTATATGATTAAGATTTAATTCTCTCACCTATCATAATAAAAATTCTCTCACTATATATATGTGTGTTTAAAACACTTTAATATTTGGCTAATTTTATACTCACTCTTATTTATCATATATAATTAAAAATAGGAAATTATTTTGATATTTTTGTTTTTAAAAAGGTATTAGTATATTTTTAACTTTTATAATATTATTAGTTTATTTTATAAAATATTTTATTAGTAATAAGTTATAACTTGATAAATTATTCATACATATATTTTTTATTATGTGACTTGTTTTGATTTATTCTAGTAAGTTAAGTAACAATATAAATAAAGATTTTAAGAATAAAAAAGTCCAGAATAGAAAGTTAAAATTTAAAAAATTAAAATTTATAACATTTAAAACTTAAAGCCAAACTTATATTAACTAAAGCTAAAATAAAAGTTAACTAAAGTAAAAATTTTATCAGATAAATAAATACAAATGATATATTTTGATTGGAAGGGTGTCGATATCCTTTAAAAATTAAGGTTATATTTGAAAATTTTATAGATGAGGGAATGAAGTGACTCACAATAGAATAAAATAAAATGATAATGAATGAAATGGAATAAAATATATCACTTTATTATTTAGATGTTTAGTAAATTTAATGAAAGAGAGGATGAGAATTCATGTCATTCTTTCTTTACACCTCAATTTGAAGAGAGAAAAATGTGAAGTTTTGAGTGGCAAAGGTTTCTCTTGCTATTCTACTCACTCATATTAAATAATTTTTAAATACACTTTTTTTAAGTTTGACTATTTCATTCCTTATTACTCTCTCCATTTTTTATCATTCTAAACATAGTTTAAGGGTAATGTAGAAAAACTCTTAAAATTATAGAATAAATTTATTTATTCACTACTTGACATAATACCATAACTTTGAAATATATAAATTTAAAGTTTAAAAAGTATAAATAAGTTTTGAAATCATTTTAGTCCTTTTTAATTATATAGTATTGAACTTTATGCATATTTAAGGTGTGCAATATTAATTTGATTATAATTATGAATTATAATAAAAGAAACATTATTTAACACTTCTCAACATATTTTTTGGTATTACACTTTTCAATATTTTAATTTCAATATTATAAATTACATCAATTTAATATTAATTGCTATGAGAATTCTAATTTCTAAAAGTTTTACAAATAACCTATAAAATAATGGAACCGAATAATAAGATAAGTTATTTAATGAAAAAATATATATGCTTGAAACTTTTTTTTTTTTGGAGTACCATATTCGTGAGACTTTCACCTATAACTATCAATTGCTAAAGTATTATGCATTCACATGAAAATAGTAAGATTAAAAGTAGATATAATAAATTTAAAATTATTCATTTAATTTATTTTTGGCTACCAAAACACTCGTTTCTTGAATATGTCTGTGCGCCTAACCCTTGTCAATGTGAATAATTTTTTTGAAAGTGGGAACAACAATTAGCTTACTCCACTACCCTTTTAAATATGTTTTTAATTTCTCTAAATATATTAGTCTTTTATTGTAGTCTCTAAAATTTTTTTGTTATAATTTGTGTATATATAATTTTAAAAGTAAGTGTAATTAATTCCTACTCTTATTTTAAAAATGAGTAAAATTAACTTAATTTAACATTTTTATATTAAATATTTTCTCATTTCAAGAATTAAAAAAATTAATATAAAAAAGTTAAATTGAGTCATTTCACTTATTTTTAAAATTATAATTTTTACAAATTGTTATAAAAATTGTTAAGAAACCACAATCAAACTCAAACTGATATATTTAAAGATAAAAAAACATATTTAATTCTACATAAAACTAATCTCTTGACCAAAAGCGTTGAAACGGATTGACAATTTAAAAGGAGACCAAGACTGATCGATTAAAGTAGATCGCTTGTGCATGTTAACCATGAATAGTGTTATTCTTTACGAATATCTTTCGTGAATTCATTCACGAATCGCTAAACGAATCACACTTTTATTTTGATAGCTAATATATTAAAAAAATAAAAATAATCACCGCCCAAAACGACAATTGATTAGTGGCCTTCTATATTCGTGCGCCATTTTTTGAATTATGTTTCGTGGCATTAATCATTATGTTAAGTGTAACATCTTATTTTTTATAAATATTTTTTGAAGAATAAATTTTAATTTATTTAACTTGAATATTATATTTAATTTTATTCTATAATAGTTGTAACTAATAAAATGATAATAAATAAAATTGGTAAGAATTTAATAGTTTATGAAATTAGAAATAAAAATTTATTGAAATAAAATTTAGCATTTAATCTTAATAATAAAGATTAAAAATATTTTAATTAATATGTTTAAAAGATATTCATAAAAAAATTATGAAGAGATAATTATAAGAATATATATATAAATTAATTATTATTTTAATATAAAAATCTAAGACTAATCACGACTAAAGATAAAAAATCTAAAATTGTATTCATTACTTTATTTTTAAAAAAATAGTGCAATGTGGTGCAACGTGCACCACACATAGCCAACCGCAAATGGCAATAAATTAGGAGAAAGAGGTTATACATAGAAACAAGAAACAAGTGAGAGACTGTGAAATTAGGGATGGCAACGGGGCAGGGCGGGGATGGGTAGTAGCTCCCCGCAATAATATCCACCAGCAAATGGCTTTTTTCTGGATAAATATCATGATATATCATGAGGTAAATTATAAAAAAATCAAAAAAATTAAAAAATAAAATAAAAAAATAAAAATGAAAAAAAGTATAATACTATAATTTTTTAAAATTTGTCCAACATAACTTAATTTAAAAATAATTTCAAACACTTAAAATACTTTTAATTTATATAACTTTACAATATTTTAATTTATATAATTAAGTTTTTTAATAATTTTATATAAAATATTTATATTAAATTTTTGTGATGCAGATGTATGGGAGGAACCACCCGTCCACATTACCCGTTTATTAAACGGGGATAATACTAAACAGGTATTTATATCCGTTTGTAGTATTAGCATAAAACATCTCTATGTGAAATAATGAAAGTGTAAAAGTGAGCAAAATACAAGTGGAGAGGAGAGAAAGAAAAGAAGAAAGAAGAGATGAGAAAGATTAGGAAACAAAAAAAAAATAGATTTTGTAAGAGGTTCTAAGCTTTATTTAAAAATAAATAAAACCATCACTTTCATTTTATTTATATATTTTATTAATTAATTTATTATTTAAATATTTTATGCATATTGTTATTTTTGTTAAATTTATTATACATATATAATGTTATAAAAATTTGATATTTGCTTAACTTTGAAATATTTATTATATTTGACAAAATTTAAAAATATTATAATTTAAATGTTGACTTTTTCATAGTACCAATATAATAAATTAAAATATACTCAAGACTTAAGTTAAATAAATATTTTAATTATATTGAGTAATAAATATATGTACTTAATTTACATGAATTTTCTTCTATTTACCATGGCTTAAGAGCAATTTTATGACATTTATTCTAATTTATATTTACCTTGACTTTAGAGTAATTTTATGACTTTTATTTTGACCTTTGCAATAAAAGAACTTTTGTGCAATGAATGCACTTTCAGGACCAAGACAAACTATGGATCATGATGATGACCTGACAATTATAGACTATGATGAGGACTAAACAACTATGGACTGTGAAGTGAACTTTTAAAAGAATTATTAAATTAATTTGAAACTATACTTGGTCTCTTGAAGAATTGGCACTTAAATTTAATTCTTCTAAGTTTTGTGAATTTTATTTAGTTGCCATGATTTTTATTGATATGATGAATTTATTTATGATATATTAGTGATTTATATTGCTTATGTTTGTGTATGATGGCAAACAAATGATTCATGAAAAAGTTTGCACTTAACCATTGAGCGGCAGAGGGATGAATTTTCTTTTTTGTTATCTGCTTGGTTAGTGTGAGTTTGTCTAACTTTGTTGTTACAATGTTTAAGTAACACCAGAGATAAGGTAGATTCCCTATGGAAGTGACAGCCTTCGAGTAAAATGTGAGACAAGAAGACATGGAAAGAAAAAGAAAAGTAAAAGGTGAATACCCTGTGATGAGAAACTTGCTTGCTGATGGTTGCAGATACTTGTTGATAATCGGTACTTGTTTGCTGATATTTGAGGAACTTGTTGATGTTAATATATAAGGTTGTATTACATGATTTATTTAGCATTCATTCTATTGTTGTTCTTGTTATACTTTGGTTGTCATGTGATTTTCTGTGTATTTTACACAACTGAAATTCACCATGTGTTTTTTAATATTTTTATAACTGTTCATTTACTACTGAGAATTTTCAATTCTCACTTTATTCATGATGTTTTCAGACTAGCACAAGATGTATTATGGTCATTATCATTCAGATCGACTAAGCATAGACTCTTATTCCAAATGAGAGAGATATAATTATTAGAAATATGTGTATATGTACTTCTAAGTAAATATTACGACTGGTTTGAGATTTTTGATTGAAAAGTTATGAATGTGTATTACAACTTTGTGCTATCTTGTATCGATACTTATTTCCTTTTACATATTTTTTTATTTTGATTTTAATTTTCTGTCTTTAAATTTTCATGAAGTAAATTCACTGATAATATTATTATGAATATGTTTAGAGCTATTATTTTAGTAAAGGGGTTACATTTTTTGTATTATAGCGTCGATTTCTGACACTAGAAAATTATATCTATGTATTCGATTTTTGCCTATGTTGAGTTTCTGCATGATGATTGCTCTTATTATTTTATACGTGCCATATAGAATTATAATTACATTAACCTTGCAATGTTGAGACTGATCACCTCAATATTGAATTGTTCATGACTGTGTAGAACTATATGGCATCAGAACACCCAGAAGTACAGAGTTCACAAAATGATACTCTGACAGAGTGATATTGGCAGTCATGAGAGGATTGGCTGACGTTGTCAGGGCTCAAACAGAGTTAACCACCTGATTTTACAACATATGCAAAAAACTCAAGATAGGAATAATAATCACAACTATAATCATCCTGGTGAGGGTAGTAGAAATTCTACCGGAGGAACTTTTGTGACCAACCTAAATTATCAAGGTCTTTCAAAATTTAAGAAAGTCAAACTGTCATATTTTCATGGAGATTATGACCCAGTATTAGTTGAAAAATGGGTTATGCAATTAGAAAATATTTTTATAGTCATGGGAAGCACAAATGCACAAAAAATAGTATTTGTCACCTACATGCTAGAAAGGGAGGCAGAACCCTGGTGGAAGGGTACTAGGCACTTATTAGAGTCTAGAGGAACTGAAATCACCTGAGAGGTATTTTTAGTCACATTCTTTGATAAGTACTTCCTTGATAATGTAAAAAATGTGAAGGTGGCAGAATTCATACAATTTAGACAGGGAAACATGACTATAGGACATATATGGCCAAATTTCAAGAGCTTTCTAAATTTTCTTCCTACTTGAAAAACAATCCTAATGGCCATGGGAAAGCCACAAAATTTAAGTAGGGTTTGAGGCCTGAGATAAGGGAAAAGGTGTCAACCTTAAAAATAAAAGATTATGTCACTCTAATGAACAAATGTAGGATAACAGAGAAAAGCTATCTAGAGATAGAATTTGAAAAAGAATGTCAGAACTTTCTAAAAAGAAAAAGGGTGGCAGAAGCTCAAAAGAAAAATAATTTTAAGAATGGAGTAAACTATGGAATAGGTAAGTAAGTGAAGACTGGCGGACTTCCACCTGTGTGCAATAAGTGTGGGAAATCTCATGACTCTAGACTTTGCTATGTGTGTTTCCGATGTGGAAAACCAAGACATTTTGCCAAGGATTGTACCACCGAGAAGATTGTGAACAACCCTATACCCAGACCACAGACTAAAGAAAGAGTATTCGCTCTAAGTGGAGAAGAGGCAAATCAATCCCCCAACATGATTCAAGGTAAATGTTTTCTTAAAAATACTCTCTTAATTGCATTGTTTAATTCAGGAGCTACACACTCTTTTATATTTATTGTATGTGAAGAAATTGAATTTGCCTATAACTTCCTTGTCTTATAATCTGTTAGTTTCAACCCCCATAGGGGGAAAAGTTTCTACTTCTCAAGCTTGTTTAAAATGTCCTATTTTAATTGAAGGAAAAACTTATACTTTGAACCTTGTTTGTTTGCCTTTGATTGGTATTAATATCATAATTGGAATGAATTGGTTGTCTACTAATGATATTATCTTTGACTATTCTAGAAAAATTGTCTATTTTCCCAATGATCCACCCAAGAAATCCAAATCTACCAATACCCTATTCCTTAATGCCACTCAGGCAAAGAAGTGTCTCTTAGAAGGAGATCAGGGGTTTCTTCTTTTGTTTTCTTCAAATTCAGAGGTTAAGTAGAAAATAAATAACATACTCATAGTAAAAGAATTTTCAGAAATGTTTCCCAAAAAGATAGTGAACTTACCGCCTGAAAGGAAAGTTAAATTTTTCGTTGACCTAGTTCCGGGAACAGGACCTCTATATTTTGCACCTTATAGAATGTCCCATTTGGAGTTAAGTGAACTCAAGAAACAAATAGAGCAACTGTTAGCCAAAAAAATTATTAGGTCTAGTGTGTCACCATAGGGTGCACCTATTTTTTTTAGTTAAGAAGAAAGATGGGAGCATGATGTTATGTGTAGGTTATAGGCAATTGAACAAAGTCACAATTAAAAACAAGTATTCACTTCCTAGAATAGATGACCTGTTGGATCAATTATTGGGAGCTACAGTCTTCTCAAAGATAGACTTGAGATCAGGGTATCATCAGATAAGAATAAAATTAGAAGATGTACCTAAGGCAACCTTTAGGACCAAATGTGGACATTATGAACACCTGGTGATGCCTTTTGGACTTACTAATACTCCTTCAATATTCATGGATTACATGAATAGAATTTTTGGACCTTACCTTGACCAATTTGTAATAGTCTTTATAGATGGCATACTCATCTATTCTAAGACTAAGAAAGAGCATGAACAACACCTTAGAACAGTGCTACAAATCCTAAAGGAGAAGCAGTTGCATCCCAAGTTAGAACAGTGTGAATTCTGGCTGAGTGAAGTAAAATTCTTAGGTCATGTGATTACTTAGGGAGGAGTAACTGTGGATCCTAGTAAAGTTGAAGTAGTAGTTCACTGGGAAATGTCAAAGACAATTACTAAGATTATGAGTTTTCTGGGATTTGTTGGATAGTATAGAAGATTCATTAAGGGATTCTCCCAACTAGTTTTACCTCTAACTAAGTTAACCAGAAAGAATAATTTAGCTTATGAAACAAGTTTTCAGGAATTAAAGAATAGACTTACCTTCACTCCAGTCTTAATAATTCCAGATCCTAGACGAAGCTTTGTAGTGTATTGTGATGCATCTAAGAAGGGTTTGGGATGTGTTTTGATGCAACACAGTAGAGTTGTAGCCTATGCATCCAGACAACTTAAATCGTATGAAGAAAATTATCCAACCCATGACTTAGAATTAGTAGCAGACTAGCAGTAGTTTTTGCTTTGAAAATTTAGAGGCATTATCTATATGGAGTCAATTTTGAGATATACAGTTATTATAAGAGTTTAAAGTATTTTTTTTGACCAAAAGGAGTTAAATATGAGACAATGTAGATGGATTGAATTCTTAAATGACTATGATTTTGAATTGAAATATCATGCTACTAAAGCCAATGTAGTGGCCGATGCCTTGAGTAGGAAGTCCTTGCACATGTCCTCAATGATCATAAAGGAACAAAAGTTGTTAGAAGATTTTAGGGACTTGAAGATTTCAGTGTCCTTGTAACTTCACTGCTTGTATGCTAGTGAACTAAGAATAGAGTGTGATTTAAGAGACCAATTAAGATAAGCCCAAGAAAATGATGAGTTTTTGCAGTCTCTCAAAAGAAGAATTCTAATAGAACAGTTTGAACATTTTCATGTTGATGAAAAAGGGGCTATGATGTACGATGGAAGATTATGTGTGCCCAATGATGAAGAATTAAGAAAGAATATTTTATTTAAGGTACATTGCAGTAAGTATACTATGCACCTAGGTACAACTAAAATGTATCAGGATCTTAGGAAATTATTTTGGTGGAACATAATGAAAAGTGACATAGCTAGTTTTGTAGCTAAATGTTTAGTTTGCCAAAAGGTTAAAATAGAACACCAGAAGCCTGCTAGATTATTTCAACCTTTGAATATTCCATAGTGGAAGTGCGATAGTATAGTAATGGATTTTGTATTAGGATTACCTAAAACTCCATTGGGTTATGATGCAGCATACGTAATTGTTGATAGGTTAACTAAGTCTACTCACATTTTGCTTATTAGGATCAGTTGCCCATTGTACAAGTTGGCACAAGATTTCATTTGAGAAATTGTAAGGTTACATGGTGTACCAACTAGTATAGTTTTAGACAGAGACCCAACATTTACCTCAAAATTCTGGGAAGCCTTACAAGAAACTTTAGAAACTAAGCTTCGTTTTAGTACCTCTTACTACCCTCAGACAGATGGTCAAACTGAAAGAACCATTCAAATCCTAGAAGATATGCTTAGAGCTTGTGTGTTCGAATTTTAAGAAAGTTGGAATACCCATTTACCATTAATAAAGTTTGCCTATAACAACAGTTACCATTCTAACATAGGGATGACACTATTTGAAGCTCTGTATGGTCAAAAGTGTAGATTGCCTTTGTGTTGTTTAGAGACGGTAGAAAAGAGTTTATTAGGACCTGATACAGTGCAGCAAACCACAAAAAAGATCAAATTTATCAAGGAAAAATTACTTGCTGCTCAGAGAAGGCAAAAAAGTTATGTTGATAAAATAAGAATACCTCTGGGATTTGAAAAAGGGGAACGTGCTTTCCTCAGAGTCACTCCTACTACTGGGATTGGTAGAACCATTAAAACCAAAAAGTTGAATTCCAAATTCATTGGTCAATTCCAAATCCTTAAAAAGGTAGGATCTGTTGCCTATCAAATTGCACTTCCCCCAAATCTTTCAAATCTTAATGATGTCTTTCATGTATCTCAACTCAGAAAATACTATTTTGACCATTCACACATTATAGAACATGAAACAATGTAAGTATGAGATGATTTGACTTATGACACAAAACCTGTGATAAATATGTTAAACACTTGAGAGAAAAAGAAATTTATTTAGTTAAAGTGATTTGGGAAGGACTGTCACCAGAGGAGGTAACATGGGAAGATATTTATGAATTAATTGTTATTTTAATGTAAAAATCTAAAACTAATCATGACTAAAGATAAAAAATCTAAAATTGTAATAATTACTTTATTTAAAAATAATAATAAGTGCAATGTGGTGCAACGTGCACCACACATAGCCAACAACAAATGGCTATAAATTAGGGGGGAGGGTTGTACATAAAAAACAAGAAACAAGAGAAAACTATGAAATAATGAAAATGTGAAAATGAGCAAAAATCGAGAGGAGATGAGAGAAAGAGAGAGAGAGAGAGGATAGCGAGAGAATAGAAAGAAGAAAGAAATAAGGGAAGAGAAAGATGAGGAAATAGAAAAAAAGAGATTTTGTAAGAGGTAGGATGTGAGCTTTCTTTTTTTAAAAATAAAATCATGACTTTCAAGATATTTATATATTTTATTAGTTAATTTATTATTTAAATATTTTATACATATTGTTATTCTTATTAAATTTATTATGCACATGTAATTTTATGAAAACTTGATATTTGCTTAACTTTAAAATATTTATGATATTTGACAAAATTTAAATTATTATAATTTAAATGTTGATTCTTTCATGAGACTAATATAATAAATTAAAATATCACTCAAGGCTTAAGTTAAATAAATATTTTAATTATATTGGGTAATAAATATATGTACTTGATTTACATGTATTTTCTTATATTTATCTTGGTTTGAGAGCAATTTTATTACCTTTATTCTGACTTATATTTACCTTGACTTGGAAATAATTTTATGACTTTTATTTTGACCTTTGCAATAAAAGAACTTTTGTGCAATGAATGCACTATCAAGAGTAGGACAAACTATGGATCATGATGATGACCTGACAATTATGGACTATGATGAGGACTGAATAACTATGGTTTGTGACGTGAACTTTTAAAAGAATTATTAAATTAATTTTAAGTCATATTTGGTCCCTTAAAAAATTGACATTTAAATTTAATGATTCAAAGTTTTGTGAGTTTTATTTAATTGCCATGATTTTATTTATATGATGAATTTATTTGTGATTTGTATTGTTTATGTTTGTATGTGATGGCAAGCAAGTGATTCATGGAAATGTTTGCACCTAACCGTTGAGAGGTAGATGGATGAATTTCATTTTTTATTACTTGTCTGGTTAGTGTGTGTTTGTCTGACTTTGTTGTCACGATGTTTAAGTAACATTAGAAATAGGGTGGATTCCCTATGGAAGTGAAGGCCTTCGAGTAAAATGTGAGACAAGTAGACATGAAAAAGAAAAAGAAAAGTAAAGAGTAGATATCCTGTGATGAGAAACTTATTTGCTGATGGTTGCAGATACTTGTTGATAATCAGTACTTGTTTGCTGATATTTGAGGAACTTGTTAATGTAAATATATAAGGTTGTATTGCGTGATTTGTTTAGCATTCATTCTATTGTTGTTCTTGTTATACTTTGGTTGTCATGTGATTTTTTGTGTATTTTACATAACTGAAATTCACCATGTGTTTTTTAATATTTTTATAACTGTTTATTTCTTACTGAGAATTTTTAATTCTCACTCTATTTTTATGGTGTTTTCAAACTAGCACATGATGTATTACGGTCATGACCATTCAGATTGACTAAGCATAAACTCTTATTCCAAAGGAAGAGGATATAATTATTAGAGATATGTGCATATGTACTTCTGAGTAAATATTACAGTTAGAAACAAAAATAAAAAAATAAATATTAACAATCTGTATATAATTTTGAATGAATGAATACATGAGAGCTAGCCTTTATTTATATAAGAAGGAAGTTGTACTGAAAAGAAAATAATAAATTATAATTATGTACTAAATAAAATTAATTATGTATTACATCAATTACAATCATTCCTAAAAACAATCGTGATCAATCAGAATTTATCACGCTAACATCCCCCCTCAAACTCATGTTGGTTTCTCAAGTGGGTAAGAAGAAACCAACTTGAGTTTGGAAATCAGAGTACGAAAACGACCAGGATGATGAGCTTTGGTAAACAAAGCAGCTGGTCGATCAAGAGTACCGATGGAAATAAGACAAAGAGCACCACAAATAATGTGTTGACGGATGAAGTGGCAGTCAATCTCAATATGCTTAGTGCATTCATGAAAAATATCATTGTGAGTAATCTGAATAGCACTCCGATTATCACAATGAAGAGCAGTGAGAGAGAACTGAAAAAAACTCAAGTCTTCAAGAAGCCAACGTGACCAAAGTATCTCAAATGTGGTGTCAGCTAGTGCCTGATATTCTGCTTAAATACTGGAACGTGCAGTTAAAGTTTATTTCTTACTTCTCCATGAAATAAGGGCATCACCAAGAAAGATACAATAGTCAGTACTGGATCATCGGTCAGTAGGATCTCCACCTCAATCAGCATTAGAATAAGTATGGAGTACCAAGGAGAAGTTGGCTGAAAAATGAAGTCCATGAAATAGAGTTCCTTTTATATATCGTATAATACGTAGAATAATAGCATAATAAGTAGTGTGCGGCGCTGATATAAACTGATTGACTAGATGAACAACATATGAAATATCTAGACAAGCAACAGTAAGATAAATCAAACTACCAACTATCTGCCAATAGAGAGTATGATTATCAAGTATAGTATCATCTAGAGGTGTAAATCTGACATTAGGTTTTAAAGGAGTGAACTCGGTGTGACTTTCGGAGAGACCGACTCGAGAGATAAGATCCGGAGCATATTTAGCTTGAGATAGAGAAATATCATCAACAGAAGAAAGGATTTCAAGCCCCATAAAATAAGTGAGAGGTCTAACATCTTTCATCCCAAAATGCTGACTCAAGAACTGTTTAAGCTCAATAATACATGTAGTATCATCACCAGTAATAATCATATCATCAACATAGAGAAATAACATAATAGTACATCTATCAGTTTTATGAGTAAACAAGGCAGAATCATGTGCATTGGAGGAAAAACCAAACTGACTGATAGTATTGTGAAACTTAGCAAACCAGGCTCGAGGTGTTTGTTTGAGACCATATAAAGCCTTTCGAAGATGGCAAACCTTTTGCAGTATCAGGAATAAGCACGAACTTAGAAGAACTATGACGAAATTGAAACCTATTCTGATCAGACATTGGAGGACATGTGGGACAATTCTCAATCAAGTGTCATGGGTCTTTATAATATCTGCAATATCTGGGGCCAGTAAGCACAATTGAAAAAGACTGAGTAATATCTAGTTTCTCTATTATACCAAGAAGAACGCAAAAATTGAACTTTCGGAGCTGAAGTGATAGAAAAGAACTACAAAAGTAAAAAAGACCTCACCAAAAAAAATTGATGAATGCACGCCTTACGAAGTAAATGGAACACTGCAGAAGACGCGTACAGATCTTTGCAAAATATGGTGCACAAGATGTGCATGCACAACAATGCAAGCCACACCAAAAAATATTGAATATGCTTGTGCAGAAAAAAGTATCATAGTATAAAAGCTGATATGGTCAACAAAAGGTAGTGGGCCACACCAAAAAGAAGAAAGATGAATGTGAGAACAAAAAATTAAAGATGTGCAACCTGAAAACGTAAAGCAAGCAAAAAATAGAGACCAAAATTAGTCAACAAAAAATAGATAGGGAACAGTATCTGAAGATGGTGTTTGAAAAAAAAAATAGAATTTAGGATTTGATCGAAAGCCTAAACTCTCTAATACTAAGTTAAAAACAAAAATAGGAAAATAAATATTATTGATCTGTATATATTTTTTGAATAAATAAATACAAGAGAGCTAACATTTATTTATACAAGAAGGCAGCTGTACAGAAAAGAAAAAATAATAAATTATAATTATGTACTAACTCAAACTAATTCTGTACTACATGAATTACAATCATTTCTAAAAACAATCACAATTTATCACACTAACAATTACGACTGGTGTGATATTTTTGTTTGAAAAGTTATAGATGGTGATTACAACTTTGTGTTGTCTTGTATTAATACTTATTTCTTTTTATATATTTTTTATTTCAATTTTAATTTTCTATTTTTAAATTTTTATGGAGTAAATTCATTAATAATATTATTATGAATATGTTTAGAGCTATTATTTTAGTAAGGGAGCACGATTGAAATTTGTGGTTAATATATAATCTATGACCTAAAAATGATAATTACTATTTGGCTTCATTTTTAATAATTGAAATTTGTAGTTAATGTCTAATATATGATTAAAAAATGACAAATTCTATCATGCTAGTTGCATATGAAGCACAAACATGCTGTTTTTTATGTATGTTTATGTGTTAAACACGTGTCCGTGTCTGACACATAAAAATACGTGTACAACACATGTATCTTGCGTGTCAAATGTGTCTGATTAAAAAGATTATTTTTTCAACTTGAACACGTTTTAGACACGGTTCGGACAAGGCTCATTAATATTTTTTTTTTAAAATAGTTTTTAAGAATAACATCCAATTAGTAAGTCTGTAACTCACTCAAACCCAATCACATTATTGACATCTCAAGTCACTATTTTTACATACCAATATTTTAAGTTTTATATTTTCACATGTCACTATTAGGTTTTTAAGTTAATCTTTTCACACACCACTATTTTTATCTACTTCTTTTACCTCTGCTAGTACCAAGTTATTTACTTTATCATCATCGAAACTTGTCTCACACTACTATTCCATCTAGTTATTTTTTGGATGCACATATACTTGTACATAGTTAATTTTATTATAAAAGTTAATTTAAAAGATTTTTTAAAAAATAGCAATAGAAATTATATTTCATATTTTTAAGATAAGTTTACTAAATAACAAATATTGACATATATTAAGATATTATAAATTTTTATTTTATAAAAATAATAATAAATTATGAATTTTTTTAAATTTTACAATTATATATATATATATAAATCAAGTTCTTTAATTTATTTTACTATTAATATATATATATATCGTATTTATATCTTATAATTTTTTGAATTAATATATCATTTTATCCGTATCCATATCATATCACATATGTATATATGCACTTCTTAAGTTACATCTGGTACTTGAATTGAATTCATCATAATTCATAATATATAATTTTCCACTTGTCCCAATAAACTATTTATCCCTGGGACGTAAAGATGTAAACTTTAAAATAGTCATTATATCAATATATGATATGTGTTATATTATATATTTTGATATTTTAAATATTTTTTATTTATATATTTTTTTTAATTTTTAAAAAAATTATCAAATTGATATATTAATATCATATTATATTTATATTCTATATTTGTCCATATTTCCTAGCCATGAAGTCAAAGAGGTAAATTGAAAGTATCTTTTGTCCACTAAATTACTAAAAAGAAAAATAATGATTCTATATTATTTTTTATCTTATTTTTTAATAATTATGATTAAATAAAAAAATATAAAAAATAATAATATAATCAATGATATAAAAAATATGTAAAAAATAATATAAAAATGTGATAAAAATCAAAATTATACTAAAAAAGCATCTTCTGTCAACTAAATTACTAAAAAACATGATTATATTCTCACGTTGGATCACCCATTTCACGTTGGATCACCCATTTCACGTGGTCATGTTATATGTTCAAAATCAAATATATTTATACTACACCATCTCAATTTTCTTGTGGAAGTTGAATAACCATTCACCCACTATAATTATACTGCAAAAATTGAATGAATAATCGAGATTTTTTAATAAAATTATTAATTTCTTCAATTATTTAATATTGATAATTTATTAAAAGAATATCACTATGATAACAATTTTACGAAGGGATTAACATTTTTAATAACAAAATAAAATATAATTAAATGATAACATAAAGATTTATCACTTTATTAAAATTGGCCCACGGTCATTGATACGAAAGGTAGCACCGCAAATAAATGGCTGTGGAGCAATTTTATATCTTTATTTGATATTTTTTTAGTGAATGCAAAGATTTAAAAATGAATTTAACGTCAATTATACATAAAGGATTGATTGATTGATTTATTCAAAATAAAGGTGGAAATAATTTTTATCGAACATTACCTACTCTTTGAGATTATCACATTAAAGTCAGTTGCATAGAAAATGGGTCCAAAATTTTTATCGAACATTAAGATTTATCACTTTAGTGATTGTCTTCATATACTTATCATCAACACTGTTAGTTGCATAGAAAATGGCTCCACAAAAATCACACAATCTTAAATTAATGGCTAAAATTTTTTTCCCATCATTTTACACAAGGTTTAAAAAATTATGAGATACACATTTCTTATTTTGTGAATAATTTATACACACTGAATTTGTGTATCCATCTTTTCTGAATTATCATTGTTTGAATTTTTATTAGATTAATGTAATGCTCCAACAATACATAAAAAAGACTTCCGTCTTGTTGGGCTCATTTCTGCTCAGCACCATTAATATTCTATCAAACAAAATCATACTAATATATAGAGGAGGGTGCTCCACTAGAACAAACCATAGTAAACTTCTTTAGGGACTTGTAATGCTGTTATTTAAGAAAAAAAATATGATTCATGTATTATTTTTTATATTTCATTTATGACAAATTAAAAAGGAGGATGGAGTAGTTAAAAAATGATATATATATATATATATATTATCTTTTTATTAAAGAACAATCATAAACATTTAAAGAATTAAAAATTTATTACATATTCTTGAAACATCACATAAAATTATACTCATACCACTCAAATATTAACATTTCATCATTTATTGATAATACGACCTATCACTAATTTATATATTTATTATCTCAACATTTTTTTTAATAAAATAAATAAATATATAAATTAATGATAAATACTATCATTAATAAAAATTGAAATGTGTTATATGAACACATTCACGCATTAAAAGATTCAACAATTTCTCTTAAAAATTTTACCTAAATTTTTTCCGCTCCACTATTCATAACTGATCAGAGGATGAATATCCAAGCTTTGCCATAAAATTAACAACTCTATTGCCCTCCCGATAAGTGTGCCCCACATTTCCCATTGACGTTAAATCAATTCCTTGATGTCCAAAATTATGGAACCATAGACCTGATGATCAAGAGAAATGTTTTTAATCAAATGCAAAGCCATGGAAGTCTGTCTCTAGATAAACTCTTCGAAAGCCACGATGGCAAGCTAAATCCAAGCCCTCCCTGATAGCACAAGTTTCCACTAAGGACATTAGTAGCCCAAGGTAAAGAGGCACAGAACTCAAAGATTCATCTACCAAGATCGTCTCGCACAAGTCCTCCGTAACAAAAAAGACAGACATAGGAGTGTTAAAAACATATTTTTTATTATATTTTTTAATATATTTTTTATTAAATTATATCATATATTAAAATAATATTTAAATTTAATTATACATTATTTAAAGTTAATTACATGTTAATTGAATTAATTATACATTAATTAAAGTTAATTATTATTTTAATATATGATATGATCCAATAAAAGATAATGTGTTTAAAAGAGTGTGATAGAGAGTGTGTTGTTAACATTATCCATAGAAGCATACTAAGTATTTAATGCATTGTATCATTTATTTAATGTTATTTAAGAAATCATAACACAAAAAAAAAAGCTTTATAGAGATTAGATTTAGATTTTAAAATAGGGTCACTTCTTTACAATACATATATAAAAAGAAAATTATCATCTTACAGCTAATAGTTACGACACCTATTTTAACACCACTTGCCATATCGGCTTTTATTTAAAAAGAAAAAAGAAAATCTTTTCTTTTTCATTTCTTTTCCCGTCTTCCCCCTCCCCCTCTCATTTCTCTCCATCTTTCCTTCACATTTTTCCTCCTTCTAATTCTTTCATTTGAACTTGAGAAAGTTTTGGACGCTTACTTTGGTCGCATACTGAGGACGCGTAACTTCTTCTGACGAGTTGTCGCCTCTATCACCGAAAGGAGGAACATTTCTCTACTGTTTCCCTCAGGTGCAGTTCCTAGTTAAGTCTTTTATTCTTTTTTTATTGGCAGATTCTATGAGCATACTGTTAGTTTTTTATATTTTCGTTTTCTTGGGAGTCAAATGGGAAATATGGCTAATGTGGATTTATTGGGGGGAACCCACTTGGAAGTTAGTGTCTCACTCTTACAGCTGTAGATACTTTCCCTCATAATGTGGGTTTCCCATGTTAGATGCCTTCTAGAGTTCCTTGACAGTACAAAAAAGCCTCACTCAATTCACGTTCTTGGCTTTTATATGCCGCATTTTGTTAAATATTGAGCCTTCAAGAGGGTTATTTTAGTTTTTATCGGAGCAACTAGGACTTTGGGATTATGTTTTTTATTTATTTTCTTTCATAGGATTCTGGATGTGAGTCCTTATCATGATGTGTATGTATACCAGAAAAGTTTGATGAAGTTGGTGTCTTGAGTCCTTGCTCTGTTTATATCTATCTATATATATATTGATATACTTGTGTTATTGTGTGTGTGAAGTATGAATCTGTATCCAATCCACCACAGTGGAAATGACACATGATTTGTAGTTTTCCAATTGGTGGACTAAGGATGCACAGAAAGAAACACCAGTGGTAGTGAAAATGGAGAACACCACTTGCCAGCATTAAAGTTGTATAACTTGTTTTAGAACATCAGATGGCCCTAAGTGCAAGATTAAGAGCTATTTCTTTACTAGAAACTTCAGAATTTGGCACATGATTTGTAGTTGTCGTGCATGAATGCATGAATTTGGCACACTACTCTCTATTATTTTTATCCCTATTTACTACTTACTATTTCTTTACTAGAAACTTCAGAATTTGGCACATGATTTCTGGTTGCTTACTCACTTGGTGTGCATCATGTCTTGCTAGAAAAGTAACATATAAGGCCAAAATAGTGTTGAAGTGCTTTCATGTTGATTAGCACACTACTTCCCTATTGTTTGTTGATTGCTTGTGTTTGTTGACTTTGTTGCTTATCATGTCACTATTGTTTTACACCATTTTTAGCTCTTGGTTAACGATATGTAAATTTATGGTTAATGATGTGTATTGGATGGTTAACGACTTAACCATTGACCATGAATCTACCCATTAACCAACATATACACGTTATTAACCACAAATTTCTACCTTGTTAACCAAGAGTAAAAAATGCTGTAAAACAATAGTGACATTTTGTCCTTTTTTCTAATCCAAGCCTTAACACTTCCACTCCTTTCTCTCTACTATAACTCTAAGTCATACATAATGTGGAAGAACATGCCTTACAGTCACTCTGAAAATTCTGTTGACCATTGAGAATGAAAATACTGTCAACGATGGTGGGGTGTTAGATGATGTTGGTAGCGATGCTGAATGCATTGAAGAAATAAATGAAGCTGAGTTAATTATGAGTGATAGCTTCAATGAGCAATCTGAACCTTGTGAGCCTACAACTTAAAATTTTAGCAATTTAATTTTTTTAAATCTTTCACGCACTAAAATTTCATTTTTGTAGACGTTCTTCTCCAATGTAATCTTAGAGCTTGCAGTCACAATAGCATATATAAGAAAAGCACAAGTCAGCATAAAATTTGTATACATTAAGTCCTCTGTCATCTCAAATAAAGGTTATTATAAAAAGCGTATGATAATTCAAACAAGGGAGAAAAACTAACATAACAACCACGCAATTCTAACGTTAATCAAACATTCCTCACCATCATTCTGAGCAGTAGTATGACTGTAAAGCCATGGGCTTCCTACTGTCAAGGGTGATGCACGACCAGGCCTTTGCTGAAAATCGACTTCATACCCTTCATTGTCACTATGAAAAGGCGTCACAAATGCATCACTTTGTCAATGTATGTGTTCAGGATGATGCGTGGCAGTAGCTGAAGTGGACGACGCCGCCACTGGACACTGAAGCATTATTTGTTTCAACATACTCATTTTTCGCTAAAGAAATGAAATCCTCTCCTTAAACTGCTTATTCTTCGCCACCAGCCGGTGATGTTCACTAGCATGGTCCTCCATATTAAAAGACCTTACTTGATCATGCCCAAACTGGGGTTACGCCTCCTCCAATGCTTCTCTAAGTATTTCAATATGCATCTCTTCAGTCGTTGCAGCCACATCCTCGATTATCTGCTAATGCACAAAACACATCGGATGCATAAATATTAAATGTTGATGGAATACTAGCATTCAAAAATTTGTTTCTTGCCAAACATGTTATTAGAAAACTAATTCAACCATGCTTACCAAATTATGTCGAAATGCCCGATCAATCTTGTCCTTGCTGCTCCCCACGTTTTTCCAATTCAGAAATCGTGGAAAAAGAAACATTCAGAGGTTATTGTCCCACATGGATAGGTGGTCTAAAGCCCAAATCTACATCAAGCAATTGTTATATTTAAGTATATAGTTTTACTAGGAATGTTAATATAGATATATGCCTATAAAATTCATGCATGGGAAACAATTAATACGATTTTACAAATATTATAAATATATACTTGAAGAATAGCTGCACATCCTGTTATGTGTATTTGGCTTGAATTCTCACCCATTTTCACAACAGAAGCAGCTACGCTTAAACTATCAACCAAGAAATCATATACTGGTAAACCCCAACAGTAATTACCAAGAGCACCCAAGTCATCTAACATTTTAATCATGCCATCGTACACATATCTCCCTGTTCTTGGAAAATAGAACACGTCAAATGCAAGGAGTATGTACAGTTTACAAAAATCATCCACCTGATGGTCACCTCGATATATATAAAGCAGTTAGACAATTTTATCAACAGTGATAGCTTCACCTCCAACCAAAGACAATGTTTGACGTTCTCCTCCATCGTCAGCTTGGACACGTTCATTTCTGATACGCAGTCCAAGCGCAAAACATACATCGATGGGATTAAAATTGACCACACGACTTCTAACTCTGAACCCCCAACTTTGGTTTTCCCATAGGCAAGCTAATTCCCACAGTAGTATGTCAGAGATTTACAAATTGTCTGGCATATTTACAAGCGCTTTGAATGTAGTAGCCTTAATTTGGGTTATTTGCTCAGTAGACAAATTGCTGTTAATGTCAACCAACATATTGGGTACACAGGTATACCTCAAACGTAACTAAAAAGCGTAACAATAAAGTTCATGTTAGTAATAAATAAATAGCAGTCATACAAATAGCAAAACCAGTTCATGTGTTCTATACATTTTGCTTGTTTAAACTTGTTGACCCCTCCTTCCTTCTTGATAGTGCTATGCTCCAATTTTTTATTTAGGTAACACACTTTATAAATGAAACAACAACACCTGCAAAATGATGGAAATCATTTTAGATATCAATGGTGGAAAGATTTTCCAGAGTGAGTGTATATAGGTCATATCATCTATCCTAAAAACAAGTTCGTGTATGTGTGATGTGATAATAATAATGATAATCCTTGCTCCCAAAGGTCCAAATCAGCTAAATGAGGCACCAATTGTCATTGCATAGGCCACAGTCTAGTCTTTCCAAGACTCACACCCTATTGATAATAATCCCTCTCCAAGTGAAATTTGGACCAATAGCTCCCAAATCGATTAACTAAAATTAGTTGATTCTATTAAGGAAGATAATACATCTTCTATTGTTTACTCTCCCACATCCTCTCTTCTCATTACCACTTCCAATGTCATTCAAATCACCTACCACTAACTAGTCATCCCTCATAGAATTAGAGATTGAAATTAATTGCCTCTACAAATAACTTCTGCTTGCTTCAATAGGACTAGCAAACACTGGCAAATAATATCAAAAAATAAATAAAAATTATCGTCCTACAAAATACAGGGATAGTTGTCCTAGTGAACTTTCAGATTTTAATGCATATTGACATTATTTCAGTATTTTTGTCATAACTTGAGTTGTAGATGTCTAATTTTGATGTTCTTTATATGCTAGGAAAGCTGCGAAAAAGATCTACAAATTTTGTGAAATGTCAAATTGGCAAATTCGGATATTTAAGTGGTCAAAGACAGCCTTGAAGTTGGACCACCGGTGTTATCATGTATTTCTGGATATACTTTCACTATTTTGGGCATATCTCACTCATTTCAAGTCCAAATTAAGCATATGAGCACTCTTTGGAAAGTTTATTTCAAGGGCTATCTAATGGACTTGAGGTGTATTTGAAATTGTGATAGAAATGAAAATTATGAATGAGAAAAATCTAGATTGTAATTAGGTGGAAAAGTGAAAATTATTGGAATAATTAAAGAGAATGTGGAAGAATCATTAGCATAATTGATGGAAAGTGAGAGACATACTTTAGACATACTTTCATAATGGATAATAGTGGCTGAACCACTTTTATAATGGAGATTTTTAGTGGATTGTTACTAAGAATTGCAATCAGATTGTATTATAGGATGAGCTTCTGTATTTTCAATTTTTTACATGTTGTAGTCTTGGTTTTCAGAACTTTTCTCCTCCTCCTCTCTTTGTTACTTTATTTTCTGTATTGTTGCTGAAACTTCTCCAAAGGTGATGGCTATGGAAGGCTAAAGACCTTGTCAATCTAAGGGATCTAAGAAGTGTGGTTTGAATTTTGAGTTCCTATACTTAATGGTTATTTTATATGCATTTTCTTCTTCTATATCTCTTCAGTTATGTTTTGATCTAATTCTGATTAGATTTAGATTCAGTGTTCATAATTGAAGTGACAGAAAGTAAGATTGATTAATTTGAAATCAATTGAGGCTAGTTTTACTGATTGGTAATTTAGGTTAAGTGAATCAATTTAAAATCAATATTAATTTATGGATTGCGATTGTAATTCTATTTGTGTTGATTGGATTCCAGGTGATTACCTAGTTGAATTTCCAATTTCACAGAAACTGTATGCAGAACATGTCACTTTGAGAACTATGCTAAAACACTACCTCATGAACTTGAATGCCTTGGATTGATGTTTGCTTAATCTGAATTCTTCTACTGCATTTGATTTTAATTTCAAATTGAATTGCTAAATACAAAAATCCCCTGCCTGCTACCTCTTAATTAGATTAGAAACATCTATGTGTGTCCTTAGAAGAATGACCTAGGTTGTGCTTTATACTACATTTAATCAAGGAACCTAGTTGTATTTTGGCCTGAGAGCGACGCTCGTGCCAATGTTATACAATTTAGACCTTAGATTATGTGAGCCACAAGGATTATCCTATATCTTCTACAAAAAGCAAATAATTTTTTCATTGGGTTATACAAGAACCAACAACGTGAACAATCTGTTGTATAATATATTTAAGGTGCATGTCTATCACAATTACCAAAACAAGAGACAAAAATACATCACAGCCTAAGAACATGCTTTTATCATTATAAAGTATTAACAGGGAAGTCATGACATCTATCATCAATCCTAAGAACTATGATAAATGGCTAAAGTTTCAACTCAGCTTGGCTATTTTTCAAGTCCAATAAAACTATATCTTTATTTATGACATATACGTCACAATGGTATTCGAGAAAATAGCAGTCCATGCCCAATGGAAAATCATAAAGCAATCATCAAGAAAATCAGGGACAGTGACTCAAGAAGACAAAATATTTTTATGGACCATAAGAAAACCTTTAGTTAACTATTAGTGCATTAGCTAATGTTCCACATCTGATTATTTGATGAAGCTGTGATTTGTACATAATGTAACACGAACATGCAATTGTTCCTACAAAATCAGTCTTTGAAAAATATTTCTTGTTCCACATGTGGGGTTGTTCAAGGATGTAACCCAATCACAACATATAACAAATCCAACTCTAACAAATCCAACTTTGACAATAGCCCTCTTAACAAATAAAGTTTTGGAAAAAATAATAATAATAAAAAGAAAAGGGCTGGTCTAGTCAGTCAAAGAACAAGATATATGGAGCTTAGACTAAACAAGTAGTAGATACTATTTTTCTACTATAAAAGGACAAATTAGATGAACAGTTGATAGGCTTTATTTTGTGACAATTTCTATAAAATAAATATATAAAAAAATTATATATTTCTTTGCAACTAAAGATCACAGCCACATATATTTCATAGTTTAGAAAATGATTGGGTTTAGCTTATAATTTTAACAGGGACATCAATCATTGCACATGCATCCAATATTCCTTTAACCACTAACTAATTTGGACTGCTATATTTAATTGAGAATGCAAAAAAATAACTTAAAGACTTTGAAGTGGCAACAAAAGTGATTTGTAGCCATATGTTAAAAGTTAAAAAATGAGGTAATCTTGTCTCTATTTGCCTCAAGGCAAACTAAAGTGCATTAAAGTGTTACCAAGTGGCCTCAATACTCAAGAGGGGGGTGAATTGAGTATGTAAAATAAGTTCGCAAATCGTTTGATAAACAATTTTTGTTGAAGCTATTTGATAATTAGAAATGATTGGATATATGAGATAAACACTTTTACTTATAAATGCAATAACCAAAAGGAACAATATTCAAGCAATTCAATAAAACAGTGCTCAATGTAAAGAGAAGGGTTTAGAGAAAACAAACACAATGATTTATCCTGGTTCGATCACCAATCCACTTGTGATCTACGTCCAGTCCTCAAGCAACTGCTAGAGATTTTTTACTATTTCTTCAAGCTTCAATAGGTGCTTGACAACCTTTACAACCTTGAACACTCAACACTTTGGGATACCTCACCCTATGCTTGAGCCTCTATTTCCAAGGGATACCTCACCCTTATAATTCTTGAGGGATACCTCACCCTCTCTAAACAGATTGTATAAGATTTAAATGGAAGAAACTCTCTCTAGAGCAAGTAATACAAATTGAAGAGCAATGGTATTTGGGATTCACACACGTTCAAGCTTAAAACAGAGGATTTTGTGAAATGATGAGAAAAACTTGTTCTAATGCTCAGTAGTGATTTTTCAGATTGATAGTTTCAGTTTTTCTAACCCTCCATTGAAGCCCAACATTCAAATTTATAGTTAAGGGTCATTTAGTGCCGTTGGAGGTAGTTGTGAGCAATTAATGCTCATTAATATAGTCGTTACGAGCTTCTCTTTATTATTCTAGAATACAGACTAACCGGTTAGCAAAGTGTCCTAATCGGTTAGGACAACACAAAGAAGGTTTCTGGGAAAGCTTCTAACCGGTTAGAGCTCCAGGCTAATCGATTAGGGCACAATCAAAATGGTTTCTAAGATAGAGAATAACCAGTTAGGTCTCCTACCTAATCGGTTAGGACAAGGACAAAATGGCTTCTGAGTTAGAGAATAACTAGTTAGGTCTCCTACCTAATCGGTTAGGACAAAGACAAAATGGCTTCTGAGTTAGAGAATAACCGATTAGGTCTCCTACCTAATCGGTTAGGACAAAGACAAAATGGCTTCTGAGTTAGAGAATAACCGGTTAGGTCTCTTACCTAATCGGTTAGGACAAAAACATTTTGGCTTCTGAGTTGTTAAATAACCGGTTAGCCACTTAGCCTAATCGGTTAGGCATTTGATAGAAAACGAGGCAAAGCCTCTGTTTGAACAAACTAACCGATTAGGAGCTGGTCCTAATCGGTTAGAGGCCTTAGAATTTTGGCTCCTAACATGACAGATAGCAGTTTTGTGTTTATTAAAAAACTGGTAAGTTCCCAAAAAGGCTTATTTCAATTTTGGCTCATACAAGGAGATTTACTTGAAAAAGGATGTAAGATTTTAGAAAGGTGTTGCAAAAACCTTTTGATCCTAACTTAAAAAACCATTTTGCAAATTCATTTTAAGGAAGCCATTTGAGCTTGAGGTGAATCCTTAATATACCTTTACATAAGATATATGACCTATATGCTAATCTTGAAATCCTTGTGACTTGATCGTTGTGTATTCATTGCTTTCTTGTTTGTCGACATCAAAACCATTTGCATCTAGTCAATGTCAATCACATTCTCCCCTTTTTTGATGATGACAAACACTTATTGAGAAAAAGATTAGTTCAAATGATAATTGGAATTCATAATAGGATTTGGAGACTTACTCCCCCTCTTTTGTTCAAGAGGTGCTTGAATTAGAGATGCACAGCTCCCCCTTTGTTTTGGGATTCCAGGACCATTAACAGACAACACATTATCATAACACATACAGTTATTTTTCTTACTTTTCTCAATAAATAGAAAGCCCCTATCCTTCTCCCCCTTTTGTCATAATAAAAAAAAAGAGCCAGTAAACCAAGTAGACACAGATAAGGCATACGAGACCAAGCATTCAAAACATAATTAAATATGTTCAAGATTCAAAGCATGGGTCAAAGATAACTTTTAAGCCAAGCATAATTTCCAGAAACTCATAATCAGGCATGCCAAGTTAGTCTACCAAAATATCCAAAATAATATAACCAAGCATAGTCAAAACAGAGCTCAGAAGCAATTAGTTTAGAAATACAACTATGACAGAAACAGATAATCCATGCCTAAGCCCCAGGGTCTTCGGGTGCTGGGAAGCGACGCTCGAGCCTATCCAAGCGGTCCTCTGTAGCACTCAACCGATCAAAGATTACTGAGTTACTATGCTCTTGGTAGGTTCACAGATCCGCGATGGCTGCAAGAATGCGGGCTTCACTTGTGGTTTCGGAGACGTTACTCATTTATGGTGCCTCTTCCATAGGGACATCAGTCGTATCAGCGGGACTTTCTTCTGGTGGTGCTCTTGCCACTCGTGCATGACCATAAGTTCATTCGCCATTTACGTTCTTCATGTGCATTCTATTAAGAGAGGCAAGTCCAAACTTATGAGGGCCTGCAGTGTTTACAATGCCATCGTCCAATATGGGAACCTTATGGTGGTCTAGGATTCGAGCAACCAAAAGAGCATACGGAAGATCCATAACTGCCTTGTTTTTAGCTTTCATCATATTATGTATAATGTAAAAAGGTCAGTTGATCTTTATGCATTCCTTGAGAAGTCACATCAGGAAGATGTCTTCCTCTTTAACCAGGGCATAGTTACTTGCCCTTGGTGCTAGGATATGAGTGACAATGAAATGAAAAAGATGATCATGTAGCTTCAGAAGGCCGGTAGTAAAAGTTCCCTTTGGCATTTGAATACCAGGCTGAAGCATGCCCATGACAACTTGATCTCTCTTATAATTTTCCCATGAGCCATGTTTGTCCAATTTGAGCTTTTCTCCGGAGTGAGGAAGATAAAACAAAAGAACCTACTCACTGGGATTCACAACAATCTTGTGCTTTTTGATTTCAAAAATCAAATTTCCACCCTTAATAGATAAATTACAGAAGAAGACTTTAGTAGGTTCAAGATAGAAATACCCTGGATTGGTGGTGACGAGAGTTCTTAACCCATGGAATTCAAGCAGCTCTGTAAGATAAGTGAATCCTTCTTGGACGAAAAACTCCCAGTCCATCCATTTAGGGGAAATGATGCATCTTGCATAAAATTCCAACTGATATGTCTTCATTTGAGCAGGGTCAGTGAAATATCTTCTGAGATCAAAGCTACTGAAAAATCTGGGTCAGTGTCAGTAGGAGGTGTTTCCTTTGGGACATTGGGATTTTTGGTGCGTGATCTTTTGGGGAAGGAAGAGCTACTGGCCATGGTGGGGAATGGAGGCTTAGGGCACGGTGGATGAGAGAGAGTATGAGGGAGATGGAAATTTTGGAAGAAAAATAGAGTTTTAATATGAGAAAGATGATGGAAAGTGAGTGATTGTGAGAGAAATGGGGTTTAAAGGCTGAATTTGTGGTGGTTTTATAGTAAATGATGAATGTGAGGAGTGGGTGTGAGAGGGCTTGAGAGGATGAAGATGATAATGGGGGTGAGGGTGCGTGAATGGAGAGAGAGTTACGCTGCTGGGTGATGTTTAAGAGGGGTGTCCTAACCGGTTAGGCAAGGTGGGTAACCGGTTAGGTGCATTGTGCTAACCGGTTATGCAGTCCAATTGGGATGCTACGGTTTGTGCTAACCGGTTAGGAAAAATCAACTAACCGGTTATATTTCTTGACATAGAGCATGAAATAGCTTCCAAATACAGGGTAGCCGGTTAGAAGCCATGCTTAACCGATTATCTTGTCTTGACAGAGAGCTCCTTAAGGTTCCAAACACTTCTAATGGCCAAACGACATGACATTTTCTTCTTTTCCTTGATTATGTCACTGATGGAACTAGAACAAATTCATGGGAATAATCCTTGAGCATATGAGTTCAAGTCTTCTTGAAGTTCATTTTGGCTTGACTTCATTTTTATTTAGAAATAAATTCATCCTAATATCAGATCAAGTAAGAGGAACTTCAGAGATCATTTTTCACAGTAGGAACTTTGAGTTTTAAGATTGGGGGACTTAAGCATGGACTGAGCTCCTACAAAACAAAATAAGGGGACACTTTGACGCTCAAGTTAGTATTGGATTTAAAAGAGATTAACCTATAAAATTACACAGCGAAACAATGATATTATTGGAGCAAAAATAGGTATAAGAGAAGATAAGTTATGCAACAAGTAATAAACTTATGCATGATTGATCTAATATACCGAGTTCATTTCTTATATAGAAGAATGCTTCTTTTGCTAAGGGCTTAGTGAAAATGTCAGCTAGTTGCTTAGTGGTTTCCACAAATTCAAGCATACAATCACCCTTTTGAACATGGTCTCTAATGAAATGATGTATTATTTTAATATGTTTAGTCCTAGAATGCAAAATGAGATTTTTGAATAAATTGATTGCACTAGTATTATTACATCTTATGAGGATGTGATCAAGCTCAAGACCATAGTCCAAGAGTTGTTGTTTTATCCAAAGGATTTGAGAACAACAACTTCCAGCTGCAACATATTCAGCTTCAGCTGTAGACAATGCCACACTATTTTGTTTCTTGCTATGCCAAGAAACTAGTGAGCTTCCAAGCAAGTGGCATGTCCCACTAGTGCTCTTCCTATCCATTTTGCATCCAGCAAAATCAGAATCAAAATACCCAATAAGGCTACATGAGGCACCTTTAGGGTACCATAAACCTATTTGTGATGTGCCTATTAGATATTTTATTATTCTTTTAACAGCACTTAGGTGTGATTCTTTAGTATTAGCTTGATATCTAGCACATATGCATACACTAAACATTATATCATGTCTACTTGCAGTGAGATAAAGGAGGGAGCCAATCATACCTCTATATTTTATAATTTCTACTAATTTACCTCCTTCATCCTTGTCCAAATAGCAAGAGGTGCTCATAGGAGTAGCCATATGATTGGCATTGTCCATTTCAAACTTCTTGAGCAGCTCCTTGCAATACTTAGATTGGTTTATGAAAGTTCCTTCTCTTGTTTGCTTGATTTGGAGACCAAGGAAGAAGTTGGGCTCACCCATCATAGACATCTCAAACTCACATTGCATAATACTTGAAAATTCTTTACAAAGAGAATTGTTAGTAGCCCCAAATATAATGTCATCAACATAGATTTGAACTAAAAGTATGTCATGCATTTTATATTTTATGAAAATGGTAGTATCAACTTTGCCTCTAGAAAAACCTTTTTCCAAAAAGAATTTGCTCAACCTTTCATACTAAGCTCTAGGAGCTTATTTCAAACCATACAAGGTTTTTTTTAGTTTAAAAACATGGTTGGGCATTTCAAAATCCTCAAAAGCAGGAGGTTGTTCTACATACACCTCTTCTTGTATAAAATCATTTAAAAAGGCACTTTTGACATTCATTTGATAAAGTTTGAAATCCATGATGCAAGCATATGCAAGTAACATTCTAATGACCTCTAATCTAGCTACGGGAGCATAAGTTTCTTCATAATTTATGTCTTCTTCTTGATTATAGTCTTTAATTACAAACCTAGGTTTGTTTCTTATTATTAGGCCCGTTTCATCAAGTTTGTTCCTAAAAACCCATTTGGTGCCAATTATAGGATGATCATTGGGCCTTGGAACTAATTCCCAAACTTGATTTCTCTCAAATTGGTTTAGTTCTTCTTGCATGGCCAAGATCCAATGCTCATCATTAATGGCGTTATTTATGTCTTTAGGTTCAACTTGAGAGACAAAGTCTAAATGATTACATGCATCTCTAAGTGAGTTTCAAGTTATTACCCTTTTTGATACATCACCTATCACCTTATTGAGAGGGTGATATCTTGATGTCCTCCATTCATTGGGTAGGTCCATGATTTCTGAATCCTTTTACAATGAGTGATCAATGAGTCTCTCTTCTTGCTTCTTGGACTTTTTCTCTTGATTTTCCAAGTGCGTTTTTGCCAAGATTTCTGCAACATCATCAACAAGCTCCTTTCTCGGCTCATTTGGGTTAATTTCATCAAATGCAACATGTATAGACTCTTCTATGGTCATAGTTCGTTTGTTATAGACTCTAAAGGGTTTACTATGTATAGAATAACCAATGAATATTCTTTCATCAGATTTTGCATCAAACTTCCCCAAGTTATCCTTTCTATTATTTAAAACAAAACATTTACATTCAAAGACATGAAAATGTGACACATTTGGCTTCCTTCCGTTGTATAACTCATATGGGATTTTCTTTAAAATTGGCCTTATTAGGGCTCTATTCATAACATAACAAGTGGTGTTAACCGCATCCGCCCAAAAATACTTAGGAAGGTTGGCCTCATTGAGCATAGTTCTTGCCATTTCTTCTAAAGATCGATTTTTCCTTTCTACGACACCATTTTGTTGTGGAGTTCTAAGGGCAGAAAAATTATGTTCAATGCCATGTTCATCATAAAAAGTCTCAAATTCATGGTTTTCAAATTCACCATCATGGTCACTTCTTATGGATGCAATACAAAAACCTTTTTCTTTTTGGATAACTTTGGCAAGCTTTTTAAATGATTGAAAAGCATCATTTTTGTGGGCTAAGAATAATGTTCATGTAAACCTAGAAAAATCATCCACAATCACCAATGCATAGTAATTCCCACCAAAGCTCATAATTCTAGAGGGACCAAAAAGATCCATGTGCAAAAGTTGTAAAGGTCTAAAAGTTGAAACCATGTTTTTAGCTTTAAAAGAGACCTTTACTTGTTTTCCCTTTTAACATGCATCACAAAATTTGTCTTTTTCAAATTTGAGCTTTGGAAGACCAATTACTAATTCTTTAAAAACTAATTTGTTTAAATGATTCATGTGAATGTGAGCAATTCTTTTATGCCATAACCATGAATCATTTTCTTTACTCATAAAGCATTTAGCATCATTTGAGGAGATATCATCGAGACTAATCATATATATATTATTGACCCTATGACCAACAAACTTAACTTGCTTATCACCCTTTCCCTCAATTATGCAACAAAAGGAATCAAATATAACTCTATTGCCTTTATCACATAATTGACTAATGCTAAGCAAATTATGTTTAAGTCCTTCAACAAGTAAAACATTATCAATAAATGATGAAGGGATCTTACCAACTTTACTAATTCCAAGAATCTTCTCTTTGTTGTTATCACCATATGTGACATGACCATATTTCTTGTGGGTAAGGGAGGAGAACTTGGAGCCATCACCGGTCATGTGCTTGGAGCAACTACTATCAAGATACTAACTTGAGCTCTTGGTCTTCAAGCACACCTACAACACACATTCAAGTTTTAACCTTTGGTATCCAAATTGTCTTGGGTCCTTGTGTGTTAGAGTTACGCATGGTGCCTTTAGGAAGCCAAACCCTTTTTATTCCAACTTTAGTGTTTATGTTCTTTCTAACATTACAAGTGGATGCACTATGCCCTTTCTTACCACAGTGAAAATATTTAACAAAGGGACTACTTGAAGTATTTGAGGAAACAAAAAAATTCTTATAAGACTTTTGATGGTTATTTGGATTAAATCCCAAATTGACTTTTTGAAAAACACATTTTTGTTTCCCTAATAACACATTCAAGTTGTCTTTTCCAAAAGTGAATTTTGCAAGAATGTTATTCAAATCTTCAATTTCTTTCTTAAAGGCTTTGCATGATGAGCAAGGTAATGATATGGATGTATTATCATGTGAGGAACAAGTCATGCATAATGAATTAGCATCAATAAGTCCTAAGGTCTCATTTTCAATCTTAAGCTCATTTATCTCCTTACTTAAAATAGAAACTTTGTTTACCAATAAGGAAGTTATTTTGTTAGAGGACAAAACTATTTTTGTGAGCCTCAAAGATTCATCATGCAATTCTTGGAAAGCATCTTGCAATTCATCATATGAAGGTAGAGATTCTGAGTTAAAAGAAGTTACCTCGGTGTCGCTCTTTTCACTTTCTTCTCCTTGAGCCATGAGACAAAGATGAGCTTCTTCATTCTCCGAACTATCGGAAGAGCTTAAGTCATTGTCCTCCCAAGCTATGTATGCTCTCCTTCCTTTCTTCTCTTTGGAAGGTCTTTTCTCAAACTTCTCTGTCTTCTTGAGATACATAGGACACTTCATTTTCATGTGCTCCGGTTTTCCACATTCATAGCATTTTGGAGGAGTAGAGAATCCTTCTCCTTTGTGATATACTTTCTTTTGAGGAAAGGGTGGTCTTCTTTGAAATCCCTTTTTCTTTAGGAATCTTCCAAACTTTCTCACAAGAAGACTAAGATTCTCCTCACTTAACTCAACACTTTCAGTATCCTCTTCACCATCTTCATCATCATCTTCAATTGTAGAAGAGGTGGCTTTGAGTGCGATTTCCTTCTTTTTTTTATCATGCTCTTCATTTTGATTGAGCCTATTTAGTTCCAGCTCATGTTCTTGAAGCTTTCCAAATAAGGTGGCTAGAGACATTGTTGATAAATCTCTTGATTCCGCAATAGTCGTTACTTTGAGTTGCCAATTCCTTCTTAGACATCTCAAGACTTTGTTAATAAGATCCTCATTAGGAAATGTCTTTCCCAATGAGATAAGATGATTAACAATATGAGTAAACCTCTTTTGCATATCTTGAATACTCTCACCTTGGTTCATTCTAAACAATTCGTATTCATGAGTAAGAGTGTTTGTTCGAGATCGTTTTACCTCACTAGTACCTTCATGAGTTACTTGTAGGGTATCCCACATTTCTTTTGCGGTCTTGCAATTTGACACCCTAAAGAATTCATCATATCCCAAGGTTGTGGTGATGATGTTCATAACTCTCAAATTGTATTGAACCTTCTTTTTATCATCATCGGTCCATTCATTTTTAGGTGTATTAATTTTTACACCATCTTTAGTTTGTGTTGGAACAAAAGCACCATTTTCAACGGCGTCCAACACATCTAAGTCAATAGTTTCAATAAAAATTTTCATCCTTTCTTTCCAATAGGCATAATCATCCCCATTGAAATAAGGAGGTCTGTTTATAGAAGAACCTTCATTTGAAAAATCATTTGAAGTCATCACTTCTCTTGAAGCTGCTAAGCTCTTTATATAAGAGTCTAGCTCTGATACCACTTGTTACCAAGTGGCCTCAATACTCAAGAGGGAGGTGAATTGAGTATGTAAAATAAGTTCGCAAATCTTTCGCAAATCGTTTGATAAACAATTTTCGTTGAAGCTATTTGATGATTAGAAATGATTGGATATATGAGATAAACACTTTTACTTATAAATGCAATAACCAAATAGAACAATATTCAAGCAATTCAATAAAACAGTGCTCAATGTAAAGAGAAGGGTTTAGAGAAAATAAACACAATGATTTATCATGGTTCAATCACCAATCCACTTGTGATCTACATCCAGTCCTCAAGCAACCGCTAGAGATTTTTCACTATTTCTTCACACTTCAATAGGTGCTTGACAACCTTTACAACCTTGAGTACTCAACACTTTGGGATACATCACCCTATGCTTGAGCCTCTATTTCCAAGGGATACCTCACCCTTATAATTCTTGAGGGATACGTCACCCTCTCTAAACAGATTGTATAAGATTTAAATGGAAGAAACTCTCTCTAGAGCAAGTAATACAAATTGAAGAGCTATGGTATTTGGGATTCACACACGTTTAAGCTTAAAACAGAGAATTTTGTGAAATGATGAGAAAAACTTGTTCTAATGCTCAGTAGTGATTTTTCAGATTGATAGTTTCAGTTTTTCTAACCCTCCATTGAAGCCCAACATCCAAATTTATAGTTAAGGGCCATTTAGTGCCGTTGGAGGTAGTTGTGAGCAATTAATGCTCATTAATATAGTCGTTACGAGCTTCTCTTTATTATTCCAGAATACAGACTAACCGGTTAGCAAAGTGTCCTAATCGGTTAGGACAACACAAAGAAGGTTTCTGGGAAAGCTTTTAACCTGTTAGAACTCCAGGCTAATCGGTTAGGGCACAATCAAAATGGTTTCTGAGATAGAGAATAACCGGTTAGGTCACCTACCTAATCGGTTAGGACAAGAACAAAATGGCTTCTGAGTTAGAGAATAACCAGTTAGGTCTCCTACCTAATCGGTTAGGACAAAGACAAAATGGCTTCTGAGTTAGAGAATAACCGGTTAGGTCTCCTACCTAATCGGTTAGGACAAAAATATTTTAGCTTCTGAGTTGTTAAATAACCGGTTAGCCACTTAGCCTAATCGGTTAGGCATTTGATAGAAAACGAGGCAAAGCCTCTGTTTGAACAAACTAACCAATTAGGAGCTGTTCCTAATCGGTTAGGAGCCTTAGAATTTTAGCTCCTAACATGACAGATAGCAATTTTGTGTTTATTAAAAAATTGGTAAGTTCCCAAAAAGGCTTATTTCAATTTTGGCTCATACAAGGAGATTTACTTGAAAAAGGATGTAAGATTTTAGAGAGATGTTGCAAAAACCTTTTGATCCTAACTTAAAAAACCATTTTGCAAATTCATTTTAAGGAAGCCATTTGAGCTTGAGGTGAATCCTTAATATACCTTTACATAAGATTTATGACCTATATGCTAATCTTGAAATCCTTGTGACTTGATCGTTATGTATCCATTGCTTTCTTGTTTGTCGACATCAAAACCATCTGCATCTAGTCAATGTCAATCACATAAAGTATTATGGCAGGTATGTGTTATAAAGGTGTCTAGTCTAGCTAGTTTTGGCCATCTCCATCTCTCCATGTTATTTGTGTCTGTATCTTAGTTCATCACAGCAGAACCACAAAACAAAACAATATCAAAACTTTAAATAAATTACAAAATTAACATTTTTAATTGCAAAAGATCTCAAGAAAAAAGATAAAATTAAAGTCTTGAAGAATAACATAGCATTAACTATGGTTTATAACTACTTTATCATCTAAAGCCTCTGGAAACAGTAACTATGGTTTGAGCCCAACCAAAATGTATGGCTCTTTTGCATGTATATTCTTTTGAATTTGTAAGAAACTGTAACTACAATCCTAAACAACAAGAAAATTGGGTTTATTATGGTGTTTTCTTAATTCTTTTATGTACAGAGAGAGAGTGTGTGGTACCACAAGGATTATAACGATGAAGGCAACAACACAGGCAGCGCGGCAGAGTGACAAAGTGGACTCACGAAATAACTCACCGCTGCAATCGCCAACTGGTACCTCGCACGCCAACTGGGAATGCGCCTACGTGGTCTCCGATGGACAGTGGTCAGTGGTCTCTGACTCAGTTTGGTGCAAAGGGGAAGTGAGAATGCCAAATGAGAGGGACGAGGAAAGAAGGACAACTCTGGAGTTTAGAAGTTTGGGAAATATGGAATCAACAGCGTAACAGATAGAGGGGGAATGTGGAGAGAATAGGGGAAATTTGAGAGGGAGAAAGGGAGAATGAGAGGGAAATGTAAAGGCGAGAGACAAAGAAAGGGAAACATACACGGAGACAAATGGTGAGTTTTTGGTTGAAGTACATATTCCATACGTATAGTGACGTCAATAAACATACGATGTGGAGATTGGTGTGGCACTGTTCGCAGTAAGAATATCGCGATTGTAAATAAAACTAAAAGAGTAATAATATATATTACACAACATACTATATTTACTTTATGTCACTCATCCTAAGCTTTTTTTTAAAGAAAATATTTTATATGTCATATTAGGGAGATACTATAGTTCTTAATAAGTATGATACTTAAAGTGAGTTGTTAATATTTTAAATTTTATTAAATATAATTAGAAACCAATAAAATGTTTATCGGAATATTATCCATCATATTATTATTTTTTTTTTGGCACATGCAGGTTAACTTATCATCTTAAAAATATGAGAAAATAGTATAGAGACTTCTTAAACTTTAAATTTTTTACAAATTACTATCGCAAACTTTAAAACTTTTTCAATTAGTCCCTAAATTTTAATTAATGTCTTAATAGATCCTTATATTTAATTTGAATATATTATTCACTAACGATAATATTACATAATATCATTTTATTTTTATTAATATTAATTAAGAATTGTTTATTAATTTATTTATTAAAATTTAATTTTAAATATATTTTATTCCTTACAAAATAAATAAAAAACAATTTTATTTTAATCAAATTTGTTTTTATTTATTTTGTAATAACAAAATGTATTTATAATCAAAATTTAATAAATAAATATAGTCTAAAAAATATTAATACGGATAAGATGTTGTTACATAATATCATCATTAATGAATTAATATATGAAAATTAAATAGAATGATCTATTGAGATGATAATTAAAATTTAGAAACTAATTTAAAAATTTTAAAGTTTGTTATGATAATTTACAAAAAATTAAAGTTTAAAAGAGTTACATACTTTTCTCTAAAAATATTTATAAGCCCTCAGCTCTTTTGGCTTAAAAAAGTAAAAGAAAAATGATGTCCATATATTATTTTTTATTTTACATCACTTCTTATCACAGTTTTTAATAATTATAATTAAGTAAAAAATGATAATAATAAAAAGTGATATGCTCAATTATATAAAAAGTATTATAAAAAATAATATAAAAAATCATAATTAAAAATAAAAACACGCCATGCGGAGGCAGTGTCCTTTTTCCAGGGTTACGGAAAATGGTCGATGGTCTCTCATTGTCAACGGAAAAAAAGAAACAACTTAAGTTTGTTACGAGCTATAAAACACTTCATAAGTTTATATAATGAGTTATACTGATAATTATGTATTCATAAACTTGCGCAAGTTGTATATGTGATTTTACTTGAGTATGAAAATGGTAACCATACTTAAAATTTAAATATTTTTTGGCATATTGAATGAAAAAAAAATGACAGAGAAAACGAAACCGCAGCCTTATAAAAGGCACACCCATCATGTCAACATAAAATAATTTATATCCACAGATATAATAATTTATATATAGTTTCATGAACAAAAAATTATGGAAATATAATATTGACAATCTACCGCGGAAGCGAATATTATGTTTAAATGTCAACACCGTGTCTCCAATTTCGTTTGAGTAAAGTAACTAACGACTTAAATATCTCGTTTATAGCACTTGAGATCTTCAATTATAGTTTAATGGCACTTCAGATCATCAATCCTAGTTTAGTTGCAGCATGATGAACGTGAATAAGATGGAGAATAACTGCTGGAAAAACGAATCAAAAGTCAACTTAAGGTGTTTTTGTCTTTAATTTGTAGGTAATCAAGTGAAAGTGATAACTTAAGATGTGATATTGTGACAACGCGGGGAGCATGTCGCATCAGAGGCGCATGATACGAAGGAAGGAGATACTCATCATCCACGAGAACATTCCACGCATCATGTTTCTAATAAAAAATTAAAGTGATATAACATCTATGAGCATATGTTATTAAAAATTATATTTTGTTAACTTATGTTTTAAGGAAATTGATTAATAAGCATTTAATGTCCTCTATTAAATATTTATAATTATTTTAAAAAATAAATATTAAATATTTCTTTGTACTTTTAATGTGACAAATATTTTTTTGTTTAATATTTTATATTATTATATTCTTAACTATTACACTAAAGACCTTGTTAACAAATTTTATTTAAAAAATATTTTATGTTTTTATTTTTAGTAATTATTATGATGATTTAATTATAAGTAATAAAATGCTCCTTGTCATATGCTTTAAGGGCATATGCATTAGCAAAATTCTTTAAATTTTTAAGAGACTTTATCTTTTATTAAATGCTTCTTCTTTTTGTTTTTTTTTTTTACAAATTGTTTATGTAATTTTAAGTTTAGTGTAATGATTAAGTGAAATCTTCTCTAAAGTAGTGACTTCAATATTTGAATATCAAATATTGTAGGCAAAATTCATCTGATTTTTCAGTTCAATTTCACTGTGATAAACTATTATTAGATTCTATTAAACACTTTTAATTACTTAAAAATGTAAGTATTAAATATTTTTTTTACATTTTCAGTGTATTAAATATTTTTATTTAATACTTTCTATTTTTATTTTCCTTACTATTGATCTAATAACACTTTTAATAAATGTCAAATTTTAAATTAGTTTTTGGTAACAATTTTAAATTAATTTTTGAATAAGTAACGTTATATACAATTTATAAATTAAAGATTTTGTTAACATTTTCCTTTATGGCATATATTTAGAAATTAAAATCAAACTATTAAATGAAAAAATACTCAATATTTCTAAAATTAATTTTATTAAAAATATTTAATACTTTATTATTTAAGTAATTATAATAATTACTTTTAAATATAGTGTGGTGCCCCAAACAGCTTGCAATGTTAATTTATCTAGGTCTTTTACGTTTATAAATTAAGAACAAGTTAATTGGGCCGTGCAGGAATAGATGCATCATTAATTGTAGACGGCGCATATAACATGGATAAAATTTATTTCAATTATTTTATGTTTATTATATTTATTTTATTAATTAAATTAATTAAGTTATGATATATGTTTATTAATATTTTTTCATACTATTTTTTTAAAAATATATATATACATGTCATAATTTTATTATTTCATATTTTATTTTTATAATTAAGTATTTATTATTACTCTTAATGTTTTTAGATGTCTGATTACCATTTAATTGTTGAGTTAATCAAGTGAAATCAAATACTTTATTATATTCTTTAGTATATTTTCTCATTAATAAATTAATATCTAATATTAATTTTTACCATTAATTTAATTTTTTATTTTGTTTATTTTATTTTTTTTATTTTAAATTTTAATTTTGACAATTTATTCCAAACAATTTTATTCTTCAAATAATGTTAAAATTAATAATTTCAATAGTTGATAAATCACTTTTCTTGTGAAATTAATATTTTATTTATCACTTTATTATTTAAACGATTTAATATACTTATTAAAAATTATATCATAAATATATATTATAAAATTTAATAATAAATATATTATTATGTATATGCTTTTCCGTAAACTCAAATGTACATCAACTTCCCTAAAAAAATAAAAAAACCAGTAATTTCAGGCTATAAGCGAGTAATAGCGTTGTGCAGTGGCCGCTGACTTTTCTAGAATGAGAGTGTCCTCCCAGTTTCCGTTATCAAATGCAAATGGTCACACTCAAACTCAACCTAGAAACACGGTCCATATAATTATTAGTACTTTAAATTTTTTTTTTTTCAAATTTGCCCTGCGACCTTACTAGTAAATAAGGCGCGTAATCGAACTAATTTGTTAATAATACATTAATACGAGACAGGGTTAGTTAATTAACTCAATAAATTTAATTTATGAATTAAATAAATTAAATTTAAACTCAAATTTAAATTTATTAAATAAATAAATTAAACTTAAATTAATTTAATAAGTCACTGCCGTGAATGTACCTTTGTTATGTGAGTGTTACTGCAGGGCTTTGTTGTGTGTTAGGACACACACGAATATAGATATGAGATATGATATAAATGTTGACATAGACATATCAAATTAAAAATATTGCAAGACATGAAAATTATATATATATATATATATATATATATATATATTTAGTAAATTAAAAAACTTGGTTTTAATATATATATAATTACAAAATTTAATAAAAAATATTTATAATTCATTAATATTATTTTTATAAATTTGAATATTTATAATATTTTAATATATGTTATATGTGTCAATATTTGTTACATAATTTTAAAAAATATGGAACATAATTTTTATTAACAATTTTTTTAAAAAAATCTTATAAACCAACTTCTCATAATAAAACTAATAATGTATAAGTATATGTGCATAAAAAAAATTAACTGAGAGAATATTAGTGTGAGACAAGTTTTGATGATGACGAAATGAACGACTTTATACGAGCAGAGGTAGAAGAAACAAATAAAAATAGTGGTGTGTAAAAAAAATAAAATTTAAAAGTCTAATAGTTGTGTATGAAAATATAAAACTTTATGCTGGTATGTAAAAATAGTAACTTGAGATGTCAGTCATATAATTGAATTTAGGTGGGTTACGGACTTACTAATTAAACATTAGTCATGGAAACTAATTTAAAAAAAAAATTAATGAGTGGTATCTAAGTCGTGTCCTAAGCACAGAGGCTGTCTAAACGTGTCCAAAATATGTTTAAATTGAAAAATAATTTTTTTAATCAGACACACTCAGACTTATTTTGATTTCTTCTAGTAAGTTAAATAACAATATAAATAAGGATTTTAAGAATAAAAAGTCTAGAATAGAAAGTTAAAATTAAAAACATTAAAATTTGTAATATTTAAAACTTGAAGCTAAACTTATATTAACTAAAGCTAAAATAAAAGTTAACCAAAGTAAAAAATTTATTAGATAAATAAATACAAAAGATATATTTTGATTGAAAGGGTTTCGATATCCTTTAAAAATTAAGGCTATGTACCGATATCCTTTAAAAATTAAGGTTATGTTTAAAAATTTTATAAAAGAAGGAATGAAATGACTCATAATAGAATAAAATAAAATAAAATAAGTTAATTCATTATTTAGTTGTTTAATAATTTTAACGAATGAGAGGATGAAAATTCATGTCATTCCTTCTTTACACCCAATTTGAAGAGAGAAAAATGTGAAATTTTGAGTTGCAAAGGTCTCTCCTGTCATTCCACTCACTCATATTAGAAAATTTTCAAATATTTTTTTTAAGTTAGACTATTTCATTTCTTTCTGCTCCCTTCATTTTTATCATTCTAAACATAGTCTAAGGGTACTGAAGAAAAACTCTTAAAATTATAGAATAAATTTATTTATTCACTACTTGACATAATGCCATAACTTTGGAATATATAAATTTAAAGTTTAAAAGGTACAAATAAGTTTTGAACTCATTGTAGTCCTTTTTAATTATACAGTATTGAACTTTATGCATATTTAAGATGTGCAATACTAATTTAATTATAATTATGAATTACAATAAAAGAAACATTATTTAACACTTTTCAATTTTTTTTTGGTATTACACTTTTCAATATTTTAATTTTAATATTTTAAAAAATTAAAAAAGGATCAAATTTTACATCAATGTAAGTTTTTTTTTCTTACACTTATTTTTAACTGCGTAATTCTACTTTCATCTAATGATTGAGATTATTTTATTAAAAATAATCATTAAATAAAATTAAAATTAACGGTTGAAAATGAGTGAAAAAAAAGATTACACTTTTCATAAATTGATCCTCCCTCTTTTAAATTACATCAATTTAATATTAATTGCTATGAGAATTCTAGTTTCTAAAACTTTTACAAATAACCTATAAAATATGTGAACCGAATAATAAGATAAGTTATTCAAGGAAAATATATATATGCTTGAAACATTTTTTTGTGCGTACCATATGCGTGAGACTTTCACCTATAATTATCAAATGCTAAAGAATTATGCATTCACATGAAAATAGTAAGATTAAAAGTAGATATAATAAATTTAAAATTATTTATTTATTATTTAATTTTGGCTACCAAACACTCATTTCTTGAATATGTCTGTGCGCTAACCCCTGTCAATGTGAATAATTTTTTTAGAAGGGGGAACAACAATTAGCTTACTCCACTACACATATATAAAAAGTTTAAATGTATTTTTAATTCCTCAAAATATATTAGTCTTTAAAAAAAATTTGTCATAATTTGTGTACTTATAATTTTAAAAGTAAGTATAATTAACTCTTATTCTTATTTTAAAAATAAATAAAATTGACTCAATTTAATCTATTCATATTAAATATTTTCTCGTTTTAAGGGTTAAAAAAATTTAATATAAAAAAGTTAAATTAAGTAATTTCACTTATTTTTAAAATAAAGGTATGAACTAATTTTACTTATTTTTAAAATTATATTTTTTACAATTGGTATAAAAATTGTTAAGAAACTAAAATAAAATTTAAACTGATATATTTAAAGATAAAAAAACATATTTAATTCTATATAAAACTAATCCCTTGACCAAAAGCGTTGAAATGGATTGACAATTTAAAAGGAGACCAAGACTTCGATTAAAGTAGATCGCTTGTGCATGTTAACCATGAATAGTGTTATTCTTTACGAATTGCTTTCGTGAATTCATTCACGAATCGCTAAACGAATCACACTTTTATTTTGATAGCTAATATATTAAGAAAAAAAAACTAATCACCGCCGAAAACGACAATTGATTAGTGGTCTTTTATATTCGTGCGCCATTTTTTGAATTATGTTTCGTGGCAGTAATCATTTTGCTAAGCAGATTCATATTTCACCATTATTGTATAAATTTTTTTTGTAATAATCGATTATAATTAAATTAATTTTATGTTTAGATATGTTAGTTGAAAAATAATTTTAAGTTAATTTATTTTATTTTAATAAAATAAAAAGAATTATTTTTATACATTAAATTACTAAAATAAGTATAAAATGATTAAAAAAATTATTTAATTGATGATAAAATAATATTTACATATCAAAATATAAAAAATAATATATAAGTTAAAATCATAAACTTTAGTATGTGTTTGAAAAAATTGTAAAAACTTGATTATGTTCAATAATTGATTATTGCATAATTTTTTTTGTTATAATCGATTTATTTTTTTATGTTTAGATACATTATCTCTAATCTGATTTGCTTAGATTATATAAAAAAGAATTACTTTTATGTATTAATTTACTAAAATATGTATAAAATAATTAAAAAAATTATTTGATTGAGGATAAAATAGTATTTATATCTCAAAGTATAAGGAATAATTTATAAATTAGAATCATAAGTTTTAATATTTAGCATTATAAAAATTAACTTAAAAAACTTTTATAATGCATTAAATTTTATGTAAAAATTGAAACTAATTTTACCAAATATGTTATAACATTATGTAAATACTTTTTTTCAAAAAAAGTTATTTGCACAATAAAAAAAGTTCTCTCAATCACACTCTTAATTTTTAATATTATAAAAATTAGTTTAATTTTTTTATAATATATTAAATTTTGTGTAAAAATTAAAATTAATTTTATCAAATATATTATAATACTGTTAAAATAGGTGTGATCATATTAACATTAATACACTGGATCTCATCAAAACTCTACAGTTAAATTTGTTTGAACGAGAGTAGTACTAAGATGGATAATCTCCCGATAAGTCCTCCTGTTGCACTTTTTTTATATACATATTTTATCAAAAAAATAATACTGTTAAAATAATTTAAAAAAAATTAAACAAAAAAATAAATTTTCCCAATGCTATAAAAAACATGATTAGACATTTGGCCGGAGGCCCAGCACAACATATTACACGCTCCGCTCCATCAGCAGATATTCTCACGTTGGATCACCCATTTCACGTGGTCATGTTATATGTTCAAAATCAAATATATTTATACTACACCATCTCAATTTTCTTGTGGAAGTGGAATAACCATTCACCCGCTATAATTATACTGCAAAAATTGAATGAATAATCGAGATTTTTTAATAAAATTATTAATTTCTTCAATTATTTAATATTGATAATTTATTAAAAGAATATCACTATGATAACAATTTTACGAAGGGATTAACATTTTTAATAACTTAATAAAATATAATTAAATGATAATATAAAGATTTATCACTTTATTAAAATTGGCCCACGGTCATTGATACGAAAGGTTGCACCGCAAATAAATGGCTGTGGAGCAATTTTATATCTTTATTTGATATTTTTTTAGTGAATGCAAAGATTTAAAAATGAATTTAACGTCAATTATACATAAAGGATTGATTGATTGATTTAAAATAAAGGTAGAAATAATTTTTATCGAACATTACCTACTCTTTGAGATTGTCACATTAAAGTTAGTTGCATAGAAAATGGGTCCACAATTTTTATCGAACATTAAGATTTATCACTTTAGTGATTTGTCTTTATATACTTATCATCAACACTGTTAGTTGCATAAAAAATGGCTCCACAAAAATCACACAATCTTAAATTAATGGCTAAAATTTTTTTCCCATCATTTTACACAAGGTTTAAAAAATTATGAGATACATATTTCTTATTTTGTGAATAATTTATACACACTGAATTTGTGTATCGATGTTTTCCGAATTATCCTTTTTTGAATTTTTATTAGATTAATGTAATGCTCCAACAATAACTAAAAAAATTCTGTCTTGTTGGGCTCTTTCCTGCTCAGCACCATTAATATTCTATCACATCACTTTTTATGTTTTATTTATTTATTCTACTAGAGGTTTGTTTGCTAAAAGTAAAAAAGAAAAAAAATAGAAATGTGGGATCAAAATTAAGGCACCAAGCGTCATCAAACAAAATCATAATAATATCTAAAGGAGGGTGCTCCACTAGAACAAACCATAGTAAACTTCTTTAGGGACTTGTAATGCTGTTATTTAAAAATATATGTATGATTCATGTATTATTTTTTATATTTCATTTATGACAAATGTAAAAGGAGAATGGAGTAGTTAAAAAATAATATACATATCTTATTTTTATTAAAGAATATTATCAGTTTATGACAGCATTTGAAGAATTGAAAAAATTATTATATATTCTTATAACGTTATATAGAATTATGTTTAACTATTCAAATATTAATATTTCATCATTTATTAATGATAAAACCTATCACTAATTTATATAATTATTATCTCAACTTTTTTTCAAAAATAAAAAATATATATAAATTAATAATAAACCTATCATTAATAAAAATTAAAGTGTGTTATATGAACACATTCATGCTTTAAAACATACAATAATTTCTCTTAAAAACTTTACCTAAATTTTTTCCGCTCCACTATTCATAACTGATCAGAGGATAAAATTAACAACTCTATTGCCTTCCCGATAAGTGTGCCCAATAGACATTTCCCATTGACGTTAAATCAATTCCTTGATGTCCAAAATTAAGGAACCATAGACTTGATGATTAAGAGAAATGTTTTTAATCAAACAAGTTTTGCTATATTTTTTTAAAATATACTTTTGATAATTTTTTTATTATTTAATAAAAAAAATTAAATAAAAAGTTAAATATAACAAATATCTTTAAAATATAAATAATATTTAATATTTTTTATTTAATAATTAAAAAAATTATTAAAAAATATATGTGAAGAGAATTAATCATTTTCTTAATCAAATGCAAAGCCATAGAAGTCTGTCTCTAGATAAACTCTTCGAAAGCCACGATGCCAAGCTAAATCCAAGCCCTCCCTGATAGCACAAATTTCCACTAGTAGCCCAAGGCAAAGAGGCACGGAACTCAAAGATTCATCTGCCAAGATCGTCCTGCTCCTGCACAAGTCTTCCATAACAAAAGAGGCATACTAAGTATTTAATGCATTGTATCATTTATTTAATGTTATTTAAGAAATCATAACAAAATAAAAAAAAAGCTTAATAGAGATTAGATTTAAATTTTAAAATAGGGTCACTTCTTTACAACACATATATAAAACTAAAAGAGTAATATTATATATTACACAACATACTATATTTAATTTATGTCACTTATCCTAAGCTTTTTTTTTAAAAGAAAATATTTTATATGTCATATTAGGGAGATACTATAGTACTTAATAAGTATAATACTTAAAGTGAGTTTTTAATTTTTTAAATTTTATTAAATATAATTAGAAACCAATAAAATGTTTATCAGAATATTATCCATCATACTATTATATTTTTTTGGCACATGCAGGTTAACTTATCATCTTAAAAATATGTTAAAAGAGTACAATTTTTTTTTTTAAACTTTGAACTTTTTATAAATTATTATCACAAAATTTAAAATATTTTTAATTATTCTTTAAATTTTAATTAATATCTTAATAAATCTTTATGTTTAAATTTGAATCTATTAATTTACTAATAATATTATTATATAATATTATTTTATTTTATTTATATTAACATTATATGTGATTTTACTTGAGTATGAAAATGGTAATCATACTTAAAATTTTAATATTTCTTGGCATATTGACTGAAAAAAAATAATGACAGAGAAAATAAAACCGCAGCCTTATAAAAGGCACACCCATCATGTCAACATAAAATAATTTATATCCACAGATATAATAATTTATATATAGTTTGATGAACAAAAAATTATGGAAATATAATATTGACAATCTACCGCGGAAGCGAATATTATGTTTAAATGTCAACACCGTGTCTTCAATTTCGTTTGAGTAAAGTAACTAAAGACTTAAATATAATACGAATAATATAATCTATCTCGTTTATAGCACTTGAGATCTTCAATTATAGTTTAATGGCACTTGAGATCTTCAATCATAGTTTAGTTGCAGTATGATGAACGTGAATAAGATGGAGAATAACTGCCGAATAAAGGAATCAAAAGTCAACTTAAGGTGTTTTTGTATTTTTATTTTTTTGTGCAAGGTATTTTTGTATAATTATTTGTTTAATTAAAATATATTTAATTTTATTTAATTCACTTATAAAAATATTTTATATATTACAAAAATGTTATTATTACATATAAAATAATTTAATATTTTTTATATTAATATAAAATATAAATACAATATACATATTTTAATATACATAAAATAGTTCTCATTTTTATCTTTAATTTGTGAGTAATCAAGTGAAAATGATAACTTAAGATGGAATTAAGATTCTCTACAGTTGTGTAAAAGGAGTCCAGTTATAAATCTTTGACAGTGTTATTTGTCTAATTAAAATACTTTTATTTTTATTCAATTTATTCATAAATTTATTTTGTATTTTGTAAAAAAATTATAGTATTATATAATTTAATTTAATATTTTTTACATAAATCTATGATATAAATATAATATATATATTTTAATTGTACAAAAATATTGTCTATAAATTCTATCTTAAAAAATTACTATGTTATATTTATTTTTAATATTTTATTATGTAAAATTTTAATTTCAACAAATGAAATTCTCTCCGGTTGTTTTTCAACTAAGGAGGATCCCGATCCCTTAAGATGTGATGTTATGACGACAACGCGGGGAGCATGTCGCATCAAAGGCGCATGGTACGAAGGAAGGAGATACTCATCATCCACGAGAGCATTTCACCCATCATGTTTCTAATAAAAAATTAAATAGTGCATATGCATTTAAAAAAATATATATGATAAATTTTTTTTAAAAATTAAATTTATATAACATCTATGAGCATATGTTAATAAAAATTATATTTTGTTAAGTTATCTTTTAAGGAAATTGATTAATGAGCATTTAATGTCCTCTATTAAATATTTATAATTATTTTAAAATATATATATATATATATTAAATATTTCTTTGTACTTTTAATGTGACTAATATTTTATATTATTATATTCTTAACTATTACACTAAAAACCTCGTTAACAAAATTTATTTAAAAATATTTATATTTTTATTTTTAGTAATTATTATGATGATTTAATTAAAAGTAATAAAATGCTCCTTGTCATATGCTTTAAGGGCATATGCATTAGCAAAATTCTTTAAATTTTTAAGAGACTTTATCTTCTATTAAATGCTTCTTTTTATTTTTGTCATTGACAATTTGCTCATGTAATTTTAAATTAGGTGTAATAATGAAGTAAAGTCTTCTTTAAAATAGTGACTTCAAGATTCAAATATCATGCATTGTAAATAAAATTCACATGATTTTTCAATTTAGTTTTACTGTGATCAACTACTATTAAATTCTATTAAACACTACTAATAACTTAAAAATGTAAGTATTAAATATTGTTTTACATTTTCAGTGTATTAAATATTTTTTATTTAATACTTTCTATTTTATTTTCTTTACTATTGATCTAAGAACACTTTTAATAAATGTCAAATTTTAAATTAGTTTTTTGGTAACAATTTTAAATTAATTTTTGAATAAGTAATGTTATATACAATTTATAAATTAAAGATTTTTTAACTTTCCTTTATGACATATATTTAGAAATTAAAATCAAACCATTAAATGAAAAAATACTCAATATTTCTAAAATTAATTTTATTAAAAATATTTAATACTTTATTATTTAAGTAAGTAAAATAATTACTTTTAAATATAGGGTGGTACAGCAAACAGTTTGCTATGTTAATTTAGGCTTTTTTTATCAATATGTCTTTAGTGACAAAAATATTTACCAAATTATCATCATTTTCAAATTTTTTATCAAATTGTCATTGTTTTGATCACGTTAAAATTTTTTTTATTTTTTGTTCCACATATAGTGCTTCAGAAGAGATGGAGCATCTAATAGGGAAACGTCAACACGCGTGGTGCATCCTACGTGGATATGCCAACACAAGTGGCGCATCTCACGTGGTTACGCCACACGTGATGACATATCCATGAGGAAAACGTCAGACGTGTTGGCGTATCCACGTAGGATGCGCTACGCGTGTTGGCATTTTCCACATGAAGAAAAAAAAATGTCACGTTGCATGTGCAGGGCACTTAACTCATTCAACGTAGATCTCTTGAGAAATGATGCCTAGAAACACATACAATTTACATGTCTACTAAAGAGTGCACCACAATATTGAGAGACATCAGTTTCAATTAGCTTATTTATAGGCCAAATATTTGCTTCTAATCTGTAAAGTAGTAGATATGAGACTTTGGTGTTGGCAAGACAAAACAACTAAGTAAGGCAACAAAGTACCTTTGTTCGATGTGAGACTTTGGTTAGGGATGGCAACGGAGCGGGGCGGGGACGGGTAGTAGCCCCGTCGCCCCAAAATAATATCCGCCCCGCCCCGCCTCCATATCCGTCTGATCTTCGTTTATCTTTCCCCCGCATGAAATCGCAGATATCTACGATATCCGCGAGTACCCAATAAATTGTAAAAAAAATTCAAAAAAATCAATAAAATAATAAAAAATAATAAAAAATAAAAAAAGTATAATACTATAATTTTTCAAAATTTGTCCAACACAACTTAATTTAAAAATAATGTCAAACACCTAAAATATTTTTAATTTATATAACTTTACAATATTTTAATTTATATAATTAAGTTTTTTAATAATTTTATATAAAATATTTATATAAAATTTTTATGTGCATGCCTGTAGTGCAGAGGGGAACCACCCCGCCCCGCCCTTCGTTTATTAAATGGGGATAATATTAAACGTGTATTTATATCCGCATGGGGAATTTGATGGGTATTACCCTCCCCGTCACGGTATTACCCCTGGTACAATTGCGAGACGGGCCGAAAATTACCATCCCTAACTTTGGTGTTCGTAAGACAAAGTAACTAAGTAAGGCAACAAAGTACTTTTGTTCGATGTGGGACTTTGGTGTTGACAAAATAAAGTAGCTAAGCAAATAAAATAGACTTTATCTTGAAAGAGAAAAACAAATATGATAGAAACGTAAGGCAATTAAGGAGAAAGCTTGATTATATTTTTGCTTCTTTTTTTAAGTTTTTAAATATTACGAACCACTCTCTCTTGAAATTTCTAAGTCTCTTTGGATCATCATTGGAAAACACTTACCCTGTATCTCTTATTCTAATCCGGTGTAGGCTATGTGTAGGGATGGCAAAACTCCCCGCCAGACAATGATCCCCACGGGGACCGCACAAATGGGGCCCCGAATGCGGGGTTTTTTTCCCTGCAAGGATGGGGATGGGGAGAAAAATTTTCCCGTAACATATTCGGGGATGGGGACGGGGACCATACTCCCGCCTACTGCGGTCCCGTCCCCGTTAAATTCCTTTTTTTTTTTTTGTAATATATATATATATTACATAAATAAATAAATATATTTTAATAATTGTATATTATATTATTTTTGTATTTATTTAAAATTAAAAATATTAAAATAATTTATTTCATCTTTTTCTTATTTTTCTTTTTTTTTTTAAATTTTTTCTTATAGTAGGAATCCCATGGATACCTTAGGGATCCTGGAACGAGGATAGGGGGAAATTTTCCCGCGTGAGGAAATCAAGGGGCCTGGGACGGGGAGAGAGTTGGGGTGCGGGGACGAGGAGCGGGGAGGTACTCCCCGCCCCCGCCCCGCGCGGGTGCCATCCCTAGCTGTGTGGGTGATGAAGGAAAAATTATTATGTTTTGTAATTAAGAGTAATATATATATATATATTTAACGCTTTAAATTTTAGTATAAGATTATCACTTACTTTGGTTTGGTCGATTACTTGTAAAATTCCATAACAATAGATAAATTGGTTTCATGGAAAAAAGAACTTTTAAAAAACTTACAAAAAAAAAGAACTTCATTTAAAAAATTACGCCACTAGTTAGAAGCTAAGTGAAATTGACATCATCTTTCACATTTGATTTGATCTTAATATCATGGTTTCTTATTCTGGAAGCACTTAAAAACTTTTTGACTCAAAAGATCATGGAAAACACCAAAGTTGCTTAGTCAAATTGAAAAATGCTTTAATTTCTTAAAAAATGGCTTTTCCAAGTTGCTTTACCTTGTCATCACTAAAGTCTTACAATGTTTTTGTCATCGAACAAAGATCGAACAAATGTACTTTATTACCTTATTTAGTTGATTTATGTCTTTAACACCAAAGTTTGTTTATAAATAAGCGATGTCTTATTATAGTGCTTTATATGTATCTTGTCATTTCTCAAACACCAAAATTGTCCCACATCGATATTTTGTTTTATTTTTTTCTCCACGTGAGAAATGTCAAAATATTCTTTGTTTTTCTACGTTATTTAGTTGCCATTTATTTGTCTACGTTTATAACACCAAAGTCCCACATCGAGAAGCAAATACTTGGCCTATAAATAAGGTAATTGAAATCGATATCTCTCAATATTATGGTGTTAATTTATCTAGGTCTTTTACGTTTAATTAAGAACATGTAAAAAGAAAATACTTGATGTGTCTCTCAACGCTCGAGTTTTTTTATTTTCTCAAGAGATTCCTTAAGTATATAATGGGTTAAAAATATCCTATTAAATGTGATATTTTTGTTTTTATTTTAATTTTTTTCCAATTGATTAGAGTGATTCAATAAATAAAAATAGACACTATTTTTTGTTTTTTAGCTTGTGTCTTAAGGGTATACATTTTTTTTTAATAAAAAATTTGAATCTTAATTGTGTACATTAATCATATATCTTAATGGTTCACATTGACATATCTTAATGGTTCACATTGATATATCTTAATGGCCCAATATAGAATATATGTCATTTTATTCCAACAGAAAAGTTAATTGGGCCGTGCAGGAGTAGATACATCATTAATTGTAAACGGCACATATAATATACGAACAAAATTTAGGTTATTTTTGTATGTTTATTATATTTATTTTATTAATTAAATTATGATATATGTTTATTAATATTTTTTATTTTTTTAAAAAATATACATATATTATAATATAATTAATAAAATAATATAATAAATGTAAAAAATAAACTGAAATTTTATCCATAATATAACTTAGTGGTAGTCATCATAGTGTCGTGGCTGGTGGACCCCTTTCATAAGTGCAAATTTATGAAGGGTTGAAAAAAGAAGAAGCAAAAAGCAGTGGTAGGAAACGATGAAAGCTTGTATAATGGTAAGAGCCAATGACAAACTTGTCCAAACCCTATCCCCATCTGATTTTATTTAAAGGAATTTTTTAATAATTGCCATACTTTTTTTTTGGTCTTTATAAGTATATTAAAGTACTGATTAGATAATTTTTTATTTAAATATTTATACGGAGCATGTGTTTTAATTTACACATGTATTTCATCATTTTATGTGAATGAAATTTGTATACCGATAAAATTTTAGGTAATTACTATTTACATATAGTACAAAAATTAAAAGTTATTATTGATAACTTTTTTAAAATTATATAATTTTAACACTCAAAAATATTTTTTATTATAATTTACTTAACTTTACACATTATTGATTTAATTATCTATAATAACCAATATCTTACACGGGAGTTATAAGCTTATAATTGACACCATGCTACTGGAAAGAGCTCAATATTTTAATGTTGAGAGGCACAACAATCACGATAAAACCATCATTGTTTGACACTTATCCTTTTAAAACTTAAACAAAAAACAATTGAAATTTTTTTAGATTTACACTGTAAAGATTATTTTTGCAAGTTTTTTAGTTTTAATGTGTACAGTATGCCTTTAATTGGATTATAAATATGATTTAATTGAATTACGCGTAAGTTTATATAGACATCACTTTATCGAAATAAAAAAATAATTGAGAAATTTGCATGTATTTTACCCGAAATTCTATAATTATTCAAATGACCCTTTTATTAATATAGTAACATATAGTTAAATATGGTTAAATTAATCTATAGTTTACACACTTTTTTAATTTACTCCTTATAATTTTTTATTATTTAAAATTAATCATCACATTTATAAAAAATTTTAAAATAGTTTATATTGTTAACTTTCATTTTAATATTGTTAATTTAGACTCTACTAAACACTTTATAAAGTAAAAAAGAGCATATAAAAAATATTTATTGAACAAAAAATATTTACTCAAAAGAAATAAATACATATTAGAATGAAAGAGTACATACTTAGAAAAAATAAATATTTATTAGAATAAATGAGTACATATTTGATATTTATAGTGAAAACAATAATATAAAAGAGTCCTTATTAGATAAAAAATATTTACGATGTTAACTAATTGAAAGTGTTATATCGGCGTTATAATAAAAATTAATAGTAAAAATTATTTTAAATTTTTTTATAAATGTAAGTATTGATTTAAAAAAATATATAGAGATTTAATTAAATTAAAAATAAATATAAAATATAATGACTAAAAATTAATTTAACCATTAAATATAATGAATCAAAAGTAATAATTTATTCTATCTAATAACATATTTGGTAATTGGTCTTTATATATATATATATATATATATAAACATATTTCTAGTAAGAAGAATGTTTATTATAAGAGATGAGATAAACGAATTTTGACCATTGAATTTTATATGAATAATCAAAATTATAATATAAATATATGTAATTTTTTAAGTAGTCACATGAACTTTAAGTAACTTTTAATCTTGACCATCTATATATGGTTGTATACTTAATATTTACTCCTCTCACAATAAAAATTTTTCTCACTAAATATGTTTACAATAACAACTTTTCTCACTAGATATGTCCCTATATATATATATGAAGCGTATTTGGTGAGATGAGTATTTATTATAAGAAATGAGATGAATGAATCTTGACCATTAGATTTTACATGAATGATCAAAATTAAAACATAAATGCATGTGATTTTTCAAGTATAATCTTTAAATAACTTTTAATTTTGATTATCCATGTATGATTGTATGATCAAAATTTAATCCTTTCATCCTCTCATAATAAAAATTATTTTCATTAGATATGCCCTTATATATATATATATGGTTTGTTTAGTTTTTTGTGAAAATTTTGATTATTTTAATAATTAATTATTATATAATTAATTATAATATAATTAATTTTTTATTTAAATATATTACTTAAAAATGATTTTGAAATAATTTATTTTATTTGAATAATATGAAAAGAATTATTTTTATATATTAAATTACTAAAAAATATATAGAATAATTAAAAATTATTTAATTGAGAACAAAATAATATTTATATCTCAAAATTTTTGAAATAATTTATAATATAAAATTATAAGTTTTAAACTTGTGAACAAAATTATTATAACATATTAAATTTCATATAAAAATTGTTGAAAAATTATACAAATATATCATAAACAGTAAAAAAAACCTTTTCAGCCAAAAAATAAGCTATTAGTTTAAAAAATAATCCCAATTAAATATACAAAACGTGACAACAGGGTCTGCTTTTTGACGGAAATGAACAAGAAGGGAAAATTAACTAAGGATTTATTTATTATTTTATTTTAAAGAAGAAGACGAAATCAAGGTATACAATATTATATCAGAATTCAACTGTATCCGCCGGCGGCATTATCAGAATGTCAAAGCCCTGCTCATATACACACACGTAAATGCGTCAGTGTGTAAGAGTTTTCGTAATACCATTGGGTCTCTGATCGAGTTCAACAAATAAAAGAAAGGCCACCAACATAGCTAAGACAAACATAAAATGTCCAATGCTGAGATTTTTTTTTGTTTTCTGGCCTACGACGCAAGTATTTGACTTGAATTGATCTATTTATTATGCGTTCAATATTCAAAATCTTTTACTGCCACATTGTCGGATCAAACTTTTGGAACTGAAATGTCAAACATATATATATATATTGCATGCCTGAGCTCATGAAATTATGTTAAACGTCAAAGGGATGTATCAAAGTTGCCCTCCAAACAGATTGGAGGAAAAGAATAGTATTAATATAGATTTGACTTATGCGTAACAGCATTTTTATCATTTAAAATATAATTTAAAATTATAAATTGATAATTTTATTTTTAATTATTTTTTATATTATTTTAAATAAGGTTTATGATATTTTTCTTTTTATTGAGCTTGATATATTATTTTTAAAGAATTTAATTATCAATTAATTTTAATAATTACATATTTGTATTATTAAGATTTTGACTCATATATGTTGATAAAATATAAATTAATTTTATTTGTATTTATCCTTAACAAATGTATACTTAGAGATTTTGAAAATCTAAATTAAAGATATTGAAGATTACTTTGAGATTAAGGAAAATTTTATTTGGAAACTAAGGATGTTTGGTCATAAATAGAACTAATGACCTATGCATGCTATATAGTGGAGAAAGGGTCGTAGCAGAGAAAAGAAATAGTTCGAGCAGCAGTGCAATACTGCAGAGAGAGAGAGAGAAATTGATCATAGGAGTTTTTTTATGAATTCTCTTAATTTAATTTTCCTTTTTAGCTTTTACATCATGAATTAATTTTATTTTGCTAGGGTTGAGATGTAATCTAGTTACAAAAATATAATTTTCTTGACTCTTATTATTTTATATTTTATTTTTCATAATTGAATATTTATTACTACTCTTAATTCTTTTGGATGTCTGATTATCATTCAATTGTTTTAATGTTAATAATGAAACCAATAAGTAATTTATGATATTTGCTTCGTATAATAAACACTACAAATTGAGTGAAAGTTAGAGATAGGTAGACGCGATTTGTGTGACCTTGGTGGGAATTCATAAAGATTAATATTTTTTTTTCTCTAAATTACACTAAGAGATTAAGCAAATTAATGGGTAAAGATAATTTGACATAACTTGAGAAAGAATGTTAAATAAAATAAGGGTTTTGGTCTTCAGTTATGAAAATTAAATTGGAATAGAAAGACTATAAATTGTATTGAGTTAACCAGGTGAAATCGAATACTCTAGTATATTCTTTAGCGTATTTTCTCATTAATAAATCAATATTTAATATTAATTTTTAGCATTATTTTAATTATTTTATTTTATTTAAATTTTAAAGTTTAAATTTGACAATTTATTCCAAACAATTTTATTATTCAAATAATGTTAAAATTAATAATTTCAATACTTGATAAATTATTTTTTTGTGGAATTAACACTTTATTTACCACTTTATTATTTTAACAATTTAATACACTTATTAAATTTTATATCATAAATATATATATATAATAAAATTTAGGGTTGCATAACTCAACCCAATGACTCGCGAACCCAACATACTCGACCCAACCCAATATAAAAATTCGGGTTGGTTTAGGTCATCGAATTCGTTCGGGTAGAATCCAATCAACCCGACCACTTATTGGTTCGGGTGACGAGTTCAATAAGCAAAATAACTTGACTAGATGACTTGACTCGATGACCCGACTACCCGAATAAAACAACGTCATTTCGGTATTACCTTCGTTTCTGCTTTCTCACTCATTTTCTCAATTTCTCCTCAATTCCTCAATTTCCCTAAGTGCCATGCTACAGTGCTGATGCTCTCACCTCTCAATCTTAGTCCTCTCTCACCGGCAACGAGTTTGTGACTACCAATCTCCTCTCGTTTCGATGAAGACAGGTTGCTTAGGGTCGTGGATCGGGGTGGAGCACGATGGTTGCGAGCTGCGACGACGGCACGAGCAGCGACTTTGGCGGTGACTGGGTCGTGGTGGCCAGGTCTGGGTGGTTCTGGGTCGTGGGTAGCAGTAGACAACGACAAGGGTTGGTGGTTGGTTCGCGGTGACTAGATCTGAGTTCATTGTGGCCAGATTTGGTGGTTGGTTCGCGGTGGCCAGATTTGGGTTCGCGGTGCTCAATTTGCACCTTAACAAAGGAAACAAGCATAAGAATAAGCCAAGACATGGAGGGGAAGGAGTAGGATGTTTCATTGGGACTTTGGGAGCCAACAAGTTCCTTGAGGGCTGAGAGGCAGCCCATTGGGACGGGCGACTCAGTCAAGATGAACCCAAGGACTACTAGGAGCCGCCACCGGCGTCGCTGTTTGAGTCCTGTGAGCTCACCTCATGGTCCTTCTACAGAGCCGAGATAGCAGAGTTCGTGGGCTATCTCAAATTATAATGGTTGTCTACACAATTGTGTATATCTTGCTTGTGTATCCTACTGCTAAGCTTAATCCTCAATTTTATTGATTAAAAATGCAATCAAGTCTGATATGGTGTATATATGATCTTTAATCTATTTTGTAATAGAAATTGTTATGAACTTATTCTTAATAAAAGGAATGTCATTATAGCTGATAATGTTGTGCTGCACTTAAATTGTTAATTGCGTCATGTTATATTTTACAGTTGGTACCATAATATAATGGAGGTTATGCTGTGCTTTGTCTTCCTTTGTTGGTCGCTCTTTCTACTTTTATGAAGTTTGAAGACTTACTTGCATTAGAATTTGTGGTTAGATGGATATTGTCTGTTGGCACCGGTTCTTTCCTTTGTCAATGTCTTTTTTTAAGGTCATCTCTGTCCAAAGTGGCAATACGTGGCCAAGTTGACCATGATTTTCATGTTGAAATACTTTGGTCCTTAAATCATAGCTTTAATTCCCCCCCGCCCCCACCCTCCCTTTTTTTTCAATGGATCCAAATATCATAGATCAACTTATATGTGAAATTATTGGTTTGATATTTCTCCTCTGTAAAAATCTTCCTTCATTATATTCACCTCATGAGTCATGACGATCATCATTTCTGGATACTGCAAGACAATACATTAGCTATGTGCTTTCTGCTTCATTGTCAAAAATTTATTGAATTGGTTTGGGTATATTCCTTTTCAATATGTTGGTATTCAAGGGATTGCTTAGGCTTTTGACTGGAGAGTTTTTAATCCGAATATTCGACCTGAACCAATCCGTTAATATATCAGGTTAGTTCGATTTGAATTATTTGAATTTTTTTTTTATAAATTTGACTCAACCCACCTTAAATTTAATTAATTAGTTTGAATTTTTTTATTCTTAAACTCGAACTAACTCGATCCGTGTACAGTTTTAAAAAAATTTAATAATAAATATATTATTATTATGTACATGATTTTACGTAAACTCAAATGTACATAAACTTCCCTAAAAAAAAACTAACAGTAATTTCAGGCTATAAGCGAATAACAGCGTTGTGCAGTGGCTGCTGACTTTTCATGAATCAGAATGTCCTCCCAGTTTCCGTTATCAAATGCAAATGGTCACACTCAAACTTAACCTAGAGACACGGTCCATATAATTATTAGTACTTTAATGTTTTTATTTTTTTTCAAATTTGCCCCTGCGACCTTCCTCGTAAATAAGGCGCGTAATGAATCAAACTAATTTATTAATAATACATTAATACGAGACAGGGTTAGTTAATTAACTCAATAAATTCAGTTTATGAATTAAATAAATTAAATTTAAACTCAAATTTAAATTTATTAAATAAATGAGTTGAACTTAAATTAATATGATTCATTTAATTTATAAAGTAGCTGGATTAATATATAATATTTTATATTTTAAAAATAAAAAGTATGAAAAAAGATACATAAAATATTAGTTGATTTATGATATTTATTTATAATTAAAATTGAGTTATAAATCAAGTTAACAAATAAAGTTTACAAGTTATCTTAATTTATTTAATTTATATTATTTTATTTTGATATATATATATATATATCCTTATAAATCCTTTAACGTTGTTTCGACACAAGAAGTCATAAAAAAAGTTGTTAATGAAAAGATGACTTCTTTTGTTTAAATGCAATTGGTGTCTGTTGTCCAGACATAACTGGCGTTTGTATTAGAGCCCATCTTAAGGATTGTTGACTCCTAAGAAGGAAGTGTTGTGCCGCAGGCACCATCACAAGGTGACACAGAGGATGATCATGAAGTTGATGATAATAAGACTAACTTGGATTGATTAGTTGTATTTATTGATGATGCGATTAATTTGTTTTGAACTATTTGTATTAATTAACTTAGATTAGTTATGCTTTCTTTGTTAACATGTTTTGAATTTATTAATATAATTATGATATTTTACTATTTTGCACAACTTATTTGTTGGATTTTTTTGTTTAGATTAAAATATTTATACAGGTATAATTTTCAAATATATTTATTATTATTATACAATTAATTTAGATTAACTTCAAAATAACTAAGAAATAATTATAGAATTGTTACAATTTTAATTAAAAAATAATTACGGAATTGTTATAAATTTAATAACACAATATCTAAAAATAACTACTTAATTTGTTACAAATTTACTATAGAAATTAGCTACAAAAGTAGCTATGAATTATTTCATAATTAATTAGCTACGAAAACAAAAGAAATTTTGAACAAAAATTAGCAATAGATTAGTTATGGATTAACTACAAAAATTTAAAATTTAACTATAAATTAACTACAAAAATTTTTAGTAGCTAATTAGTTATCATAATTTTATTACAGAAAAATTCATAATTAATCCGTAACTAATTTAGTTAAAAAGAAAAAAAAATAACTATCACCGCCCAAAACGACAATTGATTAGTGGTCTTTTATATTCGTGCGCCATTTTATGAATTATGTTTCGTGGCATTAATCATTATGCTAAGCAGATTCATACTCCAGATTGAAATTTATGGTTAATATATAATCTATGACCTAAAAATGATAATTACTATCTGGCTTAATTTTTAATAACTGAAATTTGTAGTTAATGTCTAATATATGATTAAAAAATGACAAATGGCTAGATGCATCTAGTACTTGAATTGAATTCATCATAATTCATAATATATAATTCCCCACTTGTCCCGATAAACTATTTATGCCTGGGACGTAAAGATGTATAATATTAATACTTTAAAATAGCCATTATATAAATATCTGATATGTATTATATTATATATTATATATTATATATATATATTTAAATATTTTTAATTATTTTTAAAATTTTTATCATACCAACATATTCATAACATATTATATTTATATTCTTATAAAGTGTGTTTGAAATAAATAAAAATGAGAAATAATTTGATTTGATTTGATTTAAATTAATTTGATTTGGTTTAGAAATCAAATTTTGTATTTGAAACTTTTAAAAAAATAAGATTTGAATTTATTTAGAAATCAAATTTTGTATTTAAAATTCATTAAAATAAAAATTGATTTGATTTAATTTTATCATTTTACATTTTAACTTTTATGAGAGGTTGTTAGAAATAGTTATTAAGGATAAAATAATATATTTATTTTAAATCAAATCAATTTCTAATAAATTTTATTAAATTTGATAAAATTTAAAAAACAAAAAAATAAAATTCATAAAATTTTAAAAATCAAATCATTTCTTATTTTTTAACTTTTCAAATATAAAATTTAATTAAATTTAATTTATAAATAAAATCATTTTCTATTTTTTTACATTCTCCACACACCCATATTTATTATATCCGTATTTCCTCGCCTTGAAGTCGAAGAGATATAGTAAACTGAAAGCATCTTCTGTCAACTAGGTTACTAAAAGACATGATTAGACATGAGGCCCAGCACTACATATTACACGCTCCGCTCCCTCGGCGGATATTCTCACGTTGGATCACACATTTCCCGTGGTCATGTTACGTGTTCAAAATCAAATATATTTATACCCCACCATCTCAATTTTCTTGTGGAAGTGGAACAACCATTCACCCACTATAATTATACTAAATGAATGAATAATCGAGATTTTAATAACAATTTTACGAAAGGATTAAAATATTCAATAACATAATAAAATATAATTAAATAATATAAAAATTTATCACATTATCAAAATTGGCTCACGGTCATTGATATGAAAGGTTGCACCGCAAATAAAAGGCTGTGGAGCAATTTTATATATTTATTTAATATTTTTTAGTGAGTGCAAAGATTTAAAAATGAATTTAACGTCAATTATACATAAAGGCAGTGATGAACTCAAGTGTTGAAGATATGTCTTCACTCTACTTTTAATTTTTTTTTTAATTTTATATATGTATATTTGTATATATTTTTATTTATATGTATAATTTTTATTTGTATATGTAAATAAATTAATAAATTTATAATAATAAAATGTAAAACTCATCTAATATTATTTTTTATTTTTCAATAACACTTACATTATGTGATTTAATATTTGAATATACTTATATAATTTTATTTTTTTTATTTTTAACAATACTTACGTGAGTTAGATGATAATATACTCCAAACACAATTTTTTTTTCTTTCACATTTTTTTATTTCTGTATACTAACAATGAAAGGAGATATTATTCACTTCAACTCACTTACTTCTGCTTCAACTTCAAAATCGTTTCCCCCCATTACTTAAAATTCATGGTCATTAGGATTGATTGATTGATTCAAAATAAAGGTAGAGATAATTTTTTTATCGAACATTACCTACTCTTTTGAGATTATCACATTAAACAAATTTTTATCACTTTAGTGATTGTCTTCATATACTTATCATCAACTGTTAGTTGCATAGAAAATGGCTCCACAAAAATCACAATCTTAAATTAATGATTAAAATATTTTTGTCCATCATTTTACACAAGGTTTAAAAAATTATGAGATACACATTTTTTATTCTGTGAATGATTTATACACGCTGAATTTGTGTATCGATCTTTTCCGAATTATCATTTTGTGAATTTTTATTAGATTAATGTAATGCTCCAACAATACATATAAAAACTTGTCTTGTTGGCTCTTTCCTGCTCAGCACCACTAATATTCTGTCACATCACATTATATGTTTAATTTATTTATTCTACTACAGGTTTTTTTTTTTTTGTTATACAAGTGAAAAAAAGAGAGAGAAAACTAGAAACGAGGGATCAAAATTAAGACACCTAGCGTCATCAATCAAAATCATACTAATATCTAGAGGAGGGTGCTCCTCTTGAACAAAACATAGTAAAGTTCTTTAAAGATTTGTAATGCTGTTATTTAAAAATATATATATGATTCATGTATTAATTTTTATATTTTATATATGAAAGTTTAAAAAAATAAAGTAACTAAAAAATAATAAACATATCATATTTTTATTAAAAAATAATATTACAAGTATTTAAGAAATTAAGAAATTATTATATATTTTTAAAGTGCTACATAAGATTATGTTTATACCACTCAAATATTAATATTTTAACATTCATTAATAATATGACCTATCACTAACTTACATATTTATTATTTTAACTTTATATATATATATATATAAAAGTTAATGGTAGATTTCATCATTAATAAAGACTAAAATATGAATGGTGTGAACATATTCTTAAGTGACACTTTAAAAATATATAATAATTTCTTTTAAAGAATTTTACCTAAATTTTTTCAAACTGTTTAGAGGATGAAAATCCAAGCTTTGCCACCATAAAATCAACAACTCTATTGCCTTCCCGACAAGTGTGCGCAATAGACATTTCCCGATGACGTTAAATCAATTCCTTGATGTCCAAAATTAAGAAACCATAGACTTGATGATCAAAAGAAATGTTTTTAATCAAATGCAAAGCCATGGAAGCCTGTCTCAAGATAAACTCTTCGAAAGCCACGATGACAAGCCAAATCCAAGTCCTGCCCCTGATAGCACAAATTTCCACCAAGGACATTAGTAGGCCAAGGTAAAGAGGCATAGAACTCAAAGATTCATCTGCCAAGATCGTCCCGCACAAGTCCTCCATAACAAAAGAGGCATACTAAGTATTCAATGCATTGTATCATTTATTTAATGTTATTTAAGAAATCATAACAAAAAAAAAACTTTATACAGATTAGATTTAGATTTTAAGATAGGGTCACTTCTTTACAATACATATACAAAACTAAAAGAGTAATAATATATATTACACAGCATACTATATTTACTTTATGTCACTTATCCTAAGCTTTTTTTTAAAAGAAAATATTTTATATGTCATATTAGGGAGATAGTGTAGTACTTAATAAGTATGATACTTAAAAGTGAGTTTTAATATTTTAAATTTTATTAAATATAATTAGAAACCAATAAAATGTTTATCTGAATATTATCCATCATATTATTATATTTTTTTGGCACATGCAGGTTAACCTATCATCTTAAAAATATTTATTAGTTGGGGCTCACAGCCCTCAGCTCTTTTGGCTTAAAAAGATCAAAACACGCCCAGCGTGTCTTCGGAGGCGGTGTTCTTTTTCCAGGTTTACGGAAAATGGTCGATGGTCTCTCATTGTCAACGAAAAAAAAGAAACAATTTAAGTTTGTTACACGAGCTATAAAACACCTTATAAGTTTATATAAGAGACTTGTTATATCTTTTTAAAATATTATTTTAATAATTTTTTATTTAATAAAAAATATTAAATAAAAATTAAATATAATTAATATTTTTAAAATATAAAAAATATTTAATATATTTTTTATTTAATAATTAAAAAATTATTAAGAAAATAAGTTAAAAAGATTAATATTTTTTTTTATATAATGAGTTATACTGATAATTAATTATGTATTTATAAACTTGCGCAAGTTGTATATGTGATTTTACTTGACTATAAAAATGGTAATCATACTTAAAATTTTAATATATTTTGGCATATTGAATGAAAAAAAGAAAATGACCGAGAAAACGAAATCGCAGCCTTATAAAAGGCACACCCATCATGTCTGCATAAAATAATTTATATCCACACATATAATAATTTATATATAGTTTGGTGAACAAAAAATTATGCAAATATAATATTGATAATCTACCGCGGAAGCGAATATTATGTTTAAATGTCAACACCGTGTCTCCAATTTTGTTTGCGTAAAGTAACTAACGACTTAAATATAATACGAATAATATAATCTATCTCGTTTATAGCACTTGGGATCTTCAATTATAGTTTAATGGCACTTAAGATCTTCCATCATAGTTTAGTTGCAGAATAAGGGCTTGTTTAGAAAAATTAAAAGTTATAGATTATATTAATAATAAATTATTGTTATAATCGATTATAATTGATTTATTTTTATATTTAAATATATTAATTATAAAATAATTTTAAATTAATATGATTTGTTTAATGATATAAAAAAGAATTAATTTTATATATTAAATTATTAAAATTGATATAAAATAATTAAAAAAATTATTTAATTAAAGATAAAATAATATTTATATATCAAAGTGTAAGAAATAATTTATAAATTAAAATCATAAATTTCAATCTTTAACTTATAATTATTAGTTAAAATTTTTTTATTTTACATTGAATTTTATGTAAAAAAAATTTAAAAAATAATTTTTTATCTAAATATAATAATTGTTTTATAAAATAATTTAATCTTTTAAAAATAATTATTTAAAAAAATTAATTTTTCTAACTATCTCTAAGATGAGAATAACTGCTGGATAAAGGAATCAAAAGTCGACTTAAGGTGTTTTTGTATTTTTAGTTTTTTGGTGCAAGGTATTATTGTATTTAATTTGTGAGTTATCAAGTGAAAGTGATAACTTAAGGTGTGGCCTTGTGACAACGCGGGGAGCATGTCGCATCAGAGGCGCATGATACGAAGGAAGGAGATACTCATCATCCACGAGAACATTTCACCCATCATATTTCTAATAAAAAAAATTAAATTGATATAACATCTATGAGTATATGTTATTAAAAAATATATTTTGTTAACTTATGTTTTAAGGAAATTGGTTAATTATCATTTAATGTCCTCTATTAAATATTTATAATTATTTTAAAAAATAAATATTAAATATTTCTTTTTACTTTTAATGTGAAAAATATTTTATTTTTTTGTTTAATATTTTATAGTATTATATTCTTAACTATTACACTAAAGATGCTTATTAACAAATTTTATTTAAAAAATATTTAATGTTTTCCTTTTTAGTAATTATTATGACGATTTAATTAAAAGTAATAAAATGCTCCTTGTCATATGCATGAGCAAAACTCTTAAAAAATTTAAGAGACTTTATCTTTTATTAAATGTTTTTTTTTTCTTGACAAATTACTCATGTAATTTTAAGTTGAGTGTAGTGATTAAGTAAAGTTTTTTTCAAAATAACAATTTTAATATTCAAATATCAAATATTGTAAGTAAAATTCACTTGATTTCTTAGCCTATTTTTCTATGACCAATCACAATTAGATTCTATTAAACACTTCTAATTACTTAAAAATGTAAATATTAAATATATATTTTTTACATTTGCAGTGTATTAAATACTTTTTATTTAATACTTTCTATTTTTATTTCCTTTACTGTTGATCGAATAATACTTTTAGTAAATGTCAAACTTTAAATTAGTTTTTTGGTAACAATTTTAAATTAGTTTTTGAATAAGTAATGTTATATAAAATTTATAAGTAAAATATCTTGTTAACATTTTCCTTTAGGACATATATTTAGAAATTAAAATCAAACTATTAAATGAAAAAATACTCAATATTTCTAAAATTAGTTTTATTAAAAATATTTAATACTTTATTATTTAAATAATTATAAAAATTACTTTTAAATATATCATAATTTAATTAATAAAATAAATAAAATAAATATAAATAAATGAACTTAAGTTTTGTGTATAATATAACTCAATAAATAGTAGTCATCATCATAGTGTCGTGGCTGATGGACGCCTTTCATAAGTGCGAATTTATGAAGGGTTGAAAAAAGAAGCAAAAAGCAGTGGCAGGAAACGATGAAAGCTTGTATAATGGTAAGAACCAATGACAAACTTGTCCAACCCCGATCCCCATCTGATTTTATTTAAAGGATTTATTTAATAATTGCCATACTTTTTATTTTTTGTCTTAATAAGTGTATTAAAGTACTGATTAGATATTTTTTATTTAAATATTTATATGGAGCATTGTTTTAATTTACACATGTATTTCATCATTTTGTGTGAATGAAATTTGAATACAGATACAATTTTAGGTAAATACTATTCATCATATATTACAAAAATTATAAGTTATTATTTATAAATTTTTTAAAATTATATATTTTTAACCGCTCAAATATTTTTTTTATTAAAATTTATTTAACTTTACACATTATTGATTTAGTTACCTATAATAACCAATATCTTACACGGGAGTTATAAGCTTATAATTGACACCATGCTACCGGAAAGAGCTCAATATTTTAATGTTGAGAGGCACAACAATCACTAGCGGTGGAAAACCCGACCCGTCGATCCGCCAACTCGATCGACCCGACTCGATCCAATCACATATATTCAGGTCGGTTCGAGTAATCGAGTAGGTTTGAGTCAAATTTGATAAACCCGTTAAATATCGATTCGGGTAACGGATTTAGTGAACCAACCCAATGACCCGACCTGATGACCCAATATTCAAGTTTTTTTTTTTATTTTTTCTTACAACTCGATCCGTGGCCCGACCAACCCGATTAACTAATCCGAACCAACCCGATTATAATCGGGTTGATTCAGTTTAGGCTACTCAAATTTTTTTTCCAACCCGACTCGACCCGAACTCACATGATTGGTTTAAATTTGTTTCTTTCCTAAACTCGACCTGACCCAACCCGTAATCACCCCTAACAATCAAGATAAAACCAGCATTGCTTGAGACACTTATCCTTTTAAAACTTAAACTAAAAACAAAGGAAATCTTTTTAGAGTTACACCGTAAAGATTATTTTTATAATTTTTTTAGTTTTAATGTATATAGTCTGCCTTTGATCAAATTATAAATATGATTTAATTGAAGTATGCGTAAGTTTATATAAACATCACTTTATCGAAATAAAAAATGATAATTGAGAATTTTGCATGTATTTTACCGGAAATTCTTTAATTATTCAAATTACCCTTTTATTAATATAGTTAAATATGGTTAAATTAAAATTTTGATCTTTATAGATTATACTTCTTTTCAATTTACTCCTTATAATTTTTTTAAATTAGTTATCATATTTATAAAAGTTTTTAAAATAGTTTCTACTATCAACTTTTGTTTTAATATTTTTAATTTAGACTCTACTAAACATTTTATAAAGTAAAAAAATATATAAAAGATACCTATTGAACAAAAAATATTTATTTAGAAGAAATAAATATTTACTAAAATAAAAAAGTACCTATTGGACAAATGAATACCTATTCAAAAGAAATAAACATTTGCTATAATAAATGAGTACATATTTGATATTTTATAGTGAAAATAATAATATAAAAGAGTCATTATTAAATAAAGAAACATTTATTTTGTTAACCAATTGATGGTGTTATATCAGCGTTATAACAAAAGTAAATAATAAAAATTATTTTGAATTTTTTTATAAAAGTGATGACTAATTTAAAATAATAATAATATAGAGATTAAATTAAAAATAAATACAAAATATAATGACTAAAATTTTAATTTAAACATTAAATATAATGAATTAAAAGTAATAATTTATTCTATCTAATAACATATTTGGTGATTGGTCATATATATATATATATATGATGAGATGAGTATTTATTATAAGAGAGTGAGATGAATGCATCTTGACCATTGGATCTTACATGAATGATCAAAATTATAACATAAATGCATATGACTTTTTTAAGTTGTCACAAAACTTTTAAGTAACTTTTAATTTTAATCATTCATATATAGTTGTGTAGTCAAGATTTACTCATCTCACAATAAAACTTTTCTCACTAGATATGCTTCAATATATATATATATATATATATATATATATATATATATTTATCGTAAGATATGAGAGAAGTGAATTTTGACAATTGGATCTTATATGAATGGTCAAAATTAAAACATAAATGCATGTGAATTTTTAAGTATAACATTTAAGTAACTTTTAATTTTGATCATCTATGTATAATTTATGATTAAAATTTATTTTTCTCATTCTTTCACAATAAAAACTATTTTCCTTAGATGTCCCTTATATATATATATATGGTTTGTTTGGTTTTACGTGAAAATTTTGATTATTTTAATAGTTAATTATTGGATAATCAATTATAATATAATTAATTTTTTATTTAAATATATTAATTAAAAAGTAATTTTAAAATAATTTATTTTTTTAAATGATATGAAAAAAATTTATTTTTATATATTAAATTATTAAAAAAGATATACAATAATTAAAAATTTTATTTAATTGAAAACAAAATAATAATTTTATTTTAAAAATTTTAAAATAATCTATAATATAAAATTATAAGCTTTAAATTTGTGAAAAAAAATTTATAATATATTAAATTTCTTATAAAAATTATTGAAAAATTATCCAAACATATCAAAAAACAGTAAAAAAAACCCTTTCCAGCCAAAAATAAGCTATTAGTTTAAAAAATAATCCCAATTAAATATACTAAATGTGACAGCAGGGTCTGCTTTTTGAGTTTTGACGGAAATGAAGAAGAAGGGAAAATTAACTAAGGATTTATTTATTATTTTATTTTAAAGAAGAAGAAGTAAGCAAGATATAACATATTATACCAGAATTCAACTGATCCGGCGGCATTATCAGAATGTCAAAGCCCTGCTCATATCATGTACACACAGAGAGCCCTCAATTGTGCACTCAAAATGTTTGTGTTCATGAATGGATTTTTTTTTAATTTGATAGTATTTATATATAAATTTAAGTGTATAAAAAATTATTAATTAATATTTATAAATTTTTTATATATATAATTATTTATAAAAAAATAATTTAATTAAATTTAAGAGTAAATTTAAATATTACTAATTAAAATTTATATATATTTAACTTTTTAATTTTAATCATTAATTTAATTTAATAATAAATTAATAGTTAAAAATCTATTGCTCCATTCATGAACCACTTATTAGACAAATCCACACACATAAATGCGTCAGTGCGTAAGAGTTTTCGTAATACTTTTGGGTCTCTGATCGAGTTCAACAAATAAAAGAAAGGCCACCAACATAGCGAAGACTAACATAAAAATGTCCAATGCTGAGATTTTTTTTGTTTTCTGGCCTTTGACGCAAGTATTTAACTTGACTTGAATTGTTCTATTTATTATGTGTTCAATATTCAAACTCTTTTACTACCACATTATCGGATCAAACTTTTGGGGCTAAACTGAAATGTCAAACATATATATATATATATTGCATGCCCGAGCTCATGAAATTATGTTAAACGTCAAAGGGATGTATCAAACTTCCCTTCAAACAGATTGGAGGGAAAAGAATAGTATTAATATAGATTTGAATTATGCCTAATAACATTTCTATCATTTAAAATATAATTTAAAATTATAAATTGATAATTTTTTTGATAATTTTTTATATTATTTTTTAATAAGATTTATGATATTTTTCTTTTTATTTAGCTTGATATATTATTTTTAAGGATTTTAATTATTAATTAATTTTGATAATTATAAATTTGTATTATTAATATTTTGGCTCATATATTTTGATAAGATATAAATTAATTTTATTTATATTTATCCTTAACAAATGTATGCTTAGAGATTTTAAAAATCTAAATTAAGGATAATGAAGATTACTTAGAGATCAAAGAAGAATTTATTTTGAGACTAAGGAGGTTTGGCCATAAATAGAATCAATAGCTTAGGTGTACTACACAATAGAGAAAGGGTCATAGCAGAGGAAATAAATAGACCGAGCACTAGTGCAACGCCGCATAGGGAGAAATTGATTAAAAGGGGTTTTCATTAATTCTCTTAATTTTTTTAACTTTTACATCATAAACTAATTTTATTTTGCTACGGCTAAGATGTAGTCTAATTACAAAAAATATAATTTTCTTGATTCTTATTATTCCATATTTTATTTTCTATGGTTGAGTGTTTATTATTGCTCTTAATGGTTTTAAATGTCTGATTACCATTCAATTGTTTTAATGTTTATAATGAAACCAGGAAGTAATTTATGATATTTGCCTCTTATAATAAACACTGCTAATTGAGTGAAAGTTAGAGATAGGTAAACGCGATTTGTGTGACCTTGGTGAGAATTCATAAAGATTAATAAATTTTTGTTTATCTAAATTGCACTAAGAGATTAGGGAAATTAGTGGATAAAGATAGTTTGATATAACTTGAGAAAAAGTCTTAAATAAAATAGGGATTTTGGTCTTCAATTAGGAAAATTAAATTGGGATAGCAAGATCTATAAATTGTATTGAATTAATTAGGTGAAATCGAATATTCTAATATATTTTTTAGTATATTTTCTCATTCATAAATCAATATTTAATATTAATTTTTAGCATTATTTTTAATTTTTTTATTCTCTTTATTTAATTTTAATTTTAAATTTTAAATTTGACAATTTATTCCAATCAATTTTGTTCTTCAAATAATGTTAAAATTAATAATTTCAATACTTGATAAATTACTTTTCTTGTGTGAAATTAATATTTTATTTATTACTTTATTATTTAAATGATTTAATACACATATTAAAATTTATATCATAAAAAAAATATATATATATATATATAAATATTTAATAATAAATATGTTATTATGTATATGATTTTCCGTAAACTCAAATGTACATCAACTTTCCTATAAATAAATAAAAAAAACAGTAGTTCCAGGCTATAAGCGAGTAACAGCGTTGTGCAGTGGCCGCTGACTTTTCAGGAATGCGACTGTCCGTTATCAAATGCAAATGGTCACACTCAAACTCAACCAAGAGACACGGTCCATATAATTATTAGTACTTTAAATTTTTAATTTTTCCAATTTGCCCCTGCGACCTTACTCGTAAATAAGGCGCGTAATGAATCGAACTAATTTATTAATGAGTAATTCTATATCTCCTATTCAATTATCTTAATAATTTTTTAATATTAAATAAAAAAAATATTAAATAAAAAAAATAAATATATCTTAATGTCTTAAAAACATAAACAGCATTCAATATTTTTTTATTTAATTAATTAATAATACATCAATACGAGACAAGTTAGTTAATTAACTCAATAAATTTAGTTTATTAATTAAATAAATTAAATTTAAACTCAAATTTAAATTTATTAAATAAATGAGTTGAACTTAAATTAATTTGATTGATTTAATTTATAAAGTAACGGGGTTAATATATAATATTTTATATTTTAAAAATAAAAAGTATGAAAAAAGATACATAAAATATTAGTTGATTTATGATATTTATTTAAAATTAAAATTGAGTTATAAATCAAATTAACAAATCAAGTTTACAAGTTATTTTAATTTATTTAATTTATATTATTTTATTTTGATAATTATTTTATTGAATTCGAATTAAAGAATCGAATCAAATAATTCATAAACTTAATTTGAGCGAATTTGAATTACAAAATATTGTTCATATCAAACTTAATATAAATTTCAAATCAGACTATTCTTTTTTGTGAGTTGTTTCGGGCCCTAGTCGCACCCACGATATAATATTACGTAACCGCATTGCTAATCTCCCCGTAATTATGACAAAAACCAATGGCAATAACCAAACTACCAAAAGTAAGTAATACCTACCCACCTCTTTAAATACACCCAATGATCCATTCAACAATTTAGTTTAGTTTCAAGCGCACTTCGTTGACGCTGTCTTCACCTGCTGCTCATTCATTCATTCATTCCCTTAACTCGATCTCAACAGCCTCTTACAACTTCCTTCTTCATCAATCACCATGATGATGCAGATCAGCTCCAACGTACCAGCTCACAACCTTCACAAGTTTCAGGCAAGATGCCCCAGTTTCAGATGCCAGGCTTCCTCCATCAAACTACCCTCAACCTTTTCTTCCATGATCTCCACCGATTCCACTCGGTTGCACCTCGCCAACCTCGACAAGTTCCTCGACAACCAAAACCCCACCCAAATCCACCACCACCACCACCAACAACAACAACAATCCATCCGCAATAACGAGTCAAGGGACAATAAGAAAGGAAAAAGCTTCCTCGAAGGGCTTAACCTGGCGCGACTCTGGCCTGAGATGAAACCCACCGAGGAGATGTCCCCCCGCCACCTGAACCGCTTGCAGCGGCTGCTCTCCAAGACAGCGGAGTATTCCCCAAGAAACATCATCGGCAGCCGGTGGATGGAATATCACGGCAGCAACGACTGGAAAGGGATGCTGGACCCCCTCGATGAGAATCTCCGGCGAGAGGTCATCAGGTACGGCGAATTCGTGCAAGCCGCGTATCACGCGTTTCACTCCGACCCCGCCATGTCAACAACGGAGGCCCCGCAGCCTCGCCACGTGTCGTTGCCCGACAGATCCTACAGAGTGACCAAGAGCCTCTATGCCACGTCTTCCATCGGGTTGCCCAAATGGGTCGACAATGTGGCTCCGGATCTTGGATGGATGACCCAGCGGTCCAGCTGGATCGGGTACGTCGCCGTTTGTGAGGACAGGAGAGAAATAGCACGGATGGGACGGAGAGACATCGTGATCTCTCTCCGCGGAACTTCCACGTGTCTCGAGTGGGCTGAGAATCTTAGGGCCCAGTTGATCGACATGTCCGATGATGATTCAGAAGCCCAAACCCAAGGAAAGCCCAAAGTGGAGTGCGGGTTCTTGAGCCTGTACAAGACCAGAGGGGCTCACGTGCCCAGCCTAGCCGAGTCGGTGGTGGAAGAAGTGAAGCGGCTCATGGATGTTTACAAGGGTGAAGCTCTAAGCATCACCGTTACAGGGCACAGCCTTGGTGCCACACTGGCATTGTTGGTGGCTGATGAGATAAGCACGTGCAGCCCGGATGTGCCACCGGTGGCTGTTTTTTCCTTTGGTGGGCCTCGGGTGGGTAACAAGGCATTTGGGAACCGCATTACGGCCCGAAATGTGAAAGTGCTAAGAATAGTGAACTCCCAAGATGTGATTACTAGGGTCCCCGGCATATTTGTTAGCGAGGAGCTTGAGCAAAACTTAAGGAACTCCAAGGTGGGTGGTGTCATAGACATGCTGGAAGAGAACACGCCATTAGCATACTCACACGTAGGGGCCGAGCTACGTGTCGATACCAAGATGTCGCCGTACCTGAAGCCAGATGCTGATATAGCCTGTTGCCATGACTTGGAGGCTTACCTTCACTTGGTGGATGGGTTCTTGGCATCTAATTGTCCTTTCAGATCAAATGCTAAGAGAAGCTTGGCTAGATTAATGCAAGATCAAAGCTCTAATGTAAAAAAGTTATATATTAGCAAGGCAAAAGCATTGACTGTGAATCTTAAAAGACAGGGATCCATGTCTATGCCTACTTGTTTGCCTAGTCCATCTTAAATGAAACTCGATTGTGAATATATGCAATGTTACATATATAAAATGTGTTATGTTTGTCTTTTATATGTGTATATATTTTTGCTCAGTTTATCATGCTGGCAGGACATACATCATAGAAAAAGTAAATTAACCGAAAGCAAAAAATTATTGAGTATTTTTGGCGTTTGTGTAAGTATTCCATATAAATAAATCACACAGTGTTCCTATAAATAATTCTGTTGAGTTCGTAGTTACTTATTCATCTGTTCACTACTTTTACTATCCCATGACTACCATTAAATTCTCTAAAATGACCTTCGATTCGTTTAATATATTGTAATAATCTATATCTTTCGAAATTAACTTCAAATGAAAAAGGGGTTTGTATATTTAATTACTCACTAATCTAAATGTCATAAACATTTTTATGATCGTGAGTGGAAGCGTATTTAAATTCATAAAGAAAGTCTTCTTCATTTTGTTGAAAATTGCAAGTCTTCACTGAAAATATTCTCCAGCAAAGGAAATAAAATTTTCCTCATTTTATTGGCTTAATTCAGGCCATTCTAACAGTCAGTAGTTTGTGCATTACACTGGCATTTCTTAATGTTTTAGTTCTATTGAATATAATTCATCACAGAATGAAATATCAACTGCGAGTGAGCCATCAATTATCATACAATGATGTGAGTCTATCACATATAAAATATCATATAAAGAAGTGAGAGTACGTGAAAAAGAAAAAGTAGGACTTTTGTGACTCCAGTACAACAAGGAATTTTATGAATGCACATCACATCTCCGTTGTAGTCTAGTTGGTTAGGATATTCGGCTCTCACCCGAAAGACCCGGGTTCGAGTCCCGGCAACGGAATTTTTACGGATTTTTCTGTGTATTTTACTTCCTTAAAATGACAGTTTAACAATGAGCTGAATGGAGGGAAGTCAACCATGATGAACAATGTTCATATGAAAGCATCATGTGAAAAAACTAGTTTTACATACCACGGAGATACATCATCACCACACCAGAAACACTTCCTCTCTCAGATGAGCAGTAACCAGACTTCTGGTTTACTGGCAGTCCACGAATTTGGTATTGGAGGCCTCGCAATGTTCTTTGGTTGGCTTACATTCTATGTAGAAGAACCAAGGACAAGCATTAGAGGTCAATCATCTAAGTAGATCTGTTTATCAGTATGTCCTTTCCTCAGATTTAATCAATGATATTACACCACAAAAATACATCACTTGCTTTTTATTTCGGCGGCCATGACCATGAAAGCCTGTTCCACATTGGTGGCATTTAATTTTAGCACTAGTTTCCTTGGAACTTGGAAGGAATCCCATTTTCATCCTCAAATACCCGAAAAATTTAGACAGAAAGCTCAAACATCAAGCCATTAGACTAAAGGAAAAGATTCAACATAAATCTATGGGACATATATATGATGTAAACCAACATTTAGATTCAACATAAAATGAAGAAATTACACTAATTATAAAAAAAGAGTATATAAAATATAGTTAAACAAATTGTTTTCAACCTTAATTTTATCAATCGTTTATATCAAACTCAAATGATATTTGATTGCAAGATAAAAAAATATTTAATTTTTTTTTCAAAAGAACATATAAATATTTTCTATGTATTTTGTTTCTAATTTATTTAAATTTTAAATAACTTCCAACGATTTTAATGTCCTAGATTTAGATGCCGTATTTTTAAAATAAAAATATTTACATTACAAAACTTCAAAAAAAATCACAATGAATTAGCGTTTCTTTGTTTTTTATTTTTTAATCCCAAATTAGGAATGATGACATTTCTAGCATTTTATTTTATCTTTACATTACAAAAACCGGCATCTTTGTCAATAAACTATATATAAATAAAGTTTTTTAAAAAATGTATAGATTGTTGAACTAATGTCTTTAAAAATGCCCGCACCTTCCAAGAAGTCAAGTCATATATGAAAGGGTGAGAAAACAGAGTGGACCGAGAATGAGACAAGAGAAATTGAAGAGGGGAACAAAGTTGGACTCATTCTAAAGCATTCAACATATTCTTTGCATCCCTCTTGTAATTCTTTTTCCTTTCAACTCAACAGATGCAGAAGTGGTCAAGTGGTTCTGCTTCGCGCGAGACATCGAAGTCATCGTCTTCAACCCTATATTCGAGCTTCACACCCAACATGGACACCGACCAACACCTACCCACATACGATCCCCTCTCCCAGGTTGTCCGGAGGGAGAACTCTCGTCTCAGATCAGCCCAGAAAGCTGTCCACCTCATCCCTCTTCTGGTTCTTCTCTGCGCTATCATCCTTTGGTTCTTCTCTACTTCACCTCACAAGCAAAGCGACCATCAAAGTTTGCACCATAAAGGTTCTGTCTCTTCAAATACTTGAAATTTTAGACTACCCTTGAAAGTATCAGATTTGGTAACTGAATTAATCTAACTTTTACCCATATTACAGGTTATAGAATTTGATGGATGATCAATTTCGCTATTTCAGCTTATGTTTAACATGTCATAAAACATGGAGGTCAGCATATAGGGACTTCTTTGTCACCGACACGAGAGATTCATGGAGTTAAGAAGAGTGAAAAGGACGAGACCAACTGAAGTGCTGTTTCATTTTGTCAAATGATTTGTGTTTCAGTTTCCGTTGTATCAAATGGCTCGGACGAACCAATTTAATTGTGAACAAACTAAACAAACAAAGAAAGAAAATTGTGTACCAGCGCATGAATCTAGTTAGAAATTTTATTAGACCATATACAAATAGATTGCTGTATGTTTCTTGATTTAGAAGCCCTCCTCAATTTTTATTGTGTTCCAACTTTATTGCTTTTGCTAGCTATATCAGGAAAGCTCATATTTTAAATGTATCTGAGACTCATGTTACATTACATCTATAGTTACTGCCTGATGGCAACAGAGGCATTCTTTCCCACAATTTGATGAGTAAGACAACATAAGCCTAAATGATACATTACAACTATTAGGCCAAAAAATGGGAAAAATTGACATAGATGATACATGCACTGACTGTAATTTAAGTCTGGAAATTGTCAATACTAGGTTTATACAACTGATCAAAGCAACCTATTACAATAATGAAAATAAGCATTTCTCTTTACATTGATTAAATTCAGGTGTAAAAAGGGTAGGGACTAGGGAGGTGGATTTAGCAGAGATGAAACTCCTTATCCCTTGACAACATCATCTTCTTTTCTGCTTTATAGACTCTCACAAGTAAAATTTGTATGTTCCAGCATTGGCCCAAGCCTGACTAGCTTAGGTATGACAATATTGTTCATTACAGAACACACCACTGGGTTCTCCGACTGCAATATGGAACCCACAAGATTTGCACGTATGGTTAGTGGAAATATACGGGGCCATCTTTCAGTGCCATATGACCTGAAAGCTCCTTCCACAAATGGGTCTTCAGACTTGATGGCCCCTGCAAGCTTTTTAGCAAGAACCACTGCATCCTCAAGTGCACAACAAGCTCCTTGGCCAAGATTTGGAGTCATTGGGTGCCAAGCATCTCCAACCAGCACAACTCGACCTGCAGAAGCAGGTGGACTTATGGCTGGCCAAAGCCACCGATCTACCAATGGAGTCCTAATGACAGTGTCATCCGGCGTAGAATCCACTATGTTCAAAAGCTCTGAAGTCCAATTCCTGATTAATTCCTTAGCTTGCTTCTTGAGCACCGATGAATCAGTTATTTTTGGACCTGCCATTGAACAAAACTATTTTTCGTAAGAAATTACACAAAAATAGTAGATGGCATATGTTAGAGATATAATAAAGCTACTCATGTGTCTTCACATATGATATTATATCATGAACCAACTCTTTCAAAATGGCTTTATTATATATCTCTAACAACATATCTAGGCAAAATAACTTAAAAGCTGCAATTGTAAACTCAGTATTGGCTACTGAATTAAACCATGTATGGAGTTTTTAATTAGGACCTGGAGATGGACTGTTGAAGCAGATGAACCAGTAAACTTTGGTTGGAGAAACAGGAACATATCCAGCGCGCAAGCCTCTTCCGTAGATGTAAGTCACTTTTGGTCCATAAGGCTGTCCATCTGAATAAGACGCAAGTCCACGGAAAGCGCAATGACCAACATACTTTGGCTCAGAAAACCCCATCCGCTTAGCTATTGTTGATCGAATCCCATCGCACCCTATTACAATCTATTTAGATACGAAATTAATTTGTTTACACTTTTCAGGACTAGAGCTTTATAATTGGCCATTACATTTCTAAGCTCCAACACTTAGTAGGATACTAAGATTTCAATCATAGCCAATCTTGTCATTAACTAGATATATGTTCTTAGTAGGATACTAAGATTTCAATCATAGCCAATCTTGTTGTTAACTAGGTATATGTTATATTTCATGAAAGAGATTTTTTAAAGAGTGCCTTAAGTACACTTGTTAAAGATTTAAAATAAGAAGTTTTCATAAAAAGTAGAGTATTCAATGCATTGGGAATTGAAAAAATGTTACTTTTCATGTAAAATTTCTTATTTTGAATTATTTAACAAGTACTCTTAGGACACTTATTAAAAAAAACCCGTTGTGAAATTGTATTGGACAGCATGACAGAGATCACTTAAAACTTTCTAATTCTAGCAGCTAGTCTGGTTTTTTGAGCTGAGCTAATTAAATCACAATGACTGACCTTTGCAAGCTGCTTAGACCCATCCACAAGTTCCAACAAGGTCTCCCCGTTTGGACTTGTTTCAATCCTTGATAGCTTTGAAGAAAATTGAATGGTATCCCCAGGGAGCTGACCAGCCAAAGTTTCCAAAAGTACTCTCCTCTCCACTGGACGCACCTCTTGGCTGCAGGATAGCCCTTCTTATTAAGCATTTGATAAGTAGAGCTAACTTGAATATACTAAACCATTAAAGTATTGACTTATTATTTTTTATTAGTTAAACATATGTTATGTTCATTAGTGTGTTAACGATGTGTCAAATTTTTATTAGTTTAATGCACCTAAGTTAAGTACAATAATTTATGCAAGAATCTCTCACGTCCACAACAAAGCTTATTCGAACAATTAATGTGTGATGAAATTGACACAAGAAATGATAATAAAATACAAGATGAAAGACTATCCCATCCAGACACCACATACCATACCTTTCATCCTCTTCTTTGAAACTGAACGCGCGTAGTTCCCTTCCATCCTCGGACTTGGCCACCATCCTGTACAGCTGAGATTATGAACCAGCTCAAGCTCAGCTGATATAGCAAAGTTACTGTGGAAGAAAAAAAAATAGGGAAAGAATCATGTATGTACCCTTGAATTTCTAAGAACCGAGGTCTAAGATAATTTGCTACTCCAATAGCATCGAGTACCCTCCACCCGTTCTTGAAAAGGGTGAGCGAAGTTCCACCTGTTCGAAGTGACTCTGCCTGCTCCAGTACCAGGGACCGAACTCCAAGCCTGAGTTGACCATTCAACACATGAGTGGGTAAATTTTAGAGCATCAGAGAGTGAATAAGGAAGAGGCTGGCATACATATATATATATATACACACACACACACATGAAGATGCAACCTGTGAAGAGACAGAGCAGTTGCAAGGCCTGCGATCCCAGCACCCACGATCACAACATGTTCCTTTCGGACATCAGAATCAGATTGAGCCTTGATGCTGATGGGTTTGGTTCTTCGGCTTCGAATTCCAGATTGAAACCAACAACCATTGGGCATAAATGATGTTGTGGCATGAGAAGGCGATGAGCTAGCTTTAGGAGATTTCACAAAGACAAAAGACGAGGTTGTTGTAGCCATGGATGTTCTATTCAGTGTTGATTGATGGCAGCTATGCAATATAACACAGGAGTCTGTGTGTGTGCGTTCAGCCTTCGGCGATATAAACTAGTGGTGGGGAATTTGCTTCATCCACGTCTCAAAGAAATACATCATTTCACATAGTGTAAGTATGTAGAAAATAAAGTGAGACTAGGTAATACATGTATGCGTGTGGATAGCTGTAATCTTCAGCTGATTGTGTTGTGGCAGAGTTGAGATGGTGTGGTGACACTAGAAAGATTCACTTTGGGCTAAACTTGTCCTACGCCAAAACCCAAAAGTAAGCCCATGCGTCTAATATAATAGCAAAATGAAGTGTGGAATGTCAGACCAAAAAAAAAATTACTGTGGAATTGGGAGGTATATGTAAACAAATCCAACTATTTTTAGATCATGATTTATTTGATACTAAAAAAAATGGCTCTGTTTCTTTTTTTTAATAGTAATTGTGTTTCAGTTTCGTACATTTGCTTCTTTCCGTATTTATCTTACAGCTTAATTCACTTCTAATTCTATTTACTTTCTCTTTTAAACTATGAAATATTAACACGTTATTTTTTAAATGTATATGTATGTTGAGTATGTGTTTGTGTCAGCACTTATACAATACACATGTTATACGTATTTGAATATGTCTAATTAAAAAAATTATTTTTTTTAAATTTAAACATATCTCGAATATGTTTGAACACGTCTAGGACACAACTTAGACATGACCTATTAATATTTTTTTTAATAAAAATAATTTCCATGACTAACGTTCAATTAGTAAGGTCATAACTCACTCAAGCCCAATCACATGACTGACATTCTAAGCCACTATTTTCACATTGTTTTGAAGTGGATTCAGAGGATACCTGAGATAGGTACGTGAATGGTAGATTCCTCCTTTGACAGTAGCGATTAAGCGTGTTGAGTTTAGGGTGGGTACCTGCAAAAGGATTCCAACGCTCAAGTCAGGCTGTGTACAAGTAGGATGAGTATATTGAGTAATTTACTGATACCTGTTTAAGGATACTTAACCTTGTATTTATAGAACGTGCATAGAATCCTTGTGTGATATGTTATTGAATGCAGGTATTTAGGATTAGTATCCTGGAAAGGATTACTTTCCTTCTATAACTGGGATAGATCCCTATAAGTTAGGAATTCCTAGTATAAGAGTTGCGTATCCATCTGAGACTACCATGAGTCCTATAATATCGTAAGTAGATGATTGACAGTTACGGATATTTAAGAATATATCCTTTGCTAATTTATAGAAATCTTGATATTATGGCCTGGTGTTATTCAGTAAGTAGGGCTCCGAGATCTGGACTGCAATTAAGTCCTTAGCCACGTCATCTATGGTAGAGTTCGGTTATACTTATGCCTGGTTAGGTTGACCCGATCAGCTGGATTCCGGATCATGGTCCAGAACAGTTGCCCCTAACTTGACACCTGGAGGAACAGTCAAGTGTCAAGTTATAACTGATCGCTCGGTTACAAGATCATCGTGGGACCTCGGCAAGTTGACCCCGGACTCCTGATGGTCCATGCATTATGCTGGTAATTATGATATGTGGTTACGTCATGTAGATTCTCTGCCCCCAGCATTAATTGTTGGAATTTCCCTATACAATTTCCACGCCTATTCCGTCTGTAATAGCCTATGACTACATAAGGAGTTGTTACTCTGACTTCATTGGGAATTAAACATCCTTTAATGAGGATATTGTTTCCCAAGTGCCCGATACTCTGCAACATATCAGAAACTTGGAAGCATTAAACGTGGATGTCATCATATGATCAGACAGCCTTTCACGGGGCTAATCAGGGTGCTTCATTTTCTCTATAAATAGGGAATGTGTGCACCTAAGTTGGTATCGCCTTTCTTTCATTTGGCAGCTTTGTTCAAAAATGTTTCTTTCTAAGAGGGTGATTTTCCCTTCATCCTTTGTACTCATATGGAGAGTTTTGCCCCCTGTAAGAGTCATTCTCTTATTCCTTTCGAAATTCCTGAAAGTAATTGATTTTCATCGGATAGTTTCCTTGCCTCAAAGGAGCCTTTCTTTCTTGGCGTAAAGTGAAGTAGCCATGCATTTAGGGAGGCGGAAGCCTTTCTATCCTGGCATACACGGGGGTGTCTGATATAAGGTGTTATTAGGATAGAATAATGCTTCCGTCTTCCATTGCATGGGGACTCAATGGAGCACATCATTCCTTCCTCCACCTTATTCCTGAGTCATTTGGAGGCACCTGGCCGGTCTTCTTCATAGTACAACCAGATATGCAATAATGCCGGGTCACAAGGAAGGAAAACCCTCTTGGAGGGACCTGGGGTGAGTTCCTTTCTTAGACCTGCTTTGAAGAGATGACCGGGATCTGTCTTTATTATCATGGTGAAGGAGATAGGGAAGAAGAAATTGGTGTGACTTTAGTCCATTCCGAGGAAGAGAATGGAGGAATTGTGGATGTGACTCTGAATGTGGTAGCACGACGAGGTGCTCCTGCCATGACATCCGGTCCTAAAGCTCTCTTACAGACGTGTCAGATCCTTCCTCAGAGAGATGGGGTTCCTGCTCGACTTCATTCCCGGGGTCTTCCTCAGAGACCGATGCTTTTTCGTTATACATTCCATATTTCAATATTTTCTTTTTCCTCTCTTGTAGATGTAAGACAATGTATGGAATGAGAAGTGATTAATTAAAACTCAGCAGATTATGAACTTCGTCTGGTGTCCACCTTCTTTTATTTCTTCTTTTCATCATATTATACTTTCTTGTTTTTCGCTTTACGTGGCCCGGGGTAAGTCCAACGCTTACCTTATGGCCGACTTAATCCCAATTCTGTTTAACTTTAACCACTGACTTAAAAAATGATAAGCCACATGTCCGCCCACCGGGGTCCGTATAAAGTTTACGAATGAGGCTCCCTAAAGTGGCTATCCTGTTCTCCGCTTTTCTTCATTTCCTTGGTGGTAGCCGGGGTTCTTTTTCTTTTCGGGTATCCAGACCAAACTCGAGTTTCCCGGGGAGTTCCTCAGTTTGATGATATGGAGTTGCCCGACGCTTGACTTACTGCATAGCTGTCCTTTCGATTACTTTGGTAACAGTTTGGGCTTCGCGACACGTTTTTACTGGAAAGACATGTATAGAGCTTCGCGCACCATGATGAATATCTTTTCAAATCATGGGTTGGTCTGACCGGATTGCCCCTCAACCGTCTAGCTTCTACAAATAGGGCCTTAACCTTCATTGCTCGCTTCGCTATCGCTTTCTTTGACTCTCGTGGTTTTGGAGAAACTTTCAGCGGTTCTCAGAAGCAATTCCGACAGTCTTCTACTTGGTGTTTTGCTCAATCAAATACTTTCAGTTTCCCTAAAGGTACTTACTTTCTTCTGATTTCTCTTAATTCATTTCACTTTATAAGAGGTTGCGCTCTGTTATTGGGGTGCCCCTTTCTGCTATTAAGGGTTTAAGAGGGTTTCTCTCTAAAAGTGGTGTTGCTTCTTGGACCACCTGCTCCGTTGCCAGGTCTGTGACGGAGGTGTCCCACTGAGACTTCGGTCTTGGTTGGGGCAGAGGCCAGTATGTGGGTGTGAGCAACTTTTTGCTTGCTTGACTTCATTTCTGGATTTCTGAACTTGAATGGTTCTAACGGTCGACCTTTGTGTGTGTGTCCAGGAACTTCCAATGGCCAGAAGGATAGCGGTGAGAATCGAAGAGCCGAAACCAGACGTTGCCCCAGTTGTAGAGGGAGGTGAACCGGAAGAAGAGGTGACTATGGAGGATGAAATACGTATTCGCCGTGGTTCGGGGTCAATTTATCCTTGGGTCGGGGATGACGCTTATAATCGGATATCCCGCTTTCAACCAGGAGTACATCTGGAGGAATTGAAAAGATGCCTAGTGTTGACGGAGGGAAAAAGCAGGGATCATGAGTTCGAGGTCCTTTCGCCGGGGAACGAAAGGGTATGTTCGGCTCATGAGGAGGGAGAACAATTCACGTATATGTACAAGGACTTCTTTGTTCGATTTGGACTTCGGCTTCCGTTCATTGACTTCCATATTGCTATAAAACAGACCTTAAACGCCGCTCCAACCCAGATTCATCCCAACGGTTGGGCCAACATCATGGCCTTTGAAAGGATATGCCGGTTAGTCAGGTTGCGATGCTCGGACAGGGTGTTCTTCTATTTTCATACTCGGTATTCCACTCGTGGTGGCGGTGCCGCACCAAGGACCTGGCTCTCGGTCTGATCTCACCAATGACGTAAATTTTTCTCCCATATCTTGAGAGTTATAAGGATTTCAAGGAGAAGTTCTTCAAGCTAAAGGTGGCCAATGGTGTGCACCCTTTCTGGCTGGGCGGCGATGGCGAGCCGACCTTCAGTCTGTACTGGAACTCGGGAGCCTGGAGCATCCCTACTCAGTTGTTCGAGAGGGAAGCGTACCACCTGGGTGATGAGGAGTTAGAGTGCGTCAACTTTTTCGAGACGTGGGTTGAAGAAGTAGGCTCGATTCGTCCCAAAGACATCCTGGATACCCCGGACGACGAGACTCTCTTTGCTATGCTAGGTAGTTTAATCCAGGCCCGATTGTTAACTCGTGGGTTTAGTATTTTTGTAATATCCTGTTGTAATTTTTGAGCTCTGATCCTTTTCTTTTCCTTTTGCAGAAAGCTTGGCTGATATGTCAAAGACCGAAAATGCCTTAGCGATTCTTGTCGCTTTTCAGGCCAGGACTTCAGAGCAGGTATTGGATCATGTGGCCGCGATTCCTCCACTATCTATTACCGATTTTCCAGGGGTGGATAGGGAGCCTATCAAGGTAGAGAACTCTCCTGAAGCTATCGTGAGCCGAAAGAGAAAGGCGACAGAAGAAGGGGCATCGAGCGGCCGGGATAAGAGGACTGCGGTCGAGGATACCAATGGTCCGATCAGCTTGTATCTCCAAGAGTCTGACCCCCGAGAGTTTATTGACTATAACCTGCTTGATGAGCAGGTCACAAATCATCTCGTCCTTCGGAGCACTAAAGACACCTTTGCATGGTTCGAAACTTTTGGTCTTCGACTTGCCGCAGAAACTCGGTACTTGGAAAAGGTTTGCGAGGAGCGTGAGCGGGAGCTGATGGATAAAACGACGGCCTCTGAACGGGATCATAACGAAACTCTTAAGGCTTTGGAAGATGTCACCAAGGCGAAAAGTGAAGTTGAAGCCCAAGTTCGAGAGCTGAGGCAGGAGGTAGCCGCGCAGAAGGATGCCAGCAAGCAAAAGGATTCTAGCTTGGCCGAGTTTAAAAGGTATGTGGCCGTGCTAAAAGCTGAAAACGAAGGGCTCCGAAACAAGGATTGGCAATCGGTCGCCAAGATTAAACAATTGCAAGATGATGTCCAGGAGTTGGTCATAGTCTACACCGACATTAGTGGAGAACAATTTTAGAACGCCCTTGATCAAGTCCAGTTTTTTAATCCCGGGGTGGATTTGGTCTTGGGCAATCTGGATTCTAGCAAGGTGGTGCGAGATGGACGGCTGGCAGATCCTAGGGCTAATCCGAGTACTGCTGGGACTTCATCTATAGCGGCCGCTGATCAAGGACCTGTTGAGAATTAAAGTTTTTATTTTTATTTAGGCCTCATGTGTGGGGTTTGTTGATCTTCCTAAGGATAAATGCTCTGATTTTTGGAGTCTTAAATTTATTTTGTTTCTGCTATGAATCTTTGTTTTGCTTTGCATGTCGACTGATTACGTTGGGTCCAACGCCCTTTGTTTTGTACTTTAGGCTGTTTGTGGGTGTTAAAAACCCGGGTTCCGGGGTCCAATGTCCTTTATGGACTTGTGGTGCCCCTGTAAGACCTGGATTTCACGATAGAGACTTTGCTTAGAGTCCTAAGTCTTTCATAGACTTGGGAATCCATTTACGACTTATTGAATAGGAACCATGTCTGGGATTGCTTGCCAATTCGCCTGGCTTTGCAAGTCCCTTTTGACTTTGGTGTATAGCTTTGTCTGGGGTCCATCACCAATCATTGAGGTGTTCCAGAGCCCGCTTGACTTTGGCTTAAGCGAAGCTTGGTTTTGGGGTCCATCACCTATCATTGAGGTGTTCTAGAGCCCGCTTGACCTTAGCATTATTGGTCCTTGCCAGGGTCTTTAATGCACATGGTTTAGTATGAGAATTTTCCCAAGACTTGGGATTTTTCTACTACACAACCTTTTAGCACAAGATGCATTCGGGGGGACTGTGTTAATCTACCAGTATAGGACATCCTTTGAGTGAAGTAAAATGCCACTTTGCTTTATTAATTAAAAGGAGGACTAAGGTCCTTACAAAGCGTTGCCATGTATATTAAGCGTGAAGTAGGCTAAGACTGGGCCTTAAGAGGCGCTTAGCTGTAGTACTCTCGGAGCTTATCTGCGTTCCAGAAGTTCTTCACCGGCTTGCCAGTTAATATCTCGATGGTGTAAGCTCATTTGCTAGTGCTAGCTACGATATGGTAAGGGCCTTTCCAGTTTAAGGCCAACTTCCCCTGGGAGGTGTTTTTCCCTCCGACGTCAGCTCGGCGGAGTACGAGATCACCAGGTTAGAATCTTCTAGGGATAACCTTGAGGTTGTAGTGTGCAGCCATCCTTTGTTTTATGGCGGTATCGCGTATATGAGTGATGCATATCTTTTCTTCCAAGAGATCTAAATCTTCTATGATCAGGCCGAGGTTATTATCTGCTGAGAAATGTTGGAGGCGCCAACTGGGCTCTCCTATTTCTATCGGAATCATCGCCTTACACCCGTAAGTGAGCCTAAAAGGAGTTTCGCCAGTGGTGGAGTGGGGCGCAGTTCGGTAGGCCCAAAGGACGTGGTCCGGCTGTTCGGTCCAATTTCCTTTAGCCTCATCCAGTCTTCTAAGGCCACGGACAATAACCCAGTTTGCGGCTTCTGCTTGGCCATTAGTTCGGGGGTTCTCAACGGCGCTACAATGGTGTTTGATTTTAAAACCCGCGAGCAGTTCTTCGAACCCTTTATCTTTAAACTATGTCCCATTGGCTATTACGATGGACTCTGGGATTCCAAACCTAGTAATGATGTGGTGCTATGTGAACTTCTAGATTTTGGCCGAGTTTATGGTGACCAATGGTTCGGCTTCTATCCATTTAGTGAAGTAGTCCACAGCTACTACTAAGAATTTTAGTTGCTTGGGAGCTTAGGGAAAGGGACCTAGGATGTCCATACCCCATCTCTAAAATGGTCAGGGTACAGATATCGTGGATAGTTCCTCCGGTGGAGCATGGTAATGATCTGAGTGACGCTGACATTGGTGACAGACTTGGACGTGAGCCATTGCGTCTGCCTCTATGGTGGGCCAGTAGTAACTAGCCCTGAGGGCTTTCAGTGCCAGGCTTTGCCTCCCAAGTGGTGTCCGCAATTTCCTTCATGGACCTCTGCCAGGACATACTCTACCTTTTTGGGGGTTAGGCATTTGATAAGGGGCGAGGAGAATCCTCGTCAGTATAATCGACCGTCGTAGATAGTATATCGGACTGCAGTTTCAATTAGCCTGTAAGCTTCTTTTGGGTCCTCAAGCCGGATACCGAATTGTAGATAGTTAAAAATGAGGGTGATTCATATGGATTCTGAGTCCTCAATATGGGAAATTAAGACCGTCATGATTGATGGTTGGACTAAGGTTTCTTAAACCACGAGTCGGTTGTTCCCCAGGCTCTTTGTACTGGCTAGAGCTGGAAAAATGGGCCAACCCGCCCAACCCGCTAAAATACGGGGCGGGGTGGGTTGGCCCGTTTTAAAAAATGGGTTGGAAGAGCTAACCCACCCCGCTTTAAAGCGAGTTGGCGGGTTGACCCGCATAAAAGATAAAATGAGAAAAAATAGATGAGTTAGCGAGTCACCTTAATTCTCTAAAAAAAAATTATATAAAAAATCAATAAATACTATAAAAATAATAATAAATAATAATGATAAAAAATTACAAACCACATATCTAAAATATAATTTTTAAAATAGTCTAATTAAATATTCAAACATAAATTATATAACATCAAATAGTTTTTCATTTATAGTATTATTTATCATTAAAAAAAAAAACCAGGGGCCAACCCTTGCAGCCCCGCTTAACCCGCGGGTTATGCGGGTTGGAAAATAAATATGGGTTCAATCCTTGAACCCAACCCGCAAAAAAATGACGGGTTGACGGGTTAACCCGACGGGTTGAACCCGTTTTGCCAGCTCTAGTACTGGCCAACTTAGACAAGAGGTCGGCTCTTGAGTTTCATTCCTGAGGGATGTGTTCCACCTTTATTGTTTCAAATTCTTTTAGGAGTCCTTGTACCTTGACCAGGTATTTCTGTAAGAGGGGCTCTTTAGCTTGGTAGTCGCCTTGGATCTGGGAGGTCACTAGTTGGGAATCACTACATATTATGATCCTAGTTGCGCCCAGCTCTTTAGTTATTTTTAAGCCGGGTATGCATACTTTGTACTCCGCCTGGTTATTCGAGATGGGAAACTCGAACTTGAGAGAGCTCTCGACGGTCGTGCCTCCTGGGTTTTCCAGGATTATCCCGACACCACTCCCCTTAGGATTAGATGAGCCATCTACAAACACCATCCAAGAGGCCTGTTCACGGATGATGGGGTCAGATGTGAGCTCAGCTACAAAGTCTGATAACGCTTGTGCTTTGATTGTCGTTCTGGGTTCATATGAAATTCTGAACTCGAAAAGCTCAATGGACTAAGCAATCATCCTCCCTGCCAGGTCTGGTTTGTGCAGTATTTGGCGGATTGGTTAGTCCGTCCTAACAACTACCGAGTGGCATTGAAAGTACTGCCTTAGCCTCCTGGCTGTGACAACTAAAGCAAAAATGATCTTCTCGATTTTCTGATAACGGAGTTCGGGTCCTTGTAGCACCCTGCTCACGAAATAAACTGGCTTCTGTCCTTCGATAGTTTCTCGGATCAGGACTGAGCTAACAACCTCTGCATGAACGGAGAGGTATACATATAACGTCTCTCTGACTTCTAGTCTAGTCAGTATGGGAGGAGAAGATAGCAAGCTTTTAAGGGATGTGAACGCGTCCTCGCACTTTGGGGTCTATGCAAAACCTGTCCCCTTCTTTAGTAATTTGAATAGGGGGAGGGATTTATGAACTGCTTTAGCAAGGAAGTGTGTGAGTGCGGTGATTTAGCTTGTAAGCTGCTGGACTTCTTTTATATTCTAGGGGCTGTGCATGTCGAGTACTGCCTGACATTTATCCGGGTTTGCTTCTATTCCATGATTTGTCAGCATAAAGCCCAAAAACTTTTCAACTCGGACCTCGAACGCGCATTTCTCAGGGTTAAGTCTCATATTGTGCTTCCTGACTTTTGCGAACACCTCTTCAAGGTCGGCGGCGTGGGATCCGCATTCTGGGGTCTTGACGATCATGTCGTCAATGTACACTTCTATCATTCTTCCTATTTGGCTTTCAAAAATCCTGTTCATTATGCGCTGATAGGTGGCTCTGGTATTTTTTAATCCGAAAGGCACGATGGTATAGCAATAGCTTGCTTTCTCGGTAATGAAGACAATCTTTTCTTCATCGCTGTGGTACATAAGAATTTGGTTGTACCACGAGTAGGCATCTATAAAGGACAAAAGTCAGAAATTGGATTAGCTGTCGACCAACTTGTCGACGTTCGGAATGGGGTACGAGTCCTTCGGACATGCCTTGTTCAGGTCTGTATAGTGCACACACATTCTCCCCTTTCTGTTGAACTTTTTCACTAGCACCACATTGGAAAGACATGTGGTGTAGAAGACTTCCTTGATGAAACCGACATTGAGCAGTTCCTTGATATGTTCTTGAACAATCTATTGCCTTTCTGAGCTGATCTTTCTCTTCTTCTGGGAGACCGACTTAGCGTCCCGTTTAATGGATAAACGATGGCAGACGAAGGCGAGGTACAATCCTGACATATCAAAAGATGTCCATGCGAATAGGTCCTTGTTGCATTGAAGGAGCTCTATAAGCTGGTGTTTCTCTTGTTCTTCCAAGGCTGCCCCTATTTGGGTGACTTGATTTGGCTTGTCACCTAGTTAGAGGGGCAGTAGTTCTCCTTGCAGTTGAGGCCTAGTACCCCAGACTTCTTCTCTTACATCCAGCTCAGTCATGAGGATGTTCACTTGTTCAAAGGCTTGGGCATCCCTGGGTGTTCTTGCCTTCTAGGGCACCCTGCATATTTTGAGGCTGTCGTTATAGCATTTGCGCACCGCAATTTGGTCGCCCTTAACCATGACCACCTCATTGTTCTTGTTTAAGAATTTCATGGTTAGGTGGGCAGTGGATACTACAACAGCAATGCCGTTGAGGGTGGGCTGTCCTAGGATGATGTTGTATGCAGACGCACAATCCACGACAAAAAATCTGACCTTAATGGTTCTGTAGACTCCATTATCCCCGAGGGTTAGGAACGTTTCAAAGTATCCCACTGGGGTAATCTTCTCACCAGAGAATCCTGTGAGTTCGCCTTTATATGGAGTCAACTCGGTCAAAGGGAATTCCAATTTCTAAAAAGTATCTATGAATATTATGTCTGCTGAACTACCCTGATCGATGAAGATACGGCGAACTTCTATGTTGGGTATTATTCTGGATATAACGAGTGGGTCGTCATGATCCCAGATGATATCACCATAATCTTTAGTAGTGAAGGAGATTAGGGGTTCTTCATCGTCATTGGCAGGAGGTCTGCATGTAGAGCCTGAGACACTCAATACCACAGTTTGTAGTGCTTTCTTCTGGGAGCTACTGGAAGATCCTCCCCCGGTAAATCCTCCGAAGATGGTGCTGACTAATCGATCGGTTCTATTAGCCCTGTTATGGGTATCCCGATTTTTATGGTCTCGATTTTCGTTCTCTTGGTGAGGCAGAGTTTGAGACTTCCTGATAAGACTGCGAGTTCTCTTTCTTTGCCTAGAGGTAGTGCTTCGTCTAGGGCTGCGGCTACGTCTTCTCTCCCTTTGTCTTCCGAGATTACTATTATTCCAGATTTTGGTAATGTATTTTTGCAAGCGGCCTTCTTTGATAAAAGACTCGATCACATCCCGAAGTTATCGGCATTCTTCAGTCTCATGGCCGTGGCCTTTGTGCCATTTACAATACTTGGAATGATCTTTTATTTTCTTTGGTGATGGCGGCCTTTTGATATTTCAGAACTCCGTCTGAAGTACCTCTTTGAGAATATTTTCTCGTGAAGTATTTAGAGGAGTGTAGTCTGCATACTTGGAGCGATATGAGTCAACTTTGGTAGTGTTCCATGGTTGATTAGCGCCCTGGTTGATTTTCTGATGGATGGGGTCATCTTTCTCCAAGGTTTCCTTATCCTTAATTGTTTCTTCCATCGCAACGTATTTGGCCGACCGAGTATGGAACTCGTTCATGGTTTCCGGCTTCTTCTTAGCTAACGACCGGAAGAAGTCTGAATCAGCTCGGAGGCCGCTTCGGACATAGTGAAGAGTTATTTGGTCGTCAGGACTGGCCACGTGGGCTAATGCGGTGCTGAATCTCTTGATATATTCTCTAAGAGATTCGTTGGTCCCCTGTCGGATAATGGACAGGGAGTCAACTGACTTTGGTTGCTCCTTCGCGGTGGTGTAGTGTGACAGGAAGCGCTGTGAGAGGTCATCCTATCCTGTAATTGACCGCGGTTGCAGGGTAGAAAACCAGCAAAGGGCTCATTTCTTCAGAAAAAAAGGGGAAAGCCCGACATAATAATTTTGGTATTCCTCCATGGAACTGTATGGAATGGGCGTAGGCATCAAGGTGTTCTTGTGGGTTTGTTATGCCATCGTGCTGCTCCAGATTGGAGGGAGGCTTAAAGCCCCGTGGAACCCTGTACGCTATCAGCTCCTCCAAAAACGATTGTAATTGAATGTCGGGCAATGGGATATTATTGCCGATTTCGTGGCTATTTTCATTACATGGAGATCTTCTCTGGTGGGCATCAGCATTCCTTCTTTCATGGATAGTCTCCACGCGTATTGACTGTTCCAACTTATCGATCCGACGTCGCTGGACATTTAACAGGCGACGCTGCTCATCAAGTTGCTGCATCTGCTGGGCCACCAGCTCGTGAAGTCGGTTTCTGGTTGCCTCTGAATTAGTAGGACCTCGGCTAGGAGGATGAATAGCATTGTTGTTGTCTCGAGGACCTAGGCGTGATTGCACGAAGCCCCTAGGTCTTGGTATAGCGCTATTCGCCCCCTCTCCGGGGCGAGCAAGTCTGTCCAACATGGATGTCCTGCGCGGAGGATGTGAATTTTCATCAGAAATTGAAGTCTCGTTGCCTTCTTGAAGCATATGTTCTCGATTTCCAACGGCTGAAGCTTCAGTCGCGGCTGGTGGAAATAACTGAGGAGGAGGTTGGGCTGCTGGCTCTCGCTCTTGATCGGCAAGAGGTTGCGCAGTGTTTCTCCTGGAATATTGTCTTGTGTTCACCATGTTTGGCGTGGGATTAGAAATTTATTATTCCCTATAGTCGGCGCCAATGTTCTGAAGTGGATTCAGAGGATACCTGAGATAGGTACGTGAGTGGTAGATTCCTCCTTTGACAGCAGCGATCAAGCGTGTTGAGTCTGGGGATAGGTACCTGCAAAAACACTCCAACGCTCAAGTCAAACTATGTACAAGTAGGGGGAGCATATGGAGTAATTTATCGATACCTGTTTAAGGATACTTAGCCTTGTATTTATAGAACGTGCATAGAATCCTTGTGTGATCTGTTATTGAATGCAGGTATTTAGGATTAGTATCCTAGAAAGGATTACTTTCTTTCTATAACTGGGATAGATCCCTATAAGTTAGGAATTCCCAATATAAGAGCTGTGTATCCATCCGAAACTGCCATGAGTCCTATAATATCGTAAGTAGATGATTGGCAGTTACGGATATTTAGAAATATATCATTTGCTCATATCTAGAAATCTTGATATTATAGCCCGATGTCATTCAGTAAGTAGGGCTCCGAGATCCGGACTGCAATTAAGTCATTAGCCACGTCATCCATGGTGGAGTCCCCTGATCACGATCGGATCCCTGATCATGGTGGATCCGGATCATGGTCACACATACTAGTGTTTTAAGGTTCATCTTTTCATACGTCACTATTAGATTTTTTAAGTTTTATCTTTTAACACACCACTATTTTCATATGCTCCTTCTACCTTTGCTCGTACCAAGTCGTCTACTTCGTCATTACCGAAGCTTGCCTCACATCCATATTCCCTCTAGTTATTTTTTTTATACATATGTACTTGTACATGATTAGTTCTATTAGGAGAAGTTAGTTTAAATTTTTTTTTAGAAAATATTAAAAGAAATTATGCTCCATATTTTTTTAGGATGGACTTACTAAGTAACAAATATTGGCGTATATAACATATATTAAGATATTGTAAATCTTCAAGCTTATAAAAATAATATCAATGAATTATGAATTTTTTTCTTAAATTTTGTAATTATATATATATATATATATATATATATATATATATATATATATATATCCTATATATATATATATATTTTTGTCCTATAATTTTTTGAATTTAGTGTGCCCTCGTGTCCGTGTTCATGTCGTGTCCCGTGTCCCATGTTCTTGTCCGTGTGTGTGCTTCATAGCTTTTAAGTCATATAATCCTTCTTCCCAACTAGGTACGAAATTAGCATTATGAACCATCCTCTTCTTTGAACAACACACGTGTCATGCGTGTCTGAATGTATCTAATTAAAAAGATTATATTTTTTCAGTTTGGATACGTTTCGGACACGTTTGGACATGTTTAAGACACGGCTTGGACATGACCCATTGATATTTCTTTTTTAAAAAAATTAATTTCCATGACTAACGTTCAATTAATAAGCCCATAACTCACTCAAACCCAATCACATGACTGATGTTCCAAGTCACTATTTTCATATACTAGTATTTTAAGTTTTATCTTTTCACACGTCACTATTAGACTTTTAAGTTTTATCTTTTAAAACACCACTATTTTCATCTGCTCCTTCTACCTTTGTTCGTATCATGTCGTTTACTTCGTCGTCACCGAAACTTGCATCACACTAATATTCTTTCTAGTTAATTTTTTTTATGCACATGTACTGTACATGATTAGTTCTATTAGGAAAAGTTAGTTTAAGAAATTTTTTTATAAAATATTAATAGAAATTATGTTCCATATTTTTTAGGAGGGACTTACTAAGTAACAAATATTAGCGTATATGACATATATTAAGATATTGTAAATCTTCAAACTTATAAAAATGATATAAATGAATTATAAATCTTTTTCTTAAATTTTGTAATTATATATATATATATATATATATATATATATATATATAAACCATGTTTTTTAATTTACTTTGATATTAATTTTTATATATCTATGTTGTATCTGTATCTTATAATTTTTTAAATTTAGTATATATTATTTCATATCCGTATTCATGTCGTGTCCCTTGTCCCATATCCTTATCCGTGTATGTGCTTCATAACTTTTAAGTCATATAATCCTTCTTCCCAACTAGGTACAAATTAGCATTATGGTATTGTTATTTAAAATTATATTGCTACCACCCTCATGTTATATTTTATAAATATTTAAGTAAATCTGAGCAATTTATGAACTAAAAAGTATCTTAATTATCTTGGTTAAAATAATGGAGATTCTCGTTATAAAACTACTACTACTACTATTATTATTATTATTATTATTATTATTATTATTATTATTATTATTATTATTATTATTATTATTATTCAAACAAATAATATTTATTATATTATATAAAGCATAATATATGCCTTAATGGAAAATGCTAGATGGCATGATTTGGTGAATTTGATTTCCCTCTAAAATTTTTAGCCACCATTCTCTACCAATCAAATTTCATAATAATTTTCTCTTTTTTCTTTTTTATTGTTGATTTTCTCAAGTTAATGCTTTAAGCAGAATGCTTGGTGGCTTGATTGGTAAATTTGGTTTCCTTTCAAAAATTCAGTCTCTTACACTAATCCATGATCGTTCTGGCAAGCGGATCCTATCTCTGGGTAAATTACAAGGATTAGAAGGGAGACTTTGCATAGAGCAAAGGGAGTGTACACGAAAATGGAAATTGAAAGAAAATTCAAGTCAGGTTAACCTCTGTCACACACAAGGCTCGATGCCCTACTCAGCACCTCTGCACCTTGGATGAACCGCATAACCTAAGAAGGAAAGCAATTGAACTTGGAGAAAGAGAATACATGGAGCAGAATGACGAAACGCAAAAAAAGAAATCAAAGTGAGACCTACGCTTTGTCAACCCCTGCAATCTCTCCACATGATGCACCAAAGATCCAAGCTCTATATCTCATGCTACTAGACAACACAAAGGAAGCCGTCCTGTAGTCTTAAATTTCTCTATAAATACTAGAGAATGAAAAATCCTAAAGGGGAGGTTTTGGTTGTAATTTTTAGAAAGTGTGAAAGTTTGTATTAGGGGTGATCACGAGTCGAGTTGGGTCGGGTTTGGGGAGAAAAAAAATCCAAATCAATTAAGTAAGGTCGGGTCGGGTTTGAGAATTTTTTTTTAGTAACCCGAACCGAACCAACAAGATTGAAATCGGGTTGGGTAATCAGGTTAGTCGGGTCACCGGGTCGAGTTATGAAAATTGAATAAAATAATGATTAAATTTAGGCAAAACAACGTCGTTTCCGGATCATCGGGTCGGTCACTTAAAACCCGTAATTTGAACCAATGAGAGGTCAGGTTTAATCGGGTCGACCCAAACTGACCCGAACACCTGAACCAACCCGGATATTTGTAATTGGGTTGGGTCAGCCGGGTTTGCGGGTTGACGGTTTGGGTTGATCACCCCTAGTTTGTATTATGATAAATTGAGAGACAAATTGATCAAATAGTTCTTGTTCTCAACAACTTGGAAGGATTCCCATTTGGTAATTTTAGTTTTTTTTATTTCTTCTTTTCTTTTTCTCTTCTGCCATCGTTGTATTAAGGATTTTGAATGAATAAGAATTCTCCTATTTTGTTCTTGGTCTGATTTTGTATGGAATCTGAAGATGGTTTCTGATGTATAAATTTTTCTCTTTAGTTTAGTTTTATTTTTGTTGTCTTCCCTCTGTTTGATAGAATGATTGAATCGTTGTCCTCTTCGAAATTTGTTTCTGTTGATGATGTCATATTTATCTATGGGTTAAGAGACTAACTCTGCCCATTTGGTATTCCATCCTTAGTTCACTATTTTGCTATAACCTGTTGTCTTGCCATTTAATATTAAGAACATGTTAAATTTGACTCATAAAACTTGTTGATGGCTGATCACAGTTTGCCATGATTTTACCTTGTCTGGTCTTTAGGAATGAAGAGTAAAACTGGCAAAAGTTTTCTTTAGTTGTGATGTTTAGCTGGCAGATAAGAAGTAATGTATAATGTGTGTGTTTTGAATGCTCATTTCATTGCTTGCTTTGGCATGACAAGCTTGGGGTAACAATATTGTTCCTTTGTTTCTGTTATTGAATAATAAGCTAATTGTAATGAGTTTTTATGGTTCCTGGTTAACTAGT